>CP124719.1:35172500-37672500 GCA_031232105.1 Capsicum rhomboideum
CGAAAATGTTTTTGAAATTTATAAAATTCTTTAGTTATGATATATCTATACTATTTTATAATAGTTTTATAATTTATTAATAATTTAAGCGGAGATAGTGAATTTAAATATGTTAAAATAATATTCTTATTTTATAGACGTTTTGTTAGAAATAATTTTCTATTAATTATGGTATATTCAAAAAGTTGTTTTTATTTTACCACGAACATATGCAATACCCGAATATATATATAATGGGATAAAATGAATTGGAGTTCCACCCCCATTTTCCACGTGGAGGTAGGGAAGGTTGGCAGCAAGTGCAACCTTGCCACTAATCAATAGTAATTGACCCTTGAATGACACCTAAGTGTCATTAAGTAATGTGTATGCCTAAATCCATTAAGGTTTGATCTTAGGGGTTTATGTATTTGAGTCCGTGGACTCGTCCTTGTCATTTCTACGGTACATTTTCTTATTTTTACGGTAATTTTCGTTTACAATGGTATATTTTGGTATTGATGTTTGAGCTACATTTTGAGCTCAAATTGAGCGGTGCTAGTTGTGAATATTGATCACGGGGTGATTTGGGGCGCTTTGAAGGTTTCAGTTTTGCGATACCGCAAGCGGGCCCCATGTGGGATTTTTGGACATTTTCCGAACTAATGCAATATGGTTATCAATAGCCATGTTTTGACATGCAGTTTATTATTTTGGTAGAGTGGCAGCATTCTGAGTCCTCTCGGAAGGGAAATACTCCTAGTTAATTGGCTTTAGCAGGCGTTCGGCGGCGTCCAGGCAGGCTAGGTTTACCTTCCTTTACACTTAGATTGAGCTTATGTGTGATATATGTATGCTATTATGCTGGTGTTGTGGGATGGTATTATAAACTTGGTGGTGGTGTTTTGCTGTGATTTAGGCCTTCTAGGCCAGAAAGGGCAATTCGGATACATTCCAGGCCCGTTATCCTCGAGGTACGCCACAAATGACCTATTTAGGGTCGGATAGTATTGTTGTGTTAATTTTTGTTTGGGGAATGTTATTGTTGGACCTTAGTCCAGGCTTAGGCAGACTTAGCCCAGACTTAGACAGGTATATCTAGACTTGGTTTTCGGGACCCGTTAGTGGGCCCCGTTACCCTTTTAGTCGACTTGTCAGAACTTTGACATCTTTGGGCTTAGTAAAGCCCTCTATGATATGTTAGGGTTGTGACGGGATTGAGTCACCCCGATTATACCCGGTTGGCCTGTTTAGCCTTGTTAGTCCCTGATAGCACCGTATTTGACCGGGATGGCTAGTTTAATTTAGAATACGGGCCTACCTTTCCATGACTTATAATGTATAGCCAGACTTGTATATACATATTTCTTATAGTAGATATTTGACCTAGAAGAACCCCGAGATTGACTTGTAGCATGTTGTGGGGTTAGCTTCTGTGCCTATATACTAGTATTGACTTGGGACTCGGGCGTTCCCCGTTTATCTGATATGATATGACATTTGATTCTGTTCTGGTTACTGACTATGATGAGTTCCGGTTCGAGTACGGCTACTGATTCAGGTATTATGATTTTGGTTATTGACTATGGGGTGTTTCGGTTCGAATCCGGCCCCGGATTGAGATACACTATAAGCTCCGGTACTAGGTACCGTGATTATGATACTGTTGTTCTCTGAGTTCCAGATCGAGTCCGGCAGATATGATATATATGTGGCCTATTGTTATTACCCATTGTTCCCTGTTCGATTCCGGCGTCTGGCCTCTTGTTTTTACCCATTGGTACCGGTTCAAGCCCGGTGCACTCTTTTTGGTCATTATGGTACTGGGTACTGATACAGCTTTAAGAAACTGGTGACTATGCATTTACTATTCTTGTGTGTCCCGCCGGTTTATGGGGGCCAGACTGGGTTATTGTTTTCTTCCGTGTGCCTATCGGGTTTATGGGGGCCCAAATAGGTTATGTTTGACTTGTGTGATTCCTATCACATTTATTTACTCAATTATTCGGTATCACATTTATTTATTTCCTAAGCATATCTACACGCCTCGGCAGTTACTTATGTATTTATTACTTATACCCCGGACTTAGCATGCACCCTCGCATTTTAGCTTGCTTATATTACTTTGAGCTCAGTCGGCCAATGATGCCTACTGAGTACCCGTTGCCCCGGTACTCATACTGCACTTTTGCATCTTTTTCCCCGATGCAAATCCGGGCACTAGCCGACAATTTTGACGTGACGCTCTTCTCAGCACTGATTCCGGAGCAGGGTGGGCTTACTGATATCTGAGGTAGATCCTACTCCATCTTCTACTGTATAGTCTTTTGCTCTCGAGACTGTTGTACTTGTTATATATATATGGTTTCTATCTTGTATTCTGGATATGTCTAGTAGTGGCTTTTGTACCGACCTCACCAGGTCTTGGGAGGGGTTCTTGACTATATTTTCCTTCTCAGTCTCGGTATGGGTTTATTTTGGTTCTATTTGTCTTTATATTTCTAGTATGTTTATGAGTATAATTACTTCCACTTCATCTTTAGTTTTTGAGATTCCGCCCGTTAGCCTGTTGCTTGTCGCTCCGGGTTAGGGTTTGGCTTGCCTATTGGTGGGTTACGGCAGGCGTCATCATGACTCAAATATTTGGTCGTGACAAGACGACTTGAATCAAAATCAAAATAAGAAGAAAAAATAGAAGTAGAAGAAGATGTGTGTTTCTTGTTAATTTTGATCCAAAATATAACTTAAATAGAATTGTAGAAATTATTTTTTAAATTAGGTAAAATTCTAATTGATTTAGAAGTGTTAAATATTATGATTTAGATCAATTGAATTTAAGAGTGTCAAGTATTGGAGTTTGTGTTTAGTTTATATAGGAAAAGATTCAACAACTAAAGTGTTTTTTGGTAAAACTATTAACTACGATGTTTTTTATAAACTAAAAACGGAAACATATTCTACATATGTTGAACATAAATTTTGCGAATAAAAGTTTCATTAACTTCAAAATCTTTAAATTTTAAATATTAGTGTTTTTTTTGCCTAATTTAAATAAAGAAGATTTATAATTCTTTTATAAATATGCTATATTACATGGTTCAAATAAAGAAGAATTTACTATATAAAAATTTATATTTTACCATATATTTTAGGACTACATAATTATAAATTCTCCTTATTCCTCTCTTACCTATATTTTAGGACTCCTTAATTTAAAATATTATAATGATATAATAATTTGAAAAAATGAGTTAAAAGACGATTTTGTCTATTGCAGAGTTTTTTAATGAAGGTTAAAAAGTTCAAATCACTTTTGTAATAGTCTTCACAGTTTTAATATAACTAGTCTCTATGAACGTGTTTTGCACGTGTGTCTCACGTCAATCAATAAAATTACAAATAAGAAGAACAAAATTATTTTTTGTATATTATATAGTCTTTTAATAAAGGACAAAAAGTTCAATCAACACCCTAAGAATCACCATGCTTTTAAAGTAATTTAGATTAATTACAACAGAAAAGCTTATAGTAGAACAGAAGATGATAACCTGAAGTTGCGAAAGAAGAAAACGGAAAGTCATCTACCAAGAGGCTTCACATTATACGTAATATACATTAATTGATATACTTACCTTAGATTTAACTCTTTCATCCAACTTGGGATAACGTCTTTTAAAACAATTGAAAATAAAAACGACGGAATATAAAAGAAAATATTATTATGTCCCGACCTTTTTTGGATATTGTGCAATAATGATAACTTAAGAAAAATATATACATATTGATGAGATAAAATCTTAGAACTCTTATCTTATATTTTAGGACTCCTTAATTTTTAAAATATATTTACCTCTTAGACTACTTAATTATTCATTGTCCTAATACCTCTTACAATATATTTTAGGACTACTTAATTTTTAAAATATTTTTTTCTTACCATATATTTTAGGACTAAAAAATTTAATGAACAACATCTAATAATAATAATTTTAAGATAAGCTATAACATCGTTAACTTACATAAATAAAATTCACAAAATATAAAAAGACATGAAAAAATTCTTGGTAGGGAGTACTACCCCTGAATGGGCCCTACGCGGCGCGAATCTGGATTAGTCGGGCTCCAATTCGAGCACTGAACTAGAAAACCAAAAAAAATATAATTCATAAAAGCACAAGAAAATATTAGGACATCGACAATAACACTATCCACCGCATCAACAATTTTTTGCACTCATCAACAATTTTCTGCATCAAATAATAAGCACAGATCAAATTCGTTTGTCATCCATTATTCTAGTAGATACAAATCAAATAACCAATATTCTTGTTTCAATTAAAAGATGTTATGCATTAAGGAGTATATGTCAGTAGAAAGAATTTTTGTATTATAGGAAAAACACATGCAACATATGTAACCTTAAACACCTTGTACACGGGACCATTACATGTAATTAAGCTTAGTAAAACTCATGCAACGCATGTAAGCTTAAATAGTTCTCCAATTGCCGAAAAATTACATTGCGAAGAAGCTTATCGATATTTTTTGCTTTTTTCTCTTACCTGTGTGGTTGTTTACATATATTTTAGCACTCTTAAGTTATTTCCATATATTTTAGGACTCATATATTTATTTATTTCTATATATTTATTTATTAAGATTCTTTCCATATATTTTAGGAGTCCTTAATTTAATAAAATAATAATTGAAGAAAAAGGTGAAAAGACAATTTTGTCTAAAGCGGAATCTTTTAACGAAGGGCAAAAAGTTCAAACAACATTTATAAGGTCCTTCACACTTTTAATATAGTATATATATATATATATATATATATATATATATATATATATATAGAGAGAGAGAGAGAGAGAGAGAGTATAGATATAGACTAGTCTCTATGAACGTGTTTTGTACGTTATCCTATCAACCTCAACCATCACGAAAAATATTACTCCCTCTAGTTCAAAATAAGTGAATTTTTGAGCTATTTTTCAATGTCCAAAATAAGTGAATTATTCATTCTTCAAGAGACATGTTGGAAATTTCTTCCAGTTTTATCCTTCATTTGCACTTTCTAGGTTATGCATTCCAAGAGACTTAATTGACTTTATTTTAATGTGGCTGAAATTTCAAGAGTAGTTTGATAATATCTAAAACGGTAAAAATGAAAAGTAAAGTACAATTTATGTCCTAGTTTCTTTTCCTTAATAGGTGTGCATTGAGACAAAAATTCACTTATTTTGGACTAGAGGGAGTAGAGAATTAATAATAAATATATGAATTTATTTTTTGAAATACAAAAATATAAATATACTGCCAACCCTGATATTAGATTCCTACCTCGACTCGGGTCCCCACTCCCAATCTTGACTCGACACATAACCTAAGATTTTGATTATTGACCTGACATGGGACCCGAATCCTTTTTTTTTTTTTTGACATGGGACCCGAATCTGTACCCCAACTCGTGACTTAACTATTGACCCAACTCCAAATCCTAAAACTCGACTCCCGACCCTGACTCGACATATGACCTAAGATCTTGATTCTTGATCTGGCATGGGACCCAAATTTGAACCCCGACTTGTGACTGACTCTTGACCCAACTCTAAAGCCTAAAACCCGACTCCCGACTCTTGACCCCAAACCAAACTAGAGTCCCTGGTCCTGGGATCCAACCTCGACATGAAACTGACTCTGGACTTGACCTCGATTCCTAAACTCGACACTAGACCCGAGATCCAGCCCCGGGACCCGACTTTCGACCTCGACTCAAGATCCAATTCCTAATTCTGATCCTATCATTTTTCTCAAAATTCGAGGAAAATAAGAATATTTGAAAAATATTTTCCAAACACATTTAAGTCAACCAAACATGAAAATCGAAAAATATTTTCAGGAAAATAATTTCCTTCTTACCTAACACACCCTTAATGGTAAATGTAATTTGGAGTTAAACTTTATCATATTCAAGCAGCCTTCTTAAATATGTAATTGTAATTTACGATTTTAATTATTTAATTTTAAATAATTTTACATATTATCGTTTTGTATTGTATAATCAATGTTGCAAAAAAAAAAAAAAAACTTGTATATATGCGTACATTCTTCATTATAGCTTTTGAATGATATAAAAAGTGTTGTAGTCCTCAACAAATAACAATAATTACCAGGAGCATATATGTAACTTGTTCAAAGTAAAGGTAATCCTCCATGTATAAACGTATGAGTCAATTTAAAGTGTTTTTCCCCTTTTAGAATTAGAATTGGTACAACAGTATATTTCTATTGTAAATGGCTAAAAATTTGAAGTTGACTAATAGCATGTTTGGTCAAGCTTCTAAAATTAACTTACTTTGAAAAGTGTTTTTTTTAGAAGTGCTTTTCAAAAAAAATACTTTTGGTGAGAAGCAGTTTGTGTTTGGTCAATAAATTTAAAAAACATTTTTGAGCAGTAAGTAGTGTTTGGTCAAGCTTTTTAAAAGTGCTTCTAAGTGTATTTTTCTCAAAAGTAATTTTCAAAAAAGTGCTTTTGAGAAGAAGCTACTTTTTTTAGCTTATGAAAAACTATTTTTTTGGCTCCTCAAAAGCACTTATTTTCTTTCAAAAGCTTGGCCAAATACCTCATTTTTTTAAAAATAAACAGTTTTGAGAAAAAATAAGCACTTTTGGAGAAAAATAAGCTTGGCCAAACAGGCTATAAGATTAGAAGTTTGCGAATACATATAAAGAAAGAATTTCAGTTTAGTCCTCATATAAAATTACATTTATGCTCATTAGTAAGTTTTCAGATGGGGGAAATTTTAACTTAAAAGGGCAAATAAGTCAATCAACTTTTAGTAGATATTTTAGTCAACCAACATTTATATTCATGCTTTTATAATAGTACTAGTCTCTATGAACGTGCTTTATACATTATCCCTTATCAACCTCGATCATTGTAAAAAATATTAGATAATTATAAATAACTATATTAATTTATTTTATGAGGTACAAAAGCGTACTACTGATGCTGACATTAGATCCGACTTCAACTTGAATCCAAACCCTGAAACCCAACTCCCAACTCTTGATCCAGTACCAAACCCGAGGCCTTGGACACTGAACCAACCTCAACACGGAATCTGACTCTGGACTCTACTTCGATCCTCAAACTCGACACCCGATTGAAGATCTCGACATGGACCCGAATTTCAACCTCGATGATCTTACGCGTATTTATACACCTAAGTGTAATTATCTACGCGCGTTTAGCTTAGTTTTGAGGATAACTTGATATGCTTAATAAAGTATACAGTGTGTATTTGTGTGCTAAGTTACATGTTTAGAGTGTTTAAGATGCATTTGAAACAAGTCAAGAGTCAAAATGATCAAATAGAGCTTAGAAGAGAAAACTAGTATTGCTAGCTTGAGCTATGCTTGTTCTAGTATACTTTTATGAGCTTTATTGTGTTGTATGGACTAATGTTTGTTATATGTTGTGGTAGGAAGCC
The DNA here is from genome assembly GCA_031232105.1 of Capsicum rhomboideum. Lineage (NCBI taxonomy): Eukaryota > Viridiplantae > Streptophyta > Magnoliopsida > Solanales > Solanaceae > Capsicum > Capsicum rhomboideum. Next base: position 35,179,973 of record CP124719.1, read on the forward strand.
AATGGAGGAACTATAGAATCTAAGTGAAGCATACAAACAAGCCATAAGGAGTGAGAAAACAAGGAACGAGAGGATGACAAGAATAGAGCAAGAATTGGGTGAATCCTCACCTTGAGGAGAAGGCCATGCGTTGCACCCCCCATAGAATGGGAGGGGGCCATACGCTGCACCTCCTAGGGTGGGGATACACTAGTTTGTCCCTTCTGTAGTTCTGTGCCGCACCCCCTTGGTCATGTGATTGGCCATGTGGTGCAATACCTCCCCCTCCTCCCCCAGAACGTCTAAAAGTTGGTTTTATGTTATTTAAGTGGGGGTAAAGTTGTAAATTCATATGTTTCATATGGTTTAGCCTATGGAAGACCTAAAACACTATATAAGGTGTATTTAGCCTCATTTATATGACATTTTGGAGGCAATACACGATTGGGAGAGGAGATAACACATCAAAGGCTCTACATTAGGGTTTTTCTTCCTTTACTTTTTAGTTTCTTTGTAGTTTTACCTATGAATTCATTTATGGTGATTATTAGTATGACTATGAGTGGATAATTAGCCACTTTCTAGGGTTAAGGCTACAAACATGATTGCTTAGCGTATATTTGAGTTTGTTTAATGTTGATTATCGCATTTGGTTATGCTTGGGTGCTTGTATTTACTATTCTACGACCTTCAGAATACATCTATATTTCTTTTATGATCCCGGAAGGAGTAACATTAGATTAGAATGTGGAACATAAGGAATGAGTTCTTATCTTTTAGATGAATTAAAGATAAGATTCGCGATTAGGATAGGAGTATACCTAATTTGCCCCGTTTGGCTCAAATATGGGATGAAATATAAGTGCGTTTGAATTAGTTCCCACATTCCCTCTCAACAATGTAGTTATGAGGATAATTTAAATAGATGATTAGAGGCTCGAAACACCATAATAATGATATTAACCCCGTGAATTACAAACCAAGATAAATAACGTAACCAATAAAATTGTATAGCTTTGCATGATTATTTAGTATGTCCTGACCCTAGAATCCTCCTTGATATTGGTTCAACCACAAGCTCATCATCTTTTGATTGATTAGTATACATCTTTGGTTCTATCGCTTGAATAAATAATTCAGAACTAGTTTCGTCTAGTGAATAGTTAAACGACAAGTCCCTGTGGGTTCGAAATCCGACTTGCAAGAGCCACTTTATTACTTATACGACCACGTACACTTGCGTGTATGGTTGGACACAACAAGTTTTTGGCGCCATTGCCGAAGACTTCGGTGTTAATTGTTTATCTAGATTAGACTTTTTCTTTTTATTTGTTTGAGTTGTATATAGTTTATTTTTGTACAAAATTTTGTTTTACTTTTCTATCACTCTTCTTGATATGTCAGCCTGGGATAAATGGTGGTTGAATGATGACAATTCTTGTTATTTTTGTGGAAGACCACAATTGGATGAGAATTGTCATAATGTTCAAGAGAGAGGGTTGTGTGTACCTACCCAGTCTTTTAAATTAAATATATGTCAGATGTGTGGTGGTCAGGATAGCCATTGGAGTGACTGTCCAAACTATTATTCCCCTTCCCTGAACTCCTATTATAAACAGTTTGTTGTTTGTGATGTTGGTAGGGCTAATGGAGCTAATGAGGTAGAACATGAGGCTCACCTCATAGATATGCTGAAACAGATACTGGAGCTGCAAGAACAACAACTAAAACAATAGTGGGAAGCCACAGTGAAGATGAGTTCCCAAGTCACAGAGCTACAGAATAGGGCTAAAACTTGTGTTGATCAGCAAATTATAGTCTTATCCAATATTCAAGAGGAACCCTTAATTGACGAAGAAAGGGAGGCACTAATAGAAGAAAGTTGTGATGGTGAAGACATAGTAAGCCAAGGTTGGCTAATGGAACTAGAGCAGAAAATCAAATTTTAAAAGTGTCTTTCGGATGGCCTCACATTCATGGCAACCCAAATAAGCAAGGGGGAGATGAGCTCATACTAGAGATAGAGCAATTTGTCTTAGATATCCCTGACTTGAATGACCAATTAACTAAAAAGATTGTGATGTCTAATATTCAATCACCTATAGTTGTGGATATTAGCAAGTCTATGGAGAGGGACGAAGAATTTCAATCATTCAAATACCATTATTTGATTGATGCTGACATTGAAAAGGTAAATAAGAGTGAGCATGTTGTGGATGGTGTAAGTTTTAAAGTGGGATGTGTTGGGTCCCATTCAATGCACTTTTCTATATTATGTTTAGATGATGACCTTTCTTTTGAGTTATTTGAGGAGTGTGTAGATGAGGAACAAGAATCCTACATTCTGATATTTGCACCAGACAAGCAACAAAACAACATGCCTCACCTTAGGGACAAACGATTTAACATGCACCATCCATTACTTGGTCCCTTCATCTGTGTACCACCACCCTATGAGCGAATCAAAAAGATGGATGCGATGTTGAGGTGAACTTCATATCATCAAGGTGGAGGTAAAATTTGATAGGTCGTGCCGTGACATTAAATTAGGCTCTTGTGGGAGGCAACCCAATGTTTAGTAAGTAGTTTGTTTTTATTTTTATCTTTTTAGTGTCCCCATTGTTTTTTTTGGTTTTTATTGTTTTGCAGATTAGAGAAAGTCTGGGTAATTGAAATCTAAGCTAAGGAGCATGAAAAAAAACTAAGTCTGGGATCCTCTGGACCTCTTTGATGGATATGATGCTACTATCTAGGCCTAGAGACCTCAAAAATTATTTCTAACCCTTGTTCTTAATTTAATTTATACTTTAGGGACAAAATATGATTTTAAGTGTGGGGTGTGGAATCTCCCGATTTGTTTAGGGTGAAGTGCGCTATAAGATTTCTATATTTATTTTTAAGTTTTTGACTAAATTTTGAAAAATTACAAAAAGATTTTATCTTTGTTAGCTTTCCGTTTTTGTGGTTTGGTCTGTTGAGTAGAAGCACATCTCACCCACCCCTCGATTTTTCTTTTTGGTTCTTTTTCGAGAGGGAGCTCTTTGAGCCCAGTATCTTTTTTGATTTTTAGAAGTAATTTTAAAATTACAGATATGCTCTAGCCAGGTGCTACACATGATTACTTGTTGCAGTTGGTGTTAAATTCTATGGCAATGACACCTAGGTTCTTTTATCTGACTCTTGTGTGATTTTGGCTTAAATTTGAATTCTTGTGATTGCTTGGTTGAGAGTCTATAGAGATCCTTATTGAGTTAATCATGTGCCATATGTGTTGAGGTGTTTGTATATTCTATATTTGCATATTGATGTCTAGAACTTGCCCGGTGTGTTTGCAAAGCGAAATAAAGAATGTTGAGCTTAGGAGATGATATAGGCATTTCTTTGATGGCCATGTTTTATACCTACTTTATCTACCTTTATGAATGACCTTCGTAAGCCCCGTTGAGCCTTTAGCTTATTCTTTGGTAGCCTCATCTGTAGCTTATTCCTTTCTTTCAATTGATCAAAATTTTGATCCAAAATTCCTAAGCGCCTTAGTTGAAAAATTAAGATGTTAAAGAGTGTGAAACTGAAGGAGGAAAAAGTGAAAGTGAATCCCCAAGATAATAGATATTAGTATTTCAAAAAATTTTATGTGTTGTTGGTTGGGAGTAATATAATGAAAAGAAAAATTGATCCAAAGTGAATAATCTGTTGATAGTGAATACTCCCTGCTAAAGATATGTAAGCTAGCTTAAAGAGATAGGGCAAAATAAAAGAGAGGTGGGAAGATAAAAGTGGTGAAAAAATAGGCTGGTTGGACATGAGTTTAATGTAGAGTGTGATGTATTAAAGTGCTTAGGAAAGATTGTCACTTTTACTAGCTAGAATAGTTTCTACCTGTCGCTTAGTCTACATTACAACCTTTAAAGTCCTACTTGATCTTGAGCTTTGATATTCTGATATTAGTGGAGTACTACACTAAGGAAAAGCTTATGGTTCATCTAATGTGACATGTGAACTCTTTGTGAGAGTGAGAGGAATTTGACTCTTACACCCGTTCTTGTGATAAATGGTATATTTGGGAGTGAATATGGATGAATCTATTGTGGTGAGAGAACATGTTTACTGATGGATAGGTGACTTATATGATCTCTTTGTTGAGTAATATACATGAGTTTACCAACTTGGTAGAGTCAATTCTTGAGGCTAGGAAGTCTTAAAGTAGTATTCATGTGGGTTCAATTGTAATATGCCATGCTTAAAGTAGAACTTGCAATTCATGCATTCATTGTATTTCTAGCTTAAGTATCTTATTTAAAGTAGTAATGTTAGAGTCTTCCTTTATTGTAAAGATTTGTTCGAGGATGAACAAGGCTTTAAGTATGGGGTGGTGATCTTACGCGTATTTATACACCTAAGTGTCATTATCTATGGGTGTTTAGCTTAGTTTTAAGGATAACTTGATGTGATTAATGATGTATAAAGTGTGTATTTGTGTATTTGTGTATTAATTTACATGTTTAGAGTGTTTAATATTCTTTTGAAACAAGTCAAGAGTCAAAATGATCAAATAGAGCTTACATGAGAAAACTAGTGTTGCTAGCTTGAGCTATGCTTGTTCTGGTGTACTTTTATGAGCTTTATTGTGTTGTGTGGACTAATTTTTGTTATTATTTATGGTAGGAAACCAATGTAGGAGATATGGAAGATAAATTAATCATTCAAACAAGCTACATGGAATGGGGAAACAAGGAACGAGAGGACAAGAAGAATAGAGCAAGAATTGGGTGAACCCTCACACTGAGGAGGGGGCCATGAGCCAAACCTTCATAGCATAGGAGGGGTCCATATGCTTCACACCTTAGGGATAGGTTACTCTAGTTTGGCCCTGCTATGGGCCTACTCCGCACCTCCCTTGGCCATGGGATTGGCCATGCGGCGCAATCCCCCCTAGGACGTCTAAAAGTTGGTTTTTATGTTATTTAAGTGGGAAAAAAATTGTAAATACATATGTTTCATATGGGGAAGCCTATGGATAACCTAAAACACCATATAAGGTGTACTTATACACATTTATATGAAATTTTGGAGGCAACACACGATTGGGAGAGGAGACAAGACATCAAGGGCTCTACATTAGGGTTTTTCTTCCTTTACTATTTAGTTTCTTTGTAGTTTTACCTAGGAATTCATTTATGGTGATTATTTGTATGAATATTAGTGGCTAAGAACCCTATTTCTAGGGATGAGTCTATGATCATGATTGCTTAGCGTATATTTGAGTTGGTTAATATTGATTATTGCATTTTGTTGTTCTTGATGTTCTAGTATTTATTATTCTATTGACTCGCAACCTTTAGAATACATCTATATTTTTTTATGAGCCCGGAAGGAGTAACATTAGATTAGAACGTGGAACATAAGGAATGGGTTCTTGTCTTTTAGATGAATTAAAGATAAGATTCGCAGTTAGGATAGGAATATACCTAATTTGCCCCATTTGATTCAAATACGGGGATGAAATATAAATGCGTTTGAATTAATTCTCATATTCTCGCTCAATGATGTAGTTGTGAGGCTAACTTAAATATACGGTTAGAGGCTCAGAAGACCATAATCATGATATTAACCCCGTAAATCAATAACCAAGATAATTAACGTAACCAACGAAATTGTATAGCTTTGAATGATTGTTTAGTATGGCTTGACCCTAGAATCCTCCTTGATATTGGTTCAGCCCCAAGCTCATCATCTTTTGATTGATTAGTATACATCTTTGGTTCTATCACTTGAATAAATAATCAAGAACTACTTTAGTCTGGTGAATAGTTAAATGACAAGTCCCTGTGAGTTTAACATCCGGCTCGCAAGAGCCACTTTATTACTTCCACTACCATGTATACTTGCATGTGCGGTTGGAAGAAACACTCGACTCGAGATCCAACAGTAGTTTAATTTACTGTCATTATAAAAAGGCAAGTGGATTTATAAATCTAAGGTTATAAGACCAATAGAAAAAAAGAAATAAGAAAAAAGAAAGATAGGTTAATAAGAGGGTGAAATCAAATCCAATAGAGTAATGGAATATATTGAGAGTATTTACTTAGGGAAATTTTCATAAATCCCAATAGTTTAGTACCTAATTACATAAAATCCTGACTGTTTTTATATTTACGTAAAATCCCAACTTTTCATTCATTGTCGGGATACATAGCTAAGACTCGCGATACATCACCATCTGATACATAAGTACCGATACATAACTCTTATGTATTAATATCACAGAGATACATTCAGATACATAAATCTTATGTATCAGTAGCATAAAAAGCATTCCGATACATGATTTTTGTAGATTTTCAACCAAACACATCTTTCTTATATATCTGCAACCTAATATTCAATAATATACATAACTTTTGTACATTTGGTGGAGTATCGCGTGATGTATCTTCTTGTCCTTTGTTATCAGATACATCATTCTTATGTATCTTCATTAACATCATCATCTTCAACCTCCATTGAAGAATCTCCGAACTCCAGAATTTCGCATGGCTTGAACTGTCTTGTACGCCACTGTGGATTCAAGATCTGATGTAGAGGACGTCGTGGATTCGAGATCTGATGGTGGGAATTCGAGATGTGATTCAAGATCTGTATACGAATTCTGTATGAATTATTCGAGATCTGTATATACATTTGAGATCTGATAGTGGAGAAGAAATCATTGAACCCTCCGGTGCGTACTTCCTCGGCCTTCTGCGTTTTCGTTTAGCAGGTTCAGTTGAGGAAGAGTTTATAGTAAGCGGAGCTGTGGTAGTTACAGGAGGGTCGCCGGAAACTCCGCCACCATGAAGTAGAAAAGACGGCAGTGTTGGAGAAGTGGGCGAGGATATTGTTGTATTAAAGGGTTGTAAGTTGATGTACCATCGGTAGCAAAGGGTGATCCGAAGTTTTGCATTGATGCATTAACTCCATTGGAGAATTCCCTTCGATACGCCAGCTGACATTTTTACTCACTAATTATTACTCCCCGTAGTAGTATTGTTAATCTACTGTATTTATATTTTTTGAAAAAAAAAATCCTTTAAAAGGATATGGGAAAAGGCTTGATGTATCAAAATTTTGGAGAGAGAAAGAGTAAGAAGGAATTTTTATAATTATTTTAAGGGGTTGGGATTTGAGGTAATAATGATACGTTAAGGTGTAGTATTATGCAATTTATCCATTTATTTATGGTAGCTGAAATTATTTAAAAGTTCCAAGTCTTCAATCTTCTCCCAAGCAGCCACAATGAGTATTCGGAAGAAACACCAAATCATCATACGTAAAAAAAAAATAAAAAAAATGTTGGGCTCAAATAATTAACAACTAAACTATATTTAGACACCAAAACTTTTTGGTACTCCCTCCGTTTCATTTAAGTTGTCACGTTTTTTTAATCGAGAATCAATTTGACTAATTTTCAAAGCTAAATTAGAGTACATTAATTCAATATATTAAAATTAAAGCTAAACGGAGGGAGTACCTTTTTGTATTCTTAATAATTAGAATAATTAAGAATTGTTATTCCCAATTATAATGTCACGTTAGGTAGTGGATTTATTATGTTCATTATTTCACATTGTTAGTGCATTGTATTTTTTGTATTAATATTTAATTAATTAAATATTTTATAATATTTTAATTTAGTGTAGGGGCAAAATGGTAATCCAACTTTTAACTTTTTTTGTTTTCACTTTTAGTATAATATGATTAGTTTAGTTTAGTGTACGTGTTTTGCACGTGTGTATTGTGTTAATTAATAATAAATATATATAAAAAATAAAGTATTATGTGTACGTTATAATATTAAGTACAAAATTTTAAAATGAAAAGCTAGAACTCTTATCATATACTTTTTTAACCATTAAAACTTTTAAGATCACGTCACAAATCGACCATTTTATACTGCCGCAACTCTAGAATTACCACTAGACCTATACATGATTGACCTAACGAAAACAATTCAAAGAAAAAAAGAAGAGCTGGATAATTTATACTTTTTAACACCACCAACAATAACATATTCGGCGTAATCCTACAAGTGGACTTTGGAAAGGATTATACAGACCTAACCCTACATAAATTGTTAACTACGATGAGAAGTCAACTTCAAATCTGAAAATTTACCGCACAACCTCAAGGCAAAATATTCATCACAAAAAAAAAGTTACTGTTCCAAATACATTATATGCATGTTGATGCACATACTCGTATCGTGAGTTCTCTATGTTAAAACCTCCATTTATCAACAACTATGATTCTGTTGCAATTGATTTGTTCTTGGAGGAATAACAAATCGAGTATTTTGATGGCAGACTTCGTTCGACGACAATATGCTTGTTTCGTTCAATTTTTCAATTAGAAATCTTCAATTGAAAGAGAAACACGAGAAATTTCAAGAGGGAGAGAATACATCGTCATTCATATGTAATCTTTAAAGCTATTAACTAAAAGAAAACGTAAATTTAATACTATAAAAATTTTCAAACTTTTCCACGAACATGATCATAAAAGAGAGAAAAAAACATCCAATTACCGTTACAAGAAGGCAAAACATTGCATTCGTTTTAAACCCAATATGTTAGTATCTAATTTCAAATTCACTAACCAAATAGTTTGTCCATACATGTGGGCTTTAATAACAAAAAGGAAAATGATCCGGAAGACCCATATAATCACAACTAATCCATCTCTTTTCCCTCTTCTTTACCATAATCCCTCTAGGTACAGAAATCTTTCCATCCTAAATAGGTTGATATAGAGGAAGAAGCAGCAGCCGTAGGTTTAGACTTTTACTATCAAAATATTACATGAATAGATTTGTAGAAATTCTTTTTTTAAAAAAGGTAGAATTTTAATTAATTTAGAAGTGTTAAATATTATGATTTCTTACTTTAATCAATTTTAAAGTCAATAATTATATGACAATTAGTTGAAGGAAAAAAGTGAAAACACAATTTTGTCTATTGAGGAGTCTTTTAATGAAGGGCAAAAAGTTTGAATTACAATTCTAAGGGTCTTCACACTTTTAATATATTGTAGATTGTAGATTGTAGATGTAGATGTAAATGTAGAAGATCTAGATTGTAGATAGTATGATATATATATATATATATATATATATATATATATATATATATAAAAGGATATATTTTGATAATTTCTTAATTATATTTAAAAAAATCATTTATTAATACCATATAATATGAACCAACGTGAGTACTAAAAAAGATTGATATCTTCGCCATTTACAAAGACATAGGATTCCATTGCCGTTTTTTATCTTGTATGTTTTACAACAGACTTTGACCTGGTGTTTTTTGTTGTTTTAATAATAACTGATTTAATTCCTCCTATAAAATTTGAAAGTTAAATCCGCACACAATCAAAAAACAAAAAAAAATACTTCAGAAACATGGCTAAGTCTCAAGTTCTCTACGCTGCCTTTCTTGCTCTCTTCTTCTGCTTCCTCATTGCATCAATCGGTAAGTATCCAATATAGTACTAACGCTAGCACCATGTCTCTTACATATTCTTCCGTCTCAGTTTATGTGGCATTGTATGAATTTTTAGAGTAAATCAATTTTTAAATGTTTTGAATTGTTAGTCAATATCACCTAAGTATTTTTTACGTAATTTTTAGATATGTAAATTTTATTTCAAAAAGCCTAAAGATTCCATATTCGAATTCACAGTGAAAACTAAAAATTTTGACTCTCAAAATTCGAACGATGATACATAAACTGGAACAGAAGGAGTACTATACTACCAAAAATAAATTAGTGACGGATGAATTTTGTAGTTAAATAACAAAATTCGTCATTAGTCCAATTTAAAATCAAATTATTAAAAAATTCTGCTAGCTACCAGCTATTTAAAAAATTACTTATTTCTAGTCAATAAAGAGAATTCAAGGCAACATCTTTGGGAAAAGAATGTTGTATATGTTAGGGGTTTTGTCCTGATTTTCTTACCAAATTTGAGTTTTATTTTTCTTAGAAGGAAAATAAAAGTAATACCATAATTACTTTTACTTTTCCTAAAAGGAAAATATAAAATTCTTCCATATTTGGCTAACCTCTTTCTTGGAGGAAAGGATTTGAACATCTATAAATAGAAGACCCCTCTTCTCATATCTCAACATAATAACATCCACAATGTAGTTCTTAAAGTGTTTTGTTTAGGGGGAGATTTCTCCCAATCGGTTTTATGCTTTTTGATATTAGTTTCATAATATGTAGGTCGTTTGACCAAACCATAATAATAATATGTTTTTTAGTATTTTTTTTTCGTCTGATTTATCGTTACCATGAGTTGCAACCAATAGCTTTCGCATGACGCCCTCTCGATTTCGAACCCAACAAGTGGTATCAGAGCCTATGGTTCAAAGGTCATATGGTTCAGATTGAAGACATGTTATGATGAAAGTTGCAACCAATTTGATGATAATGAATATATATGTCCAAAAACTACATGTGGAGATAATTGCCAATCATATTTTCAACAATCCTGCTGTTACAACTTTTAAAATAAAGCTCACTTTTAACCCTACAAAGGGCTCCAATATTTTTAACCCGAAAGGGCTCATATATTTTTAACCCCAAAAGCTCCATTTTTAAAGTGTGTCAAGCAGCAGTGATGAAGATTATGTGAAGAACGAAGATTATGCATATGAAGAAGGCGGATCAAATTTTGTCAAGAAAATCAAACCAAAAAGGGGAGATTTGTTAGGGTTTTTGTCCTGATTTTCTTACCAAATTTGAGTTTTATTTTTCTTGAAAGGAAAATAAAAGTAATACCATAATTACTTTTACTTTTCCTAAAAGAAAAATATAAAACTCTTCCATATTTGGCTAACCTCTTTCTTGGAGGAAAGGATTTGAACCTCTATAAATAGAAGACCTCCCTTCTCATATCACAACACAATAACATCCACAATGTAGTCCTTAAAGAGTCTTGTTTAGAGGGAGATTTTTTCTCAAATAGTTTTTATGCTTTTTTGAATTAGTTTTACTATGTAGGCCAATTTGGCCAAACCATATCAATAATATTATGTTTTAGTATCTCTTTATTTGTCATCAGATTTATCGTCTCCATGGTTTTCAACTAATAGCTTCCTCATGACGCCTTCTCGATTTCGAATCCAACAGTATAACTTTGACTTATTGCTTTCTTTTACACGCAGAGATGAAAAAGGCAGAAGCAATAGGTTGTGAAACACCAAGCGCAACATGGAAAGGGGCTTGCGTTGTTACTGAGGACTGTGACAACCAATGCATCAAATGGGAGGGAGCTATTCATGGAGCTTGTCACTTGGGATTTGGGTGGAGTATTAGCCAATGTTATTGCTACTTCTGTTGATCAATAAACAACCTATAGTTCACTATCTTGGTAGAGCCTATGCTTTCTATGCCAAAATAAACCCATATAATGTATAATAAGGCCATGCTTTGTGTTATAAATAATCTAAGAGATTTGCAAAACACATTTGTCAAAGTAAATATACGTGTCCGTGTCATTTTATACACTCACGTAGCACGAGAAGGATGAATTGGATTGCTGCAAATTTTCGTACTAACTTAAAATTTGCCTAAACTTTTGCTTAACCTAAAAAAGTAACATGATGGAACTAGTTCGTTGCTTGTTTCTTGGTTGTTGGCCACAGGAAAAGTAATGGGAATAAAATTAAAGAACTCAATATTATTCACGTAAAAAATCATCCTTACTCAAAGTATAAAAATCATGATCCATTCATGTGGGTTTCAGCTATCACTTCACTAAAACAATGAGCTAAATTCTTATTGCACCCTTAATTCTCAAAGGTTACTAAGCCCTTCACCTAACAATCATTCGGTTGTTGCTATTAGACCATGTCCATCACAATCCTTATCTCATGCGATCTCTAGGGAGAATGGATAGGCTTTATCTAGTTACTACTTTCTATCCTAGTCATTCCATTAACCAGAGAGGACCCAAGTGTTAGGGTTTTTGCCCTGATTTTTTCTTACCAAATTTGAGTATTAATTTTCTATTGAAAGAAAATAAAAGTAATACCATAATTACTTTTAATTTTCTTAAAAGGAAAATATAAAACTTTCCCATATTTAGCTAACCTCTTTATTGTAGGAAAGGTTTTGGACCTGTATAAATAGAAGACCCCTCTTCTCATACCATAACACAACAGAATTCACAATGTAGTCCTTAAAGAGTCTTGTTTTGGGGGAGATTTCTTCCAATAGTTTTTATGTTTTTTTAATATTAGGTTTTTATATGTAGGTCGTTTGACCAAATCATATAATAATATTAAGTTTTTAGTATTGTTTTATGTGTCATCTAACTTATCGCCAACGTGGTTTGCAACTATAAGCTTCCGCATGACGCCCTCTCGATTTCGAACCCAACAAGTGGTATCAGAGCCTATAGTTCAAAGGTCCTATGGTTCAGATTGAGGATAAATTATGATGAAAGTTGCAACCAATTTGATGATAATGAAGATATATGTCCAAAAAAAAAAACTACATGTGGAACAATTATCAATCATATTTTCAACAATCCTGCTGCTACATTATTAAAAATAAAGCTCACTTTTAACCCTGCAAAGGGCTCCAATATTTTTAACCCGAAAGGGCTCATATATTTTTAACCCCAAAAGCTCCATTTTTAAGCATGCCAAGCAGCGGTGATAAAGATTATGTGAAGAACAAAGATCATATATGCAAGTGAAGAAGACGGATCAAGTTATGTCAAGAAAATCAAGCCAAAAAGGGGAGATTTGTTAGGGTTTTTACCCTGATTTTCTTACTAAATTTGAGTATTAATTTTCTATTGAAAGAAAATAAAAGTAATACCATAATTACTTTTAATTTTCTTAAAAGGAAAATATAAAACTCTTTCATATTTGGCTAACCTCTTTATTGTAGGAAATGTTTTGGACCTGTATAAATAGAAGACCCCTCTTCTCATACCATAACACAACATAATTCACAATGTAGTCCTTAAAGAGTCTTGTTTTGGGGGAGATTTCTCCCAATAGTTTTTAGATTTTTTTAATATTAGGTTTTTATGTGTAGGTCGTTTGACCAAATCATATAATAATATTAAGTTTTTAGTATTGTTTTATGTGTCATCTAATTTATCGCCAACGTGGTTTGCAACTATAAGCTTCCGCATAACGCCCTCTCGATTTCGAACCCAACAAGATCCCAGGAAACGAGCGTGCAAGGGGCACCAATACCTTAATATATAGATATGTCAATAACAAGCAACAAAGAATCACTCGTACTTTCATGAATAAAATTATCTTTGAAAAAATAACAAAATAAACGAAAATGGAAAATTAGAAAAATTTCCATCGGCTCAAAGTTGCTGTTAATTCGTGGGTGTCTACTCTTCGATCCAAACTGGTGATTCACCTGTAACAACCATAGTTGTGATTTTCTACTTTTTATGTGTTTTGACCTTTTTGTTCTTCCCCGTAGTTATTACATGCTATTTGTGAGTTGTGGAGATGATTGGCATGGTCCCCGATGCATTCGGGAGTGATTTTGGAGAGTTTGAGACTCTTAGAGGATTAAAAAGCCACGAGTTTGACTTCAGCCAACATTTTGTGTTTCGAGCATCGGATGACAATTTGGGCAGTTCCATTAGATCCCGAATGTCGATTTTGGGTTAGGAGCATAGTTAGCTCGGGTCCCAAGCCTTTATTTTGCATTTCGATCTTTTTTTCGAAAACTAGTGAAATAAGTCAAAAAGGGGTCTGGGGAGATAAATTATTGTAAACTACCTCTTTTAAAAAATTTGATAGTGTTATTGAGTCTGGAACGTCGAAAATAGCCTAGTAGCATATTTGATTTACTTATGTGGAGTCCTGAATGAATTCCGAGTGTCCGTTCGAAGGATTTGGTGCATGGAACCTTCTTCGCGAACGCGAGCCATTGGTCATGAACGCGGAGAAGGTAGATCTCTTTTATCTTGATTGCGAGGTGGTGGTCGCGATCATGAAGGGTTATCAGGACCAGGTCAAGTTTTCTCTTCATCGCAAACGCGATCGAACCATTGAAATCGCGACCATGAGAGGCTGTCCGCAAATGCGAAGGCTAATTTAATTGGCCTGGTCGCTGTTGACCCTTGCGAACACAAAGAGTTGACCGCGTTTGCGAGGTACTGGTCACAGTACAATATAAATACTTTATTTTTGCGATTTTCACCATTTTTGGACTTGGGAGCTTTGAGAAAATGCGATTTTTAGGGTTTTCTTCATCATTCATGCTTGGGTAAGCATTAAAATCTTATTTTCATGAATTCCTATTGATTATATCTTCAAAAACACCTTTTAATCTTGTTTTCAAACTAGAATAGGGATTTTTTCGGTAAACTCTTAAATTGATATTTCATCGATTTGAGCACCGATTTCAATTTGTTTTTGTGTGGATTTTCATTTGTAGACTACTATATATATGGAGATCATGTTTCAAAAACAAAATCTTTGGTTTTCCCCCTCTCGATTTCGAACCCATTTTTAGAGTCGTTTTAAGTATAGTCACTATGGGTATCATTAGCTTCCTTTTAATGCATAGATTATATTTTTGATAGAGTTAGCTCATTCCGAGACCATTTTTAAGGGGAAGGCTTCGTATTGAAGGATCTAGACTTGGATTTCGGTATTTCAAGGTAGGTTATGGATTAACTTTCTTCAGACTGGGATAGGAATTTAACCATTCACGTAAAGCATACTATGGGATAGGGAATAGTCACGGGAGTTATATTTTTGGGAATATTATTATTAACGTGTGTCTGTGTGGGGGCATATTTGTGTATTGTTGTTGACTTGAGAGAGATTATATTGTGATGCCTGTGTGGGGGCTTATTTGATATTTATAGGCCTTATTTGTGCATTAAATGTCATTATTAATGTTATGATGCCCGTGCAGGGACTTATTTGAGATTACAGGCCTTATTTGTGCATTAATTGCTTCATTCATTATAGTAATGCCCGAGTGAGGGATTTTGAAATATTATATTGATGTCTTACATGACTATTCAGTCTAGTAGTGCATGACTATTCAGTCTAGTAGTGCATGACTATTCAGTCTAGTGGTGCCGAGCAAGGGAGAATTTCATGAATTATTCACATATTAAGTTGATTTTGAGTTCATTCATACATGTATTGAATTGATCATTATTTTCATACTGTTTGATTGTGAGCATTACATCCTCATTTCATTTATACATATTCATGATATTGGTACCACTGAGAAACACTTATTTTGATAAAAAAATGAGACACTTTATAAAATGCCCATACCGAGGGATATGCCGGTAAGATTGATTGAGAAATACTGATTTTACAAGAAAATGAGACACTTTATAAAATACCTATACCGAGGGATGTGCTGGTAAGGTTGATTGAGTTATGAGATTGAGATTATAAGAGTAAATGAGTTGAGAACCCCCATAGGTCCTGTCCTGAAGCGCTGAAGCTTGGAAGGTGTATACAAAAGTCCCACCATCATTGCATTGCATTTGTATCTCTTGTATTTCCTTTATGTGTTTTTTGTCGTGTACTTGTTTTCTATATATATATATATATATATATATATATATGTATTTTATGTGTAGTTTCCTTTTTGCCTTATTATATTGTAGAACTGTTAGTGGAGACGTGTGAGTTACCATTTGAGAACTTTTCTGTATGCAGGTGACGTGCTCATAGTGTCTTTTACTTGTTTAATTTTCTACTTTTCTCAGTCGGCCTATGATACCTACTGAGTACAAGTAGATCGTACTCACTTCTACTTCTGTCCCCTTTCAATATATATATCCCAGTTCGAGTGCGACTCGTGGCAGCTGATCTCGTGTCGTGGTAACTGGATCTTTGAGGTACTGATACGCTTCAGAGTTCGGGGTTAATGTTAGACCTCCTATTATTTTATCATGTCTTTACTATGTTCGGAGACAGACTCTTGTATTTCAGATTCCATACTTTGTATTAGCTGCTCTTTCCACTTATGAAACCATTATTTTAGGATTTATGTATTTCGTTCGAAGTTTATGCTATTTGCATATTATGGATTGACTACTTTCTAGAAGTCTCACATTTATGAGTTTTCTTTTATATTTTGATGGCCCTTTATTGTGTGGGATTTGGCTTACCTACTAAGGCTAGTCTGAGGTAGGTGCCATCATGGCCTCTACTTTTGGGTCGTGATAAATTGATATCAGAGTGTTAGTTTCACTGGTCTCATAAGTGAAAGAGCAGGATATCTAATAGAGTCTCGTGGATTGATACGTTGACGTCCGTATCTATCTTCGAGAGGCTATAAGATATCTTTAGGAAAAATTTCTCTAATTTGATTCCTTATCGTGAGGGGTGTTCATGGGCAATATTCTAAACTTGTATTCCACTTTTTTCTACACAGATGGTGAGAACTAGATCCAGAGATATTGAGGATACTGAGCCAGCAAACACTGTTAGGACCCTAGTCAAGGGGTGAGGTAGGGGTCATGGCCGACCCAAAGGTAGAGAACCGGCACGAGGAGCTGCCCCAGTTAGAGGATATGCTAGGGTGGCCTCTCCCAAGCTTGAGATTGACTATACTGAAGATAATTATTAGAAAAAGAATGCGAGACTAGCTTAGATCCTACAAGGTTCAATTCCTACCCCAGTGTTGTAGGATTTATTTATTCGTCTGCTGAGTCATTTGGATGAAGACCCCTAAACGGGTGTTCTTTTGAGTATGCCAGGTATTTCTCAGACTCCAGAAGGTATTCAACTGCCAAGGCATGCCCATACTTTTAGTTTTCCCACTTCAAGGGTAGGGCCTTCTTCTATGGTACCCCTGCGTATTGATTCACTGCTTACTAGGCTTGCTATTCCTCCTGTTAATTTGGGTCCTGGTGATTTCTTCTGATGATCAGAAGAGGTTTGAGAAATTTATTTGCTTGGCTCCTTCCAAGTTTAGAGGTGCCATTGGAGAGGATGCCTATGAGTTTTTGCTTGATTATCGGGAGAGGTTGTATAACTTCAGATCCCTTGAGACCCATGGTGTTACCTATACAGCTTATCAGTTGACTGATATGGCTAGATAGTGGTGGAGGTCTATTACTAGTTGTAGACCTTTGGGTTTGCCTACTATGACTTGGACCCAGTTTTCTAAGGCTTTTCTGAAGAGGTTTATGCCTTACATTTTGAGAGATCAGATGAGAGACGAGTTTAATCACCTAGAGCAGGGCTCCATGACTATTGCTGAGTATGAGGAACGCTTTTATGCACTATCTAGATATTTCGCTGCCAGTAACTCCAACGAGTCTAAGAGGATCAAGAAGTTTGTCAAGGGTTTGTTAGGCTTTTACCAGTTGTCTACAGCTTAGATGATGGTGTCAGGGGCTTCTTTCCAAAATATAGTTGAGTATACCAAGATGCTTGAGTCGATTTGTCAGGTTACTCGGAGTGGTGGTGGTGCTAAGATGATTCATGGACAAGGTATGTTCTATGGCCTCGCGTCCTGAGGTAGGGATTTCTCCGACAGAGATGCTTATGGTTATCATGGTAAACCAGTTCAGGCAGCCTTACAGAGTTTACATAGTAAGTTTGTGGTTTCTACGACTTCAGGTAGCCAGGGATCAGGTCATGTGGGTAGAGGCTCCTGTTTCAGCTCTACATGACAGGGAGGTCATTTTGGATCTTATAGGCCTTCTTATCTTAAGTTGGGTAGTAGAGGATGTTTGGTTTATGATAAGCTTGGTCATATTACGAGGGACTATCCTCGACGTGCATTGGGTCCTACCTTGTAGGGTTCTCAACTTCATCTTTGCCCTACTCCTATTTATGTTGTTAGAGGTGGTTCAAAGTGTAGCAAAGGTAGTACTAGAGATGCTCGAGATGGAGCTTGGGGAGCTCATGGTAATGGATGCAAAGTTGGTTAGTCTGGGAGCGGGCATGGTCAGTGTTATGCTATACCTTGGATACCTGAGGCAGAGGCCTATGATGCTGTTATCACAGGTATCATCCTAATTTTCCATCATTTTGCTTTCGTGTTATTTGACCCTGGGTATACATTATCCTATGTGTTTAAATACTTTGCTACTGATTTTAATGGTGCATGTGAGTCCTTTGTTGTGCCTATTCGTGTTTCTACCCTAGTAGGAGATTCTTTAGTGGTGGATCGGGTGTATCAATTTTATTTGGTGACCTTTACGGGGTATGAGACCTGGGTAGATCGGATTATCCAAGATATGGTTGATTTTGATGTTATCTTGGGTATGGATTTGTTAGTTCCCTATTATGCGATTTTAGATTATTTTGCTACTTCGGGTGTTCCAAGGTTAGCATGGAAGGGTACAACTAGTTTGGGTCTGAAGGGAGCTATATCTTTTTACATGGTCGTCGCATGGTAGAAAAGGGATGTCTGTCTTATTTGTCCTATGTTTACGATACTAGTGTTGCTTTACCGCCTCCCTTGGATTCTGTTACAGTTGTTAGAGAGTTTCAAAATTTATTCCCTATTGAATTACGTAGTTACCTCTAAACCATGATATTAACTTTGCTATTGATGTTCAGCCTGGCACCAAGCCCATTTCTATTCCTCCCTATAGGATGGCCCCGGTTGAGTTGAAGGAATTGAAGGAGCAGTTAAAAGATATGTTGGGTAAGGGTTTCATTAGACCTACCGTGTCTCCTTGGGGTGCCCCAGCCTTATTTGTGAAGAAGAAGGATGGATCTATATGTATGTGTATTGACTATCGGTAATTGAACAAGGTGATGGTCAAGAACAAGTATCCTCTTCATCGCATTAATGATCTATTTGACCAGCTTCAGGGTTCCTCGGTGTTTTCTAAGATTGACTTGAGATTTGGATATCACTAGTTGAGGATTAGAGCTTCAAATGTTCCGAAGACGGCTTTTCAGACACTGTATGGTCACTATGAATTTTTAGTCATGTCTTTTCTGCTGACTAATGCCCTAGTAGCATTCATGGAGTTAATGAATCGAGTATTTCGACCTTATCTTGATTCCTTCGTAATTGTATTCATAGATGATATCTTGTTTTATTTCATGAACAAGGATGACTATATGAGATACTAGAGGACTGTACTTCAGAGGTTGCGAGATGAGAAGTTATATGCCATGTTCTCCAAGTGTGAGTTTTGGTTGGACTCTATCTCTTTCTTGGGTCATGTAGTGACCAAGGATGGCATTATGATCGATCCATCCAAGGTAGCGGTTGTTTGTGACTGGGCTAGGCCTACTTGTCCCATCAAGATTTGGAGTTTCATTTGATTAGTTGGCAATTATCGATACTTTGTGGACGGTTTCTTTTCTATTGCGCCTCCTTTAACCAAATTGACTCAGAAGAAGATTGTATTTCAGTGGTCGGAGCGTGCGAGGAGAGCTTCAAAAAGCTCAAGGAGTTGTTGACTTCGGCCCCTATCTTGACCTTTCCCAAGAAGGATGTAGGCTTTATCGTGTTCTGTGATGCTTCCAGGGTTGGTTTGGGTGGTGTTTTGATGCAAGATGGTAAGGTGATTATGTATGCTTCTTGACAGTTAAAGCCTCATGAGAAGAATTACCCTACCCATGACTTAGAGTTCGCCGTAGTTGTTTTTGTGTTGAAGTTATGGCGGCATTACTTGTATGGGGCACATTGTGAGATTTTCCCTAATCATCGTAGCCTTTAGTACTTCTTCACTTAGCGAGATCTTCATATGAGACAGCGATATTGGCTTGAGTTGCTTAAGGACTATGATCTCACTATCCTTTATCATCTGCGCAAGGCTAATGTAGTAGCGGATACCTTGAGCCCGAAGGTGGCGAGTATGAGGAGTTTAGCTCATTTATTGACTCAGGAGCGACCTTTGGCCTTGGAGGTTTAGTCCTTAGCTAACCATTTGGTTATGCTTGATTTTTCAACACCTGAACATGTGTTAGTCTTTGTTGAGGCTAGATCTTCTTTGATGAAGCAGATTCAAGATCATTAGCTTCATGATAGATTGAGGGTGATTCGTGATAGGGTATTGAGTGGCTAGGGAAAGGCGACCTCTCTTGATTCTGATGGTATTTTGAGGATTCGTGGCCGAGTTTTTGTGCCGAGAGTTGGTGGATGGGTTAGATTGATTTTGGAGGAGTCTCATTATTCTAGATATTCCATTCACCCAGGAGCGACTATGAAGTATCATGACCTAAGACAACATTATTGTTGGGGTGGTATGAAGAAGGATATTTTAGAGTTCGCAGTTAAGTATTTGAATTGCCAGTAGGTGAAGTATGAGCATTAGGGATCGGGTGGTATGATGCAGAAGATTCCTATTCCTGAGTGGAAGTGGGAGAGGATCACCATTGATTTTATTGTTGTCATACCCCCGACCTAGAGGAAGTTTGACTCTATTTGGGTGATTGCAGACAGATTGACAAATCAGTGCATTTTGTATCTGTGATGGTGAATTAAATATAGAGAATTTGGCCAAGATCTACGTTAGAAAGATTGTTCGGTTGCATGGTGTACCTATATCCATTGTTTTTGATAGGGGTACTCAGTTTACCATGAGTTTTTGGAGTACTATACAGAGTGAGTTGGGTACTCAGCTTGATTTGAGCGTGAGTTTTCATCCTCAGATAGATGGTCAGTCTAAGAAGACTATTCAGGTGCTAGAGGACATGCTTTAAGTATGTGTTATGGATTTTTGTGGTCATTAGGAGCAGTACTTGCCCTTAGCAGAGTTCGCTTACAACATCAGTTACTATTTCAGCATTCAGATGGCACCTTTTGAGACTTTGTATAGGTGGAGATGTAGATCCATCGTGGGATGGTTTGACTCTTTTGAGGTTAAACCTTAGGGTACAAATTTGTTGAAGGATTCAGTGAATCATGTGTGGCTGATTCAACAGAGGCTAGTGGCTTCCTAGAGTAATTAGAAAAGTTATGCTAACCATCATTCCTGTGATGTTGCTTTTATGATTGGAAATTGAGTTTTGTTAAAGGTTTCACCCATGAAGGGTGTGATGAGATTTGGGAAGAAAGGGAAGCTTAGTCTGAGGTTTATTGGCCTTTTCGAGATCTTTGAGAAGTATGGAGATGTGGCATATAGGCTAGTCTTGCCTCCACATCTGTCAGTTGTTCATCCCGTATTCCATGTTTCTATGTTGAAGAGATACCGTCCATATAATGCACATGTGGTTTAGTGGGATTCCATTGTATTGGATCATGATTTTTTCCTTCGAGGGAAAGCCCATTGCTATCCTAGATAGGCATACTAGGAAGTTGAGGTCTAAGAATATTTATTCAATGAAGGTTCAGTAGAGACATTACCCTATTGAGAAGGCTGCTTGGGAGTTCGAGTCCGATATGAGCCGTAGATACCCCCAGCTTTTTACCGCTTCACGTATTTTATTTGCTTTTAAGTTTGAGGACAAACTAGTATTTTAGTGATGGATAATGTAACATCCATAGTTCTAATTTTCCCCTTTTTATGTGTTTTGACCAGTTTTCCCTTCCCTGTAGTTGTTACATGCCATTTGTTACTTGAGTGGATGGTTAGCATTGTCCCCGATGCATTCGGGAATAATTTGGGAGAATTTGATACTCTTAGAGGCTTTAAAAGCCATGAGTTTAACTTAAGTCAACGTTATGTTTTTCAAGCACTGAATGGCAATTTGGACAGTTCTATTAGATACGAAATGTCGATTTCGGGTTAGGAGCATAGTTAGTTTGGGTCCCGAGCCTTTATTTTGCATTTTGACCATTCTTTCAAAAACTTGTGAAATAAGCCAAAAAGGGGTCAGAGGGGTAAATTTGTTGTAAACAACTTCTTTTTGAAAATCTGACGGTTCCATTGAGTCTGGAACATCGAAAAAGCCTAGTAGCATATTTAGTTTACTTCTGTGGGGTCTCGAACGAATCTCAAGGGTCCGCTTAGAGGATTTGGAATCATGCAAATTCAGTTGGTGCATAGATGATATCTGGTGCATAGAAACTTCTTTGAGAACGCGAGCTATTGGCTGCAAATCCGAAGAAGGAAATCGCCATCGCGAGGTGGTGGCAGCAATCGCGAAGTATTATTCGGACCGGGTTGGGTTTTTCTCTTCATTGCCAACACAATTGAACCATCGCGATTGTGATGGTTCTGGGTCATCAGTCTTCGCAAACATAGGAGGCTGACCACGAACACGAAGGCCAATTAAATTGGCCTAGTTGTCATTAACCCTCGCGAATACAAAGGGTTGACCACGTTCGCAAGGTACTGTTCACAGAACAGTATTAATACTCCATTTTTATGATTTTCACCATTTTTTGATTTGGGAGCTTTGGGAAAAGGCAATTTCCAGGGTGTTCTTCATCATTCGTTCTTGGATAAGCTCTAAACTCTTATTTTCATTAATTCCTATTGATTATATCTTCAAAAACACCTTCTAATCTTATTTTCAAACTAGAATTTGGGGATTTTTCTGATAAATACTTAAATTGATTTTTCATCGATTTCAACTTGTTGTCACATGGGTTTTTAGCTGTATACTCTTATGTATATGAAGATCATGTTTAAAAAATAAAAGTTCAAGTTTTACCCCTCTCGATTTTGAACCCATTTTTGGACCCATTTTAAATATAGTCAATATGGGTATCATTAGCTTTTATTTGATGCGTAGATAATGTTTTTGACAGAGTTAGCTCGTTCTGAGGCCGTTTTTAAGGGGAAGTCTTCACGTTGAAGGGTCTAGGCTTGGATTTTGGCATTTTGAGATAGGTTATGACTTAACTTTCTTTAGACTGAACTGGGCAGTTAACCATTCATGTAAAACATGCTATGGGATAGGGAATAGTCGTGGGAGTTGTATTTTTGAGAATATTATTATTATCATGTGCCCGTGTGGGGTTTATTTATGTATTGTTATTGACTTGAGAGAGATTATTATTGTAATGTACGATTGGGGATTATTTGATATTTATAGGCCTTATTTGTGCATTAAATGCCATTACTAATGTTGTGATGCCTGTGCGGGGGCTTCATTTGAGATTATAGGCCTTAATTGTGCATTAACTGTCTCTATCATTATAGTAATGCCCGAGTGAGGGGTTTTGAAATGTTATATTGATGTCTTACATGACTATTCAGTCTAGTGGTGCCGTTCGAGGGCTAATATCATGAATTATTGACATATTGGGTTAATTTCGAGCTCATTCATGCCTGTACTGAATTGATCATTTTCTTCATACTGTTTGATTGTAAGATTACATCCTCATTTCATCTATATATATTCATGAGTTTGGTACCACTGAGAGACACTTATTTTGATAGAAAATAAGACACTTTATAAAATGCCTATACCGAGTGATGTGCCGGTAAATTTGAATGAAAAATACTGATTTTGTAAGAACATGAGATACTTTATAAAAATACTATACTGAGGGATGTACCGATAAGGTTAGTTGAGTTATGATATTGAGATTATAAAAATAAATGGGTTGTTAACCCCCCATGGGTCCTGTCCGAAGCACTGAGGCTTGGAAGGTGTATACTTTTTTTTCGGGAAGGTGTATACAAAAGTCCCAATATCGTTGCATTATATTTGCATCTCTTGTATTTCCTCTATGTGTTAGTTGTCGTGTACTTGGTTTCTATATGAATACGTTTTTCGTGTGTAGTTTCCTCTTCTCCTTATTATATTATAGAAATATTAGTGGAGCCAGTGTGAGCTACCGTTTGTGAACTTTTTTGTATGCAGGTGACATGCTCATAGTATCTTTTACTTGTTTAGCTTTCTACTTTGCTCAGTCGGTCTATGATACCTAGTGAGTACAAGTGGACCATACTTACTCCTACTTCTATGCCCTTTCGGTGCAAATCCCAGTGTGACCCGTAGTGGTAAGTCTTGTGTCGTGGTAGTTGGATCTTCAAGGTACTGGTACTCTCTAGAGTTTGGGGCTGACTCTGAACTTCCTCTTATTTTATCATGTATTTACTATGTTAGGTGATAGACTCTTATATTTCAGATTTCAAGCTTTGTATTAGATGCTCTTTTCTAGTATGACACCAGTAGTTTGGAATTTATGTATTTCATTTGACGCTTATGTTATTTACATATTATGGCTTGACTCCATTCTTGAAGTCTCACATTTATTAGTTTTCTTTCATATTTTGATTGTCCTTTCTTGTGTGAGATTTGGCTTACCTGCTAAGGCTAGTTCGAGGTAGATGCCATCATGACCTCGACTTTTGGATCGTGACATCACTGCATTCCCTTCTATAGTCAGAAATGGTGTTAGGGATGCTCAACTAGTTCCTCGTGTGCCTAAGAAGCTGAGGTAATCTCAGTTGAAGCCAATTCAACATTTTCCTACTCAATCTTATTTATAGAAATAGACATTCTAACTTACTCTCTGGATAATAATAGGGGTGCAATACTTTATTGATTTTTTTATAACAAAGAATTTTTAAAGTAATATGTCACTTCTGGCCACTTTATATTGTCAGCCGAGATCCAAGTCAACACCGGCGAAGATCTCTTGTCTAACCTTCATTATTATATGGTAGTGTAACCGATTTTGAGCTTTTAATCTTTTCATCTTTATAGACGTTATTTCAACAGTTAAGAAATCCTCTAACTTGAACAAGACAACTAAGGACAACAAACTTAGTAACTTACTAGGGTTAATAGAGGCACCCATTATTGAAGTTCGAATCAATTCCAATTCCCAAAATAACCCAACTATTATTTATTAAAAAATATGACCCTTCGACGTTCTTTATTGCGAGGTGAAGTGCATTTTACTTGTTCTTCGGTGCTTCCCAAAGCATATACTGTGAGTAGAGACAGAGCTACAGTATATTACGGGGGTTCGGACGAACCCAGTAGCTTTTGCGTAGGACCTAATGTGTACTAAAAAGTCCATAAAAAATATATAATTATATAGCTACGAGCCCACATACAAACATAGGTGGTTGGTATAGTGGTCGATACGCGGGTGCGAGATTCTTCTGTCCCTGAGATGTGGGTCCCCACTAGCAACGAACTTTCTTTTTTTTTTTTTTTTTACTAGAACACACTTATTGCAATTTTATTTTTTGCTTTTTGCTACGTGTAGACTTTTTTAAGAAAAAAATATAAAACTATTAAATAAAGAAAGGAAAAAGCAAGTCTCTATTCTTAAAACAAAAACTCGGACTCTTGGGTTTTTTTCCACTGTCACAGAAAGTCAAAAATAGAAACGTGAAAGCAACGCATGCAGCACACTCAATGTGACAACGTCGGACTGCCGTCGGCTCATCATTGGCCACTGCGCCGCCCGTTGCTTGTCAGAATCTGCCAATAGTGGACTGTACCGACTACCGCTGTTTTCCTAGTTCTTCCTCTATTTCTCTCTTTCTCCTCTTTTCAAGTTCTTACTAGACACCTTATAATTTGTGTTTTATGATTTCTAGGATCTTTAAGCAAGAGTCAATATGATTATAAAAAATTTCAAGCCTCAAACTCCTTCAGAAACTGCTTCCATTTCTTCCTTTCCAAGTTCTCCATCTTATGTCGATCTTTTCAGAGCATCAGATAAGGACAAAGGGTTGATAAATTTAGATCTTCAATCAAATCTTGTGGAAAGAAAATCAACTTCAGAATATCCTACAGATATATGTAATCGAGTGAGGAGATATTATATACAAAAGAAACCTTGCCAACCAGGTGAATTTGATTTCCTGTAAGAATAACATATCAATTTAATTCTAAATGTTTTAAACCTCTGTATTCTCAATGGTTAGAATATAGCATTTAAAAATATGTAGCATATTTCTTATGTTGTTACTTATTTAAAAATGAGCTTGGAAGATACAGAAAAAAAGTGAGTGATTCACAACAAAAGGTTTTCGAAGTTGGAACAAGGGTTTTGAAAAACTTAAAAAGTATGTGGGTAAAGAGAATAATATTCATATTCGATGTTTCAAGATGATGCTAAATTTAATGAATTAAGAACAATCTATTATAGTCTCATTTGACAAGTTATCCGATTAAATTAAAGGTGAACATCGGATTCGCTTGAATGCTTCAATTGATGTAATTAGGTATCTTTTGAAAGGAGAATTGCCTTTTTGGGGTCACAATGAGCGCGTAACTTCTACAAGAAGGGGCCATTTTCTAGATTTCCTAAAGTGGTATGTAGATTAGAAGGAAGAGATAAAAATATTGTATTAGAAAAATCTCTAAAAAAATAACACCATGACTTCTCCAGATACCCAAAAAGATATTAAATTCTTGTACAAAAGAAATGGTGAAAGAAATTGTTGAAGACTTGAAAGAGGATTACTTTGGGATATTGGTTGGTGAGTCTAAAGATGTTTCTCATAAGGAACAAATGATGCTTGTTGTGTGGTATGTCAACAAGATGGGTAATCTTATTGAGCGATTTCTTGGTCTTGTTCATGTTAAAGACACATTTGCAAAGTCACTAAAAGAAGCGATCTATTCTTTGATTTTAGATAATTCTTTGAATCGATCTCAAATACGAGGACATGGTTATGATAGAGTTAGTAACATGAAAGGAGAACTTAATGGTCTTAAAACTTTGATTTTGAAAGATAATTCTTTGGCATATTGCATACATTATTTTTCTCATCAGTTGTAATTGACTCTTAAAGTTGTTGCGAAGAAACATCATGATGTGAATAATCTTTTTGACATTATTGATAATGTTTTAATTATTGTTGGAGGTTCTTTTAAGCGCAGGGAGATGCTTTGAGATGAGCAAGCTGAAAAATTAGAGGAATCATAAGTGCTTGTGAAGTTCATATAGGAAGTGGACTAAATCAAGAACTTGGACTTCAAAGGGCTGGCGATACCCGTTGGGGGTCTTATTTTAAGTCTCTACATGACTTTATTTCCTTATTCTCAAAAATTGTTCATGTACTTGGAGTTTTTCAAAATAAGGGTGCAAATTACCATGACAAAATAATGGCAAAAAATCTAGTAGAAGATATTAGATCTTATGAGTTTGTCTACATGTTGCATTTGATGTTAAAATTTTTGGAAATTAAATATGATTTGAATATGGATTTATAGTGAAAATATCAAGATATTGTTAGTTCTATGAAGCTAGTTGATTTCACAAAGAAGCAATTGCAATCGATAATGAAATCTAAATAGAATTCTTTGTTAGAAGACATCTCCTTATTTTGTGAAAAGAATGATATTGTGATTCCTGAAATAGATGAGAAATATGGTCTTAGAAAGTCGAAGCATAAGAGGCCAAGTGTTATATAGTCTCATCATTTATGTGTGTGTGTTTCTTATGTTGTTATTGATTTGCAACTTTCGGAGCTTAACAATCGCTTTAATGTAGTCAATACTGATCTACTTCTTAGCATGACTAGTTTGAGTCCTGAGAATTCTTTTGTGCATTATAATAAAAACAAGATTATTAAGATTGCTACATATTATACAAATGATTTCAGTGCCTCAAAGCTTGAAGATCTTAGTTTTGACCTTGACAATTATATTTACTATGTGAGAGAAGTGAATAATGTTTTCTCAATTTGAAAGGACTTGGAGATCTTTCGATGAAATTTGTTGAAACAAATATACGCAAGACATAGGGGCTAGTTTATTTGCTTATGAAGTTAATCTTTATATTACGTGTAGCTACTGTAAAAGAGGAAAGAACATTTTCCTCAATGAAGTTTATTAAAAATAATTTGCGAAGTAGAATTGGTAATGACTTTTTGAATGATTTTTTAATTATTTTTTTTGGCAACAAAATGTAAATATTACCATACCAATAAATTTTAATGCACCTAAAGAACACTTAACTAGCTAATTTCATCATGGAATTAACTACCCTAAGCCTCAGCGCCTCTAATTACAAATGCCACCAACAAATAAAGAACATTTTCTATCCTCTCCCTAATGATCACCTGGATTGGTGCACTATAAACTCAACGTATACCTTTTGATCAGTATGTATCTTTGTGTTCCTAGCTTGCCACACAAAGTATTCCAGTGCACCATAACAAGCAGCAACAACATTACTCTTTAACTTCCTCCAATGCTTATGCTTCAATCTGTTAATTTGCTCTGGAAATTCCTGAGTGTACCTTCAATATTCAAGAATGCAGTAAGCTTTTGCCATATCTCATTGATCACAGGACATTCATGCAAGATATGTGAAAGTGTACCTAATGATGTGATCATTGATCGTTTTTGAAATATGACAACTCGTGCAATTGTAATGCTAGTGCTTATATTTATGATGTTTAAGAAGTTCATCTCTTTTTTTTAAAAAAATATATTAAATATCATTATTTTGTTAGTTTGGATATGGTTATAACTTATACATTAGCTTGAGATCGTTGTCTTGTCTTTAAATTCAGAACCCACAAACCTCAAATTCTGGCTCCGCCTTTGACTTTGAGTGAACTTTCCCACCTTTATGGAGTCATTTTTAGTCTTATTTTGTTCTTGCTATTTTTATTTTGTTTTATTTCCTTTTTTTTAACTCTTTCTTCCCCCACCCTCTTATATAATGTAATTAAATATTCTTCAAAGCTCAATTTTAAAATTTGATGTACCGCAAACGTGAATTGTGTCAAGTGAATAATATATAAAAGGCTCAAAATATCCAGAGGAGATCATATCTAAAATTTAGAAATATTTAGGGGAGATTTGAGTTGGTATATACACTATATAGGGAATGTGACGACCCTATTTCACCAGTCATGATGACACCAACTTCAACCTACAAGTAGGTAAGTCAAATCGTAGCCCAGACTAGCAAGTAATGGGCTAATTGATGGAAGATAAAATAAATACCGAAAATATGCATACAATGAAATTATAGGCGGTAAAATATAAGTGCAATAGAGTATAAACCGATAGAGAGGGAGAGAAAGAGAACAAAAGGATATCTCACGACATAATAAGGTCGGTACAAGAGCCATTAAATCCAAAAGATCAAGAGTACTACATAATATCTAATATACAAATAGTCTCGATAACTAAAGACTGTCTAAAAGTAATGAAAGGTGAGAGAATCTACTCCAACTTTGAAATCTCACCTTATCTCTGAATCTTGAGAGCAAGCTGGATAAAACGTCAGTGGCGGTGACTTGTACCTGGATCTGCATCAGAAAAAGATGCAGAAGTATAGTATGAGCACCAAAACAATGGTACTCAGTAGACATCATCGATCGACTGAGCCAAGTCATAATAAGATGAGAGAATGCAAGCTACAGTCAGGGATAAAAGGGGCAAACCTGAAATAATGCTCCGGCTGACAATTATAAGTAAATAAGGTAAACAATTCAAAAAGAATACAAGCTAGCTATAGACAAACTTGGCCCCCATAAGACCAGAAGGCACAAACAAGAGAGGATTAACCTAATTGAGACTCCATAACCCTAGAGAGTACAATAAAGGAAGAGTCAACGACGATAACAAACATAAAGAAAGCAGCAACCGAAATCATATCTGAGAACCCTTTCGTATCATAACCTCTAGACTCGAACCGAAACTTAAGCATCATAAGTGAACAGTGAATCCTGAATCGAACTGGAACCTTAATATCATACGCGAATAGTGAATGCCAGATTAAAATCAAAACTCTAAAGTAAATACTAGATAACAAGTCTAGCTAAGGAATGAAAAGCTATCTATATCATCCTAAGGTTCAAGATTGTATAAAGGATGGTAAAAGAAAGCCTCCTAGGTCTACAAGAAATTAATTAGAATATTTGACCTAAAGAAGGGCCGACGGGGCCCGCTACTAATTCCAAAAGTTCATTCTAAGGTAGGTTCCTACCTTAAAACTAGGCTAAGGCATCAAAGTCTTATTTCGGGGTGTCAGATGAGTTGATACTAGTCCTAAGGTGTAGTCTAACTCAAGGGAGGAAGAATGATTCAAATTCTATCTAAAACGACTCTTTAATCAGCTAAATAATTCAAAATTTGCTAAACATACAACCAAGCCGTAAATTGCCACCCAAATGTAGCATAATACTATACCAATACCAAAATAAATCTCAATCTCTGAGGAAAGTAAGCCTAGACTACCTGGACGCCGATGAAGCTTGAGAAAGTCCACTAAATCAGAGCTTTTACTTTTCGAGAAGCCTCCACACAATGCCACGCTATCAAAATAATAATCTACACATTAATACGGGGATAACAATACCCATATTGCATATAAAGGCTCCGAATTCAAAATCGAGCTAAAAATCTCATGTGGGGTCTGCTTACGAAATCACAAATTTGAAATCATCAAAACGTCCCTCTAAGCTCAAGGATCATTTATCCTCAAAAATGGGTAAATTATGAGCATAGATGAACCCAAAATCAACACACAAAACAAACTAGGGATTGGGATATAAGTCAGAGAATTAATCAAGAATTTAATGGATACTTATGGAATAATCGATGGGAAAATGACTACAATCGCGCCTCCAACTCACCCCGAACACCCAACGATCAATCTTCACTCTCTCTAAGCTTCCTAGGTTATTTATGAAGTTGGGACTTAAAAACATTGAAGAGAAATCAGGTTCTACAACATTAAATATTGTTAGGGGTCCCTTCTTCGCGAACACGGGGACCCCATCGCAAACGTGATGTTCAACCAGGCTTATCATTCACAAACGGGGTCGGTCTACCATGATCGCAAAGGAGGAATTCTGGTTCAGTCTGGCGGAGGCCCTTCGTAAATACAGAGACAAGCTCGCGAACGCGAGGGCCGATAAACTTAGCCTTTGCAAATGTGAACCAGGTCTCGCGATCGCGATTGGCTATCACCTTGTCCTTCGCGTAAATGGATGAGTCCTCACGAAGGCCATTTTGGGCCTGCACCAGCTGAGCTTCACTAGCAATTTTTGCGAAGTGCTAAAACTGCGATCGGTCCTTCGAGATTCGTTCGGAATTCCAAGAACGCAAACGAACTATGCTACCCTATAAAATTTGACATTTTGGACTCAATGGCGCTATCAAAATTTTCATCCAAGGTCATTTCAATGAAATATGGGACCCACACCCAAGGGTCATTTTATCCAAAATCCACCCAATAGCCCAAAATGAGTTCGAAAGTCTCGGGACCCAAACCAAGGTTCCCTCTAGACTAAAATCGATGTTATGGAGCTGATGGAACTATTGGGATTGGCATACGAGGACATATACGTGATGTTTAGGCCCAATATCCAATCTTTAACAACGAAAACTTGAAAACAAGAAATTGGCTCTTAAAATCAAATGAACTGCCTCGTAACCGAACTATCAGCTCCTGCAAGTCATAAATGACTTGGGGAAGCTATGGGAAAGCTCTAAATGCTGAAATAGTGTGGAAATGCAAAAAATGGACTGGAGAGTCATTACAATATCCACTACTAAAATGACTTTCATCTGTAAAAGTAAAGGATTAAGGTGTACCTGAGGACTCGAATGGGTGGGGATACTGGGCCCGCATCTCACTCTTAATCTCCCAGGTAGCCTCCTCAACTGGACGATGTCTCCACTAAACCTTAAGCACTGGAATCTCTTTATAGCATAATTGTCTGACATATCAGGCTAGTATGAGGACTGGCTCCTCCACGAAGGTCAATCTCTCATCCAACTAAAATGAGTCCCATCAAAGTATGTGAGACTCATCAGGAATATAGCGCCGCAACACACATACATGGAATATTGGGTGGACAGCTGAAAAGTCTGGGGGTAAGGCCAATTCATAAACCATCTCTCCAATGGTTCGAAGTATCTCAAAAGGTCCAATATACCTTGGGATAAGCTTTCCTCTCTTCTCGAACCTCATCATACCCTTTATGGGAAATACTCAAAGAAAAACTCGATCACCAACTCCAAACCTTAAAGCCCGAAGCCTACAGTTGGCATAACTCTTCTGCCTACTCTGAGCTGCCTGTAGCCTGTCCTGAATCACCCTCACCCTATCCAAAGAATCACGAAGCAAGTCAATACCACAGGGACTAACCTCAGAAGTCTCAAACCAGCCAATCGGAGATCGACAATGCCTACCATATAATGCCTTGAATGGTTCCATCTCAATACTCAAATGGTAGATATTATTATAAGCAAACTCTGTTAAGGCTAAGTGTTTCTGCCACTGACCTCCAAAGTCCATAACACACGCGTGGAGTATATCCTCCAAAACCTGAATAGTCCACTCTGACTGAAATAACGGACACGGGTACTCTATCAAGGAAAAATATCTCACAAACATAGATACGGGCTAACCTCTCGGTCCTTTAGGAAATCTGAATAGGGATGAAATAAGCCGATTTGGCCAATCGATCTACGATGACCCAAATACTATCAGAACCACAAGAGGTACAAGGCAAACCACTCACAAAGTCTATAGTAATCCTCTCCCACTTCCACTCAGGAATGGGTAGTCTCTAAAGCAATCCAACTGGTCTTTGATGCTCGGGCCTTTACCAGCTGACGACATAAATACCGAGCTACAAAGTCCGCTATATCCCTTTTCATACCACTCCACTAGTAATGCTGCCTCAAATCACTATAAATCTTAGTTATTCCAGGGTGAATAGAATATCAGAAGCTATGAGCCTCCTACAATATCGATTAAATCAAGTTTCCAACCCTCAAAACACAAATATTTTAATCAAATCTAAGAATACCCTCAAAATCCAAGTTAGCCCAACTTGACTCACCTCTCAACACCTGATCTTGAATGCCACAAAGTCTACTATCCTCAAACTGATGATCCCAATCTGCTCAAACAAAGTAGACATAGCCTAAACACTGTCAAGAGTCCTCTTGGGGTCTGAAATGTCAAGTCGCACCATCAAGTTGGCTAGGAAATGAATGTCTAAAGCCAACGGCTACTCCAAAATTAAAATGAAGGCCAAGATACCCATACTCACTATCTTCAGACTCAAGACGTCCCCTACCACGTTTGCCTTGCTTGGATGGTATAGAATAGAGATGTCATAGTCCTTGAGCAACTCAATTCATCTGTGTTGTCTAGAATTAAGCTCTCTTTGAGTCATAATGTACTGAAGACTATGATGGTCAGTAGAGATCTCACAACGATCACCATACAAGTAATGCCTCCAAATCCTAAGCGCAAAAACTACCACTGCCAAATTCAAACCATGAGTGCGGTAGTTGTGCTCATTCACCTTCAGCTTTCTCAACCCATAAGCAATAACTCAGCCCTGTTGCATCAAAATATAACCTAAACCAACACCAAAAGCATTATAATAAACTGTAAACCCCTCGCTCTCAAATGGAAGAGTCAAAATAGGAGCAGAAGGAGCAAGTTCTTGAGCTTTCAAAAGCTCGACTCACACTCTATGAACCACTGAAAAGGAACCTCTTTCCTAGTCAACCTAGTCATAGGGGTCGCAATAGTGGCAAATCTCTCAATGAACCACAGTTGCCTGCCAACCTAATAAAGTTGCGAACTTTGGTTGGAGATGTAGGTCTAGCCCAATCACGAATAGCCTTAATCTTTGGTGGATCCCCCATAATCCTATTCTTAGACACCACGTGTCCTAGGAATATCACAACTCTAACCAGAACTCACACTTTGAGAATTTGGCAAAAAGCCTATGATTTCTTAAAGTCTGGAGTAGAATCCTCAAATGTTGCTCATGCTCCTCTCTACTCCTCGAGTACACAGGGATATCATCTATGAAAACAATCATGATAGAGTCCAAATAGGGCCTGAAGTCACAGTTCATCAAATCCATGAACGCAGCTGGAGCATTGGTCAACCCAAAAGACATCACCAAGAACTCATAGTGGCCATAGCAAGTCTTGAAGGCTGTCTTAGGGATGTCCTCTTCCCAAATCCTCAACTGATAATAATCGGATCTCAAGTCAATCTTAAAGAACACTATCGCACCCTGAAGCTGGTCGAATAAATCATCAATACGAGGCATATGATACTTATTCTTCACTGTTACCTTATTTAGCTACTTGTAGTCGATAAGCATATGTATGGAACTATCCTTTTTCTTCACGAATAAGACAGAAGCACCCTAAGGCAATACACTCGGCCTAATAAAACCCTTACCTAAATGATCCTAAAGCTAAGAATTCAGCTTCTTAAGCTCAGCAAGAGCCATATGGTAAGGTTCCATAGAAATAGGTAGGGTGCCGAGCTCAAGATCAATATCAAACTCACTATCACGCTTAAGAGAAAGGCCATGTAGGTCGGTAAGGAAAACATTCAAAACTCATAAACAACAGGAACAAAATCAAGTGAAGGACTCTCCACACTAATAGCATGAACATAAGCAAGAGAAGACTCACAACCCCTCGATACCAATCTCCTAGCCCAAACATAAGAAATAATCCTTGTTGGTGCTCGGATAAAAGAACCCTGCCACATGACCGAGGGTAAGCCAGGCATGGCTAAGGTAATGGTCTTGGCAAAGCAATCCAAGACCACATGATAGGGGGATAACCAGTCCATGCCCATAATCACATTAAAATCCACTATATCTAGCACAATAAGGTCGGCTCGAGCAACAAACTTTTGAATGGTCACTACACATAATCTATAATCCTGATCCACTACTAAAGAATCACCCAAGGGAGTAGACACAAATAAAGACACATATAAAGGCTCCTAAGATAACTCTCACCTCAGTGCATAATAAGTAGAAATATATGAATAAGTGGATCCCTGATCAAATAAGGCAATAGCTGGCTGATGGCATACTAAAATCCTACCTGTAATAACAACATTCGAAGACTCTACCTCTGGCCTACCAGGTATAACATACAACTGACCCCGTCTTTCTTTGGACTGGGTACCTTATCGACAACCTGTCCTACCTGCTTGAGGACCTCCTAGAGAACCCTAAGGACCATCCCTATGACCTTAAACACCATACCTAGCTGGGAGTGGCACTACCCTAATCGACTGATCACTCTATGCTGTAGGCTGAATCATCTCACGCTGGGGACACTCGCTAAAGTAATGACCAACAACTCTATAATCATAGCAAGCCCTGGACACTCTACTCTATACAGAAGATCCGGCTAACCCAAAATAACCACCTCGGCTAGAAGACCCAGAATGTGTACCCCTAGAAGGCTGACCCTTGCTCTGACCACTGTAGTCGCTATAGCCAAGCTGACCGCCATCAGTAATTTAAAGTGCTGCTTGAACGGGTCTACTAGACTGACCCTGGTGCTAATAAGACTGATGTTGAGGGTACCTACCCTAAAAACCTCTTCCCCTGAACTGCAAGCCGCTCTAGTTCCCACTGAAACTACCCTTCTGACGTGGCCTCTTATCACTGGCACCTTGGGCCTCGCAATCCATCTCCTCTATAGAACAGACATACCGACATTATCAGAAAAAGATTTCCCTGAAGTCATCAAACTCTGAGTAGCCTACGGAGGGATAGACTCAACACTCTTATGAAGCACCGAATCCTATAATACTCTATAGGCATAATCATAGTGGTATGTCTAGCTAACTCATGAAATCTCATCTTATGCGAGGCCACCATCATAGAACACTGTCTCAAAGTAGAAAACTCATTCCTATGACATTCACACATAGTAATAGGCAAGTACTTTCCCAAGAAAGCCTCGGATAACTAAACCCAAGTCATAAGTTGAGATCCAACTGGCCTAGAATCAAGATAACCCCTCCACCACTATCGCACCACCGCCCTGCCAAGCTGATAAGCCGTATAGTCCACTCTGCTCAACTCAACCAACCCTAAATTATGGAGCTTTTCCTAGAAACTAGTTAGATACCCATAAGCATCCTCTCCTAGGACCCCTGCAAACATAGGTGGAGTCAATCTCAAAAATAAACCCAACATCTTCTGCTCCTCGATAGACATAACAGGCTGAGCAACTACTAGTTGTGGAGCTACTGATGATGGAGGAATCTCAACTGTGGGGGCCACTAATGCAGGTTGCACCCCTAAATCAAATCCACTCTGGTCTACTGAGTGAGCACCATTAGACGGTGCACCACTTACTAATTCTAGCAACTGAAGCAAGGCATCTCTAAGCACTAAAGAAGAAATAAACCCCTGTCAGGCCAGGGACGCACCCTGCCCACCAATGGATGGGTGGCAGAATCGCTGGCTCAAGAGCAATAACAGGATATGGTGAAGGCTTCCTACCCTAATCCCTAGCTGAGGCTATGGCTCTAGCCTGGCCGCGACATCTGGGTCTGCCACAACCTCTAGCGGGTTCCCTAGCTTCGGACTTGGGATCCTCATTGCTGGTTGTTGTAGCTTGCATCCTGACCATTTTTAGAAGAGTGAAACAATGAGAACTTTATAAACCAACACAAACTCGACACACGAAATGAATTAATAAAGTTAGATTCTCCTAACAATGCCCTATAGCCTCTCGAAGATAAGATATGGATTTCATCGTTCTGATCTGTGGGACTCTACTAGACATTTTCTCTTGTACCAACAATACCAGTGAACCTAGGTTCTGATACCAATTTGTCATGACTCAATTTCATGAGTCATTATTGCACCTACATCAACCCACTAGTAGGTAAGCCAAACCGTAGCTCAGAATAGCAAGTAATCAGCTAATTGGTAGAAGATAAAATAAATACCAAAAATACGCATATAATAGAACTATAGACGGTAAAATATAAGTACAATAGAGTATAAACCAACAGAGAGAAAGATAAAGAGAACAAAAGGATATCCTATGACCTAGTAAGGTCAGTACAAGAGCCACTAAATCCAAAAGATCAAGAGTACTACATAATATCCAATGTACAGATAGTGTCAATAACTAAAGAGTATCCAAAAGTAATGGAAGGAGAGAGAATCTGCTCCGACTTTGAAAGCTCACTCTATCTTCAAATACTGAGAGCAAGTTAGATAGAACATCAGTGACGGTGACTCATACCTGGATATGCATCAGAAAAAGATGCACAAGCGTAGTATAAGCACCAAAACAATTGGTACTCAGTAGATATCATCGGCCGACTCAGCTAAATCATAATAAAAGCATGATGAGATACGAGAATGTAAGCTAAAGTCAGGGATAAAAGAGGCAAACTTGAAAAATGCTCCGATTGACAATTATATGTAAATAAGGTAAACAATTCAAAAAGAATACAAGCTAGATATAGCCTAACTGGGCCTCCATAAGCCCAGAAGGAACAAACATGAGAGGATTAACCCAATCGAGCCCCCATAATCTCCATGAGTACAATCAAGAAAGAGTCACAGACAATAATAAACATAAAGAAAATGGCAACCAAAATCATATCTAAGAACCTTTTCGTATCATAACCACCGAACTCAAATTAGAGTTTTAGCATCATAAGTGAATAGTAAATCAGGACTTGAATAGGAACCTTAATATCATACACGAATAGTAAATGCTGAACTTGAACCAGAACTCTAAAGTAAATACTAGATAACAAGTCTAGCCAAGGAATGAAAATCTATCTGTATCATCCTAAGGTTCAAGATTGTAAAAAGAATGGTGAAAGAAGGCCTCCTCGTTCTACAAGGATTTAATTAGAATATTTGACCTAAAGGAGGGCCGGCGAGGCCTGCTACTAATCTCTAAAGTCCATCTTAAGGTAGGTTCCTACCCCAAAACTAGGCTAAGGCGTCAAAGTCTTATTTTGGGGTGTCAGATGAGTGGAAACTAGTCTTAAGGTGCAATCTAACTCAAGGGTGAATGAATAATTCAAATTCTATCTAAAATTTCTCTTTAATCAACTAATGATGCAAAATTCGCTAAACATACAACCAAGCCATAAATTTCCACCCAAATCTGGCTTAATAATATACCAATACCATAATAAAGCTCAATTTATATGGAAAGTAAGCCTAGCCTACCTGAATGCAGATGAAGCTCAAGAAAGTCCACTAAATCAGAGCTTTTCCATTTCGACAAGCCTCCGCTTGATGCCACGCTATCAAAATAATAATTTACGAATTAATATGAGGATAACAATACCCATATTGCATATAAAGGCTCTGGATCTAAAATCGATCTAAAAATCCCATATGGGGTCCGTTTATGGAATCACAATTTTGAAATCGTCAAAACTTCCCTCTAAGCTCAAGGATTATTTACCTTCAAAAATGGGTAAATTCCAAGCACAGACGAACCCAAAATCAACCCATAAAGAAAACTAGGGTTTGGGATTTAAGTCAGAGAATTAATCAAGAATTTAATGAAAACTTACGGAATAATCGATGGGAAAATGACTACAATCGCGCCTCCAACTCACCTCGAACACCTAAATCTTCACTCTCTCTAAGCTCCCTAGGGTTATTTATGAAGTTAAGACTTAGAAAAATTAAAGATAAATAGGGTTCCGCTATATTAAATACTACCAAGGGTCCCTTCTTCGCGAACGTGAGGACCCCATCACAAACGCGACATTTATCCAGGCATACCCTTCGCAAATACGACAGGTCTACCGCAATCGCGAAGTAGGAATTCAGGTTTGGTCTGGTGGAAGCCCTTCGTAAATATGGAGACAAACACATGAACGCGACCGAGGTCTCGCAATCGCGATTGGCTATCACCTTGGCCTTCGCGAACGTGACCATGGACTCACGAACTTGAACTCCATTTTTGGCCTACACCAGCTGAGTTGCACTAGTAGTTTTGGCCAGGTGCCAAAACTCCAATTGGACCCTCAAGATTCGTTTAAAATCCCGTGAATGCAATTGAACTATGCTACCCTACCAAATATGACATTTCAAACTAAACGAAGCCATAAAAATTTCTATCTGAGGTCGTTTTGATGAAATATGGGTCTCATACCCAAGAGCCATTTTAACCAAAATCCACCCAATAGCCCAAAATGAGTCCGAAAGTCTTGGGACCCAAACCAAGGGTCCCCTTAGACTAAAATTGAAATTCCATAGCTGATGTAACTGTGAAAATTGGCATACAAGGTTGTTTGCCTAAATTTTAGGCCTAATACCTAATCCTTTATAGCAAAAACTTCAAAATAGGGAATTGGTTCTAAAAACTAAATAAACTACCTGGTAACCGAATTGTTTAGTCCAACAAATTGTAAATGACCTAGGGTGGCTATGTGAAAGCTTTAAATGCTGAAATAGTGTGGAAATGCAGAAAATGACCTGGAGAGTCATTATAGGGAAAAAGTAGCCTAAACACATGCATGGAGGAATGTTTGGTACAACTTCATGGCTAGTTAGACAAAATACAATGTCACATATTAAATGATTGAGGTGGGTAAGATGACAATATACACTGAGTGCTAATTACACTTTATAGGTTTTCACACCAAATCAAAAGGTAAAGGGAAAGAAATCCTAGGGAAGATTCAATGAGAATTTACTAGCCGTTAACAACTGCTATGAAATGAATTTGAAAAGAAACCAAGAGTTACCCCTTAGTTATTTATGTTGTTTAATTAATCATTTATTGAGGGGTGAATTCATAGTAATTAGTCATTGGAGAGTTGAACCCCTATATAAAATCATGTAATCATCATCGAAAGACACAATTCACATTCTCAATCAAAGAATATATTTCCTTTTAATATCCTTGAGCTCTACATTATCAAGTTTGAAATTATTCAATCTCAGCTTTGCTTTTTTAGCCTTCGTCAATTGTGATCCATCCATATAGATCCACCAGCTCAAGTTACATCAATCTTTACATTTCAATTGCTTAATTATTTGCTCTTTACTTTTTCAGCATTATATTTTATTTTATTGCATACAACTGAATGATAACCTTTTCTCCTTTAAACCTCACTTACAAACATAATTGTACCTTTTTTTTAGGATAAACAGTTTGGTATGCACCGTGGGGCAGAGGATAATTATGATATTGATTCGATTGCTTCATATATAGTTTTATAAAGGGACAACTCATGATCTTCACATCAATCTATTAGCGTTGCTACATCTAGCATTGGATAGACCTCATTTGATAACCATCCTAGCTCTACTATATCAATTATTTTATTTTTTTTGAATAATCACAAATCTTTGCTAACAAAATTTATATTCTTATGAAGCAAAATAGCCTACTAATACATTGTTGGAATTGGGAATCAGATCAACTTCAACATCAACCTTGTCTTAAATCACCCCACAAATTATGAGGTTGGTCCAATCACAATGGAGGACAGACAAAAGAGTTCTCATCACAATCCAACCCATCACAAAGAAGGCAACATCGACTAAGGCTTATCCCGATCAACTGAGTCCAATTTCAAAAAATTGTTTGCCATATTGGATTCTGACCGAAAAGTAATAATGATCATGTAAGATAAGGCTTCTTAGGCCAGAGATACCGTGTGAGGAATCACCTCGATATGCTGGAACTAAAGGCTTCGAAGAAAATAGTACTCCCCATCCCAATAATAGAGAATCATCCAAAATAATGAAGTAATTAATGGCACTAAATAACAAGGTGGACCAGAATGAAAAAGACTCCATGCTCGAATGGAGTCAAATACTGGGGGTTGCATCAATCCTGAAATTCCTAAACTTAAGGAGATATCTGCAACTACCATTTCCCTCAAAAATGGCCCCAGAGATAATTATCAAATGGTTCAAGATGCTAGACATTCTGAATTATGATTGAATAATTCACACTTAATAAGATTTGGTTGCAAGTGTGTGCTAAAAGGCAATGATATGAAACAGGATGATATTGAGTCTATTCTATTCAAAAAAATTAGGGAAACCCCGACTAAAAGGGTCATGATGTGATACTCTATGGTACCCAAACACTACATTAAGATTTTGAACATTTGGCAGAATCTTTGTGCAAATACACGTTTGAGGAAAAAAAGTGTAAGAATACACCGGAGCAAACAAAGTGCAAGCAAGGAAGGTTGACATCTTCAAAATCACTTAAGGATACACCAAACTACTCCAAAAATTTGTGAATAATTCGAAAGAGAAAATATATTATTGACTCAAGTTCCAGACGAGCAGGCAGCAGAAGCCTTTACCAAAGGGCTCATCCCTAGGAATTTAAGTGCATCACTAAAGCTAAAAAAAGAATTTGTTAGAGTTCTCTGCAACAACTTGCGA
Source organism: Capsicum rhomboideum (assembly GCA_031232105.1). NCBI lineage: Eukaryota > Viridiplantae > Streptophyta > Magnoliopsida > Solanales > Solanaceae > Capsicum > Capsicum rhomboideum. Next base: position 35,220,968 of record CP124719.1, read on the forward strand.
AGACGTCTATAACAAGTATAAATACAAAATTAGAGTCAAAGATAACAAACTAGCTCCACTTTTGTAAATAGGATCAACAAACTAGAGTTATTGCCTAAAAGAAATGTAGTAAGACTTTGTCACGACCCGAGTCTACACCCTGGACAAGTCACTATACTTAGAATCACAAGTGATCCCAAGCGAATCCTTGATACTGGCATATTATTAAGATCATACACTTAAAATACTAAGCAGAAGATTAAGCATATGAAATGGGAAATCGATGTGCCGATATTTGACGGCATATTTGATGCTTTTAACTATGAATAAGTACACTTTCTTAAGCAAATTTTGTTAAATTTGATCATTTGGTTGTCTTATTTGAAGGAAAACATAATAAGGCAAGAAAGAGTTTGATTTGTGCTGAAAAGAATGACTTGAAAGCAAACCTGACGGGCCATAGACCCTATGACAGACCATCACCTCAAGTTTCGAGCTAAAACAAAATAGGATGTTAAGTGTAGGCAAGTCGACAGCCAAGTTGACAAACCATCAACCTCCCGATGAACCATCACCCAAATCATTGCACTTAAATAGAATGATATAAGTGAAGGACATCAAGTGATGAAGAAACCGATAAAACATCAATGCATCGATGGACTGTCGCTAAAACCATAGGGCTTAAGTAGTTTTCAAGCAAATCTTTTCGGATAGCAGCAACGATTAAGGCAATGGACCATCAACTTAACCGTGTGACACAAGGTTGTTATTTCTTTGACTTTAATTAGAATTTAAATTCTCTACACTATAAATAGCCACTATAGGGTTTTATTTTAGACATCTTCAATTTAGAGATAAAACAAATACGTTCTTACATTATTTTATGGATTTTAAGCTATTCAACTTGGTTTTTGAGTACAATTGGATAATTGATTTCATCTGTGTAAGTGAAATTCTTATCTTAAATGTTGTGATTTTGCTTCAAAAGCTATGAGTGGCTAAACCCTACAATTAGGATTGTGTGGTCCATGGTGAATTGAAATCTCTTAGGGACAATAATGTTGTATATTCATATAGGGATATCGCTTGTATTGTTAATTCTCTCATCTTGTATGAATTCTAATGGTTGCAAACATTAGAAGCTGCTTGATATGCCATGGTTACATGGCACTGTTGATGCTTAAAACGAGGAAAATATGCAATAACTTGGGTGTGTTTTGTTGGTAATGATGTGGTTTCTGTCCTAATATGCAGGAAAACAGGCTTTAAAGGCAAAATGAACAAAAGAGGAAGAATCAAGCCCGAGAACGAAGTGTCGGATGAAGAAAGAATAAGAGGTTGCAGAAGAGATCCACTCACGCCACAAGTCACGTGGTGTGGAATCCACTCACGCCACGTGAGTGGCTATCGTGAGTGAAGCTCAGAAACTGAAAAATCAGCCTGATTTCCACGACAGGGGTCACGTGGAGTGACTGACACCCACCTGACGTGGAAGCCTACCGTAATCCAACTTTTGAAGACCACAAGTTGAGCCTGATTCCCACGACATCAACCTACGTGGCGTGACTTGGTTCCACGACACCAAGTCACGATACCGTGGAAGTTGCCGACTCTGTTCTCCTATTTGGTTTTGGATAGGACTAGTTTTGTATCTATAAATACCCCTATGTAGTCCTAAGTGCGGGAGTTGGACAATTTACTACTTTGAGATTTATTTCATACTGTTTCAGACATATATTTGGTTTTGTATTCACAAACCCTAATTGAGAGTTTTATTGATAATTGAAATTTCTGTTTTCCTTCATTCTTGTGAGATCATAATTATGCTTTCATCTTTGAATTATTCTTGTGTTCTTACAATTATGAGCAGCTAAACCCATCAACTAGGGTTGTGTGAACCATGAGGAATTAACCAAACTGGTTAAGTGCAAAACAACTTTGTACTGCTGTGTATGCATGTATTGTTGTTTCCTTCGTTATGATTACTTTTCTAATGGTTGCAAACGTTAGAAACTCGCCTGTATTCTAGACTTGCTCGAGAGAGAGGTAGAGATTGGAAAAAGGATATAACAACAGATATTTGAAGCTATCAACCTTCATCTAATAACCGGAGCCTTAGCTGGAAAGGTTATCTGAAATCCAGGACAAGGGTTAGTAGTGCGACACTCGGAGTCCGAGAGGAGAAGAGTGAAATTCATCTAATGAAGGTCGAGAGACAGTTAGATGAACCTAACTTGTTAGATTTTGCATGCAGCGCAGCGGGGCAATATTGTTAAGCACAAGTAACCGGTAGAGTTAAGGAATCATTGGGGATCACAGTCCTAGTGAATTTCTCTTATTGTACACAAACTCATTACAACCAGCAATCGTCATTGTTACTATTCACTAGAAAACCCCCCCAGTTTTATTTACTTTCAAATTATTCCATCTGGTAGTCTACTCACACTTCGACCTATTCCCTGTGGGATCGACCCCAACCTAGTTGGATTCTATATTTGATACAACGACCACATTATACTTTTCTGGAGGTATATTTTGGGCTACATCAAATTTTGGCGCTGTTGCCGGGGAATACGGTTACGAAGTCGAACATTATTGGTTGGAGTTGATTGGGTGTGTTTTTACATACTCTCAAGGGCATACGCCGGTGTATGCCAAATACTAGGAGTCAAGGCAATCCCCTGATTCCACTTGATCTTGAAATCGAAAGGACTTTAAAAGGTAATCAGAGAATGGTGAATACTGAAGGAGTCCAGAATCCCGCAGCTGCGGGAGACATTCACAACCAGCCACTTCATCCGTCTAGTCAGGAAACAGCAGAACAAACTACTGATCGATTGACACGAGAAGAGCATATTAGACAAGCTGCTCTTAGACAAGCAGAAAGAGATAATCGAGCTATGCAAGAAGCAGCACAGCATCTGGCTGATGCTGAAGAGCGACAAAGATGATTAAGAGAACAACAAAGACAATATGTGCCTGTTTATGATGATCCTGAAGATGAATATGCAGCCTATTTTGAGCCAATCGAGAACGGTGCCATTGTTCCACCTGAGTTACCTCCGGGCACTAAGTTTGACATCAATAGTGCCATGATCCATCTGCTAAACTTGAAGGGCGTGTTTGCGGGTCTTCCTACTGATGATCCAAACATGCATGTAATGAATTTTGTGGGGGACTGCACGTCATACAATCTGCCTGGGGTTGACCAAGAGGCGATACGGTTGAGGTTGTTCCCATTCTCTCTTACAGGAGAAGCCACGTTATGGTTGGCAGAGCTACCACGAGGTTCTATCACTACTTGGAAGGAATTAAGAAATCAATTCTTGGAAAGATTTTTCCCACTGTCCAAGATACTGCAGTTGAAAGACGAGATCTACAATTTCAGACAACTTCATTCGAAAGCACTCTATGAAACTTGGCTGAGGTTTAAAAAGAAGCTGCAGATGGTGCCAAATCATAGGATGAGTTGCAGGAACTTACTTGAAATCTTCTACAGAGTTTTGAATATCAACACAAAGGTGGTAGCAGATACTCTCACTGGTGGAGCATTCATGAGTTTGAGATGGGACCAAGCTTTTGAGATATTAGATCTTGTCACTAAGACCAATCGAGGATGTCATACTCGGGAGGCAGATACGCCGGCTGGAACATATGCTATTGGATCTTCAGCAGCTCAAAGGGCTTTGGATGAATCTGTGGCGCAAGAGGTTGCTCAGTTGAGGACAGAAATTGGCCTTCTGGCCAAACAGATAGCGGCTAGAGATGCGGAGAAAGTGCATGTTGTAGGTGCACAAAGTAAATTGGCTAGACATGATGATAGTGAGTCTGATAAAGAGGCAAAGTATCTAGATCGCGAAGTGGTGGGTTTCCGTGTCACGACCCAAATCCCATTCGGGCCGGACTAGCACCAGGAGCCGTTGAGGCCCGAGAGAACCAATCTTTGCTCATGTACACTTATATGTATGCTACTCAATATACAGCACCATCTCAAATGAATATAAAATGTCAATAGTGGAATTCATGAAACATATATAATACTTATGAAACTTGGCCGTTGGGGCCATCATGACAAAACATATGTGTAATGACCTTCCCGGTCATTTCCCTCGTTTTCGTGTGTTCTCAGCGTTTAGAGCTTTTCTATAACTGCCCCAAGTTATTTATGACTTGCTGGGACTGACAGTTTGGTTCCTGGGCGGTTCGTGTGAGAATATTATTTAGACCGAGCACATTGTAAAATATTAAATTAAATTTGAATTTGGTAAAATGACATAGTTAATTACCTTTTGAAAATGTTTTTGAAATTTATAAAATTCTTTGGTTATGATATAATAATCGTTTTATAATTTATTCATAATTTAAGCGGAGATAGTGAATTTAAATATGTTAAAAGAATATTTTCATTTTATAGAGGTTTTGTTAGAAATAATTTTCTATTAATTATAGTATATTCAAAAAGTTGTATTTATTTTACCACGAGTCTATGCAATATCCGAGTATATATATATATTTGGATAAGAAAGAGTGGAGGTGAAGACACCTCGTCTTCCACGTGGAAGTGGAAGAGAAGGATATCAAGGCGGTGGCAACAACTTGTACTCCTAGTAATGCAATGTTAAAGAATTGAATATGTTAGTAAGTGTACGTGTGTATATATAAATCAAAATCAAAATGGTACTTATTGCGTCGCCTCTTCACTTTGTTAGATGGTAATTAGGGTTCTGGATAAATCAAATACTTTGACAGTATATTTTATCTCTAAAGAAAATTAAGTTATTCAAGCTCGGGTTCTAGTGAGGAAGTGTTGTGGACGTATAATCGTCGTCATTTTGGTAAGTTTTATTGTATTTACGGTAGTTTTTCTATACTTTGGTATTATTGTTGCTATTGTAGAGCTACATTTTGAGCTCAAATTGAGAGGTGCTACCTGTGACTATTGATCACGGGGTGATTTGGGACGCTGTGACGATTTCGGTTTTGCGATTCCGCAAGTGGGCCCCACGTGGGATTTTCGGACATTTTCTGAAATAATGCAATATGGGTATCAATGGTCATGTTTTGACATGTAATTTATTATTTTGGTAGCGTGGCAGCAGTCTGAGGCCTCTCAAAAGGGAAAGGCTCCTATTTAGCTGGTTTTCTTGGCAGGTTTGCGGCAGACGTCCAGGTAGGCTAGGTTTACCTTCCTTTACACTTAGACTGGGCTTATGTGTGATATATGTATGCTATTGTGCTGGTATTGTGGGCTGGTATTATAGACTTGGTGGTGGTGGTTTGCTGTGATTTAGGCCTTCTAGGCCGGATAGGGCTATTCGGATATATTCCAAGCCCGTTATCCTCGTGGTACCCCACAGATGACCTAGTTGGAGTCGGATAGTATTGTTGTTGTTGTTGCTAGTCTGGGAATGTTATTGTTGGACCTTAGTCCAGGCTTAGACAGACTTAGCCCAGACTTAGACAAGTATAACCAGACCTGGTTTTTGGGACTCGGTAGCGGGCCTCATTACCCTTTTTTGTCGACTTGTCGGAACTTTGACATATTTGGGCTTAGATAAGCCCTATATGACTATTAGGGTTATGATGGGATTGATTCACCCCGATTATACCCGGTTGGCCTGTCTAGCTTTGTTCGTCCCTGATAGCACCGCATTTGATTGGGGTCAGCTAGTAGTAGACTTAGAACGCTGAACCGCCTTTCCATGACTTGTAATGTATACCCAGACTTTTATATACATGTTTTTATAGTAGGTAGTTGACCTAGAAGGACCCCGAGATTGACTGGTAGCATGTTGTAGAGTTAGCTTCTGTACCTATATAATAGTATTGACTTGGCACTAGGGCGTTCCCCGTTTATTTGATATGATATGACCTTTGATTCTGTTCTGGTTATTGGCTATGATGAGTTTCGGTTCGAGTCCGGCTACAGATTCAGGTATGATGATTTTGGTTATTGACTATTGGGTGTTCCGGTTCTAGTACGGCCCCGGATTGTGGTACACTATGAGTTTCGGTTCGAGTCCGGCCACTGATTATTATGAGTTCCGGTTCGAGTCCGGCATCTGGTTATGATATGATTGGAGAGTTTTGGTACTGGGTACCGTGATTATGATGTTATTGTTCTATGAGTTTCGGTTTGAGTCCGGCAGATATGATATATATGTGGCCTCTTGTTATTACCCACTGCTTCCGGTTCGACTCCGGCGACTGGCCTCTTGTTATTACCCATTGGTGCCAGTTCAAGCCCGGTGCACTCCTGTTGGTTATTGTGGTTACTGGATACTGATACCATTTTGAGACACTGGTGACTATGCATTTACTTTCTTGTATGTCCCGCTGGTTTATGGGGGCCAGACTGGGTTATTGTTTTCTTTCGTGTGCCTATCGGGCTTATGGGGGCCCAGATAGGTTATGTTTGACTTGTGTGTTTACTTACGCATTTATTTACTCATTATTTTGTATCGTACTTATATTTTCCTGAGCATATCTATACGCCTCGGTCGTTACTTGTGTATCTATTACTTGTACCCCGGACTTAGCATGCCCCCTGCACTTTAGCTTGCTTATATTATATTAAGCTCAGTCGGCCGATGATGCCTACTGAGTACCCGTTGCCCTGGTACTCATACTGCACTTCTGCATCTTTTTTCCCGATGCAGATCCAGGTACCAGTCGACGGTTTTGACGTGACTCTTTTCTCAGCACTGATTCCGGAGCAGGGTGAGCTTACTGACGTCCGAGGCAGATCCTACTCCATCCTCTACTATATAGTCTTTTGCTCTCAAGACTATTGTACTTATTATACATGTTTGGTTTCTGTCTTGTATTTTGGGTATGTTAGTAGTGGCTCATGTACTGACCCCACCAGGTCTTGGTAAGGGTTCTTGACTTTATATATTGTCCTCTTCCTTCTCAGTCTTGGCATATATACATAGCATGTTTATAAATATGGTTACTTCCACTTATTCTCTGTTTTATGAGATTCCGCCCGTTAGCCCGTCGCTTGTCGCTCCGGTCTAGGGTTTGGCTTGCCTATTGGTGGGTTACGATAGGCGCCATCATGACTCAAATATTGGGTCGTGACAATATGTATCTTACATATCCTTCACATGTTCAACAACAGCTACAAAGCCTCTACAGATGCATAACCAAAAGCAATCTTAGAGTCGGGACAAGCCCCCGCTCTATACATACATACAGTATCAAGACAACACCAAACAAATGTACATAGTGACTTAGGAAGCCCCGAAACAACTGGAGCTCACCAATGATTTGCTGATATATCGTAGCCTACGGTGAAGGCCTACTAACACCTGTGCCTGCAGCATGTAAAATAAGGCCCCCAAAGGGGTCAGTACGAAGAATGTACTAAGTATGCAAGGCCATAGAAACTGTGTATAACATAAAGACTTCATCACAATAGTATTCAATGGAAATAAACCATTGCATTTGGAAACATGTATATTGCATTCATTGCGTTTATTTCGTTCATTGCATTCATTACTTTCTTTGCTTCTTTACTTCTGTGCTTATTCATCTTTGTCTGTGCTATACTGTACCCGGGCCCCAACTGATCAGTGGGTCTTTACATAACATATCGTTATGTTGGGATCGGCTCGAGCTAGGCTTATGCCTCTAAAGCTGCCACCCTGGGATCGATTCGAGCTAGGCTTATGCCTCTAGAGCTGCCACCCATAAATCAATATAGCAGGTTCGGCTCGAACTAGGTTCTTACCTCTAGAGCTGCCCCCTGTCAGGTTCGACCCGAGCTAGGCTTTCGCCTCTAGGGCTGCCCCCTGATACAAAAATTCTCGGGATTGGCTGGAGCTAGGCTTATGCCTCTAGAGCTGCCACCCTTAAATCAACCATTAACCACATATGCATTACTTTGCCCTTTACTTCACATTACCTTTCTTTAAATATAAGAGATTGGCACTTTGGCAGTCATAACATCACTTTGAACTTTGGAACTTAACGTTATTCGAAACATGGAATCTTTGGAACATTAGCCAATGCATATGAGACATGTGAATGACAATTGATCAATGTATAAAGAACATGTGATAAACCATAATTGATACCCGAAAATAGGATACACTTGACTTATGAGAGATTGATACTTGTGTAGCCATAACATTGTTGGAAGCTTAGACCAATAACCAATGAGTGAAAGACATATGAATAAACATTATTGAAAACGTAACACTACTGGAACCCTCGGACAATAATCAATGAACAAGGTACATGAGTATAACCATTATTGGAACACAACCTTATGGGGCTTTTGGAACATTATCAATGAATATGAAACATGTGATATCACAATTGATCAATGAGTAGGAAACATGTGATATTGATAATTGGTAACCGGATATAAGATACCTTAGCATATTTCGGGAAAGGACAAGTGCGATGTCAATGTGAATACTATGTACTGCAGAGAAATACGGACAGCGTAACCTTACATACCTTGTATTCTCAATACAAATATATACTCTTAGATGTGCATACAATGTCCCGCTCCTTCCTTATGTTTCACTCTACAACACAAATGCATACGGAACCAACATTAACCACCAATTACCTTACCATGGCATATAATAACAATAAGTCATATGTTTAGCTCGAAAATTTCATTTCTTTCTCTACAATACCATTTACGGCATGGTCATATCAATAATACCACAACATGCCCAACATTAACCAAATATCACTTATGAATTTATTATCCCAATAATTCCACAATATTCCATACATTGACCAATACATGATAACCAAGCTCATGTCACACCAAGGTCGTACTTTACACTTCTCCATCACCACAACATCACAATTATGCCATCAAATTACTTCAATACACCTCACAACAACAAATCGGCCAAAATCCCATAATTTACACTTCTATAAAAATAACAAGTTTAATAACATAATCACACCATACATGTTGGTATTTTCTCCATACCATGCCTTTTCATCAAACCCACAAGTCATATTTCAAGTTTAATTCACAAGGATGCACATCTTTTTGCAAAAACCCCAAGTTCCATATCTAACACTTTCAAGTATAACCAACATGATATACATAATATCTCATGCATATAATATGTTAAAACACAATAATAATCACTTACCCAAGCTTGGAATATGATGATCTTGCCCAATAATATGGCTTAGGGTTTGAGAGTGGAGAGAAATATCTCTTTTTGCTTCCTTGGAAAAGTCTAGAATGGCATGTGCCTTCTTGTGAATTAAAATATTATTTTTGTACCTATTTATAGGCCCTTGGAGTCATACTTAGCCACATTAATCAATATTTGACTTGTCAAAGCAAGAATGGGTCATTTGACCCATTGGGCCATGTCTTTTAATTCATTTTGGGCCTTCCTTTGAGCCCATTAACACATATTAACTTAGCCCATCAAATTCAAGGTGTAATTAATCATATATCTCATTTTTAAATAATTTCGTAAGTGACACGTCAACATTTAACTCACGAGACTCATTTCGTAGCCTCAATCTTCAAATAGGCAATTCTAGCCAATCATGGCTCACTTTGACCTCAAAGGGTAAAAACGTAATTTAGATGTCAATAACGCCCAAGTGTAGGACTACCAACATGGAATACTTATATAATACTTCAAAATTCATCTTTATAGACTCATAATCGCAAAAGAAATCGGGCGAAAAGCACCCCGGTACAGCCCCAGACCCCCAAAAGTCTTAGAAAAATTTCAGCTTGTGAAAGGTGCGCAGGGGCGGCCTGGCACGCTGCCTGGCGCTCCCCCTTACTGCCTCTGGGCTGAAATTCTCTGGGCTGAAAATATCAGCCCAGAGTGGCAAGGCACGCCCCTGGGCGTGCCCCTCCCCCTTTTTTTTAAATTTTTCGTTTCTTCGCGGATTTGGTTAGGTACTTCAAGTTCTATTCTTTCACTTACTTCTTAACCTTAATATACTTTGTTGGGAGGTCCTCCTAGCCTCATTTTGAACCCCACAAATTCTCCACGAAAATCACAAAACACCTCTTATGAAGGGCTAATCACATTTTCAATTTTCTTGCCAATAACATTATAAAATACATTCTTGTGGCTTTCGACACTTAAGTATACATTGTTCAACGTCGTCAAATAGGGTTGGGAAGGTACGGGGTGTTACATTCTTCCCCCCTTAGAAACATTCGACCTCGAATGTTAGTAATACTGTCTCATTGTAACACTTAAGTCAAAGTGAATTCTTCATATCATCATATACACACTTATCACTTGTACAGACTTACTTATTATGACTCCACTTGGGTCTCCTTTGTGATTTATTCTACGTGTGAACTTCTCCAATAATCTCCTTATGGAAGCTACTTCTTTATTTCTCATTGCTTTTGCTTATTGATCTAAAATAATAATAGGTAACACTGAGTAAATTTTCACATGTGAGATCCCCCGTAATTTTTACATTTCCACTGGGAGCACTATGAGATAATCTCCTATACACTTTCAAAGCATTGAATATGAAATATCGAATAAACTGTGAAGTGTTCGTGGACTAGTGCTAATATGCCCAAACCTTTGGACAACTTCTCCCTTTTTTTTTCTAATCTTATTATCTCTTTCCATTTGTGACACTTGTCTAAAATATCTTATCACTTACGACACATTTTACTTTGAATATCGGCATATGATTTGTATTGACTATGGGCCATTTGTAGCTGTGATTATATCACCTTCACTGCATCTGTAGCTTGACAAACAAAATCTGCCCATACAATTGATAATCTACCTTTTCTTTTACATAAAGCTTCGTAAGACGCCTTTTGCTACTCTTAGTGTAAGCAATTTCAGGCATATTTTCAAATGTTCATATAATACGCTCTGTCCATCAGAGGATGACAAGCCGTACTTACATCCACCTGTGTACCCATGCTTCACTGAAAAGAGTTCCAACATTGTGTAATACAGTAAGCTCTCCTAGTTGATATAATAGTGAGTGGAATCCCATGTAATCGTACTATCTCTATAACATACAACTTTGCATAATGTTCAGCTGTATCGGTGGTCTTATCTGGTAGGAAATACGCTGACTCGATAAGTCTGTTAACTATCACTGATATAGAATCAATCTTCGCAGTGTATGAGACAACCCTGTGATTAAATCCATATTATTCATGTTCCACTTCCAAACTGGAAGGATAATATTGTGCATAGACCATACAGACTTCTGATGCCATACTGTCAATCAGTGATCGCTTAGACATTGAGCTACAAGTTCTACAATGTGCTTCTCAAGTATCCTTACCAAGACATCTCTGCTACACCATGGTACATTTAGGTTGCTTTCGAGTGAATGAAATACTGTGAACGATGTTCTTTTGTCGTAATTCATTTTCCTTAACATGTCTATACCCGGTACACACAATCTACATTGATGTTAAAGTACTCCCCCTTGTGTTTGCTCAAATACCTTTGTCGAACTTTGCTGTACATTTTTGTTTTTCGTTTCCATAGAACTAAATTTTTCCTCCATCTCAGCTACCCATGAAAATTCTGCCACAATTGACATTATAATTCTTTCACTTGAAATGCGATACAAGTAGTGGTGCCATCAGTTACAAGCAATTGGCACAACTGTTAACTTAACATTATATGTGGGATAACTTCTCTTATGTAGGCGCAATTGTCTTAATCCATACGCTATCACATTTCCATGTTGCATGTATACACACCCCACACCAACTTTTAGAACATCACAATACGCTGCATACACGTAGGTACCTTTCAGAGGTACTAGCACAGGTATACGAGTCAGTGTATCTTGCGACTCTCGTAAAAGTTTCTCACATACATCATTCTGTTGAAAACTTAGTTACTTTGTGTGTTAGCTTTATTAAAGGTAATGACAGGAAGCCTTTATTCTTCTGTAATAACTAGCCAACTCAAGGAGGTTATACCTTTCCGTAGGTGTCGTGAGTCTTGACCAATTCTTTTGTGTATATTAATCCGTAGTTCTTCATCTGATACAATGTGTCCTAAAGATGACACAGATCTACATCTTAAGGTCACGAAGAATCCCTAACGCCTATCACAAGTGATTAGCATGGTCTCTTTTTTTTTTTTTTTTTTTTTCGTAATTGTGAGTAACCCAAAATAGTACCTAAAACCACTGTCGCGAATCCGTTTAGAATGGCCTGAACACCCTATTTATCATTCCCATAAACACAACTGGTGTCATAACTACGCATTCAACTTGACCATACTTTGTTCGAAAGGGTATCTTGAGTATATTTGGTTTCTCCGCCCCTTACTTGATGCTCACCCGATCTTAGGTTAATCGTTAGAAAGACCGATCAAAATAAATCATCACTTCTGGGGAGAAGGTACTGATTCTTACTTGTCACCCTATTCCCTTGCCGATAGTACATACACATTCTCAATGTGTCATTTTGTTTTCGTACAATGAACACTGATGCACCCCAAGGGTCGTACTAGGTCTTATGAATCCCTTGTTCATCACGTCTTTTACTTTCTCTTTTCATTCCCGTAACTCTACCAGGGCCATGCTGTACAAATAAAACTAGGCTGAGTACCTGAAACCACAGTAATATCAACTCATACCTCAAGGAATGCATTTCCACCAGAACCGATTGAACAGTTGGAGGTTTCCCATTAGTAGCCCTCACTAGTACCAAGTGACATATGTACCCCTTTGGATATCATTTTCCCTGCCTGAAGATAGGAAATAATTTCACCTCTCGGTGCTCCAACATTAACCTTCTATTCAAGACCATTCTTTTACTTAGGATATATGCACCCACTGGTGTAAAGACTTCAAATGGCGTAACTAGCAATTCTGGTGTTTCTTCGAATTGGTCAACAATTAATAACGTAACATATGATAGGGTAAAACCCAAATCAATCAATGCATTTACCTTATGTAAAAATACTAATAATGTACCTGTATCTGCATCAGGAGAAGACTTCACATTTCGTGGATCCACTAAGATATACATATGGTCTTGGGTCGTACTGGAACTAGCTGCTCCTCTAGAACCCCTATCGTACCTCGTAAGCTGTACACCTCTACCTGGACGAGTCATCGATAATGGCAGTTCGACAGTTGGTCTCATAAGTCGTACCATACCACTCGTGCTCCTTTGTGGACACGTTTTCCTCACATGTCCCGGCATACCACACCAGTAACAAACATTTGTTCCGAACCAGCATTCGCCTGCGTGAAATTTCTCGCAGCACTCGCATAGCTAACGAACAACCTTTGATTGATTCCTACTTTCTTGCCCTCGATACCCCACTGTCTGTGGACCCTGAATCTCACGTTTTTGCCAAAACTGGTTGCCCCTAAGCCCTTGGAATAGAGGGGGAACATTTGTTGTAGGCTGAGAAAATAATGGCCTAGGTGGTCTGTGTAAAATTCGAGGCCCAAATCCTCCTTGGGACGCCATGAACTGCCCCTCGGGTCTAACCCTTTTTGACGACCCTTCTTCAAAGTCTTGTGTCCTTCTCTTTTGTTCCACCATTTGCTACTCCAACACTAGTCTTTGAGTTTGTGCAGCAACAACACGGGTCAGTATGTGCACCGCACTTATTAAATCTTGCACAATAGTATTATTGGACAATTCCTCTGGAATTGAAAGAGTAGGAGGAACCCATGATACTAACTCATTTCCAGCCCCACCGTGATCAACTTGCTCAGGTGGTGTTCTACTGGTTCCCTCTCCAGCAATCCTGTCTATCTCCTTTCCGTTTCCCCAACCTTCTCTTGCCATTGGCATTTCTAATCAAACACACAAGAAAAACAAACCCCATGGTCAGTAATGATGTCACCTACAACTTCTCTGTAAAGGAAAACCACTATCATTGAGCACATATGATTCCACTTACAACCTTGGCTCTATTGCACGATCTAGAATAAAGAAAAGAAACAACTCCTAAATGTCCCGTAGCCTCCTACTTATAAATGTGGCATGTAACACATCGATAAGCAAGACTCTACTCAGACACGGCTTTGTAGACACCCTTAGAACGACCTGCTCTGATACCACTTTTGTCATGACCCGAATCCCATTCTGGCCGGACTGGCACCCGGAGCCGTTGAGGCCCGAGAGAACTAATTTTTGCTCATGTACACTCATATGCATGCTACTCAATATACAACACCATCTCAAATGAATATAAAATGTCAATAGTGGAATTCATGAAACATATATAATACTTATGAAACTTGGCCGTTGGGGCCATCATGACAAAACATATGTCTCTTACATACCCTTTCCGTGTTGCACAACATCTACAAAGCCTCTACAGATGAATAACCAAAACCAATCTTAGAGTCGGGACAAGCCCCCGCTCTATACATACATACAGTATCAAGACAACACCAAACAAATGTACATAGTGACTTAGGAAGCCCCGGAACAACTGGAGCTCACCAATGATCTGCTGATATATCGTAGCCTACGGTGAAGGCCTACTAACACCTGTGCCTGCAACATGTAAAGTAAGGCCCCCAAGGGGGTCAGTACGAAGAATGTACTGAGTATGCAAGGCCATAGAAACTGTGTATAACATAAAGACTTCATCACAATAGTATTCAATGGAAATAAACCATTGCATTTGGAAACATGTATATTGCATTCATTGCGTTTATTTCGTTCATTGCATTCATTACTTTCTTTGCTTCTTTACTTCTGTGCTTATTCATCTTTGTCTGTGCTATACTGTACCCGGGCCCCAACTGATCAGTGGGTCTTTACATAACATATCGTTATGTTGGGATCGGCTCGAGCTAGGCTTATGCCTCTTGAGCTGCCACCCTGGGATCGACTCGAGCTAGGCTTATGCCTCTAGAGATGCCACCCATAAATCAATATAGCAGGTTCAGCTCGAGCTAGGTTCTTACCTCTAGAGCTGCCCCCTATCAGGTTCGACCCGAGCTAGGCTTTCGCCTCTAGGGCTGCCCCCTGATACAAAAATTCTCGAGATCGGCTCGAACTAGGCTTATGCCTCTAGAGCTGCCACCCTTAAATCAATCATTAACCACATATGCATTACTTTGCCCTTTACTTCACATTACCTTTCTTTAAATATAAGAGATTGGCACTTTGGCAGTCATAACATCATTTTGAACTTTGGAACTTAACATTATTCGAAACATGGAATCTTTGGAACATTAGCCAATGCATATGAGACATGTGAATGACAATTGATCAATGTATAAAAAACATGTGATAAACCATAATTGATACCCGAAAATAGGATACACTTGACTTATGAGAGATTGATACTTGTGTAGCCATAACATTGTTGGAAGCTTAGACCAATAACCAATGAGTGAAAGACATATGAATAAACATTATTGAAAACGTAACACTATTGGAACCCTCGGACAATAATCAATGAACAAGGTACATGAGTATAACCACTATTGGAACAAAACCTTATGGGGCTTTTGGAACATTATCAATGAATATGAAACATGTGATATCACAATTGATCAATGAGTAGGAAACATGTGATATTGACAATTGGTAACCGGATACCTTAGCATATTTTGGGATAGGACAAGTGCGATGTCAATGTGAATACTACGTACTGCAGAGAAATACGGACATCGTAACCTTACATACCTTGTATTCTCAATACAAATATATACTCTTAGATGTGCATACAATGTCCCGCTCCTTCCTTATGTTTCACTCTACAACACAAATGCATACGGAACCAACATTAACCACCAATTACCTTACCATGGCATATAATAACAATAAGTCATATGTTTAGCTCGAAAATTTCATTTCTTTCTCTATAATACCATTTACGGCATGGTCATATCAATAATACCACAACATGCCCAACATTAACCAAATATCACTTATGAATTTATTATCCCAATAATTCCACAATATTCCATACATTGACCAATACATGATAACCAAGCTCATGTCACACCAAGGTCGTACTTTACACTTCTCCATCACCACAACATCACAATTATGCCATCAAATTACTTCAATACACCTCACAACAACAAATCGGCCAAAATCCCATAATTTACATTCTATAAAAATAACAAGTTTAATAACATAATCACACCATACATGTTGGTATTTTCTCCATACCATGCCTTTTCATCAAACCCACAAGTCATATTTCAAGTTTAATTCACAAGGATGCACATCTTTTTGCAAAAACCCCAAGTTCCATATCCAACACTTTCAAGCATAACCAACATGATATACATAATATCTCATGCATATAATATGTTAAAACACAATAATAATCACTTACCCAAGCTTGGAATATGATGATCTTGCCCAATAATATGGCTTAGGGTTTGAGAGTGGAGAGAAATATCTCTTTTTGCTTCCTTGGAAAAGTCTAGAATGGCATGTGCCTTCTTGTGAATTAAAATCTGATTTTTGTGCCTATTTATAGGCCCTTGGAGTCATACTTAGCCACATTAATCAATATTTGACTTGTCAAAGCAAGAATGGGTCATTTGACCCATTGGGCCATGTCTTTTAATTCATTTTGGGCCTTCCTTTGAGCCCATTAACACATATTAACTTAGCCCATCAAATTCAAGGTGTAATTAATCATATATCTCATGTTTAAATAATTTCATAAGTGACACGTCAACATTTAACTCACGAGACTCATTTCGTAGCCTCAATCTCCAAATAGGCAATTCTAGCCAATCATGGCTCACTTTGACCTCAAAGGGTAAAAACGTAATTTAGATGTCAATAACTCCAAAGTGTAGGCCTACCAACATGGAATACTTATATAATACTTCAAAATTCATCTTTATAGACTCATAATCACAAAAGAAATCGGGCGAAAAGCACCCCGATACGGCCCCGGACGCCCAAATGACTTAGAAAAATTTCAGCTTGTGAAAGGTGCGCAGGGGCGGCCTGGCACGCTGCCTGGGACGCCCCCTTACTTCCTCTGGGCTGAAAATTTCAGCCCAGAGCGGCCTGGCACGCCCCTGGGCGCGCCCCTCCCCCTTTTTTTTTATATTTTTCGTTTCTTCGACTTTTCTTCGCGGATTTGGTTAGGTACTTCAAGTTCTATTCTTTCACTTACTTCTTAACCTTAATATACTTTGTTGGGAGGTCCTCCTAGACTCATTTTTAACCCCACAAATGCTCCACAAAAATCACAAAACACCTCCTACGAAGGGCTAATCACATGTACGAGGCCGAATTTCAATTTTCTTGCCAATAACATTATAAAATACATTCTTGTGGCTTTCGACACTTAAGTATACATTGTTCAACGTCGTCAAATAGGGTTGGAAAGGTACGGGGTGTTACATTCCGAGCCAAGGGCCAAGGGTCTAATCAATACTCTTGGAACTCAAGGCAAGGGAATCAATGTCGGAACTATTATGGCGACAGCTACAACAAATAGGGATACAGAGTTTGACAATGGGATCGTGATGGTGATTGGAGGTGGAAAGATGATAATAGAGAAAAGAATGACATATATGTACCACCTGGAAGGCGTGATGAGGAGTCTGGAAGTTCAAGGATGGAGGCACTCCTAAATAAATTGGTCAAAGGTGTGGAAAGTCAGGAAAATTGTTTGAAAGAGATTAGGAATGACATTTTGGGCATAAGTCAGAAAGTGGCATCCCATTCAACTACCATTAAACAGTTGGAGCAACAGTTTGGGAAGATTTCATTGGCACTGAATCAACGTCAGCCAGGCACCCTTCCAAGTAATACCGTCCAGAATCCTAAAAATGATAGCCATTGTCTCGCCATCACTACTAGAAGTGGGAAGTGCACGACAGATCCACCTATGCCTGCCGATAGTAGTGTGCCTAGTGATCCAGTGGTTATCGATGTTGAAGCTGAGTTAGAGTCGGATAATGAAAAGAGTGACATGGTTCCAAATCAGCATGATGATAGCGATAATGCAAAATCTGAGAAGAGGAAAGAGAAAGAGGTACCAAAGGTGCTCAAAACTATCGCACGACCTCCTCCTCCCTATCCTCAAAGGTTGAAGAAGAAGGCGGAGGAAGGAAAGTAGTAGAAGTTCATCACCATGTTGAAGGAGCTGTCAGTTAACATCCCTCTTGTAGAGGCGTTGGAGCAGATGCCAGGTTATGCCAAGTTCATGAAAGACTTGGTGACAAAGAACAGAACGGTCAGTTTTGAGCTAGCAGATAACATTCATCATTGTAGTGCACATCATTTCTTGTACTATTGGGTCCTACGACTTTGCTAAAGCACTGTGCGATTTGGGTGCTAGAACCAACCTAATGCCATTAGCCGTGTTTAAACAATTGGGGTTGGGAGCACCAAAACCAACCTCCATGAGACTTCTCATGGCTGATAGAACTGTGAAAAACCTGGTTGGCATTCTGTACGATGTTTTGGTGAAGGTTGCTTCTTTCATATTTTTGGTTGATTTTGTGATTCTCGATTGTGAAGTTGACTTTGAGGTTCCCATCATACTGGGAAGACTATTCCTTGCCACGGGTCATCCATTGGTTGATATGGAAATTAGGCAGCTGAAATTTAGATTGAATGATGAACAGGTTACTTTTAATGTCTGTCGGTCGATGAAGCAGCCAAGAGATAAGCGAGTGATTTTAGTGATAGATGTTGTTGATGATAGTGAGGTTGCTGTGTCTATTGAAGAAAGGTTGGGAGTAGAGCCTCTGGCTACCGTGATCATGAATTTTGAAGGCGATGGTATAGAAGACTATGATGAGATAGTGGGTGAACTAGCTGGTAAAGGAGCGTATATGCGCACAAGAAACTGGATCTTTATTTGAAGAATAGGGTGACTCCATTAGCTCGTCCATCTATTTAAGAGCCTCCAATGTTAGAGCTTAAGGCTCTTCCATCCCACCTTCGCTACACTTTCTTGGGAGTCAACAATACCTTGCCAGTGATTATTTCTGCTAAGCTGATGGATCGGCAAGTAGAGGCTTTGGTTTCAATTTTGAGAAGATTTAAGAGGGCCATTGGTTGGTCCATTGCGGATATCATAGGTATTCCACCCGGCATTTGCACTCATAAGATCCAGCTTGTTCTTGAGTGCATACCTAGCATTGAGCACCAGCGTCGTCTGAACCCACCTATGCAGGAGGTTGTAAAGAAAGAGATTATCAAGTGGTTGGATGCAGGAGTGGTTTACCCCATTGCGGATAGCAAGTGGGTGAGCTCGGTTCAGTGTGTGCCGAAAAAGAGAGGAATCACAGTGGTTCCAAACGACAAAAATGAGTTGATTCCAATGAGGCCGGTGAATGGATGGAGAGTTTGCATGGACTATCGGAAGCTGAATTCGTGGACTGAAAAGGATCATTTTGCTATGCCCTTTATGGACCAGAAGTTAGACCGTCTTACTGGTAGAGGATGGTATTATTTTCTTGATGGCTATTCGGCGTATAATCAGATCTTTATTGCACCCGAATACCAAGAGAAGACCATTTTCACTTGTCCATATGGGACATTTGCATTCAATAGGATGCCTTTTGGTTTGTGTAATGAACCAGCCACCTTCCAACGTTGTATGATGTCTATTTTCTCCGACATGGTGGAAGACACAATCGAGGTTTTTATGGATGATTTCTCTGTTGTGGGTGCCTCGTTTGAGGGATGTTTGGCACACCTTGCTAATGTGCTACAAAGATGCGAGGACTGTAACCTAGTGCTGAATTGGGAAAAATGTCACTTTATGGTCAATGAAGGTATTATATTGGGGCATCAGATTTTAAAAAACGGCATTGAGGTAGATAAGGCGAAAATCGAAGTAATTGAGAAGCTTCCCCCACCTATCTCTGTGAAAGGTATTCGAAGTTTCTTAGGTCATGCTGGTTTTTATAGAAGATTCATCAAGGATTTCTCCAAGATTGCTCATCCCTTGTGCAAACTTTTAGAGAAAGAGGTGAGTTTTGTGTTTGATGAAGCATGTCTTAAAGCATTTGAGTGTCTTAAGGAGAAGTTGGTTTCAGCCCCTATTATTGTGTCACCGGATTGGACTAAGCCATTTGAGGTTATGTGCGATGCTAGTGGAGTGGCTTTGGGTGCAGTCCTTGGCCAAAGAAGTGAAAAGATATTACACCCGATTTACTACGCTAGCAAAGTGCTTAATCCAGCTCAAAAGAATTACACTGTGACTAAGCAGGAGTTGTTGGCTGTAGTATTCGCTTTTGAGAAATTCAGATCATACCTGATTGGTACGAAGGTGATTGTGAATACGAATCATGCAGCCCTTCAGTATCTTATGTCGAAAAAGGATGCTAGGGCAAGACGGATTTGGTGGGTACTTCTGTTGCAAGAATTTGACTTTGAAGTCAAGGATCGTAAGGGGACCGAAAACCAAGTGGCTGACCATCTTTCACTCCTTGAGGAGGAGACCATGCTTAAATTTAAAGATGACCTAGATATTGATGATACTTTTTCGGATGAGCAAGTATTGGCAGCATCTCAAGACATGATCCCTTGGTTTGCTGATTTTGCCAACTTTTTGGCAAGTGATCTAGTCCCGAAAGATATGACATCATCAGAGAAAGAAATTCATGCATGAGGTAATAAAGTTCTTATGGGATGAGCCGTATTTGTTTAGGGTGTGTGCTGATGGTATAATTCGTAGATGTTTCCCAGAGTTCGAAATGATAAGTATTTTGGAGGCGTGTCACTCATCTCCAGTTGGGGGTCATCATGGAGGTGCACGGACCACCCATATAATCTTGCAATGTGGGATACTGGCCCAGTATTTACAAAGATGCTCATGACTATGCCCGTGCTTGTGACCGATGTCAAAGGCAAGGTAATATTTCACGCAGACACAAACTTCCCATGACAACTATACTTGAGCTTGAATTGTTCGATGTGTGGGGAGTTGACTTTATGGGTCCGTTTGTGAGCTCGCATGGAATGAAATACATCTTGTTAGCCGTTGACTACGTGTCTAAGTGGGTGGAGGCAATAGCGCTTCCTAATAACGAAGGGAGAAGTGTCACAGCCTTCTTGAAAAAGAATATATTCTCACATTTTGGGACACCCCGAGTTATTATAAGTGATGGAGGATCCCACTTTTGCAACCGACTGTTCAAAGCCTTGCTAGAAAAGTATGGTGTCAAACATAAGGTGGCAACACCTTACCATCCTCAGACAAGCGGGCAGGTGGAAGTGTCAAATCGCGAGATTAAGTCCATTTTGGCAAAAAACAGTTAATGCAAATAGGACTGATTGGGCTCGATGACTTGATGATGCTTTATGGGCATATCGGACGGCTTTCAAAACACCAATTGGTGCATCACCATATCAGTTGGTATTTGGGAAGTCTTGCCATTTGCCCGTTGAACTAGAACATAAAGCTTTATGGGCGTTGAAAAGGGTGAATTTGGACTGGAGTGAAGCGGCCCAATTGCGACTTGAGCAGATGAATGTGATGGATGAATTTCGTCTACGGGCTTATGAAAGTTCAGCATTGTATAAAGAAAAAATGAAATTGTACCATGATCGTCGGATTGAGAACCGTAAATTTCACCCGAGCGACTCGGTTTTATTGTATAATTCTAAGCTTCGCCTGTTTGCTATAAAACTAAAATCCAAATGGTCAGGCCCATTCATTGTCGTTCGGGTATTCTCACATGGTGCTATCAAGCTAAAAGGAGCAGATAATGTCCTATTCAAAGTCAATGGATAGCGTGTTAAGCATTATGTAGGAGTTCCGGAAGAGATACAGACGATTGAAGAACTTGAACTTGATGAAGTCTGAGTAGTCAAGTTAGCCATGTCGTGCCGCGAAGTTACATCAGGTGCTTCATGGGAGGCAACCGATGGGCTAGTTGGTGAAGTCTGAGTATCCAAGTTAGCCATGTCGTGCCGCGACATTAAATCAAGCGCTGATTGGGAGGCAACCCAAGAATTTGTTGTATGGAGATCGGATTATTGAGGAACAGTTAGCTAAAAATCACAAAATTCACCTGAAGGGGTGAAATTTCATCCACGACATGACTCACGTCATGTGAAGGTGATCCACGCCACGTGGCTGGTATCGTCAAAATCAGAGGAAAATTTCCAAGTTCTAAATCTCTTCCACGGAAGCCTTCCACGTGACGTGGATGTGATCCACGCTATGTGACTTGTATCGTCAAAATCAGAGCTCACAGGTCAGTCTCAGAACCCCACCCACGACATCAGTCACGCCATGTAGGTCACACCCACGTGATGTGGACTGTGTCATGAAACATAAAAGTTTCAGAAATCCAAATCCGACCCGACCCAAGCCCATTTTTCCAAAATAAATCCGGATCTTCTCTTCTTTACCCGATATATACTCAAAAAATTTTCTTCTTTCCCCACTTTCAAATTCTTCAACTTAAAACCCTAATATTCTAATTTTCTCTTATTCCCAACATCAAAATCTGAATCCCCACTTTCTCTAACATCAAAAATCCGATAACCCTTTCACAAAACACACCAAATCCGACCCTCATTCGAAAATCCAAACCCCATTACCAAATAAATCCAAAAATATGAATCCAACATACCAAACCCGACCCAAATCCGACCCAAATACCCATAATTTGATCAAAAATCCGATAACATGCCTCCAAAATCCAACCCCAAGAGTGACCACCTTGATGCCTCATCTCGAATTCGGACCAAAAATCTGGATTTACCGACCCATCTGTGGGATGAACCAACTGAGTCTGAGCCAAGCGGTTCTGTGGAGGAATTCGACATTAGCCATGATGATACTGCTTTAGTTCCTCGGGCTACGAGGTTACAGACACGAACTCGAGCGGCTGCCCGTCAGCACGTCAGCCGACCCACCCCACCACCTGTTGAGCCAGTTATTTTAGCTGAGTCTTCTGAGTCCGCCCCCCAGTCTGAAGAGGGGGAGGATGGTTCTGCGTCAGGCTCGGCTGATGATGCTACGGGTCAGGGTACGTTTGCAGCGGAAACTATGGTTTCTGTTTCAGGTTCTGGTGCCCAGAGTGCTCCGACTCCCACGCAGAGTATGGAGGTTCAGCATTGGTGTGTGCAGGGCATGTGTGCCTTCTATGATAGAGACGCTGAATTGACTGAGAGGGGGGGTGTCGGAGAAGCATTATGGAGGATCCACGATATCGGGTGGATGAGTTGAGGACCTTGACTGATATATGGCCTGTTTTTAAGAGATACAGTCTGGGGTGGATGGCGCAGCCTTCTGGTCGATATTGCTCAGAGTTAGTCTGAGAGTTTTATGCCTCGTACGCTGCGTCAGTGGATTTGGGCACTCTTATTGGGCAAAAATTTATATTGCAGCCATTTTTGACCCATGTCATGGTTCGAGGTACCCGTGTGGATATTTCAGAGCAGACCATTCACCGCTTCCTATTTGGGGTTGACCGTCTACTTCCTACGTCGACTGCTGAATATGATCATAGGATGGACACTGTCAGAGATAGGGTTAAGATGAGAGATGCGGAGTAGAAATTGGATTTGCTTAAATGGATTGCAGGGTACATAGTCGAAGATGGTGTGGTGGCTAGTTGGGTGACTGGGAAGCTGGACATCAAAAAGTCCATGCTTCATTTCGCTGGTAAATTCTGTTGGTCTGTGGTTCGGCATAGGTTGGGTCCAACCAATGCTGACAACTCACTCACGTTGGAGCGGGCTGTAGTAGTTACCAGTATCTTAGCTAGTTATGAGATTCCTTTTGCGAGATACATAGTATGGGAGATCCACGAGAGGGCTTTCAGAGATCACACGAGTATCCCCTTTCCATGCTTGATCCAGGGACTGTGTGATAGGGCAGGGGTGGCCAGGTTACCTACCCTGGACCATTATATCGAGGTGAACCGCATTGTGGACATTGGGTTGATGCAGCAGAGGGGTTCACACCTCATTATTCCACAAGGGTCACAGCCATCTGAGTCATCGGGTGCAGCCCTGGATGAGCCGAGTAGTGCACCTTTGCCTGTTCCTGCACCAGTTCGAGTACCTATACAAACTGAGGGCGTTGGCCCTATTGATGATGGGGTACCCAGTACTAGTGCCCCTCCGACTCCTGCCGGGATGGTTTCAGTCTCACGAGACTTTCTGCAGCAGCTGGTTGACAAGCAGATGGAGATGTTTGAGCGCCAGGCTCATACTGAGACTCAGATGGCTAAGTTGGTATCCCAGCTTAAGCCTTGGGTTCGATCTACAGTAGAGGCTGCGGAGACTAGGGTGGAGGCTTGGATGAATGCAGCTATGGACCAGTTTATGCGGGGTCTACATGGGCGGATTGATAGTTTCAAGGCACGTATGGCCTCCCGCTTGAGTGCTGCACCGAGCCCTAATATGGCCGGCTTGACCCAGGAGGTAGCTGTGTTGAGAAAGAAGGTTCGAGCACTGGCATCGAGTAGCACTCCCATTATACCACCTATTCCTATCCCGACATCCGTGCGACCAGCATTTGAGGTTGATTTGTTTGCTGATGAGGAGCCGCCAATGGATAGAGGCAAGAGACCCCGCAGTCCGGAGGATGAGGGTCTGCTGATGAGGAGTTTGAGAGTGATCTGAGGAGGGATGTTAAAGCTTCCCGAGTAGAGTACCATGATTGAGGCAGAACAGAGGGCGCGTGGTGCATCTGCCAGTCAGGCTATCCCCCACCGGATGCAACTACTACACAGTCTGATGATCCCGCTATTGGCGGGCCCACTTTCAACACTTAGAGCGCCACAGGTATGTCTTCACTCCCTTGTATTTAGTTGATATCAGTGCATTGAGGGCATTTTGTAACACCTCGTACCTTCCCAACCCTATGTGACGATGTTGAACAATTTATACCTAGGTGTCGAGAGCTATAAGTATGCATTTGGTAATGTTAATGATGAGGAAATTAAACTTTGGCCTCGTGCATGTGGTTAGCCCTTCGTAGGGGGTGTTTTGGGATCTTCGTGGAGAATTTGTGGGGCTCATAATGAGGCTAAGAGGACCTCTAAACAAAGGATATTAAGGGTAATAAGTAAGTTAAAGAATAGGACTTGAAGTATCTAACTAAATCTGCAAAGAAAAGTCGAAGAAACAAATTTTTTAGCCCAGAGGCAGCAAGCTGGTGCGCCCAAGGGCGTGCCAGGGTGGTTTTGCCCATTTTTCAAATGTTGGAATTTTTCTAAGTCTCAAGGGTGCCCGGGGACGTACCGGGCCGATTTTTGCCACGTTTATTATACAACCACGAGCATATACATGGAATGATTGAAGTATTATATTGGAGTGGTAAATTACTCGTGAACAAATTTGGCATCAAAATGATGGTTTTACCCTTGTAGTCAAAATAAGCCATACGTGGCTAGAATTGCTTGTTTTTGGGATTGAGGCTACGAATATGAATCCCGTGAGTGGGAATATCATCATAACACTTATGGAATGAATTAAACATGAGAAATTATTGATTTTATTAGGTTAAGTGATTTGGGCTCAATAAAGCCCAAAATGAAGAAAAAAGATGTGGGCCAAACATGGGTCAAATGACCCATTCTTATTTTGACTCATCAATCATTGAGCAAGGAATTCAAGGGTCTATAAAAGGGAAGCAACAATCAAATTTTTAACCCACAAAAACACACATGCTTTTCTTGCATTTTCTAGAAATTTCAAGAGAACACCCCTTTGGGCTCTTCAAACCCTAAGCCACCTTTGGAGCAAGATCATCATCTTCCAAGCCTAGGTAAGTGATTATTCTTATGGATTACTATATTATATGCATGGGAGAGTATGTAGATCATGTTGGTTATGCTTGGAAGTGTTGAACATGGCACTTTGTGTTTTTGTAAAAGATGTGTCATCTATGGAATTTAAACTTGAAATATGACTTGTGGTTTTGATGAAAAAGCATGGTATGGATAAAATATCAACATGTATGGTGTGATTATGTTATTAAACTTGTTATTTTGTTATAAGTGTAAATGGGATTTTGGCCTATTTGTTTTTGTGAGGTGTATGGAAGTGAATTGGTGGTAAAATTGTGATGTAGTGATGATGGAGAGTGGGAAGTATGAACTTGGTGTGACATACTATTGGTTATCATGTATTGGTCAATGTTGGGAATATTGTGGGATTATTGGTATGATAATTTTGTAAATGGTATTGTTGGTGTGATAGTTTCACACATGGTATTGTCAAGAGGGAAATGACATGTTAAAGCCAAACATGTAACTCATTGTCGTTGTATGCATTTGTAAGATAGTTGGTGGTTAATGTAAACTCCGTTGTATATTTGTGTTGTAGAGTGAGACATAAGGAAGGAGCAGGACTATTGTGTCCACTTATAGAATTGAGTATTCGTATTGAGGAGATAAGGTATGTAAGGTTACTCTGTCCGTATCTTTCTGCAGCATATATTGTTCATGTTGTCATTGTCCTTGTTCCATTCTGAAATGTTAAAAGGTACATCATGTCAGGTCGTTATAAGTTACTATTCTCATGTTTCTTAATCATGGACCAATCATGACTCATATGTCTCTTAATCATTGATCGAAATTCCAAAGCTTCCATAATGTTATAAGTGTTACCAAGTACCAATCTCATGAACATAAAGACTGAAGCAATGCATGTATGTATTCCAATAAGGTTATGATCCCCCAGTGTATCAATCTCATAAAAGTAAAAGAGAGAAGTAATCCAATGAAGTAATGAAAGAAGTAATTTCCCATATGGTTACTTTATATTTTACTTATGGATACTTTATATTTTCCTTATGGTTACTTTATACTTTCTTTATACTTATTGAGAACGGGTGATAGCTTTGTGGGGGCGCAAGCCTAACTCAAGCCGATCCCGATATTGTTGGATCAGGGGGAAAGCTCAGTGAAGCAAAAGCCAAACTTGATGCCGAACCTGCTTCACTGATTTTCGAGTGATGTCAGGGGGGAAGCACAGTGGGGCAAAAGCCTAACTTGATGTCGAACATGACAGAGGGTAGCCCTAAGGGCCGAACCTGCTATATATATATATATATTGATGGTTGCATTGCATATTTACGGTTGCATATTAACGGTTATACATTATTGACAATTATCTATTGACGGTTCTAACTACTAACGATAACGGACATAAAGGCAAATGGAATAATGAACATAAAGTACCTATTTCCACACATACTAAACGATGATTGATCCACATTGACTATTCTCTTGAAATCAAGTCCATTGAAGTGTTTAAGTTTCATGAAGTTCCCTATAGCCTTGCATACTCAGTACATTCTTCGTACTGACCCTTTTTGGGGAACTTACTTTATTTGTTGCAGGGACAGGTGTTAGTAGACCTCCACAGTAGGCTACGAGTCATCCACGGATCATTGGTGAGCTCCCAGTTGGTTCGGGCTTTCCGAGTCACATGTGTATATTATTTTGGTTTTGTAATCATTATATAAAGCGGGGACTTGTCCCGACTACATGTTGTTGTGTTCATGTATCGGTTAGAGGCTTTGTAGACATATGTGGGAAAGTGAATGTAAGAGATGTGTGTTCTGTTTGACTTGATGGCCCTAACGGCCAAGTTTCATATATTGTATAAGTTTTCCATGACTTCCGCCTAGTAGCATGAGGATAATAATATTCATACAAAAATAGGCTTACGAATGAACATAAGCAAAGATTGGTTCTCTCGGGCCATATCGGCTTCGGGTGCCAGTCCAGCCAGAATGGGATTTTTGGGTCGTGACACATTGCACCATGTTTAGTTGTGGGTGGGGGTGTACCACCACTTGGGGGTTTTTGTTGCCATGTTTATTTTCCCCCGAGTGTGCTATCATAGTAGAACTGGCATGTTTAGGATGTTATTGATGATGTTTTTATGTTTCTTGCTAAATTCGGAGAAAAATGAGGGAACTGTAGTGCAGTCCAGTTTTGAAAGATTTTTATGTGTTTTGACAAGGATACCCCTCCTGAAATTTTGGTTTTGAATTGTGTGAATAGCATGCTTGTGTGTGACAGCTGTTGGATCTTGTTATGGCACTAGAATTATAGGCAAATAACCGTAGCTAGCATTGCATGAACGGATAGGTAGTAGTTGGTAATACAACCCTGTGCTATGTATGTGTGAGGTCACTACTTAGTTAGATGTGTGTGTGCAATCCAGAACTTGCCCGGTTGGTCTTGCCTAAGTTAAAGGATAGGGATTAAGAAAGGATCATAGGCCGTTGTTGAATAAAGTCCACTTTTAGCCTAAATGCCAAACCAAAGGAAGAAGTATCCCTTGATCCCGACTTTGAGCCATAATTGTCCTATTTCCTTCATTAGCCTATTCACCTTCCCATTTTAATCACAATGAACCTGTCTTGGCCCTGGTCTCTCCTTGGACACTGTGTACATCAACTTAGGCAAATCGCCTAAGTTAAGGGTGGCTATTATAGGGGTGCGTAGATTGAGTTGGGTATGAAGAAGGGTTAATAAAAGAAAAAGAGAAAACAGATTTGGGTGTGAAGAAGAAAACAAAAGAAAAAAAAATATATGTGTTTAAAGTTTGAGAAGAAAAATCACACCCAAAATTTGAAAATAAAAGAATGGAGAATAAGGGAGGATAAAAATGAAAAAGGTTGGAAAGTGGAGCTAAAAATAGTGTAGTGTCAAGGAGGGTTGAGTCACTATACCTATATGCACCATACCCGTTCCTAAGCCTACATTACAAGCTTAGTAAAGTCCCTATAGTGATCCTAGTCCGACTGTCCGAAAACGAAGGCGTAGAAAATAAGGGCAAGCCTATGGTATTTAATACACACTGTCTTAACTTCTTTGTGAGCGTGAGTGTTTTGACATCATCCCTATGTTGATATTCATTAGTAGACTGAGAGTGCATAGGACTTCTTTGATTGTGAGAGCACATGGGTTGCATAATTAGCTGCTAGTTGTTCAAGACGTGCCAAATTGCATATCCGCTTAGTTGTTAGTGCATAATTTAGTGCCATCGCTTGATCCCTTCTGTGTCATGATCCTATGCTGCTTACATACATATTTTGGTTACTTTGAAAATAGGAGGGGTCGAAAAGGTTTTGTATCAAAAGCAACAAGTTGACTGCCATAGGTCCCTTAGGTTTCTCTTAGTTAAGCATTGTGTTTGTGTATTTTTATTTTGTTCGCCTGAGGACATGTAAACGTTCTAAGTTGAGGGTGTTGATGTGCCATGGTTACATGGCACTGTTGATGCTTAAAACGAGGAAAATATGCAATAACTTGGGTGTGTTTTGCTGGTATGATGTGGTTTCTGTCCTAATTTGCAGGAAAACAGGCTTTAAAGGCAAAATAAGCAAAAGAGGAAGAATCAAGCCCGAGAACGAAGTGTCGGATGAAGAAAGAATAAGAGGCTGCAGAAGAGAGCCACTCAAGCCACAAGTCACGTGGCTTGGAAGCCACTCACGCCACGTGAGTGGCTATCGTGAGTGAAGCTCAGAGACTGAAAAATCAGCCTGATTTCCACGACAGGGGTCACGTGGCGTGACTGACACCCACGTGACAGGGAATCCTGCCGTGATCCAACTTCTAAAGACCACAAGTTGAGCCTGATTCCTACGACATCAACCTACGTGGCGTGACTTGGTTCCACGACACGAAGTCACGATACCGTGGAAGTTGCCGACTCTGTTCTCCTATTTGGTTTTGGATAGGACTAGTTTTGTATCTATAAATACCCCTATGTAGTCCTAAGTGCGGGAGTTGGACAATTTACTACTTTGACAGTTATTTCATACTGTTTCAGACATATATTTGGTTTTGTATTCACAAACCCTAATTGAGAGTTTTATTGATAATTGAAATTTTGATTTTCCTTCATTCTTGTGAGATCATAATTATGCTTTCATCTTTGAATTATTCTTGTGTTCTTACAATTATGAGCAGCTAAACCCATCAACTAGAGTTGTGTGAACCATGAGGAATTAACCAAACCGGTTAAGTGCAAAACAACTTTGTACTGCTGTGTATGCATGTATTGTTGTTTCCTTCGTTATGATTGCTTTTCTAACGGTTGCAAATGTTAGAAACTCGCCTATTTTCTAGACTTGCTCTAGAGAGAGGTAGAGATTGGGAAAAGGATATAACAACAGAGATTTGAAGCTATAAACCTTTATCTAATAACCGGAGCCTTAGCGGGAAAGGTTATCTGAAATTCAGGACAAGGGTTAGTATTGCGACACTCGGAGCCCGAGGGGAGAAGAGTGAAATTCATCTAATGAAGGTCGAGAGACAGTTAGATGAACCTAACTTGTTAGATTTTGCATGCAGTGCAGCGGGGCAATATTGTTAAGCACAAGTAACCGGTGGAGTTAAGGAATCATTGGGGATCACAGTCCTAGTGAATTTCTCTTATTGTTTACAAACTCAATACAACCAGCAATTGTCATTGTTAATATTCACTAGCAAAACCCACCAGTTTTATTTACTTTCCAATTATTCCATCTGGTAATCTACTCACACTTCGACCTATTCCCTGTGGGATAGACCCCAACCTAGTTGGGTTCTATATTTGATACAACGACCGCATTATACTTTTCTAGAGGTATATTTTGGGCGACATCACTACTATAGGTTCATCTTGCTTGAGAAAAGTAGTTAAGACTAGGAAAGAGTTAATAATGAGGATTCAAGGTTTCTAAACCTCGTCTAATGGTTAATGTTGTAATAAGATTGGCCAACTTGGGGTAATAATCTACTTTAGTATTATCATCACTCTTAGTTTGAGAGAGTCTGAGTGAAAATCATCTTAATAGGTTGAGAACATTTAGATGTATTGAAGCAATTGATAGCTCTGCAAATATAGCACTAGAAAAGTAAATTATTGTTATCGACCTGATTGTGTTATGAAACAATAGTGAACACAGGCCTAGTTTTATATCTCAACTGAATTCACACTTTTTGAAACACTGTTATTGTTAATTAGTCACAATTAAATTTGAAACACTGTTATTGGTAATTAGTCACAATTAAATTTGAAACAACTCCACATTTTACAAGCCCTTTTTTTATGGAAATAATTGGCTAACATTTAAATAATCGGATAAAGCTTAGTTTTCACCATAATCGCTATGAGATTCGACCCAACCTAGTTGGATTCTATGTTTGATATCAACCATTTTATACTTGTAATTCGAGGTGTAATTTAGGTGTACCAAATTTTAGCTCTGTTATCAAGAAATATGATTGTTGATTAAGTCAAGGGTGTTTATTTGACTCTTACTCTTATTTCCTTATTTTACTTTCATTGTTGTTTCTATTTTCTATAGGGTACAGGGTCATTGCATGCCCAATACGTGAAGTCGGGGTGAAATGTTGATTCTTCATGGCCCCGAACTTGAGAATATACTTAGGATAACGATCAATGCACAAGAGCATGAAGTCGGAAGGCTACAATAGCTTGTTGATTCTCATGCTAGGGTCGACAATCAAAATGCAACCAAAAACAGAAATGTTAGAACTATTGGTGATGACCTCAATGATTAGAAAGTTGCAATCTACACTAACACTAAAGATCTAGGGGACAACAGAGATAGGATATCCCTTTTGAGATCAATGAGGAAGATGATGTTGACTTGGATGGTATTGGTGCCACTTGGGCCATCATCCCTCCACTATGAGCTCTTGGATCTAAGTTCAACATCACAAGCACCATGATCCAATTATTAAACCTAAAAGGGTTATTCAGAGGTACAACTGGAGATGATCTAAACCTTTATTTAATGAACTTTATTGGAATCTGTAAATCTTATGAGCTACGTGAAGTCAGCCAAAATGCTATTTGTGTATGGTTGTTCCCTCTTTCATTATATCAGGAGGCAACCTTATGGTTAAATGGGTTTTCATATGACTCCCTCACAAACTAGATGGAGCAAAATAATGCTTTCCTGGAAAGATTCTTTCCACCCTCTAAAATGTTGTAGCTGAGGGATGAGATCAAAAACTTTAGAAAACTTCTAGTAAAGCACTACATGAAGCATGGTTGAGGTTCAACAACAATCTAAAGCACTGTCCCAACTATAAGCTAGCACGTGAACATTTAGTGGAGACTTTTTACAGGTCCTTGAACTCTGTGACCAAATTGATAGCTGATACTGTGAATTGAGGGTTGTCCATGACACAAAGTTATACGGATGCGGTATAAATATTGGACAGAGTTACTAAAACTAATAGGTCTTTTCATAATAATGTCTTTGAAGTCTCAGCTGAGCATCATAGGAAGAAAGAGCGAGACCAAGATATGGCACACGTGAAGACCCAAATGGACCTGCTCACTAAGTATTTGCTTGTAGGTGGTTCTGAAAAGGTGAAAAATATTGGTTCACAAGGTAACAAGGTGAGACATGAGGGGAATAATTCTAACTCTGAGGAGGAAGCCAATTATCTGAATAACTAGACAGAATTTTCGAGGCAATGCCCAAGGAAACCAAGGTCAAAACTATCAGAAGGACAATTATAATGATAGGATAGGTTATAAAGATAGAAATTAAGGTAACTAAAAGTGCAAGAATGATATAAGTAGTCTATATGGGCCTCTCGAAAGTCGTGTTTAATCTAGAAATAATGCAGGGAGTTCAAGGATGGAATATATGTTGGCTAACATGTTGTAAAGGGTTGAATCTACCTACTCTGGTGTTAAAGAGATGAAGAGTGATATCTTCAATATTAGTCAACTAGTGACTCATACTCCACTTCCATAATGCAACTTGAGTATCAAATGGGGAAGATATCAACGGCCCTAAATCAGAGAAATAGTGGTACATTGCCTAGTGACACTATTTAGAATCTAAGAAATAATGGCCAATACATGGTTGTCTCAAACTAGTATGGAACGACGTGGTTAAAAATTTTGGAATTTAAAATTTTGGGTCGAGTTGATGTCATCCCATTATAATGGGAATTTTCCCGCTATAGTGGTATTGCCTTAGCGGGCCTACAGGACGCTATCGCTTGATGACAGGACCAGAAACTCAGGCACAATTTTAATATTTTCTTTTCTCCTCTTCATTTGTAAAAAAAAAAGGTTTGCTATAAAAACCCTCCTAAGGTTACCTCATAGCCTTAGAGTAATGGAGAGGAGGGATTTCACTCAAATAGGGTAAAACCCCATGGTTTTCCTAGAGATTCCACATTAGAATTCACTAGCACGGAGTCAAAAACTCACATTCATGCCTCTGTAGCAGCTGATTGGCATCCAGGTAGGCTAGGTTAAATTGAGTAGTTTATACCTAGGTTAAAAAGAATAGGCATGACGTAGATTGATTGGAGATTTTATGCTTAGGCCTTCGGGCACGGTGTTGGGATGGTAAAAAGGATGAAAACCCAATTAATTGGGTGGGAAATTGTCGTTATTTTATGATATTGAATTTTTCAAGTAATTAATGTGTTTGCCTTATTGTTTTTAATCCTTGCATGATTAAAAATGATGTTATACCCGGAGATTGGGTTAGAGCCAAATAAATACCTAAATTAGAGGTGGTTAATGTTGGTGGATTCTGAGGAATCTATCGTGTTAGTGCTGGTGGATTATGAAGAATCTATGGTAGTAACCAGAGGAATGGGAAATATGTATGGTATCAATGTTAGGATGAAAGCATGGGGTGTATTATGGCATGTATCATAGGTGCAAACTGTATGTGATGGTTTAAAGTATTTGAAACCCAACTTGGTTTATGTGTGCATGATAATTGTTCCTTTGTATTGCTTGTTATAATGCATGTTCAAGAAAAAAGAATGACTATTTGATGTCCTAAGTGTTAATCATGTACAATGAACTTATATGAAAAGCTTGTTAATTTTACAAGTGTTATTATTATTTCATAATGGTTGTGATTGTTGTGATATCTATGATTATTGTGGGATGTATTTGCCTTCATGAGATTTATACTATTTTTTATTATTATGAGATGTATCGATATTTGGACATCTCTATGGAATTGGTTGGTATAGGTTGGCAGACACTTGATGTCTGGGATTTGGTATATGAAAAAGAGCTCGTCCCCTGCAGGTCATGTCTAGTGGGCGACAAGAAAACCCTTAGCATATGTATACAGGTATTGATGAGAGTGACAGTTCCTTGAGTGAAACAGGTTATTTGTTTACTTGTTATTTACATGTATTATATTTGGTTCCTAGAGTGGACCGGGCTTAAGTGTTGACTTGTCATATTGGTTCCTTGAGTGAACCAGGCTTATGTGTTAACTTGCTATAATTGGTTTCTTGATATAGATAGAGATTCATGATTATTGTTATTATTGTTGTTGGAATAGATCCTTGAGCAGTCTGGGTTTAGTTGCAAGTTTTGGCATAACTCTATATTGTCTACTTACTTGTGTAATTGAGACATGGTTGATATATTTGATTGAGTCATGATTTGTTGACTTGGAGTCTTGTTGGTAGTCATGATCTTGAGTTGACTTGTTATCTATGTTGACTTATATTGACTGAATTCTTTGGTATTGTTGAATAAGGTTTTGTCATAAACTTGAGCTAAGGCTACATCGTAGGTGTTCATGGATGTGCGTGTGGTATGTGTATGGCCAATGGTCTATTGGTTAGTACAGTTGAGACCGAGAAGGCAGGGCATTACTGTCTTGCTATTTAAACTCACATAGCATTAGAGCAATCTCAAATTGCTAGGGTTTTAATGCATAATCGGGCTAGCGGAACAAGGTTAAGTGTTGCGTAAGAGTTCGAAATGATGAAATAATAAGGGTGTAAAGCCTTGTGATAAGTATTGTGGGTTTATTATGTAATAATGAAATAAGTTCTGACTTGATGATGTAGTTGATAGATGGTGATTAGGGATGAATATGATAAGGGAAGGTTTCTCAATAATATAAGAATATTAAAAGATAAATGTGTTAAGGAGTTATCATAACAATAAGATCTTTAACTAATAAAACTCTCAAGTTACATAATTCTTTTCGGATATTTATGTGATGTTTATGTTGTTTGATTTGGGTCAACCGATGATGCTTGCTAGTACGTGTTGTTTATACTGATACTACACTTGCTATATCCTTTTTTGGGGTATAGTCTAGTTGCAGGAACAGTAGATGTTTCATGTTTGACATGATAAAGATCTCCAGCAGCTTCTTCCATTTTTCTTATGGTGGAAGCTCGGTCATGTGTACAGTTTATGCCTTCTCTTAGCAGCTCTAGTACTTGTTTAGACTAGTTCTTTGGGTAAAGTTTTCAGTTGTATCTAAAGTTTTATAAACTGGTTGTAATAAATGAGGTATTTTAAGGTTTCTTAATTGACTTTTGCTTGTATTTTAAAATGGGTTGTAAGGATTCTCCTATCTAG
The DNA here is from genome assembly GCA_031232105.1 of Capsicum rhomboideum. Taxonomy (NCBI): domain Eukaryota; kingdom Viridiplantae; phylum Streptophyta; class Magnoliopsida; order Solanales; family Solanaceae; genus Capsicum; species Capsicum rhomboideum. Next base: position 35,256,207 of record CP124719.1, read on the forward strand.
GTATATTAGAGTAGGTGTTCGTACAATTCGGGTAGTTGGGTCATGACAGTTGATATCAGATCCAAGTTACTGGTCTCTTGGTAGAAGAGCAAATATTGAGTAAAGTCATGCAAAGTGGTGTGTTGCCATCCATATCTAATCTTTGAGGAGCTATAAGGCATTCTAGGAAATTGTTTCACTTCTTTATCTCCTTTTGTGTGGTATCTATGCTTTCTTGTATGAGTTGAGTCCAATTGGTATCTCCTAATTTTAGTTGGTATCTCAACAAGGTAAATGGATGTTATTTGACTCCATTAGGATGACACAAGCAATGAAAATTGGAACTGGGAAGGTGCCAATTGGTATGTGGCCATAAAGGCAGTGTAACTTATGGATAATCAGCTAATGGTTATCCACGAGGCAGATAAAGGATAAAAATGGTGAAACGGGGTTGATATTCACCAAGGGGCCTAGTTGGATACCTTTTGACCATCACAGGTTACCGGGGCATAACCTTCTCCCTCTGCATCAGGAAGGATAACTCCTACATATCCTCTGGCTCCAGCTGGGAAATCTCCTGGACAGGGACTACGCATGTAAACGTGACCTTTATGGTCTTCCACATCATGTGAGCATGTGGTCTGAGAGTGCCTCCTTCTCTTCTCCTCGTTGAGCTCTCTGTGGAGCTCTGCATAGTCCTGCCCATGGATGGGAGTATAGAGCTAGAAGGGTCGTGCTCCATGTATCTCTTCGCCGCAGCTAAGTCCACCTTCAGACAGCATCTAAAAATCTGGGGGTGGGGATGGGAGTAAAGGATAGCATCATCCTCATTTACGGCCCGGATGCTCTCGACATCACCCACCTTTCTCTTTTTCTTCCCTTTGGATGAGACCACCTTCACCTTGAAGTGATGGAAAGGGTTGTCCATCTCCAGCTTGGTGTCAGCTGGATGGTAAGGGTTCTCCTATCTAGGTAGATTATAGTAGGGGCCCGCACAATCAGTGTAGTTGGGTTGTGACACTGTCATAACCAGAAGTGGAAAAATATTGCTAGAACTGGTACCTATTATTAATACAGGTGGAGGATGTAGCCTCTGATTTAGGAATTACAAGTGTTGATGATGTTGAACAAAGAGTTTCGGCTAACATTGAAAAGCCAGTAGTTATTGATGATATTCATGCAGATGCAAAGAAGTGTTAAAGTGTTAAAAATAGGATTTCTGTAGTTAAAGGGAAAGGAAAGGAGGTTAGAAAGAATTTGAGTCCACTACCTAGCCCTCCACCACCATTTTCTTAGCAGCTATAAAAGAAAGTGGAAGATGGAAAGTTCCACAAGTTTATTTCTATGTTGAAGCAACTGTCAGTTAATCGTCCATTTATAGAGGCACTAGAACAAATGCCGGTTTATGCCAAGATTATGAAAAACTTGGTCACCAAGAAAAGGATAGTCATTTTTAACCTATGGACAATTTAAACCATTACAGTTTGATTGCTTCACGCTCCTTTGTTCAGAAGAAGTAACATTGCAGTGTTTTCACCATTCTATGCTGTATCAAAATTTTTAATTTGGCTAAGGCATTATGTGACCTTGGTGCAAGAATCAATTTAATGTTTCTTGCAATTTATAGATAGTTGGGCTTGAGAACCCCCAATAGATAATGAGGTTATTGATGGTTGATCGTTCAATCAAGAGGCCTGTGGGGGATCTTATGTGATGTGCGAGTGAAGGTGGAAAAATATATCTTTCCTACTGACTTTGTGGTCTTGGATTATGAAGTAGATTTTGAAGTTCCCATAATCATGAGAAGATCTGTCTTAGCTACAAGTACAGTATGGAGATCAATAAATTGAAGTTTAGGTTAAATAATGAGTAGGTTGTTTTTAATGTTTGTCAGCCCATGAAGTTATCAAGGGACAAAAATGTTGTCTCTGTGATCTTTATTGTTGATGATTGGTTGATTGAGGTACCTATTAAATAGAGGTTTGCAGTTGAAACTTTAGCTACATTAATGATAAATTTTGATGGTGATGACATCGAAGACAATGATAAAACAGAGAAGGCCTTGATCAGTTGGGATCTTATTCTTATGCCCGAACAAAGTTGGATGTAGACTTGAAGAATAGACCAACTCCTATAGCAAAACCTTCAGTTGAAGAACCACCGATTTTGGAGTTGAAAGTTCTGCCTAGTCTACTTTACTATGCATTCCTGGGAGCAAATAATATGTTGCCCGTCATTATGTCGGTTGACTTAGTGGGATGGCAGGATGAAGCACTTGTGTCAGTATTTAGGCAGTTCAAAAGGGCAATTAGGTGGAACATTGCTGATATCATTAGGATCCCTCCATGGATATGTACTCCCAAAATCCAGTTGGAGGAAGACTTTATTCCAAGCATAGAGCATCAACACAGACTCAATCCACCGATGCAAGAGGTGGTGAAGAAAGAAATTATCAAGTAGTTAGATGTAGGGTAAGTGTACCCCAGTTTGGACAGCAAATAGTTAAGTCTGATGTAGTGTGTCCCCAAGAAGGGAGGTATGATCGTTGTGCCAAATGAGCAAAACGAGTTGATCCCACTTTGGCCAGTCACTACTGGTGTGTATGCATGGATTACAGGAAATTAAACTCTTAGACACACAGAGCTAATTTCCCAATGTTATTCATGGATCAGATGTTGGATAGATTAGTAGGTAGAGGATGGTACAGTTTCTTGGATGCCTATTCTGGGCATAATCAGATTTCCATTACACCTGAAAATCAAGAGAAGACTACTTTCACATGCCCTATGGAACATTTCCATTCAACTACATGCCATTTGGGTTACGTAATGCACCTGCCATATTTTAGAGATATATGATGTCGATCTTATTCAATATGGTGGAGGATACCATGGAAGTTTTCATGGATGACTTTTCTGTAGTCGGTGATTCATTCGAATAGTGCTAAGCCAGCCTTGGAAAAGTCCTCCAGCGGCGCAAACAGATCAATCTTGTTTTGAAATGAGAAAATACCACTTCATGGTGAAGGAGAGCATTGTGTTGGGCCACAAAATATAATAAAAGGGGATCAAGGTTGAACGAGCTAAAATTAAAGCAATTGTTAAGTTACCTCCACCAATCTCTGTAAAGTGGACTCAAAGTTTCCTTGGTCACGCGGGCTTTTACAAGAGGTTAATCAATAATTTCTCCAAAATTACCAACCCTCAGTGTAAGTTATTGGAGAAAGAAGAGAAGTTTGTTTAAAGGCATTTGAATGCCTTAAAGAGAAGTTAACTTTGACTCCCATCATTGTGGCTCCATATTGGTCCAAAACTTTTGAAGAAATGTGTGATGCAAGCGGTGTGGCACTTGGTGTTGTATTGGGTCAAAAATGGGAGAAGATATTTCACCCAATATATTATGCGAGTAAGGCTCTTAATGGGCACAAAAGAATTATACTTTGACTAAGGGTGTGTTTGGTATGTAGGAAAATATTTTCCTAGAAAATGTTTTCATGGAAAACAAGTTGGTTTCTTATTTTCTCATGTTTGGTTGGTGAGTGAAAAACATTTTTCAGAAAATATTTTCTAGTGTTTGGTTGGTTAATAAAAAAAATTTCCTAAAAATATCTTTTAGTGTTTGGCTAGAGAGTGAAAAATACTTTTTAGGAAAATAGTTTTTGACCCAAAAATCAACCCCAATGATCGATCCAAGACCAACCCCGACACCCAAATCGGGACTCGATTCCAATATCCAACTCAATACCCAACACTGACTCTAATCCTGGTAATAAACCTACCCAGCGACCCAACCCAAAACCTAACCCCAACACTCAATCAGGACTCGAAACCCAAAACTCGACAGTTGATCAAACACCTGACCTGGACATAACCCCGAGTCTCAACCCGAGAACTAACCCAAGACCCTACCCAAGATTAGACCCCGATTCTGACCAGAGACCTGACCTCGACTCCTGACCCGGGACTCAATCCAGACACCTGACTCTAGACACGACCCCAACTCTCGACCCTGACTGCCTACCCAGGACCCGACCTGACCCAACTTTGATACCCAACCCCAACTCCAAACTCGAGACCCGACCTTGACTCCAGTCTGAGGCTCAAGACCAAACCTGGACTCTCGACCTGAGACCTGACCTCGACTCCCAACCCGACACCCAACCCCAACTCCTGAACTGAGACCCAACATCGACTCGAGATACGACCCCGAATCTTGAACAAAGAACCGACCGCGACTCTCGACCTGACACCCGATCCCCAACTCGAGACCTAAGGCTCGAGACCCATCCTCGATTCTTGACAGGAGACCCAACCCCAAATTTGACCTGAAACCCAGGATATGACCCATATACCCAACCCATAACCCAACCCCGACTCCAGACTTGGGACCTGCCCGAGACACGGTACCCGACCCCTACTCCCAACCCAACACCCGACCCATAGACCCATCCTGAATCCCATCCTGAAACCAGACCTCAACTCCCGAGTCGAGAATCTAGATTCATGGTCAGGTGTCTGATCCCGGGTTAGTGTCGAGAATTAGTACCCGAGACTTGGATTAGGGTGAAAAGTGGAGGTGTGAGATTAAAAGAGAGTTTTGGAAAATATTTTCCTTACTTTTTGAAGGAAAGTTATTTTTCTTAAATTTGAGGAAAAATTAGTTGATTTGGAAAATATTTTCCAAAATATTTAAGGCTATCAAACATGAGAAAATGAAAATATTTTTCAATATATCAAACACACTCGAAGAGTTGTTTGCGGTTGTATATGCCTTTGAGATATTCAGGGCATACTTGCTAGGCACAAGAGTTATGGTGCACATCGATCATGCTTCCTTAAGATACCTAATGGCAAAGAAAGATGCCAAACTACAATTGATTTGATGGGCGCTCTTACTACAAGAATTTGTCTTTGAAATCAAGGATCATAAAGGGTGTGAAAAACAGGTGGCTGATCACTTATCTAGACTTAAAGAAGAGGGAAGAGCGATAAATAAGATAGATATTGGTGACTCCTTCCCAGACGAGCAGGTATTACCCATTATCTTATACCTTGGTTTGCTGATTTTTCTAACTATCTTGTTAGCGATATGATTTCGGAAGACCAAAACTTTCATCAGAGAAAGAAATTTCTTCAGACCTGAACTTTCATCAGAGAAAGAAATTTCTTCATAATGTGAGTAATTACTTCTGGGATGAGCCATATCTATAAAAGCTTTGTGCTTATAACTTGGTAATAAGATATGTCCCAAAGTTGAGATGTTGTGTATACATAAAGTATTTCATTCATCCCCTGTGAGGGGCCATCGGGGTGGTGCATGTACAACTCAAAAAAATCTATAATGTCGATATTATTAGCCCACAATCTATCAATACACATAGGATTTTGCGAAGGCGTGTGATTAATTCCAACGGCAGAGGTCCATATCTCAAAAACATGAGTTTTTCATGACCCTTATTCTTGAGGTTGAATAGTTTAACATATGGAGCATAGACTTTATGGGTCCTTTTCTGAGATATTATGTCTATAAATACATCTTGATGGCAGTTGACTATGTATAAAAGTTTGTAGAGGTTGTTGCACTTTCGAAAAATAAAAGGAAAAAGTGTAAATGAACTGCTAAAAAGGAATATCTTCTCAAGGCTCGGTATGCCTCGAGAAATAATCCATGATAGGGGTTCACACTTTTGCAACAAAGTGTTCCATTCTATGCTTGGAAAGTATGGAGTTAAGAAACACAAAGTGGTGACCCCTTATCAACCCTAAACTAGTGGTCAAGTGGAGGTGTCGAACCGGGAAATAAAAATAATTCTTGCTAAGATGATGAATGTGAACTGAACCGACTAGGCTCGAAATCTTGATGATCCTTTATGGGCATATAGAAATACATTCCAGTGATGTATCGGGATGTCACCGTACCAACTTCTTTTGAAAAGGCATGTCACTTGCCAGTCGAGCTTGAGCATAAAGCCTTATAGGCACTCAGGAAGCTCAAACTAAGTTGGAGTGATGCCTCAAATTTTATGCTTGAGCAAATCAATGAAATTGATGATTTCCAGCTGAGAGCATTTGAGAGGGCAACCCTCTACAAAGAAAAGATGAAGATGTACCAAGATTGAAGGATAAAGAGGAGAGAGTTCAGTCCATGGACTTAGTATTGTTGTTCAACTCAAACCTCCAGTTGTTTCCGAGCAAACTCAGTTCCAAATGGTCCAGTCCATTTATAGGGATGTAAGTGTTCCCTTTTGGAGTTATTGAACTTGAATTCAAAAAGCAAAACATTTCAAAGTGAATGGGGAGCATGTGAAATAGTACTTTGTAGTACTCGAGGAGGAAAATCTGATGAAAACGGTATACCTTGATGAAGTCTAAGTAATCAAGGTACCCGAGTCATGTCATGATGTTAAATCAAGCACGACTAGGAGGCAACCTATGATTGTTGTTTGTAAATTTGGTTTTGCATTAAATTTTATATAATGGATAGAGTTGAAGTGTGTGTTGAAATGTATGGGTGAAGGCCTTAATAGGGAAGAAGTAATCATCACTACACTAGATAGGAGTGACGGCTTAAATGACAAACCGTTGAAACAGATGGCCCGTTAAGCTAAGTATCACATTTGATCACCAAAAAGTGTTGATTCTGTATAAGGGTGACTGGAAAATACATGAACCATTGGACAACCGATGGCTCGTCACCTAACCCATCACTTGGTGGTCAAGATGGGGAACATTCTTGTTAAGGGCGACAAGAAAATCCATGGATCGTCGAACATGTGATGGTTCGTTGCCTTGACCATCCATTGTTGAGCAATTTGAGTAACATTCTAATTAAGGGAAATGGATCACATGATGAACCATCGAGCATATGATGGCCCATCAACTTAAAATGGGCCCAGGTAAATTCTTTTTTCTTTTAAGTAACCTGACCCATCATTTCCCAATCACCTTCCAACCTATTTTCTACCTATACAATAGAATTCTGACCCAAATCCAACTATTTACAACCAAAACCCAACTCGATCCAACCCTAAGGGAATTTAAATACAACAATTTCAAATTGTTTTGGTCTTTCCTAATTCCATGTCTAACTCCCTTCACCGACGATCAAAGAAACCACTCTCTTCAATAACTCCCACTTTGAACTCCATATAAATTCCTCAACCTCGACAAATCCCCATCATCACCATAAACTTTCTAGTTGAATAAATCAACTATTAGGGCAAAGTTTTCAATTTCTTCTTCATCTCATCTCCACCAAGTACGATTCATGTATATTATATAGTTTAATTTCCTTTATTTTTTATTGAGCCTGGTGATTCATTGTGAGTAAGTATTCTTACTAAGTCAGAGGGCAACAAAAATTTCAAATTCTGGAAAAGAAATTCTGACAAAATTATGCTGCCCACCAACTCAAACTTGAAATTGATGGTTGATGAAAGGGTGAATTCTGAGTATCCTTACTTGGAATGGATAATTGCAAACGTTTCATCACGCGATGAGATTATGGTTCTAGAATTTTGGCGAACTATGCTGCCACTCTGGACAACAAATGTAAGAAGGGCCAAAAACCATCAGATTTACTGATGCTGAATAAAGTTTAGGTACATGAAGTTTCAGTAGACATATCTGATCAGAAAATCAACCAGTTTTTGTATGGACCCACTTTTGTACCACTAGAAAAGATTTCAAATTTTTGTTACAAAATGAGGGATCGATACAATCAACGTCTGTGGTTGGCTCAAGTTTTGACTGATGGTCAACCATCATGGTTTACATAGAATAAAGAAAATATATTTAAGGCAATGTTGAACTTCATAGATACATTTTGGTAGGCAGTGGTGCGACTTAGCTTGAGTCCTACTGGAGGGGCAATCAATTGATTGAAGATAAATCGATCATGGTGGCTAGTTTGATGTCTGGTTTCAAGATGAACTTTGGCATAATTATAGAAGATGAAATGAATATTCGAGAATGAAATCCCACTACTTCTCCCTCATTCCCATGCCTTATAACTAAGTTGTGTAAACAAGCCCAAGTGTCAGTGTTGGAAGGTATTGATAAAGAAGTTATAGCATCTAAGAAGTAGGTTATCAAGAGAAGATGAGACCAAAAATGAGTTGTGAGTGCACAAGACAGTGCCTCAGGTCTTTAAGTTAGGTAGTCAGGATTCGGAGGCTATTCCTCTAGAGGTTTTAGGAGCAGACACAAACATGGATCTAGCTTTCAACACTACCTTGGTACCACCTCTACTATATCTGATGTTGCTGGCACCACCCCAGCTACTGAGTCAGCTGACACTGCATCTATTGTGACCTAAAATTTAAAGAATCTATTAACCCTTCAGAACTTCTTGAAATGTGTCGAGCGATCCTAGAGGTTTGAAAAGCAGTTGAAGCCATTTGCAAATCAGTTTGGATCTTTTATTGATAGGCATATGCTACTGTACTTGTACCATATGTCGGCCTTTATAGCCGCATAAATGAGATGGAGGGGAGATTGAATGAGTGGCTAAAGGCAATTATCGTGCCTAATTTTTCTAAATTTGCAACTGAGTAAGCAAAGGCCCAAGACAACATTGCTAAGCTCTCCAGGTGTTCCCCATTACGGTTGTTGAGAAATTAAAGGAGGAGGAGCCTTTAATTGATCTGATAGGCAAACCTCTCAAAGCCAAGAGTAAGAGAGTGTGTGAAGTAAAAAAAGATCTAAAGAAAGATAAAAAAAAAGGGTAAAGAGGAAAGCGAAGGAAGACCTTGAGAAAGAAAGAAATTTTTCACTGGAAGAAAAAGAAAAAGAAGATGAGAAATTATGGGCTCGAGTTGTTGGAGCCTCATCTAGCACGACATCTATTTCCACCGGCCAGCCCAATATTGCAGAAATGAGTACGGAGTCTCTTAATCTACCAATTATTACTCTTGACGATACTATAAGTGCATCGGTCATTGCTGGAGCCATGATCACTGATGATGGTGTTGTATCTACAGCCCAAACTAGTTTGCTAGACTCACACGCCTAGGGCGCCACAGGTATGACTTACCTCTTGTACTTTATTTTCTTACTATGCATTAGGGATAATGCATGATTTTTTGATGGGGTGGGGTACTTGTGGGTCTATCTCACTACCTGAGGGTTTTTGTTGTCTTATTTCTATTCCCTCGGGTACGTTATCTAGTAGAACCAGCACGTTTAGGATATTTAAATTGTTTTGCGTGTAAATATGTTGTTGTGCGGTTATGTTTGTAAAATAAAAATAGGTAAACTTAGAGCAGTCTGTGGCAATAATCTATTTTGAAAAATAAAGACCCCTTAAAATTTTATGCATATGTTTATTTATTTTGATTTATTGACCGATATGGATCTTTGCATGACATTAGGTGTATATGGATGTGACAGTTGTAGCTTAAGATTGGGCATAAACTTGATAGTTAGTAGTTGATAGTGCTATTATGTGCCAAGTGTGTGAGCTGCTTTTGTAGCATTCTTACTTTGTGTATGCACTCTAGAACTTGCCCAGTTTATCTTACTTAGGTCGTAGGTCAGTTGATTAGGAAAGGATCACAGGCCATGTTTGATTTTAGTACACTCAACCTAATTGACAATCCAAATTATGTAAAGTTTCCCTTGTTCCCAGATTTTAACCTTATTGACCCATTTTATTCATTAGTCTATTCACCTTCTCTATTTTTCTTGAAAACTTTATTTTGGCCCTGGTCCCTCCTTGTACATTGTGCACCTCAACTAAGGCAAATCTCCTAAGTTGAGGGTGGCTACTATAGAGGTTTTTCAAAAACTTTCCTTTGGCCCTGGTGCATCCTTGGACATTATGCACCTCAACTCAGGCAAATTGCCTAAGTTGAGGGTGACTACTGTAGAAGGGTCTGAAAAGAAAAGACTTGTGATGAAAGAGTGAAAATAAGTGTGGCATGTACTAAAATGAAAAATACAAAAAAAAAAAAAGATGAGCTAGAAAGAAATCCACATACGTAGTGGAAGAAAGAAAATAAATAAAAGGAGAATAGAGAGAAAAAGGATTGGTCAGAAGTGGAATAAGGATATTGTGGTGTCAAGGAGGGCTTAGTTACTATTTTCAAATATATCATACTCGTCCCTAATCCTACATTACAATCCTAGAAAGTCCTATGGTGGTCCTAGTTTAACTGTCTGAAAATTGTGGCAGAGAAAATAAGGGCAAGCATATGGTATTATGCGTGCATTGTTTGAATTTCGTTGTGAGAGGGAGCATACTTGTTCTAGTCCCAATCTGAATAAATAGTATGTGTATGGGACTTCCTTGGGGTGAGGGCACTTCAGTATCACTGTTTATTATTGATTGGTAGGATAGTTGTCGTTTGTGTATGCAGGGTTGTTCGTTGATATCGTAATGTCATCCTTAGATCCTCTTGAGTCAATTTGATAAGTGATTCCATGCACACCTGTTTTGTAATTAGAAAGAAAAGAGGGGTTGTACTGTTGAGATGAATTGTCAAAAGCCTTGTGACTGTTGTAGTTTGTCCTAAGCTTATTTTGCTTACACGTCATGCTTTAGTATAGTATTGTCTTGTTGTTTTATGACAAACAAATGTTCTAAGCTGAGGGTGTTGATGTGCCGGCATTTGATAGCATATTTGATGCTTTTAACTATGAATTAGTGCAAGTTCTTAAGCAACTTTTATTGCATTTGATCATTTTGTTGTCTCATTTGCAAGAAAATATGCCAAGGCAAAAAAAAGTGTGATTTGTGATAAAAACAAAGACTCAAAGTCAAACCTGATGGGACTTTGACCCTATGGTATACCGTCGCCTCAAGTGTGGAGCTTAAACAGAATGAGATGTTAAGTGTAGGCAAGTCGACAGCCAAGTTGAAAAACTGTCAACCTCCTGATGAACTGTCACCCAAATCATCAACCTTAAACATAATGGAATAAGTAAAGAACTTCAAGTGATAAAAAAGTTGACGGACCGTCAATGCCTAGACGAACCTTTGCCCAAACTGTGGGGCTTAAATAGTTTTCAATAAAATCTTTATGAATAGCAATGATTCTTAATGTGATGGACCGTCACCTAGGTGATGGAGTGTCACCTAGGCGATGTACCGTCAACATAATCGTGAGATGCGAGGCGGTATTTTCTACAACATTAATTAGAATTTGAATTCCCTGTACTATAAATAGCCACTGTAAGGTTTTATTTTAGACATCTTCTATTTGGGAGAGAAAACAAATATGTTCATACATTGTTTTACGGATATTAAGAGATTCAACTTGGTTTATGAATACAATTGAATTATTGATTTCATCTGTGTAAGTGAAATTCTTATCTTATGAATGCAATGATTTCGTTTGCTTCAAAAGCTATGTGTGGCTAAACCGCACAACTAGGTTTGTGGGATCCATAGTGAAACATCTCATAGGATCAATAATATTTTAGATTCGTATAGAGCTATCACTTGTATTGTTAATTCTTTCATCTTGTTAATTTCTAATGGTTACAAACAATAGAACCTTCCATTATTTTAACTTGCTTGAGAAAAGAAGTTAAGACTAGGAAAAAGAGTTAACAACGAGGATTTGAGGTTTCTAACGCTCGTCTAATTGTTAATGCAATAATAAGATAGGCCAACGTGGGGAAATAATTGACTTTTGTATTATCATCACTGTTAGTTTGAAAGAATCCAAGTGAAAATAACCTTAATAGGTTGGGAAACATTTAGATGTATTAAACTAATTGATAGCTTTGCAAACCTAGCACAAGAAGAGACTACTATCGTTAGTGACCCAATTGTGTTATTAAACCATGGTGAACACAGACCTAGTTCTATCTATCAACTGAATTCACATTATCTAAAATGTTGTTATCGGTACTTCATCACAATTAACTTTGAAACAACTCAATATCTTACAATCCCCCCCCCCTTTTATGAAAATAATTGGCTAACAGTTAAATAACCACATAAAGTTTAGTTTTCACCTTATTCCTTGTGGGATTCGACCCCAACCTAGTTAGGTTCTATATTTGACAGCTATTACTTTATACTTCTAATTTGTGGTGTAATTTGGGTGTATCAGCAATCTACTAACAAACTGACTACTTTAAAACAAAGACATATCTGAAATACTCAACAAATGAACTACTACATCTGATAAATCCTCTACTAATGAATAAGGTGAGTTGTTGGGACAAAATCCCCAGCTAACTCTAAGCAACTGAAATAAAAGGTCTGAAATAACTAAACAGTCTGACCTACTAAAAAAGTCATCAAATGATAAAGACTCACTAAAGATAAGATTGAATATCTGAAAACGAGCACCTGAATCTATATCATGAGAGGATATAGTGCAGGAGAAAATTATGCAGTTAGTACTAATGAATATACTGAGCATATGAGATAAGCTAAAATCATGTAGAAACATTCAACTCATGCTTTCAAACTAAAATACAACGCAATGAGCAAGCTGTAGAAATCATGCAATAATATGAAATTAAAAAAAAAAAAAAAGTTGTGAACACAAATAATTTTATGATAATTCAAAATTTTAAGGCATCGATCCTTGTCTGTAAAGTAAGCTAAAACATGTTTGAGTTGAAAATTTATGAAAATCGTAAGCAGTTAATGCAACAAAAACTAATACTGGGGAGTTTCTCTTAACCGACATAAACTATTTGATCATCATAGAATCCCAACGTATAATCCATATTGGAGAGATCTTCTCTTTACATTGCCATCAGTATAGAACCAATATGTTTAATGTGGATGCACTAACTGAGCCCATTGGGCTAAAGGCATCAATCTCAATTTATCAAAGGCCATTATCCTACGATGGCACATAGTTTTGGGAATTGGGTTATCTGGAGCTCTTGTCCGCTTGGTGCTAAATAGTCCTCCAAAAACTATAATACTATTGGTCATATCGATATAAAGCTATCTGTCTAAAAATAAAGGATGATACTAGTTGAAAATAACTGTTTTACTGAAGATTTAAAATACTGGAAATACTCATGTTAAATTTACTGAATTATGGGATCATGTGTTCAAAATATGCCAAATTATGCTAAAATAGGATGAAGTCTGCCAAATCATGCTAAACCAATTTCTAATATTTTAAACTGTAATCAAGTCTGTAAAATCAAGCATAGTTAACTTTAATAAAAACAATAATCATGAATAATATACTAAAAACTTTAAATCATCATAATTTATAGAATTGGGTTTAAACCCTAAGTCACAAAATAATGTAAACTATATTAAAAATCTGAAGTTTTGGGCATAAGGGTGAAAGAAAATCCTTACTGAAATCCCACATACCTACTTGCACTGCGATATTTGGAGTAAGGGCTTCAATCTGAAAGCTTGAACTTGAGCTCTAGGTTTTTGCTTCTTGAGAGGGACCTTATTTCTAATATTTGAGATTCTAATCATGCTAATGAAAGAGTAACTTGTGTTTTAGTCTTAATATCTGCTAAATAATACTTAAGACGATCTAGTATAAGGCTTAAGAGATATAAAAAGACTAGACTTCACTTTTAAAATAACTGGAAATGTTCTGAAAGCGGGACCTCACAAGTCATGGTACGACTTGTACACTCAAACCACACCTCGTGGTTTGACTTGTGTGCCCTGGGGAAATTTTGGAATAGTTCCTTTTTTGGAGCCACGAGTGCATTCCACGAGTCGTACAATGATTTTAAGACTCGTGGTTTGGTCATAAGGTCTTGGACAACTTTTGGGATGGCTACTATTTTGAAACCACTCCTTTCATGACTTGTGAACTGGACTTAAAAAGAAAGGAACTACTAGCACTGTCTAATTGATTTTTGTAATTTAATATCTAACATGATTACTGGTTTAAACTAAGAGTAGAGACACATATTAAACTCATAGAGCATGAATGTAAACATAGAAATCACAGATAACTGATGAGGACATGAAATTGAGAAGAATAACTATAGGAGGAAAGCTTGTACCTCAAGTTGTCTCGGTGTTAGGAAGGAAAAGATGAGGATGATTGATCTTCATGTCTGCTTCTGCTTAAAATTTCACCATCTCCCCCTTAGCTTAATTTATAACTTAAGTTCTCAAACTAATCCTATCTATTAAACTATTTCCACCAAAATCAACGGGAACATCACCATACTCAAAACAATCAAACATCACTATACTCAAAACAATCAACACTTACCTCTATAGTTTACTTTATAGGGGCAACTTCCACCACTACCCTAGCCTCTTACAAACTTAACAAAACTAGTTCACTATCTATTCACACATCACACTAACAACTCATAATCCCATGCAACCAAAAATATTAACTACCTTAGACCCACAATGCCTCCTTCTATAATCTAAGTTCATTCCTCGCCTAATAGACTTAGCCTCAATCTTTCTATTTCATCTAGGGGTTATATATACCACACTCATGATTGTTAAACCTATCCCTTGCAATGGCATGCCAAAATTACAAGGACCTAACCCCCAAATTATCTCACTAACACCTACCATAATACTATTCTCCTTTACCACTCTTCTACATTCTAAGCTAAGCCAACTCATATCAAGAAAACAATTAAGATATGGGGACGGCAGATGTATACAAGGAGAAATCTATCAATATATATGTCACGACTTTAGTAGGAATTTCCTGACCCATCTGATGGACAAAGTATAGAAATGGTTCTTAGCACCGCCTATCGGAATCTGACCCACATCTTCTCCACTACTCCATTTTTACTGAGGGACATTCCTTTAGAATATGGCCTAGTTGTCCGCACCCAAAATACCCATCCATTCCACATCAGCATTCTCCCAAATGAGACTTACCATATTTACTACAAGAAGGGTACTTCGAGGTCTTCTGAGAAAACTACTATAAGACTTAGAATCAAGCGCAGGTAGCTAAAGATGGAGCTGGTCTAGATGACTCCTGCTAGAAAGATGACCGGTTCCCACCACCAGTTCTCTGCAAGCTAAACTCAAAGTTTCTAGTTCTGGCACTCTTGTTCTCCCTTTCCCTCTCCTTTAGTTTCTCCTCCTTTATCTATTGAGCATGAGTCATCAGTCTGGAGATATCCACATGCAAATCAACATAGTTGTCTTGCATTTCTTTTTTACTAAGTATGAAACTCCAAATACTAACTTACTCATCCAAGCCCTCATCTCGGCCACCATCTCCAGAGCTTACTAGGATAGCTGAGAGAACTTTAAACCATATTCTTTCACTGACTTAGATCCTTGCCTTAAGTTCATAAAATTCTCTCTGCCTTAGCCTCCCTCAACTCCCTTGAAAAGAACTGATCAATAAAAGCTTCAACAAAAATCAGCCCAAACAATTGGAGCTACATTTATGACGGTTGTCCTTCCACTAAACATACAAAAGGTGAGCTACATCCTTGAGCTAATAGAAAGCTAGCTTAACACTATCAACTCCAGACACGTGCATAACCTAAAGAAGGTTTTTCATTTCATCAATGAAGTTCTGTGGGTCCTCTTCAACCCTTGACCCAAAAAAATCTGTTGATTCATACGGATAAAATCCCTGACTCGGGAAATAGATGACCTACCATTTGGGTTAGTAGGGACTACTGCCTGTTGATTCACTTAGGCTATCATCGCCTGAGCCACCATCTAGATGGCATTGTGGAACTCGACATTAGGAACATTATCATTTGTGAGTTGATTTACTGATACTGGAGGATAACCATTCTGTCCATTTCTCTGTCCGACATTCCTTCTTAGAGGAATTTTCCAAACAGCATAAAGCACGATTTAGAATGGAAGATAGAGTTAAACTTTGACACATGATAAAGAACATGAAAAAGATAATGTTTCCTAAACTGTCTCATAGCCTCTCTCTTATAAGTGTGGCGCACTTCGTGGCTTTTCAGACATCCTAGGATTCTTGTACCTAGTGCTCTGATACAAAGTTTGTCATGACCCTAGTCTACACCCTGGATGAGACACGGTACTTAAAATCACAAGTGATCCTAAGTGAACCCTTAATACTGGCATATTATTAAGATCATACACTTAAAATATTGAACGGAAGATTAAGGATATGAAATGGGAAATTTAGGAACAAACTGATTGTTTTAAAATAAAGACACATCTTAAATACTCAACAGTTGAACTACTAGTCTGATAAAGCCTCTACTAATGAATAAGGTGGGTTGCTGGGACAAGATCCAAGCTAACTATAAGCAACTAAAAGAAAAGTCTAAAATAACTAAACAATATGAACTACTAAATATGGTCCTCGAATGATGAGGACTCACCAAAGCTGGGCTAGAATATCTACAAGTCTGATCTAGCCATGAGTTTGGAAACGAGCATCCGAATCTATATCATGATAGGATATAGCACAACAGAAAAGTATGCGGTCAGTACTACTGAATGTATTGAGCATGTGAGACAAGCTAAAATCATGTAGCAACATTTAAATCATGCTTTCAAACTAAAATACAATGCAATGAGTAGGCTGTAGAAGTCATGTCAAAATCTAAAATAAAACTACTCAAAAGTTGTGAACATAAATAATTTTATAATAAATAATTCAAAACTGTAAGACATAGATCCTTATCTGTAGAGTAAGCTAAAACTTGTCTAAGTTGAAAATCTATGAAAATCGTAAGTAGTTAAGGCAATTGAAAACTAAACTGGGGAGTTTTTCTTAATTGACATAAACCATATGAGCATCATGGAGTCCAATATCTAATTCACAATGGATAGAGATGCTCTGTACCTTGCCATCAGTGTAGAACCTATCTATCTAATATGGATCCACTAACTGAGTGCACTAGGCTAGAGGCATCAATCTCAACTGGCAAAAGACCCTTATCCTACAGTGGCACATAGTTCTAGGAATTGGATTATCCGAAATCCATATCCGCTCTGTGCTAAATAGTCCTCTAAAAACTGTAATGTTATTGCTTATATCAAGATAAAGGTGTTTGTATGAAAATAAAGCATGCCACTAGTTCAAAATAACTATTTTACTAAAGATCTAAAATACTAAAATAATCATTCTAAATTTTTTGAATTTTGGGGTCATGTGTTAAAACATGCCAAATTTTGCAAAAATGGGATGAAGTCTACCAAATCATACTAAATCAATTTCTAACATTTTAAAATATAATCATGGCTATAAAATAATGCATTGTTTACTTTGATAAGAACAATAATATGAATACCGAACATTAAAAATCATCATAATTTATAGAATTGGGTTTAAACCCTAAGTCACAAAATCATTTAAACCATATTGAAAATCTGAAGTTTTGGGCATAAGGGTGAAAGGAAATCCTTACTGAAATCTCACATACCTGCTTGCACTGAGAGATTTGGACTAAGGTCTTGAATCTGAAAGCTTGAACTTGAACTATAGATTTTTGCTTCTTATGAGGGGCCAAGTTCCGATTCGGGAAAAAATCTTTTTAAAAGGCATCTCGACGAAAGAGGACTGAGAATCATAAGGCGAGCGCCATTGTAATGACCTTCCCGATCATTTTTCTCGTTTTCATGTGTTCTCAGCATTTAGAGCTTTTCTATAACTGCCCCAAGTTATTTATGACTTGCTGAGACTGATAGTTTGGTTCCCGGGCAGTTCGTTTGAGAATATTATTTAGACCGAGCACGTTGTAAAATATTAAATTAAATTTGAATTTGGTAAAATGACATAGTTAATTACCTTTCGAAAATGTCTTTGAACTTTATAAAATTCTTCAGTTATGATATATCTATACTACTTTATAAAATTTCTATAATTTATTAATCTTTTTAAACGAAGATAGTAAATCTAGATATATTGGAATGATATTATTATTTTATAAAGGTTTTATTCAAAATAATTTTCTATTAATTATGGCGTATTTAAAATATGATATTTATTTTACCACGGACCTATGAAATACCCAAGTGCATAAATATTGAGCCAAGGATTTGGTGGTGGGTTAACGTTAGCATGACACCACACCCTACACGTGTGTCCATTGTGAAAGTCACTTAGATGACTATTGATTTATGTAGATAACATCTGTTAGTGGTTGGTAGAAAAGGAACTTGTTAGGACTGATGTTCACTTTATTTACTTTCATATTCATGTTGGTTTATATATGTTTCTACACATTATTACTTAAATGCTTCTTTTAATTTAATTTCCCTTACAAAGAAATCAAAGTTATATTACTACTAGCTAAATACATTACTCGTTGAATTGAAGGGATGGTCTTGGTGGAATCACTTTGACATTATATTTGATCACCGATTAATTATCTACATCAAGTTATTCAAGCTCGTGTTCTAGTGGGGAAGTGTTTGTGGACGTGTAATCGTCGTTATTTTACTAAGTTTTATTGTATTTATGGTAGTTTTCCTATATGTTGGTATTGTTGTTGCTATTTGAGACATATATTGAGCTTGGATTTAACGGTGCTAGTTGTGACTATTGTTCACTGCATTATTTGGGACGCTGTGACGATTTTAATTTTACGATACCGCAAGCGAGCACCACGTGGACCGTTCGGACATTTTCCGAACTAGTGGAATATGGGTATCAAAGGTCATGTTTTGACATGTAGTTTATTAGTTTGGTAGCGTGGCAGTAGTCATAGGCCTCTCAGAAGGGGAAGGGTCCTGTATAGCTGGTTCTTTTGGTAGGCTTGCGGCGGCGTCCAGGTAGGCTAGGTTTACCTTCCTTTACACTTAGATTGGGCTTATGTGTGATATATGTATGCGATATTGTGATGGTATTATGGGTTGGTATTATAGACTTGGTGGTGGTGATTTGCTGTGATTTAGGCCTTCGAGGCCGGATAGGGCTATTCGGATATATTTCAGGCCCGTTATCATCATGGTACACCACAGATGACCTATTTGGGGTCGGATAGTATTGTTGTTGTTGTTGCTAGTTTAGTAATGTTATTGTTGGACCTTATTCCAGGCTTAGACAAACTTAGCCCAGACTTAGACAAGTATAACCAGACTTGGTTTTCGGGACCCGATCGCGGGCCCCGTTACCCTTTTTTGTCGACTTGTCGGAACTTTGACATCTTTGAGATTAGATAAGCCCTATATGACTATTAGGGTTGTGACGAGATTGAGTCACCCCAATTATACCCGATTGGCCTGTTTAGCTTTGTTCGTCCCTGATAGCACCGTATTTGATCGGGGTCAGCTAGTTTGACTTAGAGCGTTGAACCGCCTTTCCATGACTTATAATGTATACCCAGACTTGGATATACATATTTTTTATAGTATATAGTTGACATAGAAGGACCCCGAAATTGACTTGTAGCATGTTGTGGGTTAGCTTATGTGCTTATATACTAGTATTGACTTGGGACTTGGGCGTTCCCCGTTTATCTAATATGATATGACATTTGATTCTATTCTAGTTACTGGATATGATGAGTTCCAGTTCGAGTTCGGCTACTGATTCAGGTATGATGATTTTGGTTATTGACTATTGGGTGTTCCGATTCGAGTCCGGCCCCGGATTGTGGTATACTATGAGTCCTGGTACTGGGTACCGTGATTATGATACTGTTGTTCTTTGAGTTTCGGTTCGAGTCTGGCAGATATAATATATATGTGGCCTATTGTTATTACCCACTGCTTTCGGTTCGATTCCGACGTCTGGCTTCTTGTTATTACCCATTGGTGCCGGTTCAAGCCCGGTGCACTCTTGTTGGTTATTGTGGTTACTGGCTAATGATACAGCTTCTAGACACTGGTGACTATGCATTTACTATTCTTATATGTCCCGTCGATTTATGGGGGCCAGGCTGGGTTGTTGTTTTCTTCCGTGTGCCTATCGGGTTTATGGGGGCCCAGATAGGTTATGTTCGACTTGTGTGTTTACTTATGCATTTATTTACTCAATTATTAGGTATCACATTTATTTACTTTCTAAGCATATCTACATGCCTCGGCAGTTACTTATGTATTTATTACTTATAACCCGGACTTAGCATGCACCCTCGTATTTTAGCTTGTTTATATTATTTTGAGCTCAGTCGACCGATGATGCCTAACGAGTACCCGTTGCCCCGATACTCATACTGCACTTCAGCATCTTTTTCCCCGATGCAGATCTGGGCACTAGCCGATGGTTTTGACGATGCTCTTCTCAGCACTGATTCTAGAGCAGGGTGGGCTTACGAACGTCAGAGGCAAATCCAACTCCATCTTCTACTGTATAGTCTTTTGCTCTCGAGACTGTTGTACTTGTTATATATATTTGGTTTTAGTCTTATATTCTGGTTATGTCTAGTAGTGGCTCTTGTACCATCCTCACCAGGTCTTGGGAGGGGTTCTTGACTTTATATATATTGTCCTCTTCCTTCTCAGTCTCGGTATGGGTATATTTTGGTTCTTTTTGTTTTTATATTTCTAGTATGCTTATTAGTACGGTTACTTCCACCTTATCTCTGTTTTTCTAAGGTTCCGCCCATTAGCCCGTTGCTTGTCTCTCCGGGCTAGGGTTTGACTTATTGGTGGGTTACGGTAGGCGCCATCATGACTCAAATATTGGTTTATGGCAGCTTGGTATCAGAGCCTAGGTTGTACGAGTAGTGTTGGTACATGAGCCAGTGTGTAGTAGAGTCCTGCGGATCAGTTCGGGGACGTTTGTATCCTATTCTCGGGAGGCTACGGAGCATTCTTAGGGGAGTCTCTCATTTTCTTGACTCATGTCAGTGCGTTAAGTCTATGTTGGTTTCTGATCTTCATTTGGTTCACTCTTTATGTAGATGGCAAGGACGCATGGTACGAGAGGCGAGGGTCAGGACCCCGAACCTGCAGCGAGGGCTCCAGTTAGGGGTCGAGGTCGACCTAGAGGTCGGAGGCAGGGCAGAGTACCATCCCCAGGCCGTGATCATGCTAGGGATCAGTCACCCGATCCCGTTATAGCTCCAGATATTTCGCCGCCAGAGCCGCCGATGGACCAGGGATCAGCCCAGGCTCCACCTGGATTTATTGATGCTTTAGTACTCCGAGACACTTTGGTGCAGTTGCTGGGATTAGTTGGAGGTCCGTCAGCCAAGGGAGCCCAACAAGCAGTACAGGAAGTTGGTGTTGGGGCGCAGCCTGCAGCTGCAGCAACCAGAGTAGAGGTTCTGCCTGTACCGATAATTCCACAGTCGGTAGTAGCTCAGCCAGTTATGTCTGCCGAGGAGCAGAAAATGTTGAGTCATTTTTTAAGACTAGCTCCACCCAGGTTTGCGGTTACCCCAGGAGAAGACGCTTATGAGTTCTTATCCAACTGCAAGGAGAAGCTGAAAATTTTGGATTAGTGGAGTCGCGCGGGGTAGATTTTGTCACTTATCAGTTTGATACAGTCGTGAGGAGATGGTGGAGAGGTTATCTTGATTCTAGTCCAGTTGGATCTCCACCCGTTACTTGGGTACAGTTCTCTAAAGTATTCTTGGGGAAGTATATGCCCCGCAGCATGCGTATCACGACCCGATTTCCCAGGTCATGATGGTACCTACTATAACCCACCAGTAGGTAAGCCAACCCATAGTCCGAAACAGCTAGTAAGAGACTACCAAAGAAATAAAGGGAAGCAGCGAAAATAAATATAATAATAATCCCAAAACCTGGTGGAGCCAGTACAAGAGCTTCTAATACATCAGGAGTACAAGTGAAATATAGGAAAAGTATATGTATACAAGCCGTCTCTGACACGACATAGAGAACAGTCTAACAATAAGAGGGAGAGTAAGGATACTCCAAAATGTCGGCGAGCTCACCCTATATCTCCGATCTATAGCTGCTCCGCACAGTATACACACATCAACAGTGATAACTCACATTATGACCTGCAGGTTGCAGAAGTGTAGTATGAGTACCAAACACGTGGTACTCAGTAGGCAACGGTCGACTGAGCTCCAGAAATAATGTAAGCATAAATAACATGAAGGCATGAAAGTAACTACAGGCAACTATCCATGAAACTAGGCATAACAATGCTAATGGATCCACAAGGATAACTACTCTATCCTGACATCTTTCAGAACTAAAGTGCAATACCGTATATCACTGGCCAATATACAAATAAAGAATAAAAGAAGGATATATAATAGTAGTACAAGGCCAAAGGATACATATACAATGTATATAGAGAAGGAAAGAGAGGGATATACGGTGATACCATACATGTAAGTATACATACATGTCTAACTGAAAGGTAACTACCTGCGGGAGTCAACCTAACATCTCAAGGTCCATTGCCCAGTAAAGGAGCCAACACTAGCGTCATCAAGCCTATACCCCAAAAAGGGTGATAAATCCTGGGATAAACTAACCATAATATAATTTACTGAAAGGATAAAGGGATCAGGAATGTACCTCTCACCTCAGGTACCAGTCCACAACCAACCTACCACGAACTAACCATAATACACCATAATAAAGTAACCGGCTAGTCCGGGTAATCAAGTACCTAACCGAGCCCCCATAAGCCCGGAAGGTTCACGAAAAACACTCAGCAAACAGCAACCAGTACCCGTACCTATACAGCCTCCCATATGAGTGATAGATACAGGCACCAAACAAATATATTGGTGATAGGCAATGCATGTGAATGGATGAATTCAATATAAACTGAATGGAAAGTGCTGGACTCAAACCGGTCTTTAAATATCATAATTCCAGACTCGAACCGGTATATATATATATATCATAGCTTTCGGACTCGAACCGATATATAAATATCATAATGCCGGACTCGAACCGGTCTTACATATCATCATGCCGGACTCGAACCGGTCTTACATATCATCATGCCGGACTCGAACTGGTCTTAATATCATAATGCCAGACTCGAACTGATCTTAAATAAATAATGCAATGCACGGACTCGAACTGTGTCAAAAAGGATATAAATCCATAAATCCATTGCCCGAGATCATACCCGGGACTAAATCATGTATAAAGGGTCGGAACATCCCTCGACCGGAGTAAAATAGTCATAAAGTGAGTGGATAAATAATAGACCAGAATCATCCTCGATCGGAGTTCTAAAACATCATTTTCAGTTCCAAAAGCTCATAATCCAGTAAAATAAGGTGGTACGATTCCCGTTATAAAATAACCCTTTTTAAAAGTGAAAAGTGGGAATAAATTCCCTTTTTGGAAACAGTAGTAAAATCAAGGCTGTGGTTAGAATCGTACCGCTAAATAAGCATGAATGCACCAGATAATATGCATGCCATCACCAGTATCCAATCAACATAACCATAAGCGCCTAAGCATCTATAACTGATAGTCTTTCCCTTGCTAAGGGAAGAATACTCACCAAAGTGCAACTAGCCTCATAACCACGGTCTCGGGCCCAATAGCATGTAACCAATTTAGTAGGGTCTCATGACCCGGGGCAACCACAATAATCAAGGCATAAATCCACCACATGGATCAAATCGGGGAAAAACCTCCCGAATCGCTAAGTCAAATGGCAAAACTCATACCATAGGATACTTAATCTCCAACTGTGGTTAACATGCTTATATTCAAGGGAAATAGGGCTCTATGGACATAACAAATATTTATGCTAGGGATCGGGTCACATCTTCTACCTCAAATTCCATAACATAGGCCAAGTCATACTATTCTAGCCATGATCGCATCCTATATTCTTTACCTAGCATGCATTCCATACTATACACAATATCATGGAGAAAAGTAAACTGAAGCCTACCTCGATGCCTAACTGCAATTTTTGAAGTGTCCACAAGTCTCTCAACCTTGCTCCACGATCCCGAATCGACGTCGCACTATCAAAATAGTCATCTACAAGTCATTACGAGTAAAACGATACCCATTTTGTAATATAAAACTCCGAGCCCAAAATTGGGTCAATAATGGGCCCGTGGGGCCCGCTAATGGAATCCCAAAGTGAATCCGTCACGAGGTCCCTCGAACTATAAGTAATATGTGCTCAAAAGTTGAGCACAAATAGAGCGTAAATCGAGGCTCAAATCAGTCCCCAAAGTTATAGATTTCAAAGACCTAATTTCTAAGAATTAACAATGAAAAGGGATGGAAATCAAAGGATAAATTTATGGATAATGACCAAGGAGTGATGAGCTAACTTGCCTTAGCTTCAATGGGTGAATCCCCACTCTTTCTCACTCCAAATGCTCTCAACAATGGGGAAAAGGGTTTTTGGATCTAAACTTTAATCGGAAATTAGGAATAACAAAATGTATATTCTTGGAAAATGGGATAAGTGAAGGTACCATCACATATACAATGATCATACGAGTCCAACGCTTTGAGAATCGCTTAAAACGGAGCTTCCTAGCTCCCGGAATGTCAAAAATACGAAATGGGTTCGGTTTGGGTCTTATAATCAGCGATGGCCGCTAAAGCGGCACTTTGACCACTAAAGCGGCCTGATCAGAGGGGAAAAGTACCTCTAAAGCGGTCAAATGGTCGCTTTAGCGGTCGGTCAAATGGTCAACGGCCGCTAAAGCGGCCACAACAGCACCAGCAACTTCCAAAACTTGTTTTTGACCCTCGGAACTCATCCGGAGCCCTATGAACATGAACCAATAGTGCAAATTGATCATAAAACACGTTCTGGATCCAATGGAATCATCGGAATTTCCATCTGAGGTCATTTCCATTAAATTTGGGGCCCACACCTATAGTTTCGTTTTAACCAATTTCCAACCAACAGTCCAAAATGAGTCTGAAAGCCTTGGGACCTGAACCAAGGGTCCCTCTAGCCTATAATCAATGTTCCGGAGCTGATGGCACTGTCAAAATTTCCATCTGTGATCATCTATTAGGAGTTTTGGTCCGATACCAATTTCTTAACAGCGAAAGCTTTAAAACAGGAAAATGAGCCTAAAATCCAAACGGACTATCCGATAACTGAACCGACAGTTCCGGTAAGTCATAAATGACATGTAGGCACTGTGGGAAGGCTCAAAATGTCAGAACGCACAAAAATTGAGAAAATGACCTGGAGGGTCATTACAATATCCACTACTAAAAGGACTTTCGTCCGCGAAAGTCTATGGATAAAAAGAGCCCAAAAGCTCAAAAGTATGAGGTTTTGGGCCCGCATTCTTCAAACATGACTCCCCAGACAACCTCAAAGAAAAGACAACTCTTCCAAGGTATTTTGCCAAAGGTATCCCTTTTTCAACTAACTTCCTTACTTCACTTTTCAAATAACCAAAACTCAACCTCAACAATCAACAGGCTTCCAACTGAATCGAGAATGATTGATGCACGTAAATCTAGGCTACCACATGCTGACAACACACTAATACAAGCCTAACCAGGCAGAAACTCAGCCAGGCTAAAGGTAATCCAAGGCCAGAATCATGCAACAACTCCAACATCCAAACTTAACCTTCTTTTGCCTTTCCAAACCTGCTACCTACTCCGAATCATTCAGGATATCATCTGAGTCCCGTCCGTGCATACACAACACACTGACCTCGAAAGGTCGAAGCTGACTTGCCAAAAGCCCATGATGGCAAGTGCTAGAATAAGCCCACAAGGTGCTACCAAGACTCACAAATAGAGGTGACCAAGGTATGCACACTTAGGCCAAAGCTACAACTGGCCTGGATGACTCTCGAAACTGAAGGTCAAGAATACGAAGCACCAATCTCATGAAACTGAATGGTCAGCTCTAGGATGTCCCACCAACTGTGGATAAAGCCATGCTAAGCCCAACTTAGGCGCACTTCTCCTACTGAGGAGAAAATTCCTTATTCTGACCCAAAATGGAGAATCGAGGTCAGAAGCAGAAGAAACCACTACCATACACAGATGGGCTGCCTTTTGAGCATCTGCCATACACGGTCTATCCAAACTGAAGGAAACTGAATCGGTATACAAGGTGTAGACTTAGCTAGCCTAAAAAGAATGCCCAACCTAGGCGAATCTGGAAACGGGGATGCAACAAAGTTATGCAAACCCAAGCCAAGGTTCCAGCACTGAAGTTGAACTACTCGATATCAACTATCCAACTGATCATGATGACGAGTAGGCATCCATAAGCCGAAATCTCTCAGGACTCCCAAGCCGTCATTCGAAAAGGTCAAGAATCACAACAGGAGCCCACAAGTCCTTATAAAGGCCAATTACCCCAATCAACCTTGCTACCAGAAAATCAAGCACAAGCCCAACAATCTCCGTAAGGGCTGAAACTGAAATGTCGCCGAAGAACGTAATCCCAACTAGGGAGAAACAATATGATAAAGATACGAGCAATCAAGACCTAATCCGCTAAGGTCAGATCGTATCAAGGCATGACCAAGAACTCACCGAGGCTGTAATAGGTTCTACTAATAGTCGACACTCGAGCAACTCGAGAGAAATACAACTCTTGCCCGAATTTGGTCAAACCACCACTCTTTCAACGACAATGAATACCCATAGGCATAAATCGTCCAGCAGAAGCACTCTGCGAAGTCATACAAGGCCGAACAAGTGCCAAAATGAGAATTTCCTGAATTCTCTCAATTATATCAACTTAACTCAGCTGAACCATAAACCATAGCACAGGAACAATGGAGTATCCAACTCCATACCCAAAACCAAGATCAACACACTCACTAAGAGGTGAATCCATAATTTGAAAAATAAGTCTCAGACCTCTAAATCTCAGGAATGGGTGGTAGAATCGAATCACCAACCCCAGCTCAAAATCAACATCAAGGCCAAGACCACTACCGGGTGATGAACTATCCAAATCCGAAGGACAACTCTCAAATGCATCACCAAATAAACATGCTATAGAAGAAGACTATCAATGTTATAGTCATAACAAAGCCATGGAAGGTCAAACTTACCTTCATTCTCACAATCTGATTCATAACCAACCTTGCTAATAGAAAGGGAAGGCGAACCAACCGAGGTAGCCATCAAACTCAATGAATTAAGAATCGCAAGGATGGAAATATGCTAACTAGATACCGCTAGTCTAGACGTCTACCAAATGAACATCAGTCAATGCCCAGCAATAACAGTAGTAATAAATACTATAGTGACCTCAAACTACGGTGCAGGTGGTACAAAAACAAAAATTAACAGGAGTACCACTCTAGGGTCATAACAAAGCCAATATGCCAAAGGAAATGGGACTTTAACCCAAATGCCACACCCCAAGGGAAACATGATATTGATCCACTCTATAGCCATAACAAGGCCAATATGCTAAGGAAAAATGGGACTTTAACCCAATTGCTACACCCCTAGGATAATACTACATTGATCCACTACTAAAAAATTTTCTACGGGGGTAGTCATACATGCCTAAACCTACACAAAAGCATACATCAATCACTATGAAAACACCAAGGCATACAACAACCAATATAGAAATACCACGGCATATAATCAACGATGGGTATGAAAACCCCAACACAACTTAAATAGTAACTAAAGGCATAGAATCACAGGCGCACCTCACACCATGGAAATCCAAAATCGTAAGTCTGGTGTGCCCGAAGGAGTACGAATCTGAACATGTCTGAACTCGAACTGGGCGTCTGAATGATCAACTGAGGCACTAGGTGCACTGCCTTTAACTGAAGGTGCCAACACACTGTGAGACTGATCTGGATGATCTGAATGACTATGATCCCCTGTCGGAGACACTTTCTGGACCAGTGACCGGTCTTTCTGTGGTCACAACAACCCCTGAAGTTCTAATCTGGGTAGGTAACATGAG
The DNA here is from genome assembly GCA_031232105.1 of Capsicum rhomboideum. Taxonomy (NCBI): domain Eukaryota; kingdom Viridiplantae; phylum Streptophyta; class Magnoliopsida; order Solanales; family Solanaceae; genus Capsicum; species Capsicum rhomboideum. The sequence goes on from CP124719.1 coordinate 35,283,868, forward strand.
CTAACCCTAACTGGCCGACCAACTCTCGCCTTGGCAATTTTTATACCAGTGACCACACTTACCATAACTAAAACATGCACCGGGGACTCTTAGATACCCCAAATCTACTGATCCACGATGGGCGCCACAGCCTGAAGTCCTAGACCAAATACTCTGTGATGCCTTAACAGGACTCTGTCTACTGATACTGCCATGATCAACCCGAGAGCTATCCATAAGCTGAGGTGCCATATGTACATACCTAAAAGGTGGCAAGTTATGCTTACTTCTTCTGAGAAGATTTTGACTTCCAAACGGAATACCCCTAGCACTGAACTGATGATATGGGCTCTTACAGCCATTTTCATATTTCTTAAGGCAAGCCTCTTTGTAGCCCTCGCGTGATCAACAACCTCAGGGAAGGAAGGCCCAACTTTTATCAAATGCTCTGATGCCCAACGGAGTGGTAAAGTCAACCCTCTGTTAAATCCCTGAACTATCTCATGCTCAGTGGGAATTCACATAGGAGTATGTCTGGCACACTCGAGAAACCCAATTTCATACTCTGAATTAGACAAGGGACCCTGATGAACACCAACAAATCCAACTCTGGTCTGAGAACTACTCGATGGATCTGATATTTCCTCTAGCTGAGAGGTATCCAGAAATAGACTCGGAACCCATAACACTGAATCCTGAAAAGCTAAGGCAGTCACCAACTCTGTTGGAACCTGGGCTGACCCCAGACCCTCTGGTTGACTCTGGAGATCTTTTTTGTCAACCTCTAACTCTCTAGCCCAATGCTGAAAATAATTTCAGGTAACACGCACCAAAATACCGTCCGTATCTATCGATGGCCTCGTGTTGTCCCTTCGATAGAGAATGGAGTCAAAAGAAGTACTTAGAGGTTTATAGAAGTACGGACACACGACAAGGAGTCAAGAATACAATTTCCTAAGAATGCCCGGTAGCCTCCCAAAGATAGGATACGGACGTCTCCACACCAATCCGCGGGACTATACTAAACACTTAGCTCTTGCACCAACAACACCGGTAAACCTAGGCTCTGATACCAATTTGTCACGACCCAATTTCCCAGGTTATGATGGCACCTACTATAACCCACCAGTAGGTAAGCCAACCCATAGTCCGGAACAGCTAGTAACGGACTACCAAAGAAATAAAGGGAAGTAGCAGAAATAAATATAATAATAATCCCAAAACCTGGTGGAGCCAGTACAAGAGCTTCTAATACATCAGGAGTACAAGTGAAATATAGGAAAAGTATATGTATACAAGCCGTCTCTGACACGACATAGAGAACAGTCTAACAATAAGAGGGAGAGTAAGGATACTCCAAAATGTCGGCGAGCTCACCCTATATCTCCGATCCATAGCTACTCCGCACAGTATACACACATCAATGGTGATAACTCACATTATGACCTGCAGGCTGCAGAAGTGTAGTATGAGTACCAAACACATGGTACTCAGTAGGCAACGGTTGACTGAGCTCCAGAAATAATGTAAGCATAAATAACATAAAGGCATGAAAGTAACTACAGGCAACTATCCATGAAACTAGGCATAACAATGCTAATGGATCCACAGGGATAACTACTCTATCTTGACATCTTTCAGGAACTAAAGTGCAATACCGTATATCACTGGCCAATATACAAATAAAGAATAAAAGAAGGATATATAATAGTAGTACAAGGCCAAAGGATACATATAAAATTTACTTAGAGAAGGAAAGAGAGGGATATACGGTGATACCATACATATAAGTATACATATATGTCTAACTGAAAGGTAACTACCTGCGGGAGTCAACCTAACATCTCAAGGTCCATTGCCTAGTAAAGGAGCCAACACTAGCGTCATCAAGCCTATACCCCAAAAAGGGTGATAAATCCTGGGATAAACTAACCATAATATAATTTACTGAAAGGATAAAGGGATCAGGAATGTACCTCTCACCTCAGGTACCAGTCTACAACCAACCTGCCACGAACTAACCATAATACACCATAATAAAGCAACCGACTAGTCTGGGCAAACAAGTACCTAGCCGGGCCCCCATAAGCCCGGAAGGTTCACGAAAAATACTCAGCAAACAGCAACCAGAACCCGTACCTATACAGCCTCCCATACAACTGATAGATACAGGCGCCAAAAAAATATACTGGTGATAGGCAATGTATGTGAATGGATGAATGCAATATAAACCGAATTGAAAGTGTCGGACTCGAACCGATCTTTAAATATCATAATTCCAGACTCAAACCGGTATATATATATATATATATATCATAGCTTCCGAACTCGAACCGGTATATAAATATCATAATGCCGGACTCGAACCGGTCTTACATATCATCATGCCGGACTCGAACCGGTCTTACATATCATCATGCCGGACACGAACTGGTCTTAATATCATAATGTCGGACTCAAACCGATCTTAAATAAATAATGCAATGCACGGACTCGAACCGTGTCAAAAAGGATATAAATTCGTAAATCCATTACCCGAGATCATACACGGGACTAAATCATGTACAAAGGGATGGAATATCCCTCGACCGAAGTAAATAGTCATAAAGTGAGTGGATAAATAATAGACCGGAATCATCCTCGATCGAAGTTCTAAAACATCATTTTCAGTTCCAAAAGCTCCTAATCCAGTAAAATAAGGTGGTACGATTCCCGTTATAAAATAACCCTTTTTAAAAGTGAAAAGTGGGAATAAATTCCCTTTCTGGAAACAGTAGTAAAATCAAGGCTTTGGTTAGAATCGTACCACTAAATAAGCATGAATGCACCAGATAATATGCATGTCATCACTAGTATCCAATCAACATAACCATAAGCACCTAAGCGTCTATAACTGATAGCCTTTCCCTTGCTAAGGGAAGAATACTCACCAAAGTCCAACTAGCCTCATAACCACGGTCTCAGGCCCAATAGCATGTAACCAATCTAGCAGGGTCTCATGACCAGGGGCAACCATAATAATCAATGCATAAAGCCACCACAAGGATCTAATCGGGGAAATACCTCTCGAATCGCTAAGTCAAATGGCAAAACTCATACCAAAGGATCCTTAATCTCCAACTGTGGTTAACATGCTTATATTCAAGGGCAATAGGGCTCTATGAAAATAAAAAATATTTATGCTAGGGTTCGGTTCACATCTTCTACCTCAAATTCCATAGCATAGGCCAAGTCATACTATTCTAGCCATGATCGCATCCTATACTCTTTACCTAGAATGCATTCCATACTATACAAAATCTCATGGAGAAAATTAAATCGAAGCCTACCTCGATGCCAAACTGCAATTCTTGAAGTGTCCACAAGTCTCTCAACCTTGCTCCACGATCCCGAATCAATGTCACACTATCAAAATAGTCATCTACAAGTCATTACGAGTAAAATAATACCCATTTTGTAATATAAAACTTTGGGCCCAAAATCGGGTCAATAATGGGCCTGTGGGGCCCGCTAACGGGATGCCAAAAGTGAATCTGTCACGAGTTCCCTCGAACTATAAGGAATATGTTCTCAAAAGTTGAGCACAAATGGAGCGTAAATCGAGGCTCAAATCAGTCCCCAAATTTATGGATTTCAAAGACCTAATTTCTAAGAATTAACAATGAAATGGGATGGAAATCAACGGATAAATTTATGGATAATGACCAAGGAGTGATGATATAACTTTCCTTAGCTTCAATAGGTGAATCCCCGCTCTTTCTCACTCTAAATGCTCTCAACAATAGGGAAAAGGGTTTTTGGATCGAAACTTTAATCGGAAATTAGGAATAACAAAATGTATATTCTTGAAAAATGGGATAATTAAAAGGTACCATCACATAGACAATGATCATACGAGTCCAACGCTTCAAGAATCTCTTAAAACAGAGCTTCCTATCTACCAGAATGTCAAAAATACAAAATGGGTTCGGTTTGGGTCTTATAATCAGTGATGGCCGCTAAAGCGGCCTGATCAGAGGGGAAAAGTACCGCTAAAGCGGTCAAATGGTCGCTTTAGCGGTCATTCAAATGGTCAACAGCCGCTAAAGCGGCCACAACAGCACCAGCAACTTCCAAAACTTGTTTTTGACCCTCGGAACTCATCCGGAGCCCTATAAACATGAACCAATAGTGCAAATTGATCATAAAAAACATTCTGGATCCAATGGAATCATCAGAATTTCCATACGAGGTTATTTTTATTAAATGTGGGTCCCACACCTATAGTTCCATTTTAACCAATTTCCAACTAACAGTCCAAAATGAGTCCGAAAGCCTTGGGACCTGAACCAAGGGTCCCTCTAGCCTAAAATAAATATTCCAGAGCTGATGGCACTGTCAGAATTTCCATCTGTGATAATCTATCAGGAGTTTTGGTCCGAGACCAATTTCTTAACAGCGAAAGCTTCAAAACAAGGAAATGAGCCTAAAATCCAAACGGACTGTCCGATAACCGAACCGACAGTTTTGGCAAGTCATAAATGACATTTAGCCACTGTGGGAAGGCTTAAAATGTTAGAATGCTTGGAAATCGAGAAAATGACCTGGAGGGTCATTACAATGCGTGAGCATCTTCGAGATGAGTTTTCCAGATTGAGGCAGGGGTCTATGACAATAGCTGAGTATGAGGCTAGATTTCATGATTTGGCTAGACATGCTACCATGATCTTGCCTGATGATTACGAGAAGATTAGATGCTTTGACAGAGGATTGCGATTAACACTCCGTAGACCCACACAGAGTTTAGTGACTTCGGGGAAATCATTTGCTGAGATAGTTGAGCATGTATATTCGATAGAGGAGATGGATCACGAGGCCCAAGGTGGTAGCGATAAGAGACCCCGATTCCAAGGTAGTTATAGTGGCAGTCATAACAGCTCACAGTTCAGAGGCCGCGGGTTTTAGGGTAGGTACCCACAGCAGCAGAATCAGTCTTTTCAGCGACAGGGTCAGCCTAGTAGGCTCGTACAGTCAGCCTTGCAGATTTTTGATAGGGGTCAGCCCTCCTATAGTGGTTCTGGTAGTCAGTCTCAGGGACGTGGTCAGTCCAATTCATCGACTAGAGGTGGTCATACCGGATCAGTCGGATCTTTTAGGCCGAGCAGGGAGCCAGGAGCATGTTATACTTATGGGGTTGTCGGTCATTTCAAGCGTGAGTGTCCTTAGCGCAGGGCGATTGAGCCTTCAGTTCATACGACACAGCCTATCAGATCTATACCACCAGTAGGCAGAGGTGGTGCACAGTGTCATTGGGGTGGTCCCCAGGGTTCCCGTGGTGGAGCGCAGGGAGGTCGGACTGGTAGTCAGGTTGGTGCTTAGACTAGTGGTAACCAGCATCAGTTGTATATTGTGCCAGCTAGGTCGGAGGCTGAGGCTTCGGATCCGGTGATTACAGGTATGATTTTCGTATGTCACCAGCCAGCTTCTGTATTATTTAATCCTGGATCCATGTTTTCTTATGCATCTACTTATTATGCACCACGATTGGTTTTATGTTCTAAGTTATTATCTATACCCTTACGTGTATCTACCCCCGTTGGTGATTTCTTAGTAGTGGATCGGGTATATAGATCTTTTCTAGTGACTGTTTGGGAGTTTAAGACTCGGGTTGATTTTATTGTACTGGCCATGGTAGACTTTGATGTGATTCTGGGCATGGACTGGTTGTCTTTCTATCATGCAGTCTTGTATTACTTTGGCCAGACCGTGACCTTAGCCATGCCTGGCGTAACCCCGATGGTGTGGCAGGGTTCTGTTAGCCGCACACCGACAGGGATTATTTCATATGTTCAGGCTCGTAGATTGATGTCGAGGGGATGTGATTCATTCCTTGCTTATGTTCGGGATGCTAGTATTGAGAGTCCATTGCTTGACTCCATCCCTATTGTTCGTGAGTTTTCTGATGTATTCCCGACTGACCTACTTGGCCTTTCTCCTGAGCGTGATATAGAGTTCATTATTGACCTCAAGCCAGGCACCCGACCTATTTCTATGGCTCCTTATCGTATGGCTCCTGCTGAGTTAAGAGAATTGAGTACTCAGCTCCAGGACCTTCTGGGAAAGGGTTTTATCAGGCCAAGTGTGTCATTGTGGGGTGCTCCAGTTCTGTTTGTAAAGAAGAAGGATGTGTCTATGCTAATGTGTATCAATTACAGGCAGCTAAATAGAGTGACGGTGAAGAATAAGTATCATATGCCTCGTATCGATGATTTATTTGATCAACTTCAGGGTGCAGCGGTATTTTTGAAGATATACTTGAGATCTGGATATCATCAGTTGAGAGTTAGGGCTAAGGACATCCCAAAGACAGCCTTCAGGACTCGGTATGGCCATTATGAGTTCCTAGTGATGTCTTTTGGGTTGATTAATGCCCCAGAAGTTTTCATGGATTTGATGAATCGTGTATTCAAGCCAAACTTGGACTCCTTTGTGATTGTGTTTATTGATGACATCTTGGTTTATTAAAAGAGCAATGAAGAGCACGAGCAGTATTTGAGGATTGTGCTCCACACTTTGAGAGATCATCGGCTTTATGCCAAGTTCTCAAAATGTGAGTTCTGGATTGAGTCTGTAGCTTTCTTAGGGCATGTTGTATCCAAACACGGTATCATGGTAGAGCCAGCGAAGATCGAGGCTATTCGAGGTTGGGCTAGGCCCACGTCACCTACTAAAGTTTGCAGTTTTGGTGGGTTGGCAGGGTACTACAGGCGATTTATTGAGGGCTTCTTGTGTATTGCATCTCCTATGAACAGACTAACCAGGAAGGAGGTTCCATTTCAGTGGTCTGAGGATTGTGAGGTGAGATTTCTAAAGCTCAAGGATCGACTTACTTCTGCCCCTGTATTGACTCTTCTAGTTGAGAGCGAGGGTTTCACCGTGTATTGTGATGCGTCTGGTATCTATTTAGGATGTTTTATGATACAGGTCGTGTCATTGCTTATGCATCGAGACAGCTGAAGGTGCACGAGCGTAACTATCCCACTCATTATTTGGAGTTAGCAGCAGTTGTGTTTGCAATGCAGATTTGAAGACATTATCTCTATGGTGTTCATTGTGAGATTTTTATAGACCACCCGTAGTCTTTAGCATATTATGACTCAGAGGGATCTTAATTCGAGGCAGCACAGGTGGATTGAGTTGCTAAAGGACTATGATATCACTATTCTCTATCATTCGGGCAAGGCGAATCTGGTAGCGGATGCCTTGGGTCGGAAGGCAGTGAGTATGGGTAGCTTAGCCTTCATTCCAGTCTCTCAGCGGCCGTTGGCTTTGGACATTCATTCCTTAGCTAACTCGATGGTGCATTTGGATATTTCTGACGCCGGGAGGGTTATCGCTTGTGTTGGTACGAGATCTACTTTGCTGGAGCAGATTTAGAGTCGTCAGTTTGAGGATAGAGGTATCCGTAGCATTCGAGATCAGGTATTGAGGGGTGAGTCTGAGAGAGCTACCTTGGGTTCTGATGGTGTTCTGAGGTTTGACGGTCGTATTTATGTTTCGAGGGTTGGAGATTTGATTTAGTTGATTTTGTACGAGGCGCACAATTCCAGATATTCTATTCACCCGGGGAAAGCTAAAATGTATCGGGATCTGAGGCAGAACTATTGGTGGAGTGGTATATGGAGAGATATAGCAAGGTTTGTGGTTTGATGCCTCTTTTTTCAGTAGGTAAAAGCCGAACACCAGAGACCTGGTGGATTGCCTCAGCAGATGCCCATTCCCGAGTGGAAATGGGAGCGGGTCACTATAGATTTCATTGTTGGATTGCCTTGCACCTCCCGTAGTTTTGATAGTATTTGGGTTATTGTAGATCGGTTGACCAAGTCTGCACACTTTATCCCTTTTCGAGTTTCCTATAGTGCTGAGAGATTAGCTCGTGTATATATTCAGTAGGTGGTTCGCCTACATGGAGTGCCAATATCTATTATCTCAGACCGAGGGTCTCAGTTTAGCTCCAGTTTCTGGCAGACTTTCCAAGAAGAGTTGGGTATTCAAGTGGACCTCAGTACTGCATTTCATCCTCAGACCGACGGGCAGTCAAAGCGGACTATTCAGGTATTAGAGGATATGCTTCGTGCTTGTGTGTTAGACTTTGGGGGTCAGTGGGATCAGTTCTTTCCTTTAGCAGAGTTCGCGTATAATAATAGCTTTCATTCCAGCATTCAAATGGCTCTGTTTGAGGCTTTATATGGCAGACGGTGTCAATCTCCAGTTGGCTGGTTTGAAACTTCAGAAGTCAGTCCTCGTGGCACAGATTTGCTCCGAGAATCTTTGGACTGAGTTCGAGTGATTCAAGATAGGCTGCGGACAGCTCAGAGTAGACAGAGGAGTTATGCAGACCGTAGACGTCGTCCGTTGAAATTCAGAGTTAGTGATAGGGTCTTCTTACGAGTATCGCCCATGAAAGGCGTGATGTGGTTTGGTAGGAGGGGCAAGCTTATCCCCAGATATATTGGACCCTTCAAGATTCTGCGGACAGTTGGAGAGGTGGCTTATGTGCTAGCTTTACCTCCTGCATTTTCAGCTATCCACCCAGTGTTTCATGTTTCTATGCTGCGAAAATACATTCCGAATGAGTCGCATGTGCTTCGGTGGGACTCAGTTCAGTTAGACGATAAGTTAACATTTGTGGAGGAGCCTGTGACCATTTTAGCCAGAGATGCCGACAGTTACGCTCCCGGGACATTCCAGTGGTTAAGGTAAAGTGGTTTCACCGTCCGGTTGAAGAGGCTACTTGGGAGATTGAACGTGCTATGCGAGTCCAGTATCCCTACTTGTTCACGTCCTTAGGTATGTGCTTCTTCTTAACTTTCGCAGACGAAAGTCCTTTTAGTAGTGGATATTGTAATGACCTTCCCGGTCATTTCCCTCGTTTTCGTGTGTTCTCAGCATTTAGAGCTTTTCTATAACTGCCCCAAGTTATTTATGACTTGCTGGTACTGACAGTTCGGTTCTCGGGCAGTTCGTTTGAGAATATTATTTAGACCGAGCACGTTGTAAAATATTAAATTAAATTTAAATTTGGTAAAATGACATAGTTAATTACCTTTCAAAAATGTCCTTGAAGTTTATAAAATTCTTCAGTTATGATATATCTATACTACTTTATAAAAGTTCTATAATTTATTAACCTTTTTTAAACGGAGATTGTAAATCTAGATATATTGGAATAATATTATTATTTTATAAAGGTTTTATTCGAAATAATTTTCTATTAATTATGGCGTATTTAAAATATGATATTTATTTTACCACAGACCTATGAAATACCCAAGTGCATAAATATTGAGCCAAGGATTTGGTGGTGGGTTAACGTTAGCATGACACCACACCCTACACGTGTGTCCATTGTGAAAGTCACTTAGATGACTATTGATTTATGTAGATAACATTTGTTAGTGCTTGGTAGAAAAGGAACTTGTTAGGACTGATGTTCACTTTATTTACTTTCATATTCAAGTTGGTTTATATATATTTCTACACATTATTACTTAAATGCTTCTTTTAATTTAATTTCCCTTACAAAGAAATCAAAGTTATATTACTACTAGCTAAATACATTACTCATTGAAGGGATGGTTTTGGTGGAATCACTTTGACATTATATTTGATCACCGATTAATTATCTACATCAAGTTATTCAAGCTCGTGTTCTAGTGGGGAAGTGTTTGTGGACGTGTAATCGTCGTTATTTTGGTAAGTTTTATTGTATTTACGGTAGTTTTCCTATACGTTGGTATTGTTGTTGCTATTTGAGACATGTATTGAGCTTGGATTTAATGGTGCTAGTTGTGACTATTGGCCACTGCATTATTTTGGACGCTGTAACGGTTTCAATTTTACGATACCGCAAGCGGGCCCCACGTGGACCGTTCGGACATTTTCCGAACTAGTGCAATATGGGTATCAATGGTCATGTTTTGACATGTAGTTTATTATTTTGGTAGCGTGGCAGCAGTCAGAGGCCTCTCAGAAGGGGAAGGTCCCTGTATAGTTGGTTCTTTTGGTAGGCTTGCGGCGGCGTCCAGGTAGGCTAGGTTTACCTTCCTTTACACTTAGATTGGGCTTATGTGTGATATATGTATGCGATATTGTGCTGGTATTGTGGGCTGGTATTATAGACTTGGTGGTGGTGATTTGCTGTGATTTAGTCCTTCTAGGCAGGATAGGGCTATTCGGATATATTCCAGGCCCGTTATCCTCGTGGTACACCACAGATGACCTATTTGGGGTCGGATAGTATTGTTGTTGTTGTTGCCAGTTTAGGAATGTTATTGTTGGATCTTAGTCCAGGATTAGACAAACTTAGCCCAGACTTAGACAAGTATAACCAGACCTGGTTTTCGGGACCCGATAGCGGGCCCCGTTACCTTTTTTTGTCGACTTGTCGGAACTTTGACATCTTTGAGATTAGATAAGCCCTATATGACTATTACGGTTGTGACGGGATTGAGTCACCCCAATTATACCCGGTTGGCCTGTTTAGCTTTGATCGTCCCTGATAGAACCGTATTTGATCGGGGTCGGCTAGTTTGACTTAGAGCGCTGAACCGCCTTTCCATGACTTATAATGTATACCCAGACTTGGATATACATATTGTTTATATTAGATAGTTGACTTAGAAGGACCCCGAAATTGACTTGTAGCATGTTGTGGGTTAGCTTATGTGCTTATATACTAGTATTGACTTGGGACTAGGGTGTTCCCCGTTTATCTGATATGATATGATATTTGATTATGTTCTGGTTATTGGTTATGATGAGTTCTGGTTCTAGTCCTGCTACTGATTCAGGTATGATGATTTTGGTTATTGACTATTGGGTGTTCCGGTTCGAGTCCGGCCCCCGGATTGTGGTACACTATGAGTTATGTTGTGGGTTAGCTTATATGCTTATATACTAGTATTGACTTGGGACTAGGGTGTTTCCCGTTTATCTGATATGATATGATATTTGATTCTGTTCTGGTTACTGGTTATGATGAGTTTCGGTTCTAGTCCTGCTACTGATTCAGGTATGATGATTTTGGTTATTGACTATTGGGTGTTCCGGTTCGAGTCCGGCCCACGGATTGTGGTACACTATGAGTTCTGGTACTGGGTACCATGATTATGATACTGTTGTTCTATGAGTTCCGATTTGAGTCCGGCAGATATGATATATATGTGGCCTATGGTTATTACCCACTGCTTCCGTTTCGATTTCGGCGTCTGGCCTCTTGTTATTACCCATTGATGTCGGTTCAAGCCCGGTGCACTCTTATTGGTTATTGTGGTTACTGGATACTGATACAGCTTCGAGACACTGGTGACTATACATTTACTATTCTTGCGTGTCCCGCCGGTTTATAGGGGCCAGGCTGGGTTATTGTTTTCTTCCGTGTGCCTATCGGGTTTATAGGGGGCCCAAATAGGTTATGTTTGACTTGTGTGTTTACTTACACATTTATTTACTCAATTATTCTGTATCACATTTATTTACTTCCTAAGCATATCTACACGCCTCGGCAGTTACTTATGTATTTATTACTTATACCCCGGACTTAGCATGCACCCTCGCATTTTAGCTTGCTTATATTACTTTGAGCTCAGTCGGCCAATGATGCCTACTGAGTACCCGTTGCCCCGGTACTCATACTGCACTTTTGCATCTTTTTCCCCGATCCAGATCCGGGCACTAGCCGACGATTTTGACGCGACGCTCTTCTCAGCACTGATTCCAGAGCAGGGTGGGCTTACTGACGTCAGAGGCAGATCCTACTCCATCTTCTACTGTATAGTCTTTTGCTCTCGAGACTGTTGTACTTGTTATATATATTTGGTTTCTGTCTTGTATTCTGGTTATGTCTAGTAGTGGCTCTTGTACCGACCTCACCAGGTCTTGGGAGGGGTTCTTGACTTTATATATATTGTCCTCTTCCTTCTCAGTCTCGGTATGGGTATATTTTGGTTCTGTTTGTTTTTATATTTCTAGCATGCTTATTAGTACGGTTACTTCCACCTCATCTCTGTTCGTCTGAGGTTCCGCCCGTTAGCCCGTTACTTGTCGCTCCGGGTTAGGGTTTGGCTTGCCTATTGGTGGGTTACGGTAGGCGCCATCATGACTCAAATATTGGGTCGTGACAGCCTTGTTCTGATGTTTGAGATTCTAATCGTGCTAATGAAGGAGTAACCTCCGTTTTAGTCTTAATATTCTGTAAATAATACTTAATACGACCTAGTATAAGGCTTAATAGATAGAAAAAGATTGCACTGCTCTTTTTAAAATGACCTACAATTTTCTTAAAGCGGGAATTCACGAGTCGTGTTACGACTCGTATACTCAAACCAAGACTCGTGGTTTGACTCGTAAACCCTGGTGAAATTTTGGAATAGTTTCTATTTTGGAGCCACAAGTGCATTCTATGAGTCATACAATGATTTCACGATTCATGTTTGAGTCGTGATTTCCGGACAACTTTTGGGAGGGATACTATTTCAAAACAACAAATTCCTTTCATGACTCGTGAACTGATTTCACGAGTCGTACTATGGTTCATGGGTTGAATTGGAAATTATAATTGTTCATGACTTGGTTATAAAATCAAAACCAACTCTGATTTGGGATTTCAAATTTGAAAGAGTGCTCCAAAATTATTTTTTTTCATTAGTTTTAAGTAAAATGTTATCTTCTCTCTTTTACAAAAACTATAACCAAACAGAAGTTTAGTCAACTCTAAGTTCAAAATTTTAAAATACAGTGATAAATATTTGAAATTCAGGGCGAAATGCCTACTGAATTTTTTAAAATAAATTTTACATATTCGAAAATTACATAAAAATAATATAAACTATAATATTAAAAAAAAACATATGAAAAAATCAAGATAAAAAAATTACTCATCACTCATTTGATTCTCAAAATCATCATGATAAACCGAAATTGAGATAGATGGAGTAATTGTATGTGACAAAGACAAAATAGACTCGATAACCTAACAAGAAGATAGTGCAGTTGGCAATTAGAGCCCAAAAGAATTTAGAGTAATAAAAGTTTTGTAATCTGTATAGAAGTTGCTGGTACTCCCCAGATCCGTTTCATTTTACTTGTCTTTTTACCAAAAAAAAAAATAGTTATTTTAAATTACTTATTCCATTTATGAAATTAGGAAGAGTTTATTATTTTCTTTCAATACTACATTTATGGTTAAATGACTAATTAAAATATTAGTAGTCAAATTTAGATTTTCAAATTATAATTAATAAGATTGATTTAGTAAAATAAATCTCTAATAAATATTTTTTTTCTAGGAGAATGTTAAATCAATATGGGGTAAGTAAAATGAATCAGAGGAGTTCTAGTTTTGATGTTGCACGTAATATCAGCTTTTATGTCAACTGTCTAAATCCTTCAAGCAAACCCTATGACCAACATTCAAATTAGTATCCAAAACAAAAGCCAATGGATCGAAATTTTTGGGCAAATAACGTTAAACACACAACCATTAACCTTCATCTGTATACCTATATACACAACCATCAACCTTCATCTATATACCTATATCCCAATCTTGCATACGTGTAAGAAAAAATTAAAAGCTACTTTGGTTCTCCGCTACCTATATATACGGCAAAACAAAAACCCATTTACCAAAAGGTCATTATAACAATGGAGTCCATAAGACGGAGAAAACCGAGATTGGAACCAATTGAAACTAATGGTAAAGCCATCGAAGCAGCTGAAGAAGAGCCATTGAGTCCGTCAGCAAGGCTATTTCACGAGCCGAACTTCAACGTTCATGTTCTAACTATTATTGGCTACAAATCAAGAATCAACCCTCAAGTTTTCAAAGAGCATTTGGTTCATACTTTGGTTAAGCATCCTCGTTTCTCCAGCCTGCAGGTACGTACAACAATAGCCGAATGTTAAATTTAATTTTTTCAATGATCTATTTTTGCAAGTAGAGTAATCTTATATATTCTTTTATTTCAATTTGTTTGTCTTTTTCTTTTTTTACCTTTTAGTCTATTAAATAAAAGAATATTTCATTCCTTTTTTGGCAATTATTTAATCTTAATTTTCTATCTAGCATGTTTAAGACCATGCGATCAAAGGACATTTTGGTAAATTCTGCATATTTTGTTTACACTATAAGATTCAAAGGTCATATTTATATTCTTAAATTTTGTGTTAAATCAAAACTTGATAAATAAATTGAAACGAAGGAAGTACTATGTTTAGATTAAAATTACCGAGATGTATAGATGTAAAAGATGATGAATCGATAACCTACTGCTATCAAATATTAAACACATAATAAAAACATATATTGCACTTGATTGTAACCAAAAAATGAAATTACAAGTACTTATGAACAAATCTAGTGTACTTTTTCTTAGTAAGTTCAAAACATAAATAAATATTGTTAGCGAAAAAAAGGAAGAATTGTCAAAAAGCAAATCTTCAAATGCCTTCTTGAACTGCATGTTTTATTCATTGTAGGTGGTTGATGAGGAAAAAAATGGAGAGATGAAATGGGTGCGGACAAAGGTGGACATAGAGAAGCACGTTGTGGTACCACAAGTGGATGAACAAACCCTGCAGGAATCACCAGACAAATTCGTGGAGAACTATATTCAGAATCTTAGCAAAACCACTCTTGACAAATCGATACCTATGTGGGATTTCCATCTTCTAAACGTCAAAACATCTGATGCTGAGGCTGTCAGCGTTTTTCGATTCCATCATTCACTTGGAGATGGCACCTCTCTTATTTCCCTTCTGCTGGCATGTACTCGCCAAACTGCTGATCTGAATAAAGTTCCAACTATTCCTAGAAATAAAAAGAGGCCTATTAATTCCTCCGAGCTTTCCACTAAGGGATTGCGACGATATGTTACAAAATTTTGGTTTTTTATGAAATTGTTTTGGCACACAATAGTGGATGTATTGATGTTTATGGTCACGGCTATGTTCTTGAAGGACACAATTACACCGATTAAGGGTAGCCCTGGTTCCGAGTTTAATCCTAGGCGAGTTGTTTACAGGACAGTGAGTCTTGACGATATGAAATTGGTGAAAGATGCATTGAATATGGTAACTCCAAACAAATTAATTCTATTTTTTTATTTTCCCCTTCCCTTCACTTTTGAAATGTAGATGCTAATAGTTGTTATTGGACTTTGTCATTTCTTGTACAGACAGTAACTGATGTCGTTTTAGGAGTAACACAAGCTGGTCTATCCATCTACCTTAATAGGAGATATGGTAAGTTTCTGCCTCAATTTTGAAATGTAGATGTTAATATGTTAGTACTTTTATTTTCTTTAGCCATTGTTCTAAAAAGAAAGAATTATTTTCCCATGTTGCAATGTATTTATATTATACCAGAAAAAGATATTACATGAACAAAACAACATACGATATTAATTAGTGCAACCATATCTTCTATTTCTATACATTAACTTACAAATAGACTATTTTTATTATATCTGATTGCTAGACTAGCAAGTTACCACTTATCAAGTTAATAACAAGTTGAACTAGTTATTTGAACGGTATGGTAAACAACCTACTAAGACAAGTAAATTTCTCTCTATCTCATTTACACTATCAGTATAAAATGTAGAAAAGTTAAATCCAAAAAGAATTACATAGTTCATCAAATTTTTTATGCAATATTTTTCAGGTGAGGGAAAGAAAGACAGGGGAGCAACAGTGGGAAACAATAATCTTCCCATGAACATCAGACTTAGATCAACTATTCTTATGAACCTAAGACCGTCAGTCGGAATTCAGGTAATGACATCCATTCCAATTTTAATTAGCACTAAAAATTTCATAGCTTATATACCAAGTAAAGTTATTAACATTCTTCTTGGACTTTCTGTCATGTCTAATTAACAAATAGGATTTAGCTGATATGATGGACAAAGACACTAAAGCAAAGTGGGGGAATTGTGTTGGGTTTTTTCTTCTACCCTTTAAAATTGCATTACGAGATGACCCGTTAGATTATATCAGAGAAGCTAAGGCAACTATTGATCGGAAGAAAAACTCACTTGAAGCTATCTACACATATTCCATTTCAGAATTAGCACTCAGGTTTTTTGGGATTAAGGTAATTAATGGCATCTTACAACTAATGTTCATTCTCAATTCTTGATACTACATATGCGATATCTTCATCGCAACATTTGACTCTTTTTTCTTCTGTGGGTAAAAATATATCAATTTCAGACATCAAGTTTGATATCACACAGAATTATCACCAATACAACAATGTGCTTTTCCTGTATGCCGGGTCCTCAAGAAGAAATTAGCTTCTCTGGGCACCCTTTGGCTTACGTTGCACCGGGTTCTTATGGACAACCTCATGTAAGTATTTCACTCGTACTAATTTCAAGTTCTTGCTTCCGATATTGTGCCGGTTTCATCTTCCATGAGCACAGTGTGGAAGTATGTTTTAATTTATCCTAGAACAATTTCACTAATTTGCACGACTAAATCGTCTTAATTTCAGGCATTGATGATTAATTGTCAAAGCTATATAAACAAGATGACTATTGTTCTATCAGTAGATGAAACTGTGATTCCTGATCCACATCAATGGTTGGACGATTTCGAACAATCTCTAAAGCTTATCAAGGATGCTGTGGTAGAAAGAAGTCTTTGCCATAAGTAGAAAATGTTGTTTGTGACACGACAAAATAATTAAGAAGGGAGTGGTTGGCAGTTAGAGCTTGAAGTTGCATGACAAACCACAGGCTTGTCTAAAAATAGAAAAAAAATAAAGGCAGATTATGTTAAGAGTTCTCTTTATTACCACTGGAGCCTGAAATTCGAATAAAATATTCCCTTCTTCAAATTTATATGACTGCTTTCGGATTTTGATTGTCAAATAAATTTTTTTTAATCAAGATTTTTTCATGTTGCTTTTTTAAATATTTTGAATTGTCAATCATTGTGACCTCTATTACTTATTACATAATTTTTAAAAGTTAATTTTATTTCATAAAACATAAAGTACACATTTGGACATGAAAATTGATTTGAAGATGAAATTTTGTTTGGTCATAATTGAGTTTTGCAAACAAACATTTAATATCAAATTTCCTCAACTATGAAAACACACTGCTTGTAAAATTGTCAAAACATCTCCCCAACTCTTATAAATCTTACCAAACAAGCAAACCTACTTAATTAATAATTGACAAAGAATTTCTCGCATTAGCACCAATTGATTTTTAGGTGTGTTTTATAAAAGTGAATTTAGAAAGTAGGAGTTGAGTAATTACCTTTTAAATAGAAAAAGTAGGTTTTACAAAACCTAAAATTATGGGACTAGTCATAGATTTTAGAAAATTTGAAGTTGAAACTCTACGTTGGAGGTGAATTTGAAATTTTAAATAAGAATTTAAAGTTGAAGTTATATATAAAATATGATAATCAAATACAAATTTGTAATCAAAATTTGAAATCGTGGTTTGAAATTGCATGTCCAACCGGCACCAACAATTTCATGTTCAATTCGAATTCCCAGGGAAAATTGAAATTAGAAGTTTGACTCTCGAAATTTATACTATGCCACATAAATTGAGGTAAAAAGAGAATAATATTTAATTTGAACAACTTTTGCAACTATACTAACAACTACTGACTCATATTTCAGAAGAATTCAAAAAAATATGTGCATGATTGAGTGTATATATAAGCAAATTTATTTTTACACTATTTGCCGAAGATATCAATTGAATTCAAACTACGCACTCATATTTCAAAGGAATTCCCAAAATATGTGCATGATTGTGTGTATATATAAGCAAATTTATTTTTACTCTATTTGCAGACGATATCAATTGAATTTCCCTCTCATCGATGAGTGTATGTGGCTCGGTACTGACTGTCCGTATATAACTTAAATCGTTGGTAGGTGTTTCTTTTCTTTTTTTTCAATAGGCAGAAAACAAATCGAATTAAAACCAACACCAACTCTGTCTCCAAAACAAAATTAATCTTAGCCAAATAAATCAGTAAAATTGTTGTTTTTTGTTGACCTGACGCAATTGCTGCATTAATTACACAACCATCAACCTTCAGCTATATGTCTATATCCCAATATTGGTCATCTTGCATATGTGTGACACAACTATCAAATGTAAGAGAAAATTAAAAGCTACTTTGTTTCTCCAACTTATATATAGGATGCAACGAAAACTCATTTTCCATAAGATTATAACAAGTTAATTAATCCTCTAAAAGCCAAGACATTATTTATGGAGTTCACAAGACGGAGAAAACCGTGTCTAAAACCAATTGAAACTAAGGGTAAAGATATTGAAGCAGCTGAAGAAGAACCATTGAGTCCATCGGCACGGTTATTTCACGAGCCCAACTTCAACGTCCACGTTGTAGCTATTATGGGCATCAAATCAAGAATCAACCTTCAACTAATTAAAGAGAATTTGGTCCATAGTTTGCTTAAGCATCCTCGCTTCTCCAGCCTTCAGGTACCAAAATCTAGTGTACTTTTCCATAGTAAGTTCAATACGTAAATATTGTTGACGAAAAAAAGGGAGAATTGTTCAACAGCAAAAAAATTCATATGCCTTAAATCTTAATAAGTATACGCTTCTTAAACTGCAATGTGTTTCAATTATGCAAGGTGGTGGATGAGAAAAATAATGGAGAAATGAAATGGGTGCGGACAAAGGTGGACTTAGATAAGCACATTGTGTTACCACAAGTGGATGAACAAAACCTGCAGAAATCACCAGACAAATTCGTGGAGGACTATATTCAGAATCTTAGCAAAACCACTCTTGACAAATCGAAACCTATGTGGGATCTCCATCTTCTTAACGTCAAAACATCTGATGCTGAGGCTGTTGGCGTTTTACGAGTCCATCATTCATTTGGAGACGGTACCTCTCTTGTTTCCCTTCTGCTGGCTTGTACTCGCCAAACTGCTGATCCAGAAAAAGTTCCAACTATTCCTGAAAATAAGAGGAGGGTTATTAATTCTTCAAAGCATTCCACTAAGGGATTGTGGCGATATAGTACAAAAATTTGGTCTTTTATGAAATTGTTTTGGTACACGATTGTGGACGTGTTGAAGTTTATGGCCACGACTATGTTCTTGAAGGACACAACTACTCCGATTAAGAGTAGCCCTGGTTCTGAGTTTAATCCTAGGCGAATTGTTTACAGGACAGTAAGTCTTGACGATATGAAATTGGTGAAAAATGCGTTGAATATGGTAAGTCCAAACAAATTAATTCTATGTTGCAGCAACATGTTCACTTCTAACCCCCCCCACCCCACCCCCTGCCTGTTTAATTTTGAAATGTAGATGTTAATAGCTGTTTGATGTTGTTATTGGACTTTGTCATTTCTTGCACAGACAATTACTGATGTCTCTTTGGGAGTAATGCAAGCTGGTTTGTCTATCTATCTTAATAGGAGATATGGTAAGTTTCTGTCTCATGTATTAGGACTGCTAAGCTTTTATGTTTTTTTATACTCTTATTTCTTTAACCTGTGTTTTAAAACAAAGAATTGTTTTCCCATTTGCACATATATGTATACTTTACCAGAAAAAGATGTTACATGAGCAAAACAACCTGAGTTGCTCCATACACATTTAGGCTCCTATAAAATACAATTAGTGCAAGTGCAAGTAAAGGGTTGTCGGGTGAGTGTGTTGGGCTGAATTTGGGTGTCTAAACGGATTCTGTTAATAAATGAGCGATTTTATTACAGGTCCAAAAGTTATTTGGATTGGAATGAAGTTGGGCTGAAATGGACTATAAAACTAGTCATAACCTAACTCTCTCAATTCTTACTTAAATTTTAATTTCTTTGTTTGATTTCAAGTACCTAATAAAATATTTTTCCTTATTAAGTCAATATGACACATATCAAACTTTCACTATGTACTGTAATTTTTATTATATCTGATTATTAGACTAGAAAACACCCACATTTATCAAGACGGAAAGGCCCTCGACTATATTTGTAGGAATTTCCTGGATGGTATACATAATGGTTGCTTCATCCAGAGTGGTAGCATGCTTGGCTAAACCATCTGCTACATGGTTGACCTCCCTAAAACAATAAGTGATCTCAACATTTGCTTAGGATAAAATCTGTCTAGTGTCATCTATCGACTTCAGTAAGCTTAAAATTGTTTAAATACTGATTCTTTAGCATATGTTTGATACAATAAGAGAATCAAGCTCCAAAACTAATTAGTTGAACAACAAGCTGAACTACTTATCTGAAAGGTAAGGCAAACAAACTACTAAAACAAGTAAATGTACAGATACAATGTAATTTTTTCTCTATCTTCTTTACACTATCAGTATAAAATGTAGATACATTAAAATCCAAAAAAATTACTTAGAAAAACTTAGTTCATCCAGAAATTTTATGGCAGCTATCTTTTATGCAAAATTTGCAGGTGAGGGCAAGAAAGACAGGGGAGCAACAGAGAAAAACAATAATCTTCTCATGAACATCAGACTTAGATCAGCTATTCTTATGAACCTAAGACCGTCAGTTGGAATTCAGGTAATGACATCCATTCTAATTTTAATTATCACTTAAAATTTCTTAGCTCATATACTTCAAGTCAAGTTATTAACATTCTTTGTGGGCTTTCTTTCATGTTTAATTAACAAATAGGCTTTAGCTGATATGATGGACAAAGACACTGAGGCAAAGTGGGGAAATTTGGTTGGTTTTGTTCTTCTACCCTTTAAAATTGCATTACGAGATGACCCGTTAGATTATATCAGAGGAGCTAAGGCAACCCTTGACAGGAAGAAAAACTCACTTGAAGCTATCTACACATCTTTCATTTCAGAATTAGCACTCAAGTTTTTTGGGATTAAGGTAATTAATGACATCTCACGGCTAATGTTCATTCTCAATTCTTGACCCTACATATGAGATCTCTTCATTGCAAGATTTGAACCTTTTTTCTTCTGTGAAAAAATACATTATTTCAGACATCAAGCTGGATATTGCACAAAACTTTCACCAATACAACAATGTGCTTTTCCTGTATGCCTGGTGCTCAAGAAGAAATTTGTTTCTATGGGCACCCTTTGGCTTACCTTGCACCTGGTTCTTATGGACAACCTCAGGCAAGTGTTTTACTCATACTAGTTTCAAATTCTTCCTTCAGATTTTTTTGTCTCCCTTTTGTCGATTGGTTTCATGTTCAAATAAGCACATTGTGGAGGTAAGTTGTTTTCCTTGCAAAACTTCTCTAATTTGTTTGACCAGATCGTTATGATTTTATTGGTTAATCTAGGAGATCTTATGAGTAATAATTTATATGGCGTACTATCCAAATTTTAGATAAATTCGGATATTTATGGGCTACAAGCAACCCACCACACGCACCCTTTTTTTGTTTTCTTTGGATTTTGGAAGTTATTTTATAATCTATACCTTGGTGAATTTTGTTCTGATCTTTACAGTTTATGCCAAAATCTAAATTTCAGGCGTTGATGATTAATTGTCAAAGCTATATAAACAAGATGGCTATCGTTCTATCAGTAGATGAAAGCGTGATTCCAGATCCACATCAATTGTTGGATGATTTTGAACAATCTCTAAGTCTTATCAAGGATGCTGTGGTAGAAAGAGGTCTTTGTCATGAGTAGAAAATGTTGTTTGACAACATACAACATAATGCTTAGTTTACTCTTCTAGTTTTATGGCTCAAATGTACTCTGTTTCTTATAAGAAAGTATCTTGTTGACAATAATATACACAAGTACAATTCTACTTAACAATCTCATTATTATATAAATCAAATACAATATTTTGAGAAATAAGTGTACATATCATAAATGTAATCGTTCATCATCACATAAAGACCAAGTTTCAGGTTTAGTTGAGAAGCTTCAAATATGTAATTAGATTGTCAACCTTCGTTCTCAATTTTGCGAGGACAACCTCTTTTATGAACACGAACGAGTCTACAAAATCATCGCCAAGCTGGTTTGAATATGGTGTTATACCTTCATCATCTGCTACAACAATTGTTAATTTCTCGATATAACTACACGCAGGAACTATTAGCCCCTACTATATGTGCCTTTTAATTTTAGTGATTTTTGACCTCAGCAGGTATTTCTTGTTCTTGTTCTTGTTCTTTTAAATACAGAATGAAGGCCCAGTATAATAGTATGAGTGCAAGAGATTCATAAAACTGATATAGACTAGTTAGTGACTGAGTCATCGTTGGTTGATCAATTCATTCCAACCTCAAAAGCTGATATCTACTAATTCATCAACTCAGTATACTATACCTTATTACTTAAATTTTCATGTATACCTTATTACTTAAATTTTCATGTTTTTCAATTCACACCAGACACGCAAATCTGATAGAACTTCATGGAATATAAATACATCGACTTCTCCAGTACGTGAGCTTCTTGTACTATCACTTAACTCGTAACTCACCACTCCAAACACTTCGATGCAAGGCCTATGGCCTCGTACACCTTACCTCTCAACCATAAAATATTTGAGTGCAATAACTCCGTTAAGCCTTTAGAAAATTCAAAAGTATTGAATATTGCAATTCACGTGCCTTTCTACACACAAGTTCTCCAAGTAGTTCGTATATATCATATTCCATCTCAGCTATCTGGTCATCAGCACTACAACTGAGTCAACTACCACGGACATCGTCTTACCTCAAAATTTTAACTTCAAATTCCAGAATGTAGAAAATTTCTCTTATCAATCATCTTTACTAAATTTCTCTTATCAATCATCTTTACTCCGTCCATTCAAGCATGCTAGGAAATAGCATACCTTAGTACATCGTGGATCACCTTCCCATCAGTCTTTTCATGTTAGTCATCTGAAATTTGAACCTCACTATTGCCCGTTGCAAGACCACTATGATACGTATCATAACACTTAATTAAATTATTGATAGACTCCACTCCTAAAGTATAGCCAAAAACTTGCACCCTATCCAAATGATGCCGAATAGTATCATCATATTCTATACATGACCCAAGTAATCATGTTACCTTGAATTCAGTTCTTTTTTCATGAAGATGAACCTTAATCCTTCCACGATAACAAGTTATCACTTTATCCTGATTCTTCAATCAACTTTACCATTTCAAGAAGAAGTTATTCAAATCCACTCGAGGGGCATATCGAAGTACCATCTGTTTTGCATAATATCTAATCCAATCATGGAGATAGTAATGAACAACGATATTAAGCAATGAAAGTTCTTACACCACTCAAACCTTAAAACGGAATACTCTACCAAGTCAGCCGCATCACAAGTACAATCATTTAAGAAGTCTTCCCACCAAAAGTGCCTACCAGCCCTAGTTACTCCAACAAAACTAATTATCATTGCTTATATAATATCCCAAACCGCCACTATGCTGACCTAAAATATGTAGAGAAAAGTCTTAATTACTTCACACACGGTCCTATTAACAGTCTCATATAGCTTTCACATAGGTATTCTCGTCAAAACCCCTTCAACCACAAACACATTACCCCAACATTGGTACTCGAAATTGGCCATAGTGAATTCACTCTCTTTAGTTTCTATTGCTATTACTGCATTCTACATTTCCTGACACCATTAGAATTGAGGGCATCTTACATATGTTACCTAACACTCTTTGCACATCAAGAAACCGTGTATCAACAAGTCCTTGGCCCAATATGATCCTTCCTATCATTATTTTAAAATTATCAAGAGGATCTACAAACACGCCCTTTCCTGGAGGATTACAATCGTCCATTCCCACAAGATTCAATCACCACGAGTGATCTCAACTCAACTTGGCCCAAAGCAAATAACTAGTTTCTTAAAAAAACTCCCAAGCCACTAGTCTTATTCAACTATAATTCCATCCTGCTGACGCTCAACTCAACCTTTCATAACCTCATGTCATATTAAACTTAACATACCACATGAATTTTATCATATGGACACTTTCCCACTCTGGCCATCAAGCCTCCAAGCTTAAACTATTTGAATTCTCTTCATTGTGCCCCCAGTTCAACGGATAGAAGGAAAACTCATCATGAATAACACATAAGAAGCCCTACCAACTCAAACTTTGTTACCGATGATCACCTTTTGTGCCATTTACCTTACAAATCTTCACAGTTTTATCATGGTCAATCGGCCTCTAGCTTTTCAAAAAAGTATAACATTGTGCACGACCACCCTCTGCCTGAGTACTTCCATGGGCCAGGGGCGGATCCAAAGGGTGCCTAGTGGGTTCAGAACCCCCTCGGCAAAAAATTACACTACATATATAGAGTATTTTTTAAAAAATTAGATGTATATTTATAAATTTTGAACCTCCTGAACATAAGATTAGAAGTTGACTTAAGGTTGACTTAATGGTTAAGGAGTTCAAAATTCAACTTAAGGTTCCAAGTTCAAATCCCAAGCACTACATTTTTATTTTTCGAACCCCCTTAGGGAAAATCATGGATCTGCCACTGCCGTGGGCGGATTAATTGTCTGTAAACTGGACCATGGGGAGCCTGTCTTGAATAGAATGTTCTGCTCTAAAATGACCAACCTCAAATGTCTGCAAGGCTGACTGACAGGTCTACTAGAATGGTGATGATGACCTCCGGCCTACTGTAGCCTCTACCTCTAGACGAGGCACCACCGTAGCTGTCAAAACTGTTAGTGTTTTGATTTTAATGATTGACAACTATGATTGTAGGAAAATAAGGAATACATAAATGGAAGAAAGTTGGCGGCAACTATATAAGGAAACTATATGTCAAGATCTCAAGAGATTAAGGAAAGCTAGCCTAAAGTCAAGAGAGAAATGATCATACATTTATGACGGTTGTCATAGAAGAAAAATACATATCATGACCTTAAGAAAAGCCAGCCTTAAGCCAAGGACAAAGATCCACCTCAAGCGATGCTGAAAAAGGAATAAGACTACTTCTCCAAACAATCAAATCTGCCCACGTATTGAAGGAAGTAAAATCAACTTATCTATAACACCCCGTACCTTCCCAACCCTATTTGACGACATTAAATAATGTTTACTTAGGTTTTGAGAGCTATACGTATGTATTTGGTAATGTTAGTGATGGAAAAATTAAAATTTGGCCTTGTACATGTGATTAACCTTGCGTAGGAGGTGTTTTGCGATTTTCATGGAGCATTTATAGGGTTCAAAACGAGTCTAAGAGGACCTCTAAACAAAGGATACTAATGGTAAGAAGTAAGTTAAAGAATAGGACTTGAAGTATCTAACCAAACCCGCGAAGAAAAGTCGAAAAACTAAATTTTCAAAAATTTTAAGTCTGGGGCGCGCTAGAGAGCGTGCCACACCGCTCTGGGCTAAAATTTTTAGTCTAGAGGCATCAAGCTGGAGCGCCCAAGGGCGTGCCACGCTGGTTTTGGCCACTTTTCAAAGTTGGAATTTTTCTTAAGTCCCAAGGTGCCCGGGGACGTATTGAGCCGATTTTTGCCACGATTCTTCTACAACCATGAGAATATACATGAAATGAGTAAAATATTATATTGGTATGATAAAATTACTCGAGAACGAATTTGGCATCAAAATGACGATTTTACCTTTGTAGTCAAAATAAAGCCATACGTGGCTAGAATTGCTTGTTTTTGGGATTGAGGCTACGAATATAAATTCCGTGAGTGGGAATATTGTTGTAACGCGTATGAAATGAATTAAACATGAGAAATTATTGATTTTGTTGGATCAAGTGAATTGGGCTCAAAAGAGGCCCAAAAATGAGGCTAAAGTCATGGGCCAAAAATGGGTCAAATGACCCATTCTTGCCTTGACTTGTCAATGATTGAGAAGAGTGGCTAAGGATGACTTAAAGGGTCTATAAAAGTCAAAGAAAAATCAAATTTTAATTCATCCAAAGACACAAGCATTTCTAGACTTTTCCAAGAAGCCAAAGCAAGATATTTCTCTTCAAACCCTAAGGAATATTTGGACAAGATCATCATTTGCTAAGTGTATATTCTTATGATTTAATATCTTATATGCATGAGAGACTATGTAGATCATGTTGGTTATGCTTGAAAGTGTTGGATATAGCACTTGGGGGTTTTCCAAAAAGATGTGCATCCTTGTGAATTAAACTTGAAATATGACTTGTGGGTTTGATGAAAAGGCATGGTATGGAGGAAATACTAACATGTATGGTGTGATTATGTTATTAAACTTATTATTTTTCTATAAGTGTAAATTATGAGATTTTGGCCGATTTGTTGTTGTGAGGTGTATTGAAGCAATTTAATGGAATAATTGTGATATGGTGCTTATGAGAAAGTGTAGAGGAGAAACCTTGTGGTGAAATGCTATTGGTATGTGATGTTGTGGTCAATGTATAAAATGTTATGGTATTGTTGGCATGAAAAGGGCCATGAATGGTATTGTAAAGGGTGAATAGGGAACTCATGTAACTTATGGTTGTCTTATACACTTGAAATGTAGCTTGTGGTCAATGTAAGGCATGAATGGGACATTGTTGGTATGTTAATGCCGTAAATGGTATTGTAGAGAAGGAAATGCCATTTTAAATATAAACATGTAACTCATTGTTGTCATATGCATTTGTAAGGTA
The DNA here is from genome assembly GCA_031232105.1 of Capsicum rhomboideum. Taxonomy (NCBI): domain Eukaryota; kingdom Viridiplantae; phylum Streptophyta; class Magnoliopsida; order Solanales; family Solanaceae; genus Capsicum; species Capsicum rhomboideum. Next base: position 35,310,505 of record CP124719.1, read on the forward strand.
GTTGGTGGTTAATGTTGGTTCTGTTATGTATTTGTGATGTAGAGTGAAACGTAAGGAAGGAGCGGAATTATTGTGCTCACATATTGGATTGTGTACTTACATTGGGAAGATAAGGTATGTAAGGTTACTCTGTCCGTACCCTTCTGCAGCACATAATGTTCATATTGATATTTCACTTGTCCTATTCCAAAATATGCTAAGGTATCTCATTCAAGTTTGATGTATATTGCTATCCACACGTTTCTTATTCATTGACCGATTGGTATTCATCGTCTCCTATCCATGGACTGAAATGCCTAAGCTCTCATAATGTTGTTTTAACTACTAAAAGAAACTGTTATAAGGAAAGTGACGACGTAAGGAGAACCTATTCATTCCTAAGTCACGTATCCCTCATTCATTAGTCGTTGTCGTTCATGAGTTACCTAATTATGTACACAGGTCCAAAGTCCTCATAATAGTATGTTCCAACGGAGTCATAACATTGCGATTCTAGAATAATTATCTCAAGGAGAGTAAGATGTAAAGAGAAGCTAGTTATTCTTGAAAAGCATTCTCCAATCATGTCATGTTCCAAAGTCCAATATTATTATGAATATCTTTGTACCAATCTCATAAGAGTAGTGAAGGAGATAAAGTGCGAACTAATATATCTATTCCTCACAAGTGAGCGTATCACTCTCTTGAGAGTAAGGAAGTGAAGTAAGGTATAGAGGTGTGTCTCTCATAAGTGGATGTGTTACTCTCTCACAAGTTGAAGTATCAATCTCATAAGAATAATAAGAGGGGTGATGTGCAAGTTAGTATAATCATAAGTGAAGATGTCAATCTCATGAGGTAAAGGAGTGAAGTAAGATGTGTATGTAAGAGTGTGCTTCACTTAATGTCATGATCTTTAAGGTGTTACTCTCATAACTATGTAAAGGGTATAAGATTTGTAGAGAAGTAATGTACGTATGGTTACTATATGTTACATTGAGTATGGATCACAATCTAAAGGGTGTAAGTTCAAGATAGAACAATCTCAATACTATGCTATGATATATATTTATTATATCCCATCAAAGGTGGAGGCCCGGTACTATATATCCCACCAAGATGGAGGCCCGATACTATATACATATACATTATACATTATATCCCACTAAAGGTGGAGGCCCGGTATTATATACTTACTTATAAGGAGATGATCCATAAGGTATTATGAATCACTAACTAGTTGAGTGAATAATAAATAAAGATAGTTGTAAAAGAGATGAGACTATATCCCTTGTATATATATAAATATGAAGGTTATGATAAGAACGATGATGAGGCGACTGAATGACCAAGTAATGACATAATAGAAGTAATGAACATGGTTCCACATATTCAGGACGGAGGTATACCCACATTGATTATTCTCTTACGCTTAATTTCTTGAAAGTACTTATGTATTACTATAGTTTCATATGGCCTTACATACTCAGTACTTTCTTCGTACTGACCCTTCTCGGGGGACTTACCATACATGTTGCAGGCCCAGGTGTTAGTAGATCTCCGCAGTAGGCGACGAGATATCCTCAGATTGTTTGTGAGCTCTAGTTGCTTCGGGGCTTCCCAAGTCACATGTGTTCATTAGGTTTTGGCATTTTGTAAATATTGTATAGACATGTTCATGTATCTATTAGAGGCTTTGTAGAAATATGTAGGGTATCATGAAAGTAAAAGATGTACGTTCATTTTGACGAAATGGCCCTAACGGCCAAGTTTCATATATTGCACATGTTGCCATTCCTTCTGCTATTGATATTTAATTACATGAGATAAGATGATATTCATACGCGAACATACATATGAGAGCTCATGAGCAAAGATTGGTTCTCTCGGGCCTTATTGGCTCCAGGTGTCAGTCCGGCCCGGATGGGATTTGGGTCGTGACATTATCGAGGGAACGACTGAAATAAAAAAGTCACTTATGACTCTCCCTTATTCTTGGAAAGAGGATATTCCATGTCTTTTTTTTTAAAGATCAAATCTCTTGGATTGCATCACCTTCAACGGTCACATCATCATCAATTTAATGAACCTTGAAGGAAGACAATCAACATACTTTTATTCTTTACCATCTACTACTTTTTGCTCTACTTTTCATAAGTATTGTACTTCTGTGAGATTTGTTGTGTAACAAAAATAGAGGAGAGAAAAAAAATTGTTGGTGAGGCTTCAGTATCAAAAAGACTTAAGAGAAAATGAAACAGAGAGTAGATTTAGGTAATGCTCTCAAAAGCAACCTTTCTACCAAACCAAACTTTGCAAAAGACTAGTAGAACACCCTTACGACTAGAGTAAGATACATTAGGGATCCCAACCAGTATAAAATTCATTGTTTCACTTTATCTTTCCTACATTTTCATTTCTGTAACTACTGAGACGAATAATCGACTGAGCAAACAAAAAGTTTTAAGAAGGATCAATTACACCCCCTCCCTCCCCCCCCCCCCCCCTCCGCACTTTCAATTGGTATTAGAGCAAGGTTTTATAAATAAGTGCCTAATAGAAAGTGAGAAAAAGATCACAGCTCAACAATCAGCTATTGGTGCACTATTTTAAGAGGGTACTTCTCAAACCAGGCCTCTTTACTTCAATAGTAAGCATTTTTCTCATTGGAAGATTAGAATGGAAAAATTCATCAAGTCTTTCAATGTAAAGTATTGGAGATTAATCAAGTTGGGTGGCATTCCAATTCCTCCAAACAAGAAAAATGACAAAAAGAATGATAGTGGTAAAGCCTCTACTAAAGAGATTTCATCCCTGAAGAACTACACTGATGAATAGATGGAAATAATCCAAATTAATACAAAAGCCAAGAATGTCATGTACAATGCAATCAGTGGAGAAGAGTATGATAAAATCTCAAGTTGTGAAACTGCCAAAGAAATATGGGATAAAGTGGAAGTAACTTATGAAATAACTGACAAAGTAATGAAAACTATCATGAGTTTTCTCGTCTATGAGTATGAGTTATTCTAGATGAAGCAAGGAGAATATATCGAAAGTATGTTTGCTCCCTTTAGCAAAATTCTTGATGAACTTACGGCTGTAGGAAAAAGCTATCTTATATCTGATAAAATCACCAGAAGTCTCCCTTAGCAATGGCATGCAGAGATGGTTGCAATTAAAATCATGAATATTAATAAACTCACTTATGATGAGCTAAGAGGATATCTAATCGCATTTGAAAGAGCTCATCTCAACAAACGTGGTCAAGATAAGCATAAAAAGAAAGTAGTCGCTTTTAAAATAATCGGGGAAACTCAGGATAATAAAGTAGTCACCAGACCAATTGTAGACACACTCAGAAGAACAAGGTTAAACAGAAGAGGTAAGCGAAATTTCTCTAAAGGTAAATATATTACTGACCAAAATAGGAATGAAGAAAAATGCTATGGATGTAGAACATATGGACACTTTGCCAGCGAATGCCCTGAAACAAGAAGGAAGAAACCAAAGGGATCTCACAAGAATAAAGCTTTCAGCAATTTTAGTGATGAAGAAAACTTTGACACTGAACATGAAGATCCTTCAAATGTCTATTTCATGGCCATTGGAGATACAAGCGAGGTAACTATTAAAACTTGTAATGATTGTGATCATATGAGAAGTCTTTTAGATCGGGCTATAAATGATTTAAAAAATGTATAAAATGATTTTAAAAATATTCCAAAAAGAAAAGAAAAATTTGGAAATTAAGTTGGAAGATGCAGAAGTTAAAAAAGATCTTTTTGAAGAAGAAATTTTTGAACTCAAATCTTAAATTAATTCTTTATAAAGATCTTCAGTCTAAGGATCTATGAAATCTTACCAGTCGACTAAATCAAACAAGTCAACTAAGAAGAGACACATTAATGATCTTCCTGAATCTAGCAAAGCTCACTATGCCACTGACAATACAAGTCAGATGACCTCTTCATGGAAGTCAGCTTAAATGAACTCCTACAGTAGCAAGTCTTCTTCTAGAAGTAATCAGATCATTGATAAAAAGACTTACTCTTATTCGTGTCATTATTGTGGAAAGTCAAGTCATAAATATTTCAATTGCAAGTTTCGTTACTCCCATTCTCAAAACTGGGTTTGAAGACCCAAAGATAAAATAAGTTATGCTAACAAGAAAAAATCCAAGAATTCTTGGGGACCTAAAAGGATGTAATCCCTTTATCTTGCAGGAACAACACAAGAAATAGCCAAAAGAAAACTGGTATCTTGACAGTGCATGTTCCAATCATATGACAAGAAACAAATAGCTATTCAAATTTGTTGTGACTATGATAGAGGTGCTATTCGTTTTAGGAATATCTCAAAAGGAATAGTCATTAGTATTGGAATAATTACTTTTAATGAATCATTTGACATTACTAACGTTTATCTTGTAAAAGGACTAAAGTTTAACCTGTTGAGCATCATCAGTCAACTCTACGATGCAAATCTTGATGTTCGTTTTAGAAAGACTGGTTGTATTATTGAATATGCATTAGGTAAAGTTCTATTACCTTGAAGTAGAGACAAAAACGTATATGTTATAGATACTGTGAAGAACTCTGAAGAACACATATTCCTTGCCTCCATCTCTGAGGATCCCTGGATTTGGCACAAGAAGCTGGGGCATGCTAGTATGCGTCTTAGAGAAAAGCTCTCAAAGCATGAACTAGCTCTTGGATTACCTAAGTTGGACTATACTAAAGATCACATTGTGACGCTTATCAGATGGGTAAGCAGACTCGAAGCTCTTTTAGGCCCAAATAAATAGTATCCACCTCCAAACCTCCACAGCTTCTATACATGGATCTTTTTGGTCCTACAAGAACAGCAAGCATTGGAGGAAAAAGGTATGCTTTCATAATTTTGCATGGTTTATTTCTTTGACTAACAAGGATGATACTTTAAAGAATTTTTAGTTTTTTTCTGAAAAAATTCAAAGAGATAAGGAATACTACATCACATCAATTAGAAGCGATCATGGAGGAGAATTTGAAAATAAAGCTTTTGAAAAATTCTCTAATGAACAAGATTACTCTCATAATTTTTCATCCCCAAGATCTCCTCAACAAAATGGTGTGGTAGAACAAAAAAAATTAAACCCTCTAAGATATGACAAGAAGAAGAATTCTGGAGCATTCATTGCCTCATTATTTATGGGCAGAAGCCTTTAGCATAGCTAGTCGTATTCTAAATAGGTGTCTCATCAGGCCCATTCTCAAGAAAACTCCATATGAATTATGAAATGGTAAGAAACCAAACATCAAGTACTTTCACCCTTTTGGGTCCAAATGCTTTGTGTATAACAATGGAAAAGATAATATTGGTAAGTTTGATCCAAGAAGTGACAAAGGTATTTTTCTTGGATATTTCTATTCTAGTAAATCCTATTGAGTCTTTAATAAAAGAACTTCTAGCATTGAAGAATATATTTATGTTGTTTTTGATGATACTAATTGATTGGTCTAGAAAGGTATAGGTTCAAATGACAATGAATATCAAAATTGTCAAGTAATTACAACTACTACAACAGACAATATTTCATCAACTATTCAACTTAAAAGACAAAGGAGTCAACTAGTCAAGAAGGAATTATTCCAAATGAATGGAAAAGTGAACCAGAATATCCAAAGAAATTCATTATTGGAGATCCTAAGAAGGGAATGAGAACAAGAGCATCAAGCAAAAATTAAGGAAATGTCACGATCCAATTTCTCAGGTCATGATGTCACCTACTATAACCCACCAGTAAGTAAGCCAATCCATAGTCTGGAACAGCTAGTAATGGACTACTGATAGAAAATAAAAGAAACAGCAGAATAAATATAATAGCAAGGCTAATATAACCCCAAAACCTGATGGAACCAGTACAAGAGCTTCTAATACAACAGAAGTACAAATGAAATACAGGAAAAGAGTATATATATACAAGTTGTCTCTGATACGGAGAGTAGGGATACTCCAAAACGTCAGGAGCTCACCCCAAATCTCTGATCCATAGTTGCTCCGCATGATATACACATATCCACAGCGATAACTCGTACTATAACCTACAGGCTGCAGAAGTGTAGTATGAGTACCAAACACTTGGTACTCAGTAGGCAATGGCCGACTGAGCTCCAGAAATAAAGTAAGCATAAATAATATGAAGGTATGAATGTAACTACAGGAAATTACCCAAGCAACTAAACATGATGGGCTAATGGAGCTATAAGGATACTCTATCCCATCCTAACAGTAATTCGGGACTAAAGTATAATACCGTATATCACTAGCCAATATAGAAATGAAGAGGAATGAAATGGATATATATTAGTATGCAAGGCCAAGGATATATATACAACATGGATAGACCAAGGAAGAAATGGCTATACGGTAATACCATACATACATATATATATATATATATATATATACACATACACACACACACACACATATATATAGGGCTAACTCAAAGGTAACTACCTGAGGGAGTCAACCTAACTTTCCGAAGTCCATAGCCAAGTAAAGAAGCTAACACTAGCCTCATCAAGCCTCTACCCAAAAAGGGGTGACTAATCCAGGGATAAACAATATAACTCTGTAACATCCCGTACCTTCCCAACCCTACTTGATGATGTGGAATAATGTTTGCTTGGGTGTCGAGAGATATAAGTATGTATTTGGTAAATTCCAACATATTTCTCTCAAACTCTCAAACCCTAAGTCCTCTTCTTGGGCAAGAGCATCATCCTACAAGTATTAGTAAGTGTTTATTCTTGTGATTTAAAATATTATGTACATGAGAGGTTATGTATATCATAGTGGTTATGTTGGCAAGGTGTTGAATAGTGAACTTTTGCTTTTGCTCAAGATGTGCCTTTTTTTGTGAATTGAACTTGAAAAGTGACTTGTGATTTTGGTGAAAATGCATGGTATGGGTGAAATATCAACATGTATGGTGTGCTTATGTTCCTAAACTTGTTATTTTCACATAAGTATAAATTATGTGATTTTGGCCAATTTGTTGTTGTGAGGTGTATTGAAGTAATTTGATGGCATAATTGTGATGTTGTGGTGATGGAGAAGTGTAAAGTATGAAATTGGTGTGACATGATCTTGGTTATCATGTATTGGTCAATGTATGAAATATTGTAGGATTATTGGGATAATAAATTCATAAATGATATTTTGGTCAATGTTGGGCATGTTGTGGTATTATTGATATGACCATGCCGAAAATGGTATTGTAGCGAAAGACATGACATTTTTAAAGCCAAACATGTGACTCATTGTTATTATATGCCATTGTAAGGTAATTGGTGGTTAATGTTGGTTCCGTATGTACTTGTGTTATAGAGTGAAACATAAGGACGGAGCGGGACTATTGTATGCACTTAAGATTGTAGAATCGTATTGAGAATACAAGGTATGTAAGGTTACTCTGTCCGTATCTTTCTGCGGCAAATAGTATTCACATTGACATTACGTTTGTCCCATCCCAAAATATACTAAGGTATTCTATTTTCGGTTACCAATGGTCAATATCATATGTTTTCTACTCATTGATCAATTGTGAATCACATGCCTCATATTCATTAATAATGTTCCTAAAGCCCAATAAGGTAGTGTTTCAAAGTTCTAATAGTGATTAATTACATGTCTCTTGCTCATTGGTTATTGCCCTAAGCTTCCAACAATGTTATGGCTACAAAAGTATCAATCTCTCATAAGCCAAGGGTATCCTATTTCCGGGTACCAATTATGGTTCATCACATGTTCTTTATCCATTGATCAATTGTCATTCACATGTCTCATATGCATTGGCTAATGTTCCAAAGATTCCATGGTTCCAACAAGGTTATGTTTCCAACAAAGTTATATTCCAATGTTCAAAGTGATGTTATGACTATCAAAGTATCAATCTCTTATAAGTAAAGAAAAGGAATGTGAAGTAAAGGACAAAGTAATGCATATGTGGTTAATGATTAAGTATGGTTGGCAGCTTTGGGGGTGAAATGTCGAGCTCAAGCCGATCCCGAGATTTTTGGATCAGGGGGCAGTCCTAGAGGCATAAGCCTAGCTCGGACTGAACCTGACAGGGGGCAACTCTAGAGGTAAGAATCTAGCTCGAGCCGAACCTGCTATATTGATTCATGGGTGGAAGCTCTAGAGGCATAAGTCTAGCTCGAGTCGATCCCAGGGTGGCAGCTCTAAAGGCATAAGCCTAGCTCGAGCCGATCCCAACATAACGATATGTTATGTAAAGACCCAGTGATCAGTTGGGACCCGTGTACAGTATAGAACAGACAAGATGAATAAGCACAGAAGTAAAAAAGCAAAGAAAGTAATGGATGCAATGGACGCAATGAACGCAATGAATGCAACATACCCTTTTCCAAATGCATTGGTTTATTTACATTGAATACTCAATTGTGCTTAACTCCAATGAAGTATTTATGTTTTATACAGTTTCTATGGCCTTACATACTCAGTACATTCTTTGTACTGACCCCTTTGGTGGCCCTACTTTACTTGTTGCAGGCGCAGGTGCTAGTAGACCTCCCCAGTAGGGTGCCGATCATTTGCAGATCTTTGGTGAGCTCCAGTTGTTTCGGGGCTTCCTGAGTCACTATGTATATTTGTTTTGATATTGTATGTATGTATAAAGCGGGGACTTGTCCCGACTTTTAGTTTATTTTGGTCAATGCATCTGTTAGAGGCTTTTGTAGACGTACATGGGTGTATGAATGTAAGAGGGTACATGTCGTTTTTGACTTGATGGCCTCAACGGCCAAGTTTCGCATACATATATATATATATGTCATGTTCCATGAATTCCATTGTTGGTATCTAAAGCCATTATGTGATTATGGGTTTCTTGTGGCATGCATATGATTGAATAGAGATAAAGCTTGGTTCTCTCGGGCCTTATCGGTTACGAGTGTCAATCACACCTCGTTGGGATTCGGGGCGTGACAAACTCTCTGAGAAGATAAAAGAATAAGGAACGTACCTCCAATATCAGGTACTAATCTATAACCAACCTACCATGAACTAACCATAATAATCAATAATAAAGTAACCGGCTAGTCCGGGCAAACAAGTACCTAATCAGACCTCCATTAGCCCAGAAGGTTCACGAAAACACTCAACAAACAACAACCATAACATGTACCTATACATCCCCCCATAAGACCGATAGATACAGGCGCCAAACAACTATACTGGTGATAGGCAATGCATATGAATGGATAAATGCAACACAAACTGAAATGCCATTACCATATCGGGACACCGGACTCAAACCGGTTCCATAATCTAAAACCATACCATACCATGTATACACCTCCTCCATCTAACCTAGCTCGCAAAGGTATGACCTACAGAGACCAAACTTCTCCAGCACGATGGGTCTCAGACGAAGGGGCCCCCTAGGGGATTTAGGAAATTCATATACACTGCCTAGTCCCGATTCAGGACTTCCAATAAACATCATAATCAATCTACTCCGTCCAATACCAGAGATATATATATATATAAAATCAGTGCATAGACTCGAACCGCAACTAAAAGGATATAAATCAGTAAATCCATTGCCCGAGATCATGCTCGGGACTAAATCATCATAATCATGTACATAGCGTCGGAATGTCCCTCGACCGAAGTAAATAGTAATGGTAAAATGAGTGGATAAATAATGGACCGGAATTAGCCTCGATCAAAGTTCTAAAACCTCATCTTTAGTTCCAAAATCTCATTATCCAGCAAATAAGGTGGTACGATTCCCATTATAAAATAATCCATATTCAAAGTGAAAAGTGAGAATAAATCCCTTTTTGGAAATAGTAGTAAAATCAAGGTTTTGGTTGGAATCGTACCCCTAAGTGAGCATGAATGCACCTAAAAGTATGCATTCCATCACCAGTATCCAAACAAAACCACTATAAGCGCCAAAGCATTTGTAATCTAGAATCATGTCCCTTTAGAGATAAAATACTCACCTGGAGTATAACTAACATCGTAACCATGGCCTCGGGCCCAATAATACATCATCGACATAATAACGCCTCATAACTCGAGAAACTATGGTAAATGAGGGCGTAAAGTCACTAAAGGATCTAATCAGGGGAAAATACTACCCAATTCACTAAGTCGAATGGTAAACCGTATACTAAAGGATCCTTAATCATCAACTGTGGTTAACATGCTTATATTCAATGGTAATAGGACTCTATGGCCATAACAAGTATTTATACTAAGGTTCGAGTTTTATCTCTACCCCAAATTCCATAAAACAGGCTAAGTCATGCTACACTAGCCATACTAACATCCTATAATCCCATTCTAGCATGCAATCTATACTATACACAATCTCATAGAGAAAAGTAGACCGAAGCCTACCTCGATGCCGAACCACAATTCTTGAAGTGTCCATAAATAGCTCGACCTTGCTCCACGATCCCAAATCGATGTCATGCTATCAAAATAGTAACCTACACGTCAACACGAGTAAAATGACACCCATATTATAATATAATACTCATGGCCCAAAATTAGGTCAATAATGGGCTCGTGGGGCCCGCTAACAAAATCCCAAAATTGAATCCGTCAATCCCAAAATTGGAGCCAACAAGACCTTACAAAGGCTAATTGCCCCAATCAACCTCCCTACCAGAAAATCAAGCATAAGCCTAACAATCTCCGCAAGAGCTTAAACTGAAATGTCGCCGAAGAACGTAATCCCAACTGGGGAAAACAATATGATGAAAATACGAGCAATCAAGACCCAATCTGCTAAGGTCAGATAGTATCATGGCATAACCAAGAACTCACCAAGGTTGTAATAAGTGCTACTGATAGTCAACACTCGAGCAACTCGGAAGAAATACAACCTTAGCCGGCATTTGGTCAAACCACTACTCAATCTACGGCAATGAATACCCATAGGAGCATATCATCAAGCAGAAGCACTCCGCGAAGTCATACAAGGCCAAACAAGGGCCAAAATGAGAATTCTCTGAATTCTCCCAATTATATCAACTTTAACGCGACTGAACCATAAACCATAGTACAGGAAGAACGGAGTATCCAACTCCATACCAAAACCAAGATCAAAACGCTCACCAGAAGACGAATCCACAGTTCAAAAAGTAAGCCTCAGACCTCTTAACCTCAAAAATGGGCGATAGAACCGAATCACCAACCCCAACTTAAAATCAACATTAAGATCAAGACTACTACCATATGATGAACTATCCAAATCCGAAGAACAAATCCCAAATGCATCACCAAAAGAAATGGGCTATGGAAGAAGACTACCACTGCTTAAGCCATAACAAAGCCCTGGAAGGTCAAACTTACCTTCACTTTCACAATTCAATCAATAGCCTACCTTGCCAACAGAAAGGGAAGGCAAACCAACCGAGGTAGCCATTAAATCCAACAAAATAAAAATCGCAAGGAAAGGAAAATTCTAACTAGATAACGCTAGTCTAGCGTCTATAAACTAAGAATCAGTAAAGGTCAAAATAATGACCATAATAACAATAGCATAAGATGCAGCTAGTACAAAAAAAAATCAACAACAAGTACCACTCTAAGGCCACAACAAGGTCGAAATGCTATGGAAAAACGGTACTTTAACCCAAATGCTACACCCCTAGGACAATACCATACTGATCCACTACTAAAGAATCATTTATGGGGGTAGTCATATATGCATAAACCTACATAAAGGCATACATCAATCACTATGAAAACACCAATGCATACAACATTCAATATAGAAGTGTCAAGGCATATAACCACCGATGGGTATGAACACCCCAACATAACTTAAATAGTAACTAAAGGTAGAGAATCAAAGGCGCACCTATCATAAATCCATTGCCCGAGATCATGCTCGGGACTAAATCATCATAATCATGTACAAAGGGTCGGAATATCCCTCGACTAAAGTAAATAGTAGTGGTAAAATGAGTGGATAAATAATGGACCGAAATCAGCCTCGGACAAAGTTCTAAAACCTCATCTTTAGTTCCAAAATCTCATAAGCCAGTTAATAAGGTGGTACGATTCACGTTATAAAACAATCCATATTTAAAGTGAAAAGTGGGAATAAATCCCTTTTTGAAAATAGTAGTAAAATCAAGGTTTTGGTTGGAATCGAACCCCTAAGTGAGCATGAATACGCCTAAAAGTATGCATGTCATCACCAGTATCCAAACAAAACCAACTATAAGTGCCAAAGCATCTGTAATCTAGAATCATGTCCCTTTATTAATAAAATACTCACCTGGAGTCCAACTGGCATCGTAACCACGGCCTCGGGCCCACTAATATATCATCGACATAATAACACCTCATAACTCGAGAAACTACGATAAATGAGGGCGTAGAGTCACTAAAGGATCTAAGCGGGGAAAAATACTACCTAATTCACTAAGTCGAATGGTAAACCTTATACTAAAGGATCCTTAATCATCAACTGTGGTTAACATACTTATATTCAAGGGTAATATGACTCTATGGCCATAACAAGTATTTATACTAGGGTTCAGGTTACATCTTTACCCCAAATTCCATGAAATAGGCTAAGTCATGCTATACTAGACATACTCACATCCTATAATCCCATTCTAGTATGCGATCTATACTATACACAATCTCATAGAGAAAAGTAGATCGAAGCCTACCTCGATACCGAACCACAATTCTTAAAGTGTTCACAAATAGCTCGACCGTGCTCCACGATCCCGAATTGAAGTCACGCTATCAAAATAGTAACCTACATGTCAACACGTGTAAAACGACACTCATATTGCAATATAATACTCCGGGCCCAAAATTGAGTCAATAATGGGCCCGTGGGGTCCGCTAATAGAATTCCAAAATTGAATCTTTCCCGAGGTCCCTTGAAGAACAAAGAATGTGTGCTGAAAATTTGAGCACAAACGGGACACAAATCGGGGCCCAAATCAGTCCCCAAAGATTAGGATTTCAAAAACCTAATTTCTAAGAATTTACAATGAAATGGGACGGAATTCAACGGGTAAAATGATGAATAATGACCAAGGAGCAATGAGCTAACTTATCTTAGCTTCAATGGGTGAATCCCCACTCTTTCTCACTCCTCATGATCTCAACAATGGGGGAAAAGAGTTAAGAAAATGAGAGAGAATCGGGTGAAGAAGGAGATATAACAGCCCTCAGGTGCCGCTAAAGCGTACACCTAGCCGCATAAGCGGCTACCGCTAAAGCGTACTTTGACCGCTTAAGCGGTCACCGACAAAAGGGCTGAGTCCGCTAAAGTGGCACCCCATCACTTAAGTGTACGAGGGAGCGCTTAAGCGGTCCTCGCCTAAATGGCCAAGGCCGCTAAAGTGACTTGGTACCTCTAAAGTGGCTCCTTGACCGTTTTAGCGATCACACCAAATATTAGCTACCAGATTTTAGTTAAGTCCAAAATGGACTCCAATCGAGTGCTCGGGATTCATTCGAAACCCCGTGCGTGCAAATGAACTATGCTACCATACCAAATTTGACATTTCAAACTCAATAGAACCATTGAAATTTTCATCCGAGGTCGTTTCGATTAAATGTGGGCACACACCTACAGTTCCATTTTTCACCAAATCTACCTAATAGCCCAAAACGAGTTCGGAAGCCTCGGGACCTGGACCAAGGATCCCCCTAGCCTAAAATCAACATTCCGGAGCTGATGACACTGTCAGATTTTCCATTTGAGATCGACTACTAGGAGTTTTGGTCCGAGACCAAATCCTTAACAGCGAAAGCTCCAAAACAGAGAAATGAGTCTAAAACCCAAACAGACTGTCCGATAACCGAACCGACAGTTTCGAAAAGTCATAAATGACCTGTAGCCGCTATAGGAAGGCTCGAAATATCAGAATTCATAGAAATTGAGAAAATAACCTGGAGGGTCATTACAGGAAACTTGGCTCTCATATCACAGTTTCAACCCAACAAAGTGGAAGAAGCTTTAAAAGATGATAGTTGGGTCAAAGCAATGCAAGAGGAACTTAATCAATTTGAGAAAATCAAGCATGGACCTTGGTTCCAACCAATAAAAAACATCCATTAACGGAACAAAATAGGGTAAGAAACAAAGCCCATCTAGTCGCTTAAGGCTACTCACAACAACAAAAAAAAAAGTTGACTACGTGAAACTTTTGCTCCAGTAGCACGGTTAGAATTAATTAGTATCCTTCTTGTTTATGGTTATATCTCATGAGTTACAAAAACCTCTATCTATTTGCATTCTCTACTTAAATAACATGTCTCCTCACCTTCCTTCTACCTAATTTTATTCTAATTATTTTATTATACAAAAATTATCTCTTTTATCTTCCCATTTATTCATTCATGGAAACGTAAACAAATTAATAGACAAAATTAATTCCTTCTTTGAAACAAACTAATTAAATGGTAATTGGGTGCTCATTCCTTTCAACTTCTTGCACCCTTTCTGTATTCCTAAGAAACAGTCTGAGACCTAAGGACTATATATTTCTAAGTTCAAGAGAGAGCCACAATTTTTCAATTACTCAGATGGTGCAATAAGATGTGCCTTGAATAGATTTATTAGGAGTATCGTGTTTCCACTCAAGCTTCTCATATCAGGTGGAATTAATAAGCGTGGCACTTTTTTCGCAGATGTCATCACTCGCAACAACAAAAATTTATATTATCAATTCACGAGTAGTACAAACCATGAATGTTGAATCAGGCAATTATCCTCATTCTAGCTTTGCTTCATAAATTTTTTTGGGATATTGATCTCCTTTGTCGTCTCATAACTCTACTTTATTTCTTGAACTAAAATTCACATTTTCCCAATGTTGCAGGTGTTGGCAAAGGCTAAGGAGAAATTTGGTTTGTCTCCCATTCTCATTAGTGAACTTTTCTTGATGATATTTCCATGACGAGTGCTGCATTATAGAGTTAATATCTCAAAAGGTCACTCAACTTTAAAAATTTATCTAGTAAAGTTATTAAACTTTGTTTTATATCGATAAAATCACTCAACTTTGACCTTTGTATCAACAAAATCACTCAACTATATTTATCATTAGCAAAATAAATCATTTTTTATGCCAATAAAATTAAAGAAAACATACATACTAGACAATATAAGGATTAATATTGCAACAGATTCAGATTAAAAGCTAGTGTTTAGGTTCGCATAGCAATTCACTTTCGAAGCTTAAACATAAATTAATAATATCCCATTACATCATTAAACTAAATGGAAATGAGAATCAAAAAGCTCTAACTGAATTAGCGATACTTAATGAAACCAATTTCCTTAGCATTGTTGCACTACTAAAAAAAACAGGAAAAGCGACCACAAAAAACCGACCACAGATTGTGGTCACAAAAAAACCGACCACAAGTGGTCGGTTTTTCGTAAAAAAAAATAATTTTTTTTTTTAATCAAAAACCGACCAAAAGTGGTCGGTTTTTCTATTTTAAAATTGCCAAAAATTAATTAAATTAACTAGCAAAAATAAAATTCCTTAAAACCGATCACATGTGGTCGGTTTTTGATTAAAAATAAATAAAATAATTATTTAAAAATTCTTTTTAATTTTTTATAGCAAATATATTAAATTTGTTTTCAAAAACCGACCACAAGTGGTCGGTTTTTTTTTAATATAAATAAAAATTAATTAATTTTAAAAAACCGACCACTTGTGGTCGGTTATTTCAAGAAAATAAAAATCAATTAATTTTTAAAAACCGACCACAAGTGGTCTGTTTTTTTTAAAAAATAAAAATAAAAATAAAAATCAATTAATTTTAAAAAATCGAACACAAGTGCTCGGTATTTTTTTTTTAAAAATAAAATAATAAAAAACCGACATTTCCCAAAAAATTAATATAAATAAAAACGTAAAAGTGAATATATTTTTTTTAAATTATACCAACCACTTGTGGTCTGCTTTTATTTAATAAAAATAAAATATTTAATATTAAACTTGTGGTCGGTTTTTGTTAAAAAATATTAAAAATAAATTAAGAAATATTAAAAATCCGACCACTTGTGGTTGGTCAGGTTTTTTAAAAAAATATTAAAAATAAATTAAGAAATACTAAAAAACCAACCACTTGTGGTTGGTTTTTCGTAAAAAAATATTAAAAATAAGTTAAGAAATATAAAATAAAGAAATAAATAAATAACATGAAACATAATCTTTATTTTTTACTTACTTTTCCATAAAATAAATATATTGTCCATCGAGTGTATATTTTTATACGTGTATATCTCGTGTAGTTGTTTATGTAATAGTCAAAAGCTAATTGAATGTATACAAGTATATTAAATACGTTGATATTATACGATCGAGGTAATAATATACTGTTGGAGTTATAATAATGTAAGGTAAATAATCGATAATTAATTAGAGTATAAGGAATACGCTGTATTATGAGGTAATATACTCGTGCATGTGATGTATATATATATATATATCTCATGTAGTGATGTACGTAGCAGTCAAGAGCAACCTAACTGAATCTATTCAAGTATTTTGAATAACACGTTGATATCATACGATCGACGTAAGATCATATACTGTTGAAGTTATAATAATGTAAGCTAATTAATCGATAATTCATCAGAGTATATTTGAAATACGTTGTATTACGGGGTAATATACTCGTGTATGTGATGCATATAGTACATATTTAGAAACTGATAGTCAATAGAGTGTGTGTGTGTGTATATACGTATATCTCGTGTAGTGATGTACGTAGCAGTCAAGAGCAACCTAACTGAATCTATTCAAGTATTTTGAATAACACGTTGATATCATACGATCGACGTAAGATCATATACTGTTGAAGTTATAATAATGTAAGCTAATTAATCGATAATTCATCAGAGTATATTTGAAATACGTTGTATTACGGGGTAATATACTCGTGTATGTGATGCATATAGTACATATTTAGAAACTGATAGTCAATAGAGTGTGTGTGGTTGTGTATATACGTATATCTCGTGTAGTGATGTACGTAGCAGTCAAGAGCAACCTAACTGAATCTATTCAAGTATTTTGAATAACACGTTGATATCATACGATCGACGTAAGATCATATACTGTTGAAGTTATAATAATGTAAGCTAATTAATCGATAATTCATCAGAGTATATTTGAAATACGTTGTATTATGGGGTAATATACTCGTGTATGTGATGCATATAGTACATATTTAGAAACTGATAGTCAATAGAGTGTGTGTGTGTGTATATACATATATCTCGTGTAGTGATGTACGTAGCAATCAAGAGCAACCTAACTGAATCTATTCAAGTATTTTGAATAACACGTTGATATCATACGATCGATGTAAGATCATATACTGTTGAAGTTATAAGATCATTTTTGTCGTTGATTTTTAAATAATATATTACGTGTCATTAATTTTTGCTTACGTAATTTATTCATAATGATTTTATGACATTGATTAACTTGATAATATTTTATTGCATATTTACTGATTTTATTAAATAGCAGTCTAATTTAATTTTCCCAATTTATTTAAAA
This sequence comes from Capsicum rhomboideum, assembly GCA_031232105.1. NCBI lineage: Eukaryota > Viridiplantae > Streptophyta > Magnoliopsida > Solanales > Solanaceae > Capsicum > Capsicum rhomboideum. The sequence goes on from CP124719.1 coordinate 35,328,078, forward strand.
TCTAGCCACTCTGTGCCTAATTTGATATCAATTTTAGCCTAAATTGATCTTAAATTGAAATCCCTAATCCAATTCCAATTAACCCAATTCTAACCTATTCTTGCAATTTTAAATCTCAGCCATTGATCATACGATCAACAGCTGAGATTAAATCCTTCTTTTTCTTCCTTTTCAATCAAAACTAACCCCTCAAAACAAAAACCCTAAGTCATTTTCCTCCATACACAGCCGCACCTCCCATTTCTCTCTCTCTCCCATCGCCCTTTCTCTCTCTCTCTCTCTCCCATCGCCCTCTCTCGATCTCTCCACCACCGGCGAAATCCACGCCGCCTCACCTCTCTCCTCTTTGCAAACCGCCTGTGAAACCCACAAGACAGCCGCCAACCCCCCAAGGTCCTCTCTCCCTCTAGATCTCCTCCCAACCACCACCGCCGCACCACCGTCACCGGTGGATTACAACCGACGAACTCCCACCAACTCCGAACAGCCACCGCACCTCACTCCTCTTCTTCCTCTCCTCCAGCGCCGGCGAATCAGCCATGGCTGGTGAGAATCACCACAGTGTTGCCTCCATCGCCGCCGCACCGCCTCCCACCGACAACCATCGCGACTATCGGCGAACCGAACCCCGTCAGCCGCCTCTCACAGTACATCAGAAAATTGTTTTAATAGCAGATTCTTACAATCCGTCCCCGGTATGTCCCTATTTCATTGTCACACTTGTTTATTATCATTGCTATCCGATTTATGCCTGAGGCGGATTTGAAATTCATAACCATTAACAAGATTTTTGTCTATTTTTTCTTGGGATTCTTGTTTGATTACCCATTTGTGTTAGCATGAGAAAAGCCCCAAATTCATGAGCTTTTGAATCAACAGCTGTCTGTGTTGGGAACCGATTTTTGCATTGAGGTTTTTTTTATTATTATTTATCTCGTTTAGCATAGTTCATGTTGACAGTTTTGGTACTTGTTATCTTGGTAAACTTGAATATGTGCCCATTAATTTTAGCATGACTCCATCTCTCTCCGACCCTTAATATATTTCAAAGCTCGTATTCTGATTTTGCTCAAGTATGTTATTGAGTGTCAAAAAATTCTTAATCGGTGATTTCTCTTTTGATAAATAATATTTTTTCTTCAGATTTGAATTAGATATTTGCAAAGAGGCATATCATAAGGAAGGATCAATTTTTGTGAAAGCAATTTTGGAACATTACTTTACTTAAAGGTAAGTTGATTTCTCTATATTTTCTTATATTGAAGTCGAATGTATTGTTATGGTGGGATTATTTGCTGTAGAAGGCTTTGAAAGCCATAGGTTTTGTGATGATTTTATGGTGTGAGAGGGACATGCGACGCCTCTACTTATTTGCTTTATTAAATTTGTAGAACTGTTTGACTTATATTAGAAGTGAAAATATGTACTAGTGACATAAAAATGGTTACGTGTAGTCGCTTGAAAATGTGAATTAGTTATTTGAAAATGGTTAAGTGTAGAGCATTGGGCATTTGAATTAGTTACTTGAAAATGGTAGTGGCTTGAAAATGTGTATTTGTTACTTGAAAATGGTAGTGACTTGAAAATGTGTATTAGTTATTTGAAAATGGTCAAGTGTAGTAAGTTGTAATGTGCAAATACTTACTTGAAAATGTGCATTAGTTACTTGAAAATTGTTAAGTGTAGAGACTTGAAATGTGTTTTAGTTAATTAAAAATGGTTAAGTGTAGAGACTTGAAATGTGAATTAGTTACTTGAAAATAGTAGTGACTTGAAATGTGAATTAGTTACTTGAAAATGGTCGTGACTTGAAAATGTGTATTAGTTATTTGAAAATGGTTAAGTGTATAGACTTGAAATGTGTTTTAGTTAATTAAAAATGGTTAAGTGTAGTGGCTTGAAAATGTGTATTAGTTACTAGAAAATGGTTAAGTGTAGAGACTTGGGCATTTGAATTAGTTACTTGAAAATGGTAGTGGCTTGAAAATGTGAATTAGTTATTTGAAAATGGTTAAGTGTAGAGCATTGGGCATTTGAATTAGTTACTTGAAAATGGTAGTGGCTTGAAAATGTGTATTAGTTCTTGAAAATGGTTAAGTGTAGAGATTTGGTCATTTGAATTAGTTACTTGAAAATGTGTATTAGTTACTTGAAAATGGTTTAGTGTAGTAACTTTAATTAAGATTGTCATTGCTTGTGTAGATGGAATTTGATTATAGCTGGATATATCAACGAAATAATGATAATAGAGTGGGTATGAGAGAGGAATTTGCAGCAGGTGTCAATCGATTTATTGAACAATCCAAAACACTTTATGATTGGTTAATTTTCGGATTGATTCGTTGTCCTTGTGTAAGATGTGATGGTACATTCATTCTAAAAGAAGATGTTGTGAGGAATCATCTTTATAGCAAGGGGTTTCCCGGTGATGCACCTCGGGCTGCGAGAGGCCTAAGCTCACTTGATGATTACACTACAGATGAGGAGGATGATTTTGATGATGATGATGAAGGTGGGGATGAGGAGGATGATGAGGATGACTTTTAGTTTATTTTTGATTTGTAAACTTTGATATTTATATGTTTTGATTTTGATATTTGAATGTTTAAAAAGATGTTTTAATGTTTCTAAATTGGTGGGTTGTATTGAGATGATTGAATGTTTTTGAATTGGTGGGCTGTGGAAATGCAGCATATATGCTGTAATTTTTTTAAAAAAAATTCCAGAAAAACCGACCACTTGTGGTCGGTTTTTCTGAAAATTTGCAAAAATACCGACCACAAGTGGTCGGTTTATAAATAAAAAATATTATTTAAACATTTTTTTTTAATATTATTAAATTTATTTAACAAAAACTGACCACATGTGGTCGGTTTTTTAAAATTATTAAATTTTTTTTTTACAAAAACCGACCACATGTGGTCGGTTTTCTAAAATTATTAAATTTTTTTTTACAAAAACCGACCACATGTGGTCGGTTTTCTAAAAAAGTTTTTTTTTTTTTTTTTACAAAAAACTACCACATGTGGTCGAAAAAATTTTAATAAATTTTTTTAATATAAAAAGAATTTTAATAAAAAAAATTATTTAAAATATAATTAATATCAATTTATAAATAAATAAATATTTTTTGAAAAAAGCGACCACATGTGGTCGGTTTTAAAAAAAGCGACCACATGTGGTCGCTTTTGGAAAAGCTACCACTATTTTACCGACCACACAATGTGGTCGATTTTTTGGTCGCAAATACAGGAAAACCGACCATTTGTGGTCGGTTTTCCTGTTTATTTTAGTAGTGTTGTGGAACTAAATTTTGTTCCCGCGGTGAAAATGAATACCAAAAGTATACCTAAGGATTAATTTGTATGATACTGTCTGATGACATATATATGAAATCTAAGTATATACTGGGGATGTATATCCATTTCACTAGGGATAATTATAATCAAGAGATAATTTGATAATATTATCATATTATACGAAGTGTGTAAGGAATCGAAAGTATAATTAGTTTAATGGTGTTAATATATGGCTGGTTCCATAGATATGGAAAATATGCATTTCTCTATCATTTTCAGCTTTACCGGAAAGCATACATCTAGCTTTTTGTATGCAAAAAAATTGAAATTTTTGACCCGTCCAGCTCCGCATAGAAACCTTTTATTTTCAACCCGCACTGCACCCGCATAAGAGCTCCCTCCGCACCACCCAACATCGGCTTTAACCCGCGCTGCACCTGCCCCTCCTCCTCGTCATTCCTAATTTTGATAGTACATGGGTAATTTTGTTTATTTGTGGGGTTTATGTGTTCGTGACATGAAAAAATAATTTATTTTGCCATGTCAAATTTTTTAAAATGATAAATTTGGTTTAGTGATTTTGGAAGATAAAAGTCCTAACTTGAGTGATATTGTTCATACAAAACAAAGTTCAATGACTTTGCTAGATAAATTCTCAAAGTTGAGTGACCTTTTGAGATATTAGCTCCTGCATTATATGATACTAATGTTCTAAATGTTCAATGTATTGTTCTCTTTTATCTAGAATTTTACCACATATTTTTTGTTCGCTTCGAATTGTTTTCCTTTGTAGATGTGGCCATCTTTGGTTAATGAAGCTAAGGAGGGAGATTTGTACAAATGAGACCTATGTTTTGTTGGAATGATCATATTTCAGTATATTGTCAGATTTTTACAATCAAATTTAAGAATTGTTTGAGACTCTTTTCATGTAATTGTTTTCCTTCTATTTTGCAATACTTGTTTTATACTGATATCTTTCTTCATTATTGCTATTTTTCCCTTTTCTTAAAGTGCCGTAAAAAATATAGATTATTGCTTAATGTACCATTGCTATTTCTAAAAGAAATTCTCAATGATTCTTTATAATTTCTTTATGTATTTTCCCAAAGGATGTCTTTTGGGAAATTTGTAACTCTTTGTGTCGATGATCAATAAGAGTTATGGTGTGATGGATAGAATTCCTTCATCCTTAATTAGGGGTCTCCGGTTAGAGCTTTATTTATGAAACAAACTTCTATTAGGGAACACAGTTCCCTTTGAAATGAGCCTTACATGGCGTGAATTTGAAATTGTCGGGGCCTCCATATGGATATCGAACATTAGGTGAAAGAAAAACAGAACTCTTTGTGTCGAGGAGTTTCATTAGTAATTTCGTACCAATTTTCATTGGGTGGACTCCTTGAATTTATAAGAGATGGTGGTGGATGTTTTCGGGATGGCAGACGGATCAAATGATGGAGAAGAAATTATTGTTTTGAAATTTTGAAGAAAATTTGGACGAAAATTATATCTAATGAGTTGCAACACAAAGACATATATAGGTTGGATTAACATAAAGATTATAATTAAGAAAAATTGTTAAGTTTGATTAGTAAATCAATATATGATATTGTGTTGGTTCTTAATTTTAATATTGTTAATAATTTATTCTCCAATTAAATTCTTTCAAATTAGTAATTAATGTATCTCATACTTTTTATATTCGATAACATGTTTGTATGCATTAATATTTAGTATTGTTATACTTCATATTGAAATTTGAATGTGTTATTTCTTTGATTTCTTTATTGCTAAGGATTTATTAGAAGAAGATGATGAATGGAATATAATTTCTTTTTTAAAAGAAAATGAAGAGGTAGGGAAGTATGAAGAGAAAACAGAAAAGTGAAAGATATTAAAGATAAAAAAATTAAAGAGAGAGGAAAAGATAAAATTAGATAAAAAAAAAAAATGCATACTAGATTGATGTAGTTAGATTTGTATTAAATATATAAATAAATAGTTGAATTTTAAAATTTGTTAAAAATATACACGAAAAGAAACCAAGTTTTGTTGAATTTTTTCTACTTTCTTTTAAGAAAATAAAATTATTTTTTCACTGACAATATATTATAAGTATTTTAGAAGATTAAAACTACTTAAATTACAAAATTTTAAGAAAATCTATATCAATCAATCAATATATCAATATATATATATAAAGGAAGGTTAGGAATCTGCTGATGTGGCATGCTTCTAAGGCCACCATTCCTATTTTCTATTTTTTTTTTCCTTTTTCATCTATTTAATTCATTTTATTGTAACAAAAAAACTGAATTGTTTTAATATATGTACTAATGCTGGTCATTAAATAAAATTAATTGATTCTATTTGTATTCCCCACTAATGTTGTATTAATAGTGGATGTTACGAGTATATAATCATTATGCAATTAAGCTTTGAAAATGAATAGGCAAAAAATAAAAGTCAATAATAAAAAAACATTATTGTGAGCAAATGCCAAGACGTTTCAAACTTCTTTAAAGCCTTCATAAACAAATTCAATGTTAAAATTAATCCTCACCATTTATAATACTCTTTATTTTTTTTCTAAATAACTTTTTTCAGTTGCAACATAATTCTACATTACTTAATTATAGAATTTGAAAAGTTTCTACACAACTAGAATTTAACACAATTATATAAACAGTGACATTCAATATGCACTCACCATTTCACTTATCTCAAGAATCAAAATAAAATTTTGTGTGGTACAAATTTGCAGAAGTAGAAGATAGAAAGAATCATCCAAGGAAAAAAATCATAATGTTCCAAGATTATTTTGTGCTCTCAAAACATCAACATTGCTACTATATATTGTGCTCTTGTATAGATGTTGGATCAACAACACGTTATATTATATGAATAACTCTGTGTTGATCATCTTTCAAGATACTGAGCACCTTTCACGTGAATATAATAAAGGGATTACTATGCTTCTGCTAGGCATTTAGAATTTCACTGATATTTGAGGTTGAAGCAAGAAGAAGAAAAGGAGCAGAAATCAGAACTTTTGAAGAAGTTTTAGCCTAGATCGACATATAATTTGATAAGTATATTTTTCAACCTAGAATTTTATATGAATGTTGTTCTTCTTCTTCTTTCATCTCTACCTTTTTTTCATTGAAATACATTGAATTTGTATAAGCAAAAATGACAATATTTTAGAAAAATATTGATATTGAAAGATTTTACAAAGTGAAAAATATACAGAGTACTGGGAGAAAAAAAAAACAATAAACAAAGAGGGATAAGGAAAATAGAAAAATAGAGATGTCAAGAAAAAGAAGGGAAAGAAAAGGCTCCATATAATATTGCCAAAATTAAAGTTTGATTTTCAAATAATGATTCATTTATTGTGTTCCATATAAAAGTCTTAATATGTTCCATATATAATCTTCCTAAATTTATAAAGATTGATGATAAATTATTTAAATGGTAGGAGATAATTATTTAAAAAGAAGCAAGAAAGAGAGCATATTTTTAAAATATTACGAGGAGAAAAAGAAGGCAGTAAATTCTGATTTGAGAGAAAATTTTGGGAATAAAGATTTTAATTAGGAAGGGCGCAGCTCATAATTAACGTGTGTGAAAGAAGGAAAAAGAAATGAAAATGGAAAGGAAAGGCATAAGGAAAAAAATGGTAAAAGAGGAATACGGAAGATTTGAATTTGATTGTATAATTTCCTTTCTTGGTTTTCTGTTTTTATATTTTTAGTTTATTTCATATTATATAAAATTCATATAAATAAAAAAATACGATTGGATGCATACAAAAGTATTAGTAAAAACTAAAAATTCTAGAAAATATATTTCACACATTTTTTGATTGTATAATGTATAGTTTCCTTTCTTGATTTTCTGTTTTTATATTTTTAATTTATTTCAAATTATATAGAATTCATATAAATAAAAAAACACAATTGGATGCATACAAAAATATTAGTAAAACTAAAATTTCTAGAAAATATATTTCACACATTTGTCAGTATTATGTGTAGTATTGTAGAACAAAAGATCTGTGAATGAAAATATTATATTTGTAATTCCGTTAATTTATATCTCTGATAATTTAAATCAGTCAGTAATATATATTGTGAATGAAAATATATATGTCGGATAATTTGACGAATGAATTTACTTTGATATTATGTTAGTTTTATTCCGTAAACTCATTGATGGTCTATGGAGGGGTGATGTAGTTTTTTGATAATTTTGTCTTTGTTCTTTTCATTTTTTTTCTGTTTCTTATATATATTTTTAACTTAAGTGTTGTTTTTGGTCCTCTACTCGATATTCAATATTTGAATTGAAGTTCGAATAATTCAAATTTGAGTATTGTAGGATTCAATTCTGAAGGTGGCACTTCTAACATGCTTTTTTTTGTTTGAATTTGAGACTTCTAACTATAAATGGAGGAATCTCAATCATTCAACTACAATTCATGGTGGTAACTTACATATTTTGATTAAAAAAAGAAGTCAACTGTCACTTCTTTAGTTCTTAATGGTTGTGTCTCTTGGTCTTCATTTACCGCTTCTATTAGTTTTTTTTAGTTCTTTACATGGAAGGTATTTTCCTTTTATTTCCCCTTTTTCCTTTCATTCTTCACATTTTATACTTGCTCTTATTTTCTCTATTTATGTGTTACATTAAAAAGGGTTACTTTTGCAATTCTCTCGATTACACTTTTTTTGGTCTTACACAGAAGTTTGTAAGAAAAATGCTTACACAAATGTAATGATATAAGACCATTTTACATTTTTCTGGCTCTCACGGGTTTTATAGTACACAACTAAGGAGGGAACTAGAAGTAAAATTATCTACCTCATAATAAAAATGCTAATACATATTCTAAATAATTCACATTTATCAATTAACTCAAATATATATTGTTAAAAGTTAATTCATTTCATAAAAATGAGGGCTATAACAAATTTAAACACGATTTTACATGAAGCGCAGGTGCAATTTGCTTCCAGTAAGTTTCGCTGTCCACTTATTTCTCTTATTATTTTTTTGCGTATGTTTAGTTTCTTAATTGAAAACTATTAATCGAGGTTCTATTCACAAACACATTAAATGAAAAAGATCGTGTATTAAAATCAGTTATTTGCACATATTGAACAGTGATAAGTTTTTGTTCGAACATCCTAATTTTTCATTTTTAAAGAAAATATGATAAGAAAATTTATAGTTCATATAGGATTTAATCCCAATTATCATGAATTATTTTTGTATGCATATACATGAAACTTTCATCTTTTATATCTTGAAAAAATTTATAAATTAAAATTATTGATGTACCGCGCGAAGCGCGGACATGTACACTAGTATAATAATAAAGTAAAAAAATGTAGGCAAGGTAATGTGACACCTCTCTATGGCCAAGAAACCTATTTATCTTTTTTCTCATTTTTTTGACAATTTTTTTCTATAATTCTTTACTTATTATTATGTAAGAATATATGTGTATATTACTAGTCCTCTATTTATTCTTATTCTTTAATGCATTTTATTAATTAATACTCCACTCTTCCTATTCAAAAGTCTCTAAACACAATTTAATGATCATTTTTCTAGCCAAATAACAATTCATATTTAATTACGTATTGGTTCAAATCTTTAGAAAGGCAAATTTGAGTGCAATTGATTGTTTTTATGTACACAATTTAATGATCATTTTTCTTGCCAAATAACAATTCATATTTAATTACGTATTGGTTCAAATCTTTAGAAAGGCAAATTTCAGTGCAAATATAATCGGTTAAGATTTGAAAATTAAAAAAAAATTTCTTTTAAACTTCAATAATCGAAAATTTATATAATTCACGCGAAGCGCGGATAAATTTACTAGTTAAAGATGAATAGAAAAAACTTTAAAAATGCATATGAACGTATATCAGACTCCAGTTTTGTTTTGCATTTGTGTGAACAAAAAAAAGCTGCTAGAAAATCTTGAGAAATAGATTAATTAGTACAAGAGTGATCAAAATTATTAGCAATTTCATTATATATAAGATTTAGATGTTCAAAGGATTGGTGGTTAGTGTGATGGGCCGGGCTTCATATTTATATTGATTTCATTCATGTTTAAACCAGGAAATTACATGGAATGTCCTCCATAGTGGATGCTTTATATTTTTGTCCCTCATAAGAAAAGTCTTTAAAGACTAGTCTTCCTTCATTTTTATGTATACAACAAGTACATTTTTGCCCCTATACACCTTAAATGTTTTTACTCTTTCCATACTCATTTGTCTCTCAACTTTTTTTTTTTTTTTTTACTGTTACTTGATTTTAATTTTTTTTTTCTTGTTTTAATTCATTTGTCTCAACCTTTATTTTTTGTTTTTTTCTTCTTTTTTTTTCTTTTCTTTCTCAAACATTATTTATTTTTTATTTCTATTTTTGTAATTTATTGTCTCAACCTTTATTTTTTTTATTTTTTGTTTTCTCTTTTCTCATTTTTTTTTAATTTTTCTCAAACTTTATTTTTTCTTCTCATTTTTTTTTCTCAACTTTCATTTTTTTTATTTTTCTCTTTTTTCTATTTTCTTAACATTTATTTTTTTTCTTCTCTTTTTTTTCTTTTTCTCAATCTTTATTTTTTGCCTTCTCTTTTTTGTTTTTCTCAGCTTCTATTATATTTTGCTAATGAACAGAAAGTTGGATAATCCGCAAAAAGGATCTTCTTTCTTTGACATCAAAGTAAACGTAAGGGCCTGACTTGCCGTTTGGAAGTTCTTTGGAATAAGTCTTGCCTCTAAGGAAAGAGTTATAAAACATTAACTTGTTGTTTGTAGTGCTAACTTTTGCCCATGAGGGCGTATAACTTTTTTTTGAAAGTCTTTGGGCTAAGTCTTGCCTCTAAGGAAGAGTTATAGAACATCTCATAAATCAAGACACAATGTAGTAGTTTCAACTCTTGCTCGTGTGACGTAACTTGTTGTTTGAAAGTCCTTAGGCTAAGTCTTGCCTCTAAGGCTAGAGTTATAGAACATCTCATAAATCAAGACACAATGTGATAGTGTCAACTCTTGCCCATGGGGCATAACTTGTTGTTTGAAAGTCTTTGAGTTAAGTCTTGCCTCTAAGGCAAGAGTTATAAAGCATCTCATAAATCAAGATAAATGTAGTAGTGTCAACTCTTACCCATGGAGCGTAACTTGATGTTTAAAAGTCCTTGGGCTAAGTCTTGCCTTTAAGACAAGAGTTATAGAGCATCCCATAAGTCAAGACACAACGTGGTAGTGTCAACTCTTGCCTATGGGGCATAACTTGTTGTTTGAAAGTCGTTGGGCTAAGTCGTGCCTCTAAGGCAAAGTTATAGAGCATCTCATAAATCAAGACTCAATGTGGTAGTGTCAACTCTTGCCCATGGGGCATAACTTGTTGTTTGAAAGTCCTTGAGCTAAGTCTTTCCTCTAAGGCAAGAGTTATTGAACATCTCATAAATAAAAACATAATATGGTAGTGTCAACTCTTGCCCATTGGGCGTAACTTGTTGTTTGAAAGCCCTTGGTCTAAGTCTTGCCTCTAAGGCAAGAGTTATAGAGCATCTCATAAATCAAGACACAATGTGGTAGTGTCAACTCTTGCTCATGGGGCATAACTTGTTGTTTGAAAGTCATTAGGTTAAGTCTTGCCTCTAAGGCAAGAGTTATATAGCATTTCATAAGTCAAAACATAATGTGGTAGTGACAACTCTTGCCCATGGGGCGTAACTTGTTGTTTGAAAGTACTTGGGCTAAGTCTTGCCTCTAAAGCAAGAGTTATAGAGCATCTCATAAATCAAGACACAACATGATAGTGTCAACTCTTGCCCATGGGGCATAACTTGTAATTTGAAAGTCTTTGGGCTAAGTCTTGCCTCTATGGAAAAGTTATAGAGCATCTCATAAATCAAAACTCAATGTGGTAGTGTCAACTCTCGCCCATGGGGCATAAATTGTTGTTTGAAAGTCCTTGGGCGAAGTCTTACCTCTAAGGCAAGAGTTATAGAGCATATCGTAAATCAAGACACTACGTGGTAGTGTCAACTCTTGCCCATGGGGCATAACTTGTTGTTTGAAAGTCATTGGGCTAAGTCTTGCCTCTAAGGCAAAGTTATAGAGCATCTCATAAATCAAGACTCAATGTGGTAGTGTCAACTCTTGCCCATGGGGCATAACTTGCTGTTTGAAAGTACTTGGGCTAAGTTTTGTCTCTAAGGCAAAATTTATAGAACATCTTATAAATAAAAACATAATATGGTAGTGTCAACTCTTGTCCATGGGTCGTAACTTGTTGTTTGAAAGCCCTTGGTCTAAGTCTTGCCTCTAAGGCAAGAGTTATAGAGCATCTCATAAATCAAGACACAACATGATAGTGTCAACTCTTGCCCATGGGACATAACTTGTTGTTTGAAAATCTTTGGGCTAAGTCTTGCCTCTAAGGCAAGAGTTATATAGCATTTCATAAGTCAAAACATAATGTGGTAGTGACAACTCTTGCCCATGGGGCGTAACTTGCTGTTTGAAAGTCCTTGGACTAAGTCTTGCCTCTAAGGCAAGAGTTATAGAGCATTTCATAAATCAAGACACAACGTGGTTGTGTCAACTCTTGCCCATGGGGCATAACTTATTGTTTGAAAGTCCTTGGGCTAAGTCTTGCCTCTAAGACAAGAGTTATAGAACATCTCATAAATAAAAACACAATATGATAGTGTCAACTCTTGCCCATGGTGCGTAACTTGTTATTTGAAAGCCCTTGGTCTACGTCTTGCCTTTAAGGCAAGAGTTATAGAGCATCTCATAAATCAAAACACAATGTGGTAGTGTCAACTCTTGTCCATGGGACATAACTTGTTGTTTGAAAGTCATTGGGCTACGTCTTGCCTCTAAGGCAAGAGTTATAGAGCATTTCATAAGTCAAAACATAATGTGGTAGTGTCAACTCTTGCCCATGAGACGTAACTTGTTGTTTGAATGTCTTTAGGTTAAGTCTTGCCGCTAAGGCAAGAGTAATAAAACATCTTATAAATCAAGACACAATATGGTAGCCTATGAGGTGTGACTTGTAGTTTGGAAGGAATCGAAGAAAAGAAAAGAAAAAAAAAAAGGTTACGGAAAAATTTTAAAAAAATAAAAAATCAAAGAAAAATAAAGAATGTTAAAATAAAAAAAATCAAAGAAAATGAAAAGGAGAAAAAGAAAAAAAAAATAGAAGTTGAGAGAAGAAAAAAAAAAAGAAAAGAAAGGTTGAGAAAAATTAAAAATATAAAGAAAAAAAGTCAAAATAAAAAATAAAAGAAAAATAAAGGTTGAGAAAAAAAGAAGAAAAGAAAAAATAAAAACCAAAGAAAAATTAAAAAGAGAAAAAAAATAGAAGTTGAAAGGAGAAAAGGAAAAAATGAAAAACGTAAAGGTTGAGAAAAATTAAAAAAAAAAAAAAAAAGAGAAAACAAAAATAAAAAATAAAAGTAAAATAAAACAGAAAAAAAAATTGAAGTTGAAAGATAAATGAGCATAGAGAGTTGTTTGAAAATATTTGATATATAGAAGGACAAATATGTATTTGTTTCATACATAAAAAAGGAGGGCTAATTTAGTAAAACTTTTGTTACGGAGGGACAAAAAAGCAAAACCACCCACTATAGAGGCTATTTATGTAGTTTACCCTGTTTAAACGGGGAGTTGAACTCAAAACTTTAAAGGATTTCAAGCAAAAAAACCTGTAATTCCTTGCTTGCTATTTTGTTAGTTCAATATTTTTGCATTACTTGCGAATGAAATTTTTTCGTCGAAATCTTTATATATACATGGGAGACATAAGTACGATGAAGTGACAAGTATATATGACGAGTAATTATATTTATCTTTTATCCGCTTTTTTTTATTTATTCGTGTAATTCTGCTCATCCAAACGTTGCTTAGAAGACCCAAATACAAAAGAGCAGTCTGTTTATTTTCTACTCTTCCCAAAACAGAATACTTACAATGAAAAATCAACACGGTGATTTCGGAGCCACTGGCTGGGGAATTGTGACAAATATGACAATTTGATTCCATCATTGAAAATGTAGTCTCCGAAACTGGTGCCATGCTTTATTTGACTCTGTTATTTTTTAATCATCTTCTACTCTTCTTTTATTTAAATTCTACATAAAAATATATTTTATATAATAAAATTTAACTACCTAAAGAGTTTTGAAATTCCTTAGCAATACATTTCCCCTTTCCCTTTGACGTAGTTAATTTTCTAGGTGAAGTTGAAATTCTATTATTGGTGTGATTAATTTAATCTGCTCACTATTGAGTTTATTTACATTCATCCGTAGATTCAACTGATGTTTCATAGTACATTCGCCGCATGAATTGAAACTGATATTTCATAGTGTTGTAGTTTATTCATGGCTTTTTGGTCAGTCATCATTGAGATTATTTACAAAGTGAAAATAAATTAGTATTTTGAATATAAATACGCACAATTAGGGGTGAGCATGGTATGTGTAAGGGGGCTAACTTTTTTTTTATCAAACCCACTTCGCAGCCACATGCACTATGGCTTCAACTCTCACCTTTACCACTCAACACTTAGTTTGCCTAGACTTACGAAATAAAATAGACACAAGCACATACAGCAATCTCTTCCCAACTTTGTATTTAACTCGTGCCACAAAGAAGCATACAAAGCCGGCCTTACAAAAATCTTACCAACACAGCTAAATCTAGCTTATGACAGCCTACCTGTGCCTATTTATAGGCCACAACTTCTATAACATGGAAGGAGCATGCCCAACATATGTCCAGCACATGCCCCTATCTTAATTCAGTTGACATCCCCAACAAATAGGATAATTTAAATTCAAATACGAAATTCAAATTGCAACAGCGACAAAGTCTTGCCACATGTCCAAGTCGGCTGTAACTGCACAACTGTCGGCATGTGTAAGGAAGGCACACGCCCAGTGCTAACACATCCTTGGTAGCACTTGTGTCAATTTCACAACAGGGCCCTGGGCGTCTCTTCACTCACCCATACCACTGCCTTGTCAACACCCAAGCCGTCTTGTTCAAGCCATGTCTAGCCTTGATTGCCTTGTCGTAGACACGTCTCTACAACATGATTTGTCTTATCTTTAATCAGCCTTAGCCTTGATCCACCTTGGCTTGCCAGCCCTTGTCATGTCTTAGCCACGCCTTGCATGACTTAGCCATGTCGGCAGACTGTCCTCAAGTGAATCTCACCTTGACCGAAGTCATTGGTTCTTGGCTAGGTCCATCATGTAAATCCCTAGTCAAACCCGAGCCGTTCGAACCATCAGGGTCTAACAAATATCCCCCAGTTAAGCTTGTCTTCCTCGACTATGCAGAATCTAAGTAGGTCTTGACTTCGTCTTCAAATTACCACAATGATGGTCCTTTTTCCCAAGCAGCATCACACACTGGCTTGCCTTTCCATTGAACCAGAAATTTTGTCCGCTTATTCTTCTTGTCTTGTCCCAAAGTTTGGTGATCCAAGATCTTTTCAATCTCCTCTTTATACTGCTGCCGCACAAGAGGAGGAGAACAACTTGTTGTCGACCTTGCTAGATCTTCAGCATATTCATAAAATGGCTTCAGAAAACTCACATGGAAAGTAGGATGGATCTTTAGCCTTTCAGGCAGATTCAATCGGTAAGCTACTTCACCTACCAGTTTTATCACTCTAAAGGGTCTATCATATTTTAAAATCAGCCCACGATGAATCATCTTGCTATTGATTTTCTTCTAGATCTGGGGAGTAAGCTTTAGCAACACCTTGTCACCAACCTGGAATACCAAAGCACGCTGATATCTGTCATCATACTTCTTCATTCATTTTGCTGCCTTTCTCAAACTGTCTTGTGCTTCATCTAGCAACTCTTGCTTGTCTCGTGCATACTTGTAGGCAGAAAGACACTTGTCCTATGTTTTGGACTTAGCGACTTCCAGCGGCGTGTTAGGCTACATGCCCAACATTAGTTCAAAGGGGCACTTCTCAATTGCCAACGACCTATGCAGATTATAACAAAACTGCGCACTGTCTAACAATTCTCAGCCACATAGTGCCTCAAATATTCTTTAAATAGATAATTTATTCTTTTGGTCTGTCCATCAGTTTGTGGATGATTGCAGTTGAGAACTTCAGTTCAGCACCCATCATGTTGAACAATGCAGTCTAAAAGTGGCCTGTGAACCTTGTATCTCGATCACTCACAATATCAATTGGAACACCAAAATTCTTCACCATGAACTTATAGAATAATTCAGCAGCTATCTCAGAAGAACAAAGAGTAGGAGCGGCAATGAAAATAGAATACTTTGAAAACCTATCAACCATAACCATGACTGACGCTTTGCCATCAACCTTTGGAAACTTGCTAATGAAATCCATAGAAGCGGAAGCCCATGGAAGCTCCATAATAGGCAGAGGTTGCAGCAAACCATCTTCCTTCCTTCTTTCAGTCTTGTCAACTTGACAAACAAGACAAGACTTCACATAGGCTTTAATGTCATCGTCCATTTTTTGCCAAAAATAATTTTGGAACAACAATGCCATCATTCTTTCAACACCCGGATGACCAACATAGATAGTAGTATGTGTCTTTTTTAGGGTTTTTTGATGCAACCCATCACCTTGATGCACAATAATTCTCTCCCTCTTAAAATACAACAGATCGTCCTCGATCCAATACCGTCTACCAATCCCTTCTTTCACTTGATCCATCAATTTCACATATAGAGAATCATAGGCAGCACTAAATTTTATCTTATCTAAAAAATCAGATTCAAGTCTAGTGATTGCATAAACTGCAGCAAATACCTCTTTACGACTCAATGTATCTGCAACTTAATTTTTCTTGCTTGGTTTGTGTATCCAAATGAAGTCATATTTAGCAAGAATCTCCTGCCATCGGGCCTATTTCAGACTCAATTTTTGTTGAGTTTTGAAGTATGTATTAGCCACATTGTCTGTCTTGACAACAAACTTCATTCCCAGCAAATACACTCACCAGATTTGAAGATAATAGAGGACTACCACCATCTCTTTTTCATGAGCAGAATACCTTTGCTCTGCAAGATTCAATTTTCTGCTCTCAAACACCTGAATGATCCTCTTGCACTAGCACACCACCGACTGCATAATCAGAAGCATTGGTGTGAACTTCAAACGACAAATCAAAATCAGGCAACCGTAATATTGGTTCAGAAGTAATGGCCTTTTTCAAAGACTTGAAAGTCTTGTCACTTGCTTCGGACCAAACCCACTTAACATTCTTCTTCAACAAATCTATCAATGGGCCTGCCTTCTTTAAATAGCCAACAATGAATTTTCGATAATAGTTTGCCAAGCCCAAAAACAATCTCAATTCTTTAACCCCGCTCGGTGTCTGCCAATCCACAATAGACTGCACTTTCTTAGGGTCCATTCGCACCTGGTTTTCGCTAACTAAATGGCCCCAAAATTTGATCTCACGACAAGCAAACTCACATTTTTCCATCTTAACATAGAGTTGATATTCTCTAAGTCGTTGCAGCACTGTTCTCAAATGCAACAAATGATCTTCTAGTGTTCTACTATAAATGACTATATCATTTAAGTAAACAACTATAAAGTCATCAAGGCACTCATAAAGAATATTATTCATTAAGTTACAATAAGTAGCTAGGGCATTAGTCAGCCTAAATGGCATTACAAGGAATTCATAGTTACCATATCTAGTCATACAAGTGGTCTTTGGGGCATCCCCCTCAGCTATACGTACTTGCCACTGACCAGATCTTAAGTCTAACTTAGAAAAGAAACTAGCTCTAGACAACCTATCCATCAAGTCTTGAACCAGCTACACCGGATACTTGTTCTTCACAGTTACTTTGTTCAGTGAATGATAGTCAACACACATACACAGACTTCCATCCTGCTTCTTTTGGAACAGAATTGGGGCACCATAGGGATCCTTCGAAGGATGGATCAGTCCAGTCTTAAGCAATTTAGACAACTACTTCCTCAATTCTGCCAACTCTAATAGAGACATGCGATAAGGAGGGTGTGTTGGTGGTACTGATCCAGGAATCAGATCAATCATGTGATCAATTTCCTTCCTTGGAGGTAACTCTTTAGGTAGTTTCGGTGTCATGACATCCTTGAACTCTTCCAGCAACTTAGCAACACTATCTGGGACTTTAATTTGCACATAAAGCTTCACTTCAACCAAGGCAACAATATAGGCAGTCTCTTCCTTCTTCAAGCCTTTTTCAAAAGCCGTAGAGAATAGCATAGCAGCAGTTCTGGAGAGTTTCCTCTTCTTTTACTTGTACAAGGGTCGAATACCTTTCACAAATCTAGGGTCATTTCCCCCATGAACATCAGACCATCCAAGTGAGTAATTGGAGTGACCTTGAATTTCTTCATAAAATCAGTCCCAAGTAGAAGATTGAAGTCATCAAGAGGCACCACAGTCAAGTTATGAGTTCCAGTTCAATGACCTATGGTCAGTGGGACATCCAGCGTCATTCCATAGCCTAGCTGCACTGCAGAATTTATAGCCTTCATTTTCGTTGCTCAAGTAGTCACCTTTAGTCTATATGCCTGCACAATTTTTGAGGCCATAAAAGTGTGAGTAGTGCCGGTATCAACCATTGTTGCTATACTTTTGTCCCTAATTTTCAAATCAACATACATTAAAGAATCGTATGCATGCGACATATTGTCAACACCTTCAGTGGTATTGATCAAGGCTTCAACAATAGCATCTTCTTCCATTTCCACCACATTCACGCTAGACAACGTACTAAGAAATGTAGTGGGTTCACATAGGTAGCAATTTCTTATCCCTTGCCTTGTTTCTCCTCTTTAGTATAAAGATGATTAATCTTCTCCTGTTTTGGAAAATTTCTTGCCTGCTGCCCAGGCTTTTGACAAGTTCAACATACTTTTTCACCAGTCTGCTTGCTTTGGTTAGATGGAGCAGCATCTATCTTACTCTTGCCTTTGTCATTTTCCTCTTGCCTTCCATTATCCTTCTTCTAATCTCTGACCTTCTCCTTCTTCTTCGTCTTAGAAGGAGTAGGATCAGAGGCAGCACTATTAGAACAAAAATTAATCAATACATCCGCCGCTGCAATAACACTAGACAGATCTTGAAATTTTTTCCTTCGCAGTTCGTTTTGTTTCCAGCCTTGCATTCCATAAATGAAGTTATGCATCTTATCTTCATCAGGCATGTTCTGAATGTCAAGCATCAAAGATGAAAATTCCTTCACATAGTCCCGAATGGAACCAGCTTGTTTCAACCACTTCAGTCTGTCCCTAGCAACCCAACATGAGTTGCTAGGCTAAAAATTTTCACAGAGAGCATCCCTCAGTTTTTCCCACGTATCACACTTGGTTCTGCCAACACTCTCATCATCAACTTTTTTTATACGCCACCACAACATTACATCATTCCTAAAATAGCAAGCTGTCATGGTCACTTTATCATTTTCAGGCACATGAGCAGTAGCAAAATAGTGCTCCAAGTCCCACAAAAAAATTTCCAGTTCCTTAGCACCACGAATACCATCAAAGTATTTTGGTTCTAGAATTTTAATTTTGGAATGTTCTTTGCTGCCACGCGACAAACTGGCAACATCCCGGCGAAGGACCATCACCTTCGCCTTTAAATCTTTATTTTTTTTCAAAAAGCTCTCAATTCATTTACCCATAGTTTCACCGAAAGTGACAAGACAAGCCAATTGACTGTCAACAACAGCACGATAACTTGACAGTTCTGTATTAATGCCATGGATTTGAGTCATGAAATCAACCAATTTTTTTTTTGCATCGTCTGTCAAGCTAACCATCATCTACAGCCTTGCAACATTTTCATGCAACTCATTGTAATTAGTTTCGCCAGCCATCGTAACACAAAGCTCTGATACCAAACTGTAAGGGGGTTAACTTTTTTGTATCGAACCTACTTCCGCAGCCACACGTACTATGGCTTCAGCCCTCACTTTTTCCACTTAACACTTAGTTTGCCTGCTCTACGAAATAAAACAGATACAAGCACATATATGAATCTCTTTCCAGCTTCGTTTTAACTCGTACCATAAAGAAGTACACAAAATCACTTACAAAAATATGACCAACACAGCCAAATCTTGCTTATTTACAATATGTCTGTGCCTATTTATGGGTCACAACTTCTATCACATGCCAGGCACATGCTCAGCACATGACAAGCACATGCTCCTATCCTAATTCAGTTGACATCCCCAATAGATAGGATAATTTAAATTAAAATTACAACAACAATAAAGGTTTGTCACATGTCCAAGTTGGGCAGTAGCACTTGTACCAATTTTGCACCAAGCCCAGGGCATTTGTTCACTCATCCATTCTACTACCTTGTCAGCACCCAAGCCGCCTTGTTCCATCTATGTCTAGCCTTTATTGCCTTGTCTTAGCCATGTCTCCATAACATGACTTGCCTTAGCTTTAATCATCTTTAGCCCTGATCCACCTTAGCTTGCCAACCCTTGTCATGCCTTAGCCACACCTTGCATGCCTTTGCCACACCACAGTCAAGGTCTTTCCATGCCCTGCCGACACACGCCATGCCATGCTATCATGTCCATGCAAGCAGACTGGCCTTAAGTGAATCTCACCTTGATCGAAGTCATTGGGTCTTGGCTAGGTCCATCATATAAATCCATAATCAAGCTCGAGCCGCTCAAACCATCAAGCTAAGGGTCTAACAGTATGTTATGGTACGCTATTTAAAATTTTGGTATGGTAATTTCAGTATTCGATTTTTAAAAATACTATACCATTATCATACAAAATTAATTTGGTATGGTTCGGTAATTTGAAGTATGGTTTTGGTATTTTGCGGTATGGTAAATCGGTAACCATAGTTTGTTCAACTTCGATAATATATACTCGTACAATAGAGTATTATGACTTTGACTTTTTAAAAGAAATTTCTCAATTGTATCATAGTAACACATTACATATATAGAAAATATATATTAAAAACAAGGGAAGTAGAAACAATTTCTCTATTTAATCAATCTCTCTCTATATAAAAAAGGGTCATAGCCCCGCCTACGTGACGATTATATTTTCTACAAATTTTTGGTCTTTAAAAAAAAAATGAAATAAAAGACACCGCTTGGCAACCCATAAATTTTAAAACTCTTTTTATTCCCTTCTTTCCTCTCTCTTCCTATCATTTCATCTTTCCCTCCTCAATCATACACACTATCTCTCTCTATCCGTGTTCCTTTACTACGCTAAGGCAAATCTAGGGCATCACACCTGCTTCTGTTTTCTCCCCCCATTTTGAAGGTAAAAATTATTTGGTGTAAAGTTAATCTCCGCAAACTCAAATATCTATTAGCCACCACTTTCATACTAACATTCAAGAATATATGATAAGCATTCACTTCTATTTCCCAATTATTTTTCATATAGTAATTGTCATTCAGAGTTTTCAATAAACTCATTGACTGTAAATTTCAGGAGAAACATGTCATGTGATTCAAAAGGAAGTTATGGCATGGTTTAAGTCGAGATTAAATAAAAAGAAGGTGATATTTTTCTTAAATATTTTATGCCACATGATAAGTATACAAAACCGTACTCCATGTTGATTTGGAGTTATTCCCGTATATGTCGTAAATATGAATTCTTTGTAGGTAAGCTTTACAATTTGTTTGCCAAATAGTTTGGATTTTATATATATATATATATATATATATATACATTTTTTTCAAGTGTAAGTTTCTGCTACTACTCTATCTGATTTTGTGATTTGTTTCTCTCCCTCTCTCAGGTTTCTTCATTTTTCTGGGTTTGAGATTTGTTCTCCTAATTGACAAGGTTAAAATTGAGTGCAGTGATCTATTCTTGATAGTAGTTGTACGAGCACAATGGTATAGTACCCCTTCTGTTCTTGTATTCCTTGCTTCTGATCACTCGTATCTTATGAGCAAACGACAAAAGCAATAGCAAAATTGTAACATGTACATATTTCTAAATTAGCTGACATTTCAGTTAGTAACTTTATCCCTTTTCTGAAATAACGATAATCAACTAAATATCCTATTACTTTTGGAACTGCTTCAAGCATGATATACTTCACTTTTTCCTTTCTTAATTTGTTTTAATATGAAAAAACGCTTATGGACTGTGTTTTCTTTATATACCATCATTAAAATTTCAACCTTTAGGTAATTTGGCTTCACTTTCTTGAAGATTCAATCACAAAGTTAAGGACATTTTTTTTTCTTATGAACTGAAGCAAAAGATCAAGTTTACTTGGTATTGTCTTTCTTCTCACCCTTTTCTTATAAGTTAACTCTTTGTCAACATCTACATGCTACTATTTGATTACTGTGCATACTATCAGATTTTGTATCACTAAGACAACTAACGTAAATTTACAAACTTATGAGGCTTCAAAAACAATAGTAGCTCATTGTATCCTAATGATAAATTTGTTGTTAAAATTCAATCATGCCATAATATTTAGGGCAACTCAGCAATGGAATGATTCAATAGTTTCTTTAGTCGCAACAATGGTTGCTCATCATGTAGTGTCTAAATTTCGTTAGTCTTATTTGTGGGTGGTTTATTACCTTTCTGGAGAAAGTTGGTGGCTTTTCTTTCCTTATTATATATAAAGGTTGGAAGAGGATCGGAGCTAGAAAATGCTTCACGTCTTGAGATTATTTAAAAGGCCTTTTACAAACTCAGAAATTATATTGTCATTGCTTTTGAGTATTGTTGTTTTTGGATTGAGATTTATAAGGTTTTGACCTTAGTTATATATTTGGCTTTACCAAGTTCCCTCCCTTAAAAGGTGTACAATTCTAGAGAGAGAGACAGACAGACAAAGCCCTCCTCCTAATAATTGTAAATAGGCTAATAGCTATGGACTATAGCTTCTTACTAACTGTATCTTAGAATTATTATCTAGGATTCACATTCAAAGTGTTGTTGTCACATTTTGATGTAAAAAATAATAGCTTTACTTGGTCTGTAAGAAGTTCATTAAAGAAAACTTTTTTCAAGAGCAAATAAAGTAGCAAAAGAGAAAAGAAGTGTAGTTTCTCGAAATGAGTCTTTTGACAATCGCGCTTACTCTTCCTTTGTGCTCCTTTTTTCACAACCCACATATACCATTATTGTTGAAAGCAGTAAGGCTCATGACCGAACTAAGCAGGCAGTTCCGAACAGTATTTCTGGCAAGATCGCAAGAAGACTTATCCTAAAATCACCATCAGAATAAGTGCGACTTCATACTTTTTACCGGGAATTACTTTTAGCATTTCTTTACAATTTTTTGCTTTTATCCTTGCACACTTAGAAACATCCCCATAACTCCATAAGATTAACCTGGTAGAATAGCAATGAAGTGTTGATATACAAATTTAACACAACAGGTACAAAGATCTGAGTAATCAAGATAGCACACAACTGAGAAAGCTTAATGATACCAAGCTTGACAAACCTTCTCGAGAACACGTCTGAGAACCATCAATCTAACTCTTGCATTGTGTACCATAATTCATTTAAATATAGTCAGTAAATAATTTTTATTGCATCTTTCTCTAATTCTTGAATATGATTTTTTTGAGCTAACAGACTTCAATAAGGGGATTTCATTGTAATACAAGCTGACATAAAATATGCAAAATATGTAAGTCAATATTTATATTACAGTTCTTTATTCTATTATCACTTTAAGTGCATAATTAGCTCATTATTTGTAATGACCTTCCCAGTTATTTCCCTTGTTTTCGTATGTTCTCAGCGTTTAGAGCTTTTCTATAACTGCACCAAGTTATTTATGACTTGCTGGGACTGACAGTTCGGTTCTCGGGCAGTTCATTTGAGAATATATTATTTAGACCGAGCACGTTGTAAAATATTAAATTAACTTTGACTTTGGTAAAAAATACATAGTTAATTACCTTTTGAAAATGTTTTTGAAATTTATAAAATTCTTTAGTTATGATATATCTATACTATTTTATAATAGTTTTATAATTTATTAATAATTTAAGCGGAGATGGTAAATCTAAATATGTTAAAATAATATTTTTATTTTATAGAGGTTTTGTTAGAAATAATTTTCCATTAATTCTGGTATATTTAAAATGTTATATTTATTTTATCACGAGCCTATGCAATACCCGAATATATAAATGCGGAGAAGAAAATGGATTAGGCCATATTACCTCCCCTTCCACGTGGAAGAGGAAGGAGTAGCCAGCAAACCATTCATAGTATGGTGGCAACAATTAAATGTAGGTGGGAATGTTACATATCACTTTCACTTACATATTGTAGATATATTCTCTTAATTTCTTAAATATTAGCTCCTCTATTTTCAAATACGAGCTAGAACATGTTTTCTATCCAATTTCTACTTCTCTTATTACATCTATGTATGTATGTACGTGTGCATTGTGAAAGATTAAGAGGAAAATTAGTTATCTACATCAAGTTATTCAAGCTCGAAAATCACGTGGTTGATAGTATAACATCTTTATATCGTAAGTTTTCCCGGTTAATTTTAGCTTAAAATCGCGTATTTGAATTGTTATTTGGTGGTATTGCTGTTGGTGCTTATTTAGATCTTAATATGAGCTCGGATTGGATAGAATTTGTTGTGACTATTGATCACGGGGTGATTTGGGAGGCTTTGAAGGTTTCAATTTTTGCGATTCCGCAAGCGGGCCCCACGTGGGATTTTTGGACATTTTTCGAACTAACACAATATGGGTATCAATGGTCATGTTTTGACATTTAATTTATTATTTTGGTAGCGTGGCAACAGTCTAAGGCCTCTCGAAAGGGAAAGGCTCCTATTTAACTGGCTTTAGCAGGCATTCGGCGGCGTCCAGGTAGGCTAGGCTTACCTTTCTTTGCACTTAGATTGGGCTTATGTGTGATATATGTATGCTATTGTGCTGGTGTTGCGGGCTGGTATTATAGACTTGGTGGTGCTGTTTTGCTGTGATTTAGGCCTTCTAGGCCGGATAGGGCTATTCGGATATATTCCAGGCCCGTTATCCTCGTGGTACACCACATATGACCTATTTGGGGTCGAATAGTATTGTTGATGTTGTTACTAGTCTGGGAATGTTATTGTTGGACCTTAGTCCAGGCTTAGACAGACTTAGCCCAGACTTAGACAAGTATAACCAGACATGGTTTTTGGGACCCGATAGCGGGCCCCGTTACCTTTCTTGTCGACCTGGCAGAACTTTGACATCTTTGGGCTTAGTTAAGACCTAGTATGACCTGTTCAAGTTGTGACGGGATTGAGTCACCTCGATTATACACGATTGGCCTGTTTAGCCTTGTTAGTTCCTGATAGCACCGTATTTGATCGGGGTCGGCTAGTTTGACTTAGAATGCGGACCAGCCTTACCAAGACTTATAATGTATACCCAGACTTGTATTGTTTATAGTAGATAGTTGACCTGGAAGGATCCCGAGATTGACTTGTAGTACGTGGTGGGTTAGCTCCTTTATTTATATTTCGGGTTCGTTCTGGGGCCGGTATGTCCCTGTTTACTTGTGTTTGTGTGGATTCTGGCACTACTCTTTCACTTGGTTACTGATTATTATGAGTTCTGGTTCGAGTCCGGCCACTGATTCAGATATGATGGGTACTGATTATTATGAGTTTCGGTTCAAGTCCGGCCACTGATTATTATGAGTTTCGATTCGAGTCCGGCATCTGGTTATGATATGATTGGAGAGTTTTGGTAATGGGTACCATGGTTACTGGATACTGATACAGCTTTGAGACACTGATGACTATGCATTTACTTTTCTTGTGTGTCCCGCTGGTTTATGGGGGCCAAACTGGGTTATTATTTTCTTCCGTGTGCCTATTGGGTTTATGGGGGCCCAGATAGGTTATGTTTGACTTATGTGTTTACTTAGGCATTTATTTACTCGTTACTCTATATCGCATTTATTTAGCTCCTGAGCATATCTATACGTCTCGGCAATTACTTATGTATTTATTACCTATACCCCGGACTTAGCATACCCCCTGCACTTTAGATTGCTTAAATTATATTGAGTTCAGTCGGCCGATGATACCTACTGAGTACCCGTTGCCCCAGTACTCATACTGCACTTCTACATCTTTTTCCCCGATGCAGATCCAGGCACTAGTCGACGGTTTTGACGTGACTCTTTTCTCAGCATTGACTCCGGAGCAGGGTGAGATTACTGACGTCCGAGGTAAATCCTACTCCATCTTCTACTGTATAGTCTTTTGCTCTCGAGACTGTTGTACTTGTTATATATATTTGGTTTATGTCTTGTATTTTGGATATGTCTAGTAGTGGCTCTTGTACCGACCTCACCAGATCTTGGGAGAGGTCTTGACTTTATACATATTGTCTTCTTCCTTCTCAGTCTTGGTATGAGTATATTTTGGTTCTGTTTGTTTTTATACTTCTAGCATGCTTATTAGTATGGTTACTTCCATCTCATCTCTATTTTCTGATATTCCGCCCATTAGCCCATCGCTTGTCGCTCTGGGATAGGGTTTGACTTGCCTATTGGTGGATTACGGTAGACGCCATCATGACTCACATATTGGGTCGTGAAAGCTTGGTATTAGAGCCTAGGTTTGTATAGGTAGTGTTGGTACATGAGCCAATGTGTGGTAGAGTCCTGCGGATAGGTGCGGGGACGCCTGTATCCTATCCTCAGGAGGCTATGAATCATTCTTAGGGGAGTCGCCCATTTTCTTTACTCATGTCTGTGCGTTAAGTCTATGTTGGTTTCTGATCTTCATTTGGTTCACTCTTTACGCAGGTGGCAAGGACGCATGGTACGAGAGCAGAGGGTCGGGACCCCGAGCCTACAGCAAGGACTCCTGTTAGGGGCCGAGGTCGACCCAGAGGTCGGGGACAGAGCAGAGTAGCAGCCCCAGGCCGAGATCATGCTAGGGATTGGTTACCCGATCCCGTTATAGCTCCAGATGTTTCGCCTCCACAGCAGTCGGTGGGCCAGGGAGCAGTCCAGGCTCTACCCGGTTTTATTGATGCTTCTTTGCTCCGAGGTACATTACTTCAGTTGTTGGGGATAGTTGGAGGTCTGTCAGTCGAGGGAGCCCAGCCAACAGTACATAGAGTTGGTATTGGTGCGCAGCCTGCAGCTGCAGCACCTAGAGTAGAGGTTTCACCTATACCGGAAATTGTTGATAAAACTCCAAAATGGCATTTTCTTTTGACCCAATTTTTTTTCTCTCCTTATTACTCAGAAAAGACAAAAAAAATTCAGGATAGCAAACATTCTCTAGAATTTCTCTTAGATTCAAACCCATAGCTGATGATAGAACTAGAATAGATATTTTTTGTTTCCTACTTACACGAGCCCATATCCTTATTTTTCTATCAATTTCTAATTCTGATCTTCCTCCCCAATCTGATATTATGGTGCCGGTATAGACCGAAATTCTGTTATGGTCCAATTCTGATCGATAATTCCACAATCGATAGTAGCTCAGCCAGTTATGTTTGCCGAGGAGCAGAAGATGTTGAGTCGCTGCCTGAGATTAGCTCCACCTAGATTTGATGGTATTCCAGGAGAGGATGCATATGAGTACTTGTCAAGCTGCGAGGATAGACTGAGGAATTTGGGATTGGTACAGTCTCGTGGTGTTGATTTTGTGGCATATCAGTTTGATACTGCAACGAGGAGATGGTGGAGGGGATATCTTGATTCCAGGCCAGCAGGATCTCCGCCGGTTACCTGGACCCAATTTTTTGAGATTTTCTTGGGAAAATATATGCCCCGTGCTATGCGGGAGAGGCTCAGGGATGAGTTCTCCAGATTGACTCAAGGTTCATTATCTGTCGCCGAGTATGAGGTGAGGTTTCATGATCTTGCTAGGCATGCTACTTCTATTTTGCCTAATGAGTATGAGAGAGTTAGATGTTTTGTCAAGGGACTGAGATTGCCACTCCGCAGGGCTACCCAGAGTTTAGTGACTTCAGGGAAGTCATTCACAGAGATTATTGAGCATGTATACTCTATTGAGGAGATGGATCATGAGGCCCAGGGGGGCAGCGATAAGAGACCTCGTGTCCAGGGTAGTTTCAGTGGGAGCCATAGTGGTTCGTAGTTCAGAGGTCGTGGTTTCCAGTTTCAGGGTAGGTACCCTCAGTAGCAGCAACAGTCTTTTCAGCGACAGGGTCAGCCCAGTAGGCCCGTACAGTGAGCCTTGAAGATATCTAATAGGGGTCAGCCCGTCTATAGTGGTTTTGTTAGTCAGCCTCAGGGACGTAGTCAGCCTAGTTCATCGGCTAGAGGTGGTCATACCAGATCAGTCGGATCTTCTAGGCCGAGCAGGGAGCCAGGAGCATGTTATACTTGTGGGGTTGTCGTTCATTTCGCACAAGAGTGTCCTCAGCATAGGGCGATTGAGCCTTCAGTTCAAATAGCACAGCCCATCAGAGCTATACAGCCAGTAGGTAGAGGTAGTGTACATGGTCGTTGGGGTGGTCCCTAGGGTTCTCGAGGTAGAGCGCAGGGAGGTTGGACTGGTAGTCAGGTCGGTGCTCAGACTAGTGGTAGCCAGCATCAGTTGTATGTGGTGTCGGCTAGGACAGAGGCTGAGGCTTCGAATGCGGTGATTACAGGTACGATTTCTGTATGCCACCAGCCAGCTTCTGCATTATTTGATCCCAGATCCACATTTTCTTATGTATCTACTTATTATGCACCACGATTGGGTTTATGTTCTGAGTTATTATTTGTACCCCTACGTGTATCTACCCCTGTTGGTGATTCTTTAGTAGTGGATCGGGTATATAGATCATGTCTGGTGACTATTCAGGGGTTTGAGATTCAGGTTGATTTTATTATATTGGCCATGGTAGACTTTGATGTGATTCTGGGCATAGACTGGTTGTCTTTTTACCATGCAGTCTTGGATTGCTTTGCTAAGATCGTTACCTTAACCATGCCCGGTGTACCCTCGATGGTGTGGCAGGGTTATGTTAGCCGCACACCAACGGGGATTATTTCATATGTTCAGGCTCGTAGATTGATGGCAAGGGGTTGTGATTCATTCCTTGCTTATGTTCGGGATGCTAGCATTAAGAGTCCGTCACTTGACTCTGTCCCGATTGTTCATGAGTATCCTGATGTATTCCCGACTGACCTACCTGGCCTTCCTCCTAAGCGTGATATAGAGTTCATTATTGACCTCGAGCCGGGCACTCGACCTATTTCTGTGGCTCCTTATCGTATGGCTCCTACTGAGTTGAGAGAGTTGAGTATTCAGCTCGAGGATCTTTTGGGGAAAGGTTTTATCAGGCCCAGTGTGTCACCATGGGGTGCTCCAATTCTGTTTGTAAAGAAGAAGTATGGGTCTATGCGAATGTGTATCGATTACAGACAGCTAAATAGGGTGACGGTGAAGAATAAGTATCCTATGCCTCGTATCGATGATTTGTTTGATCAACTTCAGGGTGTAGCAGTATTCTCAAAGATAGACTTGAGATCTGGATATCATCAGTTGAGAGTTAGGGCTGAGGACATCCCAAAGACAGCCTTCAGGACTCAGTACGGCCATTATGAGTTCCTGGTGATGTCTTTTGGGTTGACTAATGCCCCAGCAGCCTTCATGGATTTAATGAATCGTGTATTTAGGCCATACTTAGACTCTAGGCCATACTTAGACTCCTTTGTGATTGTGTTTATTGATGACATCTTAGTTTATTCGAGGAGTAGCGAGGAGCATGAGCAGCATTTGAGGATTGTGCTCCATACTTTGAGAGATCATCGGCTTTATGCCAAGTTCTCAAAGTGTGAGTTCTGGCTTGAGTCTGTAGCTTTCTTGGGGCATGTTGTATCCAGACACCGTATCATGGTAGACCCAGTAAAGATTGAGGCTATTCAAGGTTGGGCTAGGCCCATGTCGCCTACTGAAGTTCGCAGTTTCATTGGGTTGGCAGGGTACTACAAGCGATTTGTTGAGGTCTTCTCGTCTATTGCATCTCCTATGACTAGACTACCAGGAAGGAGGTTTCATTTCAATCGTCTGAGGATTGTGAGGCGAGCTTTCTGAAGCTTAAGGATCGAATTACTTCTGCCCCTGTGTTGACTCTTCCAATTGAGGGCGAGGGTTTCACCGTGTATTGTGATGCGTCTGATATCGGTTTGGGATGTGTTCGTCGTGTCATTGCTTATGTATCGAGGCAGCTAAAGGTGAACGAGCGTGACTATCCCACTCATGATTTGGAGTTAGTAGCGGTTGTGTTTGTACTACGAATTTGGAGGCATTATCTCTACGGTGTTCATTCTGAGATCTTTACAAACCACCATAGTCTTCAGCATATTATGACTCAGAGGGATCTTAATTCTAGGCAGCACCGGTGGATTGAGTTGCTGAAGGACTATGATATCTCTATTCTCTATCATCCGGGCAAGGCGAATGTGGTAGCGGAAGCCTTAAGCCGGAAGGCAGTGAGTATGGGTAGCTTAGCCTTCATTCCAATCTCTCAGCGATAGTTGTCTTTGGACATTCAGTCCTTAGCTAACTCGATGGTGCATTTGGATATTTCTGACTCCGAAAGGGTTATCGCGCTGGAGCAGATTCAGAGTCGTCAGTTTGAGGATAGCGGTCTCTGTAGCATTCGAGATCAGGTATTGAAAGGTAAGTCTGAGAGAGCTACCTTGGGTTGTGATGGTGTTTTGAGGTTTGACGACCGTATTTGTGTTCCGAGGGTTGGAGATTTGATTCAGTTGATTTTGCACGAGGCGCACAGCTCCAGGTATTTTATTCACCCTGGGACAGCTAAAATGTATCGAGATCTGAGGCAGTACTATTGGTGGAGTGGTATGAGGAGAGATATTGCAGGGTTTGTATCTCGATGCCTTTGTTGTGAGCAAGTAAAGGCCGAGCATCAGAAACCCGATGGTTTACTTCAGCAGTTACCCATTCCCGAGTGAAAGTGGGAACGAGTCACTATAGATTTCGTTAGTGGGTTACCTCGCACCTCTCGTGGTTTTGATAGTATTTGGGTTATTTTAGATCGGTTGACTAAGTCCGCGCACTTTATCCCTGTTCGAGTCTTTTATAGTGCTGAGAGATTAGCTCGTGTATATATTCAGGAGGTGGTTTGCCTACATGGAGTGCCAATATCTATTATCTCAGATCGAGGGTCTCAGTTTACCTCCAGTTTTTGGCAGATTTTCCAGGAAGAGTTGGGTACCCAGGTGGACCTCAGCACTACATTTCATCCTCAAACCGACGGGCAGTCAGAGCGAACGATTCAGGTATTAGAGGATATGCTCCGCGCTTGTGTGTTAGACTTTGGGGGTCAGTGGGATCAGTTTTTTCCTTTAGCAGATTGAGTTCGCGTATAATAATAACTTTCATTCTAGCATTCAAATGGCTCCGTTTGAGGCTTTATATGGCAGATGGTATCGATCTCCAGTTGGCTGGTTCGAAACTTCAGAAGTCAGTCCTCATGGCACAGATTTGCTCCAAAAATCTTTGGACCGAGTTCGAGTGATTCAAGATAGGCTACGGACAGCTCAGAGTAGACAGAGGAGTTATGCTGACCGTAGATGTTGTCTATTGAAATTCAGGGTAGGAGATAGGGTCTTCTTACGAGTATCTCCCATGAAGGGCGTGATGCGGTTTGGTAGGAAGGGTAAGCTTAGCCCCAGATATATTGGACCCTTTGAGATTTTACGGACTGTTGGAGAGGTGGCTTATGTGCTAGCTTTACCTCGGGCATTTTCAGCTATCCACCCAGTGTTTCATGTTTCTATGCTGCGACAATACATTCCGGATGAGTCGCATGTGCTTCGGTGGGACTCAGTTCAGTTAGACGATAAGTTAACATTTGTGGAGGAGCCTGTGACCTTTTTAGCCAGAGAGTCAGACGGTTACGCTCCCGGGACATTCCAGTGGTTAAGGTACAGTGGCGTCACCGTCCGATTGAGGAGGCTACTTGGGAGCTTGAACGTGATATGCGAGCCAAGTATCCTTACTTGTTCACGTCTTCAGGTATGTGCTTCTTCTTGACTTTCACGGACGAAAGTCCTTTTAGTAGTGGATATTATTGTAATGACCTTCCCAGTTATTTCCCTCGTTTTCGTATGTTCTCAGCGTTTAGAGCTTTTCTATAACTGCCCCAAGTTATTTATGACTTGCTGGGACTGACAGTTCGGTTCCCGGGCAGTTCATTTGAGAATATTATTTAAACCGAGCACGTTGTAAAATATTAAATTAACTTTGAATTTGGTAAAAATTACATAGTTAATTACCTTTTGAAAATGTTTTTGAAATTTATAAAATTCTTTAGTTATGATATATCTATACTATTTTATAATAGTTTTATAATTTATTAATAATTTAAGTGGAGATGGTAAATCTAAATATGTTAAAATAATATTTTTATTTTATAGAGGTTTTGTTAGAAATAATTTTCTATTAATTCTGGT
The DNA here is from genome assembly GCA_031232105.1 of Capsicum rhomboideum. Classification (NCBI taxonomy): domain Eukaryota; kingdom Viridiplantae; phylum Streptophyta; class Magnoliopsida; order Solanales; family Solanaceae; genus Capsicum; species Capsicum rhomboideum. The sequence goes on from CP124719.1 coordinate 35,359,910, forward strand.
ATATTTAAAATGTTATATTTATTTTATCACGAGCCTATGCAATACCCGAATATATAAATGTGAAGAAGAAAATGGATTAGGCCATATTACCTCCCCTTCCACTTGGAAGAGGAAGGAGTAGCCAGCAAACCATTCATAGTATGGTGGCAACAATTAAATGTAGGTGGGAATGTTACATATCACTTTCACTTACATATTGTAGATATATTCTCTTGATTTCTTAAATATTAGCTCCTCCATTTTCAAATACGAGCTAGAACAAATTTTCTATCCAATTTCTACTTCTCTTATTACATCTATGTATGTATGTACGTGTGCGTTGTGAAAGATTAAGAGGAAAATTAATTATGTACATCAAGTTATTCAAGCTCGGGAATCACATGGTTGATAGTATAACATCTTTATATCGTAAGTTTTCCTGGTTAATTTTAGCTTAAAATCGCGTATTTGAATTGTTATTTGGTGGTATTGTTGTTGGTGCTTATTTAGAGCTTAATATGAGCTCGGATTGGATAGCATCTGTTGTGACTATTGATCAGGGGGTGATTTGGGACGCTTTGACAGTTTCAGTTTTTGCGATTCCGCGAGCGGGCCCCACGTGGGATTTTTGGACATTTTCCGAACTAACGCAATATGGGTATCAATGGTAATGTTTTAAAATTTAATTTATTATTCTGGTAGCGTGGCAGCAGTCTAAGGCCTCTCGGAAGGGAAAGGCTCCTATTTAACTGGCTTTAGCAGACATTCAGCGGCGTCCAGGTAGGCTAGGTTTACCTTCCTCTGCACTTAGATTGGGCTTATGTGTGATATATGTATGCTATTATAATGGTGTTGTGGGCTGGTATTATAGACTTGGTGGTGCTGTTTTGCTGTGATTTAGGCCTTCTAGGCCGGATAGGGCTATTCGGATATATTCCAGGCCCGTTATCCTCGTGGTACACCACATATGACCTATTTGGGGTCGAATAGTATTGTTGATGTTGTTACTAGTCTGGGAATGTTATTGTTGGACCTTAGTCCAGGCTTAGACAGACTTAGCCTAGACTTAGACAAGTATAACCAGACCTGGTTTTTGGGACCCGGTAGTGGGCCCCGTTACCTTTCTTGTCGACCTGGCAGAACTTTGACATCTTTGGGCTTAGTTAAGACCTAGTATGACCTGTTCGGGTTGTGACGGGATTGAGTCACCTCGATTATACACGATTGGCCTGTTTAGCCTTGTTAGTTCCTGATAGCACCGTATTTGATCGGGGTCGGCTAGTTTGACTTAGAATGCGGACCAGCCTTGCCATGAATTATAAAGTATACCCAGATTTGTATTGTTTATAGTAGATAGTTGACCTGGAAGGATCCCGAGATTGACTTGTAGTACGTGGTGGGTTAGCTCCTTTATTTATATTTCGGGTTCGTTCTGGGGCCGGTATGTCCCCGTTTACTTGTGTTTGTGTGGATTCTAGCACTACTCTGTTACTTGGTTACTGATTATTATGAGTTCCGGTTCAAGTCCGGCCACTGATTCAGATATGATGGGTACTGATTATTATGAGTTCCGATTCAAGTCTGGCCACTAATTATTATGAGTTTTGATTCGAGTCCGGCATCTGGCTATGATATGATTGGAGAGTTTTGGTACTGGATACCGTGATTACTGGATACTGATATAGCTTCGAGACACTGGTGACTATGCATTTACTTTTCTTGTGTGTCCCGCTGGTTTATGGGGGCCAGACTGGGTTATTGTTTTCTTCCGTGTGCCTATCGGGTTTATGGGGGCCCAGATAGGTTATGTTTGACTTGTGTGTTTACTTAGGCATTTATTTACTCGTTACTCTATGTCGTATTTATTTATATCCTGAGCATATCTATACGTCTCGTCAATTACTTATGTATTTATTACCTATACCTCGGACATAGCATGCCCCCTGCACTTTAGCTTGCTTAAATTATATTGAGCTCAGTCGGCCGATGATGCCTACTGAGTACCCGTTGCCCCGGTACTCATACTGCACTTCTGCATCTTTTTTCCCGATGCAGATCCAGGCACTAGTCGACGGTTTTGACGTGACTCTTTTCTCAGCATTGACTCCGGAGCAGGGTGAGCTTGCTGACGTCCGAGGCAGATCCTACTCCATCTTCTACTGTACAGTCTTTTGCTCTCGAGACTGTTGTACTTGTTATATATATTTGGTTTATGTCTTGTATTTTGGATATGTCTAGTAGCGGCTCTTGTACCGACCTCACCAGATCTTGGGAGAGGTTTTGACTTTATACATATTGTCCTCTTCCTTCTCAGTCTATGTATGGGTATATTTTGGTTCTGTTTGTTTTTATATTTCTAGCATGCTTATTAGTATGGTTACTTCCATCTCATCTCTGTTTTCTGAGATTCCGTCCGTTAGCCCATCGCTTGTCGCTCCGGGCTAGGGTTTGGCTTGCCTATTGGTGGGTTACGGTAGGCGCCATCATGACTCACATATTGGGTCGTGACATTATTTGAGTTAAAATTGTTGAATTATGTTATATTAGTTGATACGGCGAGTAAAGCTTAAGCAGAATGGTCCAAAATCAGAGGGCCAAAGACCAATAATTACTCAAGTCTTCTGATACATACATGAGTACTGTACTGTTTAGTGTTTACACCTAATCATTAATTCCATGACTTATTTCTGCTAATCCCATGACAATTAACTACTTGTGTTTGGTCTAGAATAACAGAGGTTTTCACTCCTGCTGCTGTTAGGAATTGCTAAAATTTGCAAAGGATTGTATTTGTCTCTGGCCATTTGTATGTCTTTCTGTGTCCATCGCATCAAGTTGTTTGAGTTGAGTACTAGAAATCATACGCTTAAGCAATTTGTATCTGTTGAAACATGGTTTGCTTGTAGGTGTCTGTTTGGAGCTAACATGTGGGTTACGTCTTCAATATTATGCAAGTCATTCTCTATTCTATTGTTGAACTTTTTAAAACAATTTTTGGTGATTGGTTTTTGATGAAAACCAACGTTCAGTTATTTTTAAAGTGTCTTCTCTAAAAAAGTAAAAACATCTGAATCCATTACATTTACACATCTTGAGATAAAAGTACCAATTCTTTCGAGACGTATTTTCTGTACCATTAGAAAACAAAGTTTGGAAGCCTATGTAATCAATTTTTGGTATCGAGGTCATACTTCATGACCACACGTTTTACCTTTTCCATCACTTCTCATGATGCGTATAAGTTATATTCTGGATTTTACACAATCACAAACATGATCGATATCTAATTTTCATTCGAGTGAGTGAGACAACTCTATGACATGCTAGCTATTTTTAAAAGATATGTTTAGCTAGGACATATACTATGTTATTTCATTTACGACTTTTACATTACTTTCTTACATATAAATGGATTCAAATGGCAATTATTTTTAATGTCATTGATAACACTGAATGGATACTTGTACTATCACAAGGTTCCTAATAAAGACGAGTTCCACAAGGAGACATGTGGTTAGGTGAAAAAGTGCTTCATTTATTCACTCCTTGTAAGACGGACATGGAGCTATAAAATATTGATCCTGATAGTCTCTAAGACTTATATTTTATCCATTTCAGATTAAAATCAAAGCAAGGATTGAGAAGTAGTATATCAAGGGGCCTTTGATGATGAGGAGCATACCTACCTCCCAAATGTCTTAGATCTTCATTTTACATCTGATTTCCAACTGATTTGGATAGTTATTTTGTGAATAAGAACTAGCATTTACATGCTTTTCATCATTTTCTGTATACGTAGAAAGAGCAATATAGAGATGGTATTAAACTATAGTTGGATACATAAACTCAAAGCCTCATGCTGAACAACATGTATGTTTCACAGTTTCAGTATCCATAATTACCATTGCCTTTTCGGCCAGTGCTTTCTTGATTTAATAAGCTGACTATAACAGTACTAGAGTTGTTGAGTGGAATGTTTCTTGGTAAAAGAATCTTGATTTTTCTGGCGGAGCTGCAATTGTTTTGCATTCTCTACTTATGAGAATCATACAACCACTATTGTTAATGGGGAGTTGCTATTGTTTTGCATTCGTCCACAAAAACGCTGTAAATTTATCGAGCTCAGAATAAGAAGTTGGCTGTTTGTTGTCCTGACTTTTTGCTCATGTTGAGTATATTATTACTATTGTTTAATAATAATTTGGAAGCATACTACACTGATCTATCTTTTTATTGTTAAGAAGCGATAACATGTCTTTTAGTTGTTTTAAGGCATTCAATTCCCTGCATGTACAACTTTCTTATCAATTTTTAAAAAAGTTGTTCTGCTGCATTACAGTACATCCGGTCATGCAAATATTACACAGTTATTCTATTTATAGCTATTTCTTTCTCTAGCAGCACCAGATATTTATACCAATTAATGAATGCGTTATATATGTTTGAGCTTACACTATTATCAGTCGATTATAAAAAAGTAAAGAAAATATATTGCTAGAGGCTTGGAAACAAGTATAGTATGTGCTATCAAATTGATTATTTTTTACTTTTCGTGTACTCAAAGTCGAGAAAATGCTTTGATTATTTCATGAAAGATCATTAAATATTGAGAAGCCAACTGCATCCAAGAAAAATGTTATAATTGAAAATATATAGAAGATAAAATGAGAAGAGTTGGCTTGCGAAGGATCAAAAGATTGATTCTTGATTAAGGAGTTTATAAGTTATTCAAGTTCGTGACGTATGTGACACGAAAAAATCTTCTAATTTCTGTTGAAAAATATTCTAATTGTCTTTATTTTCATTAAGAATCTATCTTATCGTTATTTTTAGTATTTGTATATTAGGGAAGGATCTATTGTAATCTTAACGAAGTCATTTTTGACTGCGCGAAGCGCGGGTAAATTACCTAGTTACATATAAAAGACATTTCAATCAAGATGGAATAGTCAAAATTCCAACATCTAAATATTTAGTTTAATGTTAATTTTAGGTTGTATATTTGTTATTATTTTAATATATATAAATTATTTATATAACTATATACTTCGGCATGGTATTCGATATTTCAGTATGGTATTTATAAATATTGAATATCATACCAAATACCAAAAAAAATTAAAATATATACCATATACCATACCAAATATCATAATACCAAAACCACGATATCAAAAATTTCAATTTGGTATGGTAATTCAGTATATACCATACCATGTCCACCCCTACATACAATGATAGTGCTTTATCTGCATAATCTTATACAAAAATTGTTAACATTATTTCGTGATAGCGTTTGAATAGGAAGGGAAGGCTAGAACACTTTGTTATAATATTTTATTCTCTATAAAATAGCCTTGCATTTAATTACGCATGTATGAAATGCCTTCATTATACATTCTTGGATGAAAATGGGGCAACTATCAATTCCTCCTTTATCTCATTGTCGACAGATTAATTCCCCAACTGACGTTTTCTTCTCTATAAAATAGCCTTGCTTTGAATTACGCAAATATGAAATGCCTTCATTACACATTCTTTTATTGAAAATGAGGCAACTATCTATTTCTCCTTTATCTCCTTGTTGACAGATTAATTCCCCAACTGGCGTTGACGGCGGTAACATATAAAAGTTAGTCAATGGTACTCCCATTGAAAGTTTTCCTTTTACAGGTATGCTAATTGCTTATTTTGTTCCAAATAAATTGCTGAAGTTTCTATTCCCTCTAGTCCAATATAAGTGAATTGTTGAGAATTTTTTTGTAATTTAAAATAAGTGAATTTTTCAATGCTTAAGAGTGTATTAATTATTTTTTTTTCAGATTTATCCCTCTTTCTATTGAGATTAGCCTTTGGTTAGTAGTTTGTATGGAGTAGATTTAGTTATCAGTTTTTTATAAGTAGATTTAGTTTGAATATTTGAATTCGTTTGAATATACTATATAATTTTATATATTCCATCCTTTCATTTTTACTTGTCACATATTTACCCTGAACATCCTTATTTCCCAAATAATTTTTCAAGACTTAATACTAAACATTAATTAGGATATTGAGGTAAAATAACCACATCAATTATTATTTTCTTAATGGATGTGACAAGTCAAAATGTGCCTAAGTTAAAATGAACAGAGAGAGTAAAAGAATATATTAAGTTAGATTAGTTCATTAAAGTTAGTTGAGTTAGTAACATTTAGTTGCATTTAAGTAGATGTTGCAATTGAATAAATATCATCCTAGTTTGCTTTTATTTTCAATCTCTTTATGGTATCAAAGCCCTCTAAATTCTCATGAGTATGATCTATTTTTTTCTCTTCACCAACATGTCTCTACTTACTACCACCAGTGATAATGGAGCTATAGTTTTGCCTACCACTCATGTGATACAATTTAATCCAGCTGCACATTTATATATCAAACTGCAAGGTAACCTCAACTTCACGACATGGAAAGCGCAACTAGCGATGTTGACACAAACTGATTGGGCATCTCACCAAAACCAAACCTGCACCATCCACCATCATCCTAAATGATGTAATATCTCAAATCTTGAATTCAACAAGCAATGATGGTATTAGTTGATCCTACCATTGCTCCCATTGTTGCAACTGCTTCCTCAGCAAAATTGTCCTTGAAACTCCTTCATACAACTTATGCCAATATTAGTCTTACTCGTATCGTCAGCTTGCGAGACAAGTTGCATAACTTGAAAAAGGCCTCCAAGAGAGTTTTTGATTACTTATAGGAGATTTGTCACGACCAAATTTCTCAGGTCATGATGGCACCTACTTCAACCAGCCAGTAGGTAAGCCAACCCATAGCCCAAAACAGCAAGTAACGGGCTAATGGGCGGAAGATGAAGAGAAACAAGAAGGAAAACCAACAACGACAATAATATAAGCGGAAGCGAAGAAATATACATACATAATATACCGAATAGGAGAAGGAAGAGGACAAAATATACAAAACAATCCCTCATAAGACCTGGTAAGGTCGATACAAGAGTCACTACAACCAAAAGAAGAGTACTAGACAGTATTAAAAATATACATATACACAGTAGTCTCGAAATGCAAAAGACTGTAACTAAAATAGATGGAGGAGAATCAACCTCGGACTCTAGAAAGCTCCCCCTATCTTTGGATCAGTAGTTGGGCCTAAGGATAATGTCAATACCGGTGAGTCGTACTCGGATCTGCATCAGGAAAAAGATGCAGAAATACAGTATGAGTACCAAGCAATGGGTACTCAGTAGACACATCTATCGAAGGAGCTCAAGAATAGTAAAAGCAGAAATATAATGCGAGAGTGTAAACTAAGTCAATAGTAGTAGGGATATAAATATAAATATGTACAGTACAAACATGTGCAAAAGCGGAAGATAAATAACTCAAAGTAAGAAAGACAAGCTAACTACAACCTAACTGGGCCCCCATAAGCCTAGAAGACACACAGAAGAAAACAATTAACCCTACCGAGCCTCCATAAGCCGGTGGGTGCATACAAGCAGTAACTAAAATAGAAAGCATAAGCAATCCATAGCTGAACTGATCTTAGGTAACCATCCGATACCAAATCCATGATAAAACTATCCAGATGTGCACCGGGCTTGAACCAGCACCAATGGGTAATAATGAGAGGCTAGACGTTGGGCTCGAACCAAAAATAGTAGGTAATAATGAGAGACCACATGAATCATGTACAATAGAACTCAGTACCCATGTCGATACTCCCAGAACAACCATAAACAATACCAGAACAACCCAATCGTATCATAACCAGATATCGAAATCGAACCAGAACTCAAAGTAACCATACTATAACCAGAAAACCAGTAATCCCATAAGTAACCAATCTTAAGTGTAAAACTGATGCCAAAACCATAGCAGAGCTCATACATAGTAACCATAACCATAACCGGTGTCAGAACTTATAGTAACAGTAATAATAACGCATACGCCGGACTCGAATGCATGTATATAGGAACGATCCTAACTCGCTAACAGGGAGAAGTTTAAGGTTTCCAAGCCCATTGTCGGACCATAAGGTCACAACTACCAATCTCAGGCGGATAAGTCTACTAAGGCAAGACGGGTCCCAAATACTAAATCGGAGGTGCGATACAGGATCAAAAACCAAATCTAAGTCAACATACCCCAAGGTAATAGCCTAAGATAGTAGTCAAGAGTTTAACCAAGCCTAAAGGAACTTAAAGCTAAGTATTCTAGCTAAAAAGGGGTAGTAGGGCCCACTACGGTGTCCCAATAACCAAATCTAGGTAAAAATATAGCCTAGTCTAGTCTAAGGCTTCCCATTCCCAACTCAAGGCACTAATAGCACCAAACCTAGCTCTAAGGGATGATACTTCACTATACTAGGGGATAACAGTCCCAAAGTCTACCAAAACGGGGCCCTAACCGGCTAAATAAGGTGTAAAATTACTAAAACGACACCTGAGCTACAACTACCCGCCCAAAACTAGCATTATAGTACACTAATACCATAAGTAAGCTCAATCTAAAAGTAGGGTAAGCCTAGCCTACTTGGACGCCGTCGAACGCTCGTTGAATCCTCTAAATCAGAGTTTCCCCTTTCGAAAGGCCTTCGAGAGCTGTCACGCTATCAAAATAACAGTCTATGCATCAAGACGAGAAGAACGATACCCATATTACGTATAAATGCTTCAGGTCAGAAATCAAACTAAAAATCTCATCGGGGTCCACTTGCGAAATTACGAAATTAAAACCGTCACAACGTTCCACATAGCTCAAGAATCAAAAGCCATAAAAAATTTGGCTAAATCTGAGCTAAAAGATAGCAAAATAAGCCCCAAAAATAAATCGTAGAAACAAGAAGCTAAGTACCAAATTAAGTGGAGATTGACCAAATTACTTACAAGATTATGTTACTATAAGCTCAACACCATACTCCCGAGCTAAAAACTAGCTTCACCCGCACAAAACCTCACTAAAACCAAGCTTGGAATGTCTAATAATGGGGGATACACTTAAATGAAAGTGTTGGATAAGAAGGGGAAATGATATATGTATATAACATCAGCAATGGACGCTTTAGCAGTTAAATGACTGCTAAAGTAGTCACCGCTAAAGCGGTTTAGGACCGTTAAAGCGACCCTTCCCCTAAAGCGCTTAAGGGCTTATCGCTAAAGCGGTAGGCTGGCCAGCTCCACTAAAGTGGTCCAGGGCTGCTAAAGCGGTCCCCTGGCCGCTTAAGCGGCTGCACCAGGTACTTGGCACCAACTAAGTTTAGTTAGTCCCAACGAACTCTGATCGGGTGCTCGAAATTGATTCGGAATCCCGTGCTCGCAAACCAACTGTGCTACCCTACCGAAATTGACATTTCCAACTCAGTGGAGCCATCAAAATTTCCATCCAAGGTCATTTTGATGACAAGTGAGGCCCACATTCTAAGGAACCATCTTTGCCAAATTCCACCCCAAATCCCAAAATGAGTCCAAAATCCTCGGGGATCAGACCAAGGGTCCCTCTAGCCTAAAATCGATGTTCTGAAGCTGTTGAGACTATTAAAAATGGCATCCGAGGTCGTTTACCTGAGGTTTAGGCCCGAGACCCATTTCTTAACTTTAGAAGCTCCTAAACAAGGATATGGCTCTAAAAACCAAATGAACTGCCCGGTAACCGAACTGTTAGTCCCAGTTAGTCATAAATGACCTGAGGTAGCTATAAGGAAGCTCTAATGCTGATAAAGCACAAAAATGAGGAAAATAACTTGGAGGGTCATTACAATATCCACTACTAAAAGGATTTTCATCCGTAAAAGTAAAGGATCAAGAAGTAACTAAAGTTTCAAACAGGTAGGGATACTGGGTCCGTATATCACACTCAATTTCCCAGGTAGGCTCCTTGACTAGATGGTGACACCACTGAACCTTAACTATGAGAATGTCTCTGGAGTGCAACCGCCTGACATCTCTGGCTAAAATGGACACAGGCTCCTCTACAAATGCCAACCTCTCTCCAACTGAACCGAGTCCCACTGAAGTTCTTGAGACTCATCTAGGATATGCCATCGCAGTATAGATACTGAAACACCAGGTGGATAGCTGAAAAGGATTGAGGCAATGCTAACTCATATGCAACCTCCCCAACTATCCGTAGGATCTCAAATGGCTAATATACCTGGGGCTAAGCTTGCCCTCCTCCCGAACCACATCACGCCCTTCTTGGGCGATACTCGCAGAAAGACCCAGTCACCAACTCTGAACCTCAAGGCACAAAGTCTACGATCGGTATAACTCTTCTGCCTGCTCTAAACTGCCCGAAGCCTATCCTGAATCACCCGAACTCGGTCCAATAACTCATGAAGTATATATGTACCACGGGGCCTAGCCTCAGAAGCTGCAAACCAACCAACTGGAGATTGACATCTGAATACTCAAATGAAAGTAGCTATTTTATACGCAAACTCTGCCAAACCTAAGAACTGATCCCACTGACCTCCAAAATCCAAAACATAAGCACGAAGCATATCCTCCTGAACCTGAATAGTCTGCTCTGACTGTTCATCAATCTGGGGATGAAAGGTGGTGCTAAGGTCAACCCGGGTACCCAACTCCCCCTGAAATGTTCTCCAGAAGCTAGAAGTGAACTGAGACCTTTAGTCTGAAATAATGGACACGGGCACCCTGTAAAGGCGAACCACCTCTCGAATATAGATACTAGCTAACCTCTCAACACTGAAGAAAGTCTGAACAGGAATGAAATAGGCAAATTTGGTCAATCGATCCATAATGACCCAAATGCTATCAAAACCATGAAAAGTACGAGGAAAACCACCTACAAAGTCTATAGTGACCCGCTCCCATTTCCACTCGAGAATGGGTAACCTCTGAAGTAATCCACCAGGTCTTTGATGCTCAGCCTTTACTTGCTGACAACAAAGGCACCGAGCCTTAAACTCTTCTATATCTCTCCATATACCACTCCACCAGTAATGCTGCTTCAAATCCCTGTACATCTTAGCTGTCTTGGGGTGAATAGAATTCCTAGAGCTATGAACCTCACGAAGAATCAACTGAATCAAATCTCTGACCCTTTAAACACAAATACGACCATCATATCTCAAAACGCCCTCAGAATCTAAGGTAGCCCTCCTAGACTCACCTCTCCACACCTTTCCTCGAATGCTATAAAGCCTGCTATCCTCTAACTGACGACCCTAAATCTGCTCTAACAAGGTAGATCTAGCCTCAACACTAGCAAGAATCCTTCTAAGGTCAGAAATATCAAGTCAAACCATCAATTTAGCTAAGGACTGGATATCCAAAGCCAATGACCGATCTAAAACTGAAATAAAGGACAAGCTACCCATACTCACTGCCCTCTGGGTCAAGGCTTTTGCTACCACATTCGCCTTGCCCGGATAGTATAAAATAGAGATATCACAGTCCTTTAGCAACTCAATCCATATTCACTGCCCCGAATTAAGCTCCCTCTAGGTCAAGATATACTGAAGACTACGATGATCAATGAAGATCTAACAACAAACACCATACAGGTAATGCCTCCAAATATAAAGCGTAAAAACTACAGCCGCCAACTCAATCATGAGTGGGGTAGCTGCGTTCATGCACCTTCAGTTGCCTCGATGCATATGTAATAACACTATCCCAGTGCATCAGAACACACCCCAAACCAATACCAGAAGTATCACAATAGATGGTGAACCCCTTTCCTTTAACTGGAAGAGTCAGAATAGGAGCTGAAGTGAGCAGGTTCTTGAGCTTAAGAAAGCTTGCCTCACAACTCGTGGACCATAGAAATGGAACCTCTTTCCTAGTCAATCTGGTCATAGGGGCTGCAATAGAAGCAAAATTCTTGACGAACCATCTATAATAGCCTGCCAACCCAATGAAACTCCGAATCTCAGTAGGAGACATAGGCCTAGCCCAACAACGAATAGCCTCAATCTTTGTTGGATCAACCATAATACCATTCTTGAAGACTATGTGCCCCAATAAAGCTACAAACTCAAGCCAAAACTCGCACTTTGAGAATTTTACATAAAGCCTATAATCTCTCAAAATGTGGAGCACAGTCCTCAAATACTGCTTGTGATCCTCCCTACTTATCAAATATATCAGAATGTCATCAATGAAAAGTATCAACAAAGTAGTCCAAATACGGCCTAAAAACATCGTTCATCAAATCCATAAACGCTGCTAGGGCATTGGTCAACACAAAAGACATCACCAGAAACTTATAATGACCATAACGAGTCCTGAAGGTTGTCTTAGGAATGTCCTCAACCCTAATCCTCACTGATGGTAACCAGACCTCAAATCAATCTTAGAAAATACCACTCCACCATGAAGCTGGTTAAACAAATCGTCGATACGAGGCATAAGATACTTATTCTTCACTGTCACCCTATTCAGCTACTTGTAGTCGATACACATACGCATAAAGCCATCTTTCTTCTTCACAAATAGAACTAGAGCACCCCAAGATGATCCACTCGATCTGATAAAACCCTTACTCAGAAGATCCTAAAGCTGAACATTTAGCTCCCTTAGCTCGGTAGGAGTCATACGATAAGGAGCCATAGAAATAGGTTTGGTAGCCAGCTCGAGGTTAATAGCAAATTCTATATCACGCTAAAAAAAAGGCCAGGTAGGTCGGTAGGAAAAATATCAAGAAAATCACAGACAGTAGGAACAGATTCAGGTGAAGGACTCACCGCACTAACATCCTAAACATAAGCAAGGAATGACCCACAACTCCTCGTTATCAGTCTCCTAGCCTGTACATAAAAAATAATCCCCATCGGAATGCGGCTTAAAGAACCCTACCATACAATCGGGGATATACCAGACATAGATAAGGTAACGGTCATGGCTAAGCAATCCAAGAGTGCATGGTAGGGGGATATCTAGTCCATGCCCAGATCAAGTCAAAATCTACCATATCTAACACAATGAGATCAACTCGAGTATCATACTCTTAAACAGTCACCAAACATAATCTATATACATGATTCACTACTAAGGAATCACCCACGGGGGTAGCTACATGCAATGGCACAGATAAAGACTTTGAAGACAGACCCAATCGTGGGGCATAATAAGCAGAAACGTATGAAAAAGTGAATCCTGGATTAAATAAAATAGAAGTTGGATGATGGCATATGGAAATCGTACTTGTGATCACAGAATCCGATGCCTCAGCCTTCGGCCTAAGCAGTACGGTATACAAATAGCCTTTCCCACTGTTGGACTAGGTTCCTGCTTGACCACCTGTCCTACCTCCCTGAGGACCACCTCTAGAACCCTGGGGACCACCCCTGCAACCCTAAGCACCACCCCTAACTGGTGGCTGCACTGATCTGATAGACTGAGTGCTCATGCTCAATCATCCCACACCAAGGGTACTCATAAGCAAAGTGACCAACAACCCCACAATCATAACATGCCCCTAGCACTCTACTCTATCTAGAAAATCTGACTGATTTAGAATGACCACCTCTGCTCGATGACCCTGACTGAACACCCCTCTGTGGCTGACTACTGTTCTGCCCACTGGTACCACTATAACTGGGTTGACACCCATTTGATATCTGAAGCGCTGCCTAAAATGGCCTACTAGACTGACCTTGACGCTGATAAGGTTACTGTTGGGGGTACCTACCCTTAAACCCTAGGCCTCTGAACTGTGAACCACTAGGGCTTCCACTGTAACTTCCCTGATAATGGGGTCTCTTATCATTGTCCCCTTGAGCCTCGCGATCCATCTCCTCTATAGAATAGACATGCTCAGTAATAACAAAAAAAGACTTCCCTGAAGTCACCAAACTCTGAGTAGCTCAATGCAGCGGTAGTCTCAAACCCCTTCTAAAGCATCAAATCCACTCATACTCAGTAGGCAGAATCATAGTAGCGTGTCTGGCTAACTCATGAAATTTTTCCTCATACTCGGCCACAGACATAAAACCCTATCTCAAAATAGAAAACTTATCTCTCAGGCACTCATGCATGATGAGAGGCATATACTTCCCCAATAAAGCCTCAGAGAACTGAGTCCAAGTCACAAGTGGGGATCCAGCTGGCCTTTACTCTGAGAGCCGCAGTTGTAGGTTGTGCCCCTAAATCAATCCCACCCGGTGCTGCTGGCTGAGCTCCATCGGTCGATGGACCGCCAACTAAACCCAGTAATTAAACTAATGCATTATGAAGAACTAATGATGATATAAACTTGGGTGGGGCCTGGGAAGCCCCCTGTCCCACCTGCTACTCTGGTGGTGGAATCTCTGAAGCTATCTCAGGATCAGGAGCTATAATAGGGTCTGGAGATGGGTTTCTAGCCTGACCTCAAACTGGGGTTACAGCTCTAGCCTACCCTTGACCTCAAGGTCGACCTCTGCCTCTAGATGGAGCTCTAGCAGTTGGTTCGGGGTCATGATCCCTAGTTACCATACCCTGCGTTCTAGCTATCTGTGAAAGAGTAAAACAAATAAGGATTTAGAAACTAATACAGACACAGTGCGCGGAAGTGAATCAAAAAGATGAGACTTTTCTAAAAATGTCTCATAGCCTTCCAAAGTTAGGATACAGACGTCTCTGTACCAATGCGCAAGACTCTACTAAAATTGTCTCTTGTACTAATAATACCGATGAAACCTAGGCTCTGATATGAAGCTGTCATGATCCAATTTCCCAGGTCATGATGGCACCTACTTCAACCCACCAGTAAGTAATCCAAGTCATAGCCCAGAACAGCAAGTAACGGGCAAAAGATGAAAAGAAACAAGAAGGAAAACCAACAACGACAATAATATAAGCAGAAGAAAAGAAATATACATACATAATATACCGAATAGGAGAAGGAAGAGGACAAAATATACAAAACAATCCAAATATACAAAACAATCCCTCATAAGACCTGGTAAGGTCGATACACAAGCCACTATAACCAAAAGAAGAGTACTAGACAGTATTAAAAATATACATATACATAGTAGTCTCGAAATACAAAAGACTGTAACTAAAATAGATGGAGGAGGATCGACCTCGGACTCTAAAAATCTCCCCTTGTCTTTGGATCAGTAGTTGGGCCTAAGGATAAAGTCAATGCCGGTAAGTCTTACTCGGATCTGCATTAGGAAAAAGATGCAGAAGTGCAGTATGAGTACCAAAGCAATGGGTACTCAGTAGACATCATCGATCGACTGAGCTCAAGTATAGTAAAAGCATAAATATAATGCGATAGTGTAAACTAAGTCAATAGTAGAAAGGATATAAATATAAATATCTACAGTACTAATATGTGCAGAAGCGGCAGATAAATAACTCAAAGTAAGAAAGACAAGCTAACTATAACCTAACTGGGCCCCCATAAGCCTAGAAGGCACACAGAAGAAGACAATTAACCCTACCGAGCCTCCATAAGCCAGCGGGTGCATACAAGTAGTAACTAAAATAGAATGCATAAGTAATCCATAGCTGAACTGATCTTAGGTAACCATCCGATTCCAAATCCATGATTAAACTATCCTGATGTGCACCGGGCTTGAACCGACACCAATGAATAATAATGAGAGGCCAGACACCAGGCTCGAACAGGAAATAGTGGGTAATAACAAGAGGCCACATGAATCATGTACAACAGAACTCAGTACCCCTTTCAATACTCCCGGAACAACCATAAATAATACCAAAATAACCTGATCGTATCATAATCAGATGCCACACTCGAGAACTGGAACTCATAGTAACCATTCCATAAACAAAAAACTAGTGATCCCATAAGTAACCAATCTCAAGTGTAAAACTGATGCCAAAACAATAGCAGAGCTCATACATAGTAACCATGACCATAGCCGGTGTCAGAACTAATAGTAACAGTAACAATAAAACATAGGCTAGACTCGAATGCATGTATATAGAAATGAACCTAACTTACCAATAGGGAGAAGTTTAAGGTTTCCAAGCCTATCTCTAGACCATAAAGTCACAAATACCAATCTCAGGCGGATAAGTCTACTAAGGAAAGGTGGGTCTCAAATACTAGGTCGAGAGGTGCGGCACAGGATCAGAAACCAAATCTAAGTCAACCCAACCTAAGGTAATAGCCTTAGATGGTAGTCAAGAGTTTAACCAAGCCTAAAGGAACTTAACACTAAGTATTATAGCTAAAAAGGGGTAGTAGAGCCCATTACGTGGTCCTAATAACAAAATCTAGTTCGAAATCTAGCTTAGTCTAGTATAAGGCTGTCCATTCCCAACTCAAGGAACTAATAGCACCAAACCTAGCCTTATAGGATGATACTTCACTATACTAGTGATAACGGGCCCAAAGTCTATGAAAATGGGGCCCTAACTGGCTAAATAAGGCGTAAAACTACTAAAACGATGCCCGAGCTACAACTACCTGCCCAAAACTAGCATAATAGTACACTAATACCATAAGCAAGGTCAATATAAAAGTAGGGTAAGCCTAGCCTACCTGGACGCTGCCAAATCCTACAAATTGGAGCTTTCCCTTTTGAGAGGTCTACGAGAGCTACCACGCTATCAAAACAACAGTCTATGCATCAAGATGAGAAGAACGATACCCATATTATGTATAAATACTCCGGGTCAGAAATTGGACTAAAAATCCCATGCGGGGCTGACTTGTGGATTCGCGAAATTAAAACCATCACAACATCCCACACAGCTCAATGATCAAAAGCCATAACAAATTTGGCTAAATTCAAGCTAAAAGATAGAAAAATCAGCCCCAACAATAAATCATAGAAACAAGAATCTAAGTACCAAATTAAGCAGAGATTCACCAAACTACTTACAAGATTAAGATTCTACAAGCTCAATACCACACTCCTGAGCTAAAGAGCCACTTCACCCACTCAAAACCTCACTAAAATCGAGCTTGGAATGTCTAATAATGGGGTATACTCTTAATATGAAAGTGTTGGAGAAGAAGGGGAAATAATATACATACATATATAACATCAGCGATGGCTGTTTTAGCTGCTAAATGACTGCTAAAGTGGTCACCGCTAAAGCAACCCTGCCCCAGCCGGCCAGGTCCTCTAAAGAACTCAAGGGCCTCTTAAGCGACTATCAGTAAAGCACCCAAGAGGCCACTAAAGCGGCCAGGCCAAGGATGGACAGCTCTTCTAAAGCGATCCCCTTGCTGGTTAAGCGGCTGCACTAGATACTTGGCACCAGCCAAGTTTAGATAGTCCTAAGGAACTCTGCTTGGGTGCTCGAGATATATATATATGCATATATATAACATCAGTGATGGCTACTTTAGCTATTAAATGACTGCTAAAGTGGTCACCGCTAAAGCAACCCTGCCCCAGCCGGCTAGGTCCTCTAAAGCGCTCAAGGGCCGCTTAAGCGACTATCAGTAAAGCACCAAAGAGGCCACTAAAGCGTCCAGGCCAAGGATGGTCAGTTCAGCTAAAGCTATCCCCTAGCTGGTCAAGCAGCTGCACTAGATACTTGACACCAGCCAAGTTTAGATAGTCCTAACGAACTCCGCTTGGGTGCTCGAGATTGGTTTGGAATCTCATGATAGAAAATGAACTATGCTACCCTACCAAATTTGACATTCTAGACTCAACAACGCCATCAAAATTTTCATCTGAGGTCATTTCGATAAAAAGTGAGGCCCACACTCCAAGGAGTCATTTTTGCCAAATTTCACCCCATATTCCAAAATGAGTCTGAAAGCCTCAAGACCCAGACCAAGGGTACTCCTAGCCTAAAATCAATGTTCTGGAGCTGTTGAGACTGTGAGAAATGATATCCGATGTCGTTTACTTGAGGCCTAGGCCCGAGACCCATTTCTTAACTTTAGAAGCTCTTAAACAGGGAAATGGCTCTAAAAATCAAACAAACTGCCCTGTAATCAAACTGTCAGTCCCAGCAAGTCATAAATGACCTGGGGTAGATATAGGGAAGCTTTAAATACCTAAAAAGCATGAAAAAAAAAAGGAAAATGATTAGATCAATTGTTGATACTATCAAAATAGCAGGTTCACCAGTAGTTAATGATAAACTAGCAGTCAGGATCTTGAGTGGCCTTCCCTGGGATTAAACTATTAGTAGACTTCTGGCGTAATAAGAGCACGAGGCTCAACTTTAAGATTTGAGGAACAATTCCACAAACTCATGGACCATGAACTTTTTCTCAAATACCATGATCTTGAAAAATCATCATCAATCATCACTAGTTTGGTTGCACAAAGGATCGAATTTCACCCTCAACACCATAAAAATAATTGTTGCTACTCCAATTAATCTTGGAAACCACCAACTCAATAACAGGCATATTCTAGCAACCAACAAAATGAGAGACAATTCGAACAAGTTGTGAAATGTCAACTGGCCAGAAGATCGGTCATATTGCTGATATGAGTTGCTCAAAGTTGCGTAATCACTTTAAATCAAAAGTTAATTTTATATCAAACTATCACTCAGGTGAAAATACTTGGACCCTTGATTCTGGATCAGTACATCATATCATAATGAAATCAGACAATCCTCAAGAATATACTAGTAATGAGAAAGTGTCCACGAGTGACGGTAAAACTATTTTCATTGCTCACATTAGTTTAACTCAAATAAAGGCTTTTAATACAAAATTTATAACTCAAATAATGGCTTTTAATACAAAATTTATACTTTATGGCACTCTTTATGCTCCATCTATAAAAAAAAAAAAAACTCATTTTTGTTGCCAAGTTGTGACAATCTTACCTCTATCAAATTTTTTCTATACTCTTTTCTTGTGGAGGATTTAAGTGTCGGCTAATGGAGGCACATTTTACGCTTTTAATCAAGAATAATTGTGAGTTTTTAAGGAACCATAGTTAGTTTTGATGTATTTTAGTGTTTTAATTATAGGAAACAGACTCAAAGGAAAAAAGGAGTGAAATTGGGAAAATAATACCAAGTGGTGGTTCATCTTACGAACATTTAGTGGAGTGATAGATCACCACACGCCTACCGTCAATATTAAATAGAACTAATAGGGAACGCAATCTGTGTGACGGCTCAACCTGATGATCTATCAAGGATCTGATGAGCTGTTATGCTAACCGCCAAGACCATACAGTTTGGGTCAACTTTAATTCATTCATGACAGACCATTGTGATGATTTTCCAAGAGGCTGACAAACCATTAGCCCTCCCATTAGAGTTAAACAGAATTGATGAAAATCTGAAGTCAAGTGATGATTCAGGTGATGAACCATCACGTACCTGGCGAACCATCAGGGGAGACGTCAAAGTGAAAGCGACTGTCTGAATTTGAATTTATATTCCCAATTTCCTAGAACCATAGGTATCTTCTTCCATAGTTTGAATATTTTACGTCATATCTTTCTCTGAAGAATATGTTTTTGGGTTTGTATGCTATTTCTTGTTTTCTTGTAGAGGATTGAAGGCTTAAATTTCATCTTTGTAAGAATTCATCTCTCATTCATAAAATATATTTCTTCCTTCTTTATAACAACAATGTGTAGCTAAAAACTCTGTAACTAGGGTTGTGGAATCCATAGCTGAAAAGTGATTCTAGGGTTAATTTTGAGGTGGATTCGGTTGACACTTGTAAATGTATTGTTATTCCTTTTATTTTTACAGATTTCTAATTGTTGCAAACATTAGAATAAGCCTTAGGTTTGAATTGCTCGAACAAAGAGGTTAAAATTGGGGAAAAGGTTTAACAACAAGAATCTAGAGTTTCTAACCTCCGTCTAATGAGTAATGCTCTAACGAGATTAATCAACTTGAGGCAAAAATTGAGTTTGTTATTTCTATTACTTTAAGTTTGAAGGAATTAAAAGGAGAATCACTTAATTAGATTAGGAAACATTTAGGTGAACAATTGAACTTGATTGCTTGACATTTACTTGTGTTACAATGAATTCACTATTGACTTCAACCCGAAAGTGACTAAAAATCATGGTGAACACAATTCTAGTTTGTTTTCTCTATTGATAAATAATTCATAAATTTAACGTTGATTACTTGAAACAAGTTGAATCTTTATTCAAAAATCATTTATAACCCCCCCCCATTTCATGGAAATTGTCGACTAATAGTCACTTGAATTATATACGACTTAGTTATCACCATATTCCCTGTGGGATTCGACTCCAACCTTTGTTGGGTTATATATTTGACAACGACTGCTTATGCTTCTTAAAGGAGTTGTAATTTGGGCATATCAAGTTTTGGCACCACTGCTGGGGAGTACGATTGTCAATTAAGTTGTTGTATTTATTTGACTTTTAGTTGTATTTCCTAATTTTACTTTTATTTATTATTTTTGTAATTTGCAGAGTACTGGTTGTGCCAAATACTTGATGTTTGGGTGAACCATTACTACCTTTTGACCCCAAAATTGCAAGAACTTTGAGAAGGAACATGAATGCACAAGAACAGGAACCAGCAAGGCTTGCTGCACTTGCAGCTGATCAATTGCATCAACAAAACTCGGTAATGTACTAGATAATGATGATTTTTGTGAAGATGAGGATGCACAACTTAATGAAAATATCGCTCCAGCTAACCAACATTAACAGCAAAGAGGTAGAGGTTGACGACAACCTACTATACAATTTGACCTCAATGAGGAAGATGACGCTGATTTGGATAGAGTTGGTGCTACTGAAGCTATTATTCTACCACCACTAGCTCCAGGAGCTAAGTTCAATATCACTAGCACCATGATCAAGCTGCTAAATCTCAAAGGTTTATTTGAAGGAAAGGCTGGTGATAATCCGAATATGCACTTGATGAATTTCATAGAAATCTGCAAGTCCTTCAATTTTTGAGCGTTAGTCAGAACGCAATTCGATTGAGGTTATTTTCATTGTCTTTGTCTCGGGAGGCAACATAATGGTTGATAGAATTGGTGCCTGATTCTATAACAAAATGGAGGCAACTAAAAGGAGCTTTCCTAGAAAGTTCTTTCCACCTTCCAGGATGTTATAGTTGAGGGATGAGATTAGTAACTTTAGGCAGCTACCAAATAAAGTGTTGCATGAGTCATGGCTGAGGTTCAAGAAGAAGTTGACCCAATGTCTTAATCATAAGCTGAAAGATGAACACTTGATGGAGACTTCTATAGGTCTCTAAATTCCAACACTAAGCCAACAGTGGATAATGCGGTAGGTGGAGCTTTTATGGCATTGACTTTTGCAGAAGCAACTGTAATTTTGGAGAGGCTGACTAAAACTAACAGAGCTTGGCATACCATGGATTCTGAGGTACAAAACAACACTTATGCTATGGGTATGTCGTTCGAGCAATGTCAAAGAGAAGAATAACGTGACCAAGACATGGCTCACATGAAAACTCTGATGGATTTGCTGACTAAGCACTTTTTGGTAGGTGGTGTTGAGAAGGTGAAGGCTATTGGTTAACAGGGCAAGGCAATTGAGTCTGATTTTGAAGAGTAAACAAACTATTTGAACAACCAGATTGGGGGTTTCTGGGCCAATGACCAAGGAAACCAATGTCAGAATTATCAGCGGGATAACTATTATTATAAGGCTGGATACAGGGATCATGACCAAAGGAACTAGAAAAGCAAGAATGACAAAAGTCATTTATATGTACCACTAGAAAATCGTGATTGAGCTAGTAACTCTTCAGGGAAGTCTAAAATTGAAGAGATGATGACGAAGGTGTTAAATAATGTGGAATCTATTGATGCATGAGGAAAGGAAATGAAAAATGACTTATCTTTAATGATTTTATAGATTCACATTCGACTTTCATCAAGCAATTAAAGTACCAAATGGACCAATTGTCTACAGCATTCAACCGACAAAAGAGTGGTACTTTGCCTAGGGATACTATTTAGAATCCTAGGAATGATGGGAGTTGTATGGCTATCACCACTAGGAGTGGTAAAGTTCTACTTGACCCCTATCCGACAGTTGAAACACAAGTGTATGATGTAGCCGCTGATTATGGAATGGTGGATGATGATGTTTGTGTTGATGAGATTTTTGCCGAGTCTGAGAAGCTGAAAAGTGTTAATGATAAAATGGTAAATGCAGAAAAGTCTACCAATGCAAAGGATGATGGTGTTGACAACAAGGAGAAGTGTAAAGAGGTTGCAAAGCCTCTAACTCAAATTCCTAGACCTGCTCCTCCATTCCTACACAGAGTAAATAAGAAAATGGAGTATGGTAAGTTTCATAAGTTTCTATCCATGCTAAAGCAGTTGTCAATGAATATCCTGTTCGTGGAGGCTCTTAAGAAAATGCCAGGATACGCTAAGTTCATAAAGGACTTAGTCACTAAAAAAGGACTGTGAGCTTTGAATTGGCGGATAATATACATCTTGTAGTGAGATTGCTTCGTGATCGCTAGTCCAGAAGAAGTCAGATCCTAGTACATTCACTATCCCCGTGCACAATCGGTGCATTCAAGTTCGCTAAGGCATTATGTGATCTTGGATCTAGCATTAACTTGATGCCATTAGCTATCTATCAGCAGTTGGGCTTAGGAGAACCCAAACTGATGACTATACAGATGTTGATGGCTGACCATTTAGTCAAAAGGCCTGTGGGAATATTGTATGATGTATGGTGAAAGTTGAGAACTTTATATTTCTAACAAATTTTGTCATTCTTGATTGCGAGGCAGATTTGAGGTACCCATAATCTTGGGTAGATCATTCTCAGCCACCCAAAGAGTGTTGGTCGACATGGAGTATAATGAGTTAAAATTTATGTTGAATAATGAAGAGGTGAAGTTCAGTATATGCCAGTCGATGTAGAAAACGAGAGACATGAGTGTTGTCTCGATTATTGATGTCATTGATGAAGTTGATATTGAGGTGCTGATTGAAGAACTATTTATGATGGAAACATTAGCTACTGTAATGATGAACTTTGATGGGAGGACATAGAAGATTATGAAGAGACTGTGAGTGCATTGACTAGAATGGGGTCGTATTCTTATGCCCCAAAAATGTTGGACCTGGAATTAAAAAATAGGATAACTCCTCAAGAAAAATCATCAATAGAAGAACCACCTATATTAGAGCTCAAGAAATTGCCTGGTCATCAAGGGTATTCCCTTCGGGTTATGTAATGCTCCTGCGACCTTTCAAAAGTGTATGATGTTAATTTTTTTAAATATGGAGGAAGAAACTTTGGAAGTGTTTATGGACAACTTCTTTGTGGTAGGTGATACTTTTGAAGACTTCTTGGCAAATCTCAGTAATGCCTTGCAAAGATATGAAGACTTCAACCTTGTGCGCAACTGGGAAAAATGCCACTTTATGGTTAATGAGGGCATTGTGTTGGGACACAAGATTTCTGAAAAAGGAATTGAAGTAGACAACGCTAGAGGTTTGTTAAGGTCTTCTCCAAAATTTCCAATCCATTGTGTAAATTATTGGAGAAAAAAGTTAAGTTCATATTTGATGGTGACTGTTTAGAGGCATTTGAGTGCCTTAAGGAAAAATTGATAGTTTCTCCTATTATTATTGTCCCAGATTGGTCTCAACTGTTTAAAGTGATGTGTGATGCGAGTGGGGTTGCACTTGGGGCTCTTCTTGGATAGATACGGGAAAAGCTTTTTCATCCCATTTACTATGCTATAGGCCACTAATGGGGAGCAAAAGAACTATACAGTGACTGAACAAGAGATACTAGCAGTTATTTATGCCTTTGAGAAGTTTCGGGCATACTTACTTGGCCCTAAGGTTGTTGTACATACTGATCATGCTGCGTTATGGTAGCTAATGGCAAAAAAAGATGTCAAACCTTGGTTGATTAGATGTGTGTTGTTGCTGCAAGAGTTTTATTTTGAAGTCAAAGACCAAAAGGGGTGTGAGAATCAAGTAGCAGACCATCTATCTAGACTTGAGAATGAAGTGAAGAAGACAGATGAGCTGGAGAGTGATGACTCATTTCTAGATGAACAGGTATTTGCTACCTCACTTGATCTTGTACCATGGTACACTGATTTTGCTAATTATTTGGTCAGTGACATGATTTTGGAAGATCTTTATTTCCATTAAAGAAAGAAATTTCTTCATGATGTGAGCAACTATTTGTGGGATAAACCTTGTTTGTTTTGACTGTGCTAAAAATATTATCAGAAGATGTGTGCCAGAGTGGGAAATGTTATATCTTTTGCAGGCTTGTCACTCATCCACATCGGGGGGAAATCATGCGGGTGATCGCATAGTGAGGAAGATACTGCAGTATGGGTATTATTGGCCCACTATCTACAAAGATGCCCAAGACTTTGCCAAGGCATGTGAGCAGTGTCAACAGTAGGGTTCGATCTCCTGAAATCAAGAAATGCCTATATGCAAAATGCTGGATGTAGAATTATTTAATATGTGGGGCATCAATTTTATGTTCCCATTTGTGAGTTCTTATGGTCACAAGTATATCTTGGTAGCAGTGGACTATGTTTCCAGATAGGTGGAAGTTGTGGTAATAGCAGATAATGAAGGCAAGAGTGTGGTGACATTATTAAAAAAAATAGTTTCTCCCGATTTGGTACTCATTGCACAATTATAAGCGATGGGGGATCCCACTTTTGTAACAAGGTGTTCCATACATCTCTAGTTAAATATGGAGTGAAACAGCACAAGGTGGCCACTCCTTATCAACTATAAACTAGTGGGCAAGTGGAGGTTTCAAATCGAGAGATTAAGATGATATTAGCTAGGTCTGTGGATGCTAACCGAAGCGATTGGTCCAAAAAACTTGATGATACTCTATGGGCTTATTGCACTGGTTTCAAAACACAAATAGGTATGTCTCCTTACCAACTCGTCTTTGGTAAAGCTTGTCATTTGCCAGTATAGCTTGAGCATAATTCTTGTGGGCTCTTAAAAAACTCAATTTGAGTTGGAATGAGGCTACTGATTTGAGGTTAGATCAATTAAATGAGCTACATGAATTCCATCTACGAGCTTATGAGAGAGTTTCCCTCTACAAAGAGAAAATAAAGTTAGTACCACAACAGGAGGATTGGGAAGAGAGAGTTTAGACCTGGCGACTTGGTGGTGTTGTTCAACTCAAGGTTCAAGTTATTTCCAGGCAAGCTAAAATCAAAATGGTCTGTACTATTCAAGGCTCCTCAAGTGTTTCCATCCGGAATAGTGGAGTTGGAAAACATAGATGGAAAGCTATTTAAAGTGAATAGAAAACTAGTCAATTAATACGTTGGAGTTCCAGAAGAGGTAAAGTTGTTATCATTGGTCTATCTTGACGAAGTTTGAGTAATCATGATAACTGAGTCATGCCGCGACGTTAAATCAGGTGCTAATGGGAGGCAACCCACATTGTGTTGTTGTAAAATAATTTTGGTATAGGTTTACATTGTTGAGCATGGTTGATGTGTGTGCTAAGTATGCAGGAAAAGAAATTACAAGTGAAGAGGTGAAGGGTTGACGTTTGATATTTCAAGTTGATGGTTCACCTGATGAAATATCAGAGACCTGATGAATCGTCAACCTGAGCCATCACAAAGAACAAGAAAATCAGTCATTCTGGTTAAGTTCTGACAGCCCACTCAATAAGTAGTCAAAGCTCTAATGAGCCGTCAATCTCAACCATCATAAGTACCAAAGAAAAGAGTCATTATGGTTAAAGGTTGATGGTTCATGTGATGAGCCGTCACCATGTTGACGAACCGACCACCTGAAATATAAGACATGACTCACTTGGGGTGCAATCTGTTTAAGCCTGACGGTTCATATGGTGAACCATCATGCTCTTGGTGACCCGTCAACTCAATGACATCACAGGTAAGTCTACTTATCCCTTTTTAATTTTAAGTAACCCGACCCGATCCAACAAGAATAAAACCCTAAACCTAATTCTAGCCTACCGATCAACCTGATCCATACCCGATGAGCCTAAAACAAATTAAAAAGACCATTTTAAATTTTTACGCAATTTCTCTTCCTTTTCTTTATTTCCATCTTTAAACCACGTGTCCACTACCCAAAGAAACCTTAACTCTTGTAACTGTCCCATCACCCACGTTCACAAGCAATTACTACCATCACCCAAATCCAATCATTACAAATACAACCCATGCCCACACCTCAGTCTCTGACATACTCCCTCATTCACTCCATAGCCTTAAGTGTGTACTTAAGAACAATACTAGAAGTATTTCCCATTCATCAACTGCACTTCATGTATGCTCATACTCAAACCGAATTAACTTTAGTTTATTTTTCTTCTCTTCTTATGATGTTACTTTCTAGTTTAATGGAGACAACACAACCTTTAATTCTTTATTGATTTAATTCTAAGTAGTTTGTGTTGTTCTCAAAGTTGACTTGTGGGGAAACCCAATGGGCGAAGGCCGAGTAACCAAAGTTCATAAAATAATCACGTGCAAGTTGAATTTTTTTGAAGAAAGGGAAATTCAAAGGAGAAATCAAGTACTATAATGGGTTGCCCGACAAGTGTTTGACAAAATGTCCCAATGAGGGAATTTGTAACTATTTGGGCCTGATGGCTCATCTGACAATCTGTCATAATGGTGACGGTCCACCAAAATGACCCTTCACAAGAGAAAAAGTTTCTTTGTTTTCTGTTTATGCCTGACGATTCATCTGATGATCCATCAGGCTTGTGGCGAACCGTCATGCAAACCATCAATTGTGAATGAGTTACTGGAAAGTACTAATGGTTAGTGAACCATCACCATTGTGATGAACCATCATCCATTTTCATCAAGTACAAACAGTTTTTACTTTTAGTGTTATGCTTAAAGCTTCATTATTCTGCTTTAACTAATTGGTTCTCTCCATAGGTACAATGCCTCAAAAGCTACAAACAACCAGAGGTGGAGGACAGAAACGGTAAAAAAGGGAGACCTCAACCTTTAAACTCAGAGATGAACCAAAAAAAGAGGTTGAGGAAGTTGAGGCACCAACTTACCATACTATACAAAGCACAAAGAAACGTACTCGTGCCTCCCAGTCTGAAGAGGAGGAAGAGTACTCAAGTGAGGAGTCTAGCAGTAGTGAAGAGAGAAGTGATATCTTGAGCTCAAACCCAAATGAGGAGGGTGGTGTTGAGGCCACCAAAAGTCTAGAAAAAGAACCCGAATAGGA
This sequence comes from Capsicum rhomboideum, assembly GCA_031232105.1. Lineage (NCBI taxonomy): Eukaryota > Viridiplantae > Streptophyta > Magnoliopsida > Solanales > Solanaceae > Capsicum > Capsicum rhomboideum. The sequence goes on from CP124719.1 coordinate 35,386,999, forward strand.
GAGGGGTGAAGTGATCAGAACTAAAGCCCTAAGGGTTAGAGAATCTATTCGTTGGAAGGTTGAGGGTCAGTAAAACACTACCAAGATGGTCTCCTTCTAAAGAAGACAAAAGGTTTTAAGAGACCCTTTGCAGAATAGGTTTAGATCATCATAATAGAATTGCTCAAGTACCTAAACATTGAGCGATAGTTTAATAAATATAATTTGTGTTGGATAAGCATAACACCTAGAAAGTACTACCCTGCCATGGTTCGCAACTTCTATGTGAACTACTTGGTGATCCTTGAAAAATAATGTGAGAAAGGACAAAAGTTTTCTGATGCAAAATTGTTGGTAAGGCTCTCGGTTCGTGGGGTTTCAGTGGACATCTTCGATCACACAATCAACCGAATCCTTTTTGGCTAACTTTATGAAACCCCGACATATTGTCCTCTACACAGCAACCCTGGTTAGCATAAATATTAATAGAGAGTGGTGAGCCCTCATGGTTGCAAAACAAGAAGGAAAGGATAGCCAAATCCTCATTGAACTTTGAAGCTAAATTTTGGTGGGCAGTGGGCAGGTTACGACTAATGCCTATAGAATGAGATGTTAATCTAGATAAAAATAGGGTCATTTTGGTTTCTAGTATGATGGAGGGTTTTATAGTGAAATTTAGCCAAGTGATTGCGGGTGAAATGCATGCAAGGGCTCATAAGAGTACTACACCATTACCTTTCCCTTGTCTGGTGACCGAGCTGTGTAGACTTGTAAAGGTACCTATTTTGAGTGGGGTTGATAATAAGGTGACATCCATAAAGACTCAAGACATTGATAAAATGAGGGATGATGTGAATTTTGAGTTGAGGGTCCACAAACCTCCATCATTTGGACCTCAGTCACAAACTACTCTAGAGGTGCTCGGCACTCCTTCAGATACACCTTTATCCCTTATTACTATTGATCTGCAGAGAGCGTCTATTGCTTCTAGGGCTGAGGTTGTGGCCCTAACTGCTGAGACAGTTGATACGACATTGATGCCACCTTTATACTTAGAGTTTTAGTTAACTCCACAGAATTTTATGAGAATGGTCAAGAAGCAAAAGAAGTTTGAGAGGCAATTGTAGGAATGGGCTATTGAATTTCATCCTTTTATGGATCGAAGAATCAAATAATCATTAAACACCATACAAAAATCTGCATGCCCACATGGATGATATAGAGTTTCAGGTGAATAGCAGGCTGAGGGAGCTGTCAATCCCCGATTTGACAAAGTTCATGGCCAAGTTTAAAAAGGCCCAAGCTGATATCATTGCAATAAAAAAGGCCTCCACTTTTGGGTTCCTTGATTTGGTAATGATGGAGTTGGAGGAGTACAACACTATCCTTGATTTGATAGGGAAACCTTTTAAAGCTTGTAGCAAGAGGCCACTTGAGGTCGGTGAGGAGAAGAAGTCAAAGAAAAGAAAGTACCATCGGACCCAAGAAGAGAAAGACTTGAGGAAGGCAATGAAAGCATCTAAAAAAGATGAGGAAGAAAGGCAAAAACATGAGCAAGATCAGTTAGAAGGAATTTCTTCTAGCTTGACACCTAGAGTTGGTCCCACACCATAGGTGTTGCTTGCTCCCACTTCAATGACCAAGGTTGTTGATATGGGTACTCTGGACCACACCAAGGTCACCGTTCTAGATTCTGAGACTTCAAAAGCCTCCAATGATTTGCCAGACTCTGAAGCCTAAGGTCTTCACAAGTATTTCTCCCTCTGAGCTTTTATTTATCATATTTATACATTGGGGACAATGTCTGTTTCTTTTGATGGTGGTGGGGGTACCTGTGAGTCTGTCACCACCTGATGGTTTTTGTTGTATATTTTTTTCCCTCGGGTGTGCTATCTAGTAGAACTGACAAGTTTAGGTTTATTGCTTTTTTGTGTTGTTAAGTTAAAATATTAGCAATCAATTATTTGAATTTTGTGATTTTTTGTGGATTTTGTGAAAAATGGAGACCCCTCAAAAATTAAGTTGCTTTTAGCACTGATGGTATGATTTCATATAATTGACATTTTGGATCTCTGAATATCATTAGTGCATATGGATGGAATAATATTGCTTAAGCTTAATTTTCATCATGATAGTGAGTATTAATAAGTGTTCTTTTGTGCCAAGTGTGTGTGAGCCTATTGTGTGTTTTTCTGACTTTGTGCATGCACCTAGAACTTACCTAGTCTATGTTGTTTAAGTTGTAAGTCGTTGATAAGGAAAGGATCGCAGGCCCTGTTTAAATCTAGTCCACTTAGCCTAAAGAAACTGTCCAAATAATGTTAACAATTCCCTTGATCCCTATTTTGAGTTGTTCAGACTTTTTTATTTAATAACTGTTCACCTTCCCTCTTTGATTTTTGCACCTCTAATTTGGCCTTGGTCCTTCCTTGGACATCGTGCACCTCAACTCGGGCAAATCGCTTAAGTTAAGAGTGGCTACTATAGAAATGTATATAAGTGAAATAGGGTATGAAAAGAGCGGGTGTGGATAAAGAAGATCTTATGAGTGTGAGCAAAAGAAAAATAAAGAAAAAGAGAGAAAAATAAAAAGAAAGAAAAAGAAAAATAAAGAAAAGAGTTGTTGCACTCAGGAGTAGGAATGATTTTTGGACAATGGTTAATGAGGGCTAAACCTCAAGTTAAGTGGAAATAGATCTCATATATGTCAAGGAGGGCTGATTCACTGATCCCCAAATGTATCTTACTAGCACCCAAGCCCTCATTACAAGCCTGAAAAAGCCCTGTAGTGACCTGATCAATGTTCTGAAAAACTGAATTAGGATAGTTAAGTCAATCCTATGGGTTCGTATATGCATTATTGGAAATTTTTTTATGAGTATGAGTGTAATTTATCCCAGTCCCAAGTTAGATTTGCATGTATGTGTAGGACTTCTTTGTAACGAGGGCACAATAAAGGCACTGTTGATTTCTTACTGTTAGGATAGCGGTTATTGTGCATGCATATTGTTCATTGATATTGTAATGACATGCTTAGATTTAGATTTATTGACATGTTGGATGACTGTTATATGCTTGATTGAAAGATGATCAAGGTAAATTTTGGAAAGAACTAAAAATTGTAAATTGATTGATACTATTTGGCTTAGTTGTTGTGTGTTTAAAGTATTTGTGTAGTCTGGTTTTGTTTGGCTGCTTGAGGACAAGGGAACATTCTAAGTTGAGGGTGTTGATGTGCCGGCTAATGGTGGCACATTTTACACTTTTAATCAAGAATAATCGTGAGTTTTTAAGCAACCGTCGTTCATTTTGATATCTTTTTGTGTTAGAACACTAACTCAAGGGCAAAAAAGAGTGAAACTGGGGAAAAAATACCAAGTGGCAGTTCATCTGACGAACCGCCAAAGGAGTGACGGACTGCCACGCCTTCCCTCAGCATTAAACAAAACCAATAGGGAACGCAATCTGTGTGATGGCTCAACCTGACGATCAATCAAGGATCTGACTAGCCATCACGCCAACCGCCAAGATAATATAGTTTGGGTCTGCTTTAATTCATTCAAGATGAAACAATGTGAAAATCCTCTAAGAGGTTAATGAACTGTCAGTCCTTCAGTCGGAGTTAAACAGAACCGATCGAGGACAATCTGAAGTCTAGTAATGCTTTAAGTGATGAACCGTCACGTATCTGGCAAACCTCAGAGGAGACGTCAGAGTGGAAACGGCAGTCTAGATTTGAATTTTATTTCCCACCTTTTTGGACCCTATAAATACCTAGTCTAGGGTTTAGAATAGGTATCTTCTCCATACTTTGAATATTTTACATTATATCTTTCTCTGGAGAATGCTTTTTGGGGTTTGTACGCTATTTCTTGGTTTCTTGTGGAGGATTGAAGGCTCGAATTTCATCATTGTAAGAATTCATCACTTATTCATGAAATATATCTCTTCCTTTTTCATAACAACTATGTGAGGCTAAAAATCCTATAACTAGGGTTGTGAAATCCATGGTTGAAAAATGATTCTAGGGTTAATTTTGAGGTGGATTCATTTGACACTTGTAAATATATTGTTATTCCTTTCATTTTTATAGATTTCTAATGGTTGCAAATATTAGAACAAGCCTTAGGTTTGACTTGCTTGAACAAAGAGGTTAAATTGGGAAAAGGGTTTAACAACAAGAATTCGGAGTTTCTAACCTCTGCCTAATGAATAATTCTCTAACGAGATTATTCAACTTGAGGAAATAATTGAGTTTGTTATTTCTATCTCTTTAAGTTCGAAATAATTAAAGGAAGAATCGCCTAATTAGGTTGGAAAACATTTAGGTGGACAGTTGAACTCGATTGCTTGACATTTACTTGTGTTAATATGAATTCACTATCGACTTTAACCCAAAAGTGACTAAAAGTCATGGTGAACACAATCCTAGTTTGTTTTCTCTATTGAAAAATAATTTGTAAATTTAACGCTAATTACTTGAAACAAGTTGAATCTTTATTCAAAAATCGTTTATAAAAAACCCCTCATTTCATGGAAATTGTCGACGAATAGTCACTTGAAGTACATACGACTTATTTATCACCATATTCCCTGTGGGATTCGATCCCAACCTTTGTTGGATTATATATTTGACAACAACCTCTTATGCTTCTTAAAGGAGTTGTAATTTAGGTGCATCAAGGATCTTAAAACTCAGAAACTGTTGGTACAAGGCCAAAACAAAAATGGACTCTATGAATGGCCACACATAGATCATATTCCACCTTTCACCAATCTCACCTCCATCAAAGTCTCTCGTCAATTATGGCAACATCACTTGGGGCATCCATATTTAAAAGTTCTAAACTTAGCACTAAATAAATTTTCAATTTCTATTACCATCAAAGAAAAGTTTGAGCTTTGTAATTTTTGTTCATCAAATAAAGCTCATCATTTTCCATTTAAACTACTCACTTTAAATAGTAATGCTCCACTATGATCTCTGTTTAGTGATATATGGAATCTATCACCCACTTTATATATTGATAGAAAGTTGTATTACTGCATTTTTTATCATTACACCAAATGCATTTGTATTTATACAATCAAAAATAAAAATGAAGTCGCCTCCATTTTTGAATAATTTCATCCTTTGGTGGAAAAGTTTTAAACACAAAATTACCTCAGTTTATACAGATGGAGGGGGTGCATACATAGGTCTTAAATACTACCTACAACAAAATGGCATCGAACACTTAAATTCACCACCCTACACCCCACCCCACCCCAACAAGTTGCCATAACTGAATGATGACATGACATCATCACATTGTCGAAACAACTAGAACTCTTCTCAATAAAGCCTCACTTCCACCTAAATTATGGTCATTTGCTTATCACCATGATGTCTATCTCATAAATAAACTTTCTACACTTTGCCTAAATAATGAGTCTCCTTAAATAAAAAATTATTTGGCGAACCACCAATATACTCTTCGTTAAAATTTTTTTGTTGTCTTTATTACCCATGGCTCAATGCATATACACAAAATAAATTTCAACCTACATCTACAACCTTTGTATATTTAGAAGTTTCTATTGTTCACCATACGCATCTTTGTTTTACTCTAGTAAGCTAGAAATTTTTTGTTAATCGTGATGTCCAATTTTGTGAAAATATTTTTTCTTTGACTCAAATTTTCTCACATTTAAAAAATAAATTTTCCAAGTTAAATTGGAAAATCATAGTGTCCCACTCTAAGAAAATAATTCAAAAGTCCAACATAACTTGTACACCAACCTCATCCCCACTCTTCTGGTACCTATCCCTATCCCCTTACCTATTCTCTCTTCTTCTATTCATTCAAAAAATTTGCATTCACCTCTTGATACTCAAGAATCCATGATTGGAGGCCAACTACCAGCAGATTACAATTCATTAGGTATTATATCTATTCCTTCCTCTTGTCCTTTACTATTAAATAATTCTTTAAATTGAACTTCTCTCCATCCTTACTCATAATCCTCCTTCACAAATATTAATCCAGCAGTCATAAAATCCTCCAAATACTATGAAAGGTCCCAAAGTAACATCATCAAATTAAAAAGACAGTTTAGCTTCTTTTCTTACCTTTCATACATTTAAGCAAGTTGTTAAGCATATTGAATGGAAGAAAGCCATGAATTTAGAATACGAAGCGCTAGTGAGAACTAGTTCCTAGGGACGTGATGAAGAATATTATTGATTGTAAATGGTTGTTAATTAAAAGAAAATCTAACTAGATGGTTCCATTGATTGGTATAAGGCACGACTAGTGGCAAAAAGTTTCACGCAATGTCCGGCATTGGAATTTCATGAAACTTTCAGTCCAATTATGAAACCAACCACTATCAGGATTGTTCAGTCCATTAGATATTCGAAATAAGTGAAAGGTTCACTAGCTTGACGTGAACAATACATTTTTGCAAGGTAAATTACTGGAGTAGGTATTCATGGCTCAATCAAAAGGTTATGTTAATTCTTATTTTCCCACTCATGTATGCCACCTTAAAAAGTTCATTTATAGCCTAAAATAAGCTCCACATGCCTAGTATGAGGCTCTCAAGTCACATTTGAATAAAACTGAGTTTTTAAGTCTTAATCAAATACCTCATTGTTTATCTTTAAACTCTTGGGTGTAACTATTTATATTTTGGAGTATGTTGATGATATTTTCATTACTAGGAATCACCCAAACTTGGATGCACATGTCATCAACTCTTTAGGTAGTAGGTTTTCCCTAAAAAATCATTCCAAACTTAATTATTTCTTAGGGATCAAAGTTGTGCATGTTCCCAATGGGATTATTTTATCACAATCTAGATATATTCTTGAGATTCTCTTAAATATAGATATGACAAACTGTAAAGGGGTTGCCACACCCATGTGTTCTAGTTCCCTACCCAGAGCAGCAAATGGTTCACCTCCTACCAATTCAACCCTATATAGACACACTCTAAGTTTCAATACTTATCTTTCATGCATCCTAATATTCACAGTAAATAAATTATCCAAGCTTATGGAATCTTCGAGTTAGGATCATTGGAAGGTGGTAAAGAGAATTTTTCATATATCAAGTCATCAACAACATCGTGCTTGCAAATTCTTTGTCATTTTGATAGGAATTTTACATGTATGCAATGCTGATAAGGCGGGCGATTCAAATGAAAGAATCTCTACATTAGGTTATATACTCTTCTTGGAACCAAACCCTATCTTTTGGTCACTAGGAATCAACAATCATTTCCTTGGTCATCCACTAAAGTAGACTACAAATTAGTGATCAACATATCTTAGAAAGAATCTAGTTTTCTACACTAAGATGAAGCACACTACAGTGGACTTCCATTATCTCCAGAATAGTGTGCAATCAGGCAGAGTGGTTGTCAAATATTTTCTACGATAACATTGGTGTTTCATATTTTAGAAAGAATCCAGTTTTCCACACTAAGATGAAGCACATTGCAGTGGACTTTCATTATCTCCGGAATAGTGTGCAATCAAGCAGAATGGTTATCAAATATGTTTCTTCCATGGATCAAGTTGAAGACACTCTCACCAAGCCACTGCCCAAACCTGCCATTCTTTGATGTTTATCCAAGTTAGGTTTTGTTGCACTACAACTAACTTGAGGGGGGTGTATTGAGATAAACTTGTGGTTATCAGTTTGTTAGGAGTAGACTTACTGATTAGTTTGTCAGAAGTAGATTTTGTTTGAATACTTGAATTAGTCTAAATAGGCTATCTAATTTTATCTTCAAAATTATAATAAGCTATTAGATTAGTTTCTTAAATTTAGTCGAGTTGGTTACATTTACTTGTATTTAAGCAGATGTTACCATTGAATATAGATCATCTAAGTTTTCATTTATTCTCAATATCTTTTCTTTCTAATGAGGTTTTTGATTATTTTACATTTTCTAGGAGATGAATTGCACTACTTAAGAAAATTTTGGGAAGAATCAAAAGGGTAATATTTGAAAATTACACTCTAACTTTTGATTTTACATATCTTTTTTAAAGGGTGTGCGACACTCCAACAAATCACTTATATAGGACTAGAGGGAGCACTAACGTCTGTTATTTTGTTTTCGTTTTGTCAAATGCATACTCTCTGCATTTATGTTTTGTCACGACCTAAACCCACCATGACTGGCACCCTCACTAAACCCCCCAGTGGGAGAACCAACAAACCTCATAAGCCAACCAACACTTAGCAAAAAATAGGCGACTAAACCAATCTCATTGATAAAAGCAATAATCTATATTTAAACGAAGAGTAAGGATAACATAATGCAAAAATAAACCATCCCTAGAAGCAGAAAGTAATCATACCAAAACTCTAATAATTCTCAAAAAGGGGATGCAACCCCAAAAACCAAAGTAATATCTAAGTCCGAAACAAATGGGCCAGAAAATAATAGAAGAACCTATGGTATCCCAAAAGATACAGCTCATCCATGAGTTTGAATACGGTCTGAATCACAGTTGAGGTCTCAAAATAGTCGCCGAAATACGCTTTGCAATCAACAAAAAGAACAGAATGGCAATCGATTCCTCCTCATAAGTGAGATCCTTATCTAGCAAAACTGAATCCCACTTGATAATGTATTCCATTTCCCCATGGTATCTCTTAAGCATGGATACATGAAACACCGAATAAACCCCCGACAAGCTTGGTGGCAATGCCAACCTATACACTGCTAGACCCACATCGCTAAGAACCTCGAATGGACGAATTTATCAAGGGCTAAGCTTGCCCTTCTTGTCAAACCTCCTGACTCCCTGATGTAGATCTTGGCCAACTTCTTAGAGTTGTAGTCCACTCTAACCAGAATAAAAATGGGATGGTTTAGTTAGCCTATCCACTTAGCCCAAATCGAGTCATACTTTCCCAAGTTCTTAGGAAGACCTACCACAAAATTCATAGTTATCTTCTCCCACTTCCACTCGGGAATGGTTATCCTTTAGAGAAAACCCACAGGCCTTTGTTGCTCATACTTTACCTAATGACAGTTGTGACATTTGGTTATGTATTCCAATATGTCCTTCTTCATCCCAAGCCACCAATAAAGCTACTCGAGTCATGATATATCTTGGTTGCACCTGGATGAATATAATATCGTGAACCATGAGCTTCAGCAAGCACATTCTGAATCAAATCACCAATCGAGGAACACATACCCATCTTCTAAACCTCAATACTCCACACATATCAAGTGTGGCATCTGAAGCTTCTCCAGACACCACCTTGTACTGGAGTTTATTCAATTCCACATCTTTAAATTATTTGGCCTTAATTTCATCAAGGAACGTTGACTTTACCACAATACTAGCCAACACTCCACCCCTTTTTGAAACACCAAACTGCATGAACTGAGATGTTATAGTTTGAAACTCCTTAGCCAAGGGTCGCCTTGACACCCTCAAATAGGCCAAGTTACCCATACTTACTGCTTTCAGGCTCAATGCATCTACCACCACATTGGCCTTACCTGGATGATACTGGATGGTCACATCATAGTCTTTTGATAATTCCATCCATCTCCTCTATATCAAGTTCAAATACCTTTGTGTGAACACATGATTTAGGCTATGATGGTGTGTGAATACCTCACACTTGACACCATAAAGATAGTGTCTCCAAATCTTAAGTGCAAACACTACCGCTGCCAGCTCTAAGCCATAAGTGGAGTAATTCTTTTCATGAGGCTTCAATTGTCTTAAAGAATAAGCAATCCATCAACGCAACACCCAAACCCAAGTGTGAAGTATCACAAAATATAACAAAATCCTTACCTCAACAGACAATGAAAGAATAAGAGTTGTATTCAAAAGTGTCTTGAGCTTTTAGAAGCTCTCCTCACACTTATCTGACCATACAAATGGCACCTCCTTCTGAGTCAACCTTCTCAAGTGTGTAGCAATAGAAGTAAAATTCTTGACAAACCTATGATAGTAACTAGCAAGACCCATGAAGCTCCTAACCTCAATCATAGAGCTAGGACGAACCCAACTCTTAACCGCCTTAATCTTTTAGGGATCTACCATCACCCCTTGTTCCAAGACCACATGCCCTAAGAAGGCAACCAAAGACAATCAGAACTCACATTTTGAGAACTTTGCATAAAATTGCTTTTCCTTCAAAATTCTCAAGATAATGTGAAGATAACCTGCATGTTTTTTCTTGCTCTTAGAGTAAACAAAAATGTCATCAATAAAAACTATCACAAAAAAATCCAAGAAGGAATTGAAAATATCATTCATCAAGCTCATGAAGGCTGCCAGCGCATTGGTCAACCCAAAAAACATCAATAAGAACTCGTAATGCCCATACCGAGTCCTGAAAACTGTCTTGGGTATATATATCCTCAGGTCAAATTTTCAACTGATGGTAACCCAACCTCAAATCAATCTTGGAGCATATCGAAGCACCCAACAACTAGTCAAAGAGATCATTTATGCAGGGCAAGGGATACTTATTCCTAATGGTAATCTTGCCCAACTGTCTGTAATCAATGCACATCCTCATGCTACCATCTTTCTTTTTAATGAAAAAATTTGGAGTACCCCAAAGTGAAGCACTGGGATGAATAAATTTCTTATAAAGTAGTTCTTATAACTGAATTTTGAGTTCCCTCAACTCTGCCGGAGCCATTCTATAATAAGGAATCGAATTTGGGTGAGTACCCAACTCCAAATCAATACAAAAACTAATATCCTTATCTAGAGGCATACCAAGCAAATTCGTATGAAATACCTCCTGAAACTCAGAAACCATAGGAACAGACTCAATAGAAGGGGACTCAGCACTAATATCACGAAGATGAGCGAAGAAGGCTGAACACCCTTTCCCTACTAGTTTACCCATTCCTGGCATTTCTAGAGTCGCTGTGTTAGAATTACAGTTAAAGATAATATGATATGGATACAACCAAGTCATACCCAGAATAATGTCAAAATCAAGCATGTCCAAAATGATCAAGTCTACCCAGGTCTGAAAACCCATAAACAAAATAGAACATGCACAATAAACATGGGTCACCACCACAAAATCTCCAACCAGAGTAGAAATATATACAAAAGAATCGAGTGCATCACAGACCAAGTCCATACCCAAAGCAAATCTAACAGATACATAAGAGTAAGTAAAACCTGGATCAAATAAAATGATAGCCATCCGTTCACAGACGAGAATAGGACCTATAATGATAGCATTAGATGCCTCAGCCTCAGTCTTGCTTGGGAAGGCATAACAGTGAGCTTTATCATCAAGTTGGGCAACTTTCCTAGCAGGTTGTGCTTCACCCTTCCCTGCAGTACCATTACCTTTGTTTCTACCAGGACCTTCCTGATTATTACCCCATCCACCCTATAGATGGCCCTTACCATTACCACCTCTACATGTGCCTGTTGGAACCACAGGCCTGGTCTGTTGTTGTGTCTAATTACCCATTTTCCTCAGAGGATACTCTCTCTTAAGTGCCCCACAACACCACAAGTATAACACCCTCGCTCAAGAGAAGACATGTTGGCCGAAGAATAGAAAGTCCCTTGGTCTCTAGTAATTAGAGGCTGCTGAGTAGCCCCTGAATGACCACCTGTAAAGGCTGGCAAAGCTTACTAAATGGCGTGAGCTGAATAAACCTACTAGCTGTGATCCCTAGAATAAGAACCACTGAAATTGCCTGCATTTCAGAACTTCTTGGCTAATGCCTTAGCCTAACCAGCCTGTTGAACTCCCTCAAGCTTTTTCACATAATCAAACACGTCATTGAAGCTCTTTTCTACAGAAGTCATGTAAACAGATAAAACCTGAAGATCAGTGTTCAAACCCTTAACATATAACTGGATCCTCTCCTCCAGTGCCCAACAGCTGGGTTACATAGCGAGATTGAGCATGGAACTTGGCCTCATAGGCCTTAATTGACATGTTGCTTTGTTCAAAGGTCAAGGACTCATCCTTCTCACGGTTAAGAGGAGTACGAGGCACATACTTCTCCAAAAATAGGGCATGAAATTGAGCCTGAGTCAATAGAGGCAAAATAGGTGGCCAACACTCCACATAGGCTCTCCACCACTGCTTGGCATCCCCCTACAATTGGAAATTCACAAACTCAATACCATGTTGTTGCATAATCCCTAACTTATGAAGCCTCTCATAGTAATCAAAGATAAAATCAAATGCATCCTCGGTATCAGTACCATGAAATGAAGGAGGCTTCATTTTCAGAAACTTGGTCAATAACTCACTCTTAGTCTCGATCATAACAAGGCCTAACACAGGATGGGGAAATCCATCAGTACCCGAATTCTCATCCATTTTGGAAGCTAAAGTGGCAGTGCGATGAGCACCAAGAACCTAGAAAGTTGGCACAATGGGGGTGGCTCCAATACCAGCCAACCCGCTAAGAAAAGCCAGAACCTGCTGAATAACCTTAGAAGACATCAGAGGAAGGACTGCATCTCCAGACGGTGTCTCCACCTCCGATTCCACACCATCCTTGTCCACTGCCTTAACCTCCTCAAAATGATCCTGGGATGGAGGAGGTGATACTGACCTCTGACTTTCCTAGTCAGCTGCTGCTTGAGCTCCACCCCTGGCGGATGTTGCTCTTCTTCTTCCCCTTTCCCTACCCCTTCCTCATCCTCATCCCCGAACAACTAGTTCCATACCTGGAGCTGCTGGTGCTGGGGTTGTAGCTCTTGCTCTATTTGATTTAGTGTTCACCATATTTGGAAAAAAGAATGAAGAGGGTCAGATACCAATTTAGATCACCAGATACCAATTAGAATCAAGTTATAGCACGGAAGAAGAAAGAAAGGATAGTTTTCCTATAGCCTTTCGAAAAAAAGTACAGATGTCTCTGTACCGTTCCTCAAGACTCTACAAGGCCCATTTTAATATGATGATATCAACGAACCTAGGGCTCGATAAAATTTTTGTCATGACCTAACCCCATAATGAGTGGCACCCACACTATACCCCTCGGTAGGAGAACCAACTAACCTCATAAGACTTCATAAGTCCAAAACAAATGGACCTGAAAATAATAAAAGAACCCATGGTAGCCCGAAAGATGCAGCTCACCCTTGAGAAAACAATAGAACAACCATGTTCCCTATCATGAAACTCTACTCCAAGCTCATAACACTTAACCTTGTAACAAGTACAACATGAAGTTTAGTCAATATAAGTCAACAAGGATAACAAGTCAAGTCAAACTACGACCATTAACAAGACTCCAAGTCAACAACCGTGACTCAACCATCATATAAATCATGTCCCAATTACAAAAGTAATAGACAAAATAGAGTTAAGTCATAACTTGTAATTAACTCGGACCAATCAAGGATCCACAAGACAATAACTATGGCATTAAATATGCATCCCGGTTCATATAAAGAAACCACCTTTAGCATTTAAACACATAAACCTGGTTCACTCAAGGAACCAACATAATAATGACAACACATAAGCCCAGTTCACTCAAGAAACCAATATAATCAAGAAAACACATAATCCCTGGTTCACTTAAGGAACTGTCACACTCACCAAATACCTGTACACACATGTTAAGGGTCTTATGGTCACCCACTAGCCATGACCTGTAGGGGACGAGCTCTTGTCTATGTACCAACTACCAGGCATAAAGTGCCTACCAACCTTATATAAACCAATCATGCGAAGATGTCTAAATACCGGTACATTCCACAATATTGAAAGATATCACAACCATAATGATAATAAGAACAACACTTGTAAAAACCAACAAGCTTTCATTACAATTCTTTGTATGTGATTAACACTTAGGATATCAAATAGTCATTCACTTTCCTTGAACATGAATTGTGGAAGCAATACTAAGAATTAGTTAACATGCACATATAACACAAACTGGATCACCTACCTCAATCCAAGCCTAAAATACTCTACTGAACCTGAGCTTTCCCTTTTCTTGCAACCTCAGCTTGATTGTGGTCTTAAAACATGAATATAAACACATAATCAATTAAATGACCTAAAATATCGAGGGTTACAACCCAATCCCGAACTCCAAGGCCAATTTCATGATCATCCCACCCATTATAGGGTTTTTCCACCATAAATTCACCTTAAAACTACCAATTTGATGTTTACCTTAGTGAATTATAGTCATGCAATAGTAAATAATCAACCTTTAACTAAAACCGAAAGATTTTAAACTTAACTTACCCCCTTGCACCAGAAAATATAGCTAGGTCAACTAAAACCCTCCCTAAGACCTGTAAACTAGTGATTCTAACGTCAAGGAAACAAAAGACTAGTTTATGTGGATAAATAACTTACCTTTACGAAGAAATCAGGTGAAAAATAGGTGAAAATCACCCTAAATAGCCTGAGCCCTCCCCAAAACGTGTTTAGAAATAATAAACTATTTTTAGAGAAATTTTTGCATATACAATGATTTACCGCGCTATAGCAATCTGATCTCACTATAGCGATCTGATCTCGCTATAGCGGCATCCATTCACTATAGTGGGATTGACCGACTTTGATTCCTGCTATAGCGAGAATTTCTCCGCTATAACAGTACCCCCATAGCGGCCTACCACCCGCTATAGCGGGTGCGGAGAGGCAGAAACTCTGGATTGCTCCCAGTTTTTCCTTTTTTCACAACGCACCCTCAAATCATGACATTTTGGACTAACCCCTTTGCGTCAAGTTCGATATCGGGAGTTCTACTTACCCGAATTTACTTCTGAAAATTCCTATGGGTTCCTTATCGTCTTAGTTAACATAAAATCAAGCTAAACTTTATTACATTTACCATTTCTTTCCCTAATTTCTATAGACCATACCTCGCTCGGGATTTTGTCCAAGACTAGCCTAGCCTAAAAATTTTAACTTCCAATTCGGGGAAAAACCTAACCCAAAATATTTGCACAATTGACTCACCTATAATGATGGAAAGGGTCGTTACATGTTTCTTATTTTTCTTTACTCTAATAACTGTTAAAGAGTTATTACTATTTATCGTGCTAATTATTGCATGTATTCCAATCTGTCTAATTAATGTTTGTACACTCACAACTTTCTTTTGTTTACATAAGAATTTGATGCATGCTTTCATAAAATTAAAGTTTTGATCTTTGGGGGGATGTTTTCAATCTTTTACATATTCTAACTTTTTTCTTCAACACACTTATACATAAAGTTTAAGGATCTTAATATGTTGTTATTTTGCATGCACTAGAACTCTATGTGTACTTAAACCATGTAAATTCATCTATTGATAAGAAAATCAATGAAACTTTAAGGTCTTCGAAATATGACTTTGGAGATTGAAGGTAGATTGTTCAGACCCTAAACAAATCTCACTTGAAGAAATTGGCATAAAGTTCCAATATGATGCCGAGTACGACAAGAGAATCAATTCCAGAGAGGGTGGTTTGTGTGATCATCAAAGGATTATATTCATGTTAGAGCAAGAAAGGGTCAGGTCACAAATGCCCATAGGGTCTGTTTGGAAAGCCACTTGGTCGTTGAAATTTGTGTAATTACTAGGTAGTAATTACCAACTTAGTAATTACGATGACATATTTGATTGCCACAATGTAATTACAGTGTAATTATAAGTGTACTATTTGGTTGCAGAAGTATAATTACATGTTATATTAAATTTTTAAAATAAAAGTTAATTATCAAAAATAAAAAAATTATATTAGACAAATAAGGGCCTTTGTAAATGATATTAAATTAAATATTTATGATACATATATTGTCTTTTGAAAATACATTAGTTAATAAACATATGTTCTTAACTAATATGATAAAAAATAATTGATTTATATTTTTCAAATTAGTATAAATGCATGTTTGATTAAAAAAAATTAATATTATAAATATAATATCACAAAATTATTAAAACATTTGACAAAAAGATAATCTATCAATTCTAACTAAAAAAAATGAATGACTTGCAATGTGAAATATTAAGTCAATACTAGTAAAACAAATAAATTGGAACTGAGAATATAACATAAGTTCAAAATTCAAAACAAAAAAGTTAACATAATACTCTTATGTCAAATTTCAACATAACGTACATAAATATGATTCAATAGAAAAGAAAAACGTAAGTCTATAATCTTATTCAACAATGAATTCTACTTTAATTTAAAAATCAGAATACAAACAAAACCATGCAAGATAACAGAAATAAATATAAAATAAATAAAAATAGATAATACGAACAATTGCATGAAATCACAAGAAGTAAATGTTGGAAATTGAGAAGGAAATGAAATATAAATAATATAAAATAAAATATATATTTTTAAAAAATATTAAGAATAATAAAAAAAGAATTTAAAATAATAGAAATAAAAAATAAATTAAAACAAAAAAAATTAAAATAGAAATAAAAGGAAGAAATTAAAAAGCAATCAGCCTGTAATTACACCATATAATTACCAGCAATTCACAGCTTCCCCCTACGAATTGGAGAGTGTAATTACCCCTGTCAATTCCAATCAATTATATGCTGACAGGCCACTAAATGGGGAGCAAAAGAACTATACAGTGACTGAACAAGAGATACTAGCAGTTATCTATGCCTTTGAGAAGTTTCGGGCATACTTACTTGGCCCTAAGGTTGTTGTACATACTGATCATGCTGCGTTATGGTAGCTAATGGCAAAGAAAGATGCCAAACCTTGATTGATTAGATGTGTGTTGTTGCTGCAAGAGTTTTATTTTGGAGTCAAAGACCGAAAGGGGTGTGAGAATCAAGTAGCAGACCATCTATCTAGACTTGAGAATGAAGTGAAGAAGACAGATGAGCTGGAGATTGATGACTCATTTCTAGATGAACAGGTATTTGCTACCTCACTTGATCTTGTACCATGGTACACTGATTTTGCTAATTATTTGGTCAGTGACATGATTTTGGAAGATCTTTATTTCCATTAAAGAAAGAAATTTCTTCATGATGTGAGCAACTATTTGTGGGATAAACCTTGTCTGTTTCGACTATATGCTGAAAATATTATCAAAAGATGTGTGCCAGAGTGGGAAATGTTAAATCTTTTGCAGGCTTGTCACTCATCCACATTGGGGGGAAATCATGCGGGTGATCGCATAGTGAGGAAGATACTGCAGTATGGGTATTATTGGCCCACTATCTACAAAGATGCCCAAGACTTTGCCAAGGCATGTGATCAGTGTCAACGGTAGGGTTCGATCTCCTGAAATCAAGAAATGCCTATATCTAAAATGCTGGAGGTAGAATTGTTTAATGTGTGGGGCATCAATTTTGTGTGCCCATTTGTGAGTTCTTATGGTCACAAGTATATCTTGGTAGCAGTTTACTACGTTTCCAGATAGGTGGAAGTTGTGGCAATAGCAGATAATGAAGGCAAGAGTGTGGTGACATTATTAAAAAAAATCATCTCTCTCGGTTTGGTACTCATCGCACAATTATAAGCGATGGGGGATCCCACTTTTGTAACAAGGTGTTCCATACAACTCTAGTTAAATATAGAGTGAAAAAGTATAAGGTGGCCACTCCTTATCACCCACAAACTAGTTGGCAAGTGGAGGTTTCAAATCGAGAGATTAAGATGATATTAGCTAGGTCTGTGGATGCTAACCGAAGCGATTGGTCCAAAAAACTTGATGATACTCTATGGGCTTATTGCACTGGTTTCAAAACACAAATAGGTATGTCTCTTTACCAACTTGTCTTTGGTAAAGCTTGTCATTTGCCGGTATAACTTGAGCACAAGTCTTGTGGGCTCTTAAAAAGCTCAATTTGAGTTGGAATGAGGCTACGGATTTGAGGTTAGAGCAATTAAATGAGCTACATGAATTCCATCTATGAGCTTATGAGAGAGTTTCCCTCTACAAAGAGAAAATAAAGTTAGTACCACAATAGGAGGATTGGGAAGAGAGAGTTTAAACCTGACAACTTGGTGTTGTTGTTCAACTCAAGGTTCAAGTTATTTCGAGGCAAACTAAAATCAAAATGGTCTATACTATTCAAGGCTACTCAAGTGTTTCCATCCGGAGTAGTGGAGTTGGAAAACAAAGATGGAAAGCTATTTAAAGTGAATAGAAAACTAGTCAAATAATATGTTGGAGTTCCAGAAGAAGTAAAGTTGGTATCATTGGTCTATCTTGATGAAGTTTGAGTAATCATGATACTCGAGTCATGCCGCGACGTTAAATCAGGTGCTAATGGGAGGAAACCCACATTTTGTTGTTGTAAATTAATTTTGGTGTAGGTTTACATTGTTGAGCATGGTTGATGTGTGTGCTAAGTATGCAGGAAAAGAAATTACAAGTGAAGAGGTGAAGGGTTGATGTCTGATATTTCAGGTTGATGGTTCACCTGATGAAACATCAGAGACCTGATGAATCGTCAACCTGAGCCACCACAAAAAACAAGAAAATCAGTCATTCTGTTTAAGGTCTAACGGCCCACTCAACAAGTAGTAAAATCTCTAATGAGCTGTCAATATCAACCATCATAAGTAGCAAAGAAAATAATCATTATGGTTAAAGGTTGATGGTTCATGTGATGAGCCGTCACCTCGTTGACGAACCGACCACCTGAAATATAATACATGACTCACTTGGGGTGCAATCTGTTTAAGCCTGACGGTTCATATGGTGAACCATCATGCTCTTGGTGACCCGTCAACTCAGTGACGTCACAGGTAAGTCTACTTATCCCTTTTTAATTTTAAGTAACCCGACCGGATCCAACAAGAATAAAACCCTAAACCTAATTCTAGCCTACCCATCAACCCGATCCATACCCGATGAGCCAAAAACAAATTAAAAAGACCATTTTAAATTTTTACGCAATTTCTCTTCCTTTTATTTATTTCCATCTTTAAACCAAGCGTCCACTACCTAAAGAAACCTTAACTCTCGTAACTGTCCCATCACCCACGTTCACAAGCAATTACTAACATCACCCAAATCCAATTATCACAAATACAACCCATGCCCAACACCTCATTCTCTGACATACTCCCTCATTCACTCCATAGCCTTAAGTGTGTACTTAAGAACAATACTAGAAGTATTTTTCATTCATCAACTGCACTTCATGTATGCTCATACTCAAACCGAATTAACTTTAGTTTATTTTTTTTCTTCTTATGGTGTTACTTTCTAGTTGAATGGAGACAACATAACCTTTAATTCTTTATTGATTTAATTCGAAGTAGTTTGTGTTGTTCTCAAAGTTGACTTGTGGGGAAACCCAATGGGCAAAGGCCGAGTAACCAAATTTCATAAAATAATCACGTGAAAGTTGTATTTTTTTTAATAAAGGGAAATTCAAAGGAGAAATCAAGTACTATAATGGGT
Organism: Capsicum rhomboideum; assembly: GCA_031232105.1. Lineage (NCBI taxonomy): Eukaryota > Viridiplantae > Streptophyta > Magnoliopsida > Solanales > Solanaceae > Capsicum > Capsicum rhomboideum. The sequence continues at coordinate 35,406,363 of CP124719.1, forward strand.
TGCCCGACAAGTGTTTGAAAAAATGTCCCAATGAGGGAATTTGTAACTATTTGGGCCTGATGGCTCATCTGACAATCTGTCACAATAGTGACGGTCCACCAAAATGACCCGTCACAAGAGAAAAAGTTTCTTTATTTTTTGTTTATGCCTGATGATTCATCTGATGATCCATCAGGCTTGTGGCAAACCGTCATGCAAACCATCAATTGTGACTGAGTTACTGGAAAGTACTAATGGTTAGTGAACCATCACCACTGTGATGAACCATCATCCCTTTTCATCAAGTACAAACAGTTTTTACTTTTAGTGTTATGCTTAAAGCTTTATTATTCTGCTTTAACTAATTGGTTCTCTCCATAGGCACAATGCCTCAAAAGCTACAAACAACCAGAGGTGGAGGACAGAAAAGGCAAGAAAAGGAGACCTCAACCTTTAAACTCACAGATGAACCAAAAAAAGAGGTTGAGGAAGTTGAGGCACCAACTTACCATACTAGAAAAAGCACAAAGAAATGTACTCCTGCCTCCCAGTCTGAAGGAGAGGATGAGTCCTCAAGCGAGAAGTCTAGTAGTAGTGAAGAGAGAAGTGATAACTTGAGCTCAAACCCAAATGAGGAGGGTGGTACTGAGGCCACCAAAAGTCCAGAAAAAAAACCTGAATAGGAGAGGGGTGAAGTGATTAGAACCAAAGCCTTAAGGGTTAGAGAATCTATTCGTTGGAAGGTTGAGGGTCAGTAAAACACTACCAAGATGGTCTCCTTCTAAAGAAGACAAAAAGTTTTAAGAGACCCTTTGCAGAATAGGTTTAGATCATCATAATAGAATTGCTCGAGTACCTAAACATTTAGCGATAGTTCAATGAATATAATTTGTGTTGGATAAGCATAACACCTGGAAAGTACTACCCTGCCATGGTTCGCAACTTCTATGTGAACTACTCGGTGATCCTTGAAAAATAATGTGAGAAAGGACAAAAGTTTTCTGATGCAAGATTGTTGGTAAGGCTCTCAGTTCGTGGGGTTTCAGTTGACATCTTCGATCACACAATCAACCGAATCCTTTTTGGCTAACTTTATGAAACCTCGACTATGACCCCAACATATGAATGCTGGATAATATTGGCCTCTACATAGCAACCCTGGTTAGCATAAATATTAATAGAGCGTGGTGAGCCCCCATAGTTACAAAACAAGAAGGAAAGGACGGCCAAATCCTCATTGAACTTTGAAGCTAACTTTTGGTTGGCAGTGGGTAGGTTACGACTAATGCCTATAGAAGGAGATGTAAATCTAGATAAAAATAGGGTCATTTTGGTTTCTAGTATGATGGAGGGTTTTATAATGAACTTTAGCCAAGTGATTGCGGGTGAAATGCATGCAAGGGCTCATAAGACTACTACACCATTACCTTTTCTTTGTCTAGTGACCGAGCTGTGTAGACTTGTAAAGGTACCTATTTTGAGTGGGGTTGATAATAAGGTGACATCCACAAAGACTTAAGACATAGATAAAATGAGGGATGATGTGAATTTGAGTTGAGGGTCCACAAACCTCCATCATTTGGACCTCAGTCACAAACTACTCTAGAGGTGTTCGGCACTCCTTCAGATACACCTTTAGCCCTTATTACTATTGATCTACAGGGAGCGTTTGTTGCTTCTAGGGCTGAGGCTGTGGCCCCAACTGCTGATACGGTTGATACGACACTGATGCCACCTTTATACTTAGAGTTTTAGTTAACTCCACAGAATTTTATGAGAATGGTCAAGAAGCAAAAGAAGTTTGAGAGGAAATTATAGGAATGGGCTATGGAATTTCAGCCCTTTATGGATCGAAGAATCAAATAAGCATTAAACACCATACGAAAATCTGCATGCCCGCATGAATGATAAGGAGTTTCAGGTGAATAGCAGGTTGAGGGAGCGCTGTCAATCCCCGATTTGACCAAGTTCATGGCCAAGTTGAAAAAGGCCCAAGCTGATATCATTGCACTACAAAAGGCCTCCACGTTTGGGTTCCTTGATTTGGTAATGATGGAGTTGGAGGAGGATGACACTATCCTTGATTTGATAGGGAAACCTTTTAACGCTTGTTGCAAGAGGCCACTTGAGGTCGGTGGGGAGAAGAAGTCAAAGAAAAGAAAGTACCATCGGACCCAAGAAGAGAAAGACTTGAGGAACGCAATGAAAGCATCTAAAAAAGATGAGGAAGAAAGGCAAAAACATGAGCAAGATCAGTTAGCAGGAGTTTCTTCTAGCTTGACACCTAGAGTTGGTCCCACACCATAGGTGTTGCTTGCTCCCACTTCAATGACCAAGGTTTTTGATTTGAGTACTCTGGTCCACACCATGGTCACCGTTCTAGATTCTGAGACTTCAAAAGCCTCCAATGATTTGCCAGACTCTGAATCCTAAGAGCTTCACAAGTATTTCCCCCTTTGAGCTTTTATTTATCATATTTATACATTGGGGACAATGTATGTTTCTTTTGATGGTGGTGGGGGTACCTGTGAGTCTGTCACCACCTGATGGTTTTTGTTGTCTATTTGTTTTCCCCTCGGGTGTGCTATCTAGTAGAACTGATACGTTTAGGTTTATTGTTTTTTTGTGTTGTTAAGTCAAACTATTTGCAATCAATTATTTGAATTTTGTGATTTTTTGTGGATTTTGTGAAAAATGGAGACCCCTCAAAAATTAACTTGCTTTTAGCACTGATGGTATGATTTCATATTATTGACATTTTGGATCTCTGAATGTCATTAGTGCATATGGATGGAATAATATTGCTTAAGCTTAATTTTCATCGTGATAGTGAGTATTAACAAGTGTTCTTTTGTGCCAAGTGTGTGTGAGCCTATTGTGTGTTTTTCTGACTTTGTGCAAGTACCTAGAACTTGCCTAGTCTATGTTGTTTAAGTTGTAAGTCGTTGATAAGGAAAGGATCGCAGGACCTGTTTAAATCTAGTCCACTTAGCCTAAAGATACTGTCCAAATAATGTTAACAATTCCCTTGATCCCTATTTTGAGTTGTTTAGACTTTTTTATTTAATAATTGTTTACCTTCCCTCTTTGATTTTTGAACCTCTAATTTGTCCATGGTCCTTCCTTGGACATCGTGCACCTCAACTCGGGCAAATTGCTTAAGTTAAGAGTGGCTGCTGTAGAAATGTATATAAGTGAAATAGGGTATGCAAAGAGCGGGTCTGGATAAAGAAGATCTTATGAGTGTGAGCAAAAGAAAAATAAAGAAAAAGAGAGAAAAATAAAAAGAAAGAAAAAGAAAAAGAAAGAAAAGAGTTGTTGAAAAGAAAGAAAAAAAAAGATCCAAAAGAGTTGTTGCACTCAGGAATAGGAATGATTGATGGACAATGGTCAATGAGGGCTAAGCCTCAAGTTAAGTGGAAATAGATCTCATTTATGTCAAGGAGGGTTGAGTCACTGATCCGCAAATGTATCTTACTAGCACCCAAGCCCTCATTACAAGCCTGAAAAATCCCTGTAGTGACCTGATCAATGTTCTGAAAAACTGAATTAGGATAGTTAGGGCAAGCCTATGGGTTCGTATGTGCATTATTGGAAATTTTTTTATGAGTGTGAGTGTAATTTTTACCAGTCCCAAGTTAGATTTGCATGTATGTGTGGGACTTCTTTATAACGAGGGCACCATAAAGGCACTGTTGATTTCTTACTGTTAGGATAGCGGTTATTGTGCATGCATATTGTTCATTGATATTGTAATGACATGCTTAGATTTAGATTTATTTACATGTTGGATGACTGTTATGTGCTTGATTAAAAGATGATCAAGGTAAATTTTGGAAAGAACTAAAAATTGTAAATTGATTGATACTATTTGGCTTAGTTGTTGTGTGTTTAAAGTATTTGTGTAGTCTGGTTTTGTTTGGCTGCTTGAGGACAAGGGAACATTCTAAGTTGAAGGTGTTGATGTGCCGGCCAATGGTGGCACATTTTATGCTTTTAATCAAGAATAATCGTGAGTTTTTAAGCAACCGTTGTTAATTTTGATATCTTTTTGTGTTAGAAAACTAACTCAAGGGCAAAAAAGAGTGAAATCGGGAAAAAAATACCAAGTGGCAGTTCATCTGATGAACCGCCAAAGGAGTGACAGACCGCCACGCTTGCCCTCAGCATTAAACAGAACCAATGGGGAACGCAATCTGTGTGATGGCTCAACCTGAGGATCAATCAAGGATATGACTAGCCATCGTCGAGATAATATAGTTTGGGTCTGCTTTAATTCATTCAAGATGAAACAATGTGAAAATCCTCTAAGAGGTTAATGAACTGTCAGTCCTTCAGTCGGAGTTAAACAAAACCGATCGAGGACAATCTGAAGTCTAGTAATGCTTTAAGTGATGAACCGTCACGTATCTGGCAAACCTCAGAGGAGACGTCAGAGTGGAAGCGGCAGTCCGGATTTGAATTTTAATTCCCACTTTTTTGGACCCTATAAATACCTAGTCTAGGGTTTAGAATAGGTATCTTCTCCATACTTTGAATATTTTACATTATATCTTTCTCTGGAGAATGCTTTTTGGGGTTTGTACGCTATTTCTTGGTTTCTTGTGGAGGATTGAAGGCTCAAATTTCATATTTGTAAGAATTCATCACTTATTCATGAAACATATTTCTTCCTTTTTCATAACAACTATGTGTGGCTAAAAAGTTAATTTTGAGGTGGATTCATTTGACACTTGTAAATATATTGTTATTCCTTTCATTTTTATAGATTTCTAATGTTTGCAAATATTAGAACAAGCCTTAGGTTTGACTTGCTTGAACAAAGAGGTTAAATTGGGAAAAGGGTTTAACAACAAGAATTCGGAGTTTCTAACCTCTTCCTAATGAATAATGCTCTAAGGAGATTATTCAACTTGAGGAAAAAATTGAGTTTGTTATTTCTATCTCTTTAAGTTCTAAAGAATTAAAGGAAGAATCGCCTAATTAGGTTGGAAAACATTTAGGTGAACAGTTGAACTCGATTGCTTGACATTTACTTGTGTTAATATGAATTCACTATCGACTTTAACCCAAAAGTGACTAAAAGTTATGGTGAACACAATCCTAGTTTGTTTTCTCTATTGAAAAATAATTTGTAAATTTAACGCTGATTACTTGAAACAAGTTGAATTTTTATTCAAAAATAATTTATAAAAAACCCCTCATTTCATGGAAATTGTCGACTAATAGTCACTTGAATTACATACGACTTATTTATCACCATATTCCCTATGGGATTCGATCCCAACCTTTGTTGGATTATATATTTGACAACAACCTTTTATGCTTCTTAAAGGAGTTGTAATTTAGGTGCATCAAGGATCATAAAACTCAGAAACTGTTGGTACAAGGCCAAAACAAAAATGGACTCTATGAATGGTCACACATAGATCATATTCCACCTTTCACCAATCTCACCTCCATCAAAGTCTCTCGTCAATTGTGGCACCATCACTTGGGGCATCCACATTTGAAAGTTCTAGACTTAGCACTAAATAAATTTTCAATTTCTATTACCATCAAAGAAAAGTTTGAGCTTTGTAATTTTTGTTCATAAAATAAAGCTCATCATTTGCCATTTAAACTACTCACTTTAAATAGTAATGCTCCACTATGATCTCTCTTTAGTGATATATGGAATCTATCACCCACTTTATATATTGATAGAAAGTTGTATTACTGCATTTTTATCACTACACCAAATGCATTTGTATTTATACAATCAAAAATAAAAGTGAAGTCGCCTTCATTTTTGAATAATTCCATCCTTTGGTGGAAAAGTTTTAAACACAAAATTACCTCAGTTTATACAGATGGAGCGGGTGCATACATAGGTCTTAAATACTACCTACAACAAAATGGCATCGAACACTTAAATTCACCACCTTACACACACCCAAAAAGTTTCCATAACTGAATGATGACATGACATTATTACATTGTCGAAACAACTAGAACTCTTCTCAATAAAGCCTCAGTTCCACCTGAATTATGGTCATTTGCTTGTCACCATGATGTCTATCTCATAAATAAACTTTCTACACTTTGCCTAAATAATTAGTCTCCTTAAATAAAAAATTCTTTGGCGAACCACCAATATACTCTTCGTTAAAAAAAAATTTGTTGTCTTTATTACCCATGGCTCAATGCATATACACAAAATAAATTTCAACCTACATCTACAACATTTGTATATTTAGAAGTTCCTATTGTTCACCATACGCATCTTTGTTTTAATCTAGTAAGGTAGAAATTTTTTGTTAATCGTGATGTTCAATTTTGTGAAAATAGTTTTTCTTTGACTCAAATTTTCTCACATTTAAAAAATAAATTTTCCAAGTTAAATTGGAAAATCATAGTGTCCCACTCTAAGAAAATAATTCAAAAGTCTAACATAACTTGTACACCAACCTCATACCCACTCTTCTGGTACCTATCCCTATCCCCTTACCAATTCTCTCTTCTTGTATTCCTTCAAAAAATTTGCATTCACCTCTTGATACTCAAGAGTCCATGATTGGAGGCCAACTACCAGCAGATTAAAATTCATTAGGTATTATATCTATTCCTTCCTCTTCTCCATTACTATTTAATAATTCTTTAAATTGAACTTCTACTCCATCCTTACTCATAATCCTCCTTCACAGATATTAATCCAGCAGTCATAAAATCCTCCAAATACTATGAAAGGTCCCAAAGTAACATCATCAAATTAAAAAGACAGTTTAGCTTCTTTTCTTACCTTCCATACATTTAAGCAAGTTGTTAAGCATATTGAATGGAAGAAAGCCATGAATTTAGAATATGAAGCGCTAGTGAGAACAAGTTCCTAGGGACGTGATGAAAAACATTATTGATTGTAAATGGTTGTTAATTAAAAGAAAATCTAACAAGATGGTTCCATTGTTAGGTATAAGGCACGACTAGTGGCAAAAAGTTTCACACAATGTCCGGCATTGGAATTTCATGAAACTTTCAGTCCAATTATGAAACCAACCACTATCAGGATTGTTCAGTCCATTAGACATTCAAAATAAGTGAAAGGTTCACTAGCTTGACGTGAACAATACATTTTTGCAAGGTAAATTACTGGAGTAGGTATTCATGGCTCAATCAAAAGGTTCTGTTAATTCTTATTTTCCCACTCATGTATGCCACCTTAAAAAGTTCATTTATAGCCTAAAATAAGATCCACATGCCTAGTATGAGGCTCTCAAGTCACATTTGAATAAAACTGAGTTTTTAAGTCTTAATCAAATACCTCATTGTTTATCTTTAAACTCTTGGTTGTAACTATTTATATTTTGGAGTATGTTGATGATATTTTCATTACTAGGAATCACCCAAACTTGGATGCACGTGTCATCAACTCTTTTGGTAGTAGGTTTTCCCTAAAAAATCATTGCAAACTTAATTATTTCTTAGGGATCAAAGTTGTGCATGTTCCCAATGAGATTATTTTATTACAATCTAGATATATTCTTGAGATTCTCTTAAATATAGATATGTCCAACTGTAAAGGGGTTGCCACACCCATGTGTTCAAGTTCCCTACCCAGAGCAGCAAATGGTTCACCACCTACCAATTCAACCCTATATAGACACACTCTAAGTTTCAATACTTATCTTTCACGCATCCTAATATTCACAGTAAATAAATTATCCAAGCTTATGCAATCTTCGAGTTAGGATCATTGGAAGGTGGTAAAGAGAATTTTTCATATATCAAGTCATCAACAACATCGTGCTTGCAAATTCTTTGTCATTTTGATAGGAATTTTACATGTATGCAATGCTGATTGGGCGGGCGATTCAAGTGAAAGAATCTCTTCATTAGGTTATATACTCTTCTTGGAACCAAACCCTATTTGTTGGTCACTAGGAAGCAACAATCATTTTCTTGGTCATCCACTAAAGTAGACTACAAATTAGTGATCAACATATCTTAGAAAGAATCCAGTTTTCTACACTAAGATGAAGCACACTGCAGTGGACTTCCATTATCTCCAGAACAGTGTGCAATCAGGCACAGTGGTTGTCAAATATTTTCTATGATAACATTGGTGTTTCATATTTTAGAAAGAATCCAGTTTTCCACACTAAGATGAAGCACATTACAGTGGACTTTCATTATCTCCGGAATAGTGTGCAATCAAGCAGAATGGTTTCAAATATCTTTCTTCCATGGATCAAGTTGAAGACACTCTCACCAAGCCAATGCCCAAACCTGCCATTCTTTGATGTTTATCCAAGTTAGGTGTTGTTGCACTACAACTAACTTGAGGGGGGTGTATTGAGATAAACTTGTGGTTATTAGTTTGTTAGGAGTAGACTTACTGATTAGTTTGTCAGAAGTAGATTTTGTTTGAATACTTGAATTAGTCTAATTAGGCTATCTAATTTTATCTTCAAAATTATAATAAGCTATTAGATTAGTTTCTTAAATTTAGTCGAGTTGGTTACATTTACTTGTATTTAAGCAGATGCTACCATTGAATATAGATCTCTAAGTTTTCATTTATTCTCAATCTCTTTTCTTTCTAATGAGCTTTTTGATTATTTTACATTTTCTAGGAGATGAATTGCACTACTTAAGAAGAGTTTGGGAAGAACCAAAAGGGTAATATTTGAAAATTACACTATAACTTTTGATTTTACATATCTTCTTTAAAGGGTGTGCGACACTCCAACAAATCACTTATATAGGACTAGAGGGAGCACTAACGTCTGTTATTTTATTTTCGTTTTGTCAAATGCATACTCTCTACATTTATGTTTTGTCACGACCTAAACCCACCATGAGTGGCACCCTCACTAAACCCCCCAGTGGGAGAACCAACAAACCTCAGAAGCCAACCAACACTTAGCAAAAAATAAGCGACTAAACCAATCTCGTTGATAAAAGCAATAATCTATATTTAAACGAAGAGTAAGGATAACATAATGCAAAAATAAACCATCCCTAGAACTAGAAACTAATCATACCAAAACTCTAATAATTATCAAAAAGGGGATGCAACCCCAAAAACCAAAGTAATATCTAAGTCCGAAACAAATGGGCCAGAAAATAATAGAAGAACCTATGGTAGCCCAAAAGATGCAGCTCATCCATGAGTTTGAATACGGTCTGAATCACAGCTGAGGTCTCAAAATAGTCACCGAAATACGCTCTGCAATTAACAAAAAGAACAGCATGTGTAGTATCAGTACACAAGAAACAACGGTGTACTGGTAGGGTCATCGGCCAATCCAAAATGAGAAATATGAACACATAACCAAAACATAGTAAAACAAGACAACCATGATCCCTATCATGCAACTCTACTCCAAGTTCATAACTCTTAACCAAGTAATAAGTACAACATGAAGTTCAGTCAATATAAGTCAACAATAATAACAAGTCAAGTCAAACTATGACCACCAACAAGATTCCAAGTCAACAACCATGACTCAACCATTATATAAATCATGTCCTAATTACATAAATAATAGACAACACAGAGTTGAATCTTAACTTGTAATTAGCCCGAACCACTCAAGGATCCACAAGAGAATAACTATGGCATTTAATATGCATCTCAGTTCACATAATGAAACCACCTTTAGCATTTAAGCACATATACCCGGTTCACTCAAGGAAACAACATACTAATGACAACACATAAGTCTGGTTCACTCGAGAAACTAATATAATCAAGAAAACACATAATCCTCGATTTACTTAAGGAACCATCACACTCACCAAATACCTATACACGCATGCTAAGGTCTTATGGTCACCCACTAACCATGACCTGCAGAGGACGAGCTCTTAACCATGTGCCAAATTCCAGACATTAAGTAACTGCCAATCTTATATCAACCAATCCCGCGGAGATGTCCAAATATCGATGCATTCCACAATAATGACAGATATCACAACAATCACAACCACAATGATAACAGGAACAACACTTGTTAAAACCAAAACCAACAAGCTTTTATTTAAATTCTTTGCATGTGATTAACACTTAAGATATCATACAGTCATTCACTTTCCCTGAACATGCATTATGCAAGAAATACTAAGAATTAGTTAACATGGACATAGAACACAAATTAAGTTTAACTACATTTAAACCATCATCTACCTTAATCCGAACCTGAAATGCTCTACTGAACCTGAGCTTTCCTTTTTCTTGCAACCTCAGCTTGATTGTGGCCTAAAAATATGAATATAAACACATAATCAATTAAATGACCTATAATATTGAGGACTACAACCTAATCTAGAACTCCATGGCCAATTTCATGATCATCCCACCCATTCTAGGGTTTTCCCACCATAAATTCACCTTAAAACTACCAATTTCATGGTTACCTTAGTGAATTACAGTCATGCAATGGTAAATAATCAACCTTTAAAATATAGCTAGGTCAAGTTAAATTCTTCCCCAAGACCTATAAACTAGTGGTTCTAAGGCTAAGGAATCAAGAAAACTAGTTAATGGGCATAAACAACATATCTTTACGAAGAAATATAGTGGAAAATAGGTGAAAATCGCCCCAAATAGCCTGAGCCCTCCCCAAAACGTGTTTAGAAATAATAAACCATTTTTTGGGAAATTTTTGTATATACAGCAATTGACCCTGCTATAGCGACCAGATCCCGCTATAGTGGCATAGCTATAGCGGCACTCGCCCGCTATAGCTGGATTGACTGACTTCAACTCCTACTATAGGAAAAATTTCTCCGCTATAGTGGCAACCCCATAGCGGCCTTCCACCCGCTATAGTGGGCGTGGCGAGGCAGAAACTTGGGATTTCTCCCAGTTTTTCCTTTTTTACAATGCACCCTCAAACCATGACATTTCAGACTAACCCCTTTGTGTCAGGTTCGATATCAGGGGTTCTACTTACCCGAATTTACTTCCAAAAATTCCTACGGGTTCCTTATCGTCTTAGCTAACATAAAATAAAGTTAAATGTTATTAAATTTACCCAATCCATTCTCGAATTTTCCTAGACAAATACCTTGCTCAGATTTCATCCAAGACGAGCCAAGCCTGAAAATTTTAACTTCTAATTCGGGGAAAAACGTAACCTAAAATTTTTATACGATTGACTCACCCATAACAACGAAAAAGGTCATTACAACAAATACCAATTTACCCATCTTTTGTCTCCGAACGATCAAACGAGAAAATGAGCCAAGCCAAAAAAAGAAAGAATACATGTATCCTCAAACAAGTGAGGGTACTTGTCCCGCATGTCCTTCTTGGTTTCCAAAGTGGCTTTTTTAATCAGACGATACTTCTATTGGACCCTTACCGATTAAATCTCCTTTGTCCTCAACTTCTAAACATCTCGATCAAGAATGGAAACCGATTCCTCCTCATAAGTGAGATCCTTATCTAGCAAAACCGAATCCCACTTGATAATGTAGTCCCCATCCCCATGGTATCTCTTAAGCATGGATACATGAAACACCGAATAAACCCCCAACAAGCTTGGTGGCAATGCCAACTTATACACTTCCAGACCCACATCGCTAAGAACCTCGAATGGACTGATTTATCAAGGGCTAAGCTTGCCCTTCTTGTCTAACCTCTTGACTCTATGACGTAGATCTTGGCCAACTTCTTAGAGTTGTAGTCCACTCTAACCAGAATAAAAATGGGATGGTTTAGTTAGCCTATCCACTATATCCCAAATCGATTCATACTCTCTCACGGTCTTAGGAAGACCTACCACAAAATCCATAGTTATCTTCTCCCACTTCCACTTGGGAATGGTTATACTTTAGAGAAAACCCATAGGCCTTTGTTGCTCATACTTTACCTAATGACAGTTGTGACATTTGGATACGTACTCCAATATGTCCTTCTTCATCCCAAGCCACCAATAAAGCTACTCAAGTCATGATATATCTTGGTTGCACCTTGATGAATAGAATATCGTGAACCATGAAGTTGAGCAAGCACATTCTGAATCAAATCACCAACCGAGGAACACATACCCATCTTCTAAACCTCAATAGTCCACACATATCAAGTGTGGCATCTGAAGCCTCTCCAGACACCACCTTGTACTGGAGTTTATTCAATTCCACATCTTTAAATTGTTTGGCCTTAATTTCATCAAGGAATGTTGACTATACCTCAATACTAGCCAACACTCCACCCCTTTCTGAAACACCAAACTACATGAACTGAGATGTTATAGTTTGAAACTCCCTAGCCAAGGGTCGTCATGACACCCTCAAATAGGCTAAACTGCCCATACTTACTGCTTTCAGGCTCAATGCATCTACCACCACATTGGCCTTACCTGGATAATACTGGATGGTCACATCATAGTCTTTTAATAATTCCATCCATCTCCTCTATATCAAGTTCAAATTCCTTTGTGTGAACACATGATTTAGGCTATGATGGTGTGTGAATACCTCACACTTGACACCATAAAGATAGTGTCTCCAAATCTTAAGTGCAAACACTACCACTGCCAGCTCTAAGCCATGAGTGGAGTAATTCTTTTCATGAGGCTTCAATTGTCTTAAAGAATAAGCAATTCATCAATATAACACCCAAACCCAAGTGTGAAGTATCACAAAATATAACAAAATCCTTAGCTCAACCGACAATGAAAGAATAAGAGTTGTAGTCAAAAGTGTCTTGAGCTTTTAGAAGCTCTCCTCACACTTATCGACCATACAAATGGCACCTCCTTCTGAGTCAACCTTCTCAAGTGTGCAGCAATAGAAGTAAAATTCTTGACAAACCTATGATAGTAACTAGCAAGACCCATGAAGCTCCTAACCTCAATCATAGAGCTAGGACGAACCCAACTCTTAACCGCCTTAATCTTTTAGGGATCTACCATCACCCCTTGTTCCAAGACCACATGCCCTAAGAAGGCAACCAAAGACAACCAGAACTCGTATTTTGAAAACTTTGCATAAAATTGCTTTTCCTTCAAAATTCTCAAGATAATGTGAAGATAACCTGCATGTTCTTTCTTGCTCTTAGAGTAAACAAAAATGTCATCAATAAAAACTATGATAAAAAAATGAAGGCTGCCAGCGCATTGGTCAAACCAAAAAATATCACTAAGAACTCGTAATGCCCATACCAATTCCTGAAAACTGTCTTGGGTATATATATCCTCAGGTCAAATTTTCAACTGATGGTAACCCAACCTCAAATCAATCTTGGAGCATATCGAAGCACCCAATAACTAGTCAAAGAGATCATTTATGCAGGGCAAGGGATACCTATTCCTAATGGTAATCTTGCTCAACTGCCTGTAATCAATGCACATCCTCATGCTACCATATTTCTTTTTAACGAACAAATTTGGAGTACCCCAAAGTGAAGCACTAGGATGAATAAATTTCTTATAAAGTAGTTCTTATAACTGAATTTTGAGTTCCCTCAACTCTGCCGGAGCCATTCTATAATAAGGAATCGAATTTGGGTGAGTACCCAACTCCAAATCAATACAAAAACTAATATCCTTATCTAGAGGCATACCAAGCAAATTCATATGAAATACCTCCTGAAACTCAGAAACCATAGGAACAGACTCAATAGAAAGGGACTCAATACTAATATCACGAAGATGAGCCAGGAAGGCTGAACACCCCTTCCCCACTAGTTTACCCATTCCTGGCATTTCTAGAGTCGCTGTGTTAGAATTACAGTTAAAGATAATAATATGATATGGATACAACCAAGTCATACCCAGAATAATGTCAAAATCAAGCATGTCCAAAATGATTAAGTCTACCCAGGTCTGAAAAATCATAAACAAAATAGAACATGCACGATAAACATGGGTCACCACTACAAAATCTCCAACCAGAGTAGAAATATATACAAAAGAATCGAGTGCATCACAGACCAAGTCCATACCCAAAGCAAATCTAACAGATACATAATAGTAAGTAAAACCCGAATCAAACAAAATGATAGCCATCCGTTCACAGACGAGAATAGTACCTATAATGATAGCATTAGATGCCTCAGCCTCAGTCTTGATTGGGAAGGTATAACAGGGAGCTTTATCATCAAGTTAGGAAACTTTCCTAGAAGGTTGTGCTTCACCCTTTCCTGCAGTACCATTACCTTTGTTTCTACCAGGACCTTCCTGATTATTACCCCGTCCACCCTATAGATGGTCCTTACCATTACCACCTCCACATGTGCCTGCTGGAACCACAGGCCTGGTCTGCTGTTGTGTCTAATTACCTATTTGACTCATAGAATACGCTCTCTTAAGTGCCCCACAGCACCACAAGTATAACACCCTTGCTCAAGAGAAGGCATGTTGGCCGAAGAATAGGAAGTCCCTTGGCCTCTAGTAATTAGAGGTTGCTGAGTAGCCCCTGAATGACCACCTATAAAGGCTGGCAAAGCTTACTAAATGGGGCGAGCTAAATAAACCTGCTAGCTGTGATCCCTAGAATAAGAACCACTAAAATTGCCTACATTTCAGAACTTCTTGGCTAATGCCTTAGCCTAACCAGTCTGTTGAACTCCCTCAAGCTTTTTCACATAATCAAACACGTCACTGAAGCTCTTTTATACAGAAATCATGTGAACAGATAAAACCTGAAGATCAGTGTTCAAACCTTTAACATATAACTGGATCCTCTCCTCCAGTGCCCAACAGCTGGGTAGCATAGCGAGACAGAGCATGAAACTTGGCCTCATAGGCCTTAATTGACATGCTGCTTTGTTCAAAGGCCAAGGACTCATCCTTATCACGGTTAAGAGGAATTATCCTATTTTTGGAGAAATTTTTGCATATACAATGATTTACCGCGCAATAGCGATCTGATCTCGCTATAGCGGCATCCATCCACTATAGTGGGATTGACCCACTTTGATTCCTGCTATAGCGGGAATTTCTCCGCTATAACAGTACCCCCATAGCAGCCTACCACCCTCTATAGCGGGTGAGGCGAGGCAGAAACTCTGGATTGCTCCCAGTTTTTCCATTTTTCACAACGCATCCTCAAATCATGACATTTTGGACTAACCCCTTTGCGTCAGGTTCTATATCAGGAGTTCTACTTACCCGAATTTACTTCTGAAAATTCCTATGGGTTCCTTATCGTCTTAGTTAACATAAAATCAAGCTAAACTTTATTACATTTACCATTTCACTTCCCGAATTTCTCTAGACCATACCTCGCTCGGGATTTTATCCAAGACTAGCCTAGCCTAAAAATTTTAACTTTCAATTCGGGGAAAAACCTAACCCAAAATTTTTGCACAATTGACTCACCCATAACGATGGAAAGGGTCGTTACATGTTTCTTATTTTTCTTTACTCTAATAACTGTTAAAGAGTTATTACTACTTATCGTGCTAATTATTGCATGTATTCCAATCTGTCTAATTAATGTTTGTACACTCACAACTTTCTTTTGTTTACATAAGAATTTGATGCATGCTTTCATAAAATTAAAGTTTTTATCTTTGGGGGGATGTTTTAAATCTTTTACATATTCTAACTTTTTTCTTCAACACACTTATACATAAAGTTTAAGGATCTTAATATGCTGTTATTTTGCATGCACTAGAACTCAATGTGTACTTAAACCATGTAAATTCATCTATTGATATGAAAATCAGTGGAACTTTAAGGTCTTCGAAATATGACTTTGGAGATTGAAGGTAGATTGTTCAGACCCTAAACAAATCTCACTTGAAGAAATTGGCATAAAGTTCCAATATGATGCCGAGTACGACAAGAAAATCAATTCCAGAGAGGGTGGTTTGTGTGATCATCAAAGGATTATATTCATGTTAGAGCAAGAAAGGGTCAGGTCACAAATGCCCATAGGGTCTGTTTGGAAAGCCACTTGGTCATTGAAATTTGTGTAGTTACTAGGTAGTAATTACCAGCTTAGTAATTACGATGACATAGTTGATTCCAACAAAGTAATTACAGTATAATTACAAGTGTACTATTTGGTTGCACAAGTGTAATTACATGTTATATTAAATTTTTAAAATAAAAGTTAATTATCAAAAATAAAAAAATTATATTAGACAAATAAGGGCCTTTGTAAATGATATTAAATTAAATATTTAAGATACATATATTGTCTTTTGAAAATACATTAGTTAATAAACATATGTTCTTAACTAATATGATAAAAATAATTGATTTATATTTTTCAAAATAGTATAAATGCATGTTTGATTAAAAAAAATTAATATTATAAATATAATATCACAAAATTATTAAAACATTTGACAAAAAGATAATCTATCAATTCTAACTAAAAAAATGAATGACTTGCAATGTGAAATATTAAGTCAATACTAGTAAAACAAATAAATTGGAACTGAGAATATAACATAAGTTCAAAATTCAAAACAAAAAAGTTAACATAATACTCTTATGTCAAATTTCAACATAACGTACATAAATATGATTCAATAGAAAAGAAAAACGTAAGTCTATAATTTTATTCAACAATGAATTCTACTTTAATTTAAAAATCAGAATACAAACAAAACCATGCAAGATAACAGAAATAAATATAAAATAAATAAAAATAGATAATACGAACAATTGCATGAAATCACAAGAAGTAAATGTTGGAAATTGAGAAGGAAATGAAATATAAATAATATAAAATAAAATATATATTTTTAAAAAATATTAAGAATAATAAAAAAAGAATTTAAAATAATAGAAATAAAAAATAAATTAAAGCAAAAAAATAAAAATAGAAATAAAAGGAAGAAATTAAAAAGCAATCAGCTTGTAATTACACCATATAATTACCAGAAATTCACAGCTTCCCCCTATGAATTGGAGGGTGTAATTACCCCTGTCAATTCCAATCAATTATATGCTGACAGGCCACTAAATGGGAAGCAAAAGAACTATACAGTGACTGAACAAGAGATACTAGCAGTTATCTATGCCTTTGTGAAGTTTCGGGCATACTTACTTGGCCCTAAGGTTGTTGTACATACTGATCATGCTGCGTTATGGTAGCTAATGGCAAAGAAAGATACCAAACCTTGGTTGATTAGATATGTGTTGTTGCTTCAAGAGTTTTATTTTGAAGTCAAAGACCGAAAGGGGTGTGAGAATCAAGTAGCAGACCATCTATCTAGACTTGAGAATGAAGTGAAGAAGCCAGATGAGCTGGAGATTGATGACTCATTTCTAGATGAACAGGTATTTTCTACCTCACTTGATCTTGTACCATGGTACACTGATTTTGCTAACTATTTGGTCAGTGACATGATTTTGGAAGATCTTTATTTCCATTAAAGAAAGAAATTTCTTCATGATGTGAGCAACTATTTGTGGGATAAACCTTGTCTGTTTCGACTATGTGCTGAAAATATTATCAGAAGATGTGTGCCAGAGTGGGAAATGTTAGATCTTTTACAGGCCTGTCACTCATCCACAGTGGGGGAAAATCATGCGGGTGATCGCATAGTGAGGAAGATACTGCAGTATGGGTATTATTGGCCCACTATCTACAAAGATTCCCAAGACTGTTCCAAGGCATGTGATCAGTGTCAACGGTAGGGTTCGATCTCTTGAAATCAAGAAATGCCTATATCCAAAATGCTAGAGGTAGAATTGTTTAATGTGTGGGGCATCAATTTTATGTGCCCATTTGTGAGTTCTTATGGTCACAAGTATATCTTGGTAGTAGTGGACTATGTTTACAGATAGGTGGAAGTTGTGGCAATAGCAGATAATGAAGGCAAGAGTGTGGTGACATTATTAAAAAAAATCATTTCTCTCGGTTTGGTACTCATCGCACAATTATAAGCGATGGGGGATCCCACTTTTGTAACAAGGTGGCCACTCCTTATCACCCACAAACTCGTGGGCAAGTGGAGGTTTCAAATCGAGAGATTAAGATGATATTTTCTAGGTCTGTGGATGTTAACCGAAGCAATTGGTCCAAAAAACTTGATGATACTCTATGGGCTTAGTGCACTGGTTTCAAAACACAAATAGGTATGTCTTCTTACCAACTCGTCTTTGGTAAAGCTTGTCATTTGCCGGTATAGCTTGAGCACAAGTCTTGTGGGCTCTTAAAAAGCTCAATTTGAGTTGGAATGAGGCTACAGATTTGAGGTTAGAACAATTAAATGAGCTACATGAATTCCATCTATGAGCTTATGAGAGAGTTTCCCTCTACAAAGAGAAAACAAAGTTAGTACCACAATAGGAGGATTGGGAAGAGAGAGTTTAAACATGGCGACTTGGTGTTATTGTTCAACACAAGGTTCAAGTTATTTCCAGGCAAGCTAAAATCAAAAATGGTCTGTACTATTCAATGCTACTCAAGTGTTTCCATCCGGAGTAGTGGAGTTGGAAAACAAAGATGGAAAGCTATTTAAAGTGAATAGAAAACTAGTCAAATAATATGTTGGAGTTCCAGAAGAAGTAAAGTTGGTATCATTGGTCTATCTTGACGAAGTTTGAGTAATCATGATTCCCGAGTTATGCCGCGACGTTAAATCAGGTGCTAATGGGAGGCAACTCACATTGTGTTGTTGTAAAATAATTTTGGTGTAGGTTTACATTGTTGAGCATGGTTGATGTGTGTGCTAAGTATGCAGGAAAAGAAATTACAAGTGAAGAGGTGAAGGGTTGATGTCTGATATTTCAGGTTGATGGTTCACCTGATGAAACATCAGAGACCTGATGAATCGTCAACCTGAACCACCACAAAGAACAAGAAAATCAGTCATTCTGTTTAAGGTCTAACGGCCCACTCAACAAGTAGTAAAATCTCTAATGAGCCGTCAATATCAACCATCATAAGTAGCAAAGAAAATAATCATTATAGTTAAAGGTTGATGGTTCATGTGATGAGCCGTCACCATGTTGACGAACAGACCACCTGAAATATAAGACATGACTCACTTGGGGTGCAATCTGTTCAATCCTGACGGTTCATATGGTGAACCATCATGCCCTTGGTGACCCGTCAAATCAGTGACGTCACAGGTAAGTCTACTTATCCCTTTTTAATTTTAAGTAACCTGACCCGATCCAAAGAGAATAAAACCCTAAACCTAATTCTAGCCTACCCATCAACCCGATCCATACCCGATGAGCCTAAAACAAATTAAAAAGACCATTTTAATTTTTTACGCAATTTCTCTTCCTTTTCTTTATTTCCATCTTTAAACCAAGTGTCCACTACCCAAAGAATCCTTAACTCCCGTAACTGTCCCATCACCCACGTTCATAAGCAATTACTACCATCACCCAAATCCAATCATTACAAATACAACCCATGCCCAACACTTCATTCTCTCACATACTCCCTCATTCACTCCATAGCCTTAAGTGTGTACTTAAGAACAATACTAGAAGTATTTTCCATTCATCAACTGCACTTCATGTATGCTCATACTCAAACTGAATTAACTTTAGTTTATTTTTCTTCTTTTCTTATGGTGTTACTTTCTATTGAATGGAGACAACACAACCTTTAATTCTTTACTGATTTAATTTGAAGTAGTTTGTGTTGTTCTCAAAGTTGACTTGTGGGGAAACCCAATGGGCGAAGGCCGAGTAACCAAATTTCATAAAATAATCACGTGCAAGTTGAATTTTTGTGAAGAAAGAGAAATTCAAAGGAGAAATCAAGTACTATAATGGGTTGCCCGAAAAGTGTTTGACAAAATGTCCCAATGAGGGAATTTGTAACTATTTGGGCCTGATGGCTCATCTGACAATCTGTCACAATGGTGATGGTCCACCAAAATGACCCTTCACAAGAGAAAAAGTTTATTTGTTTTCTGTTTATGCCTGACGATTCATCTGATGATCCATCGGGCTTGTGGTGAACCGTCATGCAAACCATCAATTGTGACTGAGTTACTGGAAAGTACTAATGGTTAGTGAACCATCACCACTGTGATGAACCATCATCCCTTTTCATCAAGTACAAACAGTTTTTACTTTTGGTGTTATGCTTAAAGCTTCATTATTCTGCTTTAACTAATTGGTTCTCTCCATAGGTACAATGCCTCAAAAGCTACAAACAACCAGAGGTGGAGGACAGAAAAGGCAAGAAAGGGAGGCCTCAACCTTTAAACTCAGAGATGAACCAGAAAAAGAGGTTGAGGAAGTTGAGGCACCAACTTACCATACTAGACAAAGCACAAGGAAATGTACTCCTGCCTCCCAGTTTGAAGGAGAGGATGATTCCTCGAGCGAGAAGTCTAGCAGTAGTGAAGAGAGAAGTGATAACTTGAGCTCAAACCCAAATGAGTAGGGTGGTGCTGAGGACACCAAAAGTACCGAAAATAAACCCGAATAGGAGAGGGGTAAAGTGATCAGAACCAAAGCCTTAAGGGTTAGAGAATCTATTCGTTGGAAGGTTGAGGGTCACTAAAACACTACCAAGATGGTCTTCTTCTAAAGAAGACGAAAATTTTTAAGAGACCCTTTGAAGAATAGGTTTAGATCATAATAATAGAATTGCTCGAGTACCTAAACATTGAGCGATAGTTCAATGAATATAATTTGTGTTGGATAAGCATAACACCTGGAAAGTACTACCCTGCCATGGTTCGCAACTTCTATGTGAACTTCTTGGTGATCCTTGAAAAATAATGTGAGAAAGGACAAAAGTTTTCTGATGCAAGATTATTGGTAAGGCTCTCGGTTCGTGGGGTTTCAGTGGACATCTTTGATCACACAATCAACCGAATCCTTTTTGGCTAACTTTATGAAACCCTGACTATGACCCCAAAATATGAATGCTGGATAATATTGGCCTCTACACAGCAACCCTGGTTAGCATAAATATTAATAGAGAGTGGTGAGCCCTCATGGTTGCAAAACAAGAAGAAAAGGATGGCCAAATCCTCATTGAACTTTGAAGCTAAATTTTGGTGGGCAGTGGGCAGGTTACGACTAATGCCTATAGAAGGAGATGTTAATCTAGATAAAAATAGGGTCATTTTGGTTTCTAGTATGATGGAGGGTTTTATAGTGAACTTTAGCCAAGTGATTGCGGGTGAAATGCATGTAAGGGCTCATAAGACTACTACACCATTACCTTTTCCTTGTCTGGTGACTGAGCTAGGTAGACTTGTAAAGGTACCTATTTTGAGTGGGGTTGATAATAAGGTGACATCCACAAAGACTCAAGACATTGATAAAATGAGGATGATGTAAATTTTGAGTAGAGGGTCCACAAACCTCCATCATTTGGACCTCAGTCACAAACTATTCTAGAGGTGTTCGGCACTCCTTCAAATACACCTTTAGCCCTTATTACTATTGATATACAAGGAGCGTTTGTTGGTTCTAGGGCTGAGGCTACGGCCCCAACTGTTGAGACGGCTGATACGACATTGATGCCACCTTTATACTTAGAGTTTTAGTTAACTCCACAGAATTTTATGAGAATGGTCAAGAAGAAAAAGAAGTTTGAGAGGCAATTGTAAGAATGGGCTATGGAATTTCAGCCCTTTATGGATCGAAGAATCAAATAAGCATTAAACACCATACGAAAATCTGCATGCCCGCATGGATGATATGGAGTTTCAGGTGAATAGCAGGTAAAGGGAGCTGTCAATCCCCGATTTGACCAAGTTCTTGGCCAAGTTGAAAAAGGCCCAAGCTGATATCATTGCAATAAAAAAGGCCTCCACTTTTGGGTTCCTTGATTTGGTAATGATGGAGTTGGAGGAGGACGACACTATCCTTGATTTGATAGGGAAACCTTTTAAAGCTTGTAGCAAGCGGCCACTTGAGGTCGGTGAGGAGAAGAAGTCAAAGAAAAGAAATTACCTTCGGACCCAATAAGAGAAACACTTGAGGAAGGTAATGAAAGCATCTAAAAAAGATGAGGAAGAAAGGCAAAAACATGAGCAAGATCAGTTAGCAGGAGTTTTTTCTAGCTTGACACCTAGAGTTGGTCCCACACCATAGGTGTTGCTTGCTCCCACTTCAATGACCAAGGTTGTTGATATGAGTACTCTGGTCCACACCATGGTCACCGTTCTAGATTCTGAGACTTCAAAAGCCTCCAATGATTTGCCAGACTTTGAAGCCTTAGGGCTTCACAAGTATTTCTCCCTTTGAGCTTTTATTTATCATATTTATACATTGGGGACAATGTATGTTACTTTTGATGATGGAAGGGGTACCTGTGAGTCTGTCACCACCTGAGGGTTTTTGTTGTCTATTTTTTTTTTCCCTCAGGTGTGCTATCTAGTAGAACTGGCATGTTTAGGTTAATTGCTTTTTTGTGTTGTTAAGTTAAACTATTAGCAATCAATTATTTTAATTTTGTGATTTTTTGTGGATTTTGTGAAAAATGGAGGCCCCTCAAAAATTAACTTGCTTTTCGCACTGATGGCATGATTTCATATTATTGACATTTTGGATCTCTGAATGTCATTAGTGCATATGGATGGAATAATATTGCTTAAGCTTAATTTTCATCGTGATAGTGAGTATTAACAAGTGTTCTTTTGTGCCAAGTGTGTGTGAGCCTATTGTGTGTTTTTCTGACTTTGTGCATGCACCTAGAACTTGCCTAGTCTATGTTGTTTAAGTTGTAAGTCGTTGATAAGGAAAGGATCGCAGGACCTGTTTAAATCTTGTCAACTTAGCCTAAAGAGACTGTCCAAATAATGTTAACAATTCCCTTGATCCCTATTTTGAGTTGTTCAGACTTTTTTATTCAATAACTGTTCACCTTCCCTCTTTAATTTTTGAACCTCTAATTTGGCCTTGGTCCTTCCTTGGACATTGTGCACCTCAACTCGGGGAAATCGCCTAAGTTAAGAGTGGCTACTGTAGAAATGTATATAAGTGAAATAGGGTATGAAAAGAGCGGGTGTGGATAAAGAAGATCTTATGAGTGTGAGCAAAAGAAAAATAAATAACAAGAAAGAAAAAGAAAAAGAAAGAAAAGAGTTGTTGAAAAGAAAGAAAAAGAAAAAGATCCAAAAGAGTTGTTGCACTAAGGAATAGGAATGATTGATGGACAATGGTTAATGAGGGCTAACCCTCAAGTTAAGTGGAAATAGATCTCATTTATGTCAAGGAGGGTTGAGTCACTGATCCGCAAATGTATCTTACTAGCACCCAAGCCCTCATTACAAGCCTGAAAAATCCCTGTAGTGACCTGATCAATGTTCTGAAAAACTGAATTAGGATAGTTAGGGCAAGCCTATGGGTTCGTATGTGCATTATTGGAAATTTTTTTATGAGTGTGAGTGTAATTTTTACCAGTCCCAGGTTAGATTTGCATGTATGTGTGGGACTTCTTTATAACGAGGGCACCATAAAGGCACTGTTGATTTCTTACTGTTAGGATAGCGGTTATTGTGCATGCATATTGTTCATTGATATTGTAATGACATGCTTAGATTTAGATTTATTTACATGTTGGATGACTGTTATGTGCTTGATTAAAAGATGATCAAGGTAAATTTTGGAAAGAACTAAAAATTGTAAATTGATTGATACTATTTGGCTTAGTTGTTGTGTGTTTAAAGTATTTGTGTAGTCTGGTTTTGTTTGGCTGCTTGAGGAAAAGGGAACATTCTAAGTTGAAGGTGTTGATGTGCCGGCCAATGGTGGCACATTTTATGCTTTTAATCAAGAATAATCATGAGTTTTTAAGCAACCGTTGTTAATTTTGATATCTTTTTGTGTTAGAAAACTAACTCAAGGGCAAAAAAGAGTGAAACCGGGAAAAAAATACCAAGTGGCAGTTCATCTGATGAACCGCCAAAGGAGTGACAGACCGCCACGCTTGCCCTCAGCATTAAACAGAACCAATGGGGAACGCAATCTGTGTGATGGCTCAACCTGAGGATCAATCAAGGATATGACTAGCCATCGCCGAGATAATATAGTTTGGGTCTGCTTTAATTCATTCAAGATGAAACAATGTGAAAATCCTCTAAGAGGTTAATGAACTGTCAGTCCTTCAGTCGGAGTTAAACAGAACCGATCGAGGACAATCTGAAGTCTAGTAATGCTTTAAGTGATGAACCGTCACGTATCTGGCAAACCTCAGAGGAGACGTCAGAGTGGAAGCGGCAGTCCGGATTTGAATTTTAATTCCCACGTTTTTGGACCCTATAAATACCTAGTCTAGGGTTTAGAATAGGTATCTTCTCCATACTTTGAATATTTTACATTATATCTTTCTCTGGAGAATGCTTTTTAGGGTTTGTACTCTATTTCTTGGTTTCTTGTGGAGGATTGAAGGCTCGAATTTCATCTTTGTAAGAATTCATCACTTATTCATGAAATATATTTCTTCCTTTTTCATAACAGCTAGGTGTGGCTAAAAATCCTATAACTAGGGTTGTGAAATCCATGGTTGAAAAGTGATTCTAGGGTTAATTTTGAGGTGGATTCATTTGACACTTGTAAATATATTGTTATTTCTTTTATTTTTATAGATTTCTAATGTTTGCAAATATTAGAACAAGCCTTAGGTTTGACTTGCTTGAACAAAGAGGTTAAATTGGGAAAAGGGTTTAACAACAAGAATTCGGAGTTTCTAACCTCTACCGAATGAATAATGCTCTAACGAGATTATTCAACTTGAGGAAAAAATTGAGTTTGTTATTTCTATCTCTTTAAGTTCGAAAGAATTAAGGGAAGAATCGCCTAATTAGGTTGGAAAACGTTTAGGTGAACACTTGAACTCGATTGCTTGACATTTACTTGTGTTAATATGAATTCACTATCGACTTTAACCCAAAAGTGACTAAAAGTTATGGTGAACACAATCCTAGTTTGTTTTCTCTATTGAAAAATAATTTGTAAATTTAACGCTGATTACTTGAAACAAGTTGAATCTTTATTCAAAAATAATTTATAAAAAAACCCTCATTTCATGGAAATTGTCGACTAATAGTCACTTGAATTACATACGACTTATTTATCACCATATTCCCTGTGGGATTCGATCCCAACCTTTGTTGGATTATATATTTGACAACAACCTCTTATGCTTCTTAAAGGAGTTGTAATTTAGGTGCATCAAGGATCTTAAAACTCAGAAACTGTTGGTACAAGGCCAAAACAAAAATGGACTCTATGAATGGCCACACATAGATCATATTCCACCTTTCCCCAATCTCACCTCCGTCAAAGTCTCTCGTCAATTGTGGCACCATCACTTGGGGCATCCACATTTGAAAGTTCTAGACTTAGCACTAAATAAATTTTCAATTTCTATTACCATCAAAGAAAACTTTGAGCTTTGTAATTTTTGTTCATCAAATAAAGCTCATCATTTGCCATTTAAATTACTCACTTTAAATAGTAATGCTCCACTATGATCTCTGTTTAGTGATATATGGAATCTATCAGCCACTTTATATATTGATAGAAAGTTGTATTACTGCATTTTTTATCACTACACCAAATGCATTTGTATTTATACAATCAAAAATAAAAGTGAAGTCGCCTCCATTTTTGAATAATTTCATCCTTTGGTGGAAAAGTTTTAAACACAAAATTACCTCAGTTTATACAGATGGAGGGGGTGCATACATAGGTCTTAAATACTACCTACAACAAAATGGCATCGAACACTTAAATTCACCACCTTACACACACCCAAAAAGTTTCCATAACTGAATGATGACATGACATTATTACATTGTCGAAACAACTAGAACTCTTCTCAATAAAGCCTCAGTTCCACCTGAATTATGGTCATTTGCTTGTCACCATGATGTCTATCTCATAAATAAACTTTCTACACTTTGCCTAAATAATTAGTCTCCTTAAATAAAAAATTCTTTGGCGAACCACCAATATACTCTTCGTTAAAAAAAAATTTGTTGTCTTTATTACCCATGGCTCAATGCATATACACAAAATAAATTTCAACCTACATCTACAACATTTGTATATTTAGAAGTTCCTATTGTTCACCATACGCATCTTTGTTTTAATCTAGTAAGGTAGAAATTTTTTGTTAATCGTGATGTTCAATTTTGTGAAAATAGTTTTTCTTTGACTCAAATTTTCTCACATTAAAAAAATAAATTTTCCAAGTTAAATTGGAAAATCATAGTGTCCCACTCTAAGAAAATAATTCAAAATTCCAACATAACTTGTACACCAACCTCATCCCTACTCTTCTGATACCTATCCGTATCCCCTTAACTATTCTGTCTTCTTCTATTCATTCAAAAAATTTGCATTCAACTCTTGCTACTCAAGAGTCCATGATTGGAGGCCAACTACCAGCAGATTAAAATTCATTAGGTATTATATCTACTCCTTCCTCTTCTCCATTACTATTTAATAATTCTTAAAATTGAACTTCTACTCCATCCTTACTCATAATCCTACTTCACAAATATTAATCCAGCAGTCATAAAATCCTCCAAATACTATGAAAGGTCCCAAAGTAACATCATCAAATTAAAAAGACAGTTTAGCTTCTTTTCTTACCTTTCATACATTTAAGCAAGTTGTTAAGCATATTGAATGGAAAAAATCCATGAATTTAGAATACGAAGCGCTAGTGAGAACTAGTTCCTAGGGAAGTGATGAAAAATATTATTGATTGTAAATGATTGTTAATTAAAAGAAAATCTAACTAGATGGTTCCATTGATAGGTATAAGGCACGACTAGTGGCAAAAAGTTTCACGCAATGTCCGGCATTGGAATTTCATGAAACTTTCAGTCCAATTATGAAACCAACCACTATCAGGATTGTTCAGTCCATTAGACATTCGAAATAAGTGAAAGGTTCACTAGCTTGACGTGAACAATACATTTTTGCAAGGTAAATTACTGGAGTAGGTATTCATGGCTCAATCAAAAGGTTAGGTTAATTCTTATTTTCCCAATCATGTATGCTACCTTAAAAAGTTCATTTATAGCCTAAAATAAGATCCATATGCCTAGTATGAGGCTCTCAAGTCACATTTAAATAAAACTGAGTTTTTAAGTCTTAATCAAATACCTCATTGTTTATCTTTAAACTCTTGGTTGTAACTATTTATATTTTGGAGTATGTTGATGATATTTTCATTACTAGGAATCACCCAAACTTGGATGCACATGTCATCAACTCTTTAGGTAGTAGGTTTTCCCTAAAAAATCATTGCAAACTTAATTATTTCTTAGGGATCAAAGTTGTGCATGTTCCCAATGGGATTATTTTATCACAATCTAGATATATTCTTGAGATTCTCTTAAATAAAGATATGACCAACTGTAAAGGGGTTGCCACACCCATGTGTTCAAGTTCCCTACCCAGAGCAGCAAATGGTTCACCTCCTACCAATTCAACCCTATATAGACACACTCTAAGTTTCAATACTTATCTTTCACGCATCCTAATATTCACAGTAAATAAATTATCCAAGCTTATGCAATCTTCGAGTTAGGATCATTGGAAAGTGGTAAAGAGAATTTTTCATATATCAAGTCATCAACAACATCATGCTTGCAAATTCTTTGTCATTTTGATAGGAATTTTACATGTATGCAATGCTGATTGGGCGGGCAATTCAAGTGACAGAATCTCTACATTAGGTTATATACTCTTCTTGGAACCAAACCCTATCTGTTGGTCACTAGTAAGCAACAATCATTTTCTTGGTCATCCACTAAAGTAGACTACAAATTAGTGATCAACATATCTTAGAAAGAATCCAGTTTTCTACACTAAGATGAAGCACACTGCAGTGGACTTCCATTATCTCCAGAATAGTGTGCAATCAGGCACAGTGGTTGTCAAATATTTTCTATGATAACATTGGTGTTTCATATTTTAGAAAGAATCCAGTTTTCCACACTAAGATGAAGCACATTGCAGTGGACTTTCATTATCTCTGGAATAGTGTGCAATCAAGCAGAATGGTTGTCAAATATCTTTCTTCCATGGATCAAGTTGAAGACACTCTCACCAAGCCACTGCCCAAACCTGCCATTCTTTGATGTTTATCCAAGTTAGGTGTTGTTGCACTACAACTAACTTGAGGGGGGTGTATTGAGATAAACTTGTGGTTATCAGTTTGTTAGGAGTAGACTTACTGATTAGTTTGTCAGAAGTAGATTTTGTTTGAATACTTGAATTAGTCTAAATAGGCTATCTAATTTTATCTTCAAAATTATAATAAGCTATTAGATTAGTTTCTTAAATTTAGTCGAGTTGGTTACATTTACTTGTATTTAAGCAGATGTTACCATTGAATATAGATCATCTAAGTTTTCATTTATTCTCAATATCTTTTCTTTCTAATGAGGTTTTTGATTATTTTACATTTTCTAAGAGATGAATTGCACTACTTAAGAAGAGTTTGGGAAGAATCAAAAGGGTAATATTTGAAAATTACACTCTAACTTTTGATTTTACATATCTTTTTTAAAGGGTGTGCGACACTCCAACAAATCACTTATATAGGAATAGAGGGAGCACTAACGTCTGTTATTTTGTTTTGGTTTTGTCAAATGCATACTCTCTGCATTTATGTTTTGTCACGACCTAAACCCACCATGAGAGGCACCCTCACTAAACCCCCCAGTGGGAGAACTAACAAACCCCATAAGCCAACCAACACTTAGCAAAAAATAGGCGACTAAACCAATCTCGTTGATAAAAGCAATAATCTATATCTAAACGAAGTTTAAGGATAACATAATGCAAAAATAAACCATCCCTAGAAGTAGAAAGTAATCATACCAAAACTCTAATAATTATCAAAAAGGGGATGCAACCCCAAAAACCAAAGTAATATCTAAGTCCGAAACAAATGGGCCAGAAAATAATAGAAGAACCTATGGTAGCCCAAAAGATGCAGCTCATCCATGAGTTTGAATACGGTCTGAATCACAGCTGAGGTCTCAAAATAGTCACCGAAATACGCTCTGCAATTAACAAAAAGAACAGCATGTGTAGTAGCAGTACACAAGAAACAACGGTGTACTGGTAGGGTCATCGGCCAATCCAAAATGAAAAATATGAACTCATAACCAAAACATAGTAAAATAAGACAACCATGATCCCTATCATGCAACTCTACTCCAAGTTCATAACACTTAACCAAGTAACAAGTACAACATGAAGTTCAGTCAATATAAGTCAACAATAATAACAAGTCAAGTCAAACTATGACCACCAACAAGATTCCAAGTCAACAACCATGACTCAACCATTATATAAATCATGTCCTAATTACATAAGTAATAGACAACACAGAGTTGAGTCTTAACTTATAATTAGCCCGAACCACTCAAGGATCCACAAGAGAATAACTATGGCATTTAATATGCATCCCAGTTCACATAATGAAACCACTTTTGGCATTTAAGCACATATACCGTGTTCACTCAAGGAAAAAACATACTAATGACAACACATAAGTCTGGTTCACTCGAGAAACTAATATAATCAAGAAAACACATAATCCTTGATTTACTTAGGGAACCATCACACCCACCAAATACCTATACACACATGCTAAGGGTCTTATGGTCACCCACTAACCATGACCTGCAGGGGACGAGCTCTTATCCATCTGCCAAATTCCAGACATTAAGTGCCTGCAACCTTATATCAACGAATCCCGTGGAGATGTCCAAATATCGATACATTCCACAATAATGACAGATATCACAACAATCACAACCACAATGATAACAGGAACAACACTTGTAAAAACCTAAACCAACAAGCTTTTATTTAAATTCTTTGCATGTGATTAACACTTAAGATATCATACAGTCATTCACTTTCCCTGAACATGCATTATGCAAGCAACACTAAGAATTAGTTAACATGGACATATAACACAAATTAAGTTTAACTACATTTAAACCATCATCAACCTCAATCCGAACCTGAAATGCTCTACTGAACCTAAGTTTTCCTTTTTCTTGCAACTTCAACTTGATTGTGGTCTAAAAATATGAATATAAACACATAATCAATTAAATGACCTATAATATTAAGGATTACAACTTAATCTAGAACTCCAAGGCCAATTTCATGATCATCCCACCCATTCTAGGGTTTTCCCACCATAAATTCACCTTAAAACTACCAAGTTCATGGTTACCTTAGTGAATTACAGTCATGCAACAGAAAATAATCAACCTTTAAAATATAGCCCAAATCGAGTCATACTTTCCCAAGGTCTTAGGAAGACCTACCACAAAATCCATAGTTATCTTCTCCCACTTCCACTCGGGAATGGTTATACTTTAGAGAAAACCCACAGGCCTTTGTTGCTCATACTTTACTTAATGACAGTTGTGACATTTGGATACGTACTCCACTATGTCCTTCTTCATCCCAAGCCACCAATAAAGCTACTCAAGTCATGATATAGCTTGGTTGCACCTTGATGAATAGAATATCGTGAACCATGAGCTTCAGCAAGCACATTCTGAATCAAATCACCAATCGAGGAACACATACCCATCTTCTAAACCTCAATACTCCACACATATCAAGAGTGGTATCTGAAGCCTCTCCAGACACCACCTTGTACTGGAGTTTATTCAATTCCACAACTTTAAATTGTTTGGCCTTAATTTCATCAAGGAATGTTGATTTTACCTCAATACTAGCAAACACTCCACCCCATTTTGAAACACCAGACTGCATGAACTGAGATGTTATAGTTTGAAACTCCCTAGCCAAGGGTCGCCTTGACACCCTCAAATAGGCCAAACTGCCCATACTTACTGCTTTCAGGCTCAATGCATCTACCACAACATTGGCCTTATCTTGATGATACTGGATGGTCACATCATAGTCTTTTAATAATTCCATCCATCTCATCTATCTTAAGTTCAAATTCCTTTGTGTGAACATATGCTTTAGGCTATGATGGTGTGTGAATACCTCACACTTGACACCATAAAGATAGTGTATCCAAATCTTAAGTGCAAACACTACCGCTGCCAGCTCTAAGCCATGAGTGGAGTAATTCTTTTCATGAGGCTTCAATTGTCTTAAAGAATAAGCAATTCATCAACACAACACCCAAACCCAAGTGTGAAGTATCACAAAATATAACAAAATCCTTACCTCAACCGACAATGAAAGAATAAGAGTTGTAGTCAAAAGTGTCTTGAGCTTTTAGAAGCTCTCCTCACACTTATCTGACCATACAAATGGCACCTCCTTCTGAGTCAACCTTCTCAAGTATGCAGCAATAGAAGTAAAATTCTTGACAAACCTATGATAGTAACTAGCAAGACCCATGAAGCTCCTAACCTCAATCATAGAGCTACGCCGAACCCAACTCTTAACCGCCTTAATCTTTTAGGGATCTACCATCACCCTTTTTCCAAGACCACATGCCCTAAGAAGGCAACCAAAGACAACCAGAACTCGCATTTCGAGAACTTTGCATAAAATTGCTTTTCCTTCAAAATTCTCAAGATAATGTGAAGATAACTTGTATGTTATTTCTTGCTCTTAGAGTAAACAAAAATGTCATCAATAAAAACTATCACATAAAAATCCAAGAAGGAATTGAAAATATCATTCATCAAGCTCATGAAGGCTGTCAGCGCATTGGTCAACCCAAAAAATATCACTAAGAACTCGTAATGCCCATACCGAGTCCTGAAAGCTATCTTGGGTATATATATCCTCAGGTCAAATTTTCAACTGTTGGTAACCCGACCTCAAATCAATCTTGGAGCATATCGAAGCACCCAACAACTAGTCAAAGAAATCATTTATGCAGGGTAAAGGATACTTATTCCTGATGGTAATCTTGCTCAACTGCCTGTAATCAATGCATATCCTCATGCTACCATCTTTCTTTTTAACGAACAAATTTGAAGTACCCCAAAGTGAAGCACTGGGATGAATAAATTTCTTATAAAGTAGTTCTTATGACTGAATTTTGAGTTCCCTCAACTCTGCCGGAGCCATTCAATATTAAGGAATCGAATTTGGGTTAGTACCCAACTCCAAATCAATACAAAAACCAATATCCTTATCTAGAGGCATACCAAGCAAATTCGTATGAAATAACTCCTGAAATTCAGAAACCATAGGAACAGACTCAATAGAAGGGGACTCAGCACTAATATCACGAAGATGAGCCAGGAAGGTTGAACACCCCTTCCCCACTAGTTTACCCATTCCTGGCATTTCTAGAGTCGCTGTGTTAGAATTACAGTTAAAGATAATAATATGATATGGATACAACCAAGTCATACCCAGAATAATGTCAAAATCAAGCATGTCCAAAATGATTAAGTCTACCAGGTCTGAAAACCTATAAACAAAATAAAACATGCACGATAAACATGGGTCACCACCATAAAATCTCCAACCAGAGTAGAAATATATACAAGAAAATCGAGTGCATCACAAACCAAGTCCATACCAAAAGCAAATCTAACAGATACATAAGAGTAAGTAAAACCCGGATCAAACAAAATGATAGCCATCCGGTCACAGACGAGAATAGCACCTAAAATGATAGCATTAGATGCCTCAGCCTCAGTCTTGCTTGGGAAGGCAAAACAGTGAGCTTTATCATCAAGTTGGGCAACTTTCCTAGCAGGTTGTGCTTCACCCTTCCCTGCAGTACCATTACCTTTGTTTCTACCAGGACCTTCCTGATTATTACCCCGTCCACTCTATAGACGGCCCTTACCATTACCACCTCCACATGTGCCTGCTGGAACCACAGGCCTAGTCTGCTGTTGTGTCTAATTACCTATTTACCTCAGAGGATTCTCTCTCTTAAGTGCCCCACAGCACCACAAATATAACACCCTCGCTCAAGAGAAGGCATGTTGGCAGAAGAATAGGAAGTCCCTTGGCCTCTAGTAATTAGAGGTTGTTGAGTAGCCCCTGAATGACCACCTGTAAAGGCTGGAAAAGCTTACTAAATGGGGCGAGTTGAGTCAACCTGCTAGCTATGATCCCTAGAATAAGAACCACTGAAATTGCCTGCATTTCAGAACTTCTTGGCTAATGCCTTAGCCTAACCAGCATGTTGAACTCCCTCAAGCTTTTTCACATAATCAAACACGTCATTGAAGCTTTTTTCTACAGAACTCATATGAATAGATAAAACCTGAAGATCAGTGTTCAAACCTTTAACATATAACTGGATCCTCTCCTCCTGTGCTCAACAGTTGGGTAGCATAGCGAGACAGAGCATGGAACTTGGCCTCATAG
This sequence comes from Capsicum rhomboideum, assembly GCA_031232105.1. Classification (NCBI taxonomy): domain Eukaryota; kingdom Viridiplantae; phylum Streptophyta; class Magnoliopsida; order Solanales; family Solanaceae; genus Capsicum; species Capsicum rhomboideum. The sequence goes on from CP124719.1 coordinate 35,439,542, forward strand.
GCCTTAATTAACATGCTGCTTTGTTCAAAGGTCAAGGACTCATCCTTCTCACGGTTAAGAGGAGTGCGAGGCACATACTTCTCCAAAAATAGGGCATGAAATTGAGCCTAGTCAATAGAGGCAAAATAGGTGGCTAACACTCCACATTGGCTCTCCACTACTGCTTGGCATCCCCCTACAATTGGAAAGTCACGAACTCAATACCATGTTGTTGCATAATCCCTAACTTATGAAGCCTCTCATAGTAATCAAAGATAAAATCAAATGCATCCTCTGTATCAGTACCATGAAATGAAGGAGGCTTCATTTTCAGAAACTTAGTCAACAATTAACTCTTGGTCTCGGTCATGACAAGGCCTAACACAGTTATATGCTGACCAACTCTTAGTCCCTACCAATTCCACTTAATTAGATGCTAACCAAGTAATTACCTGATCAACCAAACATGCCAAACGGTGTAACTACACCCAATTACACCAAATCAAATTCCCATGGTGGCTTTCCAAACATGCCCTTAGTCTATTTGGAAAGTCACCTACAATTGGAATTTGTTGGAATGTGATTGTTTTGAAGATTGATAAAGCATTGGAAAGATGCAAGAAACAGGTAGATTCACCTGATCCATCAACACAAGTTCAACCTGCATTTGAGATGCTGATGATCGTTCATTTTGAACACAAGCAACACAAGTTAAGGAAAGGATGATGTTGAATTGAGACACAATTTCCTTCTTACAAAAGGATACCAAAAATAAACGAATCCGTGTAAGGAAGAAAATTAAAAGCAAGGCGGCAAAGAGTCTCCAAATAGGAATAGGACTCCTCAAATAAAGACTCCAAAAAGGAATGGGATTCCTTAGAAGAAAAATCAAGCCGACTTGAAGAAAGCAAGTATCTGCATCTATAAATACTCAAAAGCTTCTATAAATTCATTTGCACACTTATAGAGAGAGAAAAAGGCTGAACACAATCAAATTGAGAGAGTTCATATTTGAGAGTATTCTGATCAAAGATTCAAGTGCTACCAGTACAAAGAAATAGATTGACGAACCTATTCCACAAGATTAAGCTTTACAGTTCATGAGTCAGTTTCAATGTATTATTCTTATTGAGTTGTAATTTATTGCTTTCCTAGATTTGGTATTTAGAAACAATATTGAGTTTAGTAGCTTCAAGTTGGGATAACTTGAAGTGGGTTCAATAGTCAAGGGTGATTTTTGAGGTAGAAATTAGAATTTATAATTCCTTATTGTTGAGGTATAGGAATTAGAGTTTATAATTCCTAGTTGTTAGGAGTTAGTCATCAAGTTGGGATAACTTGAAGACTTGGGAACACAAGCCAAGGGTGGTTTGTGTGATCTTAGGAATTAGAGTTTATAATTCCTTTAGATTATAGAGTTTGTAATCGTTATTTGAGTGGCTCAGTGTTTTAATGAAATTGGGTTAAATCCTTTAGAGGTATAGGTTGTGGTTTTACCTATTCTGAGTCGGGTGTTTTCCACGTAAAATATTATGTTATTTATTTTCCTGCATGCAGTTCTTGATTGGACTATGTTAGGCAACCCGTTTCATACATAGGGAATAATTATCTACATATCACTAAAACACTAGGTCATGTAGAATAATATCAATTGGTATCAGAGCCAGTTTATCTTATTAAGAGGTTTACACCTTAAGATAAGATCAAAATGCATTCTACACCTCCACTCAGACACCGTGGGGGACAAGACATCAATAGGACTCCATTGCTCAATGGAAAATACTACTCAGGATGGACGGAAAGGATGAAAGATTTTTTGCAAGCAGTGGACTACGAACTCTGGAACAGGGTTATTGATGGACCCAATACCTCATGAAGAAGGATATTGAAAACCATGACGTATTAAAGGACAAATATGAGTATGATGAAGCTGAAGTAGGACAAGAAAGGAACAAGTAGTAGGGGCTGCTCCAACGGTAAGTCTCAAGTTGGTTGCTTCAAGTGTAAAAAGATAGATCACATGATCAAGGTATGTCCATTGTGGGAATTGAGCCCAAAAAGGAAAGAGCTAAAAAAGCGTTGAAGCTAAAAGAAAAATCTGACTCCAAAAAGAAGAAATTATTTTCTATGATGGTTGCATGGGGATAAGCTCAGAAAAATTTGATGATGATGGAGTTGATGAAATTGCACTTATGGTAATTGGAGATTCGAATATAGAAGAAAAATAAGCCAACTCTGAGGTAAGTATTCTTGATCTAAAAGACAAGTTGCATCTTTGTTCTAAGATAAGACTAATCTCCTTGATGAATCAACTAATTGATAATTTTCATGACTTAACTCCTGAAAGAGATCAGTTACTCAGTTCTTTACTAGTCTCAAGTATGAATACATTGATAGTAAAAAAGGCAAAAGTGTTATTGAGAATGAGAACTACATTCTGAAAGAACAAGTTAACCAATATGGTTTAACATTCCTAGCCTTAAAGTATGAAATTATCAAGCTTACTATGATTGACAAAGGAAAAATAATGTTTGTGATGATTATCAAAGAATTGAGTCTGAACTTAATCAAAGAAATGATGAATTATTTTTTGAAAGAGAAGGTTAGAAATACTAATCAAGAAAACTCTAGGTTAAAGCTAGATCTAGAAAGAGCTAACTGGTGGACTCAATCCTCACGAATTATAAATCACCTAAGCAGCAAAACCCACAGTGAAAAGTTGGACTAGGATTTCATAAAGAACCTACTCCCACAGAGGTTCTTTGTTATATTTTTTGAAAGATAGGACATCCTACCACTAAGTGTCCTAAAGGAAATGAAGATATGAAGAGAAATATAGAGTTTGTTAAAAGGAAAAATTTCAAACCTAACAACAGAAACAATCTCACTCTTCTCGAGAAGAACAAGTTCAAAACTATGAAAAGAACTTGGTTCATAGCTGCTGAAAAAAATAAGGCTACTCCTGTCAAAAGAAACATATACATCAAACTATTGCCAGCATGGGCCAGAAGAAACTTGATTCACCCCTTTGATCATAAGAAAGGACCCAAGCTTCTCTGGGTGCCTAAAACTAACCCCTAAATTTTTTTGTAGGAAAGAGGAAAAGGTGGTAAGTGTCATTGGTACATGGATAGTGCTTGCTCAATACATATGAATGAAGATAAACAAAAGTTATTTCACTCACCTAACTTGAAGGAGGAGATGTATCTTTTGGAAATGAAAAAATAAGGGGACCAATACTAGAGTTGGCAAGATTGGAAAAACTGAAAACAAGGCTTTTAAGGAAGTGTATCATGTAGATGGGTTGAAAAACAATCTACTGAGCATCTCTCAACTATGTGACAAAAGTAACAAAGTAACCTTTACTTCAGCAGGTTGCAAGGTCAAGAAGTCGGATACAAGGGAAGTTGTGCTCACTGCTAGAAAGCACAAGAATGTGTACAAAGCTGACATCTTGGGAGCTTCAAACTCTAATCTCACATGTCTAAGTACAATTGATCATGATTCTCTACTATGAATCAAAATACTAGGTCATGAAAATTTGCAACAGTTAAATAAACTTGCTTCTAAGGACATAGTCATAGGGTTTCCTAAAGCTAAGTTCAAAGATGACAAGACATGCAGTCCATGTGTAAAGGGGAAGTAGATGATAACTTCATTAAAGATAAAGAACCTGGTCTGTACAATCAAGTGCTTTGAGATGGTCCATATGGACATTTATGGACCAATAAAAGTAAGAAGTGGGGGAGAAAAGAAGTATGTTTATGTGCTTATGGATGACTATTAAGGATTCACCTGGACTTTTTTGATGTCTTCTACATATTTGTCAAGAAAATGAAAAAGAAACTTGGATGACTATGGAGCAGGAAATCATGCAATGGAACAAGTTGCACTACCTGGTCCATCTAATGAATAGACCAAGGGCATATTGACAGGGGGAACAATAGGAAAGTTACAAGGAACCAGGCAAGGCTGGTGGCCTAAGGGTACAATAAAGAAGAAGTTTGGGTGTAAGAGTTACCCAAGAAGTTCAATATGAAGAAAGCCAAGGTGATCAATACTCCCATTACCACAGGCATAAAATCCGACCATAATAAACTTGGTCCATCTGTGGAGAAGAAGCTGAATAGGGGTATGTTTAGGTCTCTCTTATAATACACTGCAAAGTAGGCCAGACATAGTCTTTAGTGCTGGACTTTGTGCAAAATTCCCAACCAAGCCCAAAGAGTCTCTTCTTCAGACTATGAAAAGAATCTTGAGATATCTAAAATGAACAACTGATTTGAAGTTATATTATCCTAAAGGATGCAATTTTGATCTTATGGGGTACTCAGATGCTGACTATAGGTTATCTAGCTGATAGAAAAAGCACCTCAGGTATGGCACACTTTCTTGGATCATGTCTGATATCTCGGTCCGCCAAAAAGTAAAACTTTGTTGCTTTGTCAACTACTGAAGCTGAAAATGTTATTGTTGGTTCTTGTTGTGCTCAACTACTATTGATCAAGCAACAATTGCTAGATTTGGGTATGAATGTAGGGTGGGTTCCCATCTTTTGTGACAACACAAGTGCCATCAATATTTCCAAGAATCTAGGTTAGTGTAGACGTACCAAATATATTGATGTAAGACACCATTTTCTCAGAGATAATGTAGAAAAGGTCATGTATCTATCATGTTTTTCTCCATTAAAGAACAAATTGCTGACATCTTTAGTAAGGCATTAAGTAGGGAACAATATGAAAAGAATAGGTTAGACTTGGGGATGATTAAGATTGAATGAAACCTCCCTCCATGAATGGCTAGAACTGACTATGCATTAATATGATATGAATAAAAGTTATATGGTTAGTTTTTTTAGTCTTGTATATTTAATTGTGTGTCCCAAGTCCAGTTATTTGATATTGTTAACTTATTTTTGTATTGATTGAGCAGAGATGCAGGGCGAGTTAGCATTCGAGACTTCAAATCTTGGTTCATCAGGCATGTGTTTACACTATATTGCTATTATTGTCTAAGATAAAACACATGAGCTTACCTATTCCATCTGACCAGTTTCTAAGCAACTATTCAAATAAGCACCAAAAACTCAAATGTCTCCACCTTTTCAAAGAGCTGCAATGGCTATCACATCACCTATCACCTCTTTCAAAAATAGTATCCAAGAAACCCTCACTCTAAAATCCAAACCTTCTTCCAGGACAAAACCAACTCCCAGATCCAAATCAAAAAAGCAGGTGAGTCAACATGTTCCATGTATGCAGTCTGACTCAGAAGCTACTGAGGATGACATCCCTGAAAAAATTGACACATCTAGTTTATTTGATTCAAGGTTTGCCCATATACTTCACTTCCAAAATAGGGCAGTGGTGAGGGGTCTTATGGTCCTAAAATGACTGCTTTACTTGAAAAATTAGAGTTTTCAGGGTTGGTTTTCCCTTTTCTTACAAGAGACATTCAAAAGAAGTTGGTCGTGCTGAAGTTAGGGAATTCTATACCAATGGTTCTGAGGTTGGATCACTTTTTTCAACCACTGTAAAAGGAGTTCAAATTCATCTAGTTATGGAGGATGTAGCTAGGATTCTAGAAATCTCACGAAGAGTGTGGGATCACTACGTGAAAGGTGTATTGAGGCCAACTTTGGACTTGACTCTGATGGAATTGCTAGACACTGAGGTCAAGATTGATCTACCCAGTCTGATCATCAAGCACATGCATCGTGTGCTCATCAAGGATGATAAGGTACATTCTCTTCCCTATGGGTTTTGGTTGGCTCAGACTTTTGAGGACTATTTAGTCCATATGCAAGTGTGGGACTTCAATACCATAAAAGATGTTCTGGGTAGAGTGGAACATACTGCTCTTCATGCTTCAATGAAGAAGTCCAACACTCCACTGCAAAAATTAAAGAATGTCTTGACTACTAAGACTGGAGAATTGGTGGACTATTGAAAAATGTATTGAGTTTAATTAACTTCAAGTTGAGATAACTTGAAGTGGGTTCAACAGTCAAGGGTGATCGTTGAGTTATAGGAATTAGAGTTTATAATTCCTTGTTGTTGAGGTATAGGAATTAGAGTTTATAATTCCAAGTTGTTAGGAGTTAGTCATCAAGTTGGGATAGCTTGAAGACTTGAGAACACAAGCCAAGGGTGGTTTATGTGATCTTAGGAATTAGAGTTTATAATTCCTTTAGGTTATAGAGTTTGTAATCATTTTTTGAGTGGCTCATTGTTTTAGTGAAATTGGGCTAAATCCTGTATAGATACAGGCTATGATTTTTTACACCTATTCTGAGTCGGGTGTTTTTCACATAAAATATTGTGTTATTTATTTTCCTACATCCGGTACTTGATTGGACCACGTTAGAAAACCCGTTTCGTACGTAGGAATACTTATCTGCAAATCACTAAAACACTAGGTCGTTAGAATAATATCAGAATTGGTGTAATTACTAAGGTAGTAATTACCAGTCTAGTAATTACACATCCTAGTAATTACACCGACCTGTTTGTTTTTAACAGTGTAATTACAAGTGTATTGTTTGGCTGCACAAGTGTAGTCATGCTTATTTTAAATTTTTTAAATAAAAGTTAATCATCAAAAATTAAAAATTACCAATATTTGACAAATAAGTGTATGTAAAAAGGATATTAAATTAAGTGCTCTTCATGCTTCAATGAAGAAGTCCAACACTCCACTGCAAAAATTAAAGAATGTCTTGACTACTAAGACTGGAGAATTGGTGGACTATTGAAAAATGTATTGAGTTTAATTAACTTCAAGTTGAGATAACTTGAAGTGGGTTCAACAGTCAAGGGTGATCGTTGAGTTATAGGAATTAGAGTTTATAATTCCTTGTTGTTGAGGTATAGGAATTAGAGTTTATAATTCCAAGTTGTTAGGAGTTAGTCATCAAGTTGGGATAGCTTGAAGACTTGAGAACACAAGCCAAGGGTGGCTTATGTGATCTTAGGAATTAGAGTTTATAATTCCTTTAGGTTATAGAGTTTGTAATCATTTTTTGAGTGGCTCATTGTTTTAGTGAAATTGGGCTAAATCCTGTATAGATACAGGCTATGATTTTTTACACCTATTCTGAGTCGGGTGTTTTTCACGTAAAATATTGTGTTATTTATTTTCCTACATCCGGTACTTAATTGGACCACGTTAGAAAACCCGTTTCGTACGTAGGAATACTTATCTGCAAATCACTAAAACACTAGGTCGTTAGAATAATATCAGAATTGGTGTAATTACTAAGGTAGTAATTACCAGTCTAGTAATTACACATCCTAGTAATTACACCGACCTGTTTGTTTTTAACAGTGTAATTACAAGTGTATTGTTTGGCTGCACAAGTGTAGTCATGCTTATTTTAAATTTTTTAAATAAAAGTTAATCATCAAAAATTAAAAATTACCAATATTTGACAAATAAGTGTATGTAAAAAGGATATTAAATTAAGTATTTAATATTTATATATATATATATATATATGTCTTTTGAAAATTTATTAATTAACAAACATATCTTCTTAACTAATATTATAAAAAAAAAAATTAATATATATTTATCAAATTAGTATATTTTAATTAAATTAATCATAAAAACTAAAAGTACATGATTTTTAAGAACATCATGAAATGCATGTTCGACAAAAAGATTAATATTATAGATATAATGTCATAAAATTATTAAAATTTAACAAAAAGATAATCTATCAATTCTAACTACTAAAACAATGTGAAATATCAAGTCAATACTAATAAAATAAATAAATTAGAACAAAAAATATAGCATAAGTTCAAAATTCAAACCAAAAATTCCAAAATATATTTATGGTCTTAAATATAGCCTCAAGGACACCATCACTGCCTTCCAGTATTGATACACCTCCTCTAGGATCAAAGACGACTATCATTTCAAAAGTAACTTGGACAAAATATACCCAAGTTTTCCCAGCATTGACACCTTGAAGGACTTGTGCAATTCTTTTTTTGTGAATTTCGTCAGTAGCACCGAGAATAACATCAGGACATATAGCAATGGATAATGCAATAAAGACCTCAGTGGTTGGTCTACCAAAATAGTTAGTACAATAATCATTATGCACTTCAAGTTTAATAAATTCAACCATATCTGCCGAACACGTTGTGAGAACTGTTAATTCATTTTGCTATTGAAATGGCCTTTTTACCACAATCAGAATATAAAAATATACATCTTTATTATGAAAGATGCACCATAACCATCTTAGATTTTTGGCCAATCCAAGCCTCTCATCCTCATCAATATAAGGTGCATTAGTTAGGAGATTAACAGAGAAGCCAATGCAACCAAGTAACAATGTTTGCAGTTGTTACAAAGGGCCCAAAAAACAAAGAAAAGTTCACCCATTACATCCCAAAATACACAATTGTGTGGAGCTCTATTGTATGTGGTGAGAAAACTTAAACCCAGATTAAAAGGAAAGTATAATTCAGATTGATGTATATGACTACAAGTCGAAAGTAGTGCAAGTTGAATATCAAACAAGACGAGGTCATTGTACTCACACTTAACTGGGGAAACTGTGGGAAACATTTTGTCAAACACCTGGGTTTCAGGATTTATTGAATCATTCATCAATGGACATTCAACTTTCATGTCTATTTTCTTATCAGGTGTTTCAACAAACACCTTGCAGGCATAACTACTTGGATGGTCCTCCAAGCCATTTTTGGAGTCCAACGGGGTACCCGAAGTCTCAGTACAACCAATTGAAATCATCAAGGGAGAATAATGATTAGAGTCGAAGAATTACCCATCCAAATTTCTAGGGCAGGAAGTAATTTAGAATTGTCCAGAGTGCTTGAGAGTCCTATCTCCAAATCAAAATCAACCTCTGGTTCTGTGATAATAAGAGGTGTTAAGACCTCCTCTAATTCTTGCAGATCTAGCGAAGAGACATCGACATCCAAACATGGAAAGTCGTGGAACATGCAGATAAGTTGTTGTGGATGTTGTCGAGTTGTTGGAGGATATGGGGGTTATTTTCCATCAGCAACAATAACAAGTTCTGGATGGTGTTGAGGTGAGAGTGCATAATGGTAGAAGTGTATAGATCCATGGAGTCCAAATCGATGAAAGCACCAATGGAACAAACACGATAATAAGTGTTATGATTTTATCAACTCAACAATAAACAAATAGAAAAAAGGGAACTAATAAACCTTGATTCACACAGAAAGGAGCAATTACAATACGAAGAACATAAAAACTAAGTAAGGATAAAGGAGAAGGGGATGAGAGGAATAAGAGAGAATTCGGGATGAGATACACAGTATTTGCCTAATCATAGTCATAATACACATGATCCATTCTTTCTAACACCTAGTCCTTTTTAACCAATTTCTAATTGAGCCTGGATCCCAAATTAATCTTTGTGAAGGCTTGTTGTTCCTATTATTTCTTCTCAGCCCAATAGTTGCTAGGCTGACATACTTGTGCACCTTGGATTGGGGTTGATTCATAACAACCTTCTTTAAATCCATTGCTTTGTTTTGATGTTACTTGTTAACTCTTAATCCACAGTTTTCTTCTTAATCTGAATTGGTGTTTGTTGTGGTTTGATCCATTATTTTCTTTAGTATTTCCAGCTTTAGTTTTGGTTTAATATTTCTTGTTTCAAGCTTTTAGTCTACTGTTTAGCTTAAGTGTTTACTTATTGAAGTTTTAGTTCATTGTTTTGGCTTAATGTCTCTTATTTCAGTTGTTAACCTATTGTTTTAGCTTGATGTTGCTTGGTGTGGTTTTTTGATTCACTGTCTTGGTTTATGATATTGTAATGGTACTGCCTCTCGAGTTTTGTTGGCTCTCAATGCCAAAGGGGGTGATGGATATAAGTCTATAATAAGGTCACCTTCCTATTAATCCTCGAGGATTATCTTGACCCTTGAAAGCTCATTTTGAGCTTGTTAAGGAGAGGATGAGGATGAGAGTATGGTATGTCATTGTATTTGTCATGTAAATTGTTGTAATGTGCAATGTTCGTAAGGTCTACTCTTGCTGGTAACTGGTCATCTTTGTTTTAGCTAAGTCCTTATTGTGTTGGCTTTATTATTAGGTAAATTCTCAGAAGAGAAACTGATTACTCGCCTATGTTTCTTGTTTGACTAATATGACTTGTGGCATGTCTTGGTCGTGAGTTGTGTGCAAAGTGTGCAACTCATAAGGTTCTCTTGATTCACAATATCAAAAGGAGCCAGTGAGTTTGCCATAGATTTCAAGCCACCAATCTAATGAATCCTCAATAAAATTTTGGCGTGTAATATTACCTGATTTGGAAAAGAGAGGGGAAAGACTAAGTTAAGCTCAATAGTTTAGTATAAGTCCTGGTTCTCTAATTCTTAATTCCTTTTGCTGAACTATTATATCATTTTTATATAGGGTCAAAAAATAGGATCTTGGGGATAAAACGAATCCGCTTAATGACATGTCTTTGTAAAGGGTTAGGCCTGAATTTAAGATTTTCTTTTTGATCATTCTTTGGATTTAGGGGCTTAAATTGGAATGGTTGATAATGGCTCAATGTGTTTTGTTTCCAGTTTCCTCCTCTATTTCTTTCTTTAAGCATGTTTCAGCTTTCTTCTGCTTAATCAGTGAAAACTACTGCTCTCCTTTTCATCGTCATTATGAATTTGAGACCGAGTATGATAAGAGTGACGTGGTCGATGGAAGGAGCTTTCGGTTAAAGTCTGTTTGCATCTATGATGATATAAAGATGTTTTGATCTCATATCTGTTTACCCCTTTTGTCCACTTAAATCAGTTGCATCTCACTTAAGTATGAATGTTCTATTCCAGCCTTTATCTTTCGTTGTTGTACATAGCCGTTTGGTTAAACTGTTGACAATTAATAGTATTTTACTTGTTTTCTAACTCAATATTCAGATGTTTATCTTTGTCTTTTTTCCTTTTATTGCATATGAATTGAGTCTTGAGTCCAAACGGACTCTCTCCCCCTTCGCATTTCCTCAATGGGATAAGGAGGCCCATATTGTCGTCGAATCAGCCTCCTACCAGGCCTTTATGGATTAAATTAAGGGAAAATAACATAAATATACACCTGAACTTATCATATTTTCATAAATCTTCACCCTTACAAAGTAATTACAAAAATTCCAGCTAATTATGTATCTCGACAGACTCAAAATCAAAAAAAATATATCGGGAACTAATTATGTATCTTTACAAAGGAAAAAATGTATCTTCGTTGGATGTATTATATATCTCGACAGACCCAAAATCAAAAAAAATATATCGGGAGCTAATTATATATCTTTACAAACGAAAAAATGTATCTTCGTTGAATGCATCGAGAGCTAATTATGTATCTCGACAGACCCTAAATCAAAATTTTCAGTAATTATGTAAAATATCAAAATTTTCTGTAATTAAGCTCCAAACTGTCGGAATTTATGTTGTTTGCCCTTAAATTAAAGTCCAAATGCAGCAACAACATACACATAGAAAATGGGCCAAAGTCCATAACCTGGAAGCAGTGGCAGCAGTAATTTGAGACTTAAAATCTCGAAGTTTATTTTATGGGGGCAAAAGCCCCAAAAATAGATATAGGACAGGTACAATGGGCCTCAAAGGTCCAATTTTAGTTTAGGACAAGTGGGCTAAGCCCAATTAGAATAGGACATGGATATTTAAAGTGAAAATTATCTTATACGTACTTTTTAAATTGTTTATTGTGTCACACCCCTTTTTTCATCGGCGAAGCGAATTAGAAAGGATTTTTTCAATTGAAGTGACGATATTGAATAGGGATTATTTTTATTTATTTACAGAGTCGTCACTTGGATTTGAGTTATGGTGTTCGAAGTCACCTTACTGAATCCCTAATCAAAAGAAAGTTGACTCTTTTATTATTGGTCTGCGAACTAGAAATTAGGGTAAGGAATTCTATTGACCGAGGGGACGGTTTTAGGCATCCCTCAAGTCCCGTGGTTCTAGCACGGTCACTTTATTGACTTATATTCGGCTTAAATTAATTCTTGGATAAACTAGGTTTGATTAGTTGCTCAATTTACCTAAGCATTATGAGAGAAATTTCGGCTGAGGAGCGTAACCACACACGGAGCCTTGTAATTATGAGGTAAATCAAGGAGCGTAACCACACGCATGATCAACCTTGCTATATTAATTTAAATTTGCTATTCTCTTTTACTACTTGGTGACTAATTTCGCTCAATTCTCATGATTTTTTTCTCCTTTCTTTTTATTACAAAAGAGTCTTGAATTAATCGCAACTCGCCTCGCTCCGTCATAAATATTTTTTTCCTCTCTTTTCTTTTCTCAATTATGAAGAGACTTGAATAAATTAGTAACCCATTTGCTTTTCCTCACATTTATTAGGCTAAAAATATCAATACTACACTACGTTTTAAACCAATCGCTCACTGGCCTAAGAAACTTTGAGTTAAACATATCAATTCTTCAACTTCGAGTAAAATCTAATGACAGTCAGTGGCGGATTCAGGATTCAAAGGTTGTGGGTGCTCAAATTCAACTGCCATAAATGTAATATTGTTACTGACCAGCGATCATAAGATATCTGAAACTTGACTAACTAAGAAACAGTTTTACAAGGGAACTATGCTAATGATTTGTTTGACCAAACTTATTTTTTCCTAAAAATATTTATTTTTTCTAAAAAATGCTTATTTTTAAAAAGTGATGTGCTTGGTCAAGCTTTTGAGAGATCCTAAATTTCAACCAAGAAATAAACTATATTTGCAAGTTACCTCAAAATAAACTTTTGGGTTGAAAACTATGGTCAACCAAGATGGTATATTTTTCATTGATTGTTTGCCACTATGATTAAGGAAAGAAATATGGAGAGTGAAAATAAAGAAGAAAGCCATCAGTGAAGGAAAAAGGAAGTAAGCAGTGGATGAAACCAAGATTCGAACCCCAGACCACCCACAACTTCAGCAGCACTTATCGCACGGTCCTAACCAGCGCACCCACAATTCACTTGTGTCTATGGGTGCTCATACATATTTTATACTAATATCTGAAAATATCAGTACAAATACACACGTTCTGCGTCGGGGTTAGTGGGTGCTCGAGCACCCATCCCACACAATGTGGGTCCGCCCCTGATGACAGTAGTCTATTATTTCAAATGTATCAATTCATCTAATGAAATGCATGCATGCCCCGAAACAAAATTATTTAAACATGAAAACTCATTGTCATATAATGAACAAATATTTTTGGAAGTTAGATATTATTCAACAAAAATTATTTCAACTTAAAGATAAGCATTTTGGACCATGCGATATTTTAACTCGACAACTAACATTAAAAAAATATTGTAGATTTAAACACACAATAGCACTACCCAGAACATCCCAACTAATTATCCATATCTAAACAAAAAGATTAATTAATTTCTACTAAAAAATTAGTGGTCTTCCTTAAATGAGATCCGTACGCAAAATCTTTAGATGCCATTGGCAGTACAACTCATTGATTTACAAACATAAATGAAACTTAATAATTTTATTTTTAAAAAAAAACTTAAACAAATACATAAAATTTCAAAGCCTACCCTATATATATATATATATATATAAATATATTTTAAAAGTACTAACAGTGATCGAGATGTTGCCATTTTTCTCATTTTTTATTTTTCTAAGGCCCATGGAATATGAATATATGTTAATTAAGCTTATTTAATATAACATAACAAACTTTCAAACAATTGAGATGTCATTAAGAAAAAATCATGAAAAGGGGTTACTTTATTACCACACTATTTAACCTATATAACTGGAGCATTACTTGGATACCAAGAAGAAAAGAAAACTAAAGGATAAACCACAACAGTAAATGAAAATATGTAAACACCTAGATACAAACAGACATGATATTAACGAAACTACGTAAAGATGATCATAGTTAGAGAAGAATCATAATAAGAAAGACCTTAAACTTTATTTATGATTTAAATATTTAAAAAAAGAATGAGCAAGAAAGAACCTGTCTGACGAATTAACTAAAAAGAGAAACACGAATGTAGTCACCAAAAACTCGAAACGGGGATTGAAACTTCAACTCTCACTCGCTAACTTCAATGAGACTTCACCGTTTAGCTGTCTTCTTTCTATTTTCCTCACTTTCTCTTGTTTTTCTTCTGTTTTCTGTCCTTTTTTTTCTATGTTTTTTTGCTATTTTTCTTAAGTGTTGTTTTTAAGTGTTCTCCTCCCTCTTTGTTTGTCTGTGTGTATGTATATATAGAGGTATGGTGTATGCAGTTGAGGGATTATGTGCGTGTATTGTGGGCATGGAGGGGAATGGTGTAGATTAATGGGGAAGTGGGCAGATTAGGGGGTTTAGGTTATGATTTTTCCTTTCATTTTTTCATTCATTTTTTTTAATAAATAAGTAAATAAATAAATAAATAAAGATAAAAGTAGTATTGACTAATTATTACAAAATAATAATAATAATATAGAAAATTTAAATATCTAATCCTAAAAATATGACTAAGAACAAATTAAAATTCACTAGATTATTTATTAAAACCAAAATTAAATAAATATATATATATTGTAAATTTCTTTTATAAAAGTGAAAACAAAATAAAAATATAATATAAAATAAAACTTAGCCTAAAATCAATTTAAACCCTTTTTAAAAAAAATAATTTTTCGAATAAAAACCTACAAAACATGAAATGAATCTAAAAATAAAATTTAGACGAAAAAAAGAATTTTTACTGCTAGAATAGGTCAAATCTCGGGGAAGTTCAAAAATCACGTGTCTACATATTGCAAGTTGTAGCAGTACTTTTTTATAATTATTAAATTAAGGTTTTAATTGCAAGTTATAGCAGTTTTTTAACAATTTTATTAAAAACATATATTTTTTATTTTTATAGTATGTATATATTAATTAAAATCCCTCCTAATTATCTGTGCTTATCTTTTCATTCTCACCTAAATAGCAGTGTTGTTCGTAATTAGAGGAGTAAAATATGGGAATTAAATTATCTATATTTATACACGTTTCTTACCTTTTCAGAAAAAGTTACATTTGTTTACTTTTCCGAGGTTTACACGTTTCTTTATCTTTTCTTTATTGGTAAAAGAATTTCTTTCCCATTATCATACACATCTTCCTTAAATAATTGTTTTTTCTTATTCATCTTTCTTTGAATTTTCTGATATTGTGTTTATTGTGTATCAACTTTGGATTTTCTTCACCAACATTTGCTTTTGGTGTTAGAAATTCGTCTCAATTTAGGGGTGATTTTTTATTCTAGTGCATTATTTATTAGATTTAAGTTTGTTTTTCACATGTGTATGAATCATGAGTATAAATCAGTTTATATACATAAAAAGGTGTATGAAAATAGTAAATCAATTTTACAAAGTGTATGAAATCAGTTTTTAATGTATAAAAAATGGTGAAATTATATGGAGTCCACTAAATAGCTTAACTTATCAGTATGAAATCAATTTGTATATACATTTCATATCCAAAAAGTATATGCAAAATGTGTATAAAAATGATAAATCAACCAGTTTATATATACAACAAGTTTTCAAAGTAAAAATGGTGAATCATATGGAGTCCACTAAATCTATAAACAACACCAACCGTTTTATGGATATGGAACAATGATCCATTGCAATTTAAATGAGTAAATCTCTATTTTTATGGAAAAAATTTCCGACAAATAAGACCAATAATTTGCGAGAATTTGGGTTGCTTTTTGATCTTAATTCTGATATGGCCAACATAGATGAAGAAAAATTCGAATGAAGAAGAAGAAGAATATGCTTTAATTGTGAAAGAGTAGAATAAGGAAGTAACTGTTTTAAGAGAAATATGGGGTGATTGATATCCTATTTTTTTAATAACGATTTACCCTTTTTTAGTATTTAACTGTTTTGTGAGAAATATAGGGGTGATTGATATTCTATTTTTTTGTTTTAAAAATGCTATTAAATTATTTTTTTCTTTTGTTTAAAAGTTTCTATTAGTTGTAATCTAAGAAGTATTGCTATGACTTGCAACATACAATCTAAGGATGTATATTTCGATTTTTTCTCCAAATTTAAAAGGATGTGGGCCTAAAAGCTTAAGTCCAAGTAGCTTACCTTAATATTTTGTTACTACCTTTAAATTATCTCATGTTTTCGTTTTGCAAATATTTTTCAAAACCGGTTAATGAAATAGTTTTTTTTAGTCACTTCAAAATTATTTTTCTTTAAAAAGTCCTTTGACATGTTCATTTTTCAAGAGGATAAAGTTATATCTCATAAACAAATAACTTCTTTCAAGTTAGTCAAATAAATGAAGTTTAAATAGTCCGGACAACCGCAAGTTAGCGAATACCCCGAGTGGCTTAAAAATCTTCTCGGGGTATTAATTTGAATCCTTACCTAATTTCTAAAAATTTAAAAGATTTTTTTGTTTTAGACTTTTAAATAATTTTCAAGATAGTCTTAATTTTTCCTTAATCAAATTAAGTGGGAACTCTTTTAAAAAAATAATAAATTTGAAAACTTTTCTCAAAGTGTTTGAATTTGAAAAAACTCAAAGTCATTTCTCTGCAAAATAGTATCTGTATGGTATTTATAACCTGCGGGAATGTGTGGTTTGAGATTTCTGAGGTGATCAGACGAGTATTGGGAGAGTTTCTCAGTTTTAAAAGTTAGAAAGTTCAAAAGTTTGACCAAAGACAACATTTTAGATAAATGAAATCAAAATGAAATTTCTATCATTATGTTAAATTTGAAAGGTGATTTTGAGTTAGTTTGGCAGATGGAACGAGTCCCGAGACATTTAAGAGAGATTTGGGTCATTGGTTGGATTTTGAGTTTAAGGAGCTTAGAGTCGACTTCTGTCAATATTTGTTCAAGACGATCCTAGATCAGTGATTTAAAGGTTCCAACAGGTCCAAAATGTGATTTTTAGTCAAGTTAAATATTTGGTTTACTTTTATGGGGTTGCGAACAAATACCAAGGATTTATTTGGGGAATTCCGAAAGTGGAATTTATTGGTTTTTGCTGTTGCCGGTGCAAGTCAATGTATTCTTCGTGTTCGCGATGATTCTATTACGAATGCAAAGGGGAAATGGATCGGGCATCGTTATCGTGTGGTGGAGTTCTACGATTGCAAAATGGGAATGGGGTATGAGTTTGGGTCGAGTCGGGTTGTTTCTCGTGATTGCATAGATGGTGTCGTGATCATGATGTGTTGGACCGGGTCAACCCCGTGATTGCAACAAACCTATTGTGGTCAAGATGAAGAGCGCAACTGGAGAGATTTAAATGTCCATTTTCGAGCTTAGACCTCATAACTCTATTTTGGGATCTTTGGATCACCTTCTGGGATGATTCAAAAGTGAATTTTTGAGATTTCTTTATAAGGTATGATTCTAAGTCATAAATTATCCATTTTTCGCTCATTTATTATCAATTTAGTGATTATATTACTCTTTTAATTGGAGAAATTGGAGATTTTCGTCCCAAACTGAGATTTATGAGATTTTAGTTTGTGCACTAATTATTGGCTCCATTTAGCTGATTTTAGATATATGAGTTCTCCAAGTTATGGCTAAACTGATTTTGAAAAAAAAAAAAAAACTATTTTGACCTTGAGGGTTTGAGGTTGACTTTTTGGTTCCGGAATAGAAGTATAACAATATGGGTATCTATGAAATCATTTACTTATATCTAAATCATATATTGACCAGATTGGGACCGTTTGGAGGCTTTACGGAAAGGAAAGGCTGTAATTTGACCTTTTGAGCTTTGATTAAGGTAAGTTGAGACTTTCTTTGACTCTTTATGAAGTGTTAGTGTATCGTTTGACTAAATAAAGGGTTAATGGATGATAAGGGTCCCGTATAAATGAGATGATGAAAATTTATGCGGATACTGGAACAATGTTATGGATTTATGCGATCATTTCAAGTATTTGGGATGGTTTCTTGCCTTGTGAGCATGATTTATATAACTTGAAACTTATTTTATTCTTGTACATACTAATTGATAGTTTTTACTCTCCTTCATAGATTTAGTGTCGGATTATGGATAACATCAAATGATAATTTTTGTCCTAGATCTACATAAAACTGATATGAGGTTTCTACCATCTTGATATGATCTTTCCAAAACATTTATGTGTAAGGGTAAATAAGTGGTTATAAACCATGGAACAAAGTACATAATTTGATCATGTGAAGCACAGGTTTCATAAAATTCTTGAGAAATATTATTCAAGTCATCTTTACTATAAGTATCAAAAAATCAAGTTTTAAACTGGTTCCATTTGTTATCAAAAAATTTATTTTGAATATGTTTTCTTGTCAGGGATCCTGGACTAAAATCAATTTTGTACGGGATCATTAAATCGTATTCGGATCAAAATTCATTTCGGATACTGAAGGAATATCCTTGTCTGAAACATTATCATAAGCTTGAACAACATTTGTTGTTGGGTTAATCTTTAATTGATTAGCTGGCATATCACTAGATGAAAGAGTATGCAAGGAAGCAACTTTATTAACTCTAGCCGGACTATCATAAAAGGCACAGAAGGCAACAATCTATTGCTATCAGAAAAGGACTGTCTGTTATAAACAGAAGATTTATCATCAAATTGAATACAAATTTGACCATCAGGAGTCTGTGTAATATGACAATACTCAGAATTTGTAACCTTATCGGCTAACTGATTAGGATATATAACAGACTTTAGAATCCAAGTAGACGAAAAATTAATTTCTTCCCAATTAATAAATATCTGGATTTTTAAAAAAATATTTGTCGACTCAATAATAAATAAATTGGGAAGAGAAAAATAAGGTTTTCTACCCAAAACTGGATTCCTAAGTTTATGGTAAGATTTTATGGGTACGTCACTTTTCTACAACAAAAAAGGGCGGCTCCCACGATTATAAATATTGCTGAATTTATTTGGGTTTTTGCTAATTGTTTTTGTTATTTTTTGCTTAATTTATTTGGATTTAGCTAATTGTTTATGCTGTTTTTTGATGAATTTATTTGGATTCGGCTATTAATGTCCTTCATAAATCATCGAGTGTCTTTGATTTTTGTTCTATTAATGTTTGAGAATTTTTATGTCAATTGATTTACTTGTGAGAAAACTAAATTATTTGTATTGTGATTCTTTTTTCTTGTGTGTGTATGTATACAACAGCCCTGAAGGTGTATGGATTTTCATGCTAGAACACGTCCTCACAGCGGTTGATATCTGGCCAAGGTAATTTTATTTTCTCTTAAACTTGTCCACTTTAAATTTTTTTATGAGAATTAATAATTAAGCAGTCCTAAAATATATATATATATAATAATTGAGAAATTTTATATAGTGTCTCTCCTCTGCCAAATTTCCCCATCGTTAATCTTTCAGCCCTTCCAATATTTTCTTCAGGCGTGGTGGGCAAGAGAGTCTCAAGAGAGGAAGAGAACATAAAGCATTGAGAGAGGTGCTGGTATGGGGTGATATTTGGGCCAACAGGTGAAAGATAAAAATTAACAAAAAAATGCCAAAAAGAATTTCCACAAAAAGGAAAAATAGTTGATGGCTGTATTTTATTATTTTCTATTTTTCCTTATGTATTCTTTTTATTACAATTCTAAATTCTTCTTCAGCAACTTAGTCTTGCTTTGGACTTTGTCCCATTCTTCAGCTTGAATTTATCGGCATTAAAGTCTTCTTTTTGCTTCTTATTTTGTTTACTAGTCAATAAAAGCTCCTGCGATGCACGAGCCCAATATATATTATTTTATTTTTTTGCATATCAATTTATGTGATATGGATAAAATCTCGACAGTCGAATAAATTTTAACTGTAATATTTAAAATATGTTTTTTAAATTATTAATTATCATGATTTAGAGTACTTTTTACATCATATACAAAATATTTGAAAAAGACTTTTTAATTATTGAAAATACCTTTTTTCTGCAAATGAAAACAGTGTTTTAAAAGGCGGGGGCGTGGGGCGAGGCATTTTGCATAGCATAGGGCGAGGCGTAAGCCTCGAAACACGGGGCGTAAGTCACATGGATCTACGGGCCGTATCTTATATATCTTCAATTTTATAATTTTATTACTAAGAAACTAAGCAAAAGTAAGATTTTCAATAATTTCTAAATAAATTTAAATAAATCATCAATAATATAGGAAAAAATATTATAATTACTTTCTAAGAAAGTTGCTTTAATTTCTTTATTTATATTTAGAATTAGAAAAAACACTAAAATATGAAAAAAAATGCTAGCATAAAGTATAAATATCATTACATCAATAATTTAAAAAATATGATTTATAGCAAAAATACTTTTAAAATTTAAAAAAAAAAATCAAAATTAACGCCCAGACATACACTTTTACGCTCGGGACTTACGCTTTTACGCCCGGGACTTACGCCCCAAATTCTAGGACTTACGCCCTATGGATCTGCGTTTTTCATTTGCGCCCCAGAGCGTTTTTGGTACGCCCCACCCCGGAACTCGCCCCAAAAACGTTTTTGAAAACACTGAATGAAAATACAAAATATAGAAAATTAAAAAGATATATGGTAAAGAAAAATAAGACAAATAAATTAAAACGGAGAAAATAAAATTATTATTGTAGGTAAAAGTGATACTGAAAATTCAGTAGGACGTAATTTTTTCATATACATTTTAAAATATTTTGAATCCTCAATTATTATGATGAAAGATTTTTTTAAAAATTAGAAGAGTGAGAAAAAGTTGCAATTGCAGCACAATGAGAAATTCAAATGGGGCCCGAATATCACAATTAAATAACCTTAGCATTTAAGAACAGCAGCATTTCCCTTTACCCTACCCAATGCACAACAAAGTTTCAGACAAAAAAATCAAAAGTTAACACAGACGCTTGATTGAGACCCTTTGCATGAAAGGCCAAGCAATAACCACCGGGCCAGGCGGCTTCCATAACTGGAAACCACACAGCTAAAGCACACAAGTTGATGCTTAGCTTTGTGCTTATTCCCCCTTATTAATAAGTAATTCATTATAATCATTCTTTTTTTTTATTTTATTTTATTTCTTTTAGTTAATGGCTTTAAAAATTATATATGAATTATACATAATCAACATATGAATGAATTCTTCCTTTTTAATAATTTCTCGTGATTCTCTTTTAGTTGAAAATTATAGATTGAAAAATTGGACGATATAAGCATGTTAACGTCGAATGAAGTAGCCAAAAAAATAAATCAAAGATTTATCCTTTTTTTTTTTCCTTTGTTTGTTTAATTGTGACTTCGCTTTAATTATGTTATTTAATTATTTTGTTATATTATTCGTTAGTGCCAATAAATAATTGGAACCTTAATCTAAGTTATTAGGTTTCTTGATATTCTTAAATTGGATTTATTCTCTGTTGTCCATTTATACTTAATTTCTTATACTTGTCATTAAGTTTTTCTTCAATATTTAAGAGTTCTAAGATACAATTAAAAACAAATAAAATAGTCCATATAAAATATAGAGTTTCTTTTTTGGTTTCCCACCCGGTATTCGGTATCCACATTGAAACCCGACTAAATCCAGAGTCACGCCGGAAAGTCCCACATTGAGGGGTAAAGCGCTCCCTAACAAAGGGGACTCCGCCACCTAGCTAGGGGACTAGAACCTGAGACTTCTGGTTAAAGATGAAGAAGTACTTATCATAGAAAATATAGGGTTTTATTATTCTTTGTCATAGAAATATGGCCAATTACTTTATACATAAATTAATTATTTAATTTTAAAAAATAATAGAAAAAGGTAAGTTTTGATTTTTCTTGCGAGTATGAAAACGGAGTCCTAAAAGATATGGTAAGTGGAAAAGAGGAAAATATCGATGGTTTTTTTTTCCATTAGTAGATATTTTTTCTTTCTGTACATGGAAAAGGAGTCCTAAAAGATACAGTAGGAGGAAGGTATAGGTGGTTTTTTTTTTCCGAATTAATGTTCTTTTTCTTATTAGCGGATTTTGGCTTTGAGAGTCCATCTTTTGAGTGCTAGAAAAGTGATTCGGATTTTTTGTCCTTCATTAAAAAGTCTATGCAATAGAAAAAATCGTCTTTTTACTATTTTTCCTCAAATAATTGTCATTTAATTATTATAAAATTTATTTATTTATAAAAGGTAAGAGCTCCTAATATTTAGTATTTTAAAATTGACTAGAATTTTACTTCTTAAACTTTTTCTTATTTGAACTATATTAAAAGTCTCAATTTAAAGGTCAACTTAAATTAAAAGAATATATTAATATGATACACTCACAATTTGGTTAGTGAAATTATGCGTACACTAATAGGTATACATATTCCATGAGGGACACGACAATACCAATATCGTTTGCATCTTTTGTTTCGATGGAGGTGGGGTACATAACATTACATAATGGGTGTGGTTTATTGTCATATTCTTATTTATAATCGGATTTGGATTTTAGGACAATTGTTGATTTTATGGCTTAACGTCATATCTCTGTAATGATCCTTCAATTCATTTTTTTGCATTTTCGCACTATTTTGGACTTTAGAGCTTTTCCATAGCTGCTCCAAGTCATTTATGACTTGCTGGAGCTGATAGTTCGGTTACCGGGCAGATCGTTTGGTTTTTGGAGCCAATTCCCTGTTTTGAAGTTTTAGCTATTAAGGATTGGGTATCGGGCCTAAACTTCAGGTAGACGGCCTCGTATGCTAATTCTGACAGTTTCAGCAGCTCCGGAACATTGACTTTAGCCTAGGGGGACCCTTGGCTCGAGTCTCGAGACTTCTGGACTCGTTTTGGCAGTTGAGTCTAGAAAGTCGAATTTGGTAAGGTAGCATAGTTCGTTTGTGCTCACGGAATTTCGAATGAGTCCCGAGGGGTCGATCGGAGACTTGGCAAGAAGCCAAGTTTGTTGGTACCTTCAGTGCTGGTGCAGTCGCCTTAGCGGCTCCTTGGTCGCCTAAAGTGTTGTGCATTTAAAGCATGGTCTACCCAATTTTCTCCAATCTTCAAGTTGCAAAACCTCATTGAAAACCCTAGAGAGCTAAGGGAGTGTGGAGATTGATCCTTGAGTGTTCGGGGCAAGTTGGTGACGTTATTCTGGTCATTTTCTCATTAAGATTTCTGTAAGATTTCATCTAATTTATTGATTTATTCTACAATTTAGCTTTAAATCCCTAGTTTATTTTGCGGGCTGATTTTGGTTCGTTATGCTCGAAATTTACCCATCTTTTAGGATAAATGATCCTTGAGCTTAGAGGGACGTTTTGACGGTTTCAAAGTAGTGATTCTGTAAGCGGGCCCCACATGGGATTTTTAGCTTGATTTTAGACCTGGAGCATTTATATGCAATATGGGTATTGTTATTCTCGTATTAATGTGTAGATCATTATTTTGATAGCGTGACATTGTAAGAAGGCTTCTTGAAAGGGAAAAGCTCCGATTTAGTGAAATTTCTCGGGCATTCATCAGTGTCCAGGTAGGCTAGGCTTACTTTTCTCATAGATTGAGTTGTATTATGGTATAAGTATAGTATTATGCTAGAGTTGGTTTGGAATTTGCGGTTTGGTGGTATACTAGTGATATTTAGAATATTTAGCCAATTAGAGACTTGTTTTTAGGTAGAATTGACCCATTATTCTCTCCCTTGAATTAAATTGTTGCCTTAGGAATTGTTTAGATTTATCTAATACCTTGTAATGGAACTCGAAAACCTTAGTCTAATTTTGTACAAAAATTACTTTAGTATGGTCTTTTGGGGTTAGAAGCGAGCCCAACCGGCCCTCTTTTAGTTCAATTATCCTAATTAGCTGCTTGTAGACCTAGAAGGCCTTTTTTTTTATCACCTTATGTAGGATATTGAACCTTGGAATGATTTAATCGCCTTTCCAACTCTTGACTAGACGTATTACCTTGCATTTGATATTAAAGATCGGTTCGAGTTCGATAATTATTATTTACTTATAAAACTATATTCCCTATTCGAGTCCGGCATATTTGATACTAGAGTCTGGTTCGAGTACGACATTTATTGGTAACTTATGATATTAAAGATCGATTCGAGTCCGACATTTATTGGTCACTTATGATATTAAAGATCGATTCGAGTCCGGCATTTACGATTTATTTATGATACTAAGAGTCCGGTTCGAGTCCAAAAATTATGGTATGGGAAGATTAGAGTATGATTTCGGTCGTTGGTCTCTTCATACTTATTATTGTTGATGGTTCTACTCTTGATTGCATCCATAGGGCTTATGTGGGCTCGTTTGGGTTAATCTTCTCTTGTTTGGGCCTTCTAGGCTTATGGGGGCCCAGTTAGGATGTAGTTAGCTTGCCTTCTTTTCAATATTATTTATACTATTATTTATTATCTGTCAACTAGAGCATTATTTCAGGTTTTCCCTTTATTCCTTGCTTAGTTTACAATCTCGCATTCTATTATACTTTTATTATGATTTAGCTCGGTGGGTTGATGATGTCTACTGAGTACCCATTATTTTTGTACTCATACTACACTTCTGCATCTTTTTCTGATGCAGATCCGAGTACTAGTTATCTCCGCTGACGTTCTATCTAGCTGCTCTCAGAATTCGGAGATCGGGTAAGCTTTCAGAGCCGGAGTTGATCCCCTATCCTTCCTTTACTTTTGGACAGTCTTTAGTTACCGATACTTTAGTTACCGAGACTTTCTGTATATGGATACTAATTAGTACTCTCACTTTTTATTTAGTGGCTCTTGTTTCGGTTTTACTAGGTCATGAGATATTTCTTTTATTCTTCCTCCTTTTCATTTGACATTTATATTGTCGTATTCTTATTTACAAGCTTATTGTATGCTTATTTTCAGGTATTCACTTTACCTTCCACCAATTAACCTATTACTTGTCGTTCCAGACTACAGTTAGGCTTATTTACTGTCTGGTTAAAGTAGGTGATATCATGACTCTCAAAATTGGATTGTGACAAATTTGTATCAGAGCTTAGGTTCACTGGTATTATTGGTACAAGAGCAAGTGTCTAGTAGAGTCCAGCAGATTGGAGCAATGACATCTGTATCTTATCTTCTGGAATTTATAGGACATTTTTAGGAGAATCTTACTTTCTCTATTCATTTCGTACGTCAAGTATGTGTTTGTTTCTAAGGTTCTCATTGTTTCAGTCTTTTGCAGATGGTAAGAACACGAGCTACAACGGCCGGTGCCGAGGACCCTGAGTCCGCTGTTAGGACACCTGCTAGAGGTCGGGCCTGACCCAGAGGTCGCGGCTGACCCAGAGGTCACGGCCAGGTGAGATCTGCAGCCCCAGCTAGGGGTCAGGATAAGGAGCCTTCACCAGATCCTATTATTGCTCCCGAGGAAGACGTAGCTCCACAGGTTCTGCCACCCCAGCCATTGGCAGGCCAGGGGGGAGCCCAGGCTCTACTGGGGTTTATGTCTTCCTCATTGCTCAGCGATGCCTTGGTCCAGTTATTGGGATTAGTTGGTGGTGCACCTTCTGATAGTACTCAGTTTGTAAATCAGAGTGTTACAGATGTAGGGACGCAGACTGTAGTTGTGGCTCCCAGAGTTGTGGTCCCTCCAGTATCGGTAGGTGCTCAACTGGTAGTCGTCCATCCAGCTATATCTACTGAGGAGCAGAAGATGTTGGGTAGATTTCTGAGATTGACTCCGCCTAGGTTTTCTAGGGCTCTAGGAGAGGATGCATTTGAGTTTTTGACTGCTTGCGAGGATAGGCTCCGTAATTTGGGCCTAGTTGAGGCTCGTGGGGTTGACTACACCACTTTTCAGTTGGATTTGGCAGCTAGACATTAGTGGAGAGGTTAACTTGATTCCAGGCCATCTGGATCTCCCCCTATGACATGGACTAAGTTCTCTGAGGCTTTCTTGGAGAAGTATATGCCTCGTAGTCTTCGTGAGTTCCTGAGAGATCAGTTTACCTACTTACAATAGGGTTCTATGTCGGTGGTTGAGTATAAGGCACAGTTTTATGAGTAGGCCAGACATGCTACTGCGATCTTGCCTACTGAGTATAAGTGGATTCAGTGTTATGTTAGAGGGCTGAGACTTCCTCTTCGCATGGCTACTCAAAGTTTGGTTGCAGCTGGCAAGTCTTTTGTTGAGGTTTCTGATTATGCCCAGACTATTGAGGAGATGCATCGCGAGGCCCAAGGGGCAGCGATAAGAGACCACTATATTAGGGTAGTTTTAGTGGGACCCGTGGTAGCTCGCAGTTCAAAGATAGAGGTTCTCATGGTAGGTACCATCTGCGCCAGTCTTATCAGCATCAGGGTAAGTCTAGTAGACCCATTCAGGCAGCATTTCAGATTACTGACGGAGGTCAGTCCAGCTACAGTGATTACCATGACCTGAGCAGTGCCCAGTCATCGAGAGGTGCACATTCTGAGTCTTCTAGCCAAGGTGGCTATTCTGGGTCAGCCAGATCTCCTAGACAGAGCAGAGTGTCTGGGGCTTGCTATAGTTGTGGAGTTGTTGGTCATTACTCCAGAGAGTGTCCTCAGCGTGGGATGATTCAGCCTCCTGCGCAAAGTGTTCAGCCGATCAGATCAGTATTGCCTCCAGTTAAAGGTAATGCTCAGGGTTGCAGGAGTGGTCATCAGGATTCTCGAGGAGGTTCTCAAGCAGGTAGGATGGGTGGTCGGTCAGGCACACAGCCAGGTGGTAGGCGAGGTCATTTGTATGTTGTACCTGATAGACCAGAGGTAGAGTCTTCGGATGTTGTTATTACATGTATGATTTCAGTGTGTCGTCAAGCAACTATTGCCTTATTTGATCCGAAATCCACTTATTCATATGTTTTTACTTATTATGCACCACGGCTAAAGTTGTCTTGGGATCCTTTATCTATTTCATTGCGTGTATCTACTCCTGTGGGTGATTCTTTAGTAGTGAATCAGATTTATAGATCATGTATTGTGACCGTTCGAGAGTTTGATACTCAGACCAAACTTATTATACTAGATATAGTGGACTTTGATGTGATTCTGGGCATGGACTGGTTATCCCCTTATCATGCGCTCTTGGATTGTTTTGCCAAGACCGTTACCTTAGCCATGCCTGGCATACCCCAGTTGTGTGGCAGGGTTCTTTTAGCCTCACACCGAAGGGGATTATTTCTTTTGTTCGGGCTAGAAAATTGGTGTTGAAGGGTTGAGAATTTTATCTTACTTATGTTCGTGATGTTAGTACGGAGAGTCCCTCACTTGATTATGTTCCTATTGTCTGTGAGTTTTCTGATGTTTTCCTTACCGACTTGCCTGGCCTTCCTCCTGAGCATGATATTGAGTTTGCTATTGATCTTGAGTCAAACAGCCGACCTATTTCCATGGCACCTTACCATATGGCTCCTACTGAGCTTAAGGAGCTTAATTCTCAGCTTTAGGATTTTTTAGGTAAGGGTGTCATTAGGACAAGTGTGTCGCCTTGGGGTGCCCCAGTCTTGTTCGTGAAGAAAAAGAACGGTTCTATGCGTATATGTATCGACTATAGTTAGCTGAATAAGGTGATAGTGAAGAATAAGTATCCCATGCCTCACATTGATGATTTATTTGACCAGTTTTAGGGTGCGGAAGTGTTCTCTAAGATTGATTTGAGATTCGGATACCATCAGTTGAGGATTAGGGCTGAGGACATCCCTAAGACAGCTTTAAGGAATCGTTATGACCATTATGAGTTTTTGGTGATGTTTTTTGGGTTGACCAATGCCCCAGCAACGTTCATGGATCTGATGAATAGTATGTTCAGGCCCTACATGGATTCCTTTGTGATTGTCTTTATTGATGACATTCTTGTGTATTCGAGGAGCAGGGAGGAGCACGAGCAGTATTTAAGGATTATGCTCCAGACTTTGAGAGATCATAGGCTTTTTCCAAATTCTCGAAGTACAAGTTTTGGCTTGATTCTATTACATTCCTAGGGTATATGGTGTCTAATGATGGGATTATGGTGGACCCGGCAAAGATTGAGGCTATTCGTGATTGGGCCAGACCTACATCTCTTACTGAGGTTCATAGTTTTATTAGTTTGGCAGGTTACTACAGGCTATTTGTTGAGGGTTTTGCTTTTATTGCAGTGCCTATGACCAGGTTGACTAGGAAAGAGGTTCCTTTTCAGTGGTCCGATGAGTGTGAGTCGAGCTTTCGAAAGCTCAAGGACTTGCTCACTTCAGCTCCTATATTTGACTTTTCCTGTTGAGGGTAAGGGGTTTACAGTTTACTGTGATACTTCTGGTGTTGGTTTGGGTTGTGTTTTAATGCAGTAGAGTTGAGTTATTGCATATACATTGAGGTAGCTAAAGGTTCACGAGCGCAACTACCCCACTCACGATTTGGAATTAGCGGCGGTAGTTTTTACGCTTAAGATGTGGAGGCATTACTTGTATGATATTCGTTGTGAGATCTATACTGACCATCATAGTTTTCAGTACATTATGACTCAGAGAGAGCTTAATTCTAGACAGTGCAGATGGATTGAGTTGCTGAAGGACTATGACATCTCTATTATATACTATCCGGGAAAGGCGAATGTGGTAGTAGACTCCTTGAGCCGGAAGGCGGTAAGTATGGGTAGCTTGGCTTTTATTTCAATTTTAGAGCAGTCGTTGGCATTGGACATCCAGTCTTTAGTCGACTTGATGGTTCGACTTAATATTTCAGACTCCAGTAGGATTCTTGCAAGTGTTGAGGCTAGGTCTACCTTATTTGAGTAGATTTGGAGTAGACAGTTTGAGGATAGTAGCTTTTATGGCATCCATGACCAGTGTTGAGGGGTGAGTCCAGTCGGGCTACTTTAGATCCAGAGGGTATTCTAAGATATGATGGTCATATTTGTGTTTCGAGGGTTGGAAACTTGATTTAGTTGATATTGTGGGAGAACTTATAGATCCAGGTATTCTATACACCCTGGGACAACTAAGATGTTTAGAGATTTGAGGCAGTATTACTAGTGGAGTAGTGTGAAGAGAAATGTTGCAAACTTTGCAGCTCATTGCCTATGTTGTCAGCAGGTAAAGGCCGAGCATCAGAGACCTAGTGGCTTGATTAAGAGATTACCCATCCCCGAGTTGAAGTGGGAGCGGATTACCATGGACTTTGTGAGTGGTTTACCTTTACCTCCCGTGGTTCCGACGGCATTAAGGTCATGGTAGATCGGTTGACCGAATCGGCCTATTTTATCCCTAATTAGATGTCTTTTAGTGCTGAGAGGTTCACCCATATCTATGTTCATGAGATAGTTTGCCTGCATGGAGTATCCATATCTATTATTTCAGATAGAGGCTCCGTGTTCACTTCTAGCTTCTGGAGGGCATTTCAGGAGGAGTTGGGTACTCAGGTTGATCTTAGCACCGCATTCCATCCCCAGACAGACGGTCAGTCGAAGTATATTATTTAGGTTTTGGAGGATATGTTTCGCGCATCTATGATGGACTTTGGAGTTCAGTGGGAGCAACACTTAACCTTAGCAGAGTTTGCTTATAATAACAGCTACAGTTCGAGTATTGAGATGGCATCATTTGAGGCATTTTATGGTAGTCGTTGTCGATTTCTGATTGGCTGCTTTAAGACTTCAGAGGTTAG
The DNA here is from genome assembly GCA_031232105.1 of Capsicum rhomboideum. Classification (NCBI taxonomy): domain Eukaryota; kingdom Viridiplantae; phylum Streptophyta; class Magnoliopsida; order Solanales; family Solanaceae; genus Capsicum; species Capsicum rhomboideum. The sequence goes on from CP124719.1 coordinate 35,469,175, forward strand.
TCCCCGTGGTACTGACTTGCTTCGTGAGTTCTTAGATAGGGTGCGGGTGATTCAGGATAGGTTGAGGGAAGCTCAGAGTAAGCAGAAGAGTTACGTTGATCGTAGACTTTGTGCCTTGAAGTTTGGAGTTGGTAACCGAGTCTTCATTGGAGTATCGCCCATGAAGAATGTGATGAGGTTCGAGAGCTGGGGCAAGCTCATCCCCAGGTATATTGGGCCATTTGAGATACTTCGGACCGTTGCAGAAGTAACTTATGAGTTAGTCTTGCCCTCATATTTTTCAGTTGTTCACCCAGTTTTCCATGTCTCCATGCTACAACAATATATTCTGGATAAGTCGCACGTGCTTTGATGGGACTCAGTTCAGTTGGACGAGCGATTGACCTTCATGGAGGAGCCAGTGCTTATACTGGCCAGGGATGTGAGACTGTTGAGCTCTAGAGAGATTCCAGTAGTTAAAGTTTATATGAGGCACCATCAAGTTGAGGAGGCTACCTGGGAGATCGAGAGTGAGATGCGGGCCTAGTATCCCTACCTGTTTGAGCTTTCAGGTACATCTTGATCTTTTACTTTTGCGAACGAAAGTTCTTTTAGTAGTGGATATTGTAAAGACCATCTAGGTCATTTTCTGCATTTCAGCACTATTTTAGAGTTTAGAGCTTTCCCATAGCTGCCCCAAGTCATTTATGACTTGCTAGAGCTGACAGTTTGGTTACCAGGCAGTTCGTTTGGTTTTTGGAGATAATTTTCTGTTTTGAAGTTTTTACCTGTTAAGGATTGGGTATCGGGCCTAAACTTCAGGTAGATAGCCTTGTATGTAAATTCTGACAGTTTTAGCAGCTCTGAAACGTCGACTTTTTCTTAGGGACCCTTGGCTAGGGTCCCAAGACTTTCGAACTCATTTTGGGCTATTGAGTGGTTTTTGGTTAAAATGACCCTTAGGTGTGGGACCTACTTTTCATCGAAAAAAACTTGGATGGAAATTTTGATGGCTTCGTTGAGTCCAGAACTTCAAATTTGGTAGGGTAGCGTAGTTTGTTTGCACTCATAGGATTCCAAACGAGTCCCGAGGGGTCGATCGGAGACTGGCAAGAAGCCAAGTTTACTGGTGCCTTCAGTGTTGGTTTCGTCGCCTTACCGGCTCCTTGGTCTCCTAGGCGATGTTGCCATGGCGTGCCTTGGAGTGCCTAAGCGACAAGGCTACCTTGGCAAGGCCATCACCCTAGCGCTGCCTTGGCTGCCTAGGCGAACCTTGTGATGCCTGGGCGACAATGCTGCCTTTGGTATGCCATCGCCTGGGCGATGCCTTTTGCCGCCTTGGCGACAAGGCTGTGCATTTAAAGCATGGTCTACCCAATTTTCTCCATTCTTCAAGTCCTAATACCTCATTGAAAACCTAGAGAGCTAAGAGAGTATAGGGATTGATCCTTGGGTGTTCGTGGTGAGTTGGTGACGTTATTTTGGTCATTTTCTCATCAAGATTTCCGTAAGATTTTGTCTAATTTATTGTTTTATTCTTTCATTTAGCTTTAAATCCCTAGTTTACTTTGCGGGCTGATTTTGGGTTCGTTTATGCTTGAAACTTGCCCATTTTTTAGGATAAATGATCCTTGAGCTGAGAAGGACATTTTGACAGTTGCAAAGTTATGATTCCGTAATTGTGCCCCACATGAAATTTTTAGCTCAATTTTAGAGCCACAACATTTATATGCATTATGGATAATGTTATTCTTGTATTAATGTGTAGATCATTATTTTGATAGCGTGGCATTGTGAGGAGGCTTCTTGGAAGGGAAAAGCTACGATTTAGTGGACTTTCTCGGCGTACTTTTCTCATAGATTGAGCTCTATTATGGTATTAGTATAGTATTATGCTAGAGTTGGGTTGGAATTTATGATTTGGTGGCATACTAGTGGTATTTGGAATATTTAGCCGATTAGAGAGCCGTTTTTAGGTAGAATTATTGCCTTAGGACTTGTTTAGATTTATCTAATACCTTGTAATGGAACTCGGAAGCCTTAGTCTAATTTCGGATAGAAATTCCCTTAGGATGGACTTCTAGGGTTAGTAGCGGGCCCTGTCGGCCCTCTGTTAGGTCAATTATCCTAATTATCTCCTTGTAGACCTAGGAGGCCTTTTTTTATCACCTTATGCATGATCTTGAACCTTGAAATGATTTAATCGTCTTTCCAACTCTTGACTAGACGTATTACCTTGCATTTGATATTAAATATCGGTTCGAGTCCGACAATCACTATTTACTTATGACACTATATTGTCCGATTCGAGTCCGACATATTTGAAACTAGAGTCCGGTTCGAGTCCGGCATTTACGGTTTATTTATGATGCTAAGAGTCCGATTCGAATCCGGCAATTATGGCATGGGAAGATTCGAATATGATTTCAGTTGTTGGTCACTTCATACTTATTATTATTGATGGTTCTGCTCTTGATTGCATCCATCGGGCTTATGGGGGCTCGTTTGGATTAATCTTCTCTTGTTTGCGCCTTCTCGGCATGGGGACCCAGTTAGGCTGTAGTTAGCTTGCCTTCTTTTCGATATTATTTATACTGTTATTTATTATCTGTCAGCTAGAGCATTATTCAGGTTTTTCCCTTATTCCTTGACTTAGTTTACATTCTAGCATTCTATTATACTTTTATTATGATTTAGCTCAATCGGTCAATGATGTCTATTGAGTACCCGTTGTTTTGGTAATCATACTACACTTCTACATCTTTTTCTGATGCAGATCCGAGTACTAGTTGCCGCCGCTGACGCTCTATCTAGCTACTCTCAGGATTCGGAGATAGGGGAGCTTTCAGAACCGGAGCTGATCCCCTCTCCTTCCTTTACTTTTGGACAGTCTTTAGTTATCGAGACTTTCTGTATATGGATACTAATCAGTACTCTCATTTTGTAATTAGTGGCTCTTGTACTGGTTTTACTAGGTCGTGGGATATTTCTTTTGTTCTTCCTCCTTTCCATTTGACATTTATATTATCGTATTCTTATTTATATCGCTTACAAGCTTATTGTATGCTTATTTTCCGGTATTCGCTTTACCTTCCACCAATTAGCCCATTACTTGTCGTTCCGAGCTACGATTTGGCTTTCCTACTGGTGGATTAAAGTAGATGTCATCATGACTCCGAAATTAGATCGTGATAGTCTCAAATTGACATTTATTTTGTAATATTTTCAAGCATTATTTGTCTATAATTTTCTGAGCTTTTATTTGTTTTCTCCGGAGGAAATTCTCTTCTCGAATGTTTAAGCTCTTCAGTTATGCCCTTAATTTGTTTGTACGTTGGATCTATAAACAAAATTATTAAAAAAGGCCTAAAAGAAAGACATTCGCAATTACTTTTTTGTGTCATATCATCTATATGTTAGACAAAATTGTAATTTATTATTTTACTCAAATTATTATTATTTAATTATTGTAAAAAATTTGCTTATTTATAAAAGTTATGAACTCCTAATATTTCATAATTTAAAATTGACTAAAATTTATTTCTTAAATTTTTTATTAAAAGATAGTACAGTAAACACAATTATCATTTATTATTTTCTTAATATTTAGAAATAGACGTTTAATTTTAATTTTCTAATATTTAAGATTTCTTTCCATACCTTTTAATTTAGGAGTCTTTTTCCTTTCATAATTCTAAACATACTAAATGCAAATTGTTATTTAGAGGAATCACATTACATAATCCATAAAGTCGGAACATAATATGACTTTTTGGATGGACATCAAATACTAACCAAATTCTAATTTACTATTAGCTATGTGTTGAAACGATTCTTTTAACCTTTTCTCCAGTAATTTAACAAAAATATGTAGGTTATTTTGGGTAAAAAGTCTACTTAAATAAAAAGAAGTTTTTTAAGTAAACACCTACTTTATAATGTCTTAGAGTTTGTTTGATCAAATTTTTAGAAGATTAAAAATATTATTTTAAAAAAAGTAAATGTTTGATCAAGTTTTTGGGAGCATATAGGTGTTTGTACGTAGTAGTAAAAGTTGTTTTCATAAGATGAAAGAAGAAGTTTTTTTCTCAAAATATAATTTCACAAGTGGGATTTGGGGAGAGTAGGATGTACACAAATCTTATTTCTACCTTTATGATAGAAAGATTATTTTCAATAGACCATTAATTCAATTTTTCTTTTATATAAAAATATTTTTTAAAAAATATGTTTCAAAATAAACAGATTTAAGAAGATTAGACAAACAAATTATTAGTACTTCATCAAAGCTATTAGTGATGACTCCATACTTTATTTCGAAGATTGATAATTTAGTTTTTCTTTGACTCTGGTCAATAAGTTTTTAACATTATTTTCTTCTTTTATGTTAGTGTTTAATCCACATTTTATAAATCAATAGTGAAATTTTTTACTGTAGTGGAAGGAGAATAATGACTCACTAATACTTTATGATCCATATATTGGAAAGCAAATAAGGTAGGAAGAGTATATCGAGCAATTGATACAACACTTGGGGAAATATAGTTAGTTTTTTATTCTTCTAAAATATATATTTTACAATGAACAAAATTACAGTTTAAGTTACTTTTCAATTAGTTAGAACTTGAAACATCAATTAAAAGTTTGGCTATTAAATTCTTATTTATTGAACAAGGTAAAAGAATTCCAATAAAGTCCTAATATTTAAAATTTTAAAATCAACTAAAACTTTACCTTATATAAACTTTATTAAAATTAATCCATATATATGATAATTAAGATGCTTAACGTGATGAACAATGGTTTATATGAGATCAATGACAATTAGAAGACATATATATTCAATGAACCTGCATGAAGCACAGAAAATGTTTTAATGCGAAATAATTAAATGCGAAATAATTAAAATAGCTTTTAATTTGTAAATATCATAAAATGCCATTGTTAATTGTTAGGTGACTTTTTTAAGTTTAAAATTAAATATATAATTTTTATTTTTTTAACGTATTATACACGCACACGTACACTAAATTAGTTTAATTAAATACATTAACATAAATTAGGATAAAGAGAGTATGATTTATTTAGAATGTCCTATTTCTATTTGTCAAATAAAGAAGATTCGTCACTTTTGGACGTGTCCAATAAAGAGTGTGCGCGACTATCTCGCTGGCTAGGAATACATGTGTCCGCATTTACTCATCAGTCTATTTGTTCGTCTTTAGCGTGAAGTTATTGTCAACTTTAATACTAAACCAACTCACTCCCACCTCACTCTAAATTTGGCTACTTTCCCGAAATAAATGGCTGCTTTATATAGTATAAAATAATAAAATGCCGAGCTAAAATTTTATCGTAGGTGATATAGAGTTCCTCATAATAGTGGATTTATATTAGGAAGTTCCTATTTATTTATTTTAATTGTGGACAAGAGAAGGTTTATGCTATTGTTAACGATATTGTGTTAATTGACGAAATAAGTATCAACCAAAATTTGAACTATAAAGAAGTATTTTAGAGAATAAGGATTTTGGGATAGGTAAATATTATTGGATCCATTTCATTTGATAGTAATTGGCATGTGTCAATTTACTTGGTTGAATATAGAATTTGGTGAGCAAGTAATTATTTGTGGATGACAAATAATTAATTTCTTTTTTCTTTTCTATTTTTCAACTTGGAGTCCAAGTATTTTCTCCTATAAAAGAAGGGTAATTCTTCATTCTCAAACACACCAAAACAAAGAGAGAAGAGAAAGAAGAGTGAAGCATCACATCGGGTTTAGTCTGTGAGGAAAAATAGAGAGTGTGAACGATATTGTAGTAAGGTGAGAAAATCAAAAGAGGGTTATTTCTTTTGAGTGTGTAGTGATCTTTGGAGTATTTTACTTAGATCTACAAGTGTAAAATTTCTTACTATAGTGATATCAGTTGCTCCTCTCGATCCATTGTTTTTTCCTTGAAGGGTTTCCACGTAAAAATCTTGGTGTCATTATCACTCTTTTATTCTTGTTGATTAACCGTATTATCGTTGTGTTCCGCATTTATTTCTTTTATTACTGAAAATATTATTTTTGTGGCAAGATTTATCCCCAACAACTGGTATCAGAGCAAAGGTTCTACTCATTTACAAAAATATTTTTTTGCGGTTGGTAGTACTATACTCGATAAAAGTAAAATGTCCGAAGTAAAGTACGAGGTCGCAAAATTCAATGGTGATAGCGGTTTCTCAACATGGCAAAGAAGGATGAGGGATCTGCTCATCCAACAAGGATTGCACAAGGCATTAAGCGGCAAATCCAAAAAGCCTGAATCCATGAAAATGGAGGATTGAGAAGAAATGGATGAAAAGATTGCTAGTGCAATTAGGTTGCACTTAACAGATGATGTGGTCAATAACATCATCGATGAAGATAGCGCATGTGGTATTTGGACAAAGTTAGAAAATCTCTACATGTCCAAAACACTGACAAATAAATTGTACCTAAAGAAACAGTTGTACGCCCTACATATGGGTGAGGGTACAAATTTTTTGTCACATTAAAAGCTGCTTAGCAGACTAATCAAACAGCTGGCTAACCTCAGGGTAAAGATCGAGGAGGAAGATAAATCCATCGTGCTCTTGAACTCATTGCCATCGTCTTACGATACTTTGGCAGTAACCATCTTGCATGGTAAGGACTCTATTGAGCTGAAAGATGTCACATCAGCTCTTCTACTCAATGAGAAGATAAGAAAGAAGCCTGAAAATCATGGGCAAGCTCTCGTCACAGAAAGTAGAGGTACGAGTCACCAGTGGAGTTCAAGTAAATATGGTAGATTCGGAGGTCGTGGAAAGTCCAAGGTCCGATCTAAATCAAGAGCCAGAACTTTCTACAAATGCAATCAACTAGGCCACTTCAAAAGAGACTGTCCAAATCTAAAAAAGAGGCAAAGGTGAAAGTAGTGGCCAGAAGAATAATGACAACACCGTTACCGCGGTGCAAAACAATGATAATGTTGTTCTCTTCACAAATGAAGAGAGGAGTGCATGCACTTGGTAGGTACAGATTCAGAATGGGTGGTTGATGCAGCAGCATCTTATCATGCTACACCTGTAAGGGATCTTTTTCAGCAAATATGTAGCAGGTGATATCGGCATTGTGAAAATAGGTAATACAAGTTACTCAAAGATTGCGGGGATCGGAGACATTTTTATTAAGACAAATATCGGATGTACATTGATTTTAAAAGATGTGTACCATGGACCTGATTTGCGGTTGAACTTGATCTAGGGAATTGCTTTGGACCAAGATTGATACGAGAACTATTTTACAAATCAAAAATAGAGACTCACTAAGGGAGCATTGGTGATTTCAAAAGGAGTTGCTCATGGCACGTTGTACAGGACAAATGCAGAAATATGTTGAGGCGCGGTTCAAGAAGAGATTTCTGTAAATTTGTGGCATAAAAGATTGGGTCATATGAGCAAGAAAGGACTGTAGATTCTTTCCAAGAAATCACTCATCTCTTTTACGAAGAGTACGACGACAAAACCTTATGACTAATGCTTATTTGGTAAACAACATAGAGTGTCATTTTAGACATCGTCTGAAAGAAAGTTGAATATACTTGATTTGGTATATTTGGATATTTATGATCCACTGGAGATATAGTCGAAGGGCGGTAACAAATATTTTGTTACTCTTATTGATGATGCTTCACGAAAATTGTAGGTTTATATCTTAAAAACCAAAGATCAGGTGTTTTAAGTATTCTAGAAGTTTCATGCTCTGTGAAAAGGGAGACGGGTCTAAATCTAAAGCGTCTCTGGACTGACAATAGAGGTGAGTACACTTCAAGGGAATTTAAAGAGTACTGCCAAGTCATAGGATTAGACATGAGAAGACAGTTTCTGAAATCCCACAACACAATGGAGTAGCTGAGTATATGAATCACACCATTCTTGAGAAGGTGAGAAGCATGCTCAGAATGGATAAACTGCCTAAGTCATTCTGGGATGAAATAGTTCAGACTGCCTGTTACCTGATCAATCATAGTCCATCAGTTCCATTGGAGTTTAACATTTTAGAGATAGTTTGGACCAATAAAGTGGTGTCCTACTCTCATCTGATGTGTTCGGTTGTAGAGCTTTTGCACATGTACCGAAGAAGTAGAGAAAAAAGTTGGATAATAAATCAGATTTCTGCATATTCATCGGATATGGAGATGAAGAGTTTGGATACAGATTGTGGGATCTTGTAAAGAAAAAGGTCATTAGAAGTAGAGATATAGTCTTTCGAGAAAGTGAAGTCGAAATTACTTATGGTTTGTTAGAGAAGGTCAAGAAACAGAATGTGTAATCCCTAACCTAATTACCATTCCTTCTACTTCTAATCATTCCACAAGTGCAAAAAGTACAACCAACGAAGTTGCCTATCAGGGGGAGCAACCTGATGAGATAGTCGAGCAGGGGGAGCAACTTGGTGATCATACCAAGCAAGTGGAGTACCCTACTTAGGAAGAAGAACAATCTTAACCTCTGAGGAGATCGAAAAGGCAAAGGGTTGAGTCATCCAAGTACGCTTCCCCAAAGTATGACCTCATCAATGATGAGAGGGAGCCAGAAAATCTTAAGGAGGTATTGTCCTATCCAGAAAAGAACCAATGGATGAAAGACAACAAGAAGAGATGAAATCTCTACACAAAAATAGCACGTACAAGCTGGTTGAACTTTCAAAAGGTAAAAAACTACTTAAGTGCAAGTGGGTCCTTAAACTCAAGAAAGATGAAAATGGAAAGTTGGTCAAATACAAAGCTCGATTGGTAGCAAAAGGCTTCGAATAAAAGAAAGATATTGATTTTGATGAAGTTTTCTCACCTGTTTTCAAAATGACTTCTATTCAAACCATTTTGAGCTTAGCAACTAGCCTAGACAACTAGCCTAGATCTTAAAGTGTTGTAGTTGGACGTGAAAACTGCATTTCTTCACGGAGATTTGGAAGAGAAGATTTACATGGAGCAGCCAGAAGGATTTGAAGTAGCTGAAAAGAGACACATGGTATGTAATCTGAATAAGAGTCTTTATGGGTTGAAGCAGGCACCAAGGTAGTGGTACAAGAAGTTTGACTCATTCATGCAAAGTCAAACTTACACAAAGACCTATTCTGATCTATGTGTATCGTTCAAAAGATTTTCTGATAATAACTTTATTATTCTGTTGTATATGGATGACATGTTAATCGTAGGATAGGACAAGGAGTTGATTTTCAAGTTGAAGGGAGATTTGTCTAAGTCATTTGATATGAAAGACTTGGTCACAGCACAATAAATTCTGGGGATGAAGATTGTTTGAAAAAAAATAAGCAGAAAGTTGTGGCTATCTCAGGAGAAATACATTGGACGTGTACTTGAACGCTTCAACATAAAGAGTGCTAAAGCCGTTAGCACATCTCTTGCTGGTTATCTAAAGTTGAGCAAGAAGATGTGTCCTACAACTAAGGAGGAGAAAGAGAATATGGCCAATGTTCCTTATTCTTCAGCGTTCGGGAGTTTGATGTATGTAATGGTGTGTATCAGACCTGATATTGCTCACGCAGTTGTTGTTGTTAGTAAGTTCCTTGAAATCCTGGAAAAGAACACCGGGAAGCGGTCAAGTGGATACTTAGGTACCTGAGAGGTACCACAGGAGACTGTTTGTATTTTGGACTATTTGATCCAACCTTGAAGGGCTATACAGATGCTGATATAGCGGGTGACCTTGATAACAGAAAATCCACTACTGAATATTTGTTTACATTTTCAGGGGGAGCTATATCATGGAAATCAAAGTTGCAGAAATGTGTCACACTCTCTACAACGGAAATAAAGTATATTGCAGCTACTGAAGCTGGCAAACAGATGGTATGGTTAAAACAGTTTCTTCAAGAACTTGGATTGCAACAGAAGGAATATATCGTCTATTGTGACAGTCAAAGTGCAATGGACTTGAGCAAACACACCATGTATCATGCAAGGAAGAAGCATATCAATGTGAGATATAACTGGATTAAGGAAAAGATAAAGGACGGATCTATGCTGGTCAAGAAGATCCCTATAAGTGAAAATCCTTCGAATATGCTGACCAAGGTGGTATCAAGAGACAAGTTCGAGCTTTGCAAGGATCTTGTCGGCGTGCACTTAAACTAGAAGACTGGTGCTACCTCCTTCAGGTGAATGGGACTGGAGGGGGAGATTTGTTGGATCCATCCCATTTGATAGTAATTGGCATGTGCCAATTTACTTAGTTGAATATTTTACTTTGTGAGTAAGTAATTATTTGTGGATGATAAATACTTAATTTCTTTTTTCCTTTTCTATTTTTCAACTTGGAGCCCAAGTATGTTCTCCTGTAAAAGGAGGATAATTCTCCATTCTCAAACACACCAAAACAAAGAGAGAAGAGAAAGAAGAGTGAGGCATCACAGAGGGTTTAGTCTGTGAGGAAAAATAGAGAGTGTGAGCGATATTGTAGTGAGGTGGGAAAATCAAAAGAGTGTTATTTCTTTAGAGTGTGTAGTGGTCTTTGGAGTGTTTTACTCAGACCTACAAGTGTAAAATTTCTTACTATAGTGATATCAATTGCTCCTCTCGGCCTGTGGTTTTTTCCTCGAAGGGTTTTCACGTAAAAATCTTGGTGTCATTATCACTCTTTTATTCTTGTTGATTAACCGTATTGTTGTTGTGTTCCGCATTTATTGCTTTTATTACCGCAAATATTATTTTTGTGGTGGAATTTATCACCAACAACAACACTGAATACACGTATTTATCGGTTTAGTCAGAGATTAGTTGGGTGAGACTAAATAGAATTGTGATCATGTCGAAATGCGAACAATTTAAACATCGAAACTCATTATTTCAAAAGATTGAAGGATGGATGAAGGACTTACTTATAAGATTAAAATTGGATGATTCATGATGAAGAAATGCTATAAGGGTGCTATACGATAGAATGATACCTATAAAAGTGAAAGATAAATTTATACAATAGTTATAAAATCATAAATTTTCAAGGTCATTGGGCGTAAATTGCCGGTAAAATCAATGCTTACTGGATGAGGATTATGACCTAACAAAGGTCGGTGGTCACAACAAAATGTATTTACTAGAGTCCGAGGGGAAGGGGAATCCTAAACCCGAGCACTGAATGAGTGGTCCTATCCACTCCTAAATCACGTTTCCACGACTCAATTGATCACATGACAACTCTATGTGGTCCAAGTCCAGCTTACCTTATTATGTTCAACAACTTGTCTCACATTAATGTACCATACTTGTTGGACGCAGTTTTCTAATAATCACTAAAACATATACTCCATCCGCTCTTAATAAGTGGTTGTAGCTAAAACACCTCTTAAGTAATTATTCCCTCCATTCTTATTTACTTGTCACCTTTTTAAGTTACACACCCCTTAAGAAAAACATTAACTAGAAGATAATTTGACTAAATTACCCTTATTTATTACTCATCTTTATTTAATGTTTCTCTTTTTTGCACTATATTAATATCTCATAAACGTAGAAACAAACAACTAATTGTGCCTAGGGTTTATGAAATGACAAGTATTAAGGAACATCTATTTTTAGTAAGGACGACAACTAATTAGGAACGGAGGGAGTACTAATTTCTAGAAAACAAAGAGTCTTTATACTAATTTGTCCTTAATAAATACCTTGAAAAAGATATTCTTTAATAATTTCTTGGTTATGTAAAATTCTTCTTATTTAAAGAAGGGTAAAATTAGAAAAATAGCATTAATGTATTCTTGATATTTAAAACGCCACTTATTTAGGATCAAAATGAAAAGGTTAAAGAACCACTTACTCCCTCAGTTCATTTTTATTTGTTTATACTAAAAATAGTTTTTCCTAAATAGTCCCTCCATTCAGAATTATTTGCCACTAATTTCCTAATTTAATTTTCACTTTTGCTTGTCTTTTTTGACATATCAAGAAAAGGCAACTTCTTTTTTCCTATTTTACCATTAGCATTAATTGTTTATTTTCTAAACTGATTTCAAGACACAATAGTAACCATCAATTCATAGAGGTACAATGGTAAAATAGTCATGTTAATATTTATTTTATTAAAAGGTGTGCTAAATTAAAATGTAACAAATAACAGTAACAGAGAGAGTACTTGTAAATTTAAAAGATCAAGAAGAATTAGTTATTCTTTTCCAACTTTACCCTTAACATTAATTATTGTAGAACTAAGATACACATAAATAGATAAAAATTAAAGAATTAATAAGGGGTATACTTGTCAAATCCCATTCATAATTAATTTTTGCTTAAAGGTTGTACAAAATCTTATCCTGCCAACTAACAATAACGGATGGAGTATTTAGGAACAGAGGGGGAGGGAGTATTCACTCAAAGGGTAAATAGTGATTTTAGTGGCCCTCATGTTATTCAGTTAAGCATATTTAACCTTCTATTAGTTTAAATGTGCAATTTTGATCCTTAACTTAATGGTTTTAGTCCCAAAAGGTAACAGACAGTTAAATATTAATGAAACCATTATTAAAATCACAAAATAAAGAAAATATTAAAAGAGAGAAGCAATTGAGAAAACCTCCGCATGATAACAACCCAGCTAGGAAACCTAAGAAGATTAATTTTTGTGACTTACATCTTCAGCTTTACATCAATTTCTGTCGTTAAGAAAAGAAAAACAGATGTATCTACTGTAATCATCTACTATGGCTGCAACTTGTCTATTTTCTGAATAGAGAAAAATGCATAAAATCCTCCTAAACTTGTCCGCTAAATTTACTTTAGCCTACAACTTTACAGGTAATTATGCACCCCCTACTTTCGTTCCAAGTGAATTAAATATCCTTGAAAAAAAATTACTGAAGTAGAATTTAAATTTTCCCTTAACAACACTCAAATAAACATACATTATACCCTATATAATATATATTCATAACTAACAAATTCGATAGAATATATTACCTTTTAATTCAAAAGTGAGTGCAACCATGACTACGGAGACCTGAATTGAATAAAGTAAAGAAATTTCGAAATCACTTATCAGTGATAAATGACAGCAATATGACTATTCTAGAGAGACTTAACATTTCAAAAATGATCAACAAATCATGACGTGTTACCAAAAAAAAAGGTTATACTCGAGCCAATGTCCGAAATATTGAACGTAAGGGAACAAAAACTGAAGCAAATAGAAGCACGAAATGTTGCACATACAAAGGACCAAAAACTGAAAGTAAATAGAAGAGTGATACACAGTAGAGTACGAAATGTTGAACAAACACAGGAAACATGAAATTATCGCAAAACAGAGTGAAATACTGTTGAAAGTTGCTTTAAGAATGCACGACTTTTTTCCTTCTTCTTTTTTTCCAGCTTTTTTATATACTATTCCTAGTCAAATTGAGATTCCTATTTTTGTTAGAAAACTATTAGTCGGTTTTTTTATTTTTAGATAGAAAATAGGACTGTTTTATTATGGTAATTTTTGACCTACTTTCAGTTGTAATAGTACTATTTAAGTTAGGAGATTGATAATAAAAAAAGTACGCTGTTTTTCAGAAAATCAAAAAACCCTCTCTGCGTCAACTCTTCTTCGATTCATCTCTGTTTTTCAGCAGCTAGCTTTTGGTTTTTCCTTGCTGCGTTATTTACCTTAACGGTATTAAACCAACAATTGGTATCGGAGCTTTAATCTTGAGGGACCTGTGAGTGTATGCATCAAGCAGATTCAGTGGACACCATGAACGGAGAAGCAAGTTTTTCTTCAATGGCACCACCAACTTTCGATGGAGAAAGTTATCAAATCTAGGCAGTTAGAATGCAGACATATCTGGAAGCTTTGGATCTCTGGGAAGCTATCGAAGATGAATACGAGATAGCTCCCTTGCCAAACAATCCCACGGTGGCGCAGATTAAAACTCACAAGGAGAGGAAAACTAGGAAATCAAAGGCAAAGGCATGCTTATTTACTGCAGTTTCATCCAATGTATTCACTCGTATCATGTCTCTAAACTCAGCGAAAGAGGCATGAGATTATCTCAAGATTGAGTATGAAGGAGATGAAAGGATTCGAGGGATGCAAGTGTTGAATCTGGTACGTGAGTTTGAGCTGCAAAGGATAAAGGAAAGTGAAACCATAAAGGAGTACTCTGACCGACTTCTTAATATAGCAAATCGCATCAGATTGTTGGGTTCCACTTTTAATGATTCAAGGATCGTTGAGAAAATCCTTGTAACGGTACCTGAAAGATTCGAGGCTACCATTACAACCTTAGAAAATACTAAGGACTTGTCCAAAATTACACTAGCAGAGCTCTTAAGTGCTTTTCAAGCACAAGAGCAACGGCGTGTTATGAGACAAGAAGGAGCTGTTGAAGGTGCCTTACCAGCCAAGCATCACGATGATGGACGATATAAAAAGAAGAAGAATAAGAAGTACCAACCAACAGATGGAGAAGGTGCAGCACGCAACAACAAAAACAAAACAGGTAGCTTCAAAGGAAACTACCCTCCTTGTAAGCATTACGGCAAGCTCGGAAACGCACCTTTCAAGTGTTGGAAAAGACCTGATGCTAAGTGCACTAAGTGCAATCAGCTTGGGCATGAAGCGATCATTTGTAAGAATAAAAATCAGCAACAGGATGCAGATGCTCGAGTTGTTAATGAACAGGAAGAGGATCAACTCTTTGTCGCATCCTGTTTTGCAAGTAAAACTTCAAGTGAAAGCTGGTTAATTGATAGCGGGTGTACAAATCATATGACTTGTGATAAAGAGCTCTTTAAAGATTTGAGGCCTACTAAAATTACAAAGGTTAGAATAGGTCATGGCGGTCATATTCCAGCAAAAAGAATGGGAACCATTGCAATTGAAACACAATCAGGTACTAAAATAATTTCGGATGTTCTTTATGTACCCGATTTGGACCAAAACTTGTTAAGTGTTGGTCAGTTATTAGAAAAAGGTTTCAAATTGTATTTCGAAGATAAATACTGCTTGATCAAGGAAGCCTCTGGACAAGACTTGTTTAAAATCAAAATGAGAGGCAGAAGTTTCTTATTAAATCCATTGAAGGAAGAGCAGATGGCGTATTCAGCAAAAGAAAATGTTGCTGAGTTATGGCATAGGAGACTCGGGCACTATTATTATCAAGGCCTTGTCAAAATGCAAAAGTAAAAGATGGTGGAGAACCTACCTGATCTGGAAGTAAGTTCTACGGAATGTCATGCTTGCCAATTTGGTAAACAAAACAGAATGCCTTTTCCAAAATCAGTTTGGAGAGCCTCTCAAAAGCTGCAACTGATTCACACTGATGTCGCAGGACCTCAAAGAACTCCATCACTACAAGGTAGCATCTATTATGTTCTTTTCATTGATGATTTTACAAAAATGTGCTGGATTTTTTTCTTGAAATTCAAGTCAGAAGTTGCTGGTGTATTCTGGAAATTCAAGAAATTGGTGGAAAATCAAAGTGGTTGTAAGATTCAAGCTTTGAGGTCTAATAATGGAAAGGAATATACCTCGACAGAATTTAATTCATTCTGTGAGGAGGCTGGTATTGTACATCAACTTACAACACCATACACACCAGAACAAAATGGTGTTAGTGAAAGAAGAAATATATGGATAATGGAGATGGCCAGGTGTATGTTACATGAGATGAAGCTACCTAAAACATTTTGGGCAGAGGCAGCAAATACTGCAGTTTTTGTGCAAAATCGACTTCCAACGAAAGCTTTGAAAGATAAAACACCATTTGAAGCTTGGTCCGGGTTTAAACCTTCACTAAGTTTTCTTAAAGTGTTTGGTTGTGTGTGTTTTGTCCATGTTCCTCAGGTTAAACGTGACAAACTTGACAAGAAGGCAATTCCTGGCATCTTTATAGGCTACAGTGTTGTGTCCAAAGCATATAAGGTCTATCAACCTCAAACGAAGAAAATTGTTGTAACAAGAGATGTTCACTTTATTGAGGACCAGTACTGGAATTGGGAGAAGCCCGAAAATAATCCAAAAATTGACACTTTATTAAATCCAAAAGATCTAGTAGATGATCCTCCTGTTAGAGGCACTAGGTTGATCTCTGATATCTATCAGAAATGCAATACTGCAATTTGTGAACCCGCAAGCTATGAGGAAGCAGAAGGGGATAACAAATGGGTGGCTGCAATGAAGGAGGAGATGATGATGATCGAAAAAAATCAGACCTGGGAGCTTGTTGAGAAACCTCTTGACAGAAAGATCATTGGTGTAAAATGGGTCTTCAGAACAAAGTTGAATGCAGATGGTTCAATCAACAAACACAAAGCGAGGCTTGTGGTGAAGGGCTACACTTAGATATTTGCAGTAGACTACTCAAAAACTTTCGTACCAGTTGCTCACCTTGACACAATCAGATTGCTACTAGCCATTGCAGCGGAAAAAAGTTGGAAAGTTTATCAACTTGATGTTAAGTCAGCCTTTCTCAATGGTCTTCTCCAGGAGGAGATTTATGTTGAGCAACCAGATGGTTTTGTTGTCAATGGGCAAGAAAATAAGGTTTATTTGCTAAAGAAAGCTCTCTATGGCTTAAAGCAAGCACCAAGAGCTTGGTATAGCCGGATAGATGATCATCTGTTAAGCTTGGGTTTCAAAAAAAGCTTATCGGAATCCACTCTTTATGTAAAACATAAAGACAATGATATTCTTATTGTGTCTCTTTATGTTGATGATCTTCTGGTAATAGGAAATAATTCAAGGCTAGTTGAGGAGTTTAAAGAAGAAATGATGCAAGTGTTTGAAATGACAGATCTAGGTCTCATGGCCTATTTTCTTGGGAAGGAGATCATGCAAAGCAAAAGTGAAGTGTTCATCTGCCAAAAGAAATACGCAAAGGAGATTCTGAAGAAATTTTAAATGGAGGAATGCAAGCCGATGAGCACGCCGATGAATCAAAAAGAGAAACTCTGTAAAGAAGATGGAGCCGATAAAGTTGATGAAGGGTATTACAGAAGATTGATAGGATGCTTAATGTATCTCACTACGACAAGGCCATATATTCTATTTGGTGTAAGTCTCTTATCTCGTTTTATGCATTGTGCAAGTGAGATGCATTTAAGAGCAGCAAAAAGAATATTAAGATATATCAAAGGAACGGTTGACTATGGTGTAAAGTTTGAGAAGTCTCAAAGCTTCAAGTTGCTTGGATTCTCAGATAGTGATTGGGCCGGATCCGTTGATGATATGAGAAGTACTTCTGGATATTGTTTCAGTCTAGGTTCAGGAACCTTTTCATGGTCATCTAAGAAGCAGGAAATTGTTGTACAATCCACTGCAGAGGCTGAATTCATAGCATCAACGGCAGTAGTAAACCAAGTCCTATGTCTTAGAAAGATCATGTGTTATTTACATATGGAACAGAAGAACTGTACTGAGATTCTAGTTGACAAACATGCATCTATTGCAATCTCAAACAATCCGGTGTTTCATAGGAAGACCAAGCATTTCAACATTAAGTTCTATTGCTTGAGAGAAGTGCAGCAAAAGGGAGAAGTGACTCTAATCTACTGCAAGTCTGAAAACCAGCTAGCAGACCTGTTTACTAAGCCACTTCCAGTCAGCAAGTTCGAGCTTCTAAGGAAAAGAATTGGTGTTTGCATTTTCTAAAGCAAGGAGGAGTGTTGAAAGTTGCTTTAAGAATGCACGACTTTTTTCCTTCTTTTTTTTTCCAGCTTTTTTATATACTACTCCTAGTCAAATTGGGATTCCTATTTTTGTTAGAAAACTATTAGTCGATTTTTTTATTTTTAGATAGGAAATAGGACTGCTTTATTATGGTAATTTTTGACCTACTTTCAGTTGTAATAGTATTATTTAAGTTAGGAGATTGATAATAAAAAAAGTACGTTGTTTTTCAGAAAATCAAAAAACCCTCTCTGCGTCAACTCTTCTTCGATTCATCTCTGTTTTTCAGCAGCTAGCTTTTGGTTTTTCCTTGCTACGTTATTTACCTTAACGGTATTAAACCAACAAATACAAAACAAAGAACATGAAACAAAACATAGCAACAGAAGGACATTGGACTTTGGAGTTCGTTGTCGAAATAGAGTGAATAGTTTAGAAGATAGAAGAAAGTAGAATTAGGGATTTGGGCATATGCGTGGAGGAATGAACACGATAGATTGAATCAAGGAGTAAAATGATGACCTAGTCATAGTAGAAACCACTATGTATAATCAAATTTCACAGCTCATAATTGAAATTATTGAAATGCCCTCAAACAATAATTAATGACATTAAGCATACATGGATACCAACCTTTACCCGCTCTTTTACTATAGTAGAAAACCTTAGTTTATAATTCTCTTTTTGTGTGTTGCCTCAATACAATTCACAAGTATCTTTTATTTGGGTGGAGATACGATGGAACTATGATCAAATAATTAGGTAATAGACAAGTAAGGGCTGAGAATTACGTATATGTTTTTCAGACAGATTCAGTAACTTCTAATTTATATGAGAAAATTGATTAAATATATAAATATTTAATAATTAATTCAACAACTAAAAATTAATTGTGAGTTTGATAACAAATTTAGAACTCATAAACTTTCAAGGTATCATTTTTCCTACATGTTAAGCTATTAATTAAATAATAGAAACCCATTTAACCAAGCTTTTCAGAAATTTTCTTTTGAACAGTAATGTACTGCTTTTTCATGTGTGTAATACTCATTTTGTCTTGCTCAGAAATGCTGACACCAAAAAAACTGAATCAGCTTAAAGAGAAAAATAGTAGAAAATTGGAGAATGAATTCTACAAGGAACCTTGTTTGATGAATGTGATGGAAGAATCCCGTTTATGACAGTTTTTTTGGAAAACTAACTTTGTTACATTAATCAGCAAATGAGACTTTACAAAGTCGTATCCTAGCCAACTAGCTAAGAAAATTAGTTCCAACTGTTTTTTCAGGAACTTGGTCCTTAGCAGTTTTTCACTTAAATAATAAAGGAAATTAACACGATTAATTTTTTGTGGAAAACCTCCCTTGTTAAGGAGGAACAATCACAACTCAAATCCACTAATTTTCAAACAAGGTCTAAAATTACAACTCAATAATCAAACCTTACTTTTAACACCTAGATTCAAACAATTAACTCTAACTGTTTCACTACCAACTCTTCAAGAAGCCAAACCAACTTCTTGTTACAACACCTCACCAACGCGCCTCAATAACTACTACAAACTCTTAACTGAAAAACTTAAGAATCAAAACACAACCACAGAACTAGACAACTAAAGCTCAACTATGTCTTGCAAGTGCAAGCCAAGATCTCCTATTGGTTGAGAATAATACTTTCACGGTTTGTGCAACAGGTATTCGTCATATAATACTTTCACGGTTTGTGCAACAGGTATTCGACATTGTGTTACTCTTCACCTTTTATAGATGCTTCAATGCTCCTCTCCTAATGTGTGTATGAAACCCTGCCTTCTTGAAAAAATCTTTCCTTGTTAAACAAGGGCATATTTAGCCGAAATCCTTTCCATTATTGTTGAGAACTACTGATTTACCATAATTAGACTTATACCAAAAATAAATTTTGCCAAATTCTCAAAACCTGGGATTTAAAAAACTCATCAACACTGCCAGAAATTGGGCCTATGGGAACAGACCTTCCAGTAATCATTTGACAACCGTTGCTATAACCTGTCAAGTGCAACGGTTATGATCGTTGTCAAAAGTTTTGGTATTTATTGACACGATTTAGCAATTTGACCGTTGCAATTATAAAATGACCGTTACAAAAGTCTAAGATATAGCAACGGTTTATTGAACTGTTACCATTTATTTCTCTATGATAACGATTATGTAAAAATTAACATGTATGGCAACGGTTGATTAATTATCCATATTTTCCTCCACCATTTTCCCTCAAATTTTTTTCATCACCGCCCAATACCCTTATTTTTCTTTTAATTTTCTTTAATTGCTCTTTATTCATTTTAGAAACAAAACACTCACATCAAACATTTGTTCATATCATTTTAGCAACTCCACTCACACCAAACACTCTCTCTTCTCTCTAATCTCTCTCTAAAGTGTTCTTGTCTAACCTAATGTGTCACTCCAAATCTGAGCTAATGTTCTCATATTTGCACTAATTTAAGCTCGTATTTGACTAGTAGGCGCTAAAATCTGTAAATCCCTCTCATCTCTTTGAGGGTTTGTGTGATTTTAGTTGGTGTTTGGGTGGTTTAAGTTGGTGTTTTGGTGATTTTAGCTACATTTCTCAGATCTGTTGATTTTTGTGTTTGTGGCTGGAGCTAGATTTCTTTAACAAGTTTGGTCTTGTAAGTTATTTTTCTTTAATCTCTGTTTGTAGCTGGACTTAGATCTGTTGGTGTTTCTGTTTGTTTAATTTTTGAGCTACGGAGTTAGTGAAATAGTCAGATGTTGTTGTTGCATGTGCTAATAAGTTGCAACTGTGAGTGGTCTTTTATTTGTTTGCTTTAGGGTTAGTGAAATTATTGTATTTTGCTGTTGGATTTTGCTGATAGTTGATGTTGTGTGTTGTAATTAGTTTGTTTTAGGTTTCGTGAAACTGTTAGGTGGTAAAATTGTTAGTTTTTTCAGTTGCATGTACTGTTTAGTTGCATCTGTGTATTTGTATTAATTTGTTATTGCTAGGTATGCGTTATTAAATTAGATACTGTGTGTGATGTTAATTTGTAGTTGTTAGTTATAGTATAATTATGGTATTTTGTTGTTGTATGTGCTATAATAACTGTTGTTTGTGGTCTTAATTTTTTGTTGTTAGAATCTTTTTTTGTAGATTGTTCAGTGTGACATTTATCTCGGATTCCTAATGCATTAGGTTTTAATAAATCTGATAGTGTGTTTTTACCCTGTTTCTCTTTATTTTTTGATAATAGATTTGTGAAATTGGTTACTGTGAATCAGATTTCTAAGACATGGTTGATTATACAAGAATTTCTGAGGCATGATTTTATCCTATATTTTTTATTTTCTGTCGCTTTTCTCAAACATTCATTAAGTTAGATAGAACTGTATCTGATTCTTTATAAGAAATGATCACTGTTTGTTCAAAAAATTGAATTGTGAAATCTATTTGCTTGACTGCTAAGTTGTTGATTTACTTAGTGCAACATCTTTTTTTTTATACTGATTTTGACTAAGGTGTTGGTTTACTTAGTGTGTCATATCTTCTATGTATGTTACTGTTTTTGGCTAAGTTATTGATTTACTTAGTGTGTCATCTCTTTCATATACTTAGTATGTCTACGTAAGTGTGGAATCTGTTATATTGAAATGACATCTCTTGTTAAGTTACTGATTTTAGCTATGCTTTGCTTAGGACAAACTGAAAAATGATCTTTTATTAAAAAGGGACTATTTGATCCAGCATTCTCATTTTTGGTCCAGTATTGTCATGTTTATTAAATAGAGATTATTTGGTCCAGTATTCTCATGTTTAAGTTGAACTGTTCTTGATTTTTTTTGGTAAAGTTAAATTTTATTTGTTGAATGCAAATGACTTTTTGATAAAGTAGTTGATGTGTGAATCATATCTGATTGTTGTTGTATGAGTGTTAAACATGAAGTAATAGTAATAGTCCATCAAGTAGTAGTTATAGATTTCATTGTTTTTTTAGTGTGTCATTTCTTTCATCTACTTAGTGTGAAATCTGTTATATTAAAGTGATGTTTGTTGTTAAGTGTTGTTGTATAAGTGTTAAACATGAAGTTATTCTCTTTCATCTACTTAGTGTCTCTACTTAGTGTGTCTACTTAAGTGTGTGGATATTGGTTTGGGCTATACTTTGCTCAAGACAAACTGAAAAATTGTCTTTTATTAAAAAGGGATTGTTTGATCTAGCATTTTAATGTTTGGTCTAGTATTCTCATGTTTAAGTTTGAACTGATCTTAATTTATTGATAAAGTTAAATTAAATTTAAAATGATTATGTTTGTTGAATCTAAATGAGTTATTGGTTCAGTAGTTGATATGTGAATCATACCTGATTATTGTTGTATGAGTGTTAAACATGAAGTAATAGTAATAGTCCATCAAGTAGTAGAATCAGCTTTCATTGTCTTTTTATCTTTGAATCTGCTTTTTCTTTCACCTAAACAGTGATAAAGTATCTCACTTTACGTATCCTATAAAGAACATCAATGGTTCTTAGTTTTTGTTTTAGTAGTTAGGAGTATGTATGAAATTATAACTACATGTTAGTCTAGCTTGTCTTTGGGTGATCATAAAGTAATACTGTGTACAACTTTTTAAATCTTAAACTACATAGTGTTCATGTGTTTTTTGAGAAATTATTGTTCAGATGGATTGTTCTGATGGATTATTCAGTTGCAGAACATTGTTGTATTTTATGTTAGTTGATTTTTCTGATTTCTTGTGTCACATAGATGTCTACAAGTAATTTAGATAGAAGTTGGATGAATCTAAGAAGAAGCGGTGTTGAGTTCATCAGTGGAGTGAAGGATTTTCTTGATAAGGCTTTTGAAAGGGGTTCTAAAGGAAATGAGATATTATGCCCATGTTATGCTTGTAAGAATCGCTATTGGCATTTTAGAAATATTGTGGAAGATCACTTGTTTACAAAAGGATTTACTGTAGGATATGACAGGTGAATTTCTCACGGGGAAAGAGTATCCACAAGTACACCACATCCAAGTAGTAATGATCATGAAGATTGTAACAGTCATGATTATATTGATGGACTGCTTCATGACACATTTAGATATGTAGAAGGTGATGCAGGTCATGAAGAAGGGGTGAGAGAAAGACTATCTGAAGATGCAAATAGGTTTTTTAGATTAGTTGATGAAGGGAAGAAGGAGTTATATCTAGTGTGTGAGAACTTCAGCAAATGAATTTTGTGATTCGGTTATAATTGTTCAAAAGCCTACATGGGTTGAGTAATGTGGCCTTTTAAGATCTACTAGACTTATTGAAAGAAGCATTTTCGTTTGCTCAACTGTTTGAGTCTTTAAAATAAGGCTAAAAAGGTGATAAAAGATTTGGGTCTGGGTTATGAAAAAATACATGCATGTCCTAATGATTGCATACTTTTTTGAAAAGACAAGGCATAGGCTGATAATTTCTCTGTGTATGGGTCTTCTAGATGGTTGAATGTAGTTGATGGAGTGACTACTGGAAAATCTAAAATACCCGCCAAGGTTTTGAGATATTGTCCTTTGAAGCCTAGGCTTCAAAAACTATTCATGTGTCCTGAAATATCTGTTGCAATGAGATGGCATGCCAGTGAATGACCTAATAATGGGAATTTAAGATACCCTGTTGATGGAGAAGCTTGGAAGGATTTTGACTCTTTGTATCCATCCTTCTCGAATGATCCTCGAAATGTCAGATTGGTTCTTTCAAGTGACGGGTTCAATCCATTTCGAACCATGAGCATTTCCCATAGCAAATGACCTATTATGTTGATGAATTACAATTTGTCACCATGGATTTTCATGAAGTCGGAGTACATAATGTTGTCAATGATCATTCCAGGTCCATCCTCTCCCGGAAATGATATTGATGTGTACTTACAACCATTAATTGATGAGTTGAATGAGATATGGTATGTTGGGGTAGAAACATGTGATGCTCATACAAACCAAATATTTCAAATGTGTGCAGTCTTGTTATGGACAGTTAGCAATTTTTTGGCACTAGCAATGTTGTCCGGATGGAGCACTAAGGGGAGATTTGCATGTCCAACTTGTAACTAGAGCACATCCTCTCAGTATCTGAAGCATAGTCATAATATGTGTTACTTGGATCATCGAACATTTTTACCTCCTGATCATCCATATCGAAGGGACAAGAAATCGTTTAATGGTGCGGAGGATCATAGACCTGCACATACACCATTGTCGGGCACCGAAGTGGTTGAAAAGCTATAGGATTTCAACAATGTTTTTGGAAAGGTCCAAAAGAAAAAGTGTCGGACTACTAAGGAACCATGTGAGAAATGATCCATCTTCTTTCAATTACCATATTGGCCTACACATAAGTTAAGGCATAATCTAGATATGATGCATCTTGAGAATTTTTTTTTGATAGTTTGCTTACAACTTTACTGGAGGTATTAGGAAAGACAAAGGATCACATTGAATCTCATTATGACTCGCAAGTAATGGGAATAAGGAAGGAGCTGAATCCAGTAAAAGATAATATAAATGGCAAAGTATACTTAGTTAAATCCTGTTTTTCCATGAAACCAGAAGAAAATAAAGTGTTCTGCACAGTATTTTAAAATGCCAAATTACCAAAAGGGTGTGCCTCAAACATATCGAAGCGTGTAGACGTGGAACAAATGAATATATCGGGCTATAAGAGCCATGATGCACATGTTATGATGCATTACTTACTGCAGATTGCAGTTCGTAAATCGTTTTCTAAGAATGTTGCAGCAGTGTTGATTTGGTTGGGGAACTTCTTTAAATTTATATGTATTAAGGTAATAAAGTAGGCAGATCTAGAGGGATTGCAAGCTGAAATCAAAGAAATTGAATGTAAGCTTGAAAAGATATTTCCTCCAACCTTTTTTGATATATTAGAACATTTACCTATCCATTTGGTAGATGAAATTAAGTTGGGGGGTCCATATCATCTTCATTATATATATATCATGGGGAGAGAATTATGTGAGTTTAAGGACCTTGTTCTTAATCGGTACAATCCAGAAGCTTCTAGAATAAAGGGTTAATTGCTCAAGAGTGCTTGACCTTTTGTTCGAGATACTTACATGATGGAGTGAAGACTAGATTCAACAGATACCAAACTGAAGATGATGAACAAGAGCAAGATGTTGTACCAACTATATTCCTAAAGCTCAGTCATCCAATTAGAAGAGAGAAGAAAACCAAAGAAAAGCCTTTGAAGATGGATCAACAGTTATCTTCTGAAGCACATCGATATGTACTGTTCAACACCGGACATGAACAAGTCAAGAATTTTATCAAGTAAGTCTTTATATTTTGAACTTCATTTATTTTGTTACTATTAAGGTACTGTAAACTTCATTTATAAATGCTTACTATTTTTATTTGAAATATTGATTGCATGGAATATAAAGTGATAATTGGCAGAAATTTTAGATTAAATAATGCATGAACAAGAGCAAGGATTCACAGTCAGTAATTCGACAACTGGTTCAAAGAGAAGGTTGAAACAACTAAAGTGCCTAATCAGTTAAGTTGGCTAGCTAAAGGGCATAATAGGGTGGCAAGCAGAAGCTATACTGCCTATTTCATTAATGGATACCGATTTCATATATTACAACAGGATTCCACACGAAAGTCTCAAACAGTGGAGTGTCTTTGACTGCGACAACTGATAGTTTTGCTAGTGCCCGGGATTAGAATCCTATTGATGGAGAGGTTATCTATTATGGTGCTATTTAAGATATTATCGAACTTGACTATTATGGTCATTTTAGTGTTGTACTATTTAGATGTGCTTGGTATCACAATGAAAAAGATGAATTTGAGTTAAATCATGTGTACTTCAACAGATTATGTAGTACGGATAACCCTTTGGATCATTAACTATTGATTAGGACCTGGTTTCTTGGACACTTTTACTGATAGCATCAAGCTGATGCTCCTTATTAGTCCTATCTGTGTGACCTGGAATTTTGATCATATTTTATATTGTTTTGAGTGATTGATAAAGTGCTTTTGATAGCAGTAGTTTGTTTATGTTTCTTATTTATATCCTCATTATTCATTTTTTATATGTTCTTTTTTATTACAATTTTGTATTGATCAATTTGCTTCAGTTTTCAGGAGATTCAGTGTCTGATTTAGTGTATCGTTGAAGGGATCGGAGGATCGCCTTCAATACTGACTGATAAGAGTTACAGAAAGGTTCGACACTACTACTTGTTTGTTTTATTTGTATGAAAATTAATATACACTACTGCTTATATTGAATTGTCTATTTCATGAGCTATAAAGGCCATGTTATTGATTTAGACATCCAGAAGATCATAATGAACTGCATCAGCCTTATTTAGTTTTGGTGTAAACAAGATATGGTGGGGGCTATAGACTTGTTAGTTGATTTCATAGAAAAATTGTAATGCCTTAGACTACACTGGGTTTTTTTTCCTTGCTATGCACTGAGGGTTGTAACTAACCAAGTTATAATTCTTGGATGATGCTTTCCATGTGAATATAAAGTTACCTTTATCAAAACAATTATGTATTTGGTGCTTCGTTTCTTTGCTACTCTATTAATTATGTACTTAGTGCTACTTTTCTCTGTTACTCTATTGATTACTAGTAGCTATACTGATTGACATTTAAACCATTTTTAAGGTGATGTGATGCTTACATGTAGTATTCTTTTGCTAGATTCAGCAATCATGACTCCAAAGAAAAACAAAAATGTGAGGGGGAAGAAGTACATGACAACTGGAAGTCATACATCCATGGAATGCAAACGGCTTTCGTCATTGAGAACAAAACTGACTGTTGAATATTTTCTGCGTCCAAACAATTCTGCTGATCTAGTAGCACAAGCTATACAGGAACTGGTCCCTCGAAAGTCTTTCACTTAAAATACAATAGCAATACAGGAAGTACTGCCTCGAAAGCCTTCCACTCAGAATACACCAGCCATACAGGAAGTACTACCCCAAAAGTCGCCTCGAAAGTCTGTGAGTCTAAAAGCATAAGCTAGACAAGAACAAGTGTCTCAAAAGTCTGCGAGTCTGACAGTACAATGTATACAAAAACAAGTGCAACCAAATTCTCAAAATTCTACTACTGCAAAAGCTCAAGCTGGGAACGAACCAATTCCACAAGTGTCTCTAAATCCTCAACTGTTGAAGCACAGGCTGCGTAGGAACCAATTTAATGGGTTACTCAAAATTCTACTGCTCTAAAAGCAAAAGCTGGTCAGGTACAAGTGCAAGAAGTGCCTATGGATTCTTCCAATATTGGAACAAAAGTTGCAGAGGAACAAATGCAACAAGTGCCAATAGATTATTCTACTCTAGAAAGAGAAGATGTATAGTACCAAGTGCAAGAGGAAACACTGAATTCGGGAGAAAATGATATACCCGGTGAACAAGGTAAGAACATATAAATATACTTGTACACTTGAATGAGTTTACATTGGTGTTTAATATGTTGTTTAATGCTGCTTTGTATCATTGTAGGCCTTTTGAGTCAAAAGAAAAAGAGAAGAGGTACAATAATGCAACATGTACATGCTCGAAAAGATCGTAAAGTCATTGTGCTGAATAGGTACAAACAACTGATTGGTCCTATAAATGAAGTAGTGGCAGAACTGGGTAGTTTATTAGAACTTTGGCAAGAAATGTCATGCTTTGTCCTCTTCATATACACAAATGGAGTCAAGTGGATACCAAAGAAGATCTATGGGAATATACCCTGGTTTGCTTCCTACTTCTTTAATTTTAGTTAAGAAAATTTTATAGTTTTAATACACTAACTGTCACGACCCAATTTCTCAGGTCCTGATTGCAGCTACTATATACCACCAGTAGGTAAGCCAACCCGTAGTCCGAAACAGCTAGTAACGAACTACCAATAGAAATAAAAGAAACAGCGAAATAAATATGATAGCAAGGCTAATATAATCCCAAAACCTGGTGGAGATAGTACAAGAGCTTCTAATACAACAGGAATACAAGTGAAATACAGAAAAAGTATATATATACAAGCCATCTCTGACACAACATAGAGAATAGTCTAACAATAAGAGGGAGAGTAGGGATACTCCAAAACGTCAGGAGCTCAACCCGAATCTCTAATCTATAGCTGCTCCGCACGATACACATATCAACGAGGATAAATCGTACTATAACCTGTAGGCTGCAGAAGTGTAGTATGAGTACCAAACACGTGGTACTCAGTAGGAATCAACCAACTGAGCTCCAGAGATAATGTAAGCATAAAATGACATGTAAGGCATGAAAATAACTACAACAAATTATCCAAGGGACAAGTCATAACAGTGCTAATGGAGCAATAAGGATAACTATCCTATCCTAACAGCATTCAAGAACTAAAGTGCAATACCGTATATCCCTGGCCAATACATGAATAAATAGGGAAAGAAGTATATATAGTAATATACTAGGCCAAAGGGTACATATACAATATGAATAGATCAAGGAAGAGAGGG
Source organism: Capsicum rhomboideum (assembly GCA_031232105.1). Lineage (NCBI taxonomy): Eukaryota > Viridiplantae > Streptophyta > Magnoliopsida > Solanales > Solanaceae > Capsicum > Capsicum rhomboideum. The sequence goes on from CP124719.1 coordinate 35,497,357, forward strand.
ATATACGATAATAACATACATATATGTAACATGTAGGGCTAACTCAAAGGACACTGCCTGAGAAAGTCAACCTAACATCTCGAGGTCCCTAGCCAAGTAAAGGAGTTGCACTAGCATCATCAAGCCTCTACCCAAAAAAGGTGACTAATCCTGGGATAAACAATATAACTTGCCCCGAAAGGATAAAGCAATTAAAAACATACCTCCAATATCAAGTACACAACCAACTTGCCACAAACTAACCATAATAATTAATAATAAAGTAATCGGCTAGTCCACGCAAAGAAGTACCTAACCAGACCCCCATAAGCCCGAAAGGTTCATGGAAACACTTAGCAAACAACAACCATAACCTGTACCTATACAGGCCCCCATAAGACTGATAGATACAGGTGCCAAACAGCTATACTGGTAGGCAATGCACATGAATGAATGTACGAAAACCAATAGTAAACCATATCTAATCTGAGTGCCATAATGTACCAAGTACCATACCATCCCAAGTGTATACACCTCTTCCAGCTTACCTAAATCGTAAAGGAAGGACCTATGGAAACCATCCTTCTTCGGCACGATGGCTCTCAGATGAAGGGGCCCTCTAGGGGATTCTAAAAATCTGTATACACTGCTTGGTCCCGATCCAGGACTTCCAATAATCATCATAATCCATCTACACCATCCAATACCAGATATATATAAATATATATATATATATATATATATATATAATTAGTGTATGTACTCAAACCGCGACTAAAAGGATGTACACCCATAAATCCATTAGCCGAGATCATGCTCGGGACTAAATCATCATAATCATCTACAAAGGGTCAGAATATCCCTTGATCAAAGTAAATAGTAGTGCTAAAATGAGTGGATAAATAATGGATCAGAATCAGTCTCAGTCGAAGTTCTAAAACCTCATCTTTAGTTCCAAAAGGTCAGAATCCAATGAATAAGGTGGTACGATTCCCGTTATAAGAAAATCCATATTTTAAAGTAAAAAGTGAGAATAAATCCTTTTTTGGAAATAGTAGTAAAATCATACTTTTGGTTGGAATCGTACCCCTAATTAGGCATGAATGCGCCTGAAAGTATGCATGCCATCATCAGTATCCAAACAATACCACTATAAGTGCCTAAGCGTCTGTAATATAGAATCATGTCCCCTTTAGGGATAAAATACTCACTTGGAGTCCAACTGACATCATAACCATGGCCTCGAGCCCAATAATACATAATCGACATAATAACGCCTCATAACTCCAGAAACTATAGTAAATGAGGGCATAAAGTCACTAAAGGATTTAATTAGGGAAATACTACACAATTCACTAAGTTGAATGATAAACCTTATACTAAAGGATCTTTAATCATCAACTATGGTTATCATGCTTATAATCAAGGGTAATAGGATTCTATGGCGATAACAAGCAACCTATGCTAAGGTTCGGGTCACACTTATACCCCGAATTCCCTAAATAGGCTAAGTCATGATTTACTATTCTTAATCATATCATATAATCCCTACCTAGCATGCAATCTATACTATACACAATTAATAGAGAAAAGTAGATCGAAGATTACCTTGATGCCGAACAGCAATACTTGAATCACCCATAATTTGCTCGACTTTGCTCCATGATCCCAAAATACCACCACGCTATCAAAACAATCATCTACACTTCAATGCAAGTAAAACAATACCCATATTTCTATATAAAATTGGGTTGAAATTCGGGTCAAGAAAGGACTTGTGGGGCCCACAAATAAAATCCCAAAATTGAATCCATCACAAGGTCCCTCGAAGGACAAGGAATGTGTGCTCAAAATTTGAGCATAAATGGAGCGTAAATTAGGGCTCAAATCAGTCCCCAAAGTTAACGATTTCAAAGACCTAACTTCTAAGAATTTACAATGAAAGGGGAAGAAATTGGACGGGTAAAATTATGGAAAATGACCAAGGGGTGAAGGGCTAACTTACCATAGCTTCAATGGAAGATTTCCGACATTTTTCCTCTCTTCAAGCTTTAAAAAATGGAGGAAAAGGGTTAAGAAAATGAATGGAAAATTGGGTGAAGAGGGGATTTAACAGCTCTCAGGTGCCGCTAAAACAGACACCTGGCCACTTAAGCGGTTTCCACTAAAGAGGACTTTGATCGCTTAAGCGGTCACTGACAAAAGGTTTGAGGCCGTTAAAGCGGCACCCCATCGCTTATGCGATGTTCGCTTAAGCATTCCTCACCAAAATGACCAAGGCCGCTAAAATGGCTTGGTACCGCCAAATTGGCTACTGCTAAAGAGGCTCCTTGACCACTTTAGTGGTCACACCAGATATCAGCAACCAGATTTTAGCTAAGTCCAAAATGGACTCCGATCTGGTGCTTGACATTCGTTCGGAACCTCCTGTGCGCAAACGAACTATGTTACCATACTAAATTCGATATTTCAGACTCAATGAAACCATCAAAATTTCCATCCGAGGTTGTTTCGATTAAATATGTGATCCACACTTATAGTTCTATTTTTTATCAAATCTATCCAATAGTCCAAAATGAGTCTGGAAGCCTCAGGACCTAAAGCAAGGGTCCCGCTAGACTAAAATCAATGTTTCGGAGCTGAGGAACTGTTAGAATTTCTATTTGAGATCGTCTACTAGGATGTTTTGGGTCGAGACCAATTCCTTAATAGCGAAACCTCTGAAATAGGGAAATGAGCCTAAAATCCAAACGAACTATCTAATGACCCAACCAACAGTTTCGGTAAGTCATAAATGACATGTATCCACTGTGGGAAGGTTCGAATCTCTGGAACACACAAAAATTGAGAAAATGACCTAGAAGGTCATTACACTAACCCAAAGAACAAATTGTAGGATAAGTATAAAATTCCTGACGTTGGAAAAAAGTAGGTTTTGAAAGGAATTCAGTCTTCTCAGAGGAAGTACAAGAATTAATTGTATAAGAACCACTATAAACCATTTACAACTGACGCTCTTCGATTGACAAACAAGCCCGACGAAGTTTCAGAATATGATTTTAAGGATCTTCTTAAATATTGAGACAATGATGGATTCAAGGTTAGATGAATCATGCATACTTTAAATTGGTTTTGTTCTATGTATATCTTTCAATACAATTTTACAATTGTAGGAATACTCTTTTTTATGATCATTATGAAAGAAAAAAACTAAGAAGCTGATGATTCGGGTTATTTATATTCTCAGCAACTCGACTAACCTTTACGTTCTTCATTTATTGTTTAAGTACATTTCATAACTACATTATCTGCAGAAAATAAGTGAAAAAAATTCAAAGAATTAAAAAAAAAATGAAGAATTCGCATACTGTTGGAAAAACCAGTTTTACTGCGATACGCGACAAATTGGTTTGTTCTCTTCTTAAATCATTCATTATGAATTTCCTATCATTAAATGTTTATCGATACTAACTTTTATGTAATTAAAAAAAAAAAAGGAAACGTTTGGTGATGTATCACTTAAGAAAATCTTTGTGGCAACAAGATCAAGAAATCCTAGTCGAACATACAAGGACACTGATGAGGATACGATTACCAAAACTGTATTAATTATCTTTAGTTTTGAAATTATTTAGTTGTTATTATATAGGCTTAATTTTATTAACTTTAATTCTCTTCATCTGAACTTTGATTTGTAGGTTGAAATGGAAAGAGTGCAAAGTCAACAAAGTGAAGAAGGCCAAAAATGTGTTGATGCTTTTACCACTGTGGTGGGACCTAAACATCCCGAATTTCTGAGATTGTATGGTCGAGGAGTTACTAAAAAAACTTTGAAAGAGAAGGAAAGTGTTGAGTCCTCTGTATCTGCTACCAATGAGATGCAAAAAAAGTTGGATGAATTAGAAGAGAGCATGGTGGAAAAGTTAGAACTGCAAAAAAGAAGCATACGCCATAAAGTTATAGTTGATGTCCTTCGACGCATTAATCGTATGTACCCTAGGATTCAATTGGATGATGACATGTTGGTAGTAGCTTGTGATCACTCACAGCAAGAGGATATCCAACCGATCAATCGATTGTTTGCCAGTGGCAATAATCAAGGTATGATTCTCCTCTTATTATTATTTTTCTTATTGTTGTTGTTTTTCTTCTTATTTATTCGTAGTTGTTTGTCAGGAAGGTGCTGGTAATTTTTTTCTTTGACTGCTCTATTACAGTTTTGATTTATCTGCCAATTATCCCAAAATTGTCAAGGTCAAATGTTGTGGTTCTTTATATCTGTGATTTTATTCACATTGTGTGGTTTTGGTATTTGTACTTTAAAATTTGTATGTGTGTATTTTATGTATGCGTGCTTTTGTTTTTGGTTTTAGTTTTGGTATTGTATTCAAATACTGTAGTTTTGGTTTTGGTGTTCGAATATTGTGGTTTTTGTTTTATTTTTGGTTTTGGTCTTCAAATGTTGTGATGTTGGTGTTGGTGTTGGTTTGGGTTCATTATTTGGTTTTGTCATTCAAATGATGTGGTTCTATTTTTGGTGTTGGTACCGGTAATCAAATGATATGGTTTTGTTTTTTGTTTTGGTTTTGGTCTTCAAATGTTGTGGTGTTGGTGTTGGTTTTGGTTCACCATTTGATTTTGACATTCAAATGATGTTGTTCTATATCTGGTTTTGGTACTGGTATTCAAATATTATGGATAATATTTTGGCTTTGTATTCAAATATTATGGTATGTGTTTTGGTATTCAAATGATGTGGCTCTATTTTTGGTGTTGGTACTGATAATCAAATGATATGGTTTGACTTTTGGTTTTGATACTGCTATTCAAATGATGTGGCTGGTTTGGGGTTTGGTATTCAAATATTGTAATTTTGGATTTGGTTCTCTGTATGTATGATTTTATTTAAAATCTGTTTGGTTAATATTATGGATATTAATACTTAGCAACTTAATGAGCTCTTCAAGATTTAAGAGTATAACGTTAAGTTCAAAATGAAAACATGGTAATGCATCTACAAAATCAAAATCTAGTAATGCATCTGTTAAGTATTGAATTAAGGAAGATAGATTTAGTGAGCATATGTTGTTGTGCACTTGCCGTTGACCTTGTAATATGTTTTGGTATGTTTTGCACTTCACCTTGACACTTCTAGTATATTGACATGCATATGCTGGTATGATCAATTCACAAAGACACTTCTAGTATGCTAAAATGCATTTGTTGATATATTCAATTGACATTGATCCACTTATAGTATGTTAAAATGCATCTTTCTTGGAGTATATGTTAATCTATCCTTGCTGGTACTTGACTTTGACACTTCTAATACAATAACAATCTCGCATTCTAACTTGTGGATCTTTAATTGATATAAATGGGTTCTTAGTTAAGATGTTGGTACAATTACAGTTTAATGACGTTACTTATAACATTCTAACTAGGCTCAATGCTTCCAGTAGCCTAGATGTTGGTTTTCTTTTATCACCACACTCCCTTGTATAAGACTTGGTAATGCATCAATAAACTAGATGTTGGTTTGCTCATTTCACCTCACTACCTTGTATAAGACCTTATAATGCAAGTGTTAGCCTAGACTTGGTAGTGATACTCTTATTTATCATTGGAAACTTATTGCCTTTCTCCTTTCACCACAGTTCTAGCAGATAAATGATGAAAATTGATTCATAACTTATATTCATCGACTTTTGTAGGTGGAGAAAACAATCAGGGTGGTGATAATGAAAGCATGGATGAGGAAAGCATTTGAGATTTGCTTGAAAGTGGTCGAAGCGATCTTGTATGATGACCATCTCTTTTGTTGATATAATTAAGAAGTCTTATTTTGTTATCCAGTTGAAACATGTGCCAACTACTGTATATTTTTGTCCATGGATAGTATTGTGACTAATTTTTTGTGCCTGTGAAAGCAGTGACATTATGACTTGTATATTTTGTGCCTATATGGCGGGTGTATCGTGTATTTTGCGCCTGTGGTGGATGTTGGTTTGACTGGGTTATTTTAAATTAGAATCAATCAATTTCATTTATTTAGTAATTATCATCTTTTGTATTGTTATTTACAATTTCGTATTTCAAATATTTATAATTGTAGCATAAACTATTGGAACATATATGAACTGTTTCAATAGGTACAATATACCTGTTGCAATAGCATTTTCTAAATGCAGGATACCAATTGTAGGAACATAACAGAACTGTTACAATAGGCAATAAATAGTCGTTCCAATATACATTTTGATCAATTTCTAAAAATCGTTGTCATAACAATAAAAACTATCTCAACTGATCTATCTAACCTATTGCAACATTTACTAAAACACTGTTGCAAATGATAATAACTGTTGTAATTGAAAAATAATTTCATTGCAACATACACTAAATAACTGTTACAAAATATCGTTAACCGTTGCAATTGAGCTAACTAATCCGTTGCTACAAAGACTAGAAAACCATTTCAAAAAATTAATTTCAACAGTTTTAACCATTCCAATTGGCATATGAAATAGTTGTTTTTGAGGTTCAAAAACCATTACAATAGGTGTGCCTTAAGCAACGAATTTGTGAACTGTTACAAGAACCGTCCCCATATAGCTATGGTAACGTGAGCTGGTGCGGCGGTCATGGCTCCCGTTTCCATAGCATGTGTGCAATGGTGTTGAGGCCTACAACAATAATTTTTGTGGTATTCCCATATGCCCAATTTTTGGTAGTGCAATTTTCCCCTTTTTTATGATGGCAAACCTACCTAACTTTATCTTTGTATAAGAGTCTCTATACAATCCTATAAGTTGCATCCCTGCACAACACAATACAATCTTCCCCCTTTTAACATCATTAAAAAAAATAGATAGAGACAATGCTAGGCAAACAAATAGTAAAGAACTCAATGCCATTGAGGCAATAGAGCCACAATCAAGAGAGTCACATCACAAAGCAAACATTCACAAGTACTAATATCAGGCATAAGGCAGATATTATAGTAAGATAGGAAGAACATTAAGCCAGCCACTGGCCCAAAACAAAACATCCAAAAATTAGTTACAAAGTATCAAAAATAAATTGTCTTATCATCATAATCATAACAAAATAGGAGTAGTATCAGCAGGGCTTAAGAGGAGGACCGGTCTTAGAAAAGAGAGACATGAGCTGCTGGATTTACTCAAAGTGAATGTTTTGCACTTTGATCATTTCAGACTTGAGATAATCTACCTGTGCTTAGGACTTTGTCACACACTCCCTAAAACCAGCATTTTCTTCTTTCAATTAAGCAATCTGCTTTTGTGCTGCTTCCAAGTCCACAAGTGTTTGAGTGATTGGGCTGGTGTCCTTCTTACTAGTAGGGTTTTCATTCAAACAGTCACACTCATGCAGATAGAAAATGTAAAACTGTCATGCCTAGTTGAAGACACACCCTTTCCTAGCGGCACATCAAACTTTTTAAACAAAATTGAGAGAAGGAAGTCATATGTAAGTTCATGAGGCCCAGTTTTAGGAGTGGTCACCCTCCTCATATGTTTGATCATAAGTGAAGAGAAGTTTACTTTCTCACTCATAGCTAGAGAATTCATGATCCCTATATTTCTAAAGCTACCTTCAGATTTCCTCTCTTCTCTAGTCGGTATCTCCTTATGCACAATCTCATACAACAACTTGTGCCCAGGATCCATCTCCTCCTTGTTTACTTTCCTAGGCTTCTTCTTTTCCTTTTCCTGAGTGAACTTCATGGTAAGCAGACATTTATCATCCTTTTTCCATACATACTCCTCTAACCCTTCAGAGGGAACTCCTAAGACCTCTCCCAACTTAATGGGATCAAGCACTATCTCTACTCTTCTAATACTGGAACTTATTACCCAACCTTCCAGGAATTTCAAGTAGGCATAAAATTCTATAACTTTCTCCTTAAATAGTATAGGATTCTTCATAAGAAACAAATGCTCCCACCCTTGAAACTTCAGTTTTTCAAGTAATTGAAAAATAAAGGGATTTTCTAGTACCTCTTTATCAAATGTCCTTCCCTTGAGCATCAGTTGAGTGGAGTAGTAACCAATTGGACCAAGTCTCAAGAGCTTTTCATAGTTCTGTTAATCTTTCCCTTTTTCTTAGGAAAATTCTCTTCATCATCTTCATCTTTCTCTCTTTCCACCTCTTCTTCTTCATCCACTTATATGGGTGCATAATCATCACCAATATTTTTCTTCCCTCTGGCCACCCTAGCTTTCTTTGCTTCTTCAGCCTCCCTTACTTCAGCAGCCTTTTTCCTAGTGTTAGGAATTTTTGGAAGTAAATGAAGATGGGTCTTTAGTAACTGGTTTGGTTCTGGGCTTGCGAGTACTTCTAAGCATGTGAACATCCCTTGTTTTATAACCAGGCATATGGGTGGATACTAAGGGCACAAACTTAGGGTTTATCAGAATGTCCCCATTACTATCAACTTCTTCTTCATTAGAAAAAGATTTAGGGTTATCAACAGGGGTTGCAGCAGTAGTTTCTTCCCCCGATGTCTAGGAATAATTAAGAGAATCAGAGTTTGGAACCTATTGTGATGAGGGTTTTGGACAGCAGTTAAGAGAAGGAGTGGGTAAAGATGATTTGGGTGGTGCATAAAGAAAAGATGGTGAGGAGGATTGTGACCTTTGTTCCCCTTGAATAAGTTCTCTGAATGAGATTTCCTCATCATCAGAGTAGTTCATAAGAGGGTGGAACTGAGTATCAGAAGGTTTTAATGAAGAATAGTTTGAAGATGCAATTTGAGTGATTTTGAGAGAAAAAAGGTTATTTAGTGTAGATGAAGATATGAGACTTTTGAGTTTGCAGTGAGGTTTTTGTGAAGATGAAGAGTTTTTTAAAGAAAAGAGGGAACGATTGGAAGGCTTGTAATGGTTGAAATGACGGTTGTTAGTTTTGAAAAAAGAGAATAATGATTAAATGATGTATTGATTTGTTTTTCTCGCTTAATATTTTGTCTTATGTAGGTGTTTGAGGTTTGGTTATTAGGACCAGGTTCTGATGACAAAGACCACTTATTTTTACATTTGTAATAACTTGAATGCTCTATAAAGGATGTGCATACCTGACTTGAGAACTGAGTCCTCATGTGCCTTCCTGAGCTTTTACTTTGAATTTTGGATTTTATTTGATTGTGAGAACTATAGTTATAGATGTGATCTTATCAAGGAACTGATCTTATCAAGGAACAAAGACTGAGTTAATTACACTATCTAACAATTTGCAAGCATGATCTCATACCTTAGTTTCATATTCAGGCATTTTTAGGGAAGACTGCAGTCCTTCTTCTGTCAGATTTGATTGATTAGCCCAAGGGCCAACCTATTTCTTTCAAAATATTCTCTTCCTAATGCTTTAGTGAATATATCAGTAATATATTCACCATTTCCACCAGGCACCATCTCTATCAATCCTTTTTCTACATAATCTTTGAGAAAATGATGTATGACATCAATATGTTTGGTTCTTTTATGTTGTACTAGATTTTTAGCCATATTAACTGCACGTGTGTTGTCACACCTGATAGTAATACACCCTATATTAATCCCATAGTCACAAAGTTGCTTCTTTATCCAGAGAAGTTGAGAACAACAGGATGCAGCAGCTATATATTCTGCCTCAACAGTTAAAAGAGCCACAGAGTTTTATTTCTTTGTTTCCCATGAGACAAGACAAGGTCCCAAGAAGTGAGCCATTTCAAAAGTACTCTTTCTATCCATAAAATATCCAGCATAATCAACATCAGCATAACCAATAAGATCAAAGGAGTCTCCAGCAGGATACCATAAAATCAGTCCTTGAGTACCTTTGAGGTACCTGAAAAATCTCTTGACAGCCTTCAAGTGAGACTCTTTGGGAGATGATTGAAATCGAGCGCATAGCCCTACACTATACACAATATTAGGCCTACTATCAGTAAGATATAGTAAGGAACTAATCATCCCTCTATATTTTGTTTCAGCAACAGACACAGCAGTTTCATCTCTATCAAGTTTTATGGTAGTAGCAATAGTAGTGTTGTTTGTTTTAGCTCCATCCATCTCAAATTTCTTCAGTAATTCTTTGATGTACTTATGTTGATGTATGGATGTTCCAACCTTTGTTTGGTTGATCTGTATTAAAAAAAAAAGGTTGACTCACCCATCATGCTTGTTTCAAATTTCTTCAGTAATTCTTTGATGTACTTGCATAAGGCACCATGTGTACTTCCAAATATTATATTATCCACATATATTTGCATAATAAGAAGCTTGGATTCTTCCTTATTAATGAACAATGTGTTATCTATTTTCCCCCTAGCATATCCATATTCCAGAAGAAAAGAGGACAGTATGTCATACTATGCTCTTAGGCCTACTTAAGACGATATAGAACTTTATCAAGATTATAAATATGATCTGGATTTTCAAAGCTCTCAAAACCTGGTGGTTATTTCATATAAACTTCTTCATTCAAATAACCATTCAAGAAGGCACTCTTCACATCCATTTGAAACAGTTTGAATTCCATATGGGAGGCAAGTGTTATCAATATTCTAATGGCTTCTATTCTAGCAACAGGGTCAAATGTTTCATCATAGTTTATTCCTTCTTCTTGATTGTATCATTGCACAACTAGTCTAGATTTGTTTCTAGTGACTACACCTTGATCATCTTGCTTATTTCTGAACACCCATTTGGTTCCTATGACAGTTCTGTCTGCAAGTTTAGGAATTAAGTGTCATACCTTGCTTCTTTCAAATTGATTCAAATCTTCTTGTATATCAACAATCCAATTTGCATAAAGAAATACTTCCTTGATGTTCTTTGGTTCAATCAGTGACAAGTAGACTGAGTAAGCACACAAGCTTCTCAATTTGTTCCTAGTCTGCATGGCTGAATCCATAGGAAATATGATATTTTCAATAGGATGTGAACTCTTATGTTTCCAGTTCCTTCCAGTAGTAAGCTGAGAAGTATTAGGTGCATCAAGATAAAAGGATGAATCATTTGAAGGGGCAGTTCCCCCTGAGGAAAGCACCTCCTCATGAGTTAAACTATTTTCCTTAACAGGTGAAGTGGTGTCCTTGCATTCTTCTTCATATTCTGAGTCATGGGTCAGTTCAAACCCTCTATTGTCCTTATATGTACAGTTATCCCTTTCCTTATGATTATCTTCATCAAATATGACATGAATGCTTTCTTCTACACATTCAATTCTCTTGTTGTATATTTTGTAGGCCTTACTCAATGAAGAATATCCCAGGAAGATGCCTTCATCACTTTTTACATCAAATTTTCCTTGTGCATCTTTCCCATTGTTGTAAACAAAACATTTTCATCCAAAAGGTCTTAGATAGGTCAAATTTGGCTTTCTACCCTTGAGTAGTTCATAAGGAGTCTTTTCTAATAGTGATCTGATCATACACTTATTGAGAAGATAACATGTCGTGTTAACAACTTCAGCCCAGAAGCTTTTAGAAAGACCACTTGCTATGAGTATTGTTTGAGCCATTTCCTCTAGAGATCTATTCCTTTTTTCAGCCACACCATTTTACTGAGGTGTTCTAGGTGCAGAGGAGTTGTGATAAATACCATTTTCGGTACAAAAGGTCAAGATCTTTGAATTTTCAAATTTAGTACCATGATCAGACCTTATTCCTATAACTTCAACATTCAACTTCTTTTGAACAAGTCTAACAAAGATTTGGAATACCTCAAATGTCTCATCCTCGGAACTCAAGAAAAGTGTCCATGTGAATTTTGAATAATCACCTACAATCACAAACACATACCTCTTCCCTCCTCTACTGAGAACTTTCATTGAACCACACAAGTCCATATGCAACAGTTGAAGAGGTTTAGTGGTGCTTACCATTCTCTTAGGCTTGAAAGAGGATCTAATATATTTTCTTTTTGTACAGGCATCACATACAAGAGATTCATCCAATTTACCTTTTGGTAAGCCTAACACCAGATCCTTTGCCACTAGTTTGTTGATTATTGAGAAGCTAGTATGTTCTAACCTTTTGTTCTATAGTAATGAACTGTTGGTCATGGCACTAAGACATGTCACTTCTAATACTGATGCATCCATGATGTTTGCTTTGTATACATTCTTGTGCCTCCTTTTCTTAAGTACAATACTACCACTGTCAGAGTTTGTCATAATGCAGTCAGTGGCAGTAACATCACACTGTTATCTTTGTCATACATTTTAGATATGCTGAGCAAATTATGTTTTAATCCAAGCACAGAGTAAACATTCTCGATGGCATGTGACACGGATCTTTCTATTTTTCCTATACCAATAATTTCTCCAGCTTTACATTTCCAAAAGCAATATTCCCACCTTGATAATCTGTAAGAGAGAGAAAGTTTTCTTTATTTCCAGTCATGTGTCTAGAGCAAGCACTGTCAAGATACCAAGGCTAGCTTCTTCCCCCCTTCTTAAACTAGAAGTACAATTTAGAGATTAGTTTTGGGCACCCAGATTAACTTAGTTCACTTTTTATGAGAAAAAATATGGATTAAATCTCTTTTGGCCCAGGGAGAAAGTTCCCTCTTAATGGACAAAATCCTTTTTAATTCCTGAGTTTTGTGTTTATTTATGAACCTGAGGTTTCTTTGTTCAGCTCTATTCTATAGAGGACATTGCTTTCTAAGATGTCCTTCTTTGCCACAAGCAGTAAAAACCATGTTCATGGATTAATTTGGTTTGCAAAGTTTAGGTCTGAATCCTAGCCCATGTTTAGAGGTGGATTAACTATTTTGAATATGAGTAAGAAGAGCTGAAGACTTTGTCTATCTTTGATTATGTTCTAGCTCAAAATTAGCCTTATTCAGCTCTTTTAACAGTGAGACATTTTTTATAAGATAATTTAGCAAGGTTGGTATTCAATTTCTTTATGTCTTCTTCTAAGTTTTGTTGAACAACAGTAGCTTGACTCTTGCCTTTGTCAGATAAATTTTTAAAAGAATCCCTCAAAGATCCATTGTCTTCTTCAAGGTTCTCATATTCTAATCTTAGAGAAGTGTACTCACTCATTAGATTATATTTGTCAGCACAGACTGAGTGATAAACATCTATAAGTACAGCAGTAAGAGATTCAAGTTTTTTCTTAGAGCATTTGTAGAGGTTTTGTTTGACATCAGAAAAACATACCTTGGTTTCTTATTGCTCACATTCAGTACCAGACTCAGAGCCAGCCATAAGTGCAAGAGTTTGATTGGTCAAGTCCTCATCTTCAGTAGCACTCATGGCTAGAAGAGCTAGAGTGTCTCCTTCTTGTGCCTCCAACATTGCTAATAAGGATTGATTGCAAGGGTCATCTTCATCTGATTTATCTGGGCCTTCTCCCATAGCTGCTAGGGAACTTTCTACAGCAATATCAGCTTCTTTAGAGGTCATTTTCCTGTGGGAGGGTAGTGTGAATTCTCTTTACAAGTCTTTAGGCTTCTCAGCAGCAGCTTTCTTGTGCTCTATTGCCCATAGTGGATAAAATTTGATGAATTGATCAGGACTCCCACACTTATGACATACTTGAACTTTCTTTTCTTGAACTTTTACAGGTCTTCTCTGAAAGTTCTGGCTTTTCTTGAACATTCTTTGAAATATTTTTGTGACCAAGGCCATGTTTTCCTATTCATAATCAATGTTCTCAGTAGCTTTGAGAGAGATAGTCTTATCTTTTCTTATTGTTCCTATATCCTTTTCTTGGTTTTTCTTAGATTGATAAGTAATTAGGTTTCCAATGAGTTTATCCATCTCTAAAGTGTCTAGGTTCCTTGCTTCTATGATAGATTCCACCTAACTTTCCCAGGATCCTGGTAGCACACTTAGGAGTTTCCTGATAGCCTTCCCAGTTGGAATCAGTTCACCTAAAGAGTATAACTCATTCAGAATTGCAGTAAACCTTGTATTTATGTCCTGAATATTTTCTCCATCTTTCATTCAGAATAGATCATACTATCTATTAAGATTATCAATCTTGGCCTTCTTAACAATAGAAGGCCCTTCATGAGCAGTTTTAAGAGTAGTCCATATTTCTTTAGCACTTTGACAGGAGGAGATCCTGTTGTATTCATAAGGACTGATTCCATAAATCAGTACTTTCCTAGTCTTAGCATTGTTTTGAATGCAGACCTTATCTTTTAGGGTACAGTTCTTCCTATCTTTTGGAACTGGATCCTTTCTATCATCTGATTCCTCCAAAGATATGGTAGGTTCATCAAGAAAAACATTTCATAAATCTGCATTTTTACCAATGATGTGATCCATCATTTTGTTCTTCCACCATACATAGTATTTTCCATTAAACAAAGGTGGCCTTGTTTGAGATGCACCTCCTGAGCAGTTGGAGAAGTAGCCATAGGATCTTAAATTTCAGGTATTAACCTTTACCGAAAGAACCTACTCTGATACCAATTGAAAAAAACTAGTTCCAACTATTTTCTCAGGGACCTGGTCTTTAGCAGTTTTTCACTTAAACAATAAAGGAAATCAACACGATTAATTTTCTATGGAAAACCTCCCTTTTTAAGGAGTAACAACCACAACTAAAATCCACTAATTTTCAAACAAGGTTTAAAATTACAACTCAATAATCAAACCTTACTTTTAACACCTAGACTCAAATAGTTAACTCTAACTATTTTACTACCAACTCTTTAAGAAGCCAAACCCACTTCTTGTTACAACACCTCGCCAACGCGCCTCAATAACTACTACAAACTCTTAGTTGAAAAACTTAAGAATCAAAAAAAAATCACAGAACTAGACAACTAAAGCTTAACTGTGACTTGCAAGTGCAAGCCAAGATCTCCTATAGCTTGATAATAATACTTTCATGGTTTGTGCAACAAGTATTTGACATTGTGTTGCTCTCCTCCTTTTATAGATGCTTCAATGCTCCTCTACTAATGTGTGTATGAAACCCTACCTTCTTGAAAAAACCTTTCCTTGTTAAACAAGGACATATTTAGCCGATATCCTTTCCTTTATTAGTGAGGACAAGTGAGTTACCATAATTAGACTTATACCAAAAAATAAATTTTGCCAAATCCTCGAAATTTGGGATTCAAGAAACTCATCACTAGCTATCTAAAGTAGTAAATAAAAATTACAACCCAATAAGAATAAACTCCTAGCATACTTAGAATGATAGTTGTTTCAGCTTAATTCTGATCCTAGGTCATGATCTAACATACAAAACATAAACAACCTCCTTTGATGTAGTATTTTAGTGTTTTCTCCTCTCCCAAAGACTCGCATATTCCTTTCAATCCATATAGCATGGATAACTCCAACACAGACAAACCTGAATATTATAGTATCATGTGACTTTCCCATTGCATTCTAAATATCCCATTAGGTGTACCGGTCCCATCTCCCAGCTCCCAGTAGCTATGGTTGGCCTTTGTAGCCACTACAGTAATGTATTCCATGGGTTTTGGGTGTACTCACACTATAAAAAAAAGTGCTCCTTAGTTTCATTATGTAGCTAGCACATGGAGCACTTAGTATCCACATATAAACCATATTTGAGTCCCTTGCATTATCAGCAATCCTCATTCTTCCATGTAAGTGCAACCACATTATAAATCTGCCCTTTAGTCTTGGAGCTTTATCAAACATGAGATTCTTCCATACTATTTTCGATAGTCTTATAACACCCCGTATTCTACATGTACTAGTTCTACTTACATGGCATTTGATATAGCCTTATGGTATAGGTATAGGTAATAGATGACTCGATTTCCTATACGACTAGTGACGGTAAGATGGGTTTGAAGGAACTGCCCATACATTTCAATGTGGCACTGAGTTAACATCAATGAGAGTGTTTAAACTTGTGATCGTAAGTAGGCATTTGAGTCTAAAGTTTAAACTGACCAAGTGTATATAATTTTTAAGTTAAATTAAAGGATTTAGATCTAAAAATAGAATAAAATACTGAGGTGCTTGCTTGGCTTAATTAAGCTAGTAGGTGAGTCACCTACTTGAGCTATATGGGCCAAGTTAAATGTGCCAAGTAGGTATATTACCTACTTAAGATAATGGATTAGATTAAGTCTATATTAATGGACTTTTTTTATGGCCAAAATTAAGTAAAATAAAAGGAGAAAAGAATGGGCCGCCCAACACCTAAAATCTGTCCCAAAATCCCAATATGTTAAAGGCCCATTTTAGACATAAAAAAAGAAAGTAGGTGGATCACCTACTTTAACCTTTTGAGCAGCTTGAACTCCTTAAGTACGTGCATCACCCACTTGGACCAATTTGACCAATTTGTGGTCCAAAAAGCAGCAAAAAAAAAGTTGCCAAAATAGGTCTTTTATAAGACCAAGTTGCTGGTCATTTCCTTCATTTTTAAGTCTCAAAAATCAGATTTTCTCTCTCAAGTTCTCTCTTTCTCTCAAGGCTTAGAACAACCACCTCAATTTCCTCTTAGGGTTCTTGATGAAACCATTATCTTTGCAAGCTGAGGTAAGTGAAAATACTTATGGTTTTAGCTTGGTTCTTCTATTGAAAACTAGAAAATCATGTTGGTTATGCTTAAAGTGTAAGACTGTCTTTCCTCCATGTTAGTTGTCCCATATCCCTTGGTTATTAAGAGACCTTATTCTTCTTGTTGGTTAACTTTGAAGAATAATTCAATCTCTTGAAAGAAGTGCAAATTTTGAGGATAAATTCCAGAAATTAAGGTAAGGCTACTATCCATTTTTGCTTCTTCGTATATACAAGATTGAATGGAGAATTCTATGTGTGTTTTATCAAGAAATCATGGGGTGGTGATTGGAATCCTTAAGTCAATAATTCCCTAATGTGATGAAAGGATTTTGGGACTATTTTAGAGGTTGTTTTATGTGTGTATATTGGGACAGCTTAGCTGATCCTAAAAAGGGATGTAAGTAGTTGGTATTGACATATAAAAGGAGAGTGTGATGATACAACACTTAATTGGATGTTGTATGAGCTTGTTGCCTAACACACTTTGCGTACTATTTTATGTGTGTTATGAAACCAAACCAGTTTCAAGGGAACATATACGTATCAGTATGGTATATAAAAGTAATGAGAGGAGAAGGGGTTGAAAGAATACCCTTGACTTGATAAGTTACGGGCTTACTGCCTGGTTACTGTTTTGGGTAAGGTTGAGTAGCCTACATATGTTGATTAGCTACTAATACTAGTTTTACCACTTACCTTATTGTAGATAAGTAATTCGAAAAGAAGGAGGTTAATTTGGGGTAATATCAGAGTCGTGCAGCAAGGTATGTAAGGCTACTCTATTCTGTATTCTTTGGCATGAAATCCAACACTTGTGATACAAAATAAGCTTCTAAATTTCTCCTATAGCAAATGATACATAGTGGCAGCACACAATCTCCAATAGAGCTAATAACCTTGTTCCCAATCCCTAATATGTTAAAATACTTCAATACGTGCTAGTTATTAAATCTATGTGTCTATATTCAATAGCAAGTTTCATGAGTTCTCTTTTTAGTCAAATAAAATACATGTGTTATTTCAGTTGTTAAGCATTCAATTTGTGTACAAACTGCTCCCTACCACATTGTTATTGCATCAAGTATTTATTCACGTGTCTTTTACTAGTGGACTATTGTCCCAAAGTTCAATAATGGTATGAACACCAAAGTAACAATCTTAAAGATTAATTAAACTAAGTAACACAAATTTGTTTATGTACGGGTGGCATCTCAGGAGAAAAAGCCTAGATGGGATGATCGCAATCTTGTTATTTATGGGTGGTAGCTCAGGGTCGAAAGCCTAGCATGGGTCGATCCCAACTTGTGTATTTACCACTGTTCAGTTGGTCATATGTATATCATATGGCTTACAAGGATTATAAATTAAGAATGGTAAAGTGAAGAAAAGAATGTAATGTACAGGGTTCCATAGATACAAGCACAGGTGGTCTATTATCCTAACCTATACACTTGTTCTAATTTTATTGGAGCTCTCATTTTACATATAGTCACTTTATGTCTTACATATTTAGTACATTTTTTTTACTAATGACCCTCATGGGGGACCTACATTTCATGTTGCAGGCACAGGTACTACAGCTAGTAGACCTCTCTATTAGGAGCACAAGATATTCAGCGGCTATTGGTGGGCTCCAGGTTGATTCGGGGCTTTTTGAGTCTATTATATATGTTTTGGTATTGTATAGTAGCTAAGTGTAAGGTGGGGGCTTGTCCTGACCTTAACTAAGTTTATATATCTTTTAGAGGCTTTGCAAACTATAAAGTAGAGGGTGGTTGTACCTTGTCTTCTAGTCACTATGGACCCATCAGCTAAGTCATGTATATATTATTTTGGGCTTGTCTACATGGTTTACGTTCATCAAAGCTTAATATCCATATTTGGCAGCATATTTGAATGTTCATAGAAATGCATGATAAATGCAAGGTTATGAGTTGGTTCTCTCGATCCTTTACGGCAATGGGTACTATCTGTCTCAATGGGATTTGAGGCATGACAAATCTCCTTGTAAATACAGATAACTTTGTTTGACTAGGCTCTAGGTACTGATAGGATCATACTGAATTTGAGCGTATGTATCCCAAGCACTCGAGATCTTCTAGATCATCCAACAAGCTTGTTGTGGTATAGGAATATTGTGGAAGTGTTGCCCTTTGATGTACTATGTACATACCTATCAGATCCATAATTAATTTATAGATCCATAATTAATTTATCTTGGTTATGCTCTTAGTCCCAACATATTTTAACAATAGCAACCATATTTCATAGTTGTAAGTTGATCAAATTTAGTCCATCCCCCAATAATGGTATAAATGTCTTATCCTAGGCCATAGGGACTTTTTAGTAGTGGTGTTTCCTCTAGACCACTCATAGATCCTAAAAAATCCATCGATAATCTTCAACACTTTTGTTGGAATGATGAAAAGTTATGTTTAATATGCTTGAATACCAAACAACACACTTTGTACCAAATGCAGTCTCATATCATAAGATAGATTATTAGTTGTCTTAGAAGTAATTATGGTTGTGATTTTCCCAATCAAAGGCTTGCATTGCATAATGGAATGGTGGAAAATGAAATGCCAAGGTATTTAAATGGTAGTGCATCTGTTGTGAATTACAGTTGTATCATAATATGATTTTAAATATTTTGATACACCCTACCAAAGTATATAGAGTACTTGGAAATGTTATCTTTCAGGCTTGAGACGTATGAAAAGTGAGTAAAACACTGATACATAACATTCACAGAGAAAAGATCCCCTATTGTAGGTCATTAGCAAAGGTTAAAAGTGTGATGCACACTTTAGCACATCTAGGTGGTATTTTAGTCCCTCACTTCTTTCATCCCTTTAAATGTTCTACTAATTACAAACATAAAAAATTTTATCCAAGACCTTTATCAACATCAAAGGGGTAAGTTGGTTCCTCATTGACAACGCTATAACATTTAACTATTTTGATGCATTTCATCACCCCAAGAAGTGTATCTTCTAGGAACCCAAGTTCTAGTAACATTTTTTTGATGAACACTTATTCAACAGAGTCATAAACCTTCTATAGATAAATTTTGAGCATGCACCTAGATGAGATATGTTTTGTAGCATATGATTTAACCAACTCATGTACCAGGAGGTTGTTATCTATTATTCCTCCACCATGTATACAACCAACTTAGGCTTTACTTATGCCACATGTAATAACATTCTGTATTTTAGTTGGTAACACTTTGATAATCAAGTTGTACAGTACTATTGGCCTGAACTCCTTTACTGTTGTAGGACTGGGAACTTTGGGCACAAGAGTAATGGAGGTACAATTGATTGCTTTAAGCATCTATCTAGTGGTGAAGAAATCCTGAACAACCTTAATAATATCATGCTTAGTCATATTTTATGTTTTCTTGAATAATATAGCATTCAATTCATATACCACTGGTGCTTTATCATATCCAATAGCCAGCAATCCCTTGTAAATCTCTTGTTCAGTAACTGATGCATATTGGAAAATTCTTTGTTGTTAGGATAGCACTGGACCCTTCTCCATCATCAATTTATTAACTGTTGACAAACTATTAATTAAGGATCTTATTAGAGACTTGTATAATATAATATTGATCCCTTCTTTATATCTTCAGGTTCTGTTAGTCTATTTCCTGTCAGTGACATGAGTTCATTAATTTGATTCCTTCAACTTCTATCCTCAACCACATCTAAGAATTATTTGGAGTTGGAGTCTCCTAATTGATCTACTTGGATCTGGAGTTCTTCTTAAGATCACTCTCTTCCATCATTACCCATTTCTCCAAATTTTGAATGATATTCATTTCCACATCAAGTAGTTCAAGAATAATTTGGTGAGGTAGCTTCTCTTGAATAACAATATAATCATTCCTAGCCTTATCAATTCTCTAGTGTGTGTACTTCTAATGGTCAGTGTTTAGTTTCTTCAACACGGGTCTAACAGTCTTAAGTTGTAGCCACATATTCATCATCTTTCTATGTGCCCTTAATAAGGACCAAGCTTATTCTATCAATCACATAAACTCTTCATGGTCAGTCTAAGTGATGAAAACTTAAAAGGTTTTTTAAGATTACATTGAGATATATTAATATTCAACTATAAAGGAGAGTGGTCAAAAATACAAGGTAGACCATAGATAATTTGACATGCCCCCAACATTTCGTGTCAACCCATTTTTTTGGCGACAGGCACCGACCAAAACTCGAACAAAATATTTACATGCCAATGACCAAGTTTATCTCTTTTGTCTAGATATTTTATCTGAAAACCTCTTATCTCCTTAATTTCCTGTTCATATTCCTTTAGTTCCTATGCTAGTAGATTCTTGATATGGTATCGCTACTCTTGATTATTTTTATTTTAAAAATTGTGATAGTTTATTTTAGACCTCTTGATGCTCTTAGTTTGCTTAGCAGTAATTTTACTACCTAGTTAAAGCTATAAGAAGTGTCTGTCTCTTATTTTTCTTGTATGTATCTTAGCCTAGTAGGCTTTCTTTGATTGTTATTTGTTTATTATAAACCAGTTGGTTTAGTTCTAGTATACCCCTGATTAGTTTGTATTTACTATCGTGGCTTTGGTGAATGATGGTAGACTAGGGTCATGTCATTAGTCAGGGTCAAGGTAAGGGTTGGGGTGGCGCGGTGTTGGGGTTGGGGTCGAGGCTAGGGTTAGGGTCGGGGTGATGGTAAGTAGTAGTAAGTGGGTTAAGGGAGATTCTATGCTAATACTAAAGTCTTATAATATAGAAAATTTGATAGAGAAGTCCATAGAGTTAGTGAAGATACTCAAGAAAAGAAAGATTAGTATAACTTGTGTCCAGGAAATCAAATGGGTAGGAATCAAGGCTCGAGATATGGATGTGTTTAAGTTGTAGTACTCAGGAGGCTCAAGAGATAGAAATGGAATTGGCATTTTAGTAGATAGAGACATAAGGGAGCAAGTAGTAGAGGTTCAGAAGATCAGTAATAGGATGATGGCGATTAAGTTATTCGTTAGAGGGATTACTTTGAACATTATTAATGCATACACGCCTCAAGTGGGCTTGAACGAGAATGTCAAGAACCTCTTTTGTGAGAATTTGATTGAGGTGGTAAGGAGTATACCACTCACTAAGAAGCTTTCATTAGTGGAGATTTCAATTGGCACATTGGGGAAACTTTTAGTTGTTTTGACGACGTGCATAGAGGCTTTAGTTTTAGGGATAGAAAAGGAGGAGGATCCTCTATTCTGGATTTTTCTATGCTTTTTATTTTATGATAACCAATTTGATCTTTCTAAAGAGGGAGGACCACCTAGTTACCTTTCATAGTGCAGTGGCTAAAATTAAGATAAATTACTTACTCCATAGGAAGGAGGATAGAGTCCTTCGTAAGGATTGCAAGGTTATTCCGAGTAAGAATCTTACCACTCAATATAAACTTTTGATGATGGACTTGAAGATTAAGAGAAAGACAAAGAAAAGGGTTTCGTATGACCCCTTAAGGATCAAATGGGTGACTTGATCTATGCTTGAGCATATGAGATAGAGGTGAAGTAAATAGAGATAGAGGGTTGGGCAAGAAGTGGGAATGCAAACTGTATATGTGATAGGATGGCTAGTGGCATTATGGAAATAACAAGAGAGGTGTTGGGGTGTTTGAGGGATTGATAGTGGAATGGAGAAATTCAAGGCAAAGTGGAAGGATAGAAGGTTGCATATGTAAAGTTAGTGGAGAGAAAAGATAAGGAGGAAAAATAGAAAAATAAGGAAAGGTATAAAGTGGCAAGGAATGAAGTAAAGTCAGCGGTTACAACTGCTAAAATGGCAACTTCAAATGCTTGCACATTCAAATAAGAAGTTGTACAGGCTCGCTAAGGCAAGGAAAATAAAAGATCAAAACCTAGATCAAGTGAAGTATGAGGGAAGGCAATATTTTGGTGGAAGAGAAACTCATTAGACGAAAATGACAGATGTACTTTCATAATTGTTGAATAAAGAGGGGATAGAGACATCGTACTTGGTGATTTGGAGCACTCAGAAAGATGTGCTTGGTGATTTAGAGCACTCTGGGGAGACATTGAGATTTTGGATATGGTAGATGTATTAAGGTTGAGGAGGATAAAGATGTTCTTCATAAGATGAGCGGTGGAAAAACGATTAAGAGCAGTGGGAGGAGACTCGAAACATTGTCAATTCAAGATGGGATTGAACAAGTGTCATGACCCAGAATCCAAGGTCATGATGGCACCTACCCTAACCCAACCTTGGTAGGAAAGTCAAATACCAAAAAAGAAAAATTTGGAAAGAAGGTAAATAAATAAGTAAAATATGATAACAAAGATAAATATCTGAAATACAACTCAAAATCTCCCAAGTATCTAGGGTCATGAGTAATGAGAAACTATAAAACTGACATAGTACAAACTCCGAAATGGGGAGCTCACCCTACTCAAACTGCACGAATGATCTACAGATGGCACGTGAACTAGGATCTGCACCAAAAGGGCACAGAAGTAGGAGTGAGTACTGTCCACTTGTACTCAGTAGGCATCATAGGCCGACAAAGCAAAGTAGATAACTAAACATATAAAGGAAACTATGAGCAATGCTTCCACCTGTATACAGAAAAGATCCTAACGGTGTCTCAAGCTATACAACTCCTAACACTATAATAATACAATTACAATAACAGTATAAGGACTAACAATAATGGAAATACATAAGGAAATCCAAAATGCAAGATACCAAACACGTATAGAGATATGCAAGTGATGAAATATAATGAAATGATATGTGTACAATGCTCAAATGTTCACCTCGTATACATCTTGCGAGCATAATCTTCCAGGAGAGTACCCATGGTGGGTTCGCAACCCATATACTATCTTAATCTTAACAATCAACCTTACCGACACATCCCTTGCCTAAGGTGTTTATAAAAGTGTCTCATTTTCTTTCAAAATCAGTATTTCTCAGTGGTACCAATACCATGAATATGGATGAATAAATCGGTATGCATGCCCATAACCAGCTCAACAATATACAATGAATCAACTCAATAATGGCAAAAATGAGTTCAAGACACCTCAAATCTCAATAGATCATAAAACAAGCCCTCTCATGGCAACACAATGGTAAAGAAATCAGATAAGACATCAATAATATTAATCCAATCCCCCTTACAGCCATTATAATAATGATAAAGGATAAATAATGCTCAAGAAAGACATATACCATCCCCCGCATGAGTATCTCAATGATAATAATCTCTCAAGCCAATAATAAGATTTACACAAGCCTCCACACGGACAACACGATAAAATAATGATCTCAAAATATTAATACCATGATAAAATCCCCAACTCATAGCATATTTTTCATGAATTGTTATCTACCAAGGCCAATCAAAAGAAAATTAAGCCATAACATATCTCGCAAGCCAAAACACTATCTTGGACCCCTCAATAAGAAGCCTTCCCCTTCTATCAAAAACTAATTCTATAAGAGATTAGGAGTCTATTGATACCCTTATTAGCATACTTTGGTTTCGGGTCCAAAATCACTTCAAAAATCAACCTTGAAAATAAAAGGGTAAAATTGGAATATATTTTAATAAATAATCATGTTACCCATACTTTAAGAGTTCTAAATATGAATACCCATCGAAAATCGAGTTGAAATCTAGCTTGCAATCCTTGAAAAACCAATTTCTCACTTTACCAGGTAAAATCCAAAATCTCAAATTTAAAATCCAAGTTTTGAATGTGTTTAAGCAATATAATCAATGGGTAATGATAGAAATTAGGTTTAGAAGCTTACCCAAGCAAGTCTGATTTAAATCTCTATTTGAAATCGTCTATCCCAAGGTTCTAAAGCTCAAAAGTGGTGAAAATAGAGTAAAGACGCAAAAATAGAGTATTTCTACTATTTTGTGAACAGTAACTCGCGATCGCAACCCATCCCATGCAATCGCGAGGTCAACAGTTGACCACGACTAAAATGGTCATCGCGATCATGAGAAGGAGCCATGCGATCGTGATGCCTACCTAACCCGAACCTCGCGATCGCAATGCCCTACCTCATGATCGCGATGAAAAAATACCTGAATCTCCTTGATCGCAATGAGTAAATAATTGGTGCACTAAAAACTGGGCACTAGTAATCATCTAAGTCAAAAATGTTCCAAACGGACCCTCGAGATTCATTTGGGACCTTATAAAAATAATTCGATAGTGCTACTAGGCTAATTTTGACGTTCTGAAACCCCTTTGTAAAGAATGGATCTTGAGCCTAACTTAACCCCAAAAGCTATCTCTTAGGGTTGAGTTAGGCACAAGCTTCATTCTTTACATGGTATCAGAGCCAGGCCCATCCCAATTCTTTGTTCACCGATATTGGGCCACCAAATTATATTGTCCACGCTCCAGTTAACAAGGTCTGGGCATGTGGAGGAGTGTTAGGTGTCCCACATTGGAAAAGTGATGGGTAATTGATCTCCTTATATAGACTTGGGCAATCCTACCCTCATGAGCTAGCTTTTGGGGTTGAGTTAGGCCCAAGCTCCATTCTTTACACCCTTTAGGCCAAAATAACTAGTTTTTAATCTAAACGATCAAAACTCAAAATGCAGTCTCGAAACCCAAACCAACCATTCTACTAACCCAAAATTAATACTTCGGATCTAATGAAACTGAAAAAATCTCCATCCGATGCTTGGATCACAAAATATTGACCAAAGTTAAATATATCACTTTAAAAGTTATTCAAAACCTCAAACTCACATAAATCATTCCCGAATGCTTTGGGGACTGTGCTAACCATCCCCACAACTCATAAATGATATAGAGTAAATACGAGGAAGGGCAAAATGATCAAAATACAGAAAATCTAAAAATCTTCATGAGGGTTGTTACAATATTCACCACTAAAACACGCGTTCGTCCTCGAACAAAAAGCAAAGAAAGTACCTGAGTTGGTAAAAATTTGGGGGTATACTCCGCATGTCAGACTCAATCTCCAATGTAGCCTCCCCAATCGGGTGATGTATCCATTGAACTTTCACAAAATCAATATTCTTAGATATAAACTTTCTAGTTTGCCTATCCAAAATAGTAATAGGCTCCTCCTCAAAGGATAAATCACTGCAAGTGAATCCCACTGGATCATATGAGAATCATCAGGAAAGTATCATTTCAACATCAAAACATGGAATATCAGATGAACCACTGATAGGTTCGGAGGTAGAGCCAACCTATAAGCACCATCTCCAACCTTCTCAAGAATCGCAAAAGGTTCAATAAATCTCAGACTAAGTTTCCCTTTATTCCTAAATCTAATCACACCCTTCATGAGTGATATCTTCAACAAAACCCACTCACCAAGCATGAATGCCACATCATGAACCCGTCGATCAGCTAACTCGTCTGCTTACTCTGGGCAGCCACAAGCCTCTGCTGAATCAATCTCACTCAATCCATCAAGTCCCTCAACAAGTCAGTGTCCTAAGACCTAACCTTAAAAGAATCACACCTTCCCACGGGGGATCTATACTTCCTCCCATACAAAGCCTCAAAAGGCACCATCTAAATGTTGGAATGATAACTGTTATTGTAGCTAAACTCTGCTAAGGGCAAGAACTGGTCCCAATGACCACCAAAATCCAGGACATACGCTCGAAGCATGTCCTCTAACACCTGAATGATCCTCTTTCACTGGACATCCATCTAAGAAGGAAATACCGTGCTCATCTCAAGCTGAGTACCTAACTCACTCTGCATAGAACTCCAAAAATTTGAGGAAAACAGCGTACCTCTATCAAAAATAATAGAGATGGGCACACCATGTAACCGAATAATCTCTCAAATGTAGATCTTGGCCAACTTCTCCACATTGTAATTCACCTTCACAGGTACAAAATATGTTGATTTAGTTAATCTATCCACAATCACCCAAATGAAATTAAACTTCCCTAAAGTCGGGGGGTAGTCCAACCACAAAGTCCATAGTAATCCTCTCCCATTTCCACACTGGGAAAGGCATCTGCTACATTATACCACCGGTCGCTCATGCTCATACTTAACTTGTTGACAATTCAAATACTTGGCCACAAACTCTACAATGTCTTTCTTCATCCTACACCACCAATAGTGTTGCTTTAAGTCATAGTACAGTTACTCCTAGATGAATAGAATACCTTGAACAATGAGCCTCCTCCAAGATCAGTCTAATCCAACCACCAATTCTCAACACAAAAACACAACCACTAATCCTTAAAACACCCTTGGGATCAAGAGATGATGTATTTTCCTCGCCACTCAACACTTTATCAAGAATCACTCTCAACTCATCATCATCAAACTGATGACCGAATCTGCTCCATCAATGAGGATCTAGCCTCCACATATGACAACACACACCCAGGTGCTGAAATATTAAGTCGAATCAACTGGTTAGCCAAAGCCTGAACATCTAATGCTAAATGTCGCTCCTCCACCCAAATATAATCCAAACTCCCCATACTTGCTACCTTCCAACTCAAGGCATCCGCTAGCACATTTGCCTTGATCGAATGATAAAGAATATTGAGATCATAATCCTTAAGCAACTACAACCACCTATGTTGTCTCATACTAAGATCTTACTGACTAAAGAAATATTGAAGGCTATGATGCTCGAAGAAAATCTCACAATGAACCACATGCAGATAGTGACGCCATAACTTCAACATGAACACAACCACAGCTAACTCCAAATCATGAGTAAGGTAGTTCTTCTCATGTACCTTGAACTATCTAGAAGCATAGGCTATCATCTTACCCTTCTGCATCAACACACTATCTAATCCAACTCTAGAAATATCACAAGACATAGTGAAACTCACTCCCTCTTTAGGCAAAGTCAAGATAGGATCCAAAGTCAACAACTCCTTGAACTTTTGAAAGCTCCTCTGATAATAGTCCAACTACTGGAAAACAACCTTTTTCTGAGTCAACTTAGTCAAAGGAGTCACAATGGAAGATAAACCCTATAGAAACCATCGATAATAACCCGCTAACCTGACAAAACTTCAAATCTCGATAAGAGAAGTAGGCCTAGCCTAGTCAGACACGCCCGCCACCTTGGCCAGATCGATTATGATACCGTCCATGGTCACTACATAATCCAAGAAAGAAATAGAATTCATTCAAAACTCATACTTGGAGAACTTAGCATACAATTGCTCATCTCTCAATTTCTGAAGTATGGCCCTCAAATGCCTCACATGCTCAGCCTCATTCTTGGAATAAACCAAGATATCATCAATGAACACAATCACCAAAAAATTAAGATAAGGCCAAAATACTCTATTCATCAACTTCGTAAATGCCTCCGGGGCATTAGCCATCCAAAAAAACATATCCAAGAACTCATAGTGGCTATACCGTGTCTTAAAAGTCGTATTAGGAATATTCGAAGCTCAAATACTCAGTTGATGGTAACCAGACTACAAGTTGATTTAAGAAAACACTATCGTGTCCTAAAGCTGATCAAACATATCATCAATAAGCAGAAGAGGATACTTGTTCTTGATAGTCACTTTGTTCAACTGTCGATAATCAATACACATATGTATGGTCCCATCTTTCTTTTTCACAAAAAAGATAGGAGTACCCCAAGGAGAAACACCCGATCTAATAAAACCTTTTCTAAACAAATCCTACAATTGCTTCTTCAATTCCTTCAACTCTATCAAGCCATCCTATAAGGAGGAATGGAAATGGGCTTGGTGCCCTGCTCCACGTCAATAGCAAAATCAATATCCCTACTCGGAGGAACACCAGGCAAGTCCATAGGAAACACTTCCATGAACTCTCTAACAACTCTTATAGAATCCAAGAGAGGTTGTGAATCAATACTGGTATTGCGTACATAGTCCAAATAAGAAAGACACCACTTTTCTACCATGCAACGAGCATGAAAAAAAGATATAACCCATTTTGGATACAAACTAGGAGCACTCTTTCACTCTAACCTAGGCATACCCGAAATAGCTAAGGTAATAGTCTTAGCATAACAATCCAAAACCACATGATAAGGAGACAATCAATCCATACCCAATATGACATTAAAGTCAACCATATCAAGAATGATCAAGTCTACCTAAGTATAACCCCTAAAAGAATCAATACATCCGATCCACCACTAAAAAATCACCAATAGGGGTAGAACCACGAATGGGTACGGCAAGGGACTCACACATTACATCAAAACAAGAAGCAAAATATGCAAAGACGTAAGAGAATACAGAATCGGGGTTAAAAAACACAGAAGCAGGATGATAACAAACTAGGATGATACCTATAATTACAGCATTAGAGGCCTCTACCTCAGGTCTCTCATAGAAAGTATAGCACTACCCGTATCCGCTACTGGACTTAGCAACACCTTATCCATTACCACGAGCACCCTAAGCTCCACCTCTACTGCCCTGTGTACCCTCTCTGACTACTGACACTAGTATCATGCAAATTTAATACTGAAAACCCTGCTGAGGAGGGCCCATCTTACATCAGGGATAACCCTTGCTAAATACCCAAAATCATCATATACAAAACATTCTTTATTTGATGAATCATATTGTGAGGTCCTAAAAGAACCAGAACACCCTCCATAACTAGATGAACTAAAATGAGACCCTCGGCCTGTATGACTTGATCTTTGACCACTCAAAGCCTCAAAATTAGCAAACCAACTATCTGAATGCTGAAAAATTGCCTGGATCGGTCTGTTGTGGTAACCATGAGAACTTCTATTTGAAAAATCCCTATCTCAGGATGAATGACCACTTACACTACCCTGTCAGCATTCCCTCTTACCACCGCCACTCTAACAATCCAGAGAAATAGTCTCGATCATCTTGGCATGATCCACAATACTCTAAAAGGAGACACCTGAAGTCACTAGTTGAGCCATTGCCAACCCATAAGAAGTAGTCAAACCCTTAACAAACTTTCTAGTCCTCTTGGACTCTATGGAGATACTAGCTATGGCATACCCAGACAAGGCATGGAAACATGACTCATACTCAACAATAGTCATAGAGCCCTGCTCCAAGTCATTAAATTCATCCCTCATCTTGTCTCTCAAGGTAAAGGGCATAAACCTCTCAAGGAAAATCTCTTAAAACTAGATCTAAGTCAAAAGAGGGGAACCCATTAGTCTACAACTGACAAAAGATATCCACCACTTCTTAGCCACATCAGTCAATTAGAAGGTAGTGTAATCAACACCATAAGACTCAAGTGAACTGAGGTTATGCAACCTCTCCTGATAATTGACCAAAAATTCATAAGCATTCTCACCAATAACACCACTAAACTTGGGAGGGGCCAATCTCATAAATCTCTCAAACCTCTTCTGCTCATCAACAGACATCACTGGACTAGGAGCTATAGGTGGAACAACAAGTCTGGCAGGCAACGCTTCAATATGAGGGGCCACAACAGTAGTTGGTTATGCCTTGGGAGTCTAAAAACCCTAAATAAGAACCTTCCCTAGTGGCTAAACACCTTTTCTCATTTGATAATCATCTGGTGTACTCGATAGAGTACCGACCTGAGAGATGTCATCAAAATGACTCAAGAGTCGAATCAACACATCCTATAATATTGTAGTAGCAATGAAACCCTGAGGGACCTGGGTTGGTCCTACACCGTCTGGCTAATAAACTGCCTTAATATGATTAATCATTGGCTCAGGAGAGGTTGCTCTGGCTCGTGCTCGGCCTCTACCTCATTCTTGGCGGCGACCCATAGCTCTTCACCAGACTAGAACTCCTGTAGCGGGTGCTGGCTCAACATCCTCAACAGATCCTGATCGAGTCCTCACTATATGCATAAAAAGAGTGAGATATAAGTTTAAAATAATGAGTATGAACAACATACATGATAAGGAATCAAATTAGCGAAGTTTTCTAAACACATACCATAGCCTCCTGAAGATAGATGCAAACGTCAATATATCGATCTGTGGGACTCTATTAGATATTTTGCTCATTTACTCATGAGACCGATGAACCTAGCTCTCTAATACCAATTTATCACAATCCAGAATTTGAGGTCATGATGTCACCTAACCCGACCTAACCTTGGTAGGTAAGCCAAACACCAAAAGAGAATAATTACGGAAAGAAGGTAAATAAATGAGTAAAATATGATAACAAAGATAAATATCTGAAATACAACTCAAAATCTCCTAAGTATCTAGTTTCATGAGTAACGAGAAACTCAAAAACTGACATAAAATATGAATACATAACTTTGTCTCTGAATGTAAAGTAAAGACATAAGGCACTAGATGAAGCTGAGGGGAGCTCACCCTGACTTCAAAATGCTCAAACTGCACGAACTCACAAACCACGGATGGAACTCAAACTAGGATTTTCACCAAAAGGGTACAGAAGTAGGAGTGAGTACGGTCCACTTATACTCAGTAGGCATCATAGGCCGACCAAGCAAAGTAGATAACTAAACATATAAACAAAACTAAAAGCAATGCTTCCACCTGCATACAGAATAGTTCCCAATGGCGGCTTAAGTCGTAAAAATCCTAATGGTATAATAATACAATTACAATAACAGTATAAGGACTAACAACAATACAAATACATAAGAAAATCCAAAATGCAAAATAACAAATATGTATAGAGAGATGCAAGTGATGCAATACAATAAAATGATATGTGTGCAATGCTCAAATGTTCATCTCGTATACACCTTCTGAGCATAAGCTTCCAAAAGAGGACCCATAGGGAGTTCACAGCCTGTATACTAGCACAATCTCATCAATCAACCTTACCGACATATCCCTCGGCTAAAACATTTATAAAGTATCTATTTTCTTTCAAAATTAGTATTTTTCATTGATACCAGTTCCATGGATATGGATGAATGAATGAGTGTGCATGCTATAAACAGCTCAACAACATACAACGAATCAACTCAATAATGGTATAAGGGAGCTCAAGCCAACTCAAATATCAATAGATCATGGTACAAGCCCTCTCATGGCAACACATTAGTAAAGAAATTAGGTAAGACATCAATAATATCAATCCAAGCCCTTGCACAGGCATCAAAATAATGATAAATGATAAATAATGCTCAAACAAGACCATTATTAGCCCCTGCATGGGCATCTCAATGATAATAATCTCTCAACTCAATAATAAGATTTACACAAGCCCCCACATGGGCAACATGATAAAATAATGATCTCAAAAGATAAATACCATGAAAAATCCCCAACCCATAGCATACTTTACATGATTGGTTCTCTATCCAACCCGATCTGAAGAAAGTTAAGTCATAACCTACCTCAAAAGTTGAAACACGAGTCTGAACTCCTCAAGAATCCTTCCCCTTTTGAACGGGTTCAGAATGCTCCCAATCTACCAAAAATAGATTATATATGAGATAAGGAGTTTATTGATACCCATATTGGCATACTTTGGTTCCGGGTCCAAAATTACTTCAAAAATTGATCCTAAAAATAAAAGGATAAATCTGAAATTTTAATAAAAAATCATGTTACTCATACTTTAATGATTCTAAATATGAAAATCCATTAAAAGTTGAGTTTAAATTGAGCTTGAAATCCTTGAAAAAATAGTTTCTCACTTTACCGGGTAAAATCCAAAATTTCAAGTTTAAAAATTCAAGTTTTGAAGGTGTCTAAGAAATATAATCAATAGATAATGATATAAATTAGGTTTATAAACTTTCCCAAGCAAGTTTGAAGAAAAACCCTCTTTAAGATAGCCTATTCCGAGGCCCCAAAGCTCAAAAATGGTGAAAATAGAGTAAAAAAGGCAAAAAATTGATTATTTATACTGTTTTGTGAAAAGTACCTCACGATCGCGAGGTCAACAATTGACCACGACTAATATGGTCATCACGATTTTAAGAAGGATACATACGACCATGATACCTACCCAACTCGAGCCTCGCGATTGCGATGAACAACTACCCAACTCTTTGTGATCGTGACGCTCCCCCACGCAATTGTGATGAGTAAATTGCTGGTGCATCAAAAATTGGGCACCAGCAATCAGCACAAGTCAAATATATTCCAAACAGACTCTCAAGATTTATTTGAGCTTTCACAAAAATAACTCGATAGTGATACTAGTCTAATTTTGATGTTTCAAACTCAATGAAACCATCATATTTCCCAAAAGAAGTCGTCTTCAACAAGTTAACCCCCAGGAATCCTTTCGGCTAAAATAATTTGATTCTCGTTTAAATGCTCAAAACTCTAAATATTGTCTCGAAACCCAAACCAACCATGCAGCTAACCCAAAATTGATATTTCAATCTAATAAAACTAACAGAATAATCAACCGAAGCTCGGATAATAAAATATTCACCAAAGTCAAATATATCACTTTAAAGGCTACTCAAAACCTCAAACTCACATAAATCATTCCTAAATGCTTTGAGTACCGTGTCAACCATTTCCACAACTCATAAATCACATAAAGAAACTGTGAGGAAGGGCAACATGGTCAAAATATAGAAAAAGCTAAAAATCTCCATGAGGATTGTTACAACTAGGGATCATTTCTTAGTTCATTTTTATTTTCATTGGTGATGGATGTGAATTGAAGCGTCATATACAAGGCGGAGGTGCTATGGTGTATGTTATTTTCAGATGATATAGTATTGATTGACGGGACTTATAATGGAGTTAACACTATGTTGGAGGTTTGAAGTGAAACCCTAGATTCTGAAGGATTCAGGTTGAGTAAGAACAAGATAGAATACTTGTAGTGTAAGTTTGTGATGCTTCATATAAGGTATGCATAAAAGTGAGGCTTGATATACAGGCCATCCCAAAAGAGTACGCTTTAAGCATCTTGGATGTTTAATCCAAGGAAATCGGGAGATTGATGATGACGTCGCACATCATATTTGTATGGAATAGATAAAATGAAGGCTCGCCTCAAAAGTCTTATGCAATAAAAATGTACCACCAAAATTTAAAGATAAGTTTTACAGAGTGGTGGTTAAACCATCTTTATTTTAAAGGTAAGTGTTACAGAGTGGTTGTTAGACCATCTTTATTGTATGGGACATGACACTGGCCAGTCAAGTACTCTCATGTTCAGAAGATGCAAGTTGCAGAGAAGAAGCTATTGAGATGGATGTGTGGGCATACTAGGATTGATAAGATTAGGAATGAAGATAGCTGAGACAGTGTGGAAATAGCCTCCATGGATGACAAGTTGAGAAAAGTAATATTGCGATAATTTGGGCATGTGAAGAGGAGATGCATTGAAGCTGAGGAGGTATGAGAGGTTGGATACAGTTAGTATGAGGAGAAGAAGGGTAGGTTGAAGAAGCATTGAGAGAGATAATTAGCCATGACAGGGTAGGAGAAGAGGATTTAAAGGTAGAAGATTAGGATAGAAGGTTAGTAGGTAGTTGAGTTTTGTCTTGCTTTTCGAAAGAATAGGCTTGGTGGGAGTCTGGTAGCACCATATATGTCATAATATTAGTCGTATACTTGAAGTTTCTTACTTTTGGTATCTGCTGCCATCTGTTGTCTATTAAGTTTCAGTTATTGTTTTATTTCATCATTGCTATTGTTCTTTTTGAATGCTATGTATTGCTTATTTCATCGTTGATATTGTTCTTTTTGAATGTTATGTACTGCTTTTGATGTAGTCATAGTATTGCTACTGTATGTAATTTATTATTCTTCTATTTATATTGATATGTATTGTTTCTTGTACCCAGATTATTGTATTATTTTGTGATAGTTTTTATTTTGTTACTATCTGCTGTTTTGTTATTATCTCGTATTCTTTGTACTTCTGTTACTTTTTTTGGGGACTGCTTTGGATTGTTTTCTTGTATCGGAGATCTATTGAAAATAACCTCTCTGCCTTGTAAGGGTATAAGCTTTGTGTACACATTACCCTCCTAGACCCGACTTGCGAGATTAAACTGGGTATGTTGTTGTTGTTGTTATTGTTTTGGAATCAAGAAAGATAAGCATTTGTTAATATAATCTTTGATTTTAAAGTTAAAAACAACAATCAAAATGCCTTAAAACACAAAAATTTATTATATTGCTTCAAATTACAAAATATTTTTAAAATATCGTGGATAGAGTTATTGTTGACCCTTCTTTTATTTTAAATTTAAAATCATGAAATATATTATCAATTGATTATCTTACTTCAATTCAGAAAATATTAAGAAATAAAATATTTTCTATTTTATTAAGAAATTTTTTTACCGTTATCTAAATAAAAAATAATAATGATATATATATATATATATATATATATATGACCTATATGAACAACAATATAACATAATTCGTGTTATCTCACAAGTGGGGTCTGAGGGGATAGGATAATATATGACCTATGTTATTAGTTAAAAAAAGTAAATGAAAATTTTCTATTTTAATTGATAAAATGAAGAAGAACGAAAAATTAGTTCACATTCTTTTTTATTAGTTAAACGGATTTTAAAAGAACAAAAAGACAAAAAAAAAAAACTTTAAAATAATATTTTTATTGGGAAAAGAATGTACTTAACATAATAATATGTATATTAGGAAAAGAGTATTTTTGACCGAATTAAGTAATAATAAGAGTATTTTTGGACTAAATTATCACGTATGACATTTTTGTTCAATTTTGCAATTTTTAACCATTTTTCATTGTTTATATAATTTCACACTCTTTGATACTTCCTCTATTCCATATTAGTTGTTCACATTCCCCCCGTCTTTTAAAAATCATAAATAATAATAAAAGTTTTACTAATTACTTTTTAAAAAAATTCTTTGAAACTTTACAAACTTGTTTACATTTTCAAAAAAAAATTAATTGTAAGAGTAAAATGGAAAAGATGTAATTAATTCTATCTTAATTTTATAACTGATAAGTGAGACAACTATTTTTAGTTATGTGAACAACTAAAATGGGACGATGGATAACTGAACACCTGTGGGAGTAAGCCATATATATATACTAGTTGGTTGTTGTCCGTGCTATGCATAGGTCTAATGCTGATACTCAAAAATTCTAAAATATTCATAATAGCATCATATATAATTTAGAACCTTCATCTATTTAGTTGATAAATTCCTTGATATGTATACACTATTTTATTTAGATCAATGAAATTCATATAAAGATATTTTAAGTTGTTAATTATTGTGATTTATAATACTTTCAATATAATTTTTAAATATAATAATGAATTAAAAAAGAAAATAAGATAAATAAATTAAAATGGCGAGGAGTAGAAAAATTTCCTATATATTTATTTATATACATGTGGGAATTAATAGGAGCTTTCCATTAAAAATAATACATGTGGGGAGTTAATAGGAGTTTTCCATAAATGGATGTGGTTGTACCTGTTCGTTCAATTCACGAGCACCCGAAAGCTCCAATAGAGTAGCCACTGGGGTAGCCTACATTTGGGGACCAATTTAGATCACATTTTATGATGTGATGTGGTGGGGCCTTCTCCCCAACCGCCAAACAATTAAAGAATGCAAATGAAATTAGTTCTGGAGTTTCAAAGCAAGACAGTATATTTAGGAAACAGCTATAATTGTAAGTTATTAAACATTATTGGATGTCATTGAATAATTTTATTTTTGAAACCAAATAACATGATCATTCAACCGTCTTTTTGGAGCAATAATTTTATTTTTTTAGTCGGTGCTCTTTTTTTCTTAGCAATCAAATATAAAAAGAGTGTATTTTTCAAATTCAAAATAAGAAGAAGAAGAAGAATGTATCAATGCACAGTTGATAGCAGATATGTGTATCATTGATACCAGATACATGTATCTTTGATATCAGATACATATACATATTTTATATAATAATTATATAGTTTATATACACATATTATATAAATATACATATTTTATACATCAACAATACAGTTTTTATACACATCATATACAGATACATATTGTATACAATAATGATACAGTTTGTATACACATCTTATACAGTTATATATATGTATATAATAATGATACAGTTTCTATACACATCATATACAGATACCCATTTTATACAACAATTATAATTTTTGTACACACCTTATACACCTTTATCTGTAATAATTAGATGCATATTCTATACACATCCTATACATTTTCTTTATAGATCTTATACATATACATATTTTATATAATAATTATACAGTTTCTATACACATTCTATACAATCTTCATTTCTCCAATTACAGGAAGAAATTGGAAAGGGAAAGCAAAATCGACTCTTTATCCTTAACAATCTCTATAATATTGCCGGAAAAAATAAAAAACCCTAAAAAAAATTATATTTAATTGTTAGAAAAATAAAGAAGCAATTTGAAGAGCAAAAACCTTTTTTTAAAAAGAGCGGCGAAAAAGAGAGAAAAGAGTAGCAAAAAAATAAAAAAAAAATAGAGAGAGAGGGAGAGAGAGTGGAGGGGGTTGGAGGGGGAGATGAGAGAGGGAGAGAGGGAGAGAGGAAATTTGACTATAAGTTATCATTATTTTGACCTAAAATACACTTAATGATACATGACTCAAATTTGAGCCATTAATTTTCCTAATTTTCACCTCATGTCCTTTCCCCAAAGGAAAACTTAACACATATACTATGCTACTATATAATAAATGGGGCCTAAAAAATTTGCTTTTTGAGCTTACTCCTAAGCCAGCCCTAACTTAATTGTAAGTATTGATTATGTGAAAAATATTTACACATTCGATATGATTAAAAACGATATTCACTTAGTCTCAAAATAACTTTCATATTTTTTATTTACACTTTTTTAAGAAGACTTTAATAAGAGAAGCATTTTGACTACTTTATCCTCTTAAAATATTATACCCTATTATATCTCCTGTGTGTGTGGGAGAGAGAGAGAAAACTACTCCCTCTAATTCAATATAAGTAAATTGTTGGAGTATGACACTTCCCTTAAGAAAGATAGTTTAGGATATAAATTAAAGAATAATTTTTCAACACCATCCTTTTGGTTCGTCTCAAGCTCTTTTAAAAAATAGTTAAAAACTTTATTGAAAAAAAGGGTAAACCTGGAACAAATAATTAAGGCAAAATTTTACCCATAGACAATTTAGACCCCTCCTAACTAACTCTTTGGTCTAAGTTTTATTAATTACAATTTATAGGCGGCAGTTAGTAAGAAACGTATAAATGTCTATATATACAAATCTATCTTGTCTTTTTTTTTTTTCCTCATTATTCAATTACAAAAAAAAAAAGGCAAGGTAGCAATTTTAAAGGTGAGAAATATTAATTAATGCCCTTAATTATTATAACTTCCCCTCCCTTAATTATCTATAACTTCCCACAATATTGTCCTTCCATATATTATCGTTTAAACAAGGGAGAAAAAATAAATATTCTCTTTCCATATTCTCCTTCGACAGAACACGCTGAAAAAATCAAGAAAAAGGGAAAATGCAACATAAAAAATTGATAGGATATATGCAATTACATGTATATAATAAAAAAAAAATCATAAAAATTATTATGTATATGTATAATTACTAATAATTATATGTATATACAAACGACATTACTGTAATATTATGTATATGTATTAGTTTATATACAATTAAATATTGTATATATGTAATATATATTAAATAATTGGAAAAGAATCTAGTACTAGAAACAAACAATAACTATATGTATATTTATAATTTTACATCAAGTATATGTATATGCAATTACATGTATATAATAACGTTTGTTTTTTTATAAAAATTATTATATATATATACACAAAACAACATTAATTGAAATTAACCCAATATACAAACGAAATTATATATATCTATTACTTTTTAATGTTAATTAGCCGAAAAACAGCCAACAGGTGAGAGAGTGCATTTTTTTCAACTTAAATTAACCCAATATATACGCTACTTCATTTGTATATAAGGCCCACATAATTAACAGCTTTTTTAACTACTTTTAACCATGTAGTGTAATTATTTTAAACATTAACTATGTTAAGTAATTATGTAGTTATTTTATCTATACTGTGTAATTTTTCCAATAATTAATACACTATTGAACTTTGAAAAATTTAACTTATTTTAGACTATAAAAAAATTTTCAAAATTCACTTATATTAAACTAAAAAGAGTACTTAATTTTATCTTGAATTTTTTCGGGTGATTTTCTACAACACTGTTATTACAGCTTGTATGGGCTAAAAGTATGACTATGAAGTCTCACAAAATTTTCATTAAACATTATAGAGGCTAGGCAGGGAAACATATATATGAGAGCTGCACATATCTACCAACATTAAAAGCTATATGAAGAATGAACCATATACATTGAACAGTATAATCACAGTTTTTTCAAAGAGAGCTAGCTAGAAAGACAAATGTCCTAACCAAACCTCACAAAACGTGTCAATGCTTCATGCTTTGTTGATGCTTCATGCTTGTTAACATGGTATTATAAATGGATTAGAGTTTAATCTCTCTAAGAATTCCAACAATTTTAAGTGGCCTAAAAGGTGATTATGGTGACTGTAATTGAAAAGATAATTAAGACATACTTCCTCTGTTTTAATTTGTTTATTTGGTTTTGATTTGACAAATAATTTTAAAAGGTAAAGAAGATTTTTAATTCTTGTAATCTTAAATCAAAGATATGTAAATGTATCAAAATATTTTTAAATTTTATAGTTTTAAACATATATATAAAAAGTTAAAATTAAAACATTATTAAAAAAGAAACATTCTTTTTTATAACTGAAGATAACGAGACATACAAATTTAAACGGACACAATAATATATTACTCCAACGGTCCTACCTCACAAACAAGACAAATATAGTGATAGTATAGAAACTGTCGAATCATGCATAGTTCCCTATCAGAGAGGAGGTAGACGGTTAGTTAGGGAGGGCTTCTGATCGAAAGTGATAGAAGAGTTTACAATTCAATGGTCCTTCAAATTTTTACAATTGAGTATAAGTAATAAGTGGGTGAACTTTTTCTCACTGAAAATTTTTATTTTGTGCCTCACCCAATTGATAATAGCATCAAATACTACAATTTTACAAGTATCAAATCCGAATTTTATATTTTAGAGTCTACATGTCTTGAAAGATAAAAAGAAGCCTCATACAATTATTATCAATTGTGTGAGACATGAAATAAAAAAATTCGCCATAGCCAAACTTTTTATTTTACACTTTAACCTTCATATTTATTCTCGTAAAATAACTGAAAATTGTTAAAACAAGCAAAACCCTTTCCAACCTTTTTCTTCCCAAACTCTCCAGCACCATTGTTTCACGTTCTTCTCACCTTCTCCTCCTCCTTCCTTTTCTTTTTTAGGAATATACTCTCCTTCAAAACGTTTTTTAATAGTAGATTCCCGATTGCATTTATGTTTTTGTTAAGAAGATTTGTGGAGAAAAAGAAGTGAAAAAGAATTTTAAAATATTGATGGGTATTTTTGGACTGCATTTGCTTCGCTCTTGAGCTTGGAATAGGATCATTGAAGGGTAAATTTCATATATATATAATAATATAATTAGTTTGCAATAAATATATCCATATATTTTTACATAAAAAATAGCCCAAAAATATATACTAGCCCAAAATTTTCGCCAGTGACCAAACATGTGACACTACTTTGGACAATATTATATCACATTATTGGTCTCTGCCCTTTTACTTGTTCTATTTATATCTGGTCCAATTAAAGCAATATCCGCATATGAAAGGTAGTATACAAAGGTATTTGATAGGCTTAATTTAACACACACGTGGTCTGGCCGTTTAATTTTTCAATAAGTTTTATTTGAATTTTTGAATTGCAATTTGTTTCAGTTGAGCGTTGAACACTTCATTATTGGGATTTTACATAATTCCATGTGACCAAAAAAAAATTTAAGTAAAATGTTTGTATGTATATGTAATCTCTTGATATTGTATAAATAGTTATGTAATGTATCAATATTATATAAATGGTGTATAAATGGGTATATATGGTATAAAATTATGTATTAGAATGTACAACCAAAAATAACCTCATGCATATGCAATGTATCGCATACGTATAAACAGTTATATAATGTATCGATATTATATAAATAGTATATAAATGTGTATATATAATGTATAACTATATACCAAAAGATGTATATGCATTCATATACATTGTTTATACAATATTTATACACTTGATTGTTAATATAATTTTTTTCTATACACATATCACTTTTATAGAGGAAACTCTAGAATTCCTGCATGAAAAACTAGTTAAACAACAAGGGTCAGTGGATGACAGCCAGCTTATTTGTAGCAAAGTTGGGGTGGGGGAAGTGAAGCTTTAAAGGAAAAGCTGTTGGGAGTCGGGAGTCTTTGAAAAGGCCATTAATAGAAGTTGGAGAAGATGGAGGAAGAAAGAAGAAGAAGAAAAGTGGAGAAGTTTGTGTCGCTTGATCTGAATGAATTCATCTTTTCCTAATACTAGTAAATAGGGTTGTCTCGTCCATTAGGCCACTTAGACATTTGTCTAGGGCCCCATAATTATGAAGACTCCATTTTTTATGTAAAAATAGTTATATATACTATATATAAAAAATTATTGAAATCTTTAATTAGCATAAAAAATATTGACCAATTCAAAGCGTATGACAAGATTTTTGGTTTTCTATTTAGTGGTCAAACATTGAGATTACTAGATAATGAAAATTTGAAAAAAAAATTGTCTTAATCTTGAATATTCCCTAATGCATAATAATTCACTTGACATTGATGGTTTAGATTTATTTTCTGAATTCAAAGTGTTAGGGGAAATAGTAAAAGTAGAAGATAATAATGTGATTGATATATTCAGCCAAATAAAACAACTTGATTCCATTCCTAATGTCTATATTGCTTATAGAATAATTGTAGTGTCACGCCCCGAGTTCCAACGGGACATGATTGGCACCCGAAGCCGATATGGCTCGAGAGAACCAATTTTTGCTCATGTACATTCGTGTGCATATTCTTGTACGAACATCATACTACTTCATGTAACCGATAACATATAAAATTCCAATGGCGGAAATCATGGAAAGCATGTACAATATGTGAAACTTGGCCGTTAGGGCCATCTAGTCGAGTGAACATACATCTCTTTCATCCATATACCCACATACGTCTACAAAAGCCTCTAACTGATGCATTTACAAGACCAACTAAAGTCGGGACAAGTCCCCGCTTTATCCTTATAATATCAAAAACAAATGTACAACTGTGACTCGGAAAATCCCAAACCAACTGGGACTCACCAAAGATCTGCAAATACTGTCAACCTACTGTGGAGGCCTACTAGTGCCTGCACCTGCACATGTAAGGTAAGTCCCCCAAGAGGGGTCAGCACGAAGAATGTATTGAGTATGTAAGGCAATAAGTAATTGTGAAAGATATGGAAATGTTAATAAAATCAACTGTAAGTGATCGCATCATGTGAATAATTGCCATCAAGTACTCATGTGGGATCAGGTGCATTATTTCTTTATTTTCACTTTACTTTATCATCACTCGTATAATCATCAATCATGTAATTGCCCGGGCCCAACTGATCAGTGGGAAATAACATTGGGATCGTCTCTAGCTAGGCTTATGCCCCTTTGAGCTGCCACCCATAAATCAATAAAGCAGGTTCGTCTCTAGCTAGGCTTATGCCCCTTTGAGCTGCCCCCTGTATCCAATAATCATTCGGGATCGCCCCTAGCTAGGCTTTCCGCCCCTTTGGGTTGCCACCCGTTCTCAACAAGTGTTCATTTACCACATATGCATTATTTTACTTCTTTACTTTTGAGAGATTGGTGTCTTTACTTGTGAGAGATTGGTATCTTTACTTGTGAGAGATTGATACTTTTGTATCCATGACATTGTTGGAAGCTTTGGAACAATAACCAATGTGCAAGAGACATGCAAATAAACATTAACCAATGACTATGAACCATGTGAATCACCATTGATCCGATGAAGAATATGATATGGCAACTTGAAATGAAATACTTTTGGACAATAATCAATGAACAAGATACACTAATATAACCACTATTGGAACTTTGGCATGTGACCTTAACAATATTGATGAATGTGTGACATGAGCTTCACAACTGATCAATGAATAGGAAACATATGTTAATGACCATTGATAACCGGATATAGGATACCTTAACACATTTCGGGAAGGAACAAGTGTAATGTCAATGTGAATACTATTGCAACCTAACATGATTAGAAAAGCTATTTAAGGCTCTCTTTCCTCCGTTACTTTCTTTGCTATAGCTTCCTTAGAAGTTACCACATTATGACAACTTTGGAACTTCGGTCAATGCATACGAGATAAGCGGATCATCATCCATCTAAGAGTAGGGCATATGTGAATAACAAGATATGTCAATCGTAGTTGGAATATAACACTTTTGGAACCTTAGGATGATGATTCATATTAGTTAATGAACATGTGTCATACTATTCACCATTGACCAATGAGTAAAGAACATATGAGTAACACTAGTCAACTATCGGATACGGAATACCTTAGAGTATTTCGGAATCGAGTGAGTATTATGACAATGTGAGCACCATATGCTGTAGAAGGACTTAGAAGAGAAACCTTACATACCTTTACTTCCAAGTATGAGTACACAAGTCTATATATGAACACAACAGTCCAGCTTCTTCCTTATATTTCACTCTATAATACAAGTACATAACGAAGCTTATATTAGCAACCAACTACCTTACAAGTGCACAAGATGACCATGAATCACATAGTTACTTTAGAACGTCATTTCGCCTTCTTACAATGTCATTTATTGCATCAACATGCCAGCACTACCATAACATTCCACTCATTGACCAAGATTTTATACAACAATAGCATTTCGCATCACACTTACCCTTTATGCCTTCTCATTATCATTCCGTCACATTTACTC
Organism: Capsicum rhomboideum; assembly: GCA_031232105.1. Taxonomy (NCBI): domain Eukaryota; kingdom Viridiplantae; phylum Streptophyta; class Magnoliopsida; order Solanales; family Solanaceae; genus Capsicum; species Capsicum rhomboideum. Next base: position 35,540,887 of record CP124719.1, read on the forward strand.
CTATCAATTTGCCTCATAACAACATATAAACAATAACCCATACTTAATACAGTCCAACACACCTCCATACGACACTTTAAAGTCATAAAAACGGCATTACAAGTTGATAATTACATCCAAAAACGGTATCGGGGCTTTCGGGGATCAACTAGAGACGAAAACACACAAACTTAATTCTGGAGCTGACCTGCGCTGCCACCTACGCACGCAGGTGGCTGAGGTGCGCGCGCAGGTGCCCTCTGGTAGCAGCCAGAGGCATCTGCGTTGGCATCTGCGCCCGCAGGTGCCTCCGTCCGCGGGGGCGGATGCCCGTTTGGTCCGAAATGGCTTCTTTTTGGGTCTTTTAATTCCATGAATGGTACATGATCATAACCAACCTCATTTTAAAATATTTTGATCATCTAACACACCAACTACCAGCCATGATTTCACAACACACATAACAACACCCAAAACCACACTTTACGGTCAATACGTCACCAAATCCATAACCAATTTCACAATAGAAATTCCAAACATTATACACAAGTATTAAACAAAGTAAGCCTATAATCACATCTCATATGTCAATATTTACTCCATCAAGTTCACTCCCTTCAAGACCACAAGTTCATGTTCAAGTTTACAAGACAACACCATCCTCCAATTTAGTAAACACAAATTGTTTTGCACATAGGGAGCTTCTCCCACTTCACCAGCATAACCAACATAATATACACCATCTCTCATGCATAAAATATATTAAACCATCATAATAAACACTTACCAATACACACCAAGTGATGATTTTGTCCAAAAGGATGACTTAGGGTTCTTGAGAGGCAAAGGAGATAATGTTGGAAAAGTCTAGAAAATGTTATGAGAGTCCAAATGAATAAAAGCTGATTTTTCCTACTTTATATAGTCCCTCATGTCTCCCTTATCTTTTCTTAGCATTTAAGGAAATGTTTATTTGGTCAAATGGATCAATTTTTGGAAGAATGGGTCAAAAATTCCACATTTGGGCCATGTCTTCCTTATACTTTTTAGGCTTCATTTAAGGGCCCAATGATGCAAGACTTCTTGATGTCCACAATTTAATACATAACTCATCAATTCTCTCATGTTTTCATATTTCCACAAATGTACACGTAGTCATATAGGTTCGACAACATACGGGGCATTACGCCTCCTACAAAGGTCTAACCCCATGTACTAGGCCCAATATCAATTATCTCCTCAACAACCTTCCAAGATACATACTGTTGACTTCCGACACTTAAGTATCCATTGTTCAACATCGTCAAGTAGGGTTTGGATACGGGATGTTACATGTAGACACGTAATTTTTGACCCTTCCTGAGTTTTGATCCACTTTTAGTTTTAAATATGTAATTTTAGCCTAGTCTTTTGCATTAGATTTTATTTCAGGTTTAGTAGGGCTTTATTTGGAAAATTATGAAAAAAGTTTAAATTGAGTTTAGGATAAGTTTTATATTATATTATATTTTCTATTTTTTATTTGTGTTTTCATTTTTATGAAAAAAAAAATTACAAAATATTTATACTCTTTTAACTTAGATTTAATAAATAATCTAGTGAATTTTGATATTGTCTTAGTCATAATTTTCGGATTAGCCATTAAACTTTTCTACATTTTATTAGTATAAAAGTGATTAGCTAATATTTTATATAAATATCCAATTGGAAAAAAAAAAAATCCTAAGCTACGCAACACCCTTGTAACCTCACGCCCCTCCCCCTCAATCCCCCATAATCTGCACACTAACTAAAACTCCCTCAACTCCCTCACAACCCACAACACACACAAATCCTCAACTTCCACATCCCTCACTCCCTCACGCCTAATATCTGCACACAACACACTACATACACTTAACACACACACTACTACACATACTCCTATATATACCACAACAATACATATACAACAGAACATGCAAAAACATAAAGAAAAAAAAAATCCTCTACCATCCTAACCTTTCCAGCAAACACACATACAATACACACACATAACAAGCAACAAAATTGCTCCTTTCCAGAAAAGAACCAAACAATATTACTCCCTCACGGTCCAATACATCACCAAGAATTCCCAGAAATTATCACTCTCTCACGTCCCAAACTCCTTCCCGCCTTTGAGGTTCATTCACGATTTCAAGTTCGTGGCTTTTGAATGCTAGCTAGTGGAAAATAATTTTTGTAAGAGGTAACCCTCAATCTTTCTTTGTAATCTAGTTTAACAATTAAATGAAACTTGATTTCAATATAATATTATGAAGTTGCTCAAATTCATACATATTTGATCTATTAATATTTTTTATGTTATAATATAGAGTATGTGGAGATGTTTGGAATTATTAAATTTATATTAAAATCAGAATATATCATAGGGTAACATGTTTAAATTTCTGACCTTTACCTTATTTTAATTAATATATGGGTTGATGGATAAATTGATTTTTTCCTATGACTTAATGTTTATGGGATGCTTAGATCAAATTACATTATCTTGAATTAGTATATGAAGAATGGAGATCTAGAACTTAGACAGACTCTTTAGAAAGACGTGTGAGATTGTCGTCGATTAAAAAGCAATTGGCCGATGAACATATCTTGTGTTTTATAATTCATATAGACTATTTAGAAAATTAATAAAATTTTGAAAAAAAAGTAAACAAATATTAGGGCTCCTTTAATTCTAGACAGCACAACCTTGAATAATACACCGTCTTAACCGACATATGTCAAAGCTAAGGTCGCAACCTTGCATCTTAGCCAAGACCCATAAAAGTCCTAAAATATCAAAGCATACCATAGGCATAATTAATAAATTCATTTATCCAAGATTAATTTAAGTCAAGTATAAGTTGATAAAAGCGACCGTGCTAGAACCACGGGACTCGAGGGATGCCTTATACCTTCCCCTCGATCAACAAAATTCCTTACCCGACCTTCTGTTTTCGCAGACCAATAAAGAGTCATTTCCTTTTGATTAGGGATTCGAAAAGGTGACTTGGAACACCATAACTCAATTCCAAGTGGCGACTCTGTAAATAAAATAATCCCTACTCAATATCGTCACTTTAATTGGAAAAACCCTTCGAAACGAACGAAAAAGGGGTGTGACAATAATGTTGACAGCTCCTATTACGATTGCCTCAGCCGAAAGAAGTTTTTCAAAATTAAAATTGATAAAGTCTTACCTAAGATCAACAATGACTTAAGAGAGATTGAATGTATTAGCTATATTGTCAATTGAAAAAGAATTATTAGAAAGTATTGACTATAAAAAAAAATATTAGTAATTTTGCATCTCTAAAAGATAGAAAAATAACTTTTAAATAAATAAATATACATAAAAAATTTAAGATAAGGCCCATCATTAGAGTTTCGGCTTAGGCCCCCCATATAGTTGAGACGCCCCTACTAGTAAAAGGTAAAAGGAGTTTGCTTTTGCTTTTTCTTCCTGATAAGGAGTTTGCTTTTGCTTTTATTTTGAAAAAAAAAAAGAAGAGGAAAATGGGTTATTACTTGGAACAAATCAGGGAATCTAAGATTATATGGTTGGAAGTGACGACTGTGATTGGATGAGCTCATTCACTATGTCTTCACTGGTCACATGGCTAATCCACGAAGCAAGCAGCTACTTTCGGAAATGAAAAATGGTCGAACGGTCAATTTCAGTAATTAAAAAATAGTAAAAAAATAAATAATTATTTTTTGTGTAAGAAATTTAACTTAATGAATATTTTGTCTAATTTTTCCACCATTGACACTACTAAAACATGGGCTTTGCCAATGGACGTCAATCAGCTTTAAGAGGTCATCAAGAAAAAACTAACAGATTAAAGCATGTTAGTAATATTCATCTCTAATGACCAAAATTGACGGATTCCGTCGGTTAATACCAAGAGAAGCCATCGACAAGTAAATTTGAAACATCACAATTTTAATAACCCAATAAAAAAAAATCGATGGAGTTATGTTAAACAAAAAACAATTTAAATAAAAAAAATGACGGAATGTGACAATTTGTTTAATTAAAATCTATTAAAAGTTTTTAATTTACATACAATCGATGGGTACCGCTGGTTTTCTAGATAATTTTACGAACATATCGCTGGTTGCTACCAATGTGCCATCAATTTCTTCAAATTTTTGGGCATTTAATTTACAATTATCTACGGATGTCGTCAATTGGCTGCATATTTCTTTGAAAAAACTGACAAGCAGTGGCCAGTTTATAGTTACATCACCATGACCACCTCTGCAGCTTAACTGGGCTCCACCCCTAGCAACATGAGAACCACCTCTCTCACTTTGTGTATATAACGTTTCGTAAGTTCAAATTATATTGAACTAGCTAAATGCGTGTGATTTGACTCAAACGTGTATAGTCGTGTGTCTAAGGTTATATATCCATCCTAAATGATGAGAAATCGAATTTAGATTTTAACGTATTAAACTGTTCTTCAGAGTTCCATAGAAAAAGTTATGTGAGTTTTATAAAATTACCACACAAAAGTTGAAAATTCACCTAAGTGTCGAAATTGAGATGACCTCGCCTAGCGAAGCTGAGAGCAAGGAAGGCCCTCACCATGGACCTTGCCCCATGAGGCTTATAGTAAGGCAGACCCTCGCCCTAGGCATCGCTCCGCGAGTCTCTGCCCTTCGCTCTGTGATCCCTTACCCCTCTTTCATTCCCCGAGTCTAAATCCTGAGCGAGGCTAGAACCTGATGTCACTACTGGCTCGAGCGTACCCTTGGTATGGCGTGCTATTAAAATATAAATCGAAAGACAGGCGAAAACTCTGAATCACATGAAGTAAGATTTAAGCTTTGAAAATCAAAGCAAAATATACTTAAATAAATTGAGACATAAAGTCAATTGAAAATTGAATACTATTGAACTGACTGATCACTATTTGTTATTGAAACCTTTATAGATATAAATGAATATTGTTTGTCGAAACAAGACTTTCGGTCTACCTTTGTTTAGCAAATACTAAACTACTGAGCTACTATATTAGATATAAGCTAAGTCCTTTAAATGCAAGGAGGACTCACCACAAGATGAGGAGGTGAAATCTTATGAACCATTTGGTGGTTGCAGATCTGAGTACCTGAATATGCATCATTAAACGATGCATTCCTAAATGACGTAAGTACATGAAATATACGGTATGTAATAAAGTTGAAGTGAAACAACACAATATTTGATAAACTGAATAACTGGACATGAGTATGATATACATCAAGGTCATGAATTTACTAAACAATAAGATAATAAGAATCCTCATTATCTGAATCACAAATGCAACTGAAATGCTAACCCAAAAAGGATAAACTGAATGTCTAAAACTAAGTAATAAGTAATTTGTAAACAAGCATTATAAAACATGTTTAGAAACTGGTGTTCTGGTGACATAAATCATACTTAAATAAAATACTGAGTTTTCTGATCAGGGAGTTTCTAATAATAGAGATGCATCATACGAGCTCACGATAGCTAATCTCTAGCCTGATTGGGGAAGTCATCCTATGCCTTGCTAGGAAATAGAACATAATTGAGCTATGGATCTGTACTGAGACCTTACCACGAGTTGTGGAGTGACAGTGACTTGTGGGATCCTGTCTTGAAAATTTCAGCTTCATTTTAAAAAGGGTATTTTTGATTTTTCCTTTCTCTAATACCATATCCCACGGCATTTTGACTATCAAAAAGTATAAATATGAGATCCATAAGTCAATTATCACTTTTGATTCTTCCAACAAGTCAAGAACAAGCTCTAAGGAAAATCAAATAACCTAGGGTTCTTATTTTAGCAAGCTAATCACGTCTTCTTGTGTCAATTTGTTGTCTTAATCAGACACGCAAGATTTCAATGATGGATTCCTTTCATCCTCACGTCCAAGTACTTTCAAGATTATATGAAATTCCTTTCAAATCTAGAGTATATGCCCAAGCCATCAAAGTTGATTCTTTATTTATTTAACTTGATTTCTATTTAAAAGGTTCCCATGATCTTATGATTATCTTGCAAATTTCGTACTTATGCATTGAAACTGACGTTTTAAGATTTCCTTAAGAATTATGAACTCTATGTTGAAAAGACAAGCTTTTAAACACAACATTTTATGCATATTCTTCATGACATGAAAGTGAGCACAGGCTCACAATAATACAAATTTACAGATATATTGAGCACAGATCCAAACTATGATTCAACTATATTACGTGATAGGATAAGAATACTAGTATATTTTGGGAGGATTATTTAGCACCGAAAGGACAAGGATTCAGATAATCCAAGTCTCATAACTACGTTGGCACCATAGATTTCATCCAAGAGACATGATTAAGGATCTTTAGTTCATGGTTCTGTACTTTGGTTGGTCAGAACAACGTCTTTTCCAGTGAGCATGTGAGAGGCTAGACATCATGAGCCCACATGGTGTTTGTCGGTTATAAGAAACTCCCCACATGTATAAACTTTATGAAATCACTATCCATATACTCATGAAACATTTTTATGCAGACTTTATTCATCATAATTTCTATCTCAGGTTTTCAGTTTGTTTAAGCCATATTTTGTGACTCTCTCATAACCGCTATTTCACATCTTATCTACTGTTTTAAGCTAATCATTACATGTTTTCATGATCAGTTGTTCAATTTATGATATATATATATATATATATATAACTTGCATACCAATACATTCCATTGTATTGACTGTGTTTTGCACTATATCTTTTATGTGATTTAGATTTAAGTACTCGAGCTTAAGGTTTGTTGCTATACATTCGGTAGCACCTAACATTCAGCTGATTGGTGAGCACTCCTATCATCCAGGAGGAGCAGAGTTATCTTTAGTATTCTTCTTAGTTTGATTTAGACTTTTGATTCAATAAAGGTTATAGGGTCTTGTCCCGGTTGACTCTTATGTTAGTAGTAGAGGTTTCACTAGACAGACAGTTAGTTAGTAGTTGACAGTCTTTCATTTATTTTCAGTCATAATTTAATAAAGAATGTCTCTTTTTAGATTTAGCCCGCTATCACTGATTCACTGTTTATGTTTACGCTTCGGTTTCATTATTTATATTACTCCATGGATACGCTATGCCAAGGGTCCTTCAGGACCACTAGTGATCAGCTAGTTATTGCTCACGGCTAGTGTGTAGACTCGGGGCATGACATAAGTCTTGAAAAATAATTTGGAGAATAAATAATTAATGTTAAGGGTAAAACATGAAAAACAATAAAAAAAAAAATTTAATATGTTAGAAGTGACCAATAAAAATGAAAATCTATTTTTGAAATAAGTGATAAGTAAAAATGAACGGAAGAAGTATAATTTAAAATGTAAGTTTGAAATATTATAATTCGACCCGATTGCACGTAATTAATGTTTTGGTGAGTAAAAAGAGAAAAAAATAAAAGTGGTCCACGTGTCTTTTCTTTTAAAAAAAAATCAAAACTAGAATGATCTTCTCTCCACAACTCTCTCTAGTTGGTGTGTTCGTATAAATATACTACCAATTAGTGCCAAAGAACTGAAGAAAACTATTTATCATCAACACAAAGACAAACTTCTGAAGTTTCATGAGAAGGAGACCCCCACAACACAACACACCACCCCCATAAACCCACTATCCCAATGATGTCTGAGTGTGAGAAAGATTTGGAAGTGCTGAGAGAGACTTTTAAATCTGGGAAAACCAGAGAAGCAGCCTGGAGGAGGTCACAATTGAAGTCCTTGCTAAGACTTCTTGAAGAGAAAGAAGATGACATCTTCAAAGCTCTCAAACAAGACCTGGGAAAACACCATGTTGAGGCTTACAGAGATGAGGTAATGAGATTTACATATTTATGATCATGTTTGTAAAGGGCAACAAAATCAAACATAATATCACAGACGGGGCTAAAAATAAAATTAAAGAAAAACACATGTAATTGTCCTGAAATATCCGACTGAATCAGTCCCTTTTAAGGATAAGCTAATGCTTGTTGAATATTTTCTATTTGTTTTGCTATTTACATCATAAAAATTTAGGATCGAGGCAATGGGTAAAAGTTTTTTGAGGCACTATTTTATTGCATATAAATTGGACATTTATTGCGCTATTCTTTTTTTGCTGTAGTGGAAAGCTTCTTTTATTTCATGATGGTGGTACATACTCTCTCCATTTTATTTTACTTGGCAATGGTTGACTTGATATATTTCTTACGAAAATTTTAATTAAATGTGTATTTTACTAAACTGACATTTTAATAATATCTTGAAACTCTAAATTTTACTATTACTATTTTATGTATTTATTTGATATTAAGGGTATAAAGAAAAAATATAATAAAATTCTCTTGATTTAGTAAATTGAATAAGTAAATTAGAATAACTACTTTTACTATCGGGCCAAGTAATAATATGAAACGGAAGAAGTAGTAAAATAAATTCCATGAGCTTATTAAATGATACCAAAAAAAAAAAAAAAAAAATTTAAAGGCCCCCCTGTGTGGTTAATTTTTTGCCATTTGCCCTATTATAAATATGATTGGGTTAATTTTGAAATATTTAGCAAGAGGGTGAAGTGACAGCCTAACTAATTGAATATCCTCAACTTTATCAAGTACCTTGTGAGATTGGGTTGGAAAGTACTCTCTAGTCTGCTTATTCACATGTGTAATATGTATAATATGTTGGCAAGATTTATTTTAAAGGAAGTTGAGAGGGTTACCCTATGGTTTGGAGCCAATAAACCAAGAATTTTAACGGGGGATTAAAAAAAAATTGGATGAATGGCATAGCTGGATTAGATCCTGGAATCTAAAACAATCTCCGAGCCATATTTGTTGTTACCTAAAAACTTTCCTTGTGTCAAGAGAATTCAACAATTTATGTATATATCAAAATTTTTGATTTTACCCCTCTTGCTGATTTAAATACCTCATAACATGTAATTTTCCCCCTGATTACGATGTAGGAGAAGGCATGATTTAATTAACATGATTATCATTGTGAGTAAGTATAGCAATTCCATCTGAACTAAGAATTGTCTCCGTTGTGATCTGTAGATTGGAACATTAGTAAAATCTGTCAATTATGCACTGGAAGGCTTAAAACAATGGATGTCTAGCAAAAAGGTACTGTCTACAAAAATAAAACTACTCTTGTAACTTTGTATCTTGGTTCAAATAAAAACTAGCCTTTGTTATTGATTGACAGGCCAAATTGCCAATTGTTGCATTCCCTGCTTCAGCAGAGCTGGTTCCTGAGCCTCTTGGTCTAGTCCTCATTATTTCCTCTTGGAATTTTCCTTTTAGTAAGTTTTTTCTCCTTTAAATTTGAATTTTAAATTTCTGACTTTATTAGAAGATGACAAATTTTATACTAATCGTTATTACACTTAAAACTTGGCGGAAAACATAATCACAGCAAAAAAATAAAAAATAAAAAAAATGGTAATTCTCTTTGGAGATCTAGTATTAATAGCCTGTTTTACCAAACTTTTAAAATCAGCTTATTTTCAGAAGTGCTTTTTTCAAAAGTATTATTCAAAAAAGTACTTTTGGTGAGAAGCAGTTTGTGTTTGACCAATACAATTAAAAAGCACTTTTGAGCAGTAATTAGTGATTGATCAAGCTTTTAAAAGTGCTTTTAAGTATATTTTTCTCATAAGTGCTTTTTTCAAAAGTGTTTTTAGAGAGAAGTTACTTTTTTTAGCTTATGAAAAACTAATTTTTTTACTCCCGAGAAGCACTTATTTTCTTCCATAAGCTTGGCCAAACACCTCAATTTTTTAAAATAAACACTTTTGAAAAAAATAAGCACTTTTGGGAAAAAAATAAGCTTGGCCAAACAGGCTATTAATGTTCTCTCTTTAGTTTTAAAAAAAAAAAGGAAATTGCTAAATCGAATTTCATTTCTAGAGATTAAATCATAAATGATGGTGTGACATCAATAAATATACTCCCTCCAGTCATTTTTCCCGGTTCATATTTGATTTGCATACCTCTTAAAAAATAATTAATAAAATAATAAATTTATTATATAATCTTCTGAATTTAATGAATTCAGAAATGTATTAAGAAATGCTATAGTTAATAATAAAGATAAATTATGAATTAAGTGATAAATTATCTTTTAATTTTATAAATTGAATAAAAATAAAATTTATTTTAATAAAAGAAACAACTACAAATAACGAACGAGTACGAGCAAAAATTTACGGGCACTTGTCATCCTCCTCCTTATTAATAAGTGTGGGTCTTTGATGGACCAAATCCATCTCGGCCGTCCACCTCTCCTTTGATCCGACGGATCTTATTCGTTCATCCATCTCTTGGTCCTAATTAATTATTTTAACTCATTTAGATATTAGAAAATTAATAATATTTAATTAAAAAAATAAATAAATACAAAGTGTGAGTCCCAGGGTCGACCAAACCCATCTTGGCCGTCCACCTCTCCCTTTGATCCGACGGATCTTATCCGTTTCTCCACGTCTTTAGTCCTAATTAATTATTTTAACTCATTTAGGTATTAAAAAATTAATAATATTTAATTAAAAAAAGTAAATAAATACAAAATGATAAATTAAGGGACGAACCCACCTGCTTCAACCCGGTGATTTTACTATATCACCCCTAATTAATTATTATAAGTCGTTTAAATATTAGAAAATTGATAATATTTAATTAAAAAAAAGAAAGTAAAATAGACACAAAATGAGAAATTACATTACGTTAAAAAGTGTGGGTCTTTGGTGGACCAAATCCATCTCGGCCGTCCACCTCCCCTTTGATCCGACGGATTTTATTCGTTCCTCCACCTCTTGGTCCTAATTAATTATTTTAACTCATTTAGGTATTAGAAAATTAATAATATTTAATTAAAAAAAGTAAATAAATACAAAGTGTGAGTCCCAGGGTCGACCAAACCCATCTTGGCCGTCCCCCTCCCCCTTTGATCCGACGGATCTTAGCCGTTCCTTCACCTCTTTAGTCCTAATTAATTATTTTAACTCATTTAGGTATTAAAAAATTAATAATATTTAATTAAAAAAAGTAAATAAATACAAAATGATAAATTAAGGGATGAACCCACCTGCTTCAACCCGGTGATTTTACTATATCACCCCTAATTAATTATTATAAGTCGTTTAAATATTAGAAAATTGATAATATTTAATTAAAAAAAAAAAGTAAAATAGACACAAAATGATAAATTACATTACGTTAAAAAGTAATATAATTAACAGCTTCAAATATTTCAATAACATAAAAAATTTGATCGACTGTCGAAATTATATCGGTGTCGCGTAAATTGGGACAACGGAAATATATATTATTTGAAAGACATAAAATTAGTACTATAAATCATAATAATCAATAACTTAAAATATTTTAAAATATACAAAAGTTTGATCGACTATCTAAATGTCATCTATGCCGCGTAAAATGAATAAATTAGCAAATTATGTAAGAAGTATTACAAATAACAATAATTAACAACTTAAAATATTTTAAGACCATATAAAAAATTAATTGACTTACTAAATTTCATTTGTGTCACATAAATTGAGACAGAGAAAATAATATGGGCCCGTGCCTGTGATCTGATGGTCCACATTCATTCCTTCGCATTGAATTTGCTAACTTTACTAAGGGTACAGTCGTAAATAACTAATTGTCTTTTACAATATCCTTTCAATGCTCTCCACCAGTCACGATTTTTGGTTTCCACGTATTCCAAAACGTTAGCAAAGTAATACTTCCTCCATTTAAAAAGAATGACCTGCTTTCTTTTTTAATCCGCTTAAAAAAGAATGACCCTTTCCTTTTTGGGCAACACTTTAATTCCAACTTTTCACATAACATGTTTAAAACCACAAGCTTAAAGGACATTTTCATAAATTTGACATAACTTTAATTTTAGACTACAAGATTCAAAAGTCTTCTTTATTTTCTTAAACTCCGTGCCAAGTCAAAATAGGTAATTCTTTTTTAAACAAAGGGAGAAGAGAAAATGAAATAAACTATTGGAAGGTTATACTTGATGGATTTCATGTGTTTTTACTATTGAATTTATGTATGCACGTGCTTTTTAATTATATTCTTACTAGATTAGATATTGTAAGAACTAATTTTCTTTTTACCTTTGTCATACCTCATACTGTTTTACTTTCTTCATATACTAATGTGATATAATTAGAAGTTATTTAGATAATATTGGATCCGTACGGAGCACGAGCACCGATATCTAGGCAAATCAATTAATGCGAGATATGTGTCACCGAACGATAAGTACTGCCTTCTTCAATAGCCAAAAAGAATTGATTAGAGTCACAATAAAAGTCATCCTACCCAAAGTACCAACCCATGATTAATGTTGTACATCATGCTTTGTAATTTTCACCATAATAATAATTCATTAATTGCTATGACAAAATAAGTATTAGTCGGGTCTCTATTGGATGCATGAAAAAAAAGAAGTAAAAGTACGACCACTGGAAGACAACCTAAGAAATTAACCTCTTCATATATTTGTCCATTAAACATAGGTTTATCATTGGAACCATTAATTGGAGCAATAGCAGCTGGAAATGTGATGGTATTGAAACCTTCAGATCAGGCTCCTGCATCATCATCAGTGTTGGCCAAGATGATTCCCACTTATTTGGATAACAAAGCTATTAAAGTCATTGAAGGTGATTATTCAGTTGGTGACCAACTGTTGCAACAAAAATGGGACAAGATTTTCTTTACAGGTTTGAACTTAAACTAGTATGCGAATCCGTGCAATATGCGGATAATATTAAAATATTATTTCTAATCGTTTTATATTGAAATGTCTAGTTTGAGCATGTTAAATCATATTACCTTAAAAAAAGTTCAACTATCCTATTATTTATCAATGAAATGTGGAAAAAAAAAAAGATCTAGCCCCCACCTCCCCAGCCTCCACATCCACCCCCACCCCCACCCCCCATCCCCTCAATTTTTCCAAAAAAAAAAAAAAAAACCACTCCTAGAAATTTTCTAACCCCCCCCCCCCCACACGTCTAATCAAATCTATACGAAAAAATAATTATCTAATTGTAAAATAACTTTTATGTTTCATATTTTTTTATTATATTATTCACAATTTAAAAATATTATATTATTAATACCCTTCCCCCCAACCTCTTACCAAGTCTATCTGAGTAAAAATAATCATGTAATTACAAAAGAGCTTTTATGTTTTATTTTTTTAATTATATTATTTTCAATTTAAAGATGTCAGATTGTCAAAAACAATTAAAATTTTTATTCTATTGTTCCCCTATCTCTTCCGTTTTAAATTTATAAATAGTGATATGTAATTATCTAATTACTTCATTATATTCTCAAATTAGTTCAAATTCACTCCCCCTCCCCCCCCCCCATCTCTTCCCCCAACCCCATTCCTCGGTGTACATTTTTTTCTATTATATTTTATTTATTTTACTTTTCTCTAATTTGACTTTGAATTATTTTTTTGTGTTACATAGATGAGATATATATTTAAAATTATTGAGATCAATTCAAATACTTTTTTTATAGTATACAATAAAGGAATAAAAGAAGACCAATTTATCACTCTTCTTTAGCCTTGATATTTTGTCCTTTTCTTTTCTCTCTTTTTTTTTCCCCATATATCAGCTTTTCTTTATTTATTTCTTTTTTTTTGTTTGTTAAAAAAAAATTCAAACTTTTATAAAAAAAAAAAATTAAAAAAGTTTCAAATCTACAAATTAACGGTGGGCCACGTGCATTGGGTGTAGTAATTGAAGTTAGTTAGTAGTATTTTTTTAATATAAATCTAATAATTATTAACAGTTGAATTTTCCACCTTCTTTATGTAATTATGTTTGATCAATATTTTCTTCTACTACTATTTATTATTATTATACTTTTATCATTCATTTGATATTTAAATTAATTTTATTTAAATATATTTAAAAAGATATGAAAGGATTAAATTTATGAAGTATTTAAGTTGATCACAATGGTTAATATATAGAAATTGATAAAAATAGTTATAAGAACCTTATCTCTACAAAAATGCAGTTAGGAGTACTACGTATTACTACTACCACTACTACGTACCACTATTGCTATTACTACTATTTATAATAATTATTATTATATTATTATTAATAATATTACTATTATAATTATTATAATATTTTTATCTTTCATTTAATATTAAATAAATTATATTCAGCTATGTTTTATAACATTTAAATTTTAAAAGAAATAAGTATGTGAAAGAATAAAAGTCTATTTAGAACTCTTCAACCATGAGTTCTATTTTTAAACTAATGAAAACATTATATTTTTTAAATAAAGAATAATGTATTTTTAAATTATGATATTTCTAATTTTTTAAATCAAAAATTTTATCACAATATTATTAAGTTTTGTCCTAAAACTGCCACGTGACTTATTTTTATGCTGCCACTTGACTTCTTCTGGTGCTTCTACTTTTGCTTTTATATATATATATATATATATATATATATATTTGCCCTATTTTTTTTTTTAATATGCTCTCTTTTGCACAAGATTCATTTTTAGATAGACACTATAGTAATATGTAGTGGTGTACCTACTAAACCGCCAAGTCAAACTGAATCGACGAACAAAACCAAACCGAGAAAAAAAATCGACTTGTGGTTTGGTTTGATTGGTTTGGCGTTAGAAAAAAAATCCGGCCATTCTTGGTTTGGTTTGTAATATTTATCCATTAATTGATAACTAAATAATCCGAAGCCCAATATAAACTTAAAACCTAAAAATTTTCACTCTTCAGTCACTTTTCATCTTACTTTTTAGTTTTCAGAGAGTTCTCCGCTCCTCCTTTCCACTCCTCGTTTTCCATAATTGTGGTTTTTCACTAACACATGAGTTAAAACATATTTGATCTTGTCTACAATCACAATATAATTGTAAAAACTAAAAATTATAAAAAAAAATCGAGAAAAATCAAAAAAATCAAAAAAACCGATTAAAATCTAAACTGAAAAAACCAATTTTATGTTGGTTTGATTTGGTTTATAGATTTAATAAACTGATGATTGGTTTAATTTTTTTTAAATAAAAAATTAAACCAACCCGACCTATATACATCCCGATAATATGTAATGTTGCTTTGACCTAGCAATCTGTCCGCATATGTTGTTTTCCACGTGAATAATACCTTAGTTTTTTAAAAAAATATAAAAATAAATATAGAACAGAGACCTCCCTTCAAGATTTTCTTTACAGTTTGGACTTAAATTTGCCCAATTTCTTTCTTTTTATAATGTGTTCTCTCTTTTGCACAAGATTCACTTTGGGACAGACACTGTTAATATGTAATGTTGATTTTACCTATCTGTGCGCATATGTTGTTTTCCCTATGAATCGTACCCTATTTTTTAAAAAAAATAAAAAAAGAAACGTTAAATGGCCACAAAAATTTGGCCCAAATTTGGCCACAATTGTAAAATATCCTTATATTAACTTTTGCATTTGTTTCCGCAATACTTTTTCCTCCAAAACAAAACTAGCCTTTTACTATTCTCCAAACTTCTTATATTTAATAAAATAAAACACTTTGATTGAAGGAAGATGAAAAATCTTTTTGTATATATATATATTTTTTTTTTGTGTGTTATACAGTTCATCGATTAAGAAAACTATGCAATTTAGTTTTAAAAAAATATAGTTCAGTTAGTCAAAAAAAATTATGCGCTTTAGTTAAAACACATTTTTGTAATTTCATTTTTATATATTAATAATTTTTTCATTGTTGTACAATATTAATCAAACTTTTCTTTAAATATAACCAAGTAAATAAAACTACATCCAACACTTCAATGATTGGTACACCGTCTATATAATGGATGTTTTTCAAGAGAAAAAGACAATGTAATTTTAGAAATTAAATATTTTAAATAAAAAATTAATTGATAATGAGATATTTATAATTATACTTTGAAGAAATCATTAAAATTTTTATATATATATAGCAATTGTAAAATTATTTCATCAATTTTAACCACAAATAAAAAGATTCAGTTACTTCAATAATACTAATCAATAATATGTTTCAAAAAGAATAAATAAGAGATCACTCAATACCTAATTATCAATAATAATATTTAAAAATAGATATATTTTATGTAGGATACTATATTAAATTACATCATTTTAATGTATGTAAAATAAAGTGCAATGCATAATTAGGATATACATTTTAACAAATTATTGTTCTTTATATAGATTTTTCTATTGAAGAAGACAATTAAACTTCATCTTAATAATAAGTATAAGTAAATATTTTCTCCAATTAAAACTTATACTAATTACTCAGTAATAAGTAATTTTTATTGGAACATTGAGAAATTATAAATTCCAATAATTGGCCCTTGTATTCATAACATTGATTTGACTTAGTTTATTCATAACATTTCGCATTTATATAGATAAAAAGATCAATATATATATATCATAATTAATTCATAATTAAATAAACAATTTAGTTATATTATATTATTAGTTTGGCTACTAACAAGAGCATTACTATCATTCTTTCTCCGCACCTCAATGTTGGTAAGTCCATCACTCACGAAACCTTAAAGTCTTGTAATAAGATTAATAACTCGGAACTAAAGTGTAATCACAATATTAATGTGTGATTTTTTGGGTTGCTGTTAATTAGGATAGAAATTTATAAACTATATATTGTTTTTATAATTTCTATAATGTGCCAATTTCTATCATGTCAAAATGTTTTGAGTTTTGACTGTCGTTATTGAAATATTTTTAAATTATATTCATTTTTTAAAAATATTTAATTTAAATTTATATAAACATAATAACTAATAAAATTACTTAGTTGGAGAAATATAATTATTGATTCACAAGTTATTAAATCGGCGTACATAGTAATGCAAGACTACAACATTAATGTGGGACTTTCTTGGGATGATGTTAACTAGGATCGACACTTAAGAACTAGATGAATTTTATGATTTCTATACTGTGTCAATAACTATCATTTCTGAAGTGTTTTGAGTTTTGCCTGTTGTTATTGAAATATTCTCAAATTGTGTATAAAAACATTATTTAAATATGTAATATAAATTTATTTTACATAATAATTAATAAAAATACTTAATTCGATCATATTAATAACAAATATAAGTAGTGATTTGTAGGTTATTGAATCGAAGTAATATAAGGGCACAAGACTACAACATAATGCATGACTCTCTTAGATTGCTATTAATTAGGATCAACACTTATGAACTATATGATTTTTATTATTTTTATTATGTGATGATATATATCATATCTAAAATGTTTTGAATTTTAACTATCGTTATTGAAATGGTATATTTAAAAAATAATTCAAATATATAGTATAAATTTATTTAAACATAATAATTAACAAAATACTTAATTAGATGTTATAGTAATAATAAATATAAGTAATGATTTGCAAGTTATCAAATTGGAGAGGACTACAACATTGCTTGACTTTCTTGGATTACTGTTTACCAGGGTCGACACTTGTGGATAACTTTAGTAATAACTTTCTATCGCTTTAAATAAGTAAGTTATTCTTAATTTAATTTAATTATAATATTATTATATATAATTTTATTTTATTTTATTTTTTATTATTTCGCTTGAAAATTATTTTACATATAATTAATTAGATGGACTTTCATTTATGTAATTTGTCCATTCCCATGTATTGGGATAGTTTCCAATGTATTGGGAAATAGTAATAAATAAAGTAATGATATAATTTAATTTTAGGATGAAAGGGGCAAAAATATCTAAAAAGAAACTAGTTTATAGTGTGAATATATTTTTTTATTATTGTGACCAAATTTGAGCTAAATTTTTGTGACCAAAAGAATTTATTTAAAAAAAAAATAAAAATAGAACAGAGACTTCCCCATAGGATTTTCTTTACATTATGAACTTAGATTTGCTCAATTTCTCTCTTTTTCCAGATGTGTTCTCTCTTTTGCACAAGATCCACTTTTAAACAGACACTGTATTAATATGCAATGTTGATTTTATCTATTCTCTCCGTCTATTTTTACTTGTCCATCTTTTTATTTTAGGATGTCCAACAATACTTGTCCAATTTGAAAAATTAATACATAATTTACCTTTTTTTTTTCACATTTTACCCTCGATATTAAATACTATTTATTCCTCATTGCATTTTTTAAAGCAAAAAATTCATTATATTTAAAGGATGATATAGTAAAATTATCCCTCTATTTATTATTTCTTAAGATATATGTCAAGTTAAAAGTAGACAAATAAAGATGAATGAAGGAAGTAATTATTTGCTTGCATATGTTGTTTTCCACGTGAATCATGCCCGGGTTCTTTTTAAAAATAAAAAATAAAAATAGAACAGAGACCCTCAAGATTTTCTTTACAGTTTGAACTTAAATTTGTCCAATTTCTTTCTCTTATTCTTAATGTGTTCCCTCTTTTATACATGCTCCACTTTTAGATAGACACTGTATTAATATGTAGTGTTAATTTTACCTAATTATCTGTCCGCAAATGTTTTCCACGTGATACCATACCTCAGTTTTTTTAAAAAATAAAAACTAAAAATAGAACAAAGCGCTTGTTTCAAGATTTTCTTTACAGTTTAAACTTAAATTTGCCCAATTTATTTTTTCCCTAATGTGTTCTCTTTTTTGCACAAGATCCATATTTGGATTAGCTTTTTTTAAGTGACTTACAAGCTAAAAGTTAAAAGCCAAAAGTTGGTAGCAACTTACTTTTGGCTTTTGATTTTTTTTTATTTTTTTTTTAAGTCTAAAGTTGCGTCTTTGTCAAACACCTTCAAAAATTAAAAAGTATTTAAAAGGCAAAAACACCTAAAAATAAGTTAATCCAAACACCCTCTTAAACAGATATTATATTAATATATGATGTTGATTTTATCTAACTATCTGTCCGCATATGTTATTTTCCAAGTGAACCATATCTTAGTTTTCTAAAAATATATATATATATATATATATAAAAAAAAGTAGAACAGAGACCTCCTTTCAAGATTTTCTTTACAGTTTGAACTTAAATTTGCTCAATTTCTTTCTTTTTTTCATAATGTGTTTTCATTTTACACAAGATGATCCACTTTTAGACAAACACTGTATTAATATGCAATATTGATTTTACCCAACTATCTATCCGCATATGTTGTTTTCACGTGAAATTGTGAATCATACCCTAGTTTCCCCCCCTCCCCCTCCCCCCCCCCCCCCTTTTTTTTTTAATTTTACTAAACGACCTTCCTTCAAATTTTGTTTTGTAACACTCAAAAGTTTATGATCTTATGCTTATTTTCTTAATTTTTCTGCAACAATTATTTTAATTTATTTATTGTTACCGTGAAAAAATTTCAATTTTACTAATTTACTCCTTGGTAATATTATAGTCATTCAATTAAATTTACTGAATATGTGTTTTGAGAGATTCCTTTATAGTATAAAAAAGTTAATTTCCTTTGAATCTAAAGTGTATAGCATACTATTATAAGTAAAAGGATAAATTAGGCATATTGCGAATGATTGTATTAATCATAAACAAGTTAAAATAATTAATTAAAAAAAGTTGTGATGCAAGCGTAATATTGCAAATCACCAAAGAAGCTAGCGCAATGAACTCGAATATGAAGGAAGATCTCTGAAATATATCTTTTTCCAAACTGTAAAAATAAAAAACTAATTTATTAATTTGATTATATATTATGTTGAATTGCAAATTTGCAATCATTAAAAAATATATGATGAACCTTCCCACTAACAGATCACGTATGCTAGGTACCTAAAGGAACAAGCATTAGATGTGCTTTAAAGTCGTGAAGGACTAGATACAAAAATAGAAAGATTATCCGTGGGTTGAAAACAGTACATAAGGCCAATGTTTGAAAAACAATAAAGGGGAATCTACATATACGTACAAGTTATAAGTAATATTGACATTATTTAAAATTTATTTGGCAAAAACAGGTTTAAAAATAATGATATTAGGTAGCCAAATACTAGTATGTATTACACTGGCTCAAAATTAGGAATTCAAAAAAAAAGTTTTCCCTTATTTCCCTTGCTAGTATTTGCCATCTGTTTCCAATTAATTCATTAAGTTTTTGCACCACGTCACTTATGACTCGTGAGTCGTACGTGATGTTCACTTGCCTCTTTTTTTTTCTCATAGTTTTTGCATCCACTATTTATTTTCCATATCGTATATTTATAATGGAAATCACAATGGGCAGCCTTCTTCTCTTAATTTTGCTAATTTGGTTTTAAAATATTTGCAGCGTGTATTCGCATCCTTATCGCCTAACGGAACATTTGGATTGTGACTAAAAGTGCACCATTTTGATAAACATTATGGATTATTTGTGCTCCACCTATAAGAATATGGATGATTTTGAGTTCAAATACCAAGATAATGAACCATTTTGGGCCTCTTTTCAGTATGGACTACAGAATGCCAATGTCGTAACTCGTAAGAAAGAATGGCTGTTTTATGTCATTTAATAGGCCAACTTGTTAAAGCATGGCCGTTTTATGCCTCAAATATGTTAAATTGGGTGAAAAGAAAGTAATAAATGATATCAAATTCCATCCTTTTAGGAGGAGTTAAAAATGAATCTAGGAACTTTTGCTTGCATTGTATTATTTGGTCTATGTACTGAAACTGATAATAGGAAACTAAGTACTAAAGTCTCTGTCTCTCTATATGTATGTACCTACCTATCCATCTCTTTGATTTTGGTTGGCTCCATCACTCTCAATATTTACAGGGAGTACAAAAGTGGCTCAAATTGTCATGGCCGCTGCAGCGAAGCATTTGACTCCAGTGACCCTGGAATTGGGCGGAAAATGCCCTGCTATCATTGATTCACTCTCCACTTCCTGGGATAAAAACGTAAATTCCACTTTCTTTTCCCTATATATTCCAATTTAATATCTGTTCTCTTTTTGAAAAATTAAAGGATGTTAGTGTGTGTTTTGTAGGAAGGAAAATACTAAACACCATACATAGTTTCTACTGAAAGGGGAAAAAAAAAAAAATCTTCGCTTATTTTGTCAATGATTCTTTTATAAATAGTTCTAAATTTTAGATAATATTGAATAGTGACACAAAGTTGATTCTGAAAATATTTTTTATTCTTACAAAACACACCTTTAAGGCGTGTTTTCATGTTTTGGCCCTACGATACGGCGTACAAATTGCATATCTCAGTTCATCAATGAATAAAAGTGCCAGATTTTTAACCTTTTAAAGTAGGAGTGTCAAATAGGCTGATTAAGCTGAATTTAAGCATGTCAAAATGAAGTGCAATCATCCTCCCAAAAGTTGCTTGGAGTAAAATGGGCTAAAAATCAGAGTTATAATCTTATTAATTTTTAAAGTTTTTGATTGTTTTATGATAATTTGTTTGAGTACCTAATAATTTTTTATTTTTATATTATGATTATATGTAACATATCAAATAAGAAAATATCTTTCTAAAAATATTTAGATTAAATTTCTCGTCAATCAATTTAGGTAGACTTATTTCTAAATAAGTTGGACGAATCATGATGGTATAACAGACAAATATCTTGGTCTAGATCTCATCGCGGACCATCAGCAAAATATTTTTATTTAGTTCATGAAAAAGAATAAAGACTGCAAGCAATGGTGCAAGTTGCTGACATAAAAGACGAATAAACATTATGTCTTTTTAATGCGATGGTTCGCAACTACATTTTAACGTCAAAGTTTTCTTCGTAGTTTAAAATAGGTCATAAATTGCTTTTAATATGTTAAATTAATAAACTGTTAATATATCTTTGAATAATGAAAATATCTTTTACATGTAGAAGAAAGAAGGCTCTCATAAATTGGGTAAGTATGGGGTTCTTGTTCATTTATTTATGTGAAGTTTTATTACTGAATTCTCCTTGCCCTCTTAATAACCTTTAGATTTGTTGGGTTATGAATTTTTTCCCTTTCTATGTGGATAAATAAAACCCAATTTGGACTAACTCACTTTTGCCTATAGGCCCAATTCTATGAGGCATATATAAGATCCCTTTTAGTTCTTATTTCACTATCCACAAAAAAGAGTTTTCAGCAGCCATATAGAGAGAAGAGAGCAGATTTTCGTCCAAAATTTCAGTCCTAAATAGCCAACTTCATATTGCGATTCCCGCTTCGTTTCTTGTCCGATTGAGCTGATTTTTGAACAGCTTGTTCCTCTCATCTCAATCTTTGATTAGGAACTGACAAAGTTGGATTTGGTGCCCCGCAGCTCCAGTTTTGTATCTGTGAATAGTAGCTGTGTTTTCAATACTTTTGTTCCTGTAGTTCTCTTGTTTTTGGTGTTGTACTTTATATATTGTTGCTCGTTGTTTGACACTTCTTTAGTGGCCATGTTCGTAATAAATTTTCGTAGTGCTGAAAATTAACTACAAGCAAAATAAATATAAGAAAAAGATAATTTTATTATTGAATCTTGTGAGTACAATTCTATTGTTCTCTTGATTCTTCTCTCCTAAGATTTCTCCGTGATTTGAGGGCCGTCAGTAGCGTGTTTATCGAATGTAGGATAATTCAGACCTCCTTGAGATGTGTTTGATCTCCGGGGACGTCGGACATCACTTCGTCGTTTCGGGTTGATCTCTGAGAAGAACTTTGTTGACCACTCCTTTGAAGAACTGAGTAGTTGATGTTGTGGCTTTCTCCAATGCTTGATGAATATATCTCAGAAATTATGTAACCCTTCTATTTATAGTTGTAGGGGGTAGGCAGTCTAAGTATAAATAACCTCTTCTGCCTCATTCTGATTGGTGCATCAAGTCATCAAACTTATCACAAATGCTATGTGATAAGGTTGTTTGTGATTGGCCAAAAACATGTCATTTTGGACACTTGACGATGTTTTATTGGCTCTTGAATAAGACTTGGCTTGCCACATCATTTGAACGTGTTGCCTTGTCTTGTTTGTCTTTAATTTGACTGGGATGCCATGTCACGTGGCATGAGTTTGGGCTTCAAGGTGAAATAGACCTTGAACTTGAATAAAAAATGGACTTATTATTTTTAAAGCCCAAATTAATCTCAATTCAAATGCATATGAATTTAATCCAATAAAATTTACATGTCTACAGATGGCCCCTACTTCAAGGCTTGTCAAGGTATTTGATTTGTCGGACCTTTTAGAGACGAGACTTGAAGTATTCATGAAGCATTTTTTTTGGGTGTAATTTGATCCTCGCAAAATGTTGAATTTTGGCATGAAGCAACTATGGTCGAGCTCTTCAATCGTGTCGCAATTTACTCATTAACACGCTAAAGCTAGCAAATCAATATGCACCAAAGGCTCTTTTTTTTTGAAAGACTTGCATAGTTTTCCAAATTTAACTCCTCAAAGTCATGATAATCCGGGTAGAATGACGTGACTACCTTGATTAGGAGTTCAATTCCATTTGAAACTAAATATACCAAAACCACGTAGGATTCGTGCATTAGTCTTATATCGAGTTTCAATAGGATTGAATAATGACGTTACCCAACTTCAAAGAGGATTAGGACTTTGGCTTTTTTTTGACACTTGGACGTCCAAGTCCTTTTTGAAAACAACTTATCCAACAGATTCCCTATTGAAAAAAAAGTGGAGCCCTTTAGAGTCTATTCAAAGACATCATTGCCTCATTAATTCATCGTAATTCAGCTTGGGCAGAACCTGAAAGTTTGGTTATTTATCACGTTCTTTTTGTTTCTTTTGTAACCAAACTTTTTGGCAGCTTGGAGCGTTTGTGGAAAACAATTCATAATGCATCGTTAGAGTGGCTAAATCATGAATAACTTGTGGTGCTGGGTAGTAAACTCGTATAGCTACATTATACATGAAAACCACACTCAAATTGTGTCTGGATTTGCCCAGGTATCCTTCTGAAATCAGCCTTTCAGTTCTGGTTCGTCACTTTTTTATGTTTTACGCAGCCTCACGAAAAGTCTCGTATCTTGAATTGGGAATGTTGAAATCAGGAGAGGTTTTTTACGTTGGAAAATAGACTCACAAAGCTACATCTTTTGTGGGAACCATGATCAGATTGTGCTCAAATCCTCCAAGTTATTCCTTTGAAACCAGTCCTCAAATCTTGATTCACTGGTTTTATCAGCATTATGCAGCATCTCGATAAATTTTGTTTCTCGACTTAGGAGTATCGAAATTTCAAGCGGCTTGCGGCATTGCAAAGAAGACTCATAAATATACGTCTTATGTAGACACCATGATTATATTGTGCCTAGATTCTCCCAGTTATTCCTCTAAAACCAGACTTCAAATTTTGATTCGCTAGTTTTATCGGCTTTACGCAACATCTCGACAAATCTCGTATCTCGGCCTAGGAGTATCGAAATCTCGAGTGGATTGTGGCATTGTAAAGTAGACTCGCAGAGGTACATCATACATGAAACCACCATCAGATAGATTCTGAAGTTTCTCAGGTAATTTTCTGAAGTCGTAGCTTAAATCTCGTGATACTTTGTTTATCATCGGATTGCACCCTTCATCGATTTCATCATCTAATTTAATTCCTTTGCCAGGTTTTCAAGATAGCATAAATGGTCTCAATATCAGACTAACCAGATAAGCTCTTTCTAGATGATTGGCAAAGAATACACGGTGCATCTAACTTTCCGTTCAAAGCTCTGACGAATAATAATTAAGTGCGGCATCTACCTTTCTTGTTTCTTAATGAGACAAGCATATGAAGCATTCTCCTTTTTATTTGTAGTTCGGCAATGAGTCACTCTCTTCTTGCAGCTTGGCGAAGAAGCACATGAAGGATTCTATCCCTTCAACTTGTCGAGGAGACGCACATGACCATCCTTTCCTTGTTGTTTTGACGAGAGACTCACCGAGTATTTTTTTTTTGTCACCTCGACTGGAGAGAACACGAAGCATCTCCTCATTTTATATTTTCGCATATACGTACAAAGAGTGCTCACCTTTTAAACTTTGTAGATTTTCAACTCTGCACACCATTAATAAAATATTTATTTCTCGATGTAGGAATAATGGAATTGCCAGACGCGCAATCATACAGAAACGAAGTCGTCATTCTGAAATATATCAAAATATTTAGATCAAAATTCCCTTCGGATCGATCGAAACTGATTTTTGAAGTTGACTTTGAATCTGAAACATCTGTCTCACAGCGTTGTGTAGTAATGGTAGAAAATTCATAACTTGGCGTAGGAGCTCTTAAATTATGATATTTTTTTTTCTTTGGGAAAAGGACTTCAAGAATCAAAATATACATAAAAATCATGGCCAAATTATTTGTGGATTTGTACATATTTTACTTTGAAGTTGACCCACACATTTGTCAGGCTTGCTTCCAACTTTGCGCGTCAGTGGTAAAAAATTCATCACTCGACATTGGAGCCTTTGAATCACGAGACTTATTTTTCGTTGTGAAGAGGACTCTAATAACTACTATATATATAATCAAGATAAAAACTTTACGAATTTCTACAGATATGCCGTCGAAGTCAACTCAGTTCGAGATCTGATGGTCTATTTCAAAGCTTTGGACGACTGTGGTTAAAAAAATTCATAACTCGATATAGGAGCCTTTGAATCACGATCCACCTTTTTCATTGCGAAGAGGACTCTGAGGTCTACAACATAGATAAAAATCACGGTCAAAACCTTTACGAATTTGTACAGATATTTCGTTAAAGTCAACTCTTCCTTGTTTATGTATAGATATTTTGTCAAAGTCAACTCTTCCTTGTTCTACTATTCACCTTTGTGCGTCTGTGGTAAGTTCGGCGAAGGAATATCTAGTTCATGTGCTATCTATGCCACTCCAAAGTATTATTGAGGTGCTCAAGTAATGACTCACCCCCCCCCCCCCCCCCCCCTTTTTTTTTTAAACTCATATGACTGAACTTAGAGTAAAAATACTCTAAGTTGCCTACATACCTCGGAGAAGAGGATCAAGTCATTAGTTTAGGAGGATGAGTTAATTTGTTTTGTTTCTTTTTTGTGTGTGTCCTAATTTTTGCCTAGGTCACCCCTTTTGAGGTTTTTAACCTACCAAACCTTTTTTTTTAAGAGTCGTACACAGTTTAAACTCATGCGGGCCAGGAGTGACGTACAGTTTATACTCGTGCGTTATGGAGCTGTTTGATTTATAGTTTAAGCTCAAATTTGAGGAGCTTTGTGGGTTGAAGATTTGTCTTGAAATTGACAAACTTCATGACATACAGTTTAGGCTCGTGTGTCATGGAGAATTTTCAACTTGCAGTTTAGGCTCGTGCGTCGAGGAGCATTTTCAACTTGTAGTTTAGGCTCATGTGTTAAGGAGCATTTTCAACTTGCAGTTTAGGCTCATGCGTTGAAGAGTATTTTCAACTTGCAGTTTAGGCTCATGCGTTGAGGAGCATATTGATTCACAGTTTAGGCTCGTGCGTTGAGGAGCATTTCGGGGAAGAATTCTAGTAATGTAACTGTTGTTCTAACCCTTTGTGATGAAGTACTGGTGCACTTCAGTTTGGTATCGAATTTTATGGTCTGCATTAGTTGAAGCAGATTTGTACTTGATTTTGTGTCGACTTTTGTAAGTCGAAGCATAGAAGAACCCTGATGCTTTTGTCTTTTGTGAGCGATCAATGTCCAAGTATCACCATTCTTGTCGTTGTAGAAATCATCTATCTTGGACGTATTTGTTATTTTCTTCAACGCGGGAACTTGAACTTGTTCAAAGCTCCCAAACTGTAGCATGGCGGTTCCTTCTTCAACTTTTGATGATGCCATAAAGTGCATAGGTCGTAGAGTTTCTGAAATTGAACCTTTCTTATGGTCCAACTTGGCGCTAACATGGTTTGAATCAACTGTATCGCCATCATCAATGATGATTTTTCCCTCTCGCATTAATGCCATGATCTTTTCCTTCAGGATAAAGCATTTTATGGTGTGATGACCAACAATGCGGTGAAATTTACAATACTTAGGATCGTCATCTTTGTTAGATTCTTCAGATCGCTTTAACTTAGGGAGTTCAATGACTTCTTTGGCTAGCAACTCTTCAAAAATAGCAGGAACATCAGAGTCGGGAAAAGGATACCCCTTTATTTGTAACTTTTTCAAAGTTGGTTGATTTTTCACTTCTAGCATTTGTTGCTTTGGAGCTTTTTCTTTCAATTTTTGTTTTGTGGAGGCCTTTGTAGAACTCACGGTTATCACCACAGATTCCCTAATTTGGTCTTCTGACGAGTTCTTGAATTTTGTGGCTTCTTTCCTTGGATCAAAGACAGGTGATGCCATTCCATGACTTGCAGTGCTTAGTTTCATGTCGTGGGTGCGCGTAGCTAATTCTTCAAAAGTTTGAGGCTTAATCCCTAGGAGGATATACACAAGACCCTAATGCATTTCTTGAATGCAAACTTCAACTGCAGAAGTTTCAGAAAGTTGATCTTTGCAATCTAAGCTTAATGTTCGCCACCGACTGATGTAGTACATTATGGGCTCATTTTTACTTTATCTTATGTTTGTCAACTCCATCATGCTCACTGTACGATGGGTGCTGCAGAATCGATTGAGAAATTCTTTCTCGAGCTGCTCCCAACTATCAATTGATTCATGCTCCAAGTCGATATACCAGTCGAATTCATTCCTTTTTAGTGAACGAACAAATTATTTTACCAAAAGGTCACCATGTGTTCAAGCATTGCTACAAGTTTCAACAAAGTAGGCAATGTGTTGCCTCGGGTTTCCTTTGCCATCAAATTACAGCAGCTTTGGTGGTTGATGTTTGTTGACATGGGTAGACAATCGATCCTTCTTGTGTAAGGCTTGGAGTAATACAATGAACTCCATGGTGCTCCACCATATTGAGCCCTGATGGTGTTAATTATCATGTCTTGCAACTGTTGGACAGACAAAGCTGCACCGAGGTAGATTGCTTCTCCTTTTGAGATTTGGACTTAGCAAGTGACTCATCAACATTCTTGTTTGTGGAGTAAAACCGGGTGGACAAGCGGGGACATGGCTCAACTCTCCAGGTGTAAAGGACTCCTACTTATCCATAAGTTGAGCAATTTGAAGATCTTTATCCTCAACATATTTCTTCAAAACTTCGATAGTTTGTTCCATCATTGCGAACTTCTCGTCCATATCAGTTGCGTAGGCCATCAAGGCTTCGTTGAAACTAGAGAATCCGTCGAATCTTCAATTCACTGAAATTGACACCGGTCTGAGTGAGTTCATCATATACCACAGAATTCAGGTTTCCCCCAGGGGTTGCAGTTTCCAACCATCATATGAGATTTGCTCTTTTTCGCCCTCTCTGAAAAGGTGAAGTATTAAAATCTGTCCCAACCAAGCCTTAAACGTGCATCGAGTAAGTGGGCAAACATGGTTGAGCTTATCAGATATGGCGGTAATAGAGTTCTTGCATGAGACACCATTGGTCTTTTCGAAGTCCATTGCGGTAGTTGAATTTGATTTACAGGAAGAAGAGATGAAGAGCAGAACTGGTCCCACTGGGCGTGCCAAATTTGTTCACAATAAATTTTCGTAGTGTTGAAAATTAACTGCAAGCAAAATAAATATAAGAAAAAGATAATTTTATTAATGAATCTTGTGAGTACAATTCTGTTGTTCTCTTGATTCTTGTCTCCTAAGATTTCTCCGTGATTCGAGGGCCGTCAGTAGCATGTTTCTTGAATGTAGGATAATTCAGACCTCCTTGAGATGTGTTTGATCTCCGGGGACGTCGGGCAGCACTTCGTCATTTCGGGTTGATCTCTGGGAAGAACTCCATTGACCACTCCTTTGAAGAATTGAGCAGTTGATATTGTGGTTTTCTCCAATGCTTGATGAATATATCTCAGAAATTATGTAACCCTCCTATTTATAGTTGTAGGGGGTAGGCAGTCCAAGTGTAAATAACCTCTTCTGCCTCATTCTGATTGGTGCATCAAGTCATCAAACTTATCAGAAATGCTATGTGATAAGGTTGGTTGTGATTGGCCAAAAACATGTTATTTTGGACACTTGACGATGTTTTCTTCACTCTTGAATAAGACTTGGCGTACCACATCATTTGAACGTGTGACCTCGTCTTGTTGGTCTTTAATTTGATTGGGATGCCATGTTACATGGCATGAGTTTGGGCTTCAAGGATGAATAGACCTGGAACTTGAATAAAAAATGGACTTACTATGTTTAAAGCCCAAATTAATCTCAACCCAAACACATATGAATTTAATCCAATAAAATTTACTTGTCTACAGGCCATTTTGGAGAACATTATTGTAACTCTTGGTGATTATAGTGGAGGTTTTGGTCCCGTGATTTTTTACTCTTCACATTGAAGGGTTTTCCACGTAAATCTTGGTGTCTCGTGTGATTGATTTTATTTGCCTTGTCTTATCTATTTTGATTGATGTGTTTGTTGCCCTATTACCATTGTGCTTGAATTTATTTGTCTTCTCTTGATTCAAATTGAGAAGGGAAAGTTTAAACTTGAGTACTCTTTCGCTGCTACCTTGTCGTGCACTTTAGTAGTGACTTGCCTCTCCCACCAAGATTTATCCTTTACCAAAAGAAAAACCTTTAGATTTATAGTGCACTAGTTACGTCTAATATCTTTTGTTTTTCCTCTTTTCATTTTTATAGATGGCAATGAAAAGAATTCTTTTTGGAAAATTTGGGAGTTGTGCTGGCCAAGCATGTATTGGAATTGATTATAGCCTCGTCGAGAAGACGTTTGCCAACGAATTGGTACGTATTAGATATTGCTACGATTGCGTTGTTCAGAAAACATGATCATTTAATATTTCTATAATAATAAATTAAACTACTGTAAAATTAGGTATTATTGAGTTATCACAATTAATATTTCTGATACGTAATTATTAATAAGGCCTCTTATATAACGGAAAAAAAACAAGAAACTTTCCTCTCATTTATGTATACTGGAGAGAAAATTTGCGTACTTTAGATGCAACTTGTAATTTTTAATCTAATATTAATTTATTTAACTTTGTCATGTGGAATTGTTTTTCCACATGGCAGAAATTTTAAACAAACTAGGGTGTTGTACACACACCCACCCCATAAGATAGTAGTCGAGGTATGTTTCGCTAATCACTGGGTGATACTTTAGGTAGGAATCGAAACTCACGCTCTCAATAGTTCAAGTATGAAACTCAAAAAATTAGGATAGTTTAGATGTGTTTTTGACCCTTAACTCTAAATAATTTTGTTTTCTAATCAAGTACGTACTAATAATTCGCATGTTCAATGTTGCACTAGGTACAACTGATTAAACTTGCCATTCCAAAAATGTTTGGAGAAAATCCAAAAGAATCATATTCAATTTCGAGGATCATTAACAGGACTCATTTCTTGAGAATAAAAAATCTCTTAGATGACCCAATGGTAAAAGCTTCAGTCATATATGGAGGCTCAACTGATGAAGATAATCTGTGAGTAACTTTCCCCACATTTTAATTTTAATAACTTTTACATTAAAGTATGGTTCATACGAGATAAAAGACATTCTTCTAATAAAATATTTTTTGGAAAATGTTGTCAGTATTTGATTGGTGAATGAAAAATATTTTCTAAAAAAGCTTATAAATGCTAGTTAGAGGAAGTAAAATTTTCTATCCATTAGAGAGGAAAGCCAATTTTTCTTCTTGTGATATGAAAATATATTTCTTGAAATTCTTCCATGGCCAGACCCCACAAAAGAACATATTTTTCAAAAAAATATTGTCTTCGTAGTACCAAACTCACTTATTTAAACTATTATTTTGTGTTTTAAAGTTTGCCAACAATAATGCATTTAAGTTTTTCTTGCTTTTAAAAAGATGCATTTAAGTTTGGATGATGAATGCAGATATATCGAGGCCACAATATTATTGAATCCTCCAGTGCAAGCTGCAATCATGACTGAAGAAATTTTTGGTCCATTGCTCCCTATCATAACGGTGAGACATATACTATAAATTATTTTTTAACACTAAAAAATGGAAAAGAAAAATATATAGTTTCACCTAATTTCTGAAATACTTGTATTGCCCTTTTGAACTTGTAAATATACAAAGTATAACTTCTAAACAAGAGAACGAATTAGAGAATATGTCCCATTATGTCCATACAGTTTCACAAATAATCTTTTTTAACTAAAATAATTAAAAAATCTCACCTTTTTTCCCGCTTAAACTATTTTTCAATTTCCCTTGCCCATCGGCAATCTGTTAGAGTTTTTATCCTAATTTTCTTACCAAATTTAAGTTTTATTTTTTTTGAAAGAAAAATAAAAGTAATATCATAATGACTTTTATTTTTCCTAAAAAAATATATAAAACTCTACCATATTTGACTTATTTCTTGTTTGGAGGAAAAGTTTTGGAACTCTATAAATGGAAGACCCCTCTTCTCATATCATAACATAATAACATCCACAACGTAGTCGTTTAAAAGTCTTGTTTAGGGGGAGATTTTTCTCGTAATAGATTATATGCTTTTTGAATTAGTTTTTAATATATATGTTAATTGGTCAAACCATATAAATAATATGCTTTTTTAGTATGTTTTTCTTTTCATCTGAATTATTGTCTCTATGGTTTGCAAACTATTAGTTTTCGCATGATGCCCCACCAATTTCGAACCCAACAAGTAGTATCAGAGCTGATGGTTCAAATTGAAGATATGTCAAAATCAAAGTTGCAACCAACTTGGCGATAACGAAGATTTTTTGTCAAAAAAAAAAGATTCAAAGGGCTCATTTTTAACCCTGTAAAGGGTTCATTTTTAACCCTGCAAAGGGCTCATATATATACTTTCAACCCGAAAGGGCTCCAATATTTTCAACTCGAAAGGGCTCCAATATTTTTAACCTGCAAGAGCTCCATTTTTAAACATACCAAGCAGAGGTAATGAAGATTATGTGAAGAACAAAAATCATGCATATAACATGAAGAAAACGGATCAAGTTTTGTCAAGAAAATCAAGCCAAAAAGGAGAGATTTGTTAGGGGTTTTGCCCTAATTTTCTTACCAAATTTAAGTTTTACTTTTCTTGGAAGGAAAATAAAAGTAATATCATAATTACTTTTACTTTTCCTAAAAGGAAAATATAAAACTCTACCATATTTGACTTATTTCTTGCTTGGAGGAAAGTTTTGAAACTCTATAAATACAAGACCCCTCTTCTCATATCATAACATAATAACATCCACAATGTAGTCGTTTAAAAATCTTGTTTAGGGTGAGATTTTTTTCCTAATAGATTATATGCTTTTTGAATTAGTTTTTAAAATATAGGTCAATTGGACAAACCATATCAATAATATATATTTTTAGTATGTTTTTCTTTTCATCTGAATTATTATCTCTATGGTTTGCAAACTATTAGTTTCCTCACGACGCCCCACCGATTTCGAACCCTAACACAATCAGGTACCCTTTTGCTCTTTCTCTAATTGCTTAAACTTATGATCATTTGGATTACCTTTCTAATATAATTTGATTTTAGCCTTATAATGTTAAACTTCACCATTGTTAGTGATAAAGCTAAACTAGGGTGATGAAAGTATGAAGCTAGAAGGAGAGAGAGAGAGAAACCGAACTGCTTGTATTGAAAGCTAACTAACTGAATTTTACAAAGATCCTCAAAATATCTATCCTAGATCACCTATTTATAACAAACTAACTACTCCTTTAAGTTAACTAATAACCGTATTAGCTGGCCAATATCCTAACAAACTACTCATTTCACAGTAATTACAAAAATACCACTGCCTCTCTAAGCTATCATCTCAACACCCCCCTTCAAGCTGGGTGGTGAGAATACATTCAAGACACCAAGCTTGGACAATAGATGATAGTGTTGAGCTCCTCCAAGTCCCTTTGTTAGTATGTCTGCTTCTTGCTCACTAGTTGGAACATGATCAGGATGAACTAAACCTTGTTGCACCTTTTCCCTTATGAAGTGACAATCAATCTCAATGTGTTTTGTCCTCTCATGAAACACAGGATTACTTGCTATCTGTATAGCTGCTCTGCTGTCTGTAAACAACTGAATAGGAGTTGGAACATTGATGTCTAAAAATTTGAACAATCCAACCAACCAAATCAACTCTGATACAGTGACTGCCATGCTTCTATATTCTGACTCTGCTGAACTTCTTGCAACTGTACTTTGCTTCTTTGATTTCCAGGAAATCAATGAATTCCCAAACTTCATAAGATAACCTGTTATTGACTTCCTTGAATTAGGACAACTTGCCCAGTCTGCATCACAATAGGCCTTTAGGCAGAGATCACCTTTTGAAGATAGTAAAATGCCTAGTCTTGGCTCATTTTTGACATATTTCACAACCCTGTAAGCTGCTTCTAAATGTGATTTCTTTGGAGTCTGCATGAATTGGCTCAAGGTCTGAACACTGTATGCTATATCTGGCCTGGTTAATGTCAGATAAAGCAACTTCCCTATCAACCTTTGATATCCTTTAACATCACTCAAGACTGGATCATTTTCCACTCCACCATGTTGATCATAGTTTTTGGTTCTGTTCCAAGGGTGTTAGTGAAGGTTTTGATCCTGAGAGGCCTAACTCAGTTATAAGTTCCAGCACATACTTCCTTTGACATAATACAATGCCCTTCTGTGATCTGCATACCTCAATACCCAAGAAATACTTTAGGGTTCCAAGATCCTTGATCTTGAATGCTCTATGCAGTATATCTTTTGCTTCCCGAATAAGATCATCATCATCACCTGTGATCAAAAGATCATCAACATAAACAAGTATAATAACCTGTTTTCCTTCCTTCTTTAAGGCAAACAAAGCATGATCATGTTGACTTTGAAGAAAACCAGCTGATAGAAGTGCATTGGTAAGCTTCAAATTCCATTGCCTTGATGCTTGCTTCAAACCATAAAGAGATTTGAGGAGCCTGCAACCCTTGGTCCCCCCTTGGCTACCAAATCCAGGTGGAAATTGCATAAAGACTTCCTCCTCGAGATCACCATGCAAGAAGGCATTGTAAACATCCATTTGGAACAAGGGCCAATTTTTCAAAGCAGCCAAAGCAATAACAGCTCTTACTGTCACCATCTTGACCACAGGAGAAAAAGTTTCCTGAAAATCCAAACCTTCCTTTTGATTGAACCCCTTGGCAACAAGTCTAGCTTTGAATCCTTCCACCTCACCTGTAGACTTGTGCTTAATTTTGTACACCCATCTACATCCAATAGGAACCTTGCCTTTAGGTACATTAACCACCTCCCATGTCTTATTATGCATAAGAGCCTCTATCTCAGAGTTCATGGCATCGACCCACCGGGGATCATTCATAGCCTCAGTATAGGAGGTAGGCTCAACATTAGTAGAGACAGCACATACATAGGACTGGTGTCGTGCTGATAAAGAGCTGTAGTCAACATAATTGGACAATGGATAAGAACAAGTAGTCTTGGCTCTGGTGGAGCAGAGAAAGTCATTCATTCAAGCTAGAGGCTTGGAATCTCTAGAAGATTTTCTCAATATAGAAGTAGGTGCAGGATCTATAGTTGGTGCAAAAGCCTCTGTTCGAGCATCATGTACATGTACAAGGAATTGAACTTGTTCTAGTGCTTGAGGCATTACTTGAACTGGTTCGGCTCCTGGAAGCACCATTAAGTCTACAGGTGCAGTGGAAGGAGCAATAGAAGGGTCATCAAGCAACACATCAGCAGCAGGGGTGCATTGTGAAGGAAATGAAGTAATAGAAGAATCATCTAGTTCCAGAAATAAAGGAGGAGCTTGACCTTTCTTCATGTGTTGAAAAGGGAAGGTATGCTCCCTAAATGTAACATCCCTGCTAACAAATATCTTTCCAGTTCTGAAATCATAAAGCTTGTAAGCTTTCTGAGAGGTGGTATATCCGAGAAGTACTGCGGCAATTGATCTAGGTGCAAGTTTGTCTATTTTGCCAGGAATAGTGGCAAAACACAAACATCCAATCACTCTCAAGTGAGCTAAAGAAGAACTGCACTTGTGAAAAACTTCATAAGGGGATTTACCACCTAAGACAACAGAAGGTAGCCTGTTGATCAAGTACACTGCAGATAACACGCATTCTCCCCATAAATGTAAAGGTATACTACCTTGAAACCTTAATGCTCTAGCCATTTCTAGAATATGTCTATGCCTCCTTTCCACAACTCCATTCTGTTGTGGAGAGTGAGGACAACTACTTTGATGTCCAATACCACTGTTTAACAAGAAGGTACTGCATTCATGACTGAAAAATTCTACAGCATTATCAGTTCGTATGACCTTTACATGTTTACCAAATTGGACATTCACCATTTTAACAAATTGTTTAAGCAACACAATAAACTCACTCTTCATTTTCATTAAGAAAATCCATATCATCTTGGAGTGATCATCAACAATTGTTAGGAAGTATATATGCCCATTACAAGTAGGAATTCTATATGGTCCCCATATGTCCATATGGACTAATTGAAAAACTTCATCTGTCTTAGTAGTACTTAAAGGAAAAACCTGCCTTGTTTGTCTAGCTAGAGGGCAAATTGTACAATTATTGAAACTGCAAATAGAAAATTATTCTTCAAGAACTCCACCCTCTTCATCACACTAGCTGGTACATGTCCTAGTCTTTTGTGCCAAACTTGAGCATCCACAGTTATTCCTTCTGCAAAATAACTACTGTGTTGTTGCACTACATTACTTGTCATATTGATTCCTCCTGCAAAATAACTCTGTTCTTGACATGTAAGAAGGTACAGACCTCCTTCCTCTTTACCAATCCCCTTCACTCTCCCACTGTCTAGGTCCTGGAAAACACAAAATTGTGGTAGAAAAAGCACTGAGCAATGCAATTCCTTAGTCAATTTTGAGACAGACAACAGATTAAACCTAAAGTCAGGCACATAAAGGACATTTTCTATAATGTATCCATCTCCAATACTACCTTTTCCTTGATGATCTACTGGAATTTCCTTACCATTTGGAAGATACACATTACCCCTTTTTGAATGTGGAATTTCTGTCATATTAATCAACAACCCTGAATCCTTAGCCATATGATCTGTAGCACCAGTTTCTATAACCCAAGGATCAATTCTAACTTTCACAGGCTGAAAATTAGCATTACCTGCCATATGAGTTGCTGTATTTGCCACCCCTTTGCCTTTATTCAGCAGTCCTATAATCTGATCATACTGCTCATTTGTAAAATAATTATGCAGTCCTTGACCATGCCTGCTATTGTTGCTTCTTCCAGCACTTGAACTTGTTTCATGATCATTCCTCAGTTGATTACTCTATACATTTAGTGTATGTCCAAAACTGTTCATCATGTTAATCTTTTGATCTACATCCTCATCTGCAGAGAGATTGTTGTCATTTATCACAGCATTTGCTTGCTTATATCCTTGCTTCTTTCTTTCTTTGAAATTTGATGGATAACCAATCAATTTATAACATGTGTCCTTTGTGTGACCCTTATCCTGCAAAATTTACAAAATAGATGACCAAATCTGTTAAACTTTGTATATCTCTGTTGATTTTCCATTGAATCATATCTCTGTGAATGCTCAATTGCATTGGACCGCAACTGACTTTCATTAATTCTATACTTCTGTTGATTGCTACCAGTACTCATCAGTACTTTGCCTTCACGCACATCATTTACTACATTCTCCTGTGATCCAGAACCAAATTCACAAATCCTTCTCTGACTTTCCTCATGAGCAAGCATTGCATGAGCTTGGCCAACTGAAGGTGATGGTATCATCAATAGGATCTGACTTCGAATGGCATTGTACGTCTCATTTAATCCCATCATAAACTGAAACAATTTCTGCTGTTCCAGATGAACTGAGAATTCCTTTGACTTGTCACAACCACACAAACCAGGAATCAAGGAATGATATTCATCCCACAATAAACGCAACCGTGAATGATAAGCAGAAATACTATCTGCACCTTGCGATATTGTCGCTATTTCTCGATAAAGATTATAGATTCGTGATCCATTTACCTTGTCAAAACGTTCCTTCAGATCCATCCATACTGCATGTGCATCATCTGCATAGACAATTCTATTCAGCAATTCCTTCGAAACTGTGTTCATGATCCAAGTCAAAATCGTAGCATTAACACGTTCCCATTCTTCTTCCATATCATCCTTGAACAAGTTTTTTGTGCATGTTCCTTCTATGAACCCTAATTTTCGTTTGGCTCTCAATGCAATTTTCATCGCTCTACTCCACACCGAGTAATTTTCAGATCCTCGTAGTTGAATTGAAATTATCACGTTTCCTGGATTATCTGATGGCTGCAAATAGAGAGGATGACGATGATCATCGATATCCAAATCCGCCATTATTAATCCCTAAAACCACTCGAACAATTTCTATAAACTGCTAGTCAGCAACAACCACTGGAAACAGCTCAATTTCAACGATAACTAACTTCAATCAACCCAACCTAGTTCTGATACCATGTTAAACTTCACCATTGTTAGTGATAAAGCTAAACCAGGGTGATGAAAGTATGAAGCTAGAAGGAGAGAGAGAGAAACTGAACTGCTTGTATTGAAAGCTAACTAACTGAATTTTACAAAGATCCTCAAAATATTTATCCTAGAGCACCTATTTATAACAAACTAACTACTCCTTTAAGTTAACTAATAACCGTATTAGCTGGCCAATATCCTAACAAACTACTCATTTCACAGTAATTACAAAAACACCACTGCCTCTCTAAGCTATCATCTCAACATATAACAACCTCTGATATATTGCCCCTACACTACAACTCTAATATTCTTAAAAAGTTAATTCTATTGGGAAATGTTGACATATCGACTCATTTAACATTAACTCACAAGTTGAACTATCTTTGTTTGACGAGTATGTATTTTAAGAAAATGTGGAGGATACGTACGATTCATTTAAAAAAAAATAATGACTAAAAAACGTATTCAAGAATTTTTTTTCCTAAAAAGAGCAACACTTGTTCTAATTAAGGTGAATTTTGTTTGTTTTGTCATTAGTTGGATAAAATCGAGGACAGTATTGAATTTATCAATGCAAAGCCTAAGCCACTTGCTATATATGCCTTTACCAAAGATGAAGTGCTCAAAAGGAAGATCATAAGCAGAACATCTTCAGGAAGTGTGGTGTTCAATGATACAATCGTTCAAGTAAGTTCCAATTGTATTGTTCTCAAATATTTAATTAATCATGCAACATTTCATACATGATTTGCTTAGGAAATCACCAAATTTATTTCCTGCAAGTGACTAATTGTCTATATTTTGAAGTTCATTAGAGTTTTTATGTTTCTCTATTTTCATTAGAGGGAAAGGCGCAAGGATGAAAGGAGGGGAGGGGAAGGGGATGATCTTGTCAAAATTCAAAACTTAGGATTGAGTTCGGTTACTCAACTTAATAGTTATTATTTCATTAGAAAGCTACTTTCTTCTTGATTTTAATTTTCACCAACAAAGAAAGTGACTTTCCGAGGGCCAAATATATATATCACTAAACTTTTTCAAATGAGTCAATTTTACTCTATGCTACGTTTTTGGCTAAAAAATATCGTTACCTTTACATAGTTGGCGCAAAACTGCCATCCAACTATCAAAATGGCTCAAAAATATCCTTCTTACAAAAGGTTGCTCCAAAAGAAGAAAAATGACTCAATTTTGCCTTGCACTATTCGAAGTAGGCGAGGTTTGCCCTCTCTTTAAAGATCGGGATAAATGTTTTTAATAATAAAGATTTGAGCAAAAACTTATATCGAAGATTATGAGATTGATTTGACTATTTCAAATGACAAATATAATGTCGATTTTATGTTTTATATAAAGTTTAATTACCTGCATTATCTTTTTAACTAAATATTTATCCTACCATTTCCTTTCCGAATTATTTAATCGGTTTCGACTTAAACTTGTGATGACTTAAAGTTACGATAAGTAATATAACGTACCAAGGTATAATTGAATTTGATTTCTTTTATCAAATCATTCTTAGAGTTAGTAAAATAAATCCATTATAATTAATATAGAAAAATAAATTTTAAACAATTCTGTAAGAAAAGGTGTGTTATATCATGTTTAGAAATAAAAACCCATACTTAACGTGCAAGAAACCAGAAGAAAAAAAAGTTCTATGTTGTCATTTTAATTTGTTAAAATAGGAAGTGTTTATAATACTTCTTTTCTTATATGTTATTACCATTCAACACTCTCACCCTCAAAAAAAAAGAAAATAATGAATTTTTTTTAAAAAAAACAAGGGCAAAACTACCTAATTCTGAATTTCTCAAGACAAAAATGATCCTTTTTTTTCCCCATTTTGAAGCAACCGTTAGTAAAAAAAATGTATTTTTGAGTTATTTTGATAGTTGGAGGCATTTTTTAGCCAAAAATGTTAACAATAAGGGTATTTTAATCCAAAAATATAATGGAGGGTATAACTGACTCATTTTGAATAGTTCAGTAGTATATTTAACTTTTTTCCATACTAACTATTAATTGAGTGATATATTAGAAATCTAACTCTCAAAACAGTTTCTCTTCCTTAATTCATTACTTACTTTTTCACATTATGATGAAATAATGTGAGTTGCCACTTAGAGAAGAGATCAGTTTTTGTTGGGTTCGAAATCGAGAGGGCGTCATGCAGAAGCTATTAGTTTGCAAATCATAGAGGCGATAAATTTGATGACGAAAAATACATACTAAAAAGCATATTATTAATATGGTTTGGTCAAACGACCTACATATAAAAAACTAATATTGAAAAACATAAAGCTTATTGGGAGAAAACTCCCCCTAAACAAGACTCTTTAAAGACTACATTGTGGATGCTATTGTGTTATGGTATGAGAAGAGGGGTTTTCTATTTATAGAGTTTCAAAACCTTTCCTACAATAAAGAGGTTAGCCAAATATTGAAGATTTTTATATTTTTGTAACAGCCCAGGCAACCGCGTGTAGAAATTGTCCGCTTTGGAGCCTCAGCCCCTCACGGTTTTAAAACGCGTCTACAAGGGAGAGGTATCCAAGCACTTATAAAGCACTCTTCGTTCTCCTCCCCAACCGATGTGGGATTTGCCTATACCAATGTGGGATTTGCCTAAGGCAAGCCTTACACTTACCCCCCCTTGGGACTCAGCGTCCTCGCTGAGGTTTGCCCCACCACTGGGTTTGCCCCACCACCGGCCCGGCACCGGCTCTGATACCACTTTGTCACACCCCAAATCCTAACGAGGCATGATTGGCACCCGAAGCCGATAAGGCCCGAGAGAACCAACCTTTATCTGTGTTCATTCATATGCATAACCTTGAATGAATAACATATTGTTTCATATAACTGATGAAATGTAACATGCCATGTACATATATAAAACTTGGCCGTTGGAGCCACCACGTCGCACTGAACGTACATATCTTACCTCCACATACCCACATACGTCTACAAAAGCCTCTAAAGACATACACGATTATTTCATAACGTCTACAACATCAAAACCAATGTACAACTGTGACTTGGAAAGCTCCGAAGCAACTGGAGCTCACCATCGATCTGCAAATACTGGAAATCTACCGTGGAAGCCTACTAGTGCCTGCACCTGCGCATGTAAGGTAAATCCCCCGAGGGGGTCAGTACAAAGAATGTACTGAGCATGTAAGGTTCATAAGAAATAGCATTATTTATGAGAATAACAATAAAATAAAATATGAGAGAGTACTCAATGTGGATAAATCATCATTCTAAATGTGGGAACACGTATTCCACTTCTATCACTGTCATTTTAGATCACTCATGAATACCTGATTATGCATATCATACCTTTCACTCAAGAGAAGTTTCCATCACTCAAAAGAATCTTTCTTACTTCTATGTTCATCACCATTGCTAGTCATCTACTTGGTTAGTAGGGTACAAAATAACATACATCTCCTACTCAAGAGGAAAATGAGATAATAATATCACATACATCCATTCAATTAATAACGTACATCCACTCTTGGTGGGTCAACAATATAACGTACATCCACTCTTGGTGGGTCAACAATATAACGTACATCCACTCTTGGTGGGTCAACAATATAACGTACATCCACTCTTGGTGGGTTAACATACATCCACTCTTTGGTGGGTCAACATACATCCACTCTTTGGTGGGTCAACATACATCCACTCTTTGGTGGGTTAATAACATACATCTACTCCATGGGTGGGTAATCATACATCCACTCTATGGTGGGTCAATATCATACATCCACTTCATGGGTAGGTTAATAGCATACATAACATTGCTTCCTTTTCTTTCATTTTTCTTTACTTCATTTCTCTTTCTTTCATACTATGAGTGATACCTTGATGATAGAAACATTCTTGAAACTTGGAACACAAATATACATTACTTTACATCTTTACTCTTGTAAGATTGGTATCTTTACTTGTGAGGGAGAGATATGTTCATGACACTATTTGAACACACTACCATGCTTTACCTTATTTCCTTACCTTCAAGAGATTAATACCCTATCTTGTGAAGGATAGTTATACTAGCTTGCACTTTACCGTCTTCACTAATCTTATGAGATTTTATATAAGTAAGCGTAAGATACCGAGCCTTTGCCTTTGGTGGACTACAACAAATAACAGAGCATACTATTGGGAATGAGACACATAGTAACCATTCACATTACCTCTTGACAATCTTATACTCTTTACCTAGTTATGAGAGTAACACGCTAAAGATCATGACACTAAAGCAAAGCACACACTCAGGTACACATTTTACTTCACCTATTTAACTCATGAGATTAATGTCCTCACCTATGGGGAATAAGTATTCTAGCTTACACTTCACCCCTCATCTTACTCCTATGAAATTGGTACTTTTACATTGATTCATTCACT
The DNA here is from genome assembly GCA_031232105.1 of Capsicum rhomboideum. Taxonomy (NCBI): domain Eukaryota; kingdom Viridiplantae; phylum Streptophyta; class Magnoliopsida; order Solanales; family Solanaceae; genus Capsicum; species Capsicum rhomboideum. The sequence continues at coordinate 35,582,933 of CP124719.1, forward strand.
TAATATAACATTGCTTGAACACAACATCTTGGAACCATTGGAACAATAGTCAATGCACAGGAGACATGTGTATACTCTATTGGAACTTGGGCCATGACATGATTGGACCAATGCTACTCAACTAAACAAGCTCTCTTTACCTTAATGCTCTCATTGGGATAGCTCTCTTGGCATTTACAACATCATGATAGCTTAAGAACTTTAGTCAATTAATAAGAGGCAAGTGAATCCTCATTTGTCTACACATATGAATAACAAGAAGTGTCACTTGTACTTATCACTCTATAGAACCCTCGTGGAGTGTATCTCATTTGCATCCTTAAGATACCGACCCATAACAACTAATGAATATGCGTCGTACAAGTCACCATTAACCAATGAATAGGAAATATATGAGTACACGAGTCAACTACCGGATACGGAATACCTTAGAGTATTTCGGAATCAAATGAGTATTACGACAATGTGAGCACCATATGCTGCAGAAGGACATAGGAGAGACACCTTACATACCTTTACTTCCAAGTACGAGTACACAAGACTATATATGAACACAACAGTCCAGCTTCTTCTTTGTGTTTCACTCTACAATATAAGTCCACAATGAAACTCTTGTTAACGATCATTTACCATACAAGCGTACAAAACGACAATGAACTATATGACCGTCATATGAATTCATTTCACTCCTTACAATACAACTCACTGCATTATCATACCAACAACACCTTAACATTACACACATTGACCAAGATTTCGTATAACAATAGCATTTCGCATCACACCTATCCTTTATGCCTTCTCATTTCCATTCCGTCACATTTCCGCTTATCGATTTGCCTCACAACAACATATGAACAACCATCCACATTTAATACAGTCCAATACGCCTTCATACGACACTTTAAAGTCATTAAAACGACATCACAAGTTCATAATTCCATCCAAAAAGGGTATCGGGGCTTTCGGGGATCAACTAGAGTCGAGAACACACAAAACGAGTTCTGGACCTGACCTGCGCTGCCACCTGCGCACGCAGGTGGCTGACATGCGCGCGCAGGTGCCCTCCAGCAGCAGCCAGAGGCATCCGCGATGGCATCTGCGCACGCAGGTGCCTCCGTCTGCGGGGGCGGATGCCCGTTTGGTCCGAAATGGCTTCGTTTTGGGTCTTTTAATGCCATGAATGGTACATGATCATAACCAACCTTATTCTAACATATTTTTGATCATTTAACATGCCAAAATGCAGTCATAACTTCACAACACACATAACGACACCCAAAACCACATTTCACGGCCAATACGACACCAAAACCATAACCGATTTCACAATACCAATTCCAAATGTTATGCACAAGAATGAAACAAATTAAGACCATAATAACATCTCACATGTCAATATTTACTCCACCAAATTCACTTCTTTCACAACCACAAGTTCATCACCAAGTTTACAAGACAAATCAACCTCCGATTTAAGCAAACATGTGACCTTTCACTTATTGTAAATTTCTCAACATTCCACCAACATAACCAACATAATATAAACCATGTGTTATGCATAAAATATATGAACTCATCATAATAAACACTTACCAATTGATGATCTTGGCCAAAAGAGTGGCTTAGGGTTCTTTGTGTCTTTAGAGATAATGTTGAGAAAAATGGCAAAAAGGCATGTGTATATCTAATGACCAAAATCTGATTTTTCCTCATGTATATAGTCCCCTAATGGTCCTTTATCTCCCACACACTTGGTCCAATCATATTGTAACAACTTAGTCTTGCAAGAATGGGCCAAGAATGGGTCATATACCCCTTTTTGGGCCATGTCTTGATATCTTTTTGGGCCTCCATTGCCCAATAGGTCAAGATTACTTTGGCCCATCATCTCTCATGTATAATCCCTCATATATATATTTATGTATATATATATATATCTCAAGTCACTCTTATCCATCTCTTGGCATTAAATGCATGATTGATTAGTCAAATGGAAGATTAAATCATGTTTTGCCCCATTGGGCCAAGCCTTCTTTATGACTTTGGGCTTTATTTGGGCCCAATGGTGTAAGACTCATGTAATCCCAAACAAATAAATGAATAATTCATCAAATCTCCCATGTTTACGTACGGGGTGTTACAATTTTCCTTTTAGGAAAAGTAAAAGTAATTATGGTATTACTTTTATTTTCTTTTCAAGAAAAATAAAACTCAAATTTGGTAAGAAAATCAGGGCAAAAACCCTAACAAATCTCCCCTTTTTGGCTTGATTTTCTTGATAAAATAATCTTGATCTTCCTTCTTCACACAATCTTCATGTATCACTGTTGCTTACCATGATTAAAAGTTGATATGGGTTAAAATTTGGAGCCTTATGCGTTAAAAATAAAAGTATGGGTTAATATTATTGGAGCCCCGTGTTATAAGTGAGCAGGGTTGAAAGTGGAGCCTTGTGCATTGAAAGTGAGCACAGGTTAAAAGTGGAGCTCATGTGTTAAAAGTATATGCATGAGTTGAAAGGAGCCCAAGCATAAAAGTTAGCGAGGGTTGAAAGATGGAGCCCATGCGTTAAAGCAAGTATGGGTTGAAAATTGATTTTGGTTTTAAAGATGGATTAACAGCAGGATTTTTGAAAATTTGTTTGAAACTTCTTCTCCACATGTAGTTTTTTGGATATATATCTTCATTATCATCAAATTGGTTGCAACTTTCATCATAACATTTCTTCAATCTGAATCATCGGATCATTGAACCGTAAGCTCTGATGCCACTTGTTGGGTTCGAAATCGAGAGGGCGTCATGCAAAAGCTATTAGTTTGCAAACCATAGAGGCGATAAATTTGATGACAAAAAAAACATACTAAAAAACATATTATTAATATGGTTTGGTCAAACGACCTACATATAAAAAACTACTATTGAAAAACATAAAGCTTATTGGGAGAAAACTCCCCCTAAACAAGACTCTTTAAAGACTACATTGTGGATGCTATTGTGTTATGGTATGAGAAGAGGGGTTTTCTATTTATAGAGTTTCAAAACCTTTCCTACAATAAAGAGGTTAGCCAAATATTGAAGATTTTTATATTTTCCTTTTAGGAAAAGTAAAAGTAATTATGGTATTACTTTTATTTTCTTTTCAAGAAAAATAAAACTCAAATTTGGTAAGAAAATCAGGGCAAAAACCCTAACAGTTTTCTGAGGGCCCTTATAATCTATCACAGAGAAGTTTATTAAATGTTATACAAGAAACGCAACCCCTCAATTCTTGCTTAATACACTTTAGCCCTTACAACTAATTAAAAGACAATTTAATACTTTAAAATTGGGTAAATTTCATCGATGGTCATCCAATTTTGAGTTTATAACACAAAATCATTTTTATTTATTTTCTATCACATAAAAGTCATTCAACTTTAAAGTTTATCACACAAAAATCATCTTTCTATTTTTTGTCACATAAAGGTCATACAACTTTGATCAAATTAACTAAAAATTAAATTGACACATATTTTTATATTTTGTATAGAATATATGACATGGAACTTCAAAATAAGTTAATTACATTTGAGATAATTTAAAAAACCCTCAAAATAATTTGCTTCATAACACTAATCTTCGTTATGGTTTATTGATGAAACTAATTATCAAGATGACTTTGCTACATATATAAATGCAGTATGCAGTTGATACACTTCCATTTGGTGGAGTAGGGCAAAGTGGTTTTGGAAGGTACCATGGGAAATTTTCATTTGATACATTTAGCCATGAGAAAGCAGTTGTAAGAAGGAGCTTCCTTACAGACATCTGGTTTCGATATCCTCCTTGGAGTGATCATAAGCTTCAGCTCTTTAGATCTGGTTTTAGATATGATTATCTTAGTGTAGTTCTTATTGCACTAGGACTAAAAAAGGCTTGATGTTTGTCTCAATATATAGCCAATTTTATACTTGCAATTGTTTGTATTTGTAATACATTAGTCATCCTTATTGTTTGCCCTACTAACAAAGTTTGTATGTAATTTACAATTAAGCGTGGATTTCCATTTTCATTCAAAACTTACATATGAATAAATGTTTCATCCGTTAAGAAATATTATAGTTAATACGAATGTACATTGTTTTTCTTCATGATGTGGATAATGCCTCAATTAGACTACTCACTATTATGTGTAGTAATACACACACCTCCGCTATCTCTTCATTGATCTCCCACACTGTCACAATCTACTTTGCATTCTCAAGGGTTAATATCATATTTATGATATCCTTTGATGTTACTCAATGCAAGATTATAAATAGAGGTATTGAGAATCATGTTGGACACACTTGGATACTTGGGAAATACTTGAAAAAAAATAAAATCTCTACTCTCTTCTCTTATCTCTCTATATTAGCTTTGTTTGCATATCTTCTTTACTTTCATTTTATAACATGTTATTAGCACGAGACTCTTGAACTCTAACTTGATTCAAGTTTCAGTCTCTTCTATCACGATGTATGCTTATGTCACGACCAGAATCCGAGGTCATGATGGCACCTATCCCGGTCCAACCTTGGTAGGTAAGAGGCCAAGCTCCAGAAGAGAATAAATCACGGGAAGAAGATAATTAATAAGGCAAAATATGAGACTTTAGGATAAAGTCAAGTTAATACGATAACAAAAACAAATATCTGAATAATACAACTCAAATCCCCAACGATCTAGTGTCATGAGTAAGAGCAACTCTAAGACTGACATAAAGTACGAATACATCATATCTGTCTCTAAAATAAAGTAAAGATATAAGAGAACTAAATGAAGCCGGAAAACAGGTTCCGGATGGGGAGCTCTGACTTTGAAATCTCAAAGCGGCACGAAATCACGATCCGCAGGTAGCACTCGAACTAGGATTTGCACCAAAAGAGTATAGAAAAGTAGGAGTGAGTATGGTCCACTTGTAGTTAGTATGCATCATAGGCCGACCAAGCAAAATAGACAACTAAACAAGTAAAGTAAACTACGAGTAACACATCCGCTCTGCAAACAGAAAAGTCCAAATGGCTCAAACAGTACAACTCCTAACAGTAAAATAGTACAATCTTGACAACATCTAAGGATATCAACACCATATATAAAGAAATCCAATTCACATTATCAATCACAAAAAGGGATGAAAAATAGTGCAACACAATACTATGGTATGTATGCAATGCTCAAATGTGCACCTCGTATACACCCTTCGAGCCTATGCTTCTAGGAGAGGACCCATGAGGGGTTTGCAACTCATATACTAATCACAATCTCATCAATCAATCTTGTCGGCACTTTCCTAGGCTAAGGCATTTTATAAAATGGTATATTTTCTTTCACAAAGAAATTCAAGTTCCATAGTAATATCAGTTTCATGAAAATGAGTGATGAATGAGTATGCATGATCATAGCAAAATCAACGGCATACAATAATCAGCTCAACAATGGCATGAATAAACTCAATCACCCAAATCTCAATAAGTTATGATATAAGCCCCTCATGAAAACACAATAGTAAAGAACCATATAAGATATCAATAATATCAATCCAAGCCCCCACATGGGCGTCACAATAATAATAAAGAATAATTAATGCTCAAACAAGACCAACATGTTCCCCCGGCATGGGCATCTCAATGATAATAATCTCCCAAATTTGTAATAAGGTTCACACAAGCCCCCACACGGATAACATAATAATAATAATGATTTCAAAAGATTAAGACAACGATAAATTTTCCAACCCATAACATACGTTACATGAATGGTTATCTACCCAACCCGTTCTAAAGAAAGTTAAGTCATAACCTATCTCGAAAGCTGAAAACACAAGCTTGAATACCCTAACAAGAAGCCTTTCTCTTTCGAGCGGCTTCAGAATGCTTCCAATCTATCAAAAATGATTTTGTACACATAATTAGGAGTCTATTGATACCCATATTGGAATACTTTGGTTCCGAATTTAAAATCACTTCGAAAACTGACCCCAAAAATAAAAGGGTAAAACTGAAATTTTAATAAAGAATCATATTACCCATACTTTAAAGGTTCTAAATCTGAAAGGGAAAATAGTCATATTTGTCTCTGTACTCTCAGAAAAGAGTCATATTTGCCCTTTGTTATACTTTTTTGTATATTTGCCATTGCCAATCAACTTTGGGCACATATTTATCCTTGGACTGTTAAGTCTTGTGACTTCACTTTCATTATCCTACGTGGCGCCTATATGGATATATTTATATAACAATTAAAAAGTCAATCTTTATTTATATTTCTACCCAACCCAAAAGTTAATCTTCCATTTTCTCTTCCTAAATTCCACTCCTCATACTTATATATTAGTTCTTCCTGCTTTCCATTGCACTCCACCTATTTTAAAACCGCCACAGAAAAAAGAGAATAATATGTTAGCAATTCAAAGGATTTAAGATCCAATCAAATAGAATCTCTCGATATCTCACTAATCAATAAAGAGATCCAGTGGTTAAAATAATACATAGAGACAAATATATTTTAGTTACTGTAATTAGGTGTGCACGAGTGGCTTATTGCATAGATGTTTCCTAGGTTCGTGTTTTCTACCAAGAGAATCCTCATAGGTGATTAAATTAATGCTTAAATACAACTAATTTCTTACAATCAAGCTCTACCGATGTTCATGATATTCAATTACAGGTAGAATCAGTTAATTAACTTAAAGAAATGGTGGTGGAAGAAGAGATGGAGGTGAAAGCAAAACAATGGAGATGTGGTAGCGTTGAATACTTGGTGGACTGCTATGCAGAGCAGGAGGAATTGGTAAATAAATATGAGAAGAGTGGAATTTAGACATGAAAGATTAACTTTTGGGTTGGGTAGAAATATAAATAGATTAACTTTTTAATTGTGATATAAATATATCCAAATAGGCACCACGTAGGATAATGAAAGTAGGCTCACAAGACTTAACATTCAAAGGTAAATGTGTGCTCAAAGTTAGATGGCAAGAGCAAATATAACCAAAAAGTAGAATGAATAAAAATAGGTTTAGAAGCTTACCCAAATCAAAGTTGATGAAACCCCTCATAGATTCTCCTAAAATCGTGTCCCTGAAGCTTGAAAATGATAAAAGTGGAGTTAAATCGCGAAATGGAGGTTTAAATAATGTTCGAATGAATAGTACCTTCTTCGCAAACGCGGTCAAGCCCTCGCATTCACGAAGGCTACTGACCCGGACCAATCGCAAATTCGGTGGATCGATCGCGAACATATAAAGGAAAAAATCGGACCTAATCCCGATTTAATCTTCGTAAATGTGGTTCCACTGTCGCATTCACGAAGGAGAATAAATTCCTTCTCCGCAAACTTGACGGTATGGCGGCGAACGGGAAGAAGGCCTGGGGCCTGCACCAGCAATGGTTTAAGGCTTAAAATCTCTCTAAACGGACCCTCGAGATTCGTTCGACGCCCCGCAGAAACAAACCAATAATGCTACTAGGCTGATTTCGACGTTTTGGTTTCAATGTAACCATCAGATTTACCAAAAGAGTTCGTTATCAATAAGTTTCTCCCCAGGAACCCCTTTAGGCCAAATAAACTAGTTTCTCGCTCAAACACTCAAAGATCATAATAGAGCCTCGCACCCGAAGCAACCATGCTACTAATCCAAAATTGACATTTTAGATCTAATAGAACTGATAGAATCACCATCCGATGTTCAAATCACAAAATATCAATCAAAGTCAACTATATCACTGTAAAGGCTACTCAAAACCTCAAACTCATATAAATCACTCCTGAATACTTCGGGGACCTTATCAACCATCCCCATAACTTATAAATGATATAAAGCAACAACAGGAAAGGGCAAAATGGTCAAACACAAAATAGCGAAAAACCACTAGGAGGGTTGTTAGATTATCCACCACTAAAACACGCATTCGTCCTCAAATAAAAAGCAAGGAAAATACCTGAATCTATAAAAAGCTGAAGGTATCTACTCCTCATGTCAGACTCAACCTCCTACGTTGTAACGACCCTCCTAGTCGTTTTGTGAATCTTACTTCTCTTTCTCATTTTAGCTTTATCCGTTGTTTGTATACGTGCTTTATGACTAACGGGAGTGGGTAGTATCGATTCTTGAGGTGTTCGAAAGTAATTTAAGTCATTAATTGGGTTCTTGAGTTTTATTAAAGTTAAGATTGATCACGGTCACCCTTCGGTCAAGACGACCTCCAATGGGTGTTTTAATGTTCCCAATAGGCGCGGAACACGCTTTTTAGTCAATTTACATATTTGATTTATTTCTATGGGGTTCCGAGCAAATTCCAAGAATTTATTAAAAGTTTTGGGTATTTTAGATAATTTATTTAATTAGTGATTGAATGGGTCAAAACCACAATTTATTTACTTATATGACCAATACAAGAATAATTTTAAGAGGGTAGGGTTTTACCATATACAATAAAAATCAGATATTTAGGGAAAGGAGAGAAACAGCAGTGGTATCCTTTTTTTTTTTTCACATCGCAGTTTCCGAAGGGATCTTCGACAACTTTAAGGTTAGCCCCTTTGAACTGATATATTCTTGATATCATGTTTATAATATTGTGGGGGTGCATTTGAAGTTAGACAGTAGCCAATTTTTACATGTAAGCGAGCACTTTGTGCTAATAGTATTACTTTGAATTAGTAGCGTAATCATAGATTCATTATAAGGTAATAATGACAAAAATGATTAAGTAATCATTGAATAATGATTGAGGGTGAAGTTAGGCTAAGAAGCAGTAGTACGGGAATTTTAGTTTCATTCTTATGCTTTTTAAATTAGGGTAAGTTAGGAGACAAGTATAGAATAGTAATTATAATTTAATGATGGATAACGATTGAGCATTAATGTTATAAAGGTGATATTGGATTGAAACGAATGGTGCCTGCATAGTTAAATTCGAAATACTGTTTTCATTTTTTTAAGCATTAGGTTCGACCTCTGTGTCATTAGCCTCAGATTTTTGAGATTTCATACTTTAACAGATTTTGACCATTCGGAATCTTTACGGAAGGGCAAGGTCCTTGAAAATTAGCTTGCATTCAGATTCTTCGATTGAGGTAGGTTATGGTTTAATTGGAGTTTAGACTCGATTTAATTGTATGTATGCTCCTAAATTGGATGCTTGTTGATTGGTCTTCGGACATACTTGAATTTGAGGATATTTGGATTGTGACACTTGTATGAATAATTATTGAAAATTGAACTTGATCAAATTGTCTTATGATTAATTATAAGTGTACTTGTAAATTTAGTACGTCGTGTTGTATCCTGAGAAATAGTGTGAATTTGATAAAATATACATAATATGGTTATGGAGGATCGGGTACCACGCCGGTACGGATATGGATATTGATATTACTTATTTATAGAGGATCGGGTACCACGCCGGTACGGTACATGGACCTAGATTGTCCCCTGCAGGTCATGACTAGTTGGGCAGAAATAAGTCCCTTAGCATGTGTGTACAGGCTAGTGTGGATTTTGAGAGGTTGTGTGGTTTAATAAGATGATAACGAGATAATGGTGTTCTAATTGTGAGGTTGAGAAGAACATAGTTGTTACTTATGGTATAATTGTTGATTTTGTGGTTGTTTACGGTTTGGTTGATACTCTTGATGGTTACGTAGATTATTGTAAGCATTGTTTGGCCCGTCATTAATGTACTTACTGATTCATTGAATACCTATTATGTGTTGATGCCCATCTACTTGTTATTTAATTTATGTTGTATACATGTTATTAAGTTGAGTTGGCCTATGATACCTACCAGTACATAGTGGCTTGTACTGATACTACCCTGTACTCTTCTTTTGTTGAGTGCAGAAAGTATTCCAGAGGCTCAGACACGACCTCATCTCTAGCGTTTAATAGTTGATCTCGGTCCAAGTGTGAGCACTTCTTCTCCATGCTTCCATGGATCATCACATTAGTTCTTGTCCTTCTTTCGGACAATGAGACACTCCTTATCTTTGTTATTTAGATATTTCTTCTAGACATGGTTTTGGTTTTAGAAGTTCTTGTATGATGACTTTCGGATCTTGGGGATTTTTAATAAGTAGTTTGTTTGATTTTCCGCATTATTAATGATTAGTTTTGGATTTATTATTATTAAGTTGGTAAAATGATAACCTCATCTTAATATTGACTAAATGATTGGGTAATGGTTTGGGTTAGATGGTTCTCCCACCGAAGTATTAGAGTGGGTGCCACTCATGGCCATTTGGGTCGTGACATACGTAGACTCCTCAATCGGGCAATGTCTCCACTGAACTTTCATAGAGTCAATATTCTTGGATCTCAACTTCCTAGTCTGCCTATCCAAAATAATAATAAGCTCCTCTTTAAAGGTTAAATCACGGTCTAAAGCAACCGAATCCCACTGAATCACATGAGAATCATCGGGATGGTATCGCTTCAACATCGAAACATGGAATACCGGATGAACAACTGACAAGTTCGGAGGTAAAGCCAACCTATAGGCCACATCTCAAACCTTCTCAAGAATCTTAAAAGGGCCGATAAGCCTTGGACCAAGCTTCTCTTTCTCTCTGAATCTCATCACACCCTTTATGGGTGATAACTTCAACAAAACCCGCTCACCAAGTATGAACACCAAATCATGAACCCATCAATCGGTTTAACTCTTTTGCCTACTCTGGACCGCCATAAGCCTCTGCTAAATAAATCTCACTCGATCCATCGAGGCTATCAATAAGTCAGTACCCCGAGGCCCCTAACCTTGAAGGAATCAAATCATCCCAGGGGGATCTACATCTCTTCCCATATAAGGACTCAAATGGTGCCATCTGAATTCTGGAATAGTATCTGTTGTTGTAGGCGAACTCTGCTAAAGGTATGAACTAGTCCTAATGACTATCAAAATCTATCACACACTTGAAATATGTCCTCTAACACCTGAATGATCTGCTCTGACTGGCCATCTATTTGAGGGTGAAATGTCGTGCTCATATCTAGCTAGGTCCCCAACTCACTCTACATAGAACTTCAAAAATTTGAGGTAAACTAAGTACCTCTATCAGAAATAATGAAGATAAGCACGCCATATAACTGAACAATCTCTCAAATGTAGATCTTGGCCAACTTCTCTGCATTAAAATTCACTTCATAGGTATAAAGTACGCTGATTTGGTCAGCCTATCCACAATCACCCAAAGAGAATCGAACTTCCTCAAAGTCGGGGGTAGACCAACCACAAAGTCCATAGTAATTTGCTCCTATTTCCACTCTGGACAGGCATTCACTGCATCATACCACCCTTTCACTGATGCTCATTCTTTACCTATTGATAATTAAGACAGTTGGCTATAAACTCCACAATATCCTTGTTCATTTCACACCACCAATAGTATTGGTTCAAGTCATGGTACATTGTAGCTACTCCTGGATGGATAGAATATCTCGAACTGTGAGCCTCCTCCAAGATCAGTCTAATCAAGTCACCAACTTTTGGAACAAAAATACGACCACTAATCCTCAAAACACCCTTGAGATCAAGAAGTGCTGCCTTCACCTCGCCGCTCAACACTTTATCACGAATCACTCTCTACTTCTCATCATCAAATTGCCTAGCTCAAATCTTCTCCATCAAATAAGCCAAAACATGCCGGGGTACTAAAATATCAAGTCAAATCAACTGGTTGGACAAAGACTGAATATCTACAGTGAAAGGTCATTTCTCCTTCGAAATATAAGCCAAGCTCCCCATGCTCGCCTCATTCCGACTCAAGGCATATGCTACCATATTAGCCTTGCCCGAATGGTAAAGAATAGTGAGGTCATAATCCTTAAACAACTCCAACCATCTATGTTGCCTTATATTAAGATCCCACCCACTAAAGAAATACTGAAGTCTATGATGATTGATGAAAATCTCACAATAGACCCTATACAAATAGTGACGCCATAACTATAACACAAACACAACCGCCGCTAACTCAAAGTCATGAGTAGGGTAGTTCTTTTCATGGACTTTCAACTGTCGAGAAGCATAAGATATCAACTTACCTTTTACATCAACACACCACTCAAGCCAACTCCAGAAACATCACAAAACACTATGAAACCTATGCCCTCTTTGAGAAAATCAATGTAGGAGTCGAAGTCAACAAGGTCTTAAGCTTTTGAAAGCTTCTCTCACATTCATTCGACCATTAAAAAATAACCTTTTTATGAATCAATTTAGTCAAAGGAGCCACAATAAAAGAGAAGCCATCTACAAACTGCCGATAGTAGCCTGCCAACCCAATAAAACCCTAAATCTCGATAGGTAAAGTAGGCCTAACCCAATCACGAACCGCCCCTACCTTGGCCTGATCGACCATAATACCATCTTTGGTAACCACATGAACCAAGAAAAAAACATAATCCAACAAAAAATCACACTTGGAGAACTTGGCATACAACCGCTCATCTCTTAACCTCTGAAGTACGACCCTCAAATGCCTCACATGCTCAGCCTCACTCTTGGAATAAATCAAGATATCATCGATGAACACAATTATAAAAGAATCAAGAAAAGACCGAAACACCCTGTTCATCAACTCCATGAATATTGTCGGGGTGTTGGTCAGCCCAAAGGACATAACCAATAATTCATAGTGGCCATACTACCTCCTGAAAGTTTTCTTCTGAATATTCGAAGCTCTAATCTTCAACTTATGGTAACCAGACTGCAAGTTGATCGTAGAAAACACTGTAGAACCCTGAAGCCGATCCAATTAATCATTGATACATGGAAGAGGATACTTGTTCTTGATAGTCACTTTGTTCAATTGTCGATATTCAATACACATACACGTGGTATCATCTTTATTCTTCACAAACAAGATAGGAGAACCCTAAGGTGAAACACTCGGCCTAATAAAACCCTTACTCAATAAATCTTACAGTTGCTCCTTCAATTTCTTCAACTCTACCAGGGACATCCTATAAGGAAAAATAGAAATGGGCGTAGTGCCCGGCTCTACATTAATAGCAAAATTGATATTCCACTTTAGAGGAGCACCAAGCAAGTCCATATGAAATGCATCTATGAACTCCCTAACAACTCTTACAGAATCTATAAAAGGTGGTTAATCAACACTGGTATCACGCATATAAGCCAAGTAAGATAGACATCTCTTCTCTACCGTTCGACAAACATGAAGAAAATATATAACCCATTTAGGACATGAACTAGGAGTACCCTTCCACTCTAACCTCAATGCATCAGGCATAACTAATGTAATGGTTTTGGTATAACAATCCAAATTCACATAATAAAGTTATAACCAGTCCATACCCAAAATAGTATCAAAACTAACCATATCAAGAGTGATCAAATATACCCAACTGTCACACCCTAAAAGTGTCACTAGACATGATCGGTACACCCGATCCACTACTAAAGAATCACCTATGGAGGTAGAAACATGAATGGGTATGGCATGATACTCGCACATAGAGTCAATACCAGAGGTAAAATATGTAGATACATAAGAGAATGTTGACCTATGGTCAAAGTAGGAAAATGAAAAACCGAAATAATACCTATAATCACAGCATTAGAGACCTCTATCTTAGGTTTCCTAGGAAAAGCATAACACTGCCTACATCCGCAATTGGACTAAGCAACTCCCCGTCCAATACTATAAGCTCCCTAAGCTCTACCCCTAGTACCCTGAGATCAACCTCTACTACCCTGTGCACCCCCTCTGACTAGAGGTAATGGTGCCGGATAAAGCTAAAGTTGTAAACTCTATTGGGGAGGACCTGACATATGTCTGGGACAATCTCTATCTATGTGACCAAACTCATTACACACATATAATCCTCTACTAGATGAGTCATGTTGTGAGGGTCCAGATGAACTAGAACACCCTCCATAACCTGAAAAACCAGAATGAGATCTACAACTAGCATACCCTAACCTCTTACCACTCAAAGCCTCAAAACCCACAAACCCACTATATGAACCCTATAATGCTACCTAAATTGGTTTGCTACGGTAACTATGAGAAACTCTACCTGAAGAATCACTACCTTGGCATGAGTGGCCACTAAAATGTCTCTGTCGGCGTGACCTCTTACCACCACCATCTTGAGCACCCTAGTGAATACTCTCGACTCTCTTGGTATGATCCACAATACTTTAAAAGTAGCCACCTGTAGTCGCTAACTAAGCCATCACCAACTAAAGAGTAATAGTCAATCCCTTCATGAGCTTTCTGATCCTTTCAGCCTCTATGGAGATACTAGCCGTATCATGCCTAGACAAAACATGGAAATAGGCCTCGTACTAAGTAACAATCATGGAGCCCTATTCCAAGTCATTAAAATCATCCCTTAGCTCATACCTCAAGCTAAAGTGCACATATCTCTCAAGGAAAATCTATGAAAATTGGGTCCAATTCAAAGGAGGGGAACCCACTGGCTTACAACCAACAAAAAATCTCCACCGCTGCTTAACTATATTAGTCAACTGGAAGGTAGTGTAATCAACACCATGAGACTCAAATAATCCAAGGTTATGCAACCTCTCATGATAAATGACCAAGAACACATATGCATCACAACACATATGCATCACTAATAACACACTTTACTTGGGAGGGGAAAATCTCATAAATCTCTTAAACCTCTTTTGCTCACCAGTAGACATTATTAGTCTAAGAACTACATGTGGAGCAACAAGTCTGGTAGGTAAAATCTCAACATGTGGGGCCATAATGGTAGCTGGTTGTATCCTAGGAGTTTAGAAACCCTTAATAGGAACTTATCCTGGTAGTTGAACACCCTCTCTCTTCTGTGAACCATTTGGTGTACTCAATAGATAATGTGTCATAGTTTTACGACATTTTTTATACTTAAAATATGGAAAATATGCTAGTTCTGAGGGAATGTGAATATGATGTATTTTTGTGGAGTTTGTAGGGAAAATAGGTTTCAGGAGTTAGATTTTAGAAAAGTATAAAAGTGGAGCCGAAGTGGATCAAATGAGCCTTGGGATGACCCGTTGTGTCTTGGTACGGGTCTTACTAGGCCTCCATGGCATGAGAAGCATAGAAAGTTAAAGTACAGATGTTCAGAACAACCATAACCCATGACGCGTAGGTTCTTACCACAGGCTCATCATGAAAGTTATCGGTGGAGATCCTAAAATAATGAAATTCCAGCTCTGTAACAATGAGCACCGGACATGGGCCGTACCATGGAAGGACAGTTCATCCTGAAGAAGCGTGCTATAAAAATTAAAGGACTTGCAAATATGGACATCCCAACCATGACTAGAAATGATGACTTGTGCAATCTTACTTCGAGTCATGCTATGCAGCCGTAGGACCTGCAATCTAATTTTGTTTAGGATAAGTTTTATTTTTGTCTATAAATACCTTTCCTAGGTTCTCTTTGATATTTTACGCATTATTACTAACTCTTAAGTCTTAGAAACCTACAATATATTTTTGTTCTTGGATTTGGGAGATTACTCATATATTGATTCTTGGTTATTGAAGTCCCTTTGAAAATTCAAGTGTTTGGATTTCATCTACTCAATTCTTGTAAGTTCATAATTATGAATTCAACTATAACTTCTAATTGTGATTCTTCAAGCATGAGTAGCTAAATCCATGAACTAGGGTTGTGGAAACCATAACGAATTAACAAAGTAGGCTAAGTACTAAGTGATTCTTGAATGGTGTTTATGCATATATTGTTCTTCCCTTTGTATTGATTGCTTTTTAATGTCCGGCCAACATTATTTATTTGCTTGACCAAAGAGGTAGAGAATGGGAATAAATATTAACAATGGAGATTTGAGGTTATCAACCCTTATCTAATAGCTTGACCTTGTCTGGGAATAGCTAATCTGAGATCAAAGGTAAGAGTTAATATGCAAAGCTCATGAGACCTACCCTATAATTGAGAATAGTCATCTTTATAGGTAACTATCTGTTTAAATTAACCTAACTTACCAATTTTGCCTGCTAAGCACCAGGATAGATCACTAGTATGACACACTTACTGAGTTATAAAATCATGGAGAACAAAATCATAGTCCATCACTCTCATTGATTAAAAAAAACATAAAATTTGCCACTTGTTACTTGGTTACTAAAATCTTGCTACTTAATACTTGTTACTTTTAATTCCTCCTTTTGGAAGTAATCGATTAATAGTTTAAATAACCGCATCGACCTAGATCCTAGCCATATTTATCGTGGTATCGATCCCAACCTAGTTGGGTTCTATATTTGATTCAACGATCAATTTATATCTCTTTAAGAGGTGTAATTTAGGCAATATCAAATTTTGGCGCCTTTACAATTTAGGATTAGATCGCTAATGTTTATTTGATTGTTAGTTCTTATTTCCTAATTTAATTTTTAATTTTTTTTGTTTTGTTTTTATGGTGCACACCAGTGCATGCCCAAGACTCAAAGTCAAGGCAATCCCCTGATTCTACTTGATCTTGAAATTAAAAGAACGTTGATAACATTGAAGAGAATGGATAATCAAGGAGTTCTGGAGACTCTGGAGAAAGCCACTAACCGGATAATAGCTGAGAAACAGGCTAGACATGAAGAAGTGGCCTGTTAGGGTGCCACTGATGAGCTAGCTAGGCAAAAAAAAAGTAGCTCGTTGGGCTGCAATGGATGAACAGGCTAGGCAAAGGAGGAATAGGGTCCATGATCAATAACTACACCAATATACCCCTCAGTTTTCTACTGATGATGATGACGTTGACCTGGATGATATAGGTGTAACAGGTGTTATTGTTCCTCCTCCACTGCCCATTGGGCTCAAGTTCGACATTACTAACACAATGATCCAATTGCTGAACATGAAAGGAATATTTACTGGTCACACTATTGTTGATGCAAATATGTATTTAATGAACTTTGTGGAGATTTGCAAAGCTTATAAAATACTTGGAGTAGGCCAAGATGCTATCTGATTGTGGTTGTTTCCTTTTTCATTGGTAGGTGAACCAACTCTATGACTAGTAGAACTACCACATGACTTAATCACTAACTGGCAGAAGTTGATGCTGGCTTTTTTGGAAAAGTTTTCCCAGTGTTTCGAATGTTGTAGCTGAAGAATGAGATCTATAACTTAAGGCAACTGCATTCAGAGGCTTTATATGAGGCATGATTGAGATTCAAGAAGAACTGCAGCACGTCTCAAATCATAGGATACCCGAATAAGTTTCTAGTGATCTTCTATAGGTCTTTGAATGCTAATAATAAGGTCGTACTGACACTATTTACGGAAGAGAATTTGTGAGTCAAACTAGGGCAGCTGCATTGGTTATACTTGATAGAGTCACCAAAACTAATAGGGCTTGGCACACAGACGAATCTGACGTCTCTAATTGCACTTATGTTATAGGTGCGTCCGCTGAACAGCATAGGATAGACGAAGGGGTAGTTGAAGAAGTTGCTGAGATGAGAACTGAATTGAGTGTTCTTGTAAAGTATATCACAGAGGTAGGAGCTGAAAAGGAAAATGCAGTCAGTTCACAATGAAAAGCACCGAGACATAATGATTTTGATTCTAACGAGGAGGCAAACTACTTAGATGATCAGGTGATGGGTTATTGGGCCAAAGACCAAGGGTCTCATCAAGACACTTGGTGCTAAAGTCTAGGGTCAAAACTACTACAAACACAACAACTACAATCAATCAAGTTATAGAGATGGAACTAAAGGTAGAGAGGATGATTAGAAGAAAAGAGATGGTTACAAGAATGACAGAAGTGGTTTGTACATTCCTCCCGGTAGCCGCAAAACTAAGATGAATAATGCTAGGGTAGAAGACCTGCTATCCAAAGTGCTGAAAAGGGTAGAAGCTAGTGATGACAACCTTAAGAAGATTTGGGTAGATATTTCTAGGATGAACAAAAGGTGGAAACATATGCTATTGTAATTAGGCAATTTGAGCAACAATTCGGCCAAATATCTATAGCTTTAAACCAATGCTATAAAGGTATACCTCCGAGTATCACTATTCAGAATCAAGAAATGATAGTCACTGCATAGATGTAACTACTAAAAGTGGTAAGATAACTGTCAACCCTCCTATGTCAATAGTTGTTGATGATGCAGCCGAGCCTCAGATGATTGCTGTTGAAAAGGTAGCCAAATTCGAAGATAAGGTTGTTGGTGAAAATTTGTCTGAAAAGTGGTCTTCAGTTACTGAAAAAGAGACTAAGGCTAAAAAGGGAAGGAAAAGGAGGTCCCACAAATTTTGACTCCTATTCCACGACCTCCTCGACCATTCCTACAAAGATTGAAGAAGAGGCCTGAAGAAGGGAAATATCACAAGTGTATTTTGATGCTGAAATAACTATCTGTGAATGTCCCTTTAGTCGAGGTACTTGAGCAAATACCTAGATACGCCAAGTTTATAAAGAATCTTGGTACGAAGAAGAGGATCGTGAGTTTTAAGCCTATCGATAATTTGCACCATTATTGTGCTATAGCCTCCCGGTCTCTTGTGTAGAAACAAAAGATCCTGGAGGGTTCACCATTCCATGTACCATAGGAACTTTTAATTTTACGAAGGCTTTGTGTGACTTAGGTGCTAATATTAATCTGATGCCTCTATTAGTATTTGGACAGTTAGAGTTGGGAGCACCTAAACCAACTTTGATGAGATTTCTTATGGCGGACTTCACTGTAAAGAAGCCTGTGGGTATTTTGTATGATGCTTTAGTGAAGGTTGAGTCATTCATCTTCCTAGCTGATTTTTTCATTCTAGACTGTGAAGTTGATTTTGAAGTTTCCATCATCTTGGGCCGACCATTCCTAGCAACCAAATGAGCATTAGTTGACTTGGAAACTAGATAATTGAAATTTTAGTTAAATAATGAGGAAGTGATGTTCAATGTTCTCCAATCAATGAAGCAACTGAATAACATGCGCGGGGTCTCAGTTATTAATATAGTTGATGAGGAGGCCCAGATAATTCCTATTGAGGATAGACTTGGTGTTGAGGCACTAGCTTTTGTGATCATGAATTTTTATGGAGATGATATTAATGAGTATGATGAGTTGGTGAGTGCAATCGCCGGTATGGGGTACTACAATTATGCTCCAAAAAATTTAGATTTGGATTTGAAGAACCATGCAACCCCACCGGCCAAGCTTTCTATTGAGGAGCCTCCCTTCTTGGAGCTCAAGGTTTTCCTATTGGATGGTCCATTGCTAACATTATTGGTATTCCACCTAGAATCTGCACTCATAAACATTACTAAAAAAGGAAAACACACATTAGCCAAATGCGATAGGCACTTGACACGCTCTGAATCCCATCGAGACGTGATTGGCACCCATAGCTGATAAGGCCCGAGAGAACCAAATTGTACTTAGGTTCATTCGCATGCATGCCATCAGAAACACCCTTATCTCGTAGGAGCTTATAATGCTAACAATGAAAATTCATGGGACATGTGACTTATATACATCTATGAAACTTGGCCGTTGAGGCCATCAAGTCAAAAATGACATGTACCTTTTACATCTATACACTCACATCCGTCTACAAAAGCCTCTAACAAATGCATTGACCAAAATGAACCAAAATTCGGGACAAGTCCCCGAACTATACAACATGTACAACACCAAAACATATGTACAACTGCGACTCGGAGAAGCCCCGAACAAACTGGAGCTCACCAATGATCGGCAACAACTGGCAACCTACTGTGGAGGCCTACTAGAACCTGCGCCTGCAGCAAGTAAGGTAAATTCCCTAAGAGGGGTCAGTACGAAGAATGTACTGAGTATGTAAGGCCATATGAAACTTGTATGATATGTATAAATGTCAATGAACTCAAATACAATAAATGATCAATATGGATAAGTCACAATACTGTATTTTGGAAACCAGGTATATTGCTTTCTTTACTTTCTTTGTCTCTTTGATTCTATGGTTATTCATCTTTGCCTGTGAACTGTGATATCCGGGCCCCGACTGAACAGTGGGTTTTAACATAACATATCGTTATGTTGGGATAGGCTCGAGCTAGGCTTTTGCCTCTAGAGCTGCCACCCTAAGGATCAAAGCATTGGGTTCGGCTCGAGCTAGGTTATTACCTCTAGAGCTGCCACCCATAAAACAACATATCAGGTTCGGCTCGAGCTAGGATTATACCTCTAGAGCTGCCCCCTGTCAGGTTCGGTTCGAGCTAGGCTTATGCCTCCAGGACTGCCCCCTTATCCAAAATCTTGGGATCGGCTTGAGCTAGGCATTTTGCCCCCAAAGCTGCCACCCATACTTGATCATTAACCACATATGCATTACTTTATTCATTACTTTGAGATTGTTACACTGATAGTCATACTTTACTTTGAAGCTTTGGATCATTAACCAATGAGTGAGAAATATGTAAACAATTTCATAAACATCACCTTATTAGAATCAAAGAACAAGATACATGAGAATAAACAATATTGAAACTTTGGAACACAACTTTATTGGGCTTTTGGAACATTATCAATGAATAGGAGACATGTGATTCATAATTGATCAATGAATAGGAAACTTGTGACAATAGCCATTGGTAACCGGGAATAGTATACCTTAACACATTTCGAAATAGGACAAGTGTAACGTCAATGTGAATTCTATATGCTGCAGAAAGATACGGACAAGGTAACATTACGTACCTGCACTTCCAAGTATGAATACCCAAGTCTATGTATGAACACAATAGTCCAGCTTCTTCCTTACGTTTTACTCTACAATACAAGTACATATCGGAGCTTACATTAGCAACTAGTTACTATACAGGTGTACAAGACGACAATGAACTATATGACTGTCGTATAACATCATGTCACTCCTTACAACACAATCCAATGCATTATCATATCAACAACACCATAACATTATGCACATTGACCAAGAGATCATACATCAATGGCATTTCACACCATACTTACCCCTTACGCTTTTCTCTTTGTCATTCCGTCACAATTACTCCTTCATAACAATATATGAACAATCATACATACTTAATACAGACCAACATACTTCCATACGACACTTTAAAGTCATTTAAACGACATCACAAGTTGATAATTACATCCAAAAAGGGTATAGGGGCCTTCGGGGACCAAGACGATACGTAAACATTCAAAACCGAAAACTGGACTGACCTGCACTGCCACCTACGCCCGCAGGTGGCTGAGATGTGCGCGAAGATGACCTCTGGAAAATTCCAGGGGCATCTGCGTCCGCAGATGCCCTCGTCTGCGGGGGCGGATGCCCATTTTGGTCCGAAATGGCCTCTTTTGGGTCTTTTAATGCCATGAATGGTCCATGATCATAACCAAACTTATTTTGACATATTTTTTATCATATTAAACACCAACATTCAGCCATGGTCTCACAAAATACATAAAAACACCCAAAACTACATTTCACGGCCAATACGGCACCAAAACCATAACCAATTTCACAATAACAATTCCAAACGTTATACACAATGATAAAACAAAGTAAGACTATAATCATATCTCACATGTCGATATTTACTCCACCAAGTTCATTTCCTTCAAGACGACAAGTGCATATTCAAGTTTACAAGACAAACCATCCTCTGATTTAACAAACATGAAACATTTCACACCTTGTGAACTTCTCAATACTCCACCAACATAACCAACATAACCAACATAATATAAACCATCTCTCATGCATAAAATATATTAAAACATCATAACAAACACTTACCAAGCCTTGTACAAGATGATCTTGGCCCAAAGAATTACTTAGGGTTCTTGAGAGACCAAAAAGAAATTTTGGTAAAGTCTAGAAAAGCATGAGAGTCCAAGTGTAATAAAAATCTGATTTTTCTCTCTTTATATAGTACCTCAAGTCAATATTATCTCTTCTTTAGTTTTAAATGCAATGGTTGATTTGGTCAAATGGAGCAAATTGGAAGAATGGGTCAAAAATCTCATGTTGGGCCATGTCTTCCCTTATGATTTTGGGCTTCATTTAAGGCCCAATGGTGTAAGACTTCTTAATGTCCACAAATTGATACATAATTCATCAATTCTATCATGTTTCCACATTTCCATAAATGTTATGGTTGTCAGCTAGACTTAGAAACGTACGGGGTGTTACAGCACTATCGTTTTTTTGGTAAAAAATGATGAAAAAACAACACAGTCACTTGCGTTGTAAAAAGACCCATTGTTTTTTCAAAAGAGATGGATAGAATTGCTTATTTACGACTGACAACATCAACTTTTTAAAAAAAATTTAACAAAAAAGTGACACTGTCCGTCGGTTTTGTGAAGAACAAAATTGATGGACAACATGGCTTGCTAAAAAATTATTAAATTTTTTAGGAAAAGCTATGTTGTCCGTCGCTTTTTTGGATTTTTTTTTAAAAATATAGTGAAGCAACATACTATAGCGTCACTGTCTGTCATTTTATTCTTCATGAAGAACAAAAGCAACAGACAATGTCACTTTTTTGGGAAAAAAAAAAAATTCTAGATAAGCGACGGATAAAAGCTAACCCTGTCCGTAACTTTTCTAGATTTTTTTGGATGTAGAAATCTGCATTTTCTGCATCCCACCTGCCAAATAAAAATGCAATTCAATATATACAGCCCCAAACACACATTACTACTAAAACAATCATATAACACATAATACACTACATTATCAAAACACTTAAAAAAAAATCAAACCAACATCACTTAAACAATCAATCCAACAATACCTAAAACACTTCAACTATCCAAAAGGTTTTCCAAAAGTTAAAGTTAAGTTCAAAAATGTCTAAAATGTGTCTACAAGCATCAAATCCAACAACACTACGGAGTAGCCCTTACAAACTCCTTGTCAATCTTTATGTCTTCTTCGCTTCTTAAATTGGGAGATGGAGAATGATGACGACGACGAGCCATGCTAACCACTTGTTAATTAAGTTCCTGGATGGTCTTGAACATGTTATCATTTTTAGCAATTCATTGTACCTTGGACTATTCTAAGGCATGCGTAAGTTATTTAATCTGCTGCGACATAGCACCAAGCTGAACACTGTTAATCTCCTTGGTCTGGCATAAGGAACCAATACCTTGCAATCTTGATTGGATACTTTACAGTTCATTCTGAGAGCCCATCCCATAAACTCTCCCCTTTTGTATTCCCTCCCGATACGCCCAAATTACACCTTTTTTAGAAGTATAAAGCATTCATTTTCAAATATATAACCCAACTAGGTTGGGGTCGAATCCCAATGGGAATAAGTTGCAAACTAAGCCTTATGCGGTTAAATAGACTTCTAGTCAGTTATTTCCTTTACGAGGATTTGTTAACAAAGTTTGTTACTAGTTCGCAATTGTGTTAAGTAATAAATATCAGAATTTTGGAGATTGTATTCAAGTAATAATAAGAACTAGGTTTGCAATCACCATGACTTCATAACAGCACCGAGTCATTAACGATAGTAAATTCTTCTAGTGCGAAGCATGCAGGGCTATTGATTTTTCACTACACCTAAATATTTCTCAACTTATTTAGATGAGTTTTGCTCTAAACCTCTCGAACTACAAGTGATGAGATTACAAAACTCAATAAATAACCTAAGATGGCTAATCTTGTTACAACATTACCCAGTAGACAGAAATTGGACATTCCCAATCCTTATTCTTGAATCTTTTTCTAGTTTTATCCTCTTTCTCAAGAAAGTTAACCCTAAGGCATGTTCTAATATTTGCAACCATTAGAAGTCATTTAAAATGAAAGATTCGACAATACATATGTAAGCACTAATTGAATTTATATCGTTAAACAACCCTAAAGATGTTAATTTGCCATGGATCCTGCAACCTTAGTTGTGAAGTTTTAGCTACTCATAACTTTGGAAGCAAATACAATATAAGAAATCAGAGATGAAGATTACCCTTGCAATAGATGAATTCAATATCAAATCGTCTTAAAAAACCAAACAATATGCTAAAAATCTAAGAGAATTCCAAGAACAAAGATTATTTTTGTCTTTGTAACCTAAGATTCTCACGTAAACCCTATAGGTAGCTACTTATAGTATATGGAAATTTGGAATTCAAATAAAACTCAGAGTTGCTCGCCTCACGTATGTCGACAAAGTTGACAGCCCATCAAGAGGTTGACATCTCATCACATGGGTAGTCACTTGCCTTCTATTTATGCTGGATTTTTTTTAGGGTTGATGCCAGGATTAACGACTCATCACTTTGGTTGTCAACTTAGCTTCAATTACACAACATTCTATCTAAGCTTGACGAGATGGTTGACATGCCATTAGAAAGTTGACGTCTCATCAACTTGGCTGCCATTCCTCCCTTTAGCTCATTTTCTCTTGTTTGCTATCTTTTTACCTTTTTCTGCACACTAGAAGCAAAAATGATTAAATATAACAAGAGTATCTTGAGAACTTACAATTATTCATGGTCAAAATCCTCAAATTTGCCGTCAAAATATCGGCACATCAACACCCTCAACTTAGAATGTTTGCTTGTCCTCAAGCAACTAAACAAGACCACACTATATAAGCAATAAGATTTTAAGGAATACTACGACAGTCATAAATCATTATACTCAACTCCATCAATTTTAAACAAAAACCAACATACATGGACTATTTATCAAACTAACTAATAAGGATCTAAGATTGACATTATGATATAAACGGATAACATTGCATACACATATATCATCAATCTCATAAGGAGTAGTTAACAACGCTATCCATATGCCCTCACCACAAAGAGGTCCCACAGACACAAGATCAAGTTAAGCTGAGACTAAAATCAAATCTCTCACTTTAACAATGAAGTTCAAATAATGCACAAACAATACCATAGGCTTGCTTGCCCTTATTATTTATGCTTTGGCTTTCAGACAGTTTGACTAGGATCACTCTAGGACTTTTTTGGCTTGTAACTTAGGCTTGGGGGGTAGGTATTGTATATTTGGGGTTAGTGAATAAACCCTCCTTGGTGATACACTACTTTTGCTTCACTTAAGACCAGCCGTTTTCTCAATCTTTTTCATTTATTCACTCCTTGCTTTCACTACAAGTGTGCTTCTTTTTCACACTTTCTCTTACCTTTTTTTTACTCTTTTCTTTTTCTTTTTTGCACAGACCACATCCGTATCTCTCTTTTATTATCAGTCTCTTCTTTTCATACTCCATTAGCTCTTTTCACATCTTAAATAAGGCCACCCTTATTTTAGGCAATTTGCCTAAGTTGAGGTGCATAATGTCCTAACTTGACCCTGGGCCAAAACAAAGGCTTCGGGGAGCCTCTATAGTAGCCACCCTCAACTTGGGCTATTTTCCTGAGTTGAGGTGCATAGTGTCCAAAGAAGGACTAGGGCAAAGACAAGGGTTTCAAAAATATAGAGAAGGTGAATCGGCTAAGGAATAAATGGGCAATTAGGCACAAACTCTAGGAACAAGGGATACATTATTATCATTTGGATTTTCATTTGGCTTGAGTGGGCTGAAATCAAACAAGGCCTACAATCATTTCCTAATCTTCTATACAATGACCTACACAAGACTAACCGGGCAAGTTCTCAATTGTATTCACAAAGCAAGAACTAAACAATCACAGCTCACACACATTTGACACGGAATATCACTATCAACCACTAACTATAAGATTCATACTCAAGCTTAAGTATTATTTACCATATTTATATACAACTAATGTCATGCACAGATCCACAATTTTCAATATATCAAAATAGAAATATACATATTACACAAAAATTTTGAGGGGTCCTCATTTTTCAATTACTTCACAGGCTACTGCCATAAGTTCCCTATATTTTTTTTTTGCTTACACAACACAAAACATCAAACTAAAAAAAAACTAACTATGTTGATTCTACTAGATAGCACATGAGGGAAAAGAAATACGACTACAAAAACCCTCATCTAGACACAGGTACCCCAACCCCCATAAAAAAGATATGCATTATCCCCAGTGCATCAATAATGAAATATAAAATGCTAGAGGGAGGACGCACGTATGGCACCCTAGGCACTTGTATCATGTGACATAAAGTGGGTTGTAATATCATTAGTAGTAGCGCCAGGGCACTTAATGTAGTAGGTGGTAGAGTAGGTGACTCCACACTCAACTCAACACCACCAGATGCCACTGGTGGGACACTATAGGAGGATCCCATAACTTGAGCTCCCAAAACTTTTTCTTGCCTTTCTTATTCCTCCGGTCTCTCTTTCTTGCTTCCTTTAGATCACTCTTTTCTTACTTCTTCCTTCTTTTTTTGGCCTTTTTTTAATAATCTTTGTCTTTTCTTTTCCTCTTACCCTTGCCTTTGGCTTTAAGAGGCTTTATCATCAAATCATATAAAGTTTTCTCTTACTCCTCTGACTTCTCATCATCTAAAGTTGAGAACACTAAGGCGGGTCTGTTATACAACTCAGTGATTTCAACTCGAGCTTTTGCCAATTTGGCTTCAAATTTAGCCAAATTTGGTACAATCATGGCCTTCAACTACTCATTAAACCTTTCCTCCATATCATCAATGCAACCATGTAGGCTGGCATAAGGCACCAGTGCAACTTTGATGGCTTTGTTGACAAAGGGTTCTATTTGTTTTGCAAATAGTTTTAACTATTCGTCAAACCTTTGTCCCTGCTTAACCCACATTTTGAAATTTTATGGAATGAATGCATACTCTGAAGTCTGGACTATAGCAATAGCAGTGTCCATGGACTCGATAGTCAGGGTCATGCCAGTAGAGGGAGTAAAGGATAGAACTATGGAAATAGCTAGCTGTAAACTTGAGGTGGATCCCGAAGCTTTTGACGAGGAGCAAAGATCTCTCATGGTTTGAGTACTATGTCCAAACACCACCTATTTGTGCAATGATAGCCCAAGCTTTCCCTTATCACGAGATCTTTTAAAGTTAGTTGCAACTGTTTTGACATCTATATCGATCAATATTAGAACATGAGCATCTTTACATAGCTGGATGACAAGGCATGAAAATGGATAAGAGGTGTCGGTCTTTGTAGCACGTATTCTCATTTCATTAGCTATGATCTACCCAAAGATCATCTTGAAACCAGATATCAAGCTATCTACTAACACCGCCCGATCTTCACCTAAAGTGTTGTCCCCTCCAGTAGGCATCAATCTGAACCACACTAGTGCCCACCAGAACTTGGCTATGAAAGACAAGGTAGACTTGTAAATTCTTATGCTGTGATTCATTAACCATTCGAGTTCTCCCTCAGTCAATACCTATGCTAACCAAGTACATTGATTCGCTTTGTCGTCCATCTTGTGGTTAAAGTCTGGAGTACTTGTTGGTGGCATAAAATCTTCCCCATATATGAAATAGTTGATTGTTTGATCTGAAATATTCACTGGGACTCCCCGAACTAGAACTTTGTTCAGGTTTTTTAGTAACTCAGTAACTTTTTGTCCTTTCTTGTAACTGTTCTCTAGAGTTTAGCGTAGAACTCACGAACCATAACTAGATAATACTCCCAGGTTTGTGCTAGTCCATCCCAACTTGTAATGATTGAACCACTGCTTGATCTTAGGATACTCCGCTAATCTGGAAGTCATTATCTGCACCTCCTCAGCCAAAGGTCTCTAATACTAAGCTTTTCTATTGAGGAGAGACCATCTATATAGAGTTTATCTACCTTTTTCACATTCCATCGAACACTATCCCTGAACTATAAGTTTTTGCTCTTAATTACGTCACCTCGCACTGGTTCAGGTTCTATTTCTGGACTCGTGGTGGTATCAGTGCCACTCTCATTATCATCCTTCAAACTAGCACTTTGCATTCTAGACTCATTTCCTACTAGCCCTGCTCCCCCATCAGACTGGTGAGTGAGTGTTTTTTGTCTTGCACGCAGTTTAGTATTGTATCTTTTAGCCTCTGTCTCTTCTACCTCATTTTTTGGTTTATCAGTTAGTTTACGGGTGGAGGTGGCCCTTACTGATCTTACTTACCCCATCATGAGTAGGTCAAAATTTGGAAGGTATTTGTACCTATGGAGGGATGAAGTTAACTTGGAACAACAAAGGAAAAAAAATAAATTTACATATTTACATTTTATATACATGCTTGATGACCTGAGGTGACAGCTTGTCAAAGGTGTGATGTCTTGTCAAGCCTCGGCGTCAAGCTTATCAGTTCACAGATCACATGTGACAAACTGAGGTAAAGGCTCGTCATAGGCTTGATGGCTCATCAATCCTCATTGTCAGTCTTAATAGATTGTTACCCAGGTTATTCAGAGTTAATGAATTTAGGTGACGTCTGCTCACAGGCTTGACATCTCGTTAATCCTTATCATTAACTCAAAATAGATTATTACCTAAATTATTAGTAGATGACTATTTACTTGTCACGTGGTTGGAGGCACATCACTCTCAAAGTCAACTCAAATAGAATGTATTATACGCATGAGGGAGCAGCCACCATGAAATTTATTACCACTCTATTATACCATTAAGGTTACGGGCTCAAGCGAGGTGTAAATTTCATGGAATAATGGATTGTTAATAAATTCAAAGCGGAAAAAAGGTTTCTCAGACTTCATCTTTACTAAGTTAGTGGGCAACAATATTTTCCCAAAGTTTTGAAGTACCAATTGAAAATATATTGCCTTCCTATTCAACTATTTGCTCACTCACCCATGAGAAACTAAAGGGGAATCATACCATGCTTCAAAAAAATACTGAGAGAGTAAAGAAACTAATATACCTTGGTGAAAATTTACTAATGCACAAAGAAAGAACTGACTTTTCTCCCTAACCCCTTATTACACACGGTATGAAGATTTTTTGGTGAAGATTGGATTTGGTGGTGATTTATATGGTAGAAGAAAATAGTGTGATGGAATTTAGAGAGATAGTAAATGTGGGTGAGGTGATGGGGGATGAACTTAAGAAGGAGATATGAAGTTGAAAAGGTTTGATTTTAATTGTTTCTTCTTTTAACCAAAGCTAGGTGGATTGGGTCATTAGGGTTTTGGATAGGGTTAATTTGGGTCAATTTAGAACAAAGGGGTCGGGTTGGAATTTAGTGGGTTGATTTTATGGGTTGAGAGCTAATTGGGTAGAGGATGTAGTGTCGGTTAAATTTTAAAACAAACACATACTTACCTAGGCCCAACATAATGTGACGACTTGTCACACGACTGACGGCTCATCAAAAGTACCGTCAGCCTTATGCAGAATGATGCCAACAAATTCACTTGGTGACGATTGGTGATAAGTTGGCATTTTGCCAACTTTTTAGTCTCTTTATCTTGAATTATTGCCTTGTTTTCTTTGATTCGATGCATATCTTATGTTAGAATACTTACTTGTGTAGGTGGTTGATGAACTTGCGGATGAGCTAGCCTTACGAGTTAAGGAAAGTGCCAAAATAAAGAAAAAGTACTTAGGGTAATGCATGGAAGGAGGATGAGGGTTGGTGTGGTCATATGCTCCAGAATATCACCATAAGCCCCCACACATGAGGGGGAATCTCAGTCCCCAGTAGAGCTGAAGGGACTGCCCTGACATGTATGGCCACATGCGCCCGCACCTGGGTATGTGCGCCAGCATGTCAAGGTCGCAGGTGGCAAGTTAGTAAGGCTGGAAAAGGAAAAATTGGTGACCTCGCGCTGGTATATGATGAGTAGCTAAATTCCCCAACTTGGGGTTATGTATTATTGAGTTAT
The DNA here is from genome assembly GCA_031232105.1 of Capsicum rhomboideum. Taxonomy (NCBI): domain Eukaryota; kingdom Viridiplantae; phylum Streptophyta; class Magnoliopsida; order Solanales; family Solanaceae; genus Capsicum; species Capsicum rhomboideum. The sequence goes on from CP124719.1 coordinate 35,612,713, forward strand.
GATTTATGTGTGGGTTTTACCCATTTGCGTAGATAATCAGTTATTTATTGAGGATTTAGTAATTACTCCATATTTTAACCTAAGCTTAGGGGTTGCAAACTTTAGTTTTGCTTAGAACCCTTCTCATCCTTGACAAATGGATTAAGGTTGAGGGGTAGTGATTGACACTAACTTTATTTTATCATTTAATAGTAGATCTTAGTCATAAGGCTACGGCTTGAGGTATTTGGTTGGTTACAAGGAAACATGTGTGGGGTGTTCTAAAGAACCCATATATGAAATTTCAATGATTTATTGAAGATTGATGTTGTAACCTATAACCTTGTCTATCCGCAATAATTTGTTGAGATTATGCAAATTGGTATTTACCCATGCATATATTGACACTCATTAGAGACTAACCCCAAGTATCTCTTACTCTTGATTACATATTTTAGATTTCATTTTTTGCAAATCAAAGTTTATAGATGTTTTCCTCTAGTTCGACATTGCTCATATATCACAAGAATCCATCCAGTTGAGGCTTTTTCCATTCTCATTGACAGGTGATACGGTATTGTGGTTATGGGAATAAACCATGGGATCTATAACATTTTGGGTAGAGTTGACAGAAGCTTTGCTAGATCGATTCTTTCCACCATCCCACATGCTCCAATTGAGGGATGAAATTATAAACTTCTGGCAATTGAGTGGTGAACCATTGCATGAAGCATGGCTAAGGTTCAATAAGAAGTTGTTGCAATTCCCAAACCATAAAGTGTTGGATAAGATGCTTCTCCAAATCTTCTATAGATCATTGGACCAATTGAATAAGGTGGTGGTGGATAACGTGACCGAAGGATCTATAATTAAACAAACTTTTAGAGTTGCTTCGGGGTTATTAGACCAAGTGACAAAGCAAAGTAAAATATGGCACACAAGAGATATCGAGGTGGCTGTGGAAGCTCCCTACATATCTTTTTTGAGTCAATAACAAAAAAAGAAGGATGAGGAGAGAGACGAAAACATGGCCAAAGTAATGACACATTTAGATCTCCTTACAAAATACGTGATGAGTTCAACTCCAATGGCGGTTAGTATCGTGGTTTCAAAGGGGACTAGAACATGTAAAGATGATGATGCGGAGTCACTTGATGATGAAATTTGGTACTTGTCAAATCAAATGGGGGGTTCCTGACCTACCTATCAAAGGCAAGGCGGGAATCAGGATTGGAAGGAACTGGACCATGATTGGAAGGACCGAGATCGTGATAGAGATTGGATGGATAAGGAAAGAGATAGGGATCACAAATTGAGAGACAACAAATGTGAACATGATAGATACATCCCTCCTCACGACAGGCAAAAAGGCAAAGAGTCTACCACCATGGACATGAAAATTTATAAGAAAGAAGATGTGCTTGCGCGTATCCTTATGAGGGTTAAAGGGAGTGAAAAATTGTTAAAGGCGATGAAAAGTAATTTTTCTCAACTCAATCAAAGGGTCACCTCACATTCGGCCTCTATCAAGCAACTTGAAATTTAATTGGGCCGAATCTCAGCTCAACTAAACACAAGGCAAAAGGGTAGTTTACGTAGTAACACCGTGGCGAATCTAAAATATAATGGTCATTTTATGGAAATTGTCACTAGGAGTGGTAGGACTTTTGCTAGTGATGTTGTGAATCTTGATGATGACTCCAATAAAAGAGGGGTTAAAGAATAAGTGAGAGGAAAGAGAAAGCAGCTTGACAAGTTGAATAAAGTCCTGATTCCAAATATGCTAAATATTGAGTCGCCTGATGAAGTGGAAGAGAAGGTTAAAGGTGAAAAGATGCCTCAAGTGGTTGATAATAATATATTACAATCGGAGGAAAGTCCGATTGTTTCAAAGAAGCAAATCAAGATCCCTCCACCATTCTCTCAAAGGGTCAAGAAGAAGAAGGATGATACTAAGTTCAAAAAGTTCCTCTCAAAATTTAGCAACTTATTGGTGAACACTTCTTTGTTGGAAGTCTTGCAAGAGATACCTGGGTATGCCAAGTTCATGAAGGACTTGGTGACAAAGAAAAGAATAATGGACTTTGAAACGGTGGAGATCTCACATCATTGTAGTGCTATTATGTCTAGCTATATGGTGGTTAAGAAAGAAGACCCCGATGCATTCACTATTCCTTACACCATTGGGTGTATCAATTTGGCAAAGCATTGTGTGACTTAAAGGCAAGTATAAACTTGATGCCTCTAGCTATATTTAATAAATTAGGGTTGGGTGCCCTGAGTCCTACAACTATGAGGCTTTTAATGGCAGATCGATCCATTAAATGACCAGTGGGAATTCTATATGATGTGCTTGTTTGGGTTGACAAATTCATAATTTCCACCGAATTTGTGATCCTAGATTGTGAGTTTGACTATGAAGTTTCAATTATCCTTGGTAGACCTTTCTTCATTACCGCAAGGGTATTGGTTGATGTGGAATATGGAGAGATGAAGTTTAGAGTGAATAATAATGACGTGATTGTCAACGTATGCAAGTCCATGAAGCAACCAAAGGACTTGTAAGTAATCTTCGTAATTGACATGATTGGTGATGAGGTTTCCGATGCTATGGAGGTGGATTTCATTAGTGATCCACTAGCTGGTGTCTTGTGGAATTATGGAAAGGTATAGATTGAAGAGTGTGATGAGGTCTTTGCTTCTTTGACAGGTCTTTGCTCCTATACCAAGAAGCCACGCAAATTGTACCTTGACTTGAAAAATCTGGAGACTCCTCCCGCTAGGCCTTTAATTTAAGATCCACCACAACTTGAGCTTAAATCATTGCCACCCCACCTTTGATATGTCTTTTTGTGGGAAGGTAACACCTTACCCATTATTATTGCAGGAGATTTGTTGCCTTGGCAAATTGAAGCATTGAAGTCGGTTGTGAAAAAGTTTATTCGGGCCATCGATTGGACTATTGTGGATATTATTGGGATTGCTCCTAGTATTTGTACTCACAAGATAAAGATAGATCCCAAATGTGTACCAAATGTTGAGCATCAACGGAGGATAAACCCTCCGATACCATAAGAGGTGAAAAATTAGATAATTAAGTGGTTAGATGCGAATATCGTGTATTTGATCTCGGATAGCACATAGGTGAGCCCGGTTCAATGAAACACCAAGAAAGGAGGAATCACGGTGGTTCATAATGAAAATAATGAACTTATCCCTATGAGACTGATTACGGGTTGGAGAGTATGCATGGACTACCATAAGTTGAACTCTTGGTCAGAGAAGGACCACTTCCCTATGCCATTCATGGATCAAACGCTTGATCATTTAGTGTGGTGGGGTTGGTATTATTTCTTAGATGGGTACTACAGATATAATTAAATTTGTATTGAGCTCAAGGATTGAGAAAAGACTACCTTCACATTTCCCTGTGGTACCTTTGCCTTCAAGAGCATGCCCTTTGGTTATGCAATGCACCCGCCACTTTTCTAAGGTTCATGCTATCAATCTTTTTGGATATGGTGGATACTATGGAGGTCTTTATGGATGAAGTTTTAGTTGTGGGTTAAACTTTTAAATTGTGTCTTGAACACTTGAGGAATGTACTCGAGTGATGTGTTAAAACGAACCTTGTGTTGAATTGGGAAAAATGCTATTTTATGGTAAAGGAGGGCATTGTGCTTAGGCATAAGATTTTGGGTCAATACACTCAAGTTGACCAAGTATAAGTTGAATTTACTGCCAAGTTACCCCCTCCTATCTCCGTGAAAGGTTTTCTAAGCTTCCTTGGGCATGCCGATTTCTATAGACGTTTAATCAAAGACTTCTCTAAGATTGCTCATCCTATGTGTAAGCATCTTGAAAAGAAAGTGAAAATTAAATTTGATGGTGATTTTGTGAGAGCATTTAAATTTCTAAAGGAGAAACTTGTGTCGGCTTCTATCATTGTGGCCCCAAATAGGGCACTTCCTTTTAAATTGACGTGTGGAACAAGTGGTTTGGCGTTGGGTGTGGTTTTAGGGTAGAGTAAGGACGAGTTTTTTCATCCTATCTATTATGCTAGCAAGTCATTAAATGATGAACAACAAAATTATATGGTTACAAAGAAATAATTGCTTGCTGAAAAATTTTGGGCCTATTTATTGGGTACAAAAGTTATTATGCATACCTACCATGCGACTCTTCGGTTTTAATGGATAATAAGGAAGCCAAACCTTCGGTTGATTCAGTGGATTTTTCTCCTTCAAGAGTTTGATTTTGAAGTTAAGGATCAGAAAGGTTGTAAAAACCAAGTGGCAGATCATCTATCCTGCCTTGAGTCTAATAATGAGAAGTTGGGTGAAATCGAGATTGATGAAACCTTTTCCGACGAACTAATCATGACACTTTTGGGGAGTGTAGAACCGTGGTATGTGGATTGTGTAAATTATGTGGTATGTGGTTTGCTCTCCGATGATATAAATCATTAACAAACGAAAAGATTCTTCCACGATGTGAAGAAGTATTATTGGGATGAACCCTATTTATTTAGGTAGTGTGAGGACAGAGTGATCCGTAGGTGTGTGATGGAATCATAGATGCAGGCTATTATTGAGGCTTGCCATTCATCCCCATTTGGTGGCCTTCATGGTAGTGTGAGAATGGCCGCTAAAGTCCTTCAAAATGGGTTTTATTGGCCTACTCTTCATAGGGATGCTCACGACTTTGTTAAAAATTATACTCAATGCCAAATACAAGGAGGTATTTCTAGGAGGCATGAGATTCCCTTAAAGCCTAACCTCAAAGTAGAGTTATTTGATGTGTGGGGCATTGACTTTATGAGGCCCTTTGTGAGTTCATATGGTAACAAATAAATATTAGTGACCATATGTGTCAAAATGGGTGGAAGCAATTTCTTTTCCAAACAATGAGAGCAAGATTGTCATATTCTTCTTGAATAAGTACATCTTTACAAGGTTCGGGACTCCCCGAGCAATCCTTAGTGATGGAGGCTCTCACTTTTGTGATCGGGTGTTTGGTGCTTTGCTTGACAAGTACAGGGTGAAGCATAAAGTGGCTACCCCATACCATCCCCAAACAAGTGGCCAAATGGAAGTTTCTAATTGAGAAATCAAGTCAATCTTGGAGAACACTGTGAATGTAGGATGCACTAATTGGGCAAGGCAATTAGACGATGCTCTTTAGGACTATAGAACCGTGTTCAAAACTCCTATTGGCATGTCTCCATATCAATTGGTGTTTGGAAAGGCTTGTCACCTTTTTATTGAATTAGAGAACAAGGTGTTTTGGGCCTTGCGCAAGTTGAATATGAATTAAGAGGATGCCTCCAAATCTAGAGTGGAGTAAATACAAGAGTAAATACAAGAGTTAGAGGAATTCCAGGTTTGGGCGTATCAGAGCTCGGTGCTATACAAAGAGAGGATGAAGAAGTGGCATGATGCCAAGAATTTGAAGAGAGAGTTCTGCATGGGAGATGAGGTGTTACTCTTTAAATCGAGGTTAAAAATCTTTGTGGGAAAACTCAAGTCTAAATGGTTGGGCCCTTTCACGGTGGTGAATGTATATCCTAGTGGTGTTATTGAGTTGGAAGACCATGAGAAGAGAATGTTCATGATGAAAGTTCAAACGTTAAAACATTTCATGGATGTTTGTTGATAAGGAACAACGTCATGCCATAACGATAACTAAGGTGCTTCTTGGGAAGCAACCTAAGTTTACTTATTTTAGGTTTATACTTATTTGTGTACTTAGTTTTAGTTGTCTTGGTGAATGCAAGTAATATGCTAAGTGAGGAGCAAGGAATGACACTGTTTTGATCACAAAAAGGGCACATGCATGTGCACATGCCCACATGTGGGCGCATATAAAAACGTATGTGCTAGGCAGACTCTTTGTAAAATTGAAGTTAGGGATTAAGCCCAGGTGCATACACACCTCCCCACTTGAGGGCGTATTGTGCAATTCACATGGCAGTGATCCTAGCAAGGCTACCTCCCATTTTTCATGCATCAACGCATGCACAACGCCTCATGCTTGTGCACATCTTAACACATATCCACAGGTAAGTCAACTTTAATTTGACTCTAACCATTGGTCCTTACCCGACCCAGTAAGCCCAACAATCATTAAAACCCCTTTAAATTCTTTTATTTCCCTTTTAACCACACTAAACCCAATACCCACACCAAAAACACCCATTCACACCTGATTTCCCTCTTCTCCACACACACGTACCAATATCAACTCTGATGAAACTCCGATGAACACCTTCTCATCTCTTTTATGCATAATCTTCCGAGTTTAACTCGAATCTTGGGTAAGTTCTTCTTTGTATTTTGAACCACCACAATGTACTTGAATGATAGTGTACTTCTATTTTCTTTTTCTTTTTTTCTTTGTGGTTTGGAATTGGAATGATTTGGTGGTGTTAAATATGGTGGATTTTATGAATTGTTTGGAGTGGGTGTCATATTTGACATGAAAGTTGGGGAATTCTTGAGTACCCTCTTTAACACCCTCCATGCGTTTGATGAAAATTTCTAAATGAAATATCCACCTTGTTCTCTCTTAGTTGGTGATCTAATGGTCAATGTGAAGTGTTCTTGTTGTTGTATGGAGTTAATTTCATGATGGGGAATGTGTTTATGGTTGTTTGAAGTTGAGTGAGGTTAATTTTGAGTATTCATGAGTACCCTATTTGCTCTTTAAAATGTTCATTCTATGATGCCTGCCATGTGTTCTATAAAAGTCTCAAGTGAAGTTCTTGACATATTCTGTAATAGTTTATGATATATTTGTTTTTGGGGTGTGTTGTTGATATTTGTTGAAGTTTAAATTCGAGTTAAGATGCCTTTTAATAAGTGTTTCATTGGTAGTTCAAGTTGGGTGGTGTTTTATTAATAGAATCATTTTGGCATAAGGTTTGATGAATTGAGTGGATTGTTTTTAATTTCAAATTCAAGGGTGAAGTTTGAGTAAACCCATTAAGAAAAACGCATGATTTGCCCGATGATAGATCGGGTGACATCATTCTTAAGGGAAAATTATCATTTTAGTTAATCCAATGGTCATGATCCAGTCTTGTGTCCAAATGCTAAGTGTGTGTCGTGAAGTTATGTGCGTACTTTTAATTTTCTTGACTTTCATTTGGGTTTTGACGTTCTTGAAACTTGTTGTGTGTCCTTGAAAACACTAGACGAGGAAGATGCATAACCACCACACCTCATTTAGAGTCTTCACGGAACACACACCTTGAGCTAAACCCCTCAAAACCCTGATACATAGTAGCAGGGGAAGGTGTACTTTGAAATCAAATCTTCCCCGTCAATTTTTAGTCACATGCGCGTGCACATGGGTACTTGTGTATGAATGTGGACCTCGCATGTGCCTTGTTGCACACTGTCTCTACATGCGTATTGACTTGCATTCACAGATGTTGGGATGCATCTGCATCCCAGTGTATATGGTTCGTATAGTCAGCTTTTCGCAATTGTTTGTTCTCGTATGATTTTACATATCTTTATCCTTTGCATTCACCACTTTTAGTATAGTATTTCTTTTCTTTTATAATATATTAAAAATCCAAAAACATGTTTTACCTTTCCTTTTAGTTTTGGTCGTTTCTTTTGTTTTATTCTCAGAGATGATGTCACGCCCCGAATTCCAACGGGACGGACTGGCACCCGAAGCCGATAAGGCCCGAGAGAACCAATCTTTACTCCTGTCCATTCAATTGCATGTTATTAGAAACATCACCACCACGTAAGGACATAAAATGCTAATAGCGGAAATCATGGAACATGTGATATATATATATATATATATACGTGAAACTTGGCCGTTAGGGCCTTCAAGTCAAAATGGACCTACATCTCTTACATTCATATACCCACATATGTCTACAAAAGCCTCTAACAGAAGTACATACATGAACAACCTAAATTCGGGACAAGTCCCCACTTTACATAACGTTTACAATACCAAGATCAATGTACAACTGTGACTCGGAAAGCCCCGATCCAACTGGAGCTCACCAAAGATCAGTAGATGACCCGCAACTTACTGTGGAGGTCTACTAGGACCTGTGCCTGCAGCAAGTAAGGTAAGTCCCCCAAGAGGGGTCAGTACAAAGAATGTACTGAGTATGAAAGGCTATATGAAACTGTATCAGTACATAAGAACTTCAATGGAAAAATAATCATAAGAGAATGCCCAATATGGATAAGCCATCAATCTATATATTTGGAACTATGCATTTTACTTTCGTTACTCTCTTCGCTTCTTCACATTACCTTACTTTACTTTATCAATCATTAATCATATACCGCCCAGGCCCAACTGATCAGTGGGAAAATAATATCGTCATGCAGGTGTTCATTTCACCCCATGGATACACCCATAATATTTGGATCGTCATCATGCAGGTGTTTCCTTCACCCCATGGATATCATCATGCGGGTGTTTATTTCACCCTATGGATACAACTAATTATACATTACTTCATTCATTCTTTTAACTTTAAGAGTGATACATCGGTAACAGTACTTTATTGGAACCTTAGAACTTTAGAACGTAACATTATAGGAAGTTTGGAACATAAGTCAATGAACTCGAGTCATGCAAGTCACTATTGATCAATGAGTAAGGAGTATGTAATTAATAATGATTGATATCCAGAATTGGAATACCTTAGGACATTTTGGAATGAACTAGTACAACATCAATGTGAATACTATGAGCTGCAGAAGGATACGGAAAGAGTAACCTTACATACCTTATACTTCCAATAAGAATACACAATCCTATTAGTGAACACAATAGTCCAGCTCCTTCCTTACGCTTCACTCTAGAACACAAGTACATAATGGAGTTTACATTAACCACCAACTACCTTACGAATGCACATAACGATAATGAGTTACATGATTGCCTTAACATGACATTTCCCCCTTGACAATACCATTTATGAAATTATCACACCAACAATACCACAACATTCCATACATTGACCACAACATCATAAACCAATAGCATTTTGATACCACGTGTAACCTTTACACTTCCTCATTAACACCACGTCACAAGGATTCCATCAAGTCACCTCAATACACTTCATAACCACATATCGATAATAATCCCACAATTTACACTTATAGAAAAATAACAATTTAGGGATCATAATCACACCATACATGTTGATATCTCATCCATACCATTCACTTTTATTCAAACCTCAAGTCCCTTTTTAATTTTAAATCACATAGATGGCACATCTCTTAGCAAAAAGCAAAAGAGCACTATTCAACACCTTGCCAACATAACCATCATGATATACACACCATATTAATCGTATAATAAATTAATCCATGAGGGTAGACACTTACCAAGGCTTGCAAAGTGATGATCTTTACCAAAGAGAAAGGTTGCCTTAGGGTTTGAGTTAAGAGAAATGGGTTTGGAAATATCTTAGAAGGCATGAGAGTTTTTATGATTAAAAATCAGCTTTTGTGCCTTATATATCCCTCAATTCATCCTTAGCCATTCCTTGGCATTAAATGCCATGTTTCTTGGTCAATTTTTGGAAGAATGGGTCATTTGCCCTTTGGGCCTTGCATTTTGGCCTCTCTTTGGGCCTCAAATTGAGCCCAATTGCACATATTATCTTTTCAATGTGTAGTCTCCAATTCTCTCATGTTTAAATAATTCCATAAACGTTACAACAACGTTCGACTCACGCGATTCATGTTCGTAGCTCAATCTCAAAAATAAGGAATTCTAGCCACACATGGCTTATTTGAATATAATTTGTTAAAATACTTGTGACGACGAATTAACCCCAACTCGGATGCTAAACGCACTCAAGAGTAGTCCTACTAAGATGGAGTAATGATACCATGACTCAAAAGTCTTATATACATCATAATAGTCGAAGAAAAAATTTGGCGAAAAGCACCCTGGCACGCCGCTTAGCGCGCCCCAATGCTGCCTATGCCAGAAAAATTTCTGGCATAGGCAGCCTGGCACACTGCCTAGCGCACTCCAGGGCTGCCTGTGCCAAAAAAAATTCTGCCAGAAGCGGCCTGGCACGCCCCACACCCAAAATATGATTTTTTTCCTTTCTTCGACTTTTCTTTGCGGTTTGGTTAGATCCTTCAAGTTCAAGTATTTTGCTTACCTCCTAACCTTAATATACATTGCTTGGAAGTCCTCCAAGCCTCATTTTTCACCCCACAATTGCTCCATAAAGTCACAAACACCTCCTACAAAGGTCTAATCACATGTACTAGGCCTAATATCAAATGTTTCATCAATGACACTACAAAATACATACTTATGGCTCTCGACACCTAAGTAAACATTGTTCAAAGTTGTCAAGTAGGGTCGGAAATATATGGGGTGTTACAGATGACTCCTCGAAAATCAATGCCACGTGCTGCAAAGAATGCTAAGGATAAGGGTAAGTCATAAGCAACCACTTCTAAAAAGAAAGCTCCGACTCAAAATGATGACCCCTTGGACCCTAAGCTTTATAAAGCTATTCATCTCTCCATGGAGTTGGATGAGAATATTGAGGCACTTAGAAGGGCAAAAGAATACAAGATTTGGTTTGCTTTAGAGGGAATGTGTGAGATTTAAAATGTTTGGGTATACACCCGAGGTTTCAATTCGGAAAAAGCATTGAGCTTGAAAGGGGTACCCGAGTATTTTTCTGACATTAGACAACAAATTGAAAAGCGTTAATGGCACATATTTATAGATACCGGTGATTCAGAACAAACTCCTGTCTACTTTCCAGAGATTGTTAAGGAGTTATTTGCTTCCTACCATATTCGGCATAAGCAACATAAGTATAAATAGTCGGAGGAGTTGCAACCTTGCTTACCTAGTGTTCTTATGCGAGGGGTTAAGGTTCCTTGTACCCTAAAATACATCAACAAGATCTACTTTGGTACTTCTGCACCCGACACTAAACATAAAGAGCTGATAAATGGTGGACGCACTCAATTTCCTTGGCTTGCAGCCTTTCTACATAGGAAAATGGTGAAGGACAAATCAAAAAATTTGATCTCTCAATTCATGCCAAGCATTGGCTTGACTTTGTGAGTTCCCAATTGCTCCCTTCCACTAATAACCAAAGCATTACTATTGATAGAGATATCTTAGTGGGATGCGTTATGAGTGGTGAACACATTAATGTGGGAGAAATAATTGCCGATATGATCAAGATAAGATCCAGACAACCAGCGACATTGTTGCCCTTTCCTATTCTCATATCTATATTATGCTTTGCTACCAAGGTTCTTTAGTTTCCTCGGATTGATCGAAAGATGAAAGCCTCTGGGGTGATTGATATTACTCAAAGTCAAGATGATGACAATCCTACAGGGAAGAAGAGATGAATTTCTAAGGTGTCTAGTTTATATTTGGTAGAGCTACCAGTCTTGAGGGCACGGGCACCCCTCCTGTGATCTCACTTTCATCAGATGCCCTACAGACTTTTATTGGCACTACTTTAGTTGTTGTTCCACCTCTTGCACCACCTCTTTCGAGCATTACACATCCTCTTCTTTAACCTACTCAGCCTCTTAGAGATGGTTCTATGGTTATGTTTGTTAAGGTCGCATCTATGACCTTTGCAAACAACAGTGCTCTAGCTTGGCTTGTCATTGATATACCACAGTTCATCTAGGTTGGTATTAAGAGAAGTCTTGAACCCCTGCGTGCTCATATATAGGATTATGAGTAGAGATTGACAACAATTAAGGAGAGAGAGAATAGTGAGGCAGTTGCTACTCTCAGGGTCGATCTTACTAACTTACGAAAAGAGTTTCGGTCTGTTCAGCCTTCCTTTACTTTGGGTGATAACCAGACGACACTACCTCAGGTTGCCCTTGACCTGGTGATGTCGCCCAAAATATACCTTCGAAAAAGTACAATGCGGTCGCTATATCAATTATAGAACCCAACTAGTTTGGGGTCGATCCCACAGGGAATAGGTCGAAGTTGTTTAGAATACTAGATGGGATAATTGGAAAGTAAGTAAAACTGGGGGGGTTTTGCGAATAAATAGTGACAGTAACGATTGCTGGTTGTATCGAGTTTGTAGACAATAAGAGTTGTGCTAACAAAATTGTCCCGCTATGTGGCATGCAAAATCTGACAAGATATGTTCATCTAAACGTCTCTCGACCTTAGTTAGATGAATTTCACTCCTCCTCTCGGTCTTCGAGCGTCGCACTACTAACCCCTGTCCTGGATCTCAGATAACTATTACCGCTAAGGCTCAAGTTATTAGATGAAGGTTAATAGCTTCAAATCTATGTTGTTATCTCCTTTTCCCAATCTCTACCTCTCTATCGAGCAAGTTTAGAATGCATGCAAGTTTTTAACGTTTGCAACCGTTAGAAGATCAATCACAACGAAGAAGAGAGCAATACATCCATTCATAGCGGTTCAGAGTTGCTTTGCACTTAACCTGTTTCGTTAATTCCTCATGGTTCACACAACCCTAGTTGATGAGTTTAGCTACTCATAATTGCAAGAACACAAGAAGAATTCAAAGATGAAAATATGATTGTAAACTCACAATAATGAAGAAGAACTGAAATCTCAATTATCAATAAAACTCGAATCTAGGGTTTTTAATTACAAAACTAAGAATATGTTTATAAACTCAGAAACAATAGAAAATATCTCTTAAAACAATGTACTGACTAACTCCCGCACATAGAACTATACAGGGGTATTTATAGATATAATGCTAATCCTATTCTAATCAAAACAGGAGAACAAAGTCGGCAACTTCCACGGTATCGTGACTTGGTGTCGTGGAACCAAGTCACGCCACGTAGGTGAGTGTCGTGGAACCAAGTCACGCCATGTAGGTGAGTGTCGTGGAACCAAGTCATGCCACATAGGTGAGTGTCGTGGAAATCAGGCTCAATTAGCCATCTTCAGAAGTTGACTCACGCCACGTGGATGCCTGCCTTGGGAATCAGACCACATTCAACATCTCTGAAAATGAATCACGACAGCCACTCACGTCATGTGAGTGGACTTCATGACATATGAGTGGTGTCATAACTCCCTCTCTGGTGTAGATTTTTGTTCTTTCATCTTCAGATCATTCGTTCTCGGGCTTGATTCTTCCTTTTTGATCATTTTGGCTTCAACCTATTTTCCTGCAATGTAGGACAGAAAACACATCATACCCACTAAACATACCCGAGTTATTGCATATTTTCCTTGTTTTAAGAATTGAAAGTGCCATGAAACCACGGCACATCAACACCCTTAACTTAGAACGTTTGCATGTCCTTAGGCGCCTATCAAATGATTGAACAACCGGGAGCAATTTACTTACGATACTTAGTTGACATTCATAAAAAGCGCATCTAATGAATTATGAGTTTAATCCATCTTGTTTAGCATAAAGACGGGTTCCCGATTATAAGTTCTCGTTGACCACGACCTATAGGAACCAGGCTATCTACCGTTTTTAAACCTGCCTATCTTTCATAAGAGAAGGAGAGCCACTTGACTGGTTGGAAAGGGGCCTTTGGGCCACCTCAATCTTATTCTGTTTTCGATCACAACTTCTCAAACAAAACGAATTAGGGTAAAAAGAGCATTCGTAGCGTCCATTCCTTTTCCTTGCTTGCCTGGGTTGATTAGACCTCGTGATCCTAGTCCTACTCCTTTTCCTTCAGTCCTAGGGAAAAAGGCATCCATTCAAACAGCTCCCATTCCTATGTTGACACCAAGAGAAAGAAACCCTGGAGCCTTCCTCTCTATCCATTCCTCAATCCTCTAAGGCTGAAATAAATAGATCAGGAATTCGACCTGGGATCCACCCGTTCCGATCCTTGCCTACAAAACAGTGCAGATTTCCCAACAGCACCAATAAAAAGTAAAATACAAATAAGAGTTATGGCATTCAATCTCATATTGCAAGAAATCCAAGAATTTTTGGGGGCACTAGCATGAGCCTTATCCTAATGAAGCAGCTGAAAAAAAGGAACAAAAATAGAAATGTACGATGCTTAATTAAGAGAAACCTAAGGGACCTATGACAGTCGACTCATTGCTTTTGGTAAAACTTTTCCGACCCCTCCTATTTGCAAATCAAGACCACTGTGTGTATATAGGTAGCATATTATCATGACACAGAAGAGATCAAGTGATGGCACTAGATTATGAACAAACAACTAAGCATATATGCAAATGACATTATTCGAACAAATAGCAGCTAACAATGCAACCCATGTACTCTCACAATCAAAGAAGTCCCATGCACTCACAGTATGCTAATGAATCTCAAATTAGGGACTCGGTCAAAACACTCTCTCTCACAAAGAAGTTCAAACAGTGTGCATGAAATACCATAGGCTTGCCCTTATTTTCTACGCCTTAGGTTTTTGGACAGTTGGACTAGGATCACTATAGGACTTTACTCGGCTTGTAATGTAGGCTTGGGGATGGGTATGGTACATATGGATATGGTGACTCAACCCTCCTTGACACTACACTATTTTTGGCTCTAACTTCCAACCTTTCTCATTTTTATTCTCCCTTATTCTCCTTTCTTTTATTTTCAGATTTTGGGTGTGATATTTCTCAAACTTCACAACACAACTTTTTTTTTTTTTTACTTTATATATATATATTTTTTCCTTTTTCTTCACACCCAAATCTGTTTTCTCTTTTTCTTTTATTACCTCCTTCTTCATACCCAAATCAATCTACGCACCCCTATAATAGCCACCCTCAACTTAGGCTATTTCCCTGAGTTGAGGTATACAATGTCCAAGGAGGGACCAGGGCCAAGACAGGTTCATTGTAATTAAAATGGGAAGGTGAATAGGCTAATGAAATAAATAGGTCAATTACGACTCAAAAGCGGGATCAAGGGATATTTAATTCATTTGGTCGGGCGTTTAGGCTAAAAGTAGACTTATTCAAAAAACGGCCTATGATCCTTTCCTAACCATTATCCTCTAACCTAGGCAAGACTAACCGGGCAAGTTCTAGATCGCACACACAAGGTTGACTAAGTAATGACCTCACACACACATAGCACAGAGTTACATTATCAACTACTACCTATCCGATTCATGCAATGCTCACTACAGTTATTTTGTCTATAATCCTAGTGCCATAAAAAGATCCAACAGCTGTCACACATAAACATGCTACACACACATACTTCAAAATAAAAAATTTCAGAAGAGGTATCCTTAACATTCAAAAAGCATAATAATAATTTTTCAAAACTAGACTGCACTATGGTTCCCTTATTTTTCTCCTAATTAAACATAAAAAACACATAACTAATATAAATAAAAAATTAAACATGCCGGTTCAACTATGATAGCACACTCTGGGGAAAATAAACACGGAAACAAAACCCCCCAAGTGGTGGTACACCCCCACCCCAACTAACAATGGTGCACTGCCCTCAGTGCACAACTATTAATAAAATACAAGGGAGTGAAGACATATCTGTGGTACCCTAGGCACCAGAAGTGGGCCCGCTCATAGTGGGATCATCAGTCTGCCCTCTAAGCTCTCTGCTATGTGCATCCGGTGGAGGGGGTGTCTATCTGGAGGATGCACCACTTGCCCTCTGCTCCTCCGCTATCTGGCTAGCATAGTACTCCATTCTAGAGGCCTTAATCGCTCTCTGGAGGTCATCCTTATACTCGTCACCACTGTTAACCTGGTCCTCCGAACTACGTGGTCTCTTTTCTCTATCAATCGGAGGCTCCTTATCGGCGAACAGATCCACCTCAAAGGCCGGCCTCATCTGGGCCGAAATAGACATAGGTGGTATAATAAGGGCACTACTTGGTGCCAAAGCGTGGACCTCCTCTCTCAATGACGCTACCACCTGTGATAATGCTGCGATATCAGTACCATGTGTAGAACCCATTCGAGTGGCCACCCGTACCTCAAAACTGTCAATCCTCCCATGTAGCCCCCTCATAAACTGATCCATCATCACAGTCATCCGGGTCTCCACTCTAGCCTCTGCAGCCTCTACCGTGGTCCTAACCCAAGGCTTAAGCTGGGATACCAACTTAGCCATTTGGGTCTCAGTGTGGGTCTGCCGCTCTAACATCTGCGTCTGTTCATCAATCAACTGCTGTAGAAAGTCCCTCAAAACTGAAACCATACCAGAGGGAGGCGGTGGAGTTATAGTATCGGGTACTGTATCATCAATAGGGCCAGTGCCCTCAGCCAGTACACGAATAGTCTCTGATACTCTAGTCGGTACTGGAATAGGCATAGGTCCACTACCCGACTCATCTTTATCTCCAAGCCCTTCAAAAAGGGCTGCTCCAGACAACCCAAACGGCTGAGACCCTCGTGGAACGATGGGGTGAGATCCCCACTGCTACATCAGACCAATATCCGCTATACGGGTAACCTCTATAAAATGATCGAGGGTAGGTAGCCTAGCCACACCCACCCTATCACATAGACTCTGGATCAAGCAGGGGAACAGTATACTGGTGTGATCTCAAAAGGCCCGCTCATGAATCTCCCGTATGATATATCTGGCAATATGAATATCATAACCAGCAAGGATACTGGCTACCACCACAGCCCGATCCAATGTAAGTGAATTGTCAGCATTAGTTGGACCCAACCGATGCCGAACAATTAAACACCAAAATCTGCCTATAAAATATAGCGTGGATTTCTTGATATCCAACTTACCAGTCACCCAACTAGCAGCCACACCGTCCTCCGCTATATACCCCGTAATCCACTTCAGCAGCTCCAACTTCTGGTCCACATCCCGCATCTTAATCCGGTCTCTAACAGTGTCCATGCGATGATCAAACTCAACAGTCATAGCGGGTAGCAGACGGTCCGCACCGAACAAGAAGCGGTGGATGGTCTGCTTTGATATATCAACTCGGGTACCGCAAACCAAAATGCGAGTCAATAAGAGCTGATCCCTGTATCGCTGCCCGACAGGTGTGTACTCAAGTCAACTGACACAGCATATGAGGCATAAAATTCCCAGACCAATTCTGAGCTATAGCGACCAGGAGGCTCCGCCATCCAACCAAATCCATACCGCTCAAATACAGCCCAAATATCAGGCAACGCCTTTAAATCCTCAAGACTATATCGGGGCTCCTCCATAATACTCCTCCTACATACACCCCGCTCTGTCAGCTAGGCATCCCGGTCATAAAATGCCTGCATGCCCTGTACGTACCACCGCTGGATATCTCTACTAGCTGCGGGAGTCACCAGTACTGGAAATACAGGCTGTAGCCTCCGTCGCAGAGGTACCCTAACCTGTAACATCATCCGCAGAGCCTGAAACTGAATCATCCTCCCCCTCTTCAGACTGGGGGGAAGACTCGAAAGACTAATCTGAAACAACCGACGCTACAGGTGGTGGAATTGGCTGAAGTGCAGCCCGGGCAGCAGCTTGGGCCCGAGTCTGTAACCTCGTGGTACGAGGTACTAATTCAGTCTCATCATGTCCAATCTCAAACTCCTCTACGGACCCATTTTTTTTAGATTCAGTTGGTTCATCACGCAAATGGGTTGGTAATTCTAGATTTTTGGTGCGAATTCTAGACGAGGAAGCAAGGTGGTCACTTTTGGGGTTTGATTTTGGAGGCATAGTGTCGGGTTTGGGTAGGATTTTTAGGTATTAGGGTCTGGTTTGGGTCAGAATTTGGGGTGAGGGTTGGGTTATCAAATCTGTGGGTTGGGTTGTGGGTATATGGGTCGGGTTTGGTCGAGTTTTGTTGTTTGGGGTTTGGGGTTTGGGTTTATTGTATTTTGTGGTGGGGGGTCAAAATTTATGGTAAACATAGAGGTGGGAGTTGGAATTTAAAGGTATGAAAGATGGGGACTTGTGGGAATTAGGGTTTATTTGTATGAGTTTAAATTAGAGAAAGAGTAGGGTGGGTTTGGATTTTTATCGGGTAAAGAAGACGGGTACTGAATTTATATAAAGAAAAGGGTCGGGTCGAATCTCGAGTTGTCTGCAGATTCAAGTTTCCACGGAACCACCCACGTGATGTGAGTTGCACTCACGTCACGTGGGTCCATAGCGTAGCTGAGATTCTGAACCCTGAAAATTGTCTTTGATTTTCACGAGATCACACACGTGACGTGGGTATACCTACGTCACGTAGGTCCTATGTTATAGATAAGATTTAGAAAGACCAACTTTTTCTCTGATTACATGGCACCACTCACGTGACGTGGGTGTGCCTACGTCACGTAGGTGCCTGGCGTGAGTAGCACTGAACCTATTTAGGTAAATCTTGTGAATTTCAGCTAACTGCTCGTCCAATGCTCAGATCACAACATCCTCAGATTGTGGGTTGCCTCCCAAGTAGCGCCTTATTTAATGTCGCAGCACGACACAAATAACTTGGATACTCAGACTTTACCAACTAGCCCATGGGTTGCCTCCCATGAAGCGCCTGATTTAACATCGCGGCATGACATGGATAGCTTGACTACTCAGACTTCATCAAGCTCAAGCTCCTCACATGTCCTTATTTCTTCCGTGATTCCCACATAATGCTTAACACGCTGCCCATTGACCTTGAATAGAACATTATCCGCTCATTTTAGCTCAATTGCTCCATGTGGGAATACTCTAACCACCGTGAATGGTCCGGACCATTTGGACTTTAACTTTCCAACAAATAAGCTCAGCTTGGAATTATAAAGTAGAACCAAATCTCCCGGATGAAACTCTCATTTCTCAATGCGACGATCATGGTATAATTTCATCTTCTCTTTATATATAGCTGAACTTTCATAAGCCAGAAGACGAAATTCATCCATCTCATTCATCTGCTCAAGTCTCAATTTAGCTGCTTCACTCCAGTCCAAATTCAACCTTTTCAAAGCCCATAAAGCCTTATGTTCAAGTTCGACAGGCAAATGGCAAGATTTTCCAAAAACCAACTGATATGGTGATGCACCAATTGGCGTTTTGAAAGTAGTTCGATATGCCCATAATGCATCATCCAATCTTCGAGCCCAATCAATCCTATAGGCATTCACCATTTTTGCCAAAATAGACTTGATCTCACGATTTGACACCTTAACTCTCGCTTGTCTCAGTATGGTAAGGTGTTGTCACCTTATGTTTAACACCATATTTTTCAAGCAGGGCCTTCAACAGACGATTGCAGAAGTGGGATCCTCCATCACTAATAATAACTCGGGGTGTACCGAATCGTGAAAATATGTTCTTTTTCAAGAATGTTGTGACACTTCTTCCTTCGTTATTAGGAAGTGCAATTGCCTCCACCCACTTAGAAACATAGTCAACAGCTACCAAGATGTATTTCATCCCATGCGAGCTCACAAAAGGGCCCATAAAGTCAATTCCCCACACATCAAACAATTCAAGCTCATTTATAGTTGTCATGGGAAGTTTGTGTCTGCGTGAAATATTCCCTTGCCTTTGACATTGGTCACAAGCGCGAGCATAATCATGAGCATATTTGTAAATACTGGGCCAGTAGTACCCACATTGTATGATTTTATGAGCAGTCCGCGTACCTCCATGACGACCTCCAACTGGAGATGAATGACATGTTTCCAAAATACTCATCATCTCAACCTCTAGAACACATCTTTAAATTATGCCATCAGCACACACCCTAAATAAATACGGCTCATCCCAGAAGAATTTTCTTACCTCATGCATGAATTTCTTTCTCTGCTGATATGACATATCTTTCAGAACTAGATCACTTGCCAAAAATTTGGCAAAATCAGCACACCAAGAAATTAAGTCTTGAGATGCTGCCAGTACTTGCTCATCAGGAAAAGTATCATTAATCTCAAGATCATCCCTTAAATTAAGCATGGACTCCTCCTTAAGGCGTGATAGATGGTCAGCAACTTGATTCTCGGTTCCCTTACGATCCTTGACTTCAAAGTCAAATTATTGCAATAAAAGTACCCACCGAATCAATCTTGGCTTAGCATCCTTTTTTGACATAAGATACCGAAGAGCTGCAGGGTCTGTATGCACAATCACCTTCGTACCTATCAAGTAAGCCCTGAATTTCTCAAAAGCAAATACCACTGCCAATAATTCCGACTCAGTCACAGTATAATATTTTTGAGCTGGATTAAGCACCTTGCTAGCATAGTAAATTGGATGTAACATCTTCTCACGTCTTTGGCTAAGGATTGCACCCAAAGCCACTCCACTAGCATCACACATAACCTCAAAAGGCATCGTCCAATCTGGTGATATAATAATAGGGTCAGAAACCAACTTCTCTTTAAGACACTCAAATGCTTTTAGGCATGCCTCATCGAATACGAACTTCACCTCTTTCTCTAAAAGTTTGCATAAAGGATGTGCAATCTTAGAGAAATCCTTGATGAATCTTCTATAAAAGCCAGCATGACCTAAAAAACTTCGAATACCTTTCACGAAGATAGGCGGAGGTAGCTTCTCAATTACCTCAATCTTCGCCTTATCCACTTCAATGCCTTTCTTTGAAATCTGATGCCCTAATACGATACCCTCGTTGACCATAAAGTGACATTTTTCCCAATTCAGCACTAAGTTGCACTCCTCGCATCTTTGCAGTACATTAGCAAGGTGTTCCAAACAACCATCAAATGAGACTCCCACAACAGAAAAATCATCCATAAAAACCTCAATAGTGTCTTTCACCAAGTCGGAGAAAACAGACATCATACAGCGTTGGAAAGTGGTCGGTGCATTACACTAACAGAAAGGCATCCTTTTAAATGCGAACTTCCCATATGGACAAGTGAAAGTGGTCTTCTCTTGATCTTCGGGGAATATGAAGATCTGATTATACCCCGAATAGCCATCAAGAAAACAATATCATCCTCTACCAGCAAGACAGTCTAACATCTGATCCATGAAGGGCATAGGAAAATGATCTTTTTCTGTCCAAGAATTCAGCTTTGGATAATCCATGCAAACTCTCCATCTAGTAATCGGCCTCATTGGGATTAACTCATTCTTGTCATTTGGAACCACACTGATTCCTCCCTTCTTCGGCACACACTGAACTGGACTTACCCGCTTGCTATCAGTAATAGGGTAAACCACTCCTGCATCTAACCACTTGATGATCTCTTTCTTCATAACCTCTTGAATAGGTGGGTTTAGACGACGTTGGTGCTCAATGCTCGATATGCACTCAGGAGTAAGTTGAATTTTGTGAGTGTAAATGCCCGGTGGAATTCCTATAATATCAGCAATGGACCAACTAATGGCCCTCTTGAATCTTCTCAATACTGAAACCAGAGCCTCTACTTACCACTCCACCAATTTAGCAGAGATAATCATAGGCAAGGTGTTGTTGGATCCCAAAAATGTGTAGCGAAGCTGAGCCGGAAGAGCCTTAAGCTCTAAAACTGGAGGCTCCTCAATAGACGGATGAGCCGGTGGGGTCACCCTATTCTTCAAATCGAGATCACATTTCTTTGGAGCATAAGTGTATGCTCCCTTACTAGTGAGTGCACCAACCATCTCATCATATTCCTCAATACCGTTGCTATCAAAATTCATAATCACGGCCGCAAGAGCTTCTACCCCCAACCTTTCTTCAAGAGACACAACATCACTATCATCAACCGCATCTATTACCAAAATCACCCGCTTATCTCTTGGTTGCTTCATGGAACGACAAATATTGAAAGTGACTTGTTCATCATTTAACCTGAATTTCATCTGGCCTGTTTCCATGTCAACCAGTGCACGACCAGTAGCAAGGAACAATCTTCCCAATATGATGGGAACCTCAAAGTCAACTTCATAATCTAGGATTACAAAGTCAGCCAGAATTATGAAAGATGCAACCTTTACCAAAACATCATACAGAAGGCCCACCGGCTTTTTCACAGTCCTATCAGCCATGAAAAGTCTCATAGTGGTTGGTTTTGGTGCTCCCAACCCCAACTGCTTGAAAACGGCTAATGGCATTAAGTTAATGCTAGCACCCAAATCACAAAGTGCTTTAGCAAAATTGTAGGACCCGATAGTATAAGGAATTGTGAAAGCTCCTGGATCCTCCTTCTTTTCAACTAGGGAACGCGAAACAACTGCACTACAATGATGTAACTTATCTACTGGCTCAAAACTGACAGTTCACTTCTTTGTCACCAAGTCTTTCATGAACTTCGCATAACCTGGCATCTGCTCCAATGCCTCAACAAGAGGGATGTTTACTGACAGCTCCTTCAATATTGTAATAAACTTCTGATATTTTCCTTCCTCAGCCTTCTTTTTCAACCTTTGAGGAAAGGGAGGAGGAGGTCGTGGGATAGTTTTCAGCACTTGTGGTACCTCTTTTTCCTGCATCTTTTCAGATTTTGCCTTTTTGCTAGTATCATGATAATCTGGAATTATTTCTCCTTTGAATTATCCGTCTCTAAATCAGTTTCTACACCAATAACCATCGGCTCTCTAGTCTAACCACTGTCGGCAGGTATAGGTGGATCTATCGTGCATTTCCCGCTTCTAGTAGTAATGGCTAGACAATGGCTATTATTCTTTGGATTTTGGATGGTATTGCTTGAAAGGGTGCCTGGCTGACGTTGATTCAGTGAAAATGATATCTGCCCAAACTATTGCTCCAACTGTTTAATAGCAGTTGAATGAGACTCCACTTTCTGACTTATTCCCGAAATGTCTGACCTAATCTCCTTCAAGCAATTTTCCTGGCTCTCTGACCCTTTGACCATTTTATTAAGAAGGGCCTCCATCCTTGAGTTTCCAGACTCATCATTATGGCTCCCTGGGGGTACATAAAGGCCATTCTTCTCTCTATAATCATCCTTCCATCTCCAATCACCATCGCGGTCTCATTCTCGATCTCTGCTTCCCGATTTGTTGTAATTGTCTCCATAATAGTTCCGACCTTGATTCTCCTGCCTTGAGTTCCAAGAGTCCTGATTAGACCCTTGGACCTTGGCTCGAAAACCCACCACTTCTCTATCTAGGTACTTAGCCTCTTCATCAGACTCACTATCATCATGTCTAGGCGTTTTACCTTGTGCACCTACAACATGCACCTTCTCAGCATCTCTGGCTGTAATTTGTTTAGCTAGCAAACCAATTTATGTCCTTAGTTGCGCGACCTCTTGAGCCACTATTTTGTCCAATGCCCGTTGTGTAGCTGAGGCTCCAATAGCATATGTACCAGAAGGCGTATCTGCCTCTCGAGTAAGCCATCCTCTGTTGGTCTTAATGATACGATCTAATATCTCTGAAGCTTGCTCCCATCTCAGACTCATGAATGCTCCACCAGTGATAGTATCTGCTACATCCTTAGTGTTTGCATTCAAAGCCCTATAGAAAATTTCAAGTAAATTTCTACCACTCATCCTATAATTCGGCACATTCTGCAACTTCTTCTTGAATCTGAGCCATGTCTCATAAAGTGCTTCAGAATGTAGTTGTCTGAAATTATAGATCTCATCCTTCAACTGCAACATCTTAGAAAGTGAGAAAAAACTTTCTAGAAATTGACTCCTCAAGTCTTGCCAAGTAGTGATGGAACCTCATGGTAATTCTGCCAACCACAATGTCGCTTCTCCTGTTAGGGATAATGGGAATAATCTTAACCGAATCCCTCTTGGTTCACTCCATCCAGATTATAGAAAGTGCAGACCCCCACAAAATTCATCACGTGCATGTTTGGACCATCTGAAGGAAGACCGGCGAACACACCTTTTAAATTTAGCAAATGAATCATGGCACTGGTAATGTCAAACTTAGTGCCCGGAGGTAACTCTGGTGGAATGGTGGTACCAGTCTCAACTGGTTCAAGATAAGCCATATCCTCTTCTTCAGGATCATCATAAACAGGCACATATGGTCTCTGCTGTGCTATAAGTCTTCTTTGTCGCTCTTCAGCATCAACCAGACGTTGTGCTTCTTCTTGCACCGCTCGATTATCTCTTTCTGCTTGTCTAAGAGCAGCTTGCCTAGCTTGCTCTTCCCGTGTCAATTGAGCGATAGTTTGATCCGTTGTTTCATGACCAACTGGCTGAATTGGTTGGTTATGAATGTCTTCCGCGGTTGCGGGATCCTGAACTCTGTCGGTATTCACAATTCTTCGATTAGCTCTCAGAGTCCTTTCTATCTCAAGATCAAATGGAATCAGGGGATTGCCTTGACTCCTAGTATTGGGAATACACCGGCGTGTGCCCTTCTAAGTGTGGAAAAAAAAAAACAATTAACTCTAATATGTAAACCAATCAGCTCCGTACACGTATTCCCTGGCAACGGCACCAAAATTTGATGTCGCCCAAAATATACCTTCGGAAAAGTACAATGCGGTCGTTATATCAAATATAAAACCCAACTAGGTTGGGGTCGATCCCACAGGAAATAGGTCGAAGTTGTTTAGAATACTAGATGGAATACTTGGAAAGTAAGTAAAACTTGGGGGGGGGGGTGCAAATATATAGTGGCAGTAATGATTGCTGGTTGTATTATGTTTGTAGACAATAAGAGAAATACACTAGGACTGTGATCCCCAATGATTCCTCAACTACACCGGTTACTTGTGCTAACAAAATCGTCCCACTATGTGGCATGCAAAATCTGACAAGATATGTTCATCTAAACGTCTCTCGACCTTGGTTAGATGAATTTCACTCTTCTCCTCTTGGTCTCCGAGTGTCGTACAACTAACCCTTATCCTGGATCTACGATCACTATTCCCGCTAAGGCTCAAGTTATTACATGAAGGTTGATAGCTTCAAATCTCTGTTGTTATCTCCTTTTCCCAATCTCTACCTTTCTCTTGAGCAAGTCTAGAATACATGTGAGTTTCTAACGTTTGCAACCGTTAGAAAATCAATCACAACAAAGAAGATAGCAATATATCCATTCACAGCGGTTCAGAGTTGCTTTGCACTTTACCTGTTTCGTTAATTCCTCATGGTTCACACAATCCTAATTTATGAGTTTAGCTACTCATAATTGCAAGAACACAAGAAGAATTCAAAGATGAAAACATGATTGTAAACTCACAATAATGAAGAAGAACTGAAATCTCAATTATCAATAAAACTCAAATCTAGCGTTTTTAATTACAAAACCAAGAATATGTTTATAAACTCAGAAATAATAGAAAAATATCTCTCAAAACAATGTACTGACTAACTCCCGCACATAGAACTATACAGGGGTATTTATAGATATAATGTTAATCCTATCCTAATCAAAACAGGAGAACAAAGTCGGCAACTTCCACGGTATCGTAGAACCAAGTCACGCCACGTAGGTGAGTGTCGTGGAAATCAGGCTCAATTAGACATCTTCAGAAGTTGACTCACGCCACCCTTTTACGCCACGTAGGGGGACTCACGCCACGTGGATGCCTGCTGTGGAAATCAAACCATATTCAACATATCTAAAAATTAATCACGACAGCCACTCACGTCACGTGAGTGGACTTCACGGCATGTGAGTGGTGTCGTGACTCCCTTTCTGGTGCAGATTCTTGTTCTTTCATCTTCAGATCCTTCATTTTCGGGCTTGATTCTTTCTTTTTGGTCATTTTGCCTTCAAAACCTATTTTCCTGCAATGTAGGATAAAAAACACATCATACCCACTAAACATACCCGAGTTATTGCATATTTTCCTTGTTTTAAATAGTAAAAGTTCCATGAAACCACGACACATCACCCGGTTCTACCATTTCCTGATTTATTTGGGAGCACCACCGAGAGAGGTGAGGTAGACATTGTGTTAGGTGCAGGGTTGATTGAGGCTCAGTAGATTTGAGTTGCATCATTGTTATTATGATAGGATTAGTATGACAAACTAGTCAGTGCCAGTTTTAGTTTGCAACCTCCTGAGGATCGTTATGTCAATTTGGTTACAGTCACAGGAGCCCAGTCTGAGGAGTCTCCTCATATTTCAGATGATGATCAGTTACATACCACTCATGATGCAGATACACACGCCTAGTGCACCTCTGGGAGTCCTTACTCTTCCTTTCTATCATTCTCGATTATTGTATTGGGTACAATGCAACATTCTTTAGTTGGGGGATGGGACATTTTATTCTTGGTCTGTAGTATTATCACTTTTTGATACACTCGCTCGATGGTGATATTTCCTTTGTCGGGCTTATCCGTGTGATTTGTGATACACTTTTGACATTGCCCTCGCCGGGCTCGTGTTTTGATTATTTATTTTGTTATCCATGTTGGGCTCGTATTATGCACTTGTTATATCATTTGAGGCCCATGCATGGTTTTTTTTGGTTATTGATTTTGGGTGGTGTCTATGTTGGACAAGCATATCATTTTATTCGCCTCTTGTAAATACGTGTCAAATAAACTCCAATTGTTTTCTTTGAAACTCGGTTCTTTCCCAAGGAGCATGTTTTCTTTTTTTTTTGATAGTTTTTTTCTTTGTCGAACCTAGTGGCATTTCCCTATGATAGATAGAACGGGTAACTTTCTTAAGGGAAATGCCCGTCTTTTAAAGTTGGAGTCAAGTGATTGAGTTGCAAAGTTCAAAAAGTACCTCCAAATTTTGTCATTAGCAAGCAAATTGAGTTTTGAAAGGCAAAATAAGTTTTTGAAAAAAAATAGCAAAGAATCTTCAATCTTTCTCTTAAATCATGACCTTTACATTTATTTTTTGGCTCTTTCTTCACAAAAGAAGAGTTTTCGATTTGGAGTGATTTGTCAAGTTCATTTGCTCAAATTGTTTGGAAGACTAGCTTTCTATTTTAAGAGTGTGGTGAGGTTTTTACTCGATTCTTGTGCATGCATTATAGTCTAGAACTTACCCCAAGTGTATTCAAGGGGAAATCCTAGACCACACTTGGTTTGGAAGATGACCCGAGACCTTCTCTGGACCATTACATAGCCTAAATCCCACCTTAGCATGTTCCATAGTCGAACCCATTTGAAGCTCTTCCAATTTTCCTCTTTCTTTATGATAACCATACTATTACATCATTACCCTTTTTGAATAACCCCTCTCTTGGCACCCAACCTCCTTGAACATGTCATATTTTTTTAGTGTAGGCTGGTGTAGGCAAATGCCTTAGTTAGGAGTGCATAGTTGTGATGATGACAAAATTAGACCAAAATCCTAAGTGGGGGGGGGAGTGCAAGAATTGTTTATAAAAGGTGTATGCTCGGGTGTCTCAAAGAATTCTCCATGAAAACAAGAGACTAGCTTGGAAATGAAAATAAAGAGCCTAGCCTGTGGAAAATGAAAGAAATAAGTCAAAAAGCATGAGAAGAGTGGGCATGAATGGCTAGTTAGTGAAAGTATCTTGAAAGAATCGAAGAAATGAATGAAAAGGAAAAGTTCAAATGTGTGATTAGCAAAAAGGGTGAAAAAGAATTGGGGAAATGAAAGAAAAAAAAAGTGAATAAGGTGGAGAAGTTGAAAGAAATGGGGCTTAGAGATTGCTTAAGCGATGGTGTTTAGGAAGGTTCTCAAGTCACTTGATCCTAAAAATTCCCATCTTAACCCTAGCCTACATAAATGCCCACAAGTCCTTGGTGATTTCAAACCTTCTAAGTCTCCATTAGTGGCGAATGACACAAAGGGCAAACCTATGGTTCTACTTGTTGTACTTGAATTTCTTTGTGAGAGTGAGTGGGAATTCTTTCTATATCTATGTTTCTTGTGTTTGTTGTGGAGTCAAGATTAATACCCTTTGTTGTTGGGAATGTCCTTACTTGCTTGAGGGCAAGCAATAGTTTAAGTTTGGGGGGTTGATAAGTGGACATTTTGCCAACTTTTTAGTCTCTTTTAGCTTGAATTATTGCCTTGTTTTCTTTGATTTGATATATATCTTATGTTATAATGTTCACTTGTGTAGGTGATTGATGAACTTGAGGATGAGCTAGCCTTATGAGTCAATAATAGTGTAAAAATAAAGAAAAAAAACTTAGGATGAAGCATGGAAAGAATATAAGGGTTGGTGTGGTAATATGCTCCACCATCTCGCCATATGCCCCCACACATGAGGGGGCATCTCAGCCTCAAAGAGAGCTGAAGGGACTGCCCTGACATGCCTGGCCACATGCGCTCGCACCTGGGCATGTGTTCCCCCATGTCAAGGTTGCATGTGGCAAGTCAGCAAGGTTGGAAAAAGAAAAATTGGTGACCTGTGTAGCCACCTTTAAGCGCACATGCATATGCCCCCACACATGAGGGGGCATCTCAGCCTCAAAGAGAGCTGAAGGGACTGCCCTGACATGCCTGGCCACATGCGCTCGCACCAGGGCATGTGTGCCCCCATGTCAAGGTCGCATGTGGCAAGTCAGTAAGGCTGGAAAAGGAAAAATTGGTGACCTGTGTGGCCACCTGTAAGCGTGCATGGTCACATGTGTTGGCATGTGCCAGGCACGGTGGTATTTTTGTAATAATATGTTACACATTTTTCCAGCTATAAAAAGGGGTTTTCAGATCTGAAACTCCATTTTTTTGTCAAATTTTGAGATCTAAAGCTTATAATTGAAACCCTAAGAGTGGGATTTAGTACTTGTACTTGATTCTTTCTTAGAATTTGGAATTTCTCTTGAGGATTTTGGATTCTATGGCAGATTTTAATAAATATAGGTATATCTCCTTCTTCTCTTGTAATAAGTAGCTAATTTTCCCAA
Organism: Capsicum rhomboideum; assembly: GCA_031232105.1. Taxonomy (NCBI): domain Eukaryota; kingdom Viridiplantae; phylum Streptophyta; class Magnoliopsida; order Solanales; family Solanaceae; genus Capsicum; species Capsicum rhomboideum. Next base: position 35,641,343 of record CP124719.1, read on the forward strand.
CTTGGGGTTATGCATGATTGAGTTATGATTTGTGTGTGGGTTGTACCCATTTTCCTAGATAATCAATTATTTGTTGAGCATTTAGTCATTACTCCATGATTTAACCTACGATCAGAAGTTGCAAACTCTAGTTTTACTTAGAACCCTTCTCATCCTTGACAAATGAGATAAGGGTGAGGGGTAGTGATTGACAATAACTTGATTTTATCATGTAATAGTAAATCTTAGAAATAAGGCTACTAATTAAGGTATTTGGTTGGTTACAAGGAAACATATGTGAGGTGTTCGAAAGAACCCACATATGAAATTTCAAGTTGATTACACACTTTAGATTCCATTTTTTGCATATCAAAGTTTGAAATTAACTAATTGAACACGAAATCGATTGAACAAACCCCCAATTTTACTTTATTGCAATATTTTAAGCATTACGTGCCAACTCATATTCACTTGTGACACCTGAAAGTGATGCTATTGCTCTCATTCCCTATGGATTCAACCCCGACTCTTAAGCTGGGTAAAAATATTACTAACAACTGCCTACATTCCATTCCTATAGTGTATTTGAGTGTTATCAATTGGAGGTGATGACCCGTCACCTTGTTGACGAGACGTTAGGTGGGCCATCAATCTCATCCATAATCCAACCTTTTGTTGTTATCTATGACGCTTGAGTTGATGAGCCGTCGATCTCTGACGAGCTATCACCCAAGTCTTCACTTCTGGCAGTTATCTCTAGCCTCTTTGCTTCTTTACCTTCACACTTCAATACATGCATCAACTAACTCCAAGGCATATAACTTATCTAAAAGATCACGATACAAACAACATTCATGGGTTGCCTCCTAGCAGAGCCTGATTTAACATCGCGGCACGACTCGGGTACCTTGATTACTCAAACTTCATCACGGTACAGAAGTTCCATTAGTTTTACCTCCTCAGGCACTCCAAAATACTGTTTAACACGTTGCCTATTCACTTTGAAGCATTCCCCCTTCTCATTTTCTAATTCATCCACTCCAGAAGGGAATACTTGTGTTACTGTGAACGGACCGGACCACATGGATTTGAGTTTGCCCGAAAATAACTGAAGCTTGGAGTTGAACAATAATACCAATTCGCCTGAACTGAATTGTCGCTTCTTAATCCTACGACCATGATACAACTTCATCTTCTTTTTGTACAAAGCCGATATTTCATATGCTCTCAGCCGGAATTCATCCAGCTCATTCATCTGTTCAAGTCTTAAATATGAGGCATCACTCCAACTAAGATTAAGCTTTTTGAGAACCCAAAAGGCCCTATGCTCAAGCTATACTAACAAATGACATGCCTTGCAAAAAAACAACTGATATGGTGACATCCCAATGGGGGTTTTGTATGCAGTTCTACATGCTTATAAGGCATCATTAATCTTTCGAGCCCAATCAGTTTGATTAGCATTCACTATTCTGGCTGGAGTCATCTTCATCACTCTGTTTGTCACTTCCACATGACCACTGGTCTGCAGATGATAAGGGGTTGATAACAACCTCAATCAAGTGACTAAAATCGATATTGAAAACACGGAAAATCAACAACACAAAATAAAGGATAGTTAAGAAATAAGAGATGAGAAGTAAAGAAATAAATGCTCAATTGAACAATAATTAAACTAAGGGAGAAAGAGAACTCAATAAAATGCCCGAGAAACCAAATTGAATCCACAATATGATAACTCGATCGAAGAAGATAACACAAGCAATTCGAGAATCCACCCTAATCACTCGATCTAAGCTAACAATTGGAATTGAACCCAATTACTATCCTAACCTAGAGTAACTAAATATCAAGTCTATTCAAGACAATTCAATCATCCTAAATCTAAGTAAAGAAAATGGCTAAGGCAACTATTTATAGTCGTTGCCTTTTCACAAATAGCCTATTACAAAAATAGCCCAAAAGTGACTATTTTAGTAATAACCCACAAGGGCCTTTCTTGATTGTCCAAATGATATCTTGATTGCCCATAACCTTGTGTATTTATTGCTCTATGGCTTTCCTCAGGGATCCAGGCTATCATCCATATGTATAACTCCATCCTAATGTGCCCCATTCTAATCATGCTCGTATCACCCTTCCCTTCTTCAAAAGGATTCATCCTCAAATCTGAACCTTGAAAAAACATGAGAAGGACAAACAACAAACATATCCTCATAGCATGAGGGTTAGCATAAGGGTTATCAATCATACCAGCTTGCCAAGGAGGCAGACATTTGACATACAACCAACTATCCTTTGTATTGAATAAGATCCATTCATCATATAAGGTGCAAAGGAATTGGTCATAAGCAACTTCATAAGACAAGGAAACCACAAAGGTCTTAATGGCATCAAGAATCTCAAGAGATGGCATCATATATACTTTAGGAGCCATAAGACACAATTGTTTCATTGCCTCACCAAAAATGGTGCAATCACCTATAAGGGTTCATTCGGGTCAAAGAAGTAAAAGATCCACATATCTCTATCTCCATACAAAACAAATCCCATACCATCATAGGTATCATCAAAAGTAAAAAGGTAGTATAGAAAGGTGTTAAGATCACTGTTCTTATCTAAGATGTGCCAAAAGATAAGTACACCGGTAGATAAGAAGAAACATTTTACGCACAAAACAATCCTCTCTATCAAGCAACTTTTCAAAGAAATAAAGTGCACCAATAAAGCCATGCTACTAGAATGGTCGAGGAATCTATTAGGAGTCAAATCACTCCATATCAAATAATACTCCCAATGAATTGGCGTCCCTCCTATCATAGTATCAAGCATGCTTCCAAGAGTCTCATTTGAAACTTCAACTTGTCCAACCCTATGAAGGTGACAAGGAGATTTCAATATCTATGGACTCTCCCAAAAACAAACAAGCAACTTAGCAACCACTAGTTGTGGTCCACACAACTTAAGCACAAGTATGTCAAACAATTATGCAAGAATATATGAAACTCCCAAAATAGGCAATGACATATTTACCTTAGGGTTCACAAGCATGAGACCATATTTGAGAAAAGGGTCATCATATGCAAACAAGTAGTAAAGAAAGGTGTTACTTAAATGAACTTCATCCAAGGTGTGCCCACATATAGAATCACCCTTTGATCCACAAGCATTAAGGCCTTGATTAAGAATAAGGTCACACAAGAATGAAGGGGTCATTGGAGAACATACACCCCTTTCATTTCGACCACTAACCCCTCCAATAGACTTACTATCATCTTCCAAGAAGTGAGTTCCATCTTTGAAAAGTGTGTCATCACACCATAGTGTATTCTCAATCACTAGGTAGCTCTTAAGAGGGGCTACACTTCTATCATGCCAAGACACACTATTATGCATTTCACCTTCATTAGTCATGTCAACCTCAAACAAGGAATTATCCTTAAAAACACATCCCACCTTAAAATCCTCATGAGAAGAACAAGCAATGGGATCACAATTCAAGGGTTCATTATTTAGGTGCAATGACTTCACATGACTAACTATATGACCAACTATATCAACTCATCACTAAATTGAGGTCCCTTAAGTTCATCACAAAACTCCTCATTTAGTGGGACATCACTACACACAAGTTTATCAACACCAATATCCTTTGATAATGAACTAACATTCAAAGCACATGTATCAACACTAGGTGGACATAAATTGATCTTACTAGAAAAATCAATTCGGTCATCAATAGGATCAACTAGTGTATCCACATTATCAACATTGACATTAGTAAAACATGAAAAAATTCACATGACAATGTACCACCATTCAATGCATAAGTGTCAACACTAGGTGAACACAAATTGATCTTACAAGAAGAATCAATTCGGTCATCAATAGGATCAACTAGTGTATAAACTCTCTCAACAAATATATTATCAAGATGTGGCAAAGAATCATTAAGCTCACATGAAAACAAGCTATCACTTACACTCAATTGGCTACTAGCCACAAAATGATCTTTTACTTTCAACAAAGTGTATGGTTTAGCTTTGTTACCTTGTAGATCATAGGAATGATTGTCTTCACCTTGATTTTTAACATTGGAGCATAATGTTCTTTTGGAAATCTTTTTAGCACCTCATGATTCTTCATTGATCGAGGTGCCTTACTAGGCTTGCTTCCAAGAAAACCTACACAAGAATTAAGACAACTAGAAATGGAAGAGAGGTTACAAAAGTTAGTATAAGGTTGTGACAACCCTCTCACATCACTTCTCACAACCTCTCCTTTTTCTACTTTAGAGTTGTCACATATCACACCCTTACTCCTCTCAATCTTTTGTCTCTCAATTTTATTAGAGTTAGGACAAGTGCCAAGAATTCCTTGGGAAGGGTTTGGAGATCCCTTCACCTTTAACTTTCACTTTGGGTTGCTAGGAGTTGTCTTCATTTCATTCATTGGATCCTCTTCAAGTACATTTCCACAAGGAGTTGCTTGTTTTTCTTTCGACTCCTTGGTATTAAGCTTGGAGACCATTTGAGAGATCTTGTCAAGAGTTATTAGCATGGAAGCAAATTTTTGTTCATCTTCAAAGTAATAGGATCCTCAATTGGGAGTGGTTCACTTGTAACTTTTTTTTCAAGAACCCACCTCTCTCGGTCATACACATCTTGAAATAATGAATTCTCTCTACTTTTATGGCTCATTGATCTTTTCATCCTACCTCCAACATCATTACCATAAGGATAACTAGTCACATTAGAATAAGGATAAGAAGTACAAGTTCTTGCACCATAAGAAGAAGAGAATGTTCTTCCCCTATGGTCCACACAACGTCTTTGAATTGATTTTGTCTACACATCTATACCCCCTCAACTAGGATATGAAGTAGCACAAGATGAGGAAGGTAGTTCATCCCCACAACATCCCCTTCTATCACAATCCTCCTCAAAGGGTTCATAAGACATATGGGAGAAAGAATTGTACCTCACATCATCTTTATCACCATGGTGTGTAATATGAGAACCCCCATACCCTTCATCTTCACTATCAAATTCATCATAACATACTTCTACTCCTTCATGTTCATTATAAGAGCCATAAGCTCCATGCATCTTATATTTACCTCCGGTGTAGTAATTCTCATCACCATATCGATCATAATCTCTTGGACCATCATATCCTTCATAGGATTCACCATCATACTCATGAGCTTTATTACTTTGCTCACAAGCACTCAAAGAACCCTCATGTTGCTCATCATCTCTATACTCATAGCTCATGTCACTACAAGCATAGTCACTGATGTTATATCCACAATAATCCAAAGCTATAGATGACATTCTCCCTTACATCACCTTTTATACCTACAAAACTAGAAAACAAGTTAGTAATAAAGCCTCACGTCACTCATATATGAGCTCTCAACTCACCTTTTACTGCTTCTTTCCCAAATTGATAGTGTTACTAGTTTTGCTCAATCAATTCAAGGTTATCAATGCTTGTAGACGAATGGATTCTTGTGACTCATGAAAGAAGTAAGACTCAAATAAAACTAAAAGGACTTGAATCAAGAAGTTATCTATGAACTAAGATGAGAAAAGTAGAAGAAAAGAAGCATGAAAGAAAACGGACTAAAAAAAAAAAACTACGTAACAAAAGTAGAAAAGTTACTTGTGTTGCTTAATTTGAAGAATCAAAAAATTGATTTGATGTTTTAAAACTAGTTAACAAGTGATTAAATATTTTATTACTTGTTAATTAGTTAGGAAATCGAAGAAGAAAGAGAACAAAAAAAGAATTACGAAATTTGGACACTTAAATTTTTTTTTAGGCCTTGAAGAAGTTGATCACTTTAAAAGGGTTTGATTTGATGATTAAAACTAGTTAACAAGTGATTAAAGATGTTAATTACTTATTAAATAGTTGAGGAATCGAAGGAGAAAGAGAACAAAAAAGAATCACGAAGTTTGGACACTTAGAACAATTTTTAGGTCCAAAAAACTTTAGGACCCAAAAAAAAAAAAACTAAGTATTGAAACCCGAAAAATCAGCTCTCTAAAGTTGACATGCACGTGCCACGTGGTGCGTGTGGGATGGTGGGGCGCTGAGTTGGCTGCTGCATGGCAGTCAACAATTGATTTTGATCGTTGAGTGCTGACATGGCAGTTCACATGGATTTTTATTTGCAATTTTTTTTTCCAGATTTCGTTTTTTTATTTTTTTATTTTTCAAATTTCAAAAAAAAAAATCCAAAATTTTACAAGTGGACCTACTAACACTTGACTAACTTTGACTTCAAAATTTTTAGATCAAAGTGTACCTTTTCTATCTTCTTCTTCAAAAACAAGATGAAGATGCTAAAGGACACCAACAAAAACCCCAATCTTCACATCTTCATAACTTCTTCGTTCTTGTACCAAATTCAATGAAATTTTAACTAACGCATTTCCTTTCACACCACGAACAAACCCCACTAACACTTAGCCTTCAAAATCAAGCCAAAAATAAACCCACTTTTCAAAATTGACAAAGTTTCAAAAGTTTCAAACCCTTCAATGACAACTTCACTTCTATAACTACGAATTGAATGAAATTTGAGATTTGGACTCACAAGACACTAGAGAATCAAGATCTAGTGTCAAAAAAAAACAAATCAAAACAAAAAAAATTCAGTTTTTTTTTTTTTTTTTTTGGATTTTTGGATTTTTAAAGAAATCAAAATCCAAGGGTAGATTTGTGAAAACAAACCTAAACCTGGGCTCTTGATATCAAAATGATAACAACCTCAATCAAGTGACTAAAATCGATATCGAAAACACGGAAAATCAACAACACAAAATAAAAGGATAGTTGAGAAACAAGAGATGAGAAGTGAAGAAAGAAATGTTCAATTGAACAACAATTAAACCAAGGGAGAAAGAGAACTCAATAAAATGCCCGAGAAATCAAATTGAATCCACAATATGATAACTCGATGATCAATCAAGCGAAGAAGATAACACAAGCAATTCGGGAATCCACCCTAATCACTCGATCTAAGCTAACAATTGGAATTGAACTCAATTACTATCCTAACCTAGAGTAACTAAATATGAAGTCTATTCAAGACAATTCAATCATCCAAAATCTAAATAAAGAAAATGGCTAAGGCAACTATTTATAGTCCTTGCCTTTTCATAAATAGCCTATTACAAAAATAGCCCAAAAGTGACTATTTTAGTAATAACCCACAAGGGCCCTTCTTGATTGTCCAAATGACATCTTGATCGCCCATGACCTTGTGTATTTATTGCTCCATGGCTTTTCTCAAGGCTCCAAGCTATCATCCATATGTATAACCCCATCCTAATGTGCCCCATGTTAATCATGCTCGTATCAGGGTTAGCCACCTTATGTTGTTTGATTCCATTTGTCACGACCTGATTTCTCAAGTTATGATGGTACCTACTATAACTCACTAGTAGGCATGACAACTCGTAGTCTGGAGCTTCTAGTAACGGACAATCAAGAGATATAAAGGAAATAACGAAAAGGAATCTAATAAAGCAACTAATATAGATTACAATCCCAAGACCTAGTGAAGTCAGTACAAGAGCTTCTAATTCAACAGGAGTACAAAGTGGAATACAGAGTCAATATATATACAAAGCTATCTTTGAAGTATAAAATAGAGATCAAACTAAAAATATGAGGGAGAGTAGGAATACTCCAAATGTCAGGAGCTCACCCTAAATCTTTGATCCATACCCTGTACGATACACACATCAATGACGAGAACTCGTACTATGATCTGCAGGCTGCAGAAGTGTAGCATGAGTACCAAACACCTGGTACTCAGTAGGCATTGGCCGACTGAGCTCCAAAGATAATGCAAGCATAAATAACATGTAAAGCGGGAATATAAATTACAGGCCACTAACCAAGAAACTAAACATAATAATGCTAATGGAGCAATAAGGATAAACTATCCTATTCTAATAGTGTTCAGGAACTAAAGTGCAATACCGTATATCACTAGCCATTATATAAATGAAGAGTGAAAGAAGGATATATAGTAGTAATACAAGGCCAAATGATACATATATATACAATATGAATAGATAAGGAAAGAGAAGGATATACGGTAATACCATATATATATATATGTAATATATTGGACTAAACTCAAAGGTAATAACCTGAGGGAACCAACCAATTGTCTCGAAGATCATAGCCAAGAAAGGGACCTAATACTAGCATAATCAAGGCCTCGAACCAAAGTGTGACTAATCATGAGGTAATCTAATAATAACATATTTTACCATGATAAAGAAAATGAAATGAGAAAAGTACTGACAACCTCGAGTACCAATCCATAACTATCTTGCCTTGAACTAACCATAATAACCAATAATAAGGTAACTGGCTAGCCCGAACAAATAATAACCTAACTGGGCCCCCATAATCTAGGAAGGTTCAGTCAAACACTTAACAAACAACAACCATAACCTGTACGTATACATCCCCCATAAGACTGATAGATACATGTGCCAAATAATTATACTGATGATAGGCAATACATATGAATGAATGAATGCAATGTAAACCTATAGAACCATATCAACAGAGTGCCATAACATACCAAGTGTATAAACCTCATGTAGCTCAGTAGCTCGCAAAGACAGGACCTACGATGACCATCCTTCTCTGGCACTGTGGCTTACGGACGAAGGGGCCTATAGGGGACTTGGTGTATCCGTATACACTGCCTGGTCCCGAACTAGGACTTCCAGTACCCATCATAATCAATGTGCTCCATCCAGTACATGAGAGATATATAAGTATAAGAAGTGCTCGGACTCGAACCAAGACTAAAAGAGTGTAAATCTGTAAATCCATTACCCGAGATCGAGTTCGGGACTAAATCGGCATAATAATGTAGAAAGGGTCGGAATCTCCCTCGACCGAAGTAAATAGTAGTAATGAAAGAGTGGACTAATAAAAGATCGGAATCAACCTCGATCAAATTCCCAAATATCACATTTAGTTTCAAAAGCTCATAATTCATTAAATAAGGTGGTACGATTTCCGTGGTAAAAGAATCCATTTTAAAAGTGAAAAGTGGGAATAAATCCCTTTTTAGAAAACAGTAGTAAAATCAAGGTTTTAGTTCGAATAATACCACTAAATGAGCATAAATATGCCTAAAAGTATGCATGCCATCACCAGTATCCAAACAATAAGGGGCTAAACATCTATAAACTAGAATTATGTCCCCGTTAAGGATAAAATACTCACATGGAGTCCAACTGGTATCGTAACCACGGCCTGGGGACCAATAATATATAATAAACAGGATAAAGTATCATAACTAAAAAACTACGATAAACAAGGGCATAAGGTTGCTAAAAGAATCCAATTGTGGAAATACAACCCAAATCACTAAGTAATATGATAAGTCTTATACTAAAGGTTCCTTAACGTCAATCTATGGTAACATGACTATAGTCAATGATAATAGGATTCTATAACCATAACGGGTGTTCTAGGATAAGGTTTGGGTCACTTTTCAATTCTAAATCCCCTAAATAGGTCAAGTCATGAAATTACTAGATATAAACCTATCCTATAATCCCTACCTAACATGTAATATATACAATGCATAATCTCATAGAGAAAAGTAGACCGAAGCCTACCTCATTGCCGAACCGCAATCTTAAACCACACGCAAATTGATCGTCTTCACCCTACTATCCCAAAATGATGTCGCACTATAAACATCATAATCTACATATTAATAGGAGTAAAATGATACCCATATTGCTATATAATACTCCAGGCCAAAATTTGGGTCAGGAACAGACCCATGGGGCCCGTAAATATGATTCCAAAATTGAATCCTTCACGAACTGCCTCAAAGGACAAGGATTGTATGCTCAAAATTTGAGCACAAACGGAGCTCGAATCGAGGCCCAAATCAGCCCACAAATTAAGAAATTCAAAAACTAATTTCTAAAAAATTACACAGAAAAGAGCGGAATTTGATAGGGAAAACAATGGAAAATGATCAATAGGTGTTGAATTAGCTTACCTTAGCCTCAATGGATGATTTTCCACAATTTTCCAAGCTCCAAGTTCTAATAATGGTGGAAAAAGGGTTTTGAATCACAATTTTAATCGAAAATTATGAAAACAAAATGGGTGTTCTTGGAAAATGAGAAATATGAAGTTGTAATCACATAGATAATGATTATACGAGAAAAAACGCATAGAGAATCGTCTAAATTGGAGCTTGCTAGCTCCCAAAATGTCAAAAATACAAAATGGGTTTGGTTTGGGTTTTATACTCAGCGATGGCCGCTAAAGCAACACTTTGACCGCTAAAGCAGCCAGGTCAAAAGGGTCAATGTACCATTAAAGCGGTCAAATAGTTGCTTTAGCGGTCGGTTAAATGGTCAACGGCCGCTAAAGCGGCCACTCCAGTACCAACAACTTCCAAAACTTATTTTTGACCTTTGGAACTTATCCAGAACCCTATAAACATGAACCAATAGTGCGAATAGGTCATAAAACACGTTCCAAATATAATGGAATCATTAGATTTACGAAAAAAGATCGTTTACAATAAAATAACTCCCGGGACCCCTATTAGGCTATTTTAACTAATTTTCATCTAAACACTCAAAATGAAATATAAAGTCTCGGGACCCAAACTAACTATGAAACTAACCCAAAATCAACATTATGGAGTCAACAGTGCCATCAAAATTTTCATCCGATGTATTTTCGATACAAAGTGGGCCCTACACCCAATGAACCATTTTTACCCATTTCTGACTAATAGCCCAAAATGAGTCCGGAAGCCTCTGGACCCGGACCAAGGGTCCCCCTAGCCTAAAATCAATGTTTCGGAGCTAACGGCACTGTCAGAATTCTCATTCAAGGCAATTTACTAGGGTTTTTGGTCCAAGACCAATTTCTTAACAGTGAAAGCTCCAAAATAGGGAAAGGAGCCTAAAACCTAACCAAACTGTCCAATAACCAAACTGACAGTTCAGACAAGTCATAAATGACCTACAACCACTATAGGAAGACTCGAAATGCCAAACTATGCAAAAATCGAGAAAATGACCTAGAGGGTCATTATAATATCCACTACTAAAAGACCTTTAATCCTCGAAAGTCAATGGATATAAAGAGACCGAAAGCTCAAAAGGATGAGGTACTAGGACTGCATGCTCCGAGCAAGACTCCCTAGATAGCGTCTAAGGCCAACCAATGCTTTCAAGGGATTCACTAATGGTATCCTTTTTTCATTAACTTCCTTACTTCACTTTCCAAATAACCAAAAGTTCATTCTCAACCACCAACTGGACTCCAACTGAACTGAGCACGACTAAAACACGCAAACCCAAACCATACCATATTGACATCACACTGATACCAGCACAACCAAGCATAAACTCATTCAAGCTGAAGACCATCCAAGGTATGAAACATAAAACCAACTCCAAATTCATAAATCTAATATCCTTTTGCCATTCCAAACCTGCTATCAACTGTAATCTACACAGAATATCCTCTGAGCCCTATCCGTGCAATTACATCACATTAACCTCAAAAGACTAAGGCTAATCTACTGAAAATCCATAATGGCAAGCATAAGAATAAGCCCATAAGGTGCTACCTGGTCACGTAAATGGAGATAATCCAAGTTTGCAATCTTTAGCCAAAGCTACAACTTGTCCAAATGACCCTCGAAACCAATAATCATGAATCCCAAGTATAATCTCTCGAAGCTGAATGATTCGCTTCAGACTGCCCTACCGACTGTGGGTGAAACCATGCTAAACCCACTTAAGCATACTTCTTCTGCTGAGAATATAGTTAAAATTCTGACAAACACCAAGAACCAAGGTCAAGAGTAGTAGAAACCAATATCATGTGCCAACGGACTATCCCTCGAGAATTTATCAAGCATAACCCATCTGAACTGAAGATAACCGAATCGGTGGGTAAAGAGTAGGCTTAGTCAGCGTATAAGTTAATGCTCAACTAAAATGAATCTAGAAATGAGGTTGCAATCAATTTACGTAATCCATAGATGTAATCTTCAAACCAAAACTGAACTACTCGATCTTAATTATCCAAACCAATCCGGCTAACGAGTGGTATCCATATTCCAAAAGCTATCATAACTTTCAAGCCACCATTCAAGAGACCCAAAATCCCAAAACTTAAGCGTACAAGCCTTCACCAGGGTCAAATACCCAAATCAATCTTACTATCAAAAATCAAGCATATATCCAACGGTTTTCGCAAGTGCTGAAACTAAAATATTGTCAAAGAACATAACCACAACTAGGGAAAACCGCAGGCTGAAGATACGACCAATCAAATCCACATCTGCTAAAGGGAATAACACAACAAGGCATAACCAAGAACTCTTCAAAGCTGCAATGAGTACTAATGATAGCCAAACCTCGAGCAACTCAAAAAATATGACCTTAGCCTAAATCTGGTCAAACCAGTACTCCATCTATGGCAACAAATATTCACTTCCAAAGACACATACTTTGGTTACTGACAACTGATACACAAGCACATATCACCAAGCCGAAGCACTCCACAATGTAATATTAGGCCGAACAAATACCAAGATGAGAATTTTTTGAATTCACCCATTTACCCCAACTTTAACTCGGCTTAACCATGAACCACATTGCAGAATGAATGGAGTACCCAACTAACTATCAACATAAAGTTCAAGACCACAACCGGGCAATGAACTATCCAAATCAGAAGGACAAATTTCAAATTTATCAACCTTTGCTACTTGACTTAATATGGAGGCTTTGTCCTCTTCTTTTAATAATATATAGATATGATGCAATCAATTTTTTTTATATACATTGTTAATTAAGATACTCTAAGGGTTTACACTTAAAAATTCAAATCAAAGAAATGTAACATTATATGACTTTTTTTGAACTTATTATTGTTTTATTATTATTATTATTATTATTTTTTACTGTAACTTTTACCTAAAATTCTATTCTATGTTCAATATTAAGTTAACGCCATTTGAATTGAATTCTAGTTTAGACTATATTGAATATAATTAAATCTAATTGAATGTAATTATCAAATTAAACTAATAATGATTATATATAAAATTTTAATGACGCAGCACTACACGAAATTAAATATTAAAGAGCCGGTTTGGTGCAGCTCAATACTGTACAAAGCTCGATTGAACTCGGCTCGATAGAGCTGGACTCAGGCGCGGTTCGACGTGACGCCAAAGCCTAGTCCCCTAAAAGGTAAAAGGCAAAAAGGAAAAAAAAAAAAAGAAAAGAAAAACATGTTTCCCGCCATTTTATATGATACCTCTCCCTTTGTCCTCAGTGCCGCATCTCCATTTCCTTTCATCTCTTTTCCCTCTTTCTACTCTCTCCCACTGGCGGCTGTTTTATCTCATCTCGCCAGCGAAATTCTACTGCTCTCCCTCTCGCAGTGCCATCGAGTTTAGCTACTTCAGATTTTGAGATTTCAGTTATCGAGTTTCTATTCAAATCTCTCCTATTATCTTATTCTTCGATTTTACTATCACATGTTGTTTATTTTACTTAAGTTTTGCGTACACACCATCCTCCCCAGATCCTCTTGTGGGATTACACTGGCTATGTTGTTGTAGTTTCTATTCAAACGCTGAAATGGTTTTGTATTGCTTTACCTTTCCTGTGTTTCTCTGTATTTTTGTCATTTTTTGGAGTTGGAAGCTAATTGGCAAAAGACTCAATTTTCAATCATGCAAGTTTTTCTCAATTTTCAATCATGCAAGTTTTTCTCAATTTTCAATCATGCAAGTTTTTCTTTTTAGGCGAAGTTTTTTCTTCTTTCTGTTGCATGATATGTGATCTCTTGTTCTAAAATTAGAGTCTGTACTCGAGGATTTTTTGTGGAAATAAATTGATTTCGAGTTAAGAACTTCGTTCTTTTCTTTTATTTTCACTTTGAATTGATCTTTTTTGAATTTCAGAGCACTCAAATTTTGCTAACAATCTTCTGTAGGCTTGCAAGGGAATTGGACAAATTTTAGCTGTTGATAAAGCAATTGAAGCTTCCAATGGTAGAAACCCCAAAGAAAAAATCCAAACAATCCCTTAATACAACCCCCATTAAGCAACACAAACCACTGCCCATTTCCAATTCATCTCCTTTAAACCATATTATCCCTCCAACCCCACAAGCAGTAAATCCCACCCCTCGTTTCTCCCTCCGCCTTAGCTCCACCCCTCAGACCCCACTACCACCACCATCGCCTCCATCTTCTGCACACCTCCGCAAATCTCTGAACTTTAGCCCTAAAAACGTCACCAATTCAGCGAAAAGAAAATCAAATGCCATTGATTTAGCCTCCCTTAGGACACCACAACCAACTGAATCAAAGAGGAAAAGGAAATGTACAGAGAAAAAAGTGTGGGTGTTGAAAAAAGAAGCATTTTAAGGGGTTGTAAGAAGAGGTTGTACTATAAAAAAGTGGTTTATGATGGGGGAGAGTTTTCTGTGGGGGATGATGTATATGTGAAGAGAAGAGAAGATGCTAGCTCGAACTGTTAGGATCCCGAAGTAGAGGAATGTAGGGTTTGTTTCAGGCCAGCAGACCAAGTAATCATGATTGAGTGTGATGAATGCTTAGGAGGGTTTCATTTGAAGTGTTTGAAGCCATCATTGAAGGAGGTTCCTGAAGGGGATTGGATTTGTGTGTATTGTGAAGCGAAAAGAGTAGGGAAAATTGTGGAAATGCCCGCACCACCCAAGGGGAAGAGACGGGTGGGAACTGCCAAGGAGAAGTTACTTGACAGTGATTTGTGGGCGGCTCGTATTGAGAGGTACATGAACTTCTTATTTCCAATGTTTATTATAGGAACTTTTTGTGGTTTCATCAATTCTACATATCAATGGTCATGATGTTTGGTTAATTGTGATATCAATGTTAAAGTATCTGGAAAGAAGTGGATGGTAACTACTGGTTTCGGGCTCATTGGTATGCTATTCCAGAGGAGACGGCTGCAGGAAGACAGCCACATAATTTAAGAAGAGAACTTTTTCGGACTAATGATTTTACTGATGTTGAGGTAATATTATGTTATTCTCTTTTCGGTTTACAATGTAATGATTTTTACTGTGGAAATTATATGCCTCTTATTTCCTGAGTTGAGGATTTTAAGTTTGTAAGGGAGAAAAAACTTATCAAAAGAAAGTTCGCCAAGGAAGAAAAATGTCCTTTAATTGCTGATCAGTTCAATTGATTAATAACTTCCCTAATGCAAAAGATGAGGTGTCCATGAACTTAGTAATCTATCATTAGGTATCACTCTTGTATAGAGTTCTCAAAGATTAATGAGTGCAAGTACTAAGATTGGGTTTGGGATTTTGGATGTTATAACTGATTTAGTGGAAAGTGATTCTCTCTAATGCAAAAAAGGCAAGGCCTCAACTTCTCTGCTTATTAGGCAGTCTGATTCTGAGCGACCATTACATCTGTTAATAAAGATAAATGATTGTCTGCAGATGGAATCTGTCATCAGGCATTGCTATGTTATGAATCCAAAAGAATTTGGGAAGGCGAGAAATGATGGAGATGATGTTTTCCTCTGTGAATATGAATATGACATTCACTGGTATAGTTTCAAGCGCATTGCTGAGATTGTAGATAATGATGTGGTATGTTCAGAAAGAATTTCTGATGATATTGTGGAACCTTTTGTTGATACATGATGGAATATTTGGAACTATAATAAGCGTTCTTCTCATTTAGTAGGATGATGAAGTAGAGAACGACAAGGATTGGAACCCTTGCGATGATCCAGAGTCTGACGTGGAAGATGTAGAATATGAAGAGCAAAACCAAAATAATCCTTTAACCAGACCGTCTCCAGCTCATCCATTGGCTGCAGTATGCAACTTGTCCTTTGTCTGGTTCCTATTTCATTTCTTCAAATTGCCAAAGCAGAAGACTAAACAGTTTATTTAAGTAGTGCAGAATTCAAGGAAGGGACACTTTTTTGGACTACAAAAGATAGGTGCAAAGAAGATCCCAGAACATGTGAGATCTCACAAGCTTACTGAACTTGAGAAAGTAAAAGCAACTCTTTTACTGTCAACTCTGCCCAAGTCTCTACCTTGTAGGACTAAGCATGTCTTTTCTGAGGTGTAACCTTTATGGAATTTACTCGGTATTTATCTGAAAAACAAGTGCTCTCTTTTTTGCAGAGAAATGGAAGAGATAACTACATACGTAAAAAGTGTCATATGTGAGGATCAATGCCTGGGTAGATGCCTTTACATACACGGTGTTCCTGGATCAGGAAAGGTATTTATTGGCTCAAGAGAAGACACTTAACTGATAACACAAACCAGTTATGTATTGTCTCTATATTTAGGCTTGTTAGACCTTACTGATTTGTTCCTTTGACTGCACTGTACTGCAGACAATGAGTGTACTTGCAGTAATGCGGAATTTAAGGTGTGAAGTTGACGCAGGGAGCATTAAACCTTATTGTTTTGTGGAGATTAATGGCCTAAAATTGGCTTCACCGGAGAATATTTACAGTGTAAGTATGTAGTTCAATATCTTTGGTGATGTAGACAATATCTGTCAATTCTCTGAAATTTTTCTCTCAACTATTTCAGGTTATATATGAAGCACTTAATGGACATAAAGTCGGCTGGAAAAAGGCTCTCCACTTCTTGAATGAGCGGTTTTCAAATGTAGCTGAATTTAGCAAAGAGGACAACTGGCCTTGTATTTTACTTATAGATGAACTTGATCTCCTCGTTACCAGAAATCAAGCCGTAAATCATTCATATTTGTTTCCACCATGGTAAATATCACTAGCAGCAAATATATATGACCTTTTACCTTTTAATTACAGTTTATATATAACATTCTTGATTGGCCTACAAAGCCACATTCGAAACTGATTGTTATAGGTGTGTGCAATTTGCTGTCAGTTTCCTTCAATCGGTATTAGTTATACATGTGACGATTAAATGGTAACCTCTCTTATCAACAGGTATTGCAAATACTATGGATCTTCCAGAGAAGTTGCTTCCACGTATTTTAAGTCGTATGGGCATACAAAGACTTTGCTTTGGTCCCTATAACTATCTGCAACTTCAAGAAATTATTTTGACTCGCCTCAATGGAATTGATGCCTTTGAAAAACCTGCAATTGAATTTGCTTCCAGGAAGGTTGGTCCTTTGTTGATTTATCTCTAGGAGTTTTTACTTAAAAATTAAAATTCATTTGCTGATTCTAATCATCCAAACACATACTTGAGCTGGTGTGCTGTTGTGAGAGAAAGACGAGAATAATTTCTTAGGTATTGGGATAGGTTTATTTTGGTCCTTAATATATAAGTCAAGACAAAAAGTAGTCCTTAAGTCTGTAAAAATGAGTTACTTTTAGTCCAGGCCCCAAGGCTAACAAAATATTGGGATATGTTATTTTGTTCTTTAATATATAAGTCTAGACATAAATAGTCCTTTTAAGTTTGTCAAATGAGTTGCGTTTAGTCCAAGGCTCACAAAATAAAAGAATAACAGAAAAGGTCAAAACAACTAACGGCCCTAAAATGCGAACTCCATAAAACATAAACAAAACTCTGTTCTCTTTTCCTCTTAAGTTGTCGGTGGCTAAAGAACTCATTTTTACTGAAGTTAAATAGGTCAGGTACATACCTAAAGCTTAACCAGTCACAGTGAGTCATTAGGATAGTTCTCCAGTGTTATTAAAGTTAAGACACAGATTAAGATACCAACTCATATTTTCGTGAAAGCTGTCTGCTCATTTGCTGTTGGCAAGCTTTGCAGACTGTCGAAATAATTCCATTGCATGGGAAACTCTAATCTGAACAAGGTATTTATTTGCTTATCCTAACTAGAGACTTGTAGTCTATCACTGCTAATGTTAGTTCCCAACTTCAGAGATCGTCCAATCTACCTTCAATCTGTTAAAACTACAAATACTAGTGCTGATAACAATCAAGAATCATGATTCCCGCACTTGGAACAAATTTAACTAGCATTTTTTTGTTTCTGAAATTGGTAATGTTAAATTTAACTTGCATTTTTCCACACCTCATCCAATTTATCCACTGAAATATCTTAAGAAAATAATAAGCCCTTATGATGGAATGATGGATGCCTGTTGAGAAGGAATGTGTAATCTTTGACAAGCATAATTTTTTTGTTGAAATAAAGAAACTCCCTTGAGTGTTCAAGATTGTTATTTTTCTTGCACTCTTTTATGAAATTGCTTTTATGGATCTTGTAGTCCTCTTTTTCTGTCTCCTCAGTCCTCACTGCTTTGGAAGATTCCTGTAAACAATCCAGTAGATCTCAAAGTCTTTACTCTAGTTACCAAATTTTCAACTTAAACAGTTGTAAATTGTTTCTGGCACCAAATACAGAAATAAATAGATGCTATGCACTCCATAACTCATGGGTTTTCCTGTTACATTGGTTTAGAGGAGTTAGTTTAACTTTCGGTTTAGCTTTTCCGTTATTTATTTAGTTTTTCTGTTATTTATTTAGTTTTTCTGAGCCTGGACTAAACGTGACCACTTCTGCAAATTTTAAAGGACTACTAGTATTAAGGACCAAAATAAACTTATCTCGATACTGGAGGGACTATCTTTGTTTTTTCTCGTGTTGTTGCAAATATGATTCTTGAATTGATTATTAAAGCAATGTGCTTTTTACACAAAAATCCAGGTGGCAGCAGTTTCAGGTGATGCACGCCGTGCACTAGAAATATGTAGGCGAGCTGCAGAGCTTGCAGATTATCGTGCTAAGAAATTGCTTTTAATTCCCAATTCTGCTGCAGTAGGTGAGCTGAATTTCGGAATATATAGATATTAATGTAAAGAAAAAAAATACTTGTAATTCCATTAGACGGAAATACACATTCGTTCTGGCAATGAACATCTGTAACAGATGGAATGGTGCCTACATCTTCGCGTCTATCTCTGGTGTGACATTTTTTAAACCTATGGTATATGTTTCAGCAATAGATGACCTCTTCTTTTTTCCCACTATTCATTCACCAATTGAGTTCAAATAGGGGTATCACGAGTTCAAAAGGATGCCTTATGAGATGCATACTAATATAATATCAAAGGAACTAGTGTCTTGAAATTTCAAACTGAATTCAACCCAGTAGTCACATCCAACAGGACGTTGATACATTAGATATGTGTCAATCATGCATGCTAATTTGATATGTTTCATTCTACTTATAATCAACTGTGCCATTTCCTAAGATCTTTTGGTGTTAGCTATGCTGTTTTAGGGGTTGCCATGTTTTCTCTGAGAGAGCTACCGAGATGGATTCTTAGGTCCTTTTTTTGGCAGCCTCTTGATTATTCACACCGTCACAAAACAACATTAATTCATGATCTGTTTTGAGTAAGAGAATTATAATAGAGCAGTCTTGGTCATTCCTATTGATTCCATAGATCTTGTCCTGGGTGACTTAGTGGTGGTCAAGACGTTAACTTTTGCTTGTTGTAGTACTCCCTACATTTCATTTTATGTGTCTTAGTTTGTTTAGGCCCGGGGTTTAAAAAAGTAAAGAAGACTTTTAAATCTTGCGGTCTTAAACTAAAGAGGTGCATAATGTACCAAACTGTTCTTTGAATCTTGTGCTTGTAAACATGCTATGTGGGATGTTGGAATTAGGAGTTAATAAATATCAAAGTAGTATTTTTTTTGAAAAACTTAAAAGGAAAATAAGATACACAAATTGAATCAAAGGGAGCAATCTTTTTAGCTAGTAATATTTGTTAGCATGGTAAAACATATAGGTCTCCCATCCCTGGGGGTTTGATTCAAATTATTTATCTCTGCTTGCTGTATGGTTCAGGTAAAATGCTTGTTAAAATGGCAGATGTTGAAGCAGCCATTCAGGAAATGTTCCAGGCTCCCCATATCCAAGTGAGTCCTAAAGCAACACCCTATGGTGTAACTTAAATATGCATTTAAACTAATGGCGACACATTTTGTCTATAACAACCATAGTTCAAAACCCCACTTTTGTCTCACTTTTTTGTTTTCCTATTATTTTAACCCCAATTTGGTGGAGCTCTACAATAGGAATCCTCTATTAGCAATTCCACTTTATTTCAGTAGGTAGAGGGGCAAGTGCATAAGATAGTCAACTTTTTCTTTCTCTGCTCTCCTAAAACTCTACAGGTATCTAAATGGATATTTCCAACAACAACATTATCCAGTGTAATTCCACAAGTGGTGATACGAACCAAAATACGAAAAGATGAAGAAACTACGAACACAAGGAAACACGGAAATGAAAAGACAAAGAAACTACGAAAACAAAGATAGAAAGTAAAAGGATAGATAGATAGACACAATGAATAAAAGAGAGGACAACAAGAGAGTATATTAAACCCTCAAACCTTCCTTTCGATTACTTCAAAGCACCAATCTCTTACGAAGACCGAAAGAGGAATTGGACCTCCAACAACCAACGTTTCTAACAATCTAGAAAGCTCCTAACAAGCTAACATAAACACTCTCAAGTGTAACATTCATCATCAATCATCATCTACCCTAAAATGAAAAGAAAGCTAACTATTTATAGCCATGAGCCTTATTACATAATGGGCCCAAAAGTGACCCAATAAGACAAAGTGGCCCATTAGGCACTTTTAACAAAGCACCTCCTACGCTCCAAGCTATCATCCAAACACGATGTTGCTCAATGGGTCCTTGGAGTGTATCATTGGATATAACTCTTCTCGGGTGCCAAGCTATCATCCAAACACGTATTTGCCCCCTTGAGGTGGTCATAACTTGGACTCCCTTGTGTTGACCTCGGGGTATAGGCCTTAGGAGGCTAACGCCGATTTGGCTTGTATCATCCTCCCATTCTTGAAAAGGATTCGACCTCGAATCCAAATCTTTTATCGACTTGCCATCACACTTTTCAATTTCGGAATCCTTTGGTAAGAACTCTGTTAGGCCTTTAAGCTTATCTTCATGAAGCACTCTCCTTGCTTCTTCCTTTGGATGTGTTTGTTCATGACCCTGCACAAGAGAAGGAGTGATGCTAGGTAAAATGCTAGTATCGTGGTTAGTGGACCTAAGATGAAAAGGGTCTTTGCATAATTGGATTTGGAGTGGTCGAACAACATTTTGTGGAGCTAGATTCATATTGGATTGGGGTGATGGAACATGCAATGGAACATGTTCTTGATGTCTTGGAGCACAATTTTGGTGGACGAACCCCGGGGTGGTGATAGTGGGAGTGCGTTGTCCGCTTGAGGTGTTTTGGGGAGTAAGACACCTCCAATTTGCCACCCTCTCTTTCATGTGTGACCAATCCTCAATCAATCCATTTACATCTTGTCTCAACCCCATGATAGCCTCCACTAAGGTATCGAAGGTTGCTCCACCCATGGTCCTTAGTACATTTGAGAAATGGGATGACACAAATATGGACGACTCGATTAAAGAACAAAGGAACTTGACTCAAAAGTTAACTAAGAAAGAAAACGACAAAAGCACACAAAGAAAAGAACAAGAAAGAAAATGAACTCAAGAACTAATCACAACCAAGTAGAATGATTACTAGTTGTTAATTAGTTTAGGAATCAAAGAAATGAAGTGAGGAATTAAGAAATGGAATTAAGATGTTGGAACCTGAGCAAAATGAGTTTCGGAAAGGTTGAGGTGCGTTTGAGTGACTTGGGGACGCAGGTGTTGACCTGCCCTCGCAGGTGGAGGGTGCAGGTGAAACCAGTGGGCTGCTGGAGTGACCTGCGTTGGGCACCTGCCTGGGCAGATGATGGGCGCAGGTGCTCCAGACAGCCAGCTGGAGCTCCGCGTCATTTGCTCTTGTGGGCCCTTTTTGGTATCCTTTTCACTTGAAGATATGAATGTTCTTCAAGAACACCAAGAACAACAAGAACACCAAAATTTTCACTAACTCTTTTGGCTCGGATTTGCAAGAAATTTCAGATCCGTGCTCTCTTCAACAAGGGGAAGCAACTTTCAACAAGTCCTAACCATCAAATCCATACCAAAATAGTAAGATCTAAAGCCCACTTTTCTTTTCTTTTCTCTAAGCTTCAAGAACAACAATGGGATTTTCTTCAAATCTTGTCAAAACACATCCAAAAATCAAGATTCCGACTCTAATAACACTAGAGAAAACAAATCTAGTGTTCAAACTACAAGAAAACTCAAAAACAAAACTTGAAATTTTTGAAAATTTCCAAGAACGAAAATTTCATATTTATTTTTTTTTATTTTTTTTTTTCGATTTTCTTTTTCGATAACACACCCAAGATTGGATTCGTGGGGACGAATTCAAGCTCGGCTCTGATACCAAATGATAACGTACGAAACATGGAAATCGAAATTAACCACGAAAACAAAGGATAATCGAAAGGCAGATAATTAAATTAGACACAAGAAGAGAAGTAATCGAGAACAATAGGATATATTAAATCCTAAGACCCCTAATTACATTCATCAACTAACACCTAATTTCTACGGTGACCAAGAGGGAATCGAGACGCCCTCGGAACCACACGTTTCTAAGCCAAACGTCAACAAAAGCTCTCCAAACTCTCTTAAGAGAAGTGTTCATTAATAATCAAGAAAAACTAAGCAAGAATAAACATGGGTTGGGTACCCTTGGGTCATTTATTACATTTTTGGGCCCAAAAAGTGACCCATTCTTCAAAATTGAGTGTGGCTGCCGAATTAGGCCACCTGCCCATGCAGGTGAGGGACGCAAGTGTCACTGCTCACCACATGCGCCTGCAGGTGGCTCACCTACGCCCGCAGGTGAGCTTTTCAGTGCACTCCATATACCGTTTTGCTCTTCTTTGCCTCCATTTTATCCCTCCAAGGTCCCTCGATCCTCTTTAGATGTAATCACCAACATGTAGCACCCTTTGGATGGTAGTAGGATGTCGTCAAGTACCTCTCGTTTCATGAACAATCCTTGGAGTGCTTGGAGTTCTCGTGCTTGACTTCTAGTGAATGGCTTGGAACGGATTTGGATTGTATCAAGTGGGATCTAGGGAGGGTAAGATGTGGTGATGTGTGCAGAACTTACCCCTTGGGTAGCGAGGCTAATTATGATAAACCTCAGTTCTAAGGAAGTAATCAAAGCAGGATTATAGAGAATAACAATAGTAAAATAACAAGATAAACACAGCAAATGAAGCAACAATAGTAGTAAGAAATGAAGAATAAGATTCTAAGTGAATACTTAATAATCCTACTAAATAAGGAGAAGATGTGTAGAGCAGACTAGCCCTTTGCTTCACCCACACAAGAGTATCACGACAATACTTGGCTACCTGCTACCCTTCTACCCTAATCATCGACCTTCATACCTTCCTATCTAGGGTCATGTTCTCAGTAAGCTCAAGATGAGCCACGTCCTATCTAATCTCTTTCCCCCAGGTCTTTTTGGGCTTACCTCTACCTCTCACATCTCCTTGCTAAAGCATCCGCGCGCCTCCTCTTCACGTGTCTGAATCATCTCAATCACCTTCCTTATCTTGTCCGCCACGGAGGTCACTCCCACCTTGTCCTGTATAACTTTGTTTCTAATCCTATACCTCTTAGTATGCTTACACATCCATTTGAGTATTCTCATCACCGCCGCCATTATTTTTGAAAAGGTAATACTTGTAAATATATTCAAAAATTAGATCTTCCACAAATCATGAGACCTTGTAAATACCCCTTTTCATGAGATTTTCCTGAATCAACACTACCTGCTTAGCTAGTAGCCACACAAAATATGAGACTTTGGGAGGGATCTTAGCTTTCCATATCAACTTCCAAGGACCATTGGTCAATCTAGTGTCTGGAAATGTTAAAAGTCTTGTATGCCTCCTTCAGTCTTCAGCATCAAATAGTCCTTTGAATTGCTCCAAAGTCTTGTAGAAATCAGCTAACCTCTGAATCTCTAGTCATTTAAAGGTCTTCTGAACCTCAAATTCCACCCCTGATGGGATCATACCTCTGTCGTTGTAGTATTTTGCTATTGGTTCAAGATGTATATTTGGTAATAAAAGTTTAAAGTTACCTTGTTCTATCCAATTGTTTTTCCAAAAGAAAGTCTTCATGCCATTTCAACCTTCAATCTCCGCCATCATCTTTTGAACATGTGCGTTCTTAACTGGCCAGCATTTTGCCCCATACAAAAAAGTAGGTCGAACCACAACTCTATAAAACTTACCTTTAAGCCTTGGTGACACATTCTTATCACAGTATCCCGAATGCGAGCCTCCATTTTATACACCCCGCTCCAATATGATGTGCGGTGTAATCATCTATCTCCTCGTTTCCTTAGATTATAGATCTAAGATAATTTAAACTTTCCGTCTGGGGTATGACTTGTGTATCAATCTTTACTTTTACCTCCACCTCATGTGTAATATCACTGAACGTGCACTTCATGTACTCTGTATTAGTCCTGCTTAACCTGAAACCTTTAGATTTAGGGTCTGTCTCCAAACTTCCACCCTATCAGTAACTTTATCGTGCGTCTCGTTGATCAATACTATGTCATCTATGAATAACATACACCACAACAACTCTTCTTGAATATGCCACGTTAATTCGTCCATCATTAAGGCAAATAGAAATGGGCTAAGGGCTGATCCTTGGCGCAACCCCATTATGACTGAAAAGTGTTCTGAGTCACCCTCATTGTTCTTACGTGGGTTTTGGCTCCATCATATATGTTCTTAATTGCCCTAATGTAAGCCACATGAATACCTCTAACCTCCAAACACCCCTTCAGTAACTCCATCGTAACCCTTTTCTGGGTCAATGAACATTATGTGTAAGTTTCTCTTCCTATCCCTATACTGCTCCAACAATTTTCTCACAAGGTGAATGACTTCTGTAGTTGATCGTTCCGGCATGAATCTGAATTGGCTTGCGAAGATACACACACCCTCATCATCCGCATCTTGACCACCCTCTCCCAAATTTTATAGTATGGCTTAGTAGTTTGGTACCCTATGGTAATTGCTACTTTGAATACCACCATTCTTGTACAACAAAATCATTGTACTCTATCTCCATTCCTCTGGCATCTAGTCATCCTAAATGACTTTAACAAACCCAGTTAGCCACTCCATATCCACTTCGGTTACGTTCTTCTAGAATTCCACTGGTTTCTCGTCTAGCCGTTGTCGCTCTTCCCCTTCTCATCCTTCGAATTGCCCTCTCAACTTTGCAAACTTCATACACCTACAATACTTCTTAAGTGTAGAAGTAGCTAGAAGCAAGAAAGGAATTTTCTTATCTCAAAGAAAGTATATACTTGACCTACTTGCAGAAACTGGAAAGTTGGAAGCGAAACAGTGTCGCACACCAATGGTATCTAATGTACATCTTACTAAGGATGCTATTTACCCTTTTGATAATCCAAAAATATAAAGAAGGTTAGTTGGGGAACTGAACTACCTTATTGTGGCTCGTCCATATATTGCCTATACAGTCAGTATAGTCGGTCGATTTATGTCTGTACCAACAGTCAAACATTGGGCAGCCTTGGAACAAATTCCATGTTATTTGAAAGTAGCTCCTGGCCTTGGCATATTGTATAGCTACCACATACATACTCATTTGAGTGTTATGCAGATTCAGATTGGGCTAGATCAAGAATTGATAGAAGATCAACTACTGCCTATTGCGTCTTTGTTGGTGGAAATCTAGTATCTTAAAGGAGTAAGAAACAAAATGTTGTATCTCGATCTAGTTTAGAGTTCGAGTATAGAGCTATGGCTTAGTCCACATGTGAAATACTATGGATACAACACCTTTTAGCTGAGGTTGGTTTAAATCCTTTGTTTCTAGCAATACTTTGGTGTAATAACCAGGTTGCTCTACACATTGCCTCAAATCAAGTATATCATGAACTATGTTGCTCGGACTCGGGTGCGGATCCGAGAGTCGGATTCGTCAAAATCTAAATTTTAAGATTCGGGGGTGCGAATCCGAGTATGGATACGGGTGCGGGGATTCGGCTAAAAAAATTCAATATTATAAAAATAGAGTTATAAATATTTGATAATCACGTAAAAAAATACTTTAAATTATAATAATTTGATAATTAAAACTATTCAAAAGGATATGAAAAATTTACGATCAAAGTACAAGCAATATATACAATTAGTCTAGTCAATTAAAAGTTATGTGCCATCCATCCACTTACGTGTCACAGCTCAGAGAATTTTTTTTTTTTTTAAAAAAAAATTTAGTTTTGGGGCACAGGGACCAATTTATTGATAATGATAACAGAAAAACACATCTTGTCCACCCGGCCCAAAAGTGGCCAGTCCAATAAACAAAACGACGTAATTTCACTCTTTCTTCTCCCAACTCCCAAGAGTCAAGACTTAAGTCCCTTTAATGTTCGTCTCTTTCTTCTCCGATGTAACTTCGCTCCTCTGGTTCTTCTCCGGCGTCTTTTTGCCTTTCAACTTACAGGTCGCCGGTCGGAATTTCCCCCCTTTTGTTCTGGTTCTGGTTCTTTTCGGTCAAAGTATCCGGATGGGATTTGACCGAATCTGAGACGCACCCCACACCCGCGCCCGCACCAGCGTCGTGTCGAGACGGGTTCGACGGCCAAAACGGAGAGTCCGCGCAACATAGATCATGAACAGACGAAACATATTGAGGTTGATTGTCACTTTGTCCGTGAGAAGATTCAAGAGAACGTGATTTCTACTAGCTATGTGAAGACAAGAGAGCAATTAGGTGCTATATTCATGAAGGCTTTAAATGGAACTCGAGTGGAATATCTTTGTAACAAGTTGGGCATGATTAATATCTATGCTCCAACTTTAGGGGGAGTGTTACAGAATATACATATACATATTTACACATAGTATACATAGCATAATCATAGGTAGAGATATTTAGGAATTTTCTCTGATTTCGTTTTCTTAGATAGATTTACTTGTACACCTACAAATAGCTCTTATTCTTGGAATAATACTACAGGGGATTTGATCCATTACCTCTGTATTGCAACAATTATAGAGCTATCAAGCTACTAAGCGACACTACTAAAGTTTGAGAGAAAGTGGTCGAGATGCGGATGAGGAAGGGAGTGTATATTCGAGAACTAATTTGGGTTCATGTTGGGTGATCACTACAGAAGGCATTCACCTTGTAAGGAAATTGTTGGAGCAGTATAGGGATAGGAAGAGAGACACACGGTGTTCATTGACTTAGAAATAGATATTTCCATTGGATTATAGTCCCTACTAATTGCTAGAAGAATGGGAGTATTCTTATATATATGTAAACATTGAAATAAAAATTACAAAAGAGTTGTGGTAACCTTCCAATAGTACAAAATAATTGCAATGATCTTTTTAATGCTAGTGTTATGACTAGCTCTTTTCTTCTCTAAATTATACTCCTTCCAGTTCAATTTATGTGTTTTAGTTTGATTGAGCAGAGAGTTTAAAAAAAGTGAAGAAGACTTTTGAATCTTGTCGTCTTAAACATGCCATGTGGGATGTTGGAATAAAAAATTTGCCAAATTAGGAAAGATATGTTTTTTTTTAAACTGACTAAAAAGGGAAGTAAGACAAATAAATTGAAATAGAGGGAGTAGTTGTAATATAATGATGTAATGACTTGGTGCTAGCTAAACTTTCACTAGCTGTATAAGAGGGACAAGATAAGGATTTTGTTTTCTCATCTGCACTGTATCATAGTGCTTGCAATATGTCTAATTTTTTTTTCCTGTAGATGATGAGAAGCAGCTCCAAACTGAGTAAAATCTTCTTGGCAGCTATGGTATATGAGGTTAATCAGACAGGGATGAGCGAAACCACCTTTGACAAGGTACTTTACCCATCCTTCACCTTTTGTAGTTTCAATTGCCTTTTGTGGCATCTATAGTTTAAGGATGGATCCTGTCTCTTGTAGAGAAAAAAAAAATGGGTTGATTGATTTTTATATTTCAAAATTTTCATATTTTTTTCTGTTTTTCCTTTTCTTTTGGTTTGGTTTTATGCACTTTGTTTACAAACTAGCCTCTGCCTTTTTCTGGTGTACTAGCTTGATTTTTGTTTAGTTTCCTCCCTGAAATAATTATCTGCATGCAGTTGGCAGTAACTGTTTCCCGCTTCTGTACAAGCAATGGTGAAAAGTTTCCAGGGTGGGATACACTTCTAAAAGCTGGGTAAGCCACAATATTCTTTTGCTTCCTGAAATTGTCAGGCTATAAATTTTTGAACTGGTATTAATGAAGTTTCAAATTCCTTGTTTCGTGCTCTGTATGTGTTAACTGGAAGTCTTGATTTTATGGTCTGGTACAATAATGCCTGATTCCTACCTTGTTGGTGGCCCTGGCTGTCATTGTAACGGCTTAATTTCATGTTCTCATGATGGTGTTTTTATGATGTTTTGACATATGTTTAACTATTGATATGGATACAAGTGGACGCCAGTGAATGGTGACTCTCTTTCATTTGTTAATTATCCTATTTATGCCATTTATTTGTAAATCCTCTTTCAGTTGTTAATTATCCTTTTTATGCCATTTATTTGTAATTCTTTCATTTATTAATTATCCTACTTATGTCATTTATTTTGTTTGGTCGCAGATGCAAGCTTGGTGAATGCAGAATACTTCTATGTGAACCTGGAGTGAAGCATAAATTGCAAAAGTTACAGCTCAACTTCCCAAGGTCAGTTTCTTACATGAGTCCTGAATTTTATGTGAATCAGCCCTTACAACGGAATTTTCGGTCAACTAAAATGTCATCACAGAAGCTAATCCTGAAAAATCAGAATTCATAATCATACGTGCCGAAGTCCTACAATTACAACTCCTTTTTATGATAGACTCACAAATCCATTAATCAAGATTTGAGAAAGAAGCTCATTATTTGACTAAGCGGAATTCTTAACTGCAAAATTTATTCATCCATGCTTTTCCATGTTTATCGAAAGACCTAGGCTAAGTTGGACTGGGTCCCTCTGCATTATTAGGTGTTTAATTGTGACACCCATCATCAAAATGCTTTTCATATTACAGAGACTTGTTTGTATAGTTAGGTTTCCAACACATGCCTGATTCTTTCTTTGGGGCTAAGCATTTTGGTTATAGGTGATGGCAAGACTTGAATTCAAGATCTTAATTGTGTGAACCATCTTAAGAAAGCTTATGAATCTTCTACATTAAGAGCTTATGCTTGTTTTGTTTATCCAAAATATAAGCCCTTATGCTCGTCTCGAACATGGATGTATCTATATTAGGAAAGAAATGTTTTGGATAGAATATTAAGGATAAATAACTTGTTGCACTTTCCAGAAATCATATGTTTAGTGAAACTCTTACTCCCTCCATCTCAAAATAAGTGGTGTATTTAGCTTGGGCACACCCTTTAAGAAAACTACTTATTCCTAAAGAGTAAGACTATTTTTACCAACTTACTGTTTATAAATACTTTGGAAAAGATGTAGTTCTTTAGTAGTTTTTGGTTATATAAAACTCCCTTTATTTTAATAAGGATAAAACTGGAACATTAATGCCTTCCTGATTATGTGAAACACAACTTAGTTTTAAGCAGAATGAAAAGATAAAAGCACACTTATTTTGAAATGGAGGGAGTATATTCTACTAATAATCCTGTATATCTTTGAAGTGTTATTAGTTTTAGTCCATCAAATAACCTCTTGAATTGTTGGCTTTCTGAAGATATTATTGTGCAGTGAAGTTCTTTCATCCTACTGCTAATCCTGCATAGTTTTGGAAATCCCCATGAAATCTTTGCCTTAGAGCTTCTAAAATGAAGAGAGAATTGTCTTCATTCCTCCTCCCCCTCTCCTAAAGCTTGAAAATCAAAGATGGAGTTGCAATGGTTGCTTGGATACTGATTCATTGAGTCTTTGTTGCAGTGATGATGTTTCTTTTGCACTTAAAGATAGCAAGGAGTTGCCATGGTTGGCTAAATATCTGTGACTTGTTGATGTTCAAGTTTGGTTGCAATTCTTTTAGGAGACTCAAAAGTCTTCTGGAGATTAAAGTGATGAGGACGCAAAGAGTTTTGGAACCCAATGCAAGTATTCATTGGATTTATTGTCAAAAGTTGGTCTTTCTTCTTGGATACTCGTTGGTTTCATATCCTTGTTCCCAAGCATTCAGTTCACGTCAAACCTGAAGATCCTTCCCAAAAACAGTCTTGTTTTCCTTGGTATCTATGAGCTTGCTAGTTTTATACGACGAAATAAGATAACATAACCACTTACAATTTACAATTAGGAAAACGGAAAAGGGCCTAAAATGCCCTTCACTTATTGAATATGGTACAAAAATGCCCTCCATCCACCTTTAGGCATTATAATGCTCTTCACATCTATCTTTGGACTTCAAAATGTCCTTTATTTAATATGCTCAATAGTAAATTGAAAAAAATAATTCATTAATGATGTGTCAACTTTCCATTGGTCCTATTTAATTAATTAAAAAGATTAAAACCCCCACCCAAAAACTAGTAGGCTTGATCCATAGTGTTACCCGCCCCGCCCCATGCTTACCTGACCCCTTCATCTACTTCAGTTTGACATTCCACCCAAAAAATCCTAGAAGATCAAAGAAGAAGACCCCCCCCCCCCCCCCAATTCATCTTCTTCATTTACGTCCTAGGCTTAATAAGTTTTGCATCAATATCTCAAAATTTAGTATTTTTTTCAAAGGTTAGTTCACATGTACAAACATAAAATTTATCAAAGGTTAGTTCACACAATTCATAAAATGTATCAGCTGCTTATTTTGAAAGGTTAAATTTGAACGCTTTTGTTTATTGGCAATGTGAGTTTTCAAAGTGTTTACATTGGTAATTTGAAAGCTGTTAACTCTACTCTTGTCTTTTCGACTAAGCAGAGTGAGTTCTCACTAGTGTTCCTTTTGGGTTATTTGTTTTTTTTTTCATAAAATGTCGGGGTCTTCTTCTGTTTCGTCTCCTCAACAACTTCCATCTCGTACTTGTAAGTGCGGATTGATGACAAGAAATTTTACTACTACAATTCGTGAGAATGATGGGAGTTGATTCTACAAATGTTCTTGGCTTGGGTCAAACTAATGTGGTTATTGGTATTCGATGGATGAAAAGCTCCCACCTCATGTATCAACTGTAATTCATAATCAAAAACAACAACATACCCAGTGTATTCCCACCATGTGGGGTCTGGGGAGGGTAAAGTGTATGCAGTCCATACCACTACCTCAGATGAAGTAGAGAGGCTGTTTTCGATAGACTCTTGGCTTAGAACAGATAATAATAGCAAACAAAAGTTATAAAAAACGAACAACAAGAAGAGATAACACATCGCTATATACTAACAGAGGCAAGACACCCATAAAGTATCACTATAGACTATTTATTCGAAGTTACAAATATCTCCAAAACAACACGAACAAGAATATGCCCAAGAAACATTAGGCATAGAAACAAACAAACACTCCTTCTTACAAATACAGACTCCTTCCTACCCACTAACCTTCTACCTTAATACGCGTCCTCCACATTTTTCGATCAAGGGTCATGTCCTCTGTAAGTTGTAACTGCGTCATGTCATGCCTAATTACTTCTATCTAATATTTCTTCGGCCTACCTCTACCCCACCTAAAACCATCCACCGCCAACCTTTCACACCTCCGTACTGGAGCATCCGTTCACCTCCTCGTCACATGTTCGAACAAATGCAACCTCACTTCCCCTATCTTATCCTCCACCGAAGCCACTCTCAACTTTTCTTGAATAATCTTGTTTCTAACCCTATCCTTTCTGATAAGTCCACACACCCATCGAAACATCCTCATCTCTGCTACCTTTAACTTTTGGATGTGGGAGTTTTTAACTGACCAACACTCCGCCCCATATAACATAGCCGGGTGGACGACCCCTCTGTAGAACTTACCTTTAAGCTTCGGAGACACCTTCTTATCACACAGAACTCCTGAAGCGAGCCTCCATTTCAATCACCCTGCACCAATACGGAGCGAGACATCCTCGTCAATCTCGCCATTCCCCTGAATCATAGACCCTAGATATTTGAAACTCCCCCTCTTCTGAATGGCCTGAGAATCCAGCTTCACTACCACATCTGTCTCATGCGTCGAATCGCTAAACTTACATTCCAAGTACTCTGTTTTAGTCCTGCTCAACCTAAACCCTTTAGACTCAAGGGTCTGTCTCCAAACTTTCAACTTATCATTAATTCCTCCCCGGGTCTCGTCAATTAGTACCACATCATCAGCAAATAGCATACACCAAGGCGCCTCCCCTTGAATACGCCGCGTCAAAACATCCATTACCAAGGAAAATAAAAACCTACTAAGAGTCGATCCCTGGTGCAATCCTATCAAAACAGTAAAGTGCTCTGAATCCCTTCATACCGTCCTAACACGCGTCTTCGCACCGTCCTACATATCCTGAATCGACCTAGTATATGCTACGGGCACACCTTTAGCCTCCAAGCACCTCCACAGAATCTCCCTTGGTACTTTGTCGTACGCCTTCTCGAGATCGATGAACACCATGTGCAAGTCCTTCTTCCTCTCCCTAAACTGCTCCACTAATCTCCTCACTAGGTGAATGACTTCAGTAGTCGAGCGACCCGGCATGAAATCGAACTGATTCTCGAAAATAGTCATGATCCTCCTCAGCCTCCACTCTACCACCCTTTCCCAAACCATCATAGTATGGCTCAACAACTTGATACCCCTATAGTTATTGCAACTCTGAATGTCCCCTTGTTCTTATACAATGGGATCATCGTACTCCATCTCCAAGAATCGGGCATCTTTGCCACCCCAAAAATGATGTTAAACAACCTTGTCAGCCACTCCACACCTGGCCCGCCAGTGTATTTCCAAAAATCCACCGGAATTTTGTCGGGCCCAGTCGCCCTGCCCCTACGCATCCTACGAATAGCACCTTTGACCTCTTCCACCTTGATACGCCTATAATAACCATAATCGCGACACCTCTCTGAGTGCTCCAAGTCCCCCAGCACGGGACTTTTGTCCCCCTCGTCGTTCAAAAGTTTATGAAAATAAGACTGTCACCTCCTCTTAATGAGGGCCTCTTCCACCAACACTTCGCCATTCTCCCCCTTGATGCATTTTACTTGGTCAAGGTCACGGGCCCTCCGCTCCCTAGCCTTGGCCAACCTATACAACTTCTTTTCCCCGCCTTTCTCCTCTAAGGTGGCATACAAGCTCTCGAAAGCTGCTGTCAAAAAGTTGAATTGGTTTCAATTCGGAAGGAAAAAAACCAGTTGAAGAAGATTGTAGAGGGTATGGGTAGCATTGAAGATTTTGGTTTAAATTGTGAGTTGAAGGATATCGACAATAATGAAATTTCTGATTTGAACAAAGTTTGTACTTGGGATGAAAACATTTCTTTTGGATCAATTGTTCTATGTTCATTTTTCTAGTTCTAGTTTCTTCTATATTTTAAAATAGAGTTCCATGCCCTTTTTTTTGTTATTTTCTGGTAGATTTTGAGCCTTTTGCTACCCTCAAGTTATATTAACATGCTAGCAAAATATGTGTAGAGGTGATTCTTGCCCAATCCGCAAGAGCATCGATCCGATTAGTTTGCTTCTTTACACCCCACCTGTGCAGCAATGAAGTTTTGAACCAGAAACAGGAGTTATCAGTATTCTAGGTGTCTATATGATGTACGAAATATGTAAATATATGTCGGGTAATAGGTAAAAGCATGGGGCAGGGCGGGTAACAATGTGGATCGAGTCTATTAGTTTTTGGGTGGGTTTTTAAATTAATTAAATGGGGACCAATGGAAAGTTGACACGTCATTAATGATTTTTTTTTTAATTTAATATTGGGGATGTTAAATAAATGATATTTTGGAGACCAAATGTGGATGCGAAGGGCATTATATAGTCTAAAGGTGGATGGAAGATATTTTTGTACTATTTCCAATAAGGGAAGGGCATTTTAGGCCCTTTTCCGTTAAGAAAATGACTATCTTTTTCTATATTTTCTTTTCCAATGATTTTTCACAGATTTTCCTGTGGCATCAGGGAAGCCTATGTTTGCAAATCTAAACCTAATAAAACTTTTATTATTTGCTATTTGAAAGCAATTTTATATTTATTCATGAAAGAGTAATATTTTAAATTATTGTACTAATAATATTTAATTATTTACTTTTAGGGAGATAAAATACATAGTTTGATAGAGTAATTTTTTTAAAAAAATATGTGATTTTTCAATTTTTGGAAAGTCAAGACAATATAGTTGATTTGAATCTCATGATAACTTTAATACTATTGCATTGTTTATGCTTGTAAAAGTATGCTCTAGTTATTTTGTTTCCTGTGAATATTTAGTTTTCTTACACTTTTAATGTACTTTCTACATTTTTTCTATTATTATGTTATTTTATTGAGGTGTAAACTAAAAAATTAAAGATGCTTCTGCCCCATATTGTCTTGAGGCTTACGCCTCACCCCCACACTAAGTAAAATGCACGACTTCACACCCCCACCTTTTAAAAGGCTGGTTTTGAACACCCGTACTTAACATTGGCCAATTATAGTTAAGAAGTAATGCAAATCACTTAATTAGGTAATTAAATAAAGGAAAAAGTTCAGAAATAACAAATAAGACCTATTAATTAGATGACACATAACAACCTTTCGTTAATAATCCTGAATAACATGTATATGTATTTGATACGCAAGACAACATCAAATACATATACAAATACAGTTAATTACCTTATTTTTAGGTAACAACTTGAGTTTAAAAAGACAAAAGAATTTCAGCTTCCTTAAATCACATTCACCCAATTAATTAAAGATTAATTGAAGATTCTATTTTCAAGTAGGAAGCTTTTTTAATGAGTTTCAAAACTCAAAATAGATTTGATTGATAAAAGAAATTCTTTTTCTATTTTTCTCTCTTCTTTTTTTCTTTTTCATTTTTTTCCTTCTTTTTTTTCATTTTTTTAAAACTTTTTTTCTTTTTTCTTTTTTCTTTTTTCTTTTTTCTTTTTGTTTCTTTTTTTCTTTGCATTTTTTTCCTTTTTTATTTCATTTTTTCTTTTTTTTTCATTTTTTCCTTCTTTGTTTCTCGTTTTTTTTTTCTTGTGCTTTTTTGTATTGTCGTATTTTATATTTATATGTTTTTATATTTTATATTTATTTGTATCAAACTATATATTTTAAATAAATTTATTATTTGTATTTAAATATATTTTAAATAAATTTATTATTTGTATTTAAATAGTTTAGCCGTGAATATGTACAGTTTATCATTTGTATTTGTATACAAACAAGTATATGGATTAATTATATTTTCTTGAGTCTAAAATATACAAATATACAATGTATCATTTAATACAAATGTATCATTAGTATTTGTATATTAAATTTATCATTTGCATTTGTATATAAACAAGTATCATTTGTATGTGTATGGTTCAAGTTGTATAAACATGTATCATTTAATACAAATGTAACATTTGTATTTATATAATTTATCATTTGTATTTGTATTGTTCAATTTGTATCAATAAAATACAATTCGTATCAATGGATACAAAAATAAGTGTTCATAGAAAGAAAAATAATAATTCTTTTTTACTTGTTTCAAAATACAAATGATGTAGTCAACTACAAATTCAAATACAAACAAATAAAATTATAAATACAAATACAATATGCGGTCAACTTACAAATACAAATATAAAATAGCTCTTTAAAAATATAAGTGTATCAGCGAAAATAGAATACAAATACAAATACAAACAAAATGAACCACAAAATACAAATACAATATGCAGTCAACTATAAAATACAAAACAATTCTTTAAAATACAAGTGCAAATTGTATAAAATATAAATGGGTGCGAACTATAGAATACAAATATAGGTGCGAACTATAAAATACAAATATAATTGTATCAACAAATACAAAAATATAAATAATGGCGCGAACTATAAAATACGTACAAATACAAGTGCGAACTATAAAATATAAATACAAGTATAATTGTATCAACGAATACAAAAATATAAATGATGGTGCGAATACAAATACAATAAACAATTGTGTATTTTCATTATCATCCATGACTTGTGCTTGACGTAACCATCTTTTCTGAAAATATAAAAAATATAAAATAGAACAAAAAAAACGAGAAAGAAAAAAATACAAAAAAAGAAAAAACCAGAAAGAAAAAAAATACAAAAAAGAAGAAAAATACAAAAAACTGAAAAAAGAAAAAAAAAACAAAAAAGGAAAAAAAAGAAAAGAAAGAGAAATAAAAACTAGAGATAGAAGAGAGGAAAAAAAATAAAAATAAAAACAAAAATAGGAAAAGAAAAAGAAAAAAAACAAGAAAGAAAAAAATACAAAAAAAAATGAAAAAGAAAAAACCAAAAAAGAAAAAAAACGAAAAAGGAAAGAAAATTAAAAGTTAGAAATAGAAGAGAAAGAAAAAAAAAAGTGAAAAGAAAGAATCGAAAAAGAAAAAAAAGAAAAAAAAGGCTAGAGATAGAAGAGAGAGAAAAATAAGGAAATATAAAGACCCAATAAAATGTTGTTATTTTTCTTAATTTTTTTTAAAGTGTTGATATGTAGCTTAATTAAAGGCTTAAGAGTGCTATGCTCTATACTTTTCCCTTAAATAAATACAAAATACTATTCCGTGCGTCCCAATTTATGTGGCATGTTTCACTTTTTGAGAGTCAAACAAGGTAAGTTTGACCATGAATTTGGACATGAAATCTATA
Organism: Capsicum rhomboideum; assembly: GCA_031232105.1. Classification (NCBI taxonomy): domain Eukaryota; kingdom Viridiplantae; phylum Streptophyta; class Magnoliopsida; order Solanales; family Solanaceae; genus Capsicum; species Capsicum rhomboideum. The sequence goes on from CP124719.1 coordinate 35,678,160, forward strand.
ATTTTTTGAAATAAAATTTATATATTTGAAAACTACGTAAAAAATATTATAAGTCACAATAATTGACTATTCACAATATTTGAAATATATATGAAAAAATTATGGTCAAACATTGACATGTTTGAATCTCGGGAAGAAAAATATGCTATATAAATTGGGACGAAGGAAGTATTAACAACAGTAATAGAAAATAAAATCTAAAATTGTCTTTAATAAATTGGTAGAAAACCCACTTAAAAGATTAGTACTAAATGACTACCTAAAGCTTCTAAATTTAATAGAAAAATAAAGAGAAGAAAAAACTATATGACCCTGCAGTGTAGTTTCTAAACCATGGCTAGTAGATATAATGAGAGTAACATGGTCATGGGAAACCACAGCTTGGATGAACAAGCAGCACTTGCAGAAAGGCGAGGTTTCAGAGTTTAGTTGGTTTGTTTGTGGAAGAACTAGGAGTATTCGTCGTAGGTGGAGTTGTTGGAGTAGTAGTAGTTACTGGAGTATTTGTTGAAGTGGCTTCGATTTTGAGGTGAAATTTGAGTCCAGATGCACACTGATCAGGAATGCCACTCAAGAAGTAGTAATCTCCTGGAGTGTCGAGGGTGATTGAGTCGCTGCCGGGGTTGAAGCTGCAATTGGATTCTTATCAGTGCATGAGTTGTAGTCGTTCATGTCAACTTGCCTCACGTTGTGCAATTGTGGGTTGTAAGTGAAACTGCGTGTGTAAGTAAGTTCTTCTAAACGTTAAAAACACTACCATTGCAACAAGCGATTTAAGTTTTTTTCTTTTTCTCTTTGAGAACTGTGGTGTCCTGGCCGGCAATCTTGCGCGCACCTCGACTAATCCACGGGATACCTGCCACCTCCCACCAGCAACAGGTACCAAATAACTCTGTCCACCAAAGCTAGAACAATTGGAAGAAATCATCCAGTGTTTGTCTCTGTTAGGAATTGAACCTAAGACCTCAAGCGATTTAAGTTATTAATAACATGAAAATAAAATAAGAAGACCAGATGTTGCACACAGGGTTGGAGTCAGTTTCCCACATTGTCCTTACAGTAAGGTAAGAAGTTAGAGAGCGATATATCTCGTGACACGCTTTGCATGCCCTTTTTTTAGAAAGTCCGTATAACTTCAAAAGAATCATTCTTTATTAATCAAGTACCATTCAAACAAAGAGTGTATTGCGTCTTTGAGTGAAGAAGAGATGAGCTTTGTATGGACACTCTTGAGCCATGTTCATCGGCTTAATATGTATAAATATTTATTAAGAACCCAATTTTAGAATCCAAAGTTACCCATAAACTCAAAATTCTAACTGTCTCTCAATTTACACACATGAATAAATAATGTGTCTGGCTTTCAATAATTTGCTTATACAATTCAAAAGTATGCATTTTTGTAGTTACAACAATCAAAACTCAACAAAAAGCTATTTTGATTATTTGTGCGCCTTAATTGACAATACAACATGAAAATTTGGCCATTTAATCTGACTAGCCTCTAACTTTCACATTATACTAAAATTCACGTTGATGTCGTTTAAAGTTTTACACTTACTTTTAGTCCCCTCTCTTTCTATTAATTTGCAAGTTTTCCTATATAAATTTCTCCTACTCTAACTATTCGCTTCAAATTACTTAATAGCTAAAAATAATTGCTATTTTCGGAAGCTTATGATGTTTAGTTTCTGAATAAAATAACACAAGACAAAGGAACTAAAATTGAGGGGACCAAAACTATGACAAAGATTTTACTAAGGGTATCACCAACTTGAAACTTCTTGAAAAAAGCCCATATATTGTAATTGTAGTTGAAAGTCCATCCTGCAGAATCACCAACTTGATACACAGCAGCCATGGTGGATCCGGAAGCAGCCATCATCACCGCCAACAAGACCAACATTGCTTTTCTGAAGAAAGGCATAACTACACTTATACAAAAATGAAGAATTAAGACCTCTGAATCTGAATATTACTTAATTATTTGAACAATGAGCTTATGAGGTTCTCAAGGGAGGCTATTATAGGAGTACTTTTGGAAATATAATTTCCAAGTACTTTGAAGTTCCATTAATAAAAAAAAAAAAAAAAAAAAGGGAGCTCTAATAAGTACTTACCATTTTTGTTTTTCAACATTCACCTAGGTTCCGCATGGTACGTGCACGTGCTAAGTATCCCCCCATGTTTTTCTTTATTAGTATGTCAAAGGTCTCAAAATATTGAAAATTTCTTTTTAAGATTACCGTAGTTTAAAATAATTTCAAGAGTTAAAACTTAAAATAGCCAAGAGCCCCAAGAAAGACAAACTTTATTAATTTTATGAGAAAACAATTTTGGACAATTTTTCACTTTTGGGAAGCTTTTAGTTTGGCGAATTTTTCACTTTTGGTAGGCTTTTATTTTGGACAATTTTTCACTTTTTGTAAGCTTTTAGTTTGGACAATTTCCTATTATATTCATCGATCTCCATGTGAGTAGAGACAATTCTATAATGTTGTAAACCTTTCTTTTCGTACTGCATATAGGTTTCGTGGTGTTTAAGTACTTATAACATTATTTCGTATTACATTTCCATAAATTGAGAAAACAAAATTTCCAAATGATAAAATCTGATTCCTAGTGAAACAGGTCTTTGTGTGATATTTAAGTACTTATTACACAATTTCCTTTACGGAGTATTAATTTCCATAAATTAATAAAACAATGTTTCAATAAAGGGCCCTTAGCATCCATTATAAACAGCATTAGTACTCACAAAATTCTCTCTACGGAGTTCAACCTCATGGCTTTCACCAAAAGAACAATAATATTTCTTTCTTTTATTACAATTATGGCTGCTTCCACAAAGGCTGCTGTTTATGAGGTTGGTAATTCTAAAGGTTGGATTGTAGGCAACGTCGACTATAGTCTATGGGCCTCTTCGAAGAATTTTCAAGTTAATGACATCTTAAGTAAGCAATAATTTCCTCTATTTTCTATATTTTTGTATTTTAGTTTTCTTTAGACTAAGAAACCGGGTTACGTAAACTGACCGTTGGTTGATTTTGAGCAAGTACTTGTATAAATTATGGAACACAGTCAAACTCTATATAACAGTATTGTTAATTTATTCGATTATAGAGAACATATAATATAAGGACATGATGCACAATGACATATTTCCCTTGCTTTATGCTAACTCAATACCTTGTACCCTTACAACTAAATTCTTGAATACAATTATATTCATGACTTTCTTTTTAGTACGTTTCTGAAATAATCCTTTTTTAAATCCTGACCTTATAAAGTGCGGTTTTATAAATTTATAATTTTGCATGAATGATTCGTTTATGATATTCTAATATTGCTTTTTTAACGCATGCTTTTTTCATCATCATAATCAACGGTGTGTGCGTACATTAATTAGTAGCACCAATATCTTCACAACGAAAAAAAAATAAAAATAAAGAAAGAAATTTGTTCTGAACTTGACACAAACTTTAATTGCATGCATGGAGAAGTTAATTTTGAATTTCTATGGACTAATTGAGGGATGTACGTGAACGTGCAGTTTTCAAGTACAACAAGAAGTACCACAATGTGATGCAAGTGAGTAGGCAAGAATATGATTCATGCACAGTTACAGATCCAATTGCTACATTCAACACAGGCAATGACTCCATTACTCTTCCAGCCTCTGGTGATTACTACTATCTCTGTGGAATTCCTGGTCACTGCCAAATAGGGCAGAAATTTCATATACATATTGATGCTTCTCCAGCAACAAGTTCCCCAGGAAGTGTTAATAATCCATCTCAAACAAGTGTTGCATCACCCCTTTCTTTTATGTGGTTCTCCATCATAGGCATGCTTGGATTCTGCTTCTTCTTCTTGGCTCTTTAGATTTTAGATATTTGTTTCAATGTTTAGTTGTCATATAGGTTTTTTCTTTTCTTTTACATTGACACCATCATAAATAGTATACCCAATCAAAGAAATGCAATACAGTTGGTGACTATGAGAATTTGTTGGACCTCATTTTTAAAATACTAATTTATGAATTCTTATACATTCCATTTTATTTTTAATTTGCTTTAGCTGCTGCAGCCCAAAAAGATCAAGTTTAAAGTGTTTCAGACACACAGATATACAAAGATTCATACAAATTCCAAGGGCTGGGCATTCGGTCAGTTCGATTTGATTTAAGAAATTCGGTTTGGTAAAAATACTAATCGAAACCGAACTGAAATAAATTCGGTCCAATTTTTTGGTTTGGCTATCATTTGTATTGGGCCTATAAACTGAAACAAAAACGTTCACATAACTTAGCAAAACATTAATACATTACTAGTAGGCATCAATAACAGCAACCCAACAGGCAACAACACAAACAAACTGTTATAATTTTGTTCAAATTAAATTATTAATTATAAGTATTTAGTGAAGATGTGTCTGTCAAATAAAAAATTGTTCTTTCATTCTTTGGTTTCCATCGGTTCTATTTAAACCCCACTAGCTATTATTTCTAGTGTAACTTTTTCATAAAAGAATTTTTCTTACAGCTTTTTCCAAGAAATTCTTTTCTCCAAAAATCAAGTTTCATAGTTCTTGCTTTCCAGAAGAATTTTTCCACTATTTGTTTAGTGCAGAATTCCATAGGCTTGTCATAGCCACTAAAATTATTTGCATATAATTTCATAGCAATCTCGCAGAGGAGAGGGAGCAACGATCGTTTTTAGGAAAGCATTCCGTACATGGTTCAAGCCTCAAATATGTGTTTGTTGTTCATATAGTCAAGCCTTCATCATTGTGTTCTTCTTCATATAATTCTTGTGTTCTTGGAATATATTTTCCAACAATCTAAAAACGATATTTTTCAAAAGAAAGGATACCAAGACTGCAGTTTGCCGTGGATCAGTGAAAGTCGAAGAACTTGTGCCTTCCCTGCTAAGGTTAAATGGTTTTTGGACAATGGCTGATAACAATTTTTAAAGTATTCGCTGGAAATTGAAGAAAAGAAAGAAAAAAACAAAACTTAATTGTGTCGTTTGGATAAGGCATCACAATTGGTTTTCTTTAATCCTGCCAAGAGTTCCTGACAAGCATGCTAATGCTTGGCAAGCATCGGAGCAATGTCTTCATGATGAATACTTGTCATTGAACGAGCCAAATGACACTATTTTTCGGACTCAAGTCTCAACCAAATTTATTTGGGTCACTGTTCTGGGATATGGAAACGACGACTAAAACGGGTTCTATTTCTCTCACTTCAACTTATAATTTGTTAATCAATTCTTATTCCTGTGATTTATGAATTTTATTTTCATAAAATATTAGGGTAAATGTTATATTTGTGATGATCTTTTAAATGCTTGATAATTTTAGAAATAAAATTTTTATGTGATTATTGTGGATTTTTATTCTTGCAAAAAGATCATATATGAAGTTTATTTTCAAGTTGTGACATGATATGAAGAATTTTATTTATATAATGATATCACTACTTGAAAATTAATTTAAGATCATGGAATGAATAATATTTACTATTTGATTTCGTTTAAAGATTAAAAATCTCTTATGAGTTTGACGTTTTGAAAGAAGCACCTGTAACAATTTTCTGCATTTTTTTCGTATGTGTGATGGAAAAGAATTTTGAAAATATTCCAATTGTGGAATTTTCTTGTTTATGATTAGAAGTCAATATATTAGACTTAGCATTATTTAATATATATTTGAAGAACATAAATTTGAGATAGTTAGTATGTTTTCAACTTACAATTCTTGATAGATATGTGATATTGTGTGATAGTTTATCAATATGTTAATGGTAACAAAATGATACAATTGTCATAATAAAGATGAGGAGATTTTTATTTTTCACATTTGAAATGAAAGAATAAAGATCTTGGACAAATTGATACTATGTTGGGTATCAAGAATAAACAAAATGGTGGGGGTTATGTATTGAGTTAATCTCATTACATTGAGAAAGTGCTAAATAAATTTAGTCACTTAAACATAAAGAAGTCAATACCCTATTTGATCCTAGATCGATTTACTAATTATGATGAAAGGATTGTGGCTTAACTCGTGTAAGCCAGTGCTATTGGAAGGGTCGATAGTTGAGTTCTTAGTTTTCTTTAGAAAACTAAAGATTTGAGAAACACTAAGTTTCATACTATTTTATAAGGGTATATCGATATAAGTTGAATATCGAATGTGTGAGAAAATGTAACAATGTAGGTGTGAATTTCACCTTTTTATGTATTTTTACCATTTTGCCCTTCGTCGTAATTGTTATATGCTATTTGTGAGTTGTGGGGTTGGTTGACACGCGGTCCCCGTTGTGTTCGGGAGTGATTTGGGTGAATTTGAGACTCTTAGAGGCTTTTAAAGCTATGAATTTGACTTCGATCAACATTCTATATTTCAAGCGTCGGATGGTAATTTGTACAGTTTCGTCAGATCCAAAATATCGATATTGGGTTAGTAGCGTGGTTAGTTCGGGTCCGAAGCCTTTATTTTTTATTTTGACCCTTTTGATGAAAACTAGCTAACATAAGCCTAAAGGGATCCCGGGGGATAAATTGTTGTAAACGATCTCTTTTGAAAATTTGACGGTGCCATTGAGTCTGGAACATCAAAAATAGCCTAGTAGCATATCTGGTTGTCACGACCCAACCCATCGGATCGTGCCAGACACCTACCTACACCTATCCCAAATAGGAGAACCTTGAATATCCCACCATTCAACCAATGCGGAAGTTACTATAATATTCACTTAATCAAGGTTGTCTATAGCATTAATAACAACTCAACAATTCAAAAACGATTATTAAATCAATTCGTTTCATAACTTGTTTTAATACATTTGACATATAAAGTAAATACGGAAAACAACTACAAGTGACCCCCTAGAATCTAGCCTAAATCAGTACAAGAGAACTAGACAAGGAGTAGGGACATCCACGACACAACATCCATGCAGAATAGAGATTACAGAAGCTACTGCTGAGTGATCGGCATCGCTGCTATAGAAACTCCAACTAACCTGCACCATGGCTATACCTCTGAGTGTAGGTATAATAAGTGTAGCATCAGTACAACCACAAATATTGGTAAGCATCATCGGCCGACCAGGGTTAGAAACAAATAAAATCAATAATAAATACGGAGAGATCATAACATCAAGTAAAGTTTCAGTTCTAAACCCCCAATTATAGAATCCCTCACACCCCACTTTAGCATCTCTGTGACCTACCTGTCATTTAACATTTTTGTATACCTCTTCTTCCCCCATCGACTCATTCTTATGGTCACTATAATTCTTAATCTACATCCGCCCCTAAATTCACTCGGTACTCACTATCTCATACATCCCTATGCCACACCACTATGAAATCAAAATTCTACCAAATCATATTCTACAATAATCGGTTCTCTCAGGAAACAGTAGATTCTCACATCCAACCCGATCTACACAAGAGACCTAAAGTACATCCATAAATCGTCTTCCATCACTTACCACAACAGGATCATGTATACTAACACATATAAAATAGAGTTACATTCAAAACACATGGATAAATGCATGTATGTAAGATGTGTGCATCATATCGTACTGGTATGGTACCTGACCCATATTATAATATATTATATCCATACTGGTGTGGTACTCGACTCATATCACAACAAATCATATTAGTACCGACGTGGTACCCGACCCATATCTCAATATATCAACACAGTGTAAATGAAATGCAATACAGTCATTAAATCACAAGTCATGCTAGAAGACAATCATAGATGTCAAGTTCACAAATAAGCAAAAAGCCAAGAGAGTCTAAGTGCTACAACAAAATCATAGCTCATGTTAATCAGGGACCTTAACTTAAAAATATGTATTCACAACCACCATATACCATACACCTGTGGGGCTGCCAAAATCCAAATTTCACGTTATCACCACTTTCTCCCTGACCATATCCCAACTTTACATTTTTCACATTATTCTCTATACTTTCCTAATCACTTTTAATGGGAAACCTATTCTTTACTTTACAATATTTACTCAATTATGTTCACTCGTCAGTTACGAGATTTGATTATGCTAATTACTAATCTAGGCTTACCATGCCTTACCCCTTTAGCCAGTTCCTTAATGCAATTCGAACAGTCATGACATTATGTTTTAATCAAGTTACCTTAATCTTCTACTACTATCCTTTACTGTATCGTCTAACTTTTCACTAATCTCAAAGGTCCTGGAAGATATTAAGTACATACATTCGCCCCATTATTTATCCGTCCTCTATCACAATCAAACATTAATATAATATACAGTAACATAATATATTCGAGCCTAATCGGATTTTAAATGTGTCTATCCATCCAACTCCATGTCCAAAGACCTAATGCATGATACTTCCGACATCACTATTAACATTAGATGCATCTAGCCCAAGTCTAGTTGCTACAAAGTAAACCATAACTTACCTCTTAGGATAAACATACTGCTACGGAAAGGAGTTTATTCTCAGGCAGAGTTCTCTCCGGGTGTGTCTCAAAACTGTTCTCATGAACCTTGTCCTTTGAAATCTCATGGTTAGGGAGAGTGGGTTTTTCAGAGTGTTTTTGGAGGAAGGGGGCGACCTCGAGAAATAAAAAAAAGAGGGGTTTTAAAAATCCCTCAGCTGGGCGTACTGCTTCTTACCGCTGCAGTGGTTATCTAACTGCTGTAGCGGTTACCAGCAGTTTATCCCAGTCCATTATTGGGCCTCTTCGTCTAATTCCCTTAGGCCTTGATTTTCTCCTTGATTTAACTTTTCTCGGGTTCATTTTGAGCCTATTATTCATAGTAGATTACTTTTGGGGCATTTTTACACGTAACGACGATTTGGGTCATTACATTAGATACCAATTTACCCACCGTTCATCCCTGAACAACCCTAAGGTAAGATTTGGACATTTACATAAGCACTCGATGAATTTTAACTACAATAAAATTTTAGGAGAATTATTTCATCATATACTAGCTCATTAAACGTCCTTGCTCTCAAACGAGCCACTGCCAATGTACTGTCTAATCTAGGTCTGATGGTTATTTCTGCATTTTCCCCAAGTCGATATACACAATTAATTTGTGGAACAACTTTCTACTATGGTTACCTCAACACGATATGACCCTACAATACACGAAAAGTTGGGACAAAATTGGTTTCGGAAAGGTTTTACCGCTGTAGCGGTAACCAACCATAGCAACAGTTCGCGTTAGTTAAGTAGGGGGAAAAGTTCATTTTCCCCCATTTTCACTCTATTCTCTCCAAACTCTCTCAAATCCCTCTATGAAATCCCTCTTCGACAATGAATTCAAGGTATTTTCTTCATCTCTCCTACCTACTATGCATTTCTCATTGTAGATTGTAGAAATTTCATTGAAAAATAGAGATTATTTTTCAACTAGTATGTTGGTGCATCTTTTGAACTTCTTTTGGTGGTGTTATTGAACATAGTAGTTGGCATACTAAGTTCTCCTATATTTTCAATACTCCTACAACGTTAGGAACATAAGATTAACGTAGTTCATGGTGGATTTAGACTATAGAAGGGGTAAAAGATGAGGGGTCATCTTCTCCAACCATTTTTCTTTAATTTGGATTGGATTTAGTGTGTTCCACACCTCTATTTTAGTGTAAAAAGGTTCACACACACCTCCCAAACCCGATCTGTATTTAGTGTCCAAAATTATGGAGAAAAGTTTCCTCACTATTTCGATATTTAGATCTTTCTCATAGTTGCCCAAAATCATTTATGACTTGCTAGAGTTGACACTTCGGTTACTGGGCAGTTTGTCTGGTTTTTAGAGCCAATTCCCCATTTTAAAGTTCTCGTTGTTAAGAATTGGGTACCGGGCCTAAACTTTAGGTAAACCTCATTGTATGCCAATTTTAATAGTTCCATCGGATTTAGAACGTCAATTTTAGGCTAGAGGGACCTTAGGTTCGGGTCCCAAGGCTCTCGGACTCATTTTGGGGTATTGGTGGAAATAGGTTAAAACGGCCATTGGGTGTGGGATCCACATTCCTTTGAAATGACCTCGGATGAAATTTTTGATGGCGCCGTTGAGTATGAAATGTCAAATTTGGTAGGGTAGCATAGTTTGTTTGCATTTACGGGATTTCGAACGAATTCCAATGGTCCGATCGGAACTTAGCAAAATTTTACTGTGCTGGTGCCTGAACTAAGCAGGTGCAGCCACTTAAGCGGACCTTTGGTCGCTTAAGCGGAGGTCGCTTTAGAGACCAATGGATCGCTTTAGCTACCAACCCTGGGTTCCCGCCTGGTCGCTTAAGCAACACTCGTCCACTTTAGAGAAGGTCAACCTTTAGGATTGGCCGCTTAAGCGATGGTTTGTTGCTTTAGCAATGACTACTTAAGCAGTGAAGTGGCCGCTAACGCGGTCATTGCTGGTGCATTAAAGTCCCTCCTTATCCGATTTTGGCCCATTATTTTTATTTCCAAGACCCTCAAAACCCTAAAGAGCTTAGAGTGGGAAGAGTGTGATCTTCGGGTGTTCGTGGTAAGTTGGAGGGTTCGTTGGGGGCGTTTTTTCATCAAAATTTTCGTGAGCTTTCATCTAATTCATTGATTTATTCTCCGATTTAACTTTAAATCCCTAGTTCACTTTACGAGCTAATTTTGGGTTTATTTGAGCTCGGAATTTATCCATTTTTTTATGATAAATGGTCCTTGATCCTAGAGGGATGTTTTGACGATTTCAAAGTTGTGATTTCGTAAGCGGGCCCCATATGGGATTTTTAGCTCAATTTTGGATCCGAAGCATTTATATGCAATATGGGTATTGTTATTCTTGTATTAATGTATAAATAATTATTTTGATAGCGCGGCATCGTGCAGAGGCTTCTCGAAAGGGAAAAGCTATGATATAGTGGACTTTCTCGGGCATTCGTCGGCGTCCAGGTAGGCTAGGTTTACTTTTCTCATAGATTGAGCTTTATTATGGTATTAGTATAGAATTATGCTAGAGTTGGGTTAGAATTTATGGCTTGGTTGTATGTTTAGCAAAAATTAAAATATTTAGCTGATTAGAGAGCCTTTTTTTAGGTAGAATTGACCCATTCACCATTTCCTTGGATTTAACTATTGCCTTTGAACTTGTTTAGACTTATCTAATACCTTGAGATGGGAATTTGAAGACTTGGTCTAATTTTAGATAGAAATTTCCTTTGTATGGACTTTTGGGGTTAGTAGTGGGCCCCACTAGCCCTTTTTTATGTCAATTATCATAATTAGCTCCTTGCAGACCTATGAGGCCTTCTTTCGTCATAGTATGTATCTTCTTAGAATTTATTGTGACTTGGACATCTTTCCAACTTTCGACTAGACTTGTAGCCTTGTATTTACTTTAAAGACCGATTCGAGTCTGACAACTACTATTGGCATATGGTACTAATTCTCGGTTCAATTCCGTCATATATGATATTAGAGTCCAGCACTTTATGGTTCACTTATGATATTACAGATTCGATTCTAGTCTGGTATTGAGTGGTACCAAAGAATTCACGGATATAGAATCAATTGTTGGTTACTTATGCTTATTAGTGTTTATGGTTCTCCTCTTGATTGTATGGGGATCATTTGGGTTAATCTTCTCTTGTTTGCACCTTCTAGGCTTATGGGGCCCCAATTAGGCTGTAATTAGCTTGCCTTCCTTTCGATATTATTTATATTGTTATTTATTATCTGTCAGCTGGAGCATTATTTCAGGTTTGCCCCTTATTTCTTGACTTAGTTTACTCTCGCATTCTATTATACTTTTATTATGATTTAGCTCAGTCAGCCGATGATGTCTACTGAGTATCTGTGGTTTTGGTACTCATACTACACTTCTGCATCTTTTTTTATGTATATCCGAGTACTAGCTGGAACCGCTGACGTTTTATCCAGCTTACTCTTAGGATTTGGAGATAGGGTGAGCTTTCAGAGCCAGAGTTGATCCCCTCTCCTTCCTTTACTTTTGGACAGTTTTCAGTTATTGAGACTTTCTGTATATTGATACTATTCAGTACTCTCTTTCATAATTAGTGGCTCTTGTACCAGCCTTAATAGGTCATTGGATATTCTTTTGTTCTCTCTCTCACTTGACACTTTTTACTATCGTATTATTATTTCCTCTTGCTTATAATCTTGTTGTATACTTGATTTCTGATATTTATTTTACCTTCCGCCAATTAGCCCATTACTTGTCGTTTCGGGCTACGGTTAGGCTTACCTACTGGCAGGTTAAAATAGGTGCCATCATGACTCCAAAATTGGGTAGTGACAAAAATAAGAGCTTTTTCCATGTGAGAGGTTTCGTGATGGATGATGTGGAGGATGGGTTACCTGAATTTAACGATCAGCTGAAAGTTTTTGGGTGGGAGACGCTGACCGCGCTGGTCCCGAAGTGCAACCTGGCCTGGGTCCGAGAATTTTATGCTATTCTCCCTACGGTGGAGTGGGTAGTACCTCTCCCTACCATTCGAATTCGGGGAAAGGATGTGCCCGTGGATGTCACTACTATCAATGAGGTCTTGGGGGTTCCTAACCCCTCTAATGCAACCTTTGAGGCTAAGATTCAGGAGTCAGACTTGAGGTAGGCGACTCGATATTTGGCGCCAGTGGGTATGGCTAACGAAGCGAAGTGGTCCAATTAGAGAGGGACCAAAAGTGCGTTCTTCTGGGTCAAGGCTAAGATCCAGTTGCAGCTGATGTCCCAAAGAATCCGTCCTTCGGGAAATATTATGGACGTTGTGTTTCACCAAGCTATGGTGGTGGCGTGAACTATGGCTGGGATCGAGGTGAATGTAGGGGCATAGATCATGGATGAGTGATAGTACTTCTATGATAGGGAGAGGTTGGCTAGGGACCTTTTCTTACCTTTCTTGATTACAGAGTTGTGCAAGCGGGTGGATGTTCCCCAAAAAGACCATGATATCTTGGAAGAATGCGATATGTCGTATAACCCCCTGCGAGGAAGGAGTACCCAAGGTGGAGACAAGAAGAAGAGGAAGACAGGATAGGAGGGTGAGAGCAGCAGAGCTGGTGGGAATGGACATGCTCCCCATTCTCAGACACCTGCTCCTCCTAGTGACTGGGTGGCTGACCTTGCTTCTATACGAGGTTACATAGAGAGGACTCAGATGTCCCAGCTGGGATTGGCTCCTTCGAGCTCTACTACTCTAGTGGAACCGTCCCAAGCCTATGTTGAGCTACAAAGGGAGCTAGACGAGGAGAAGAAGAAACTCAGCTCTCGGGACTACATGTTGGTGAGGATGTGGATGGCGGGGCGGGTCATATTTGCATGCACCTTCCCAGACAAGGAGCTTCCGAATCTGACTAAGGAGGATGCCGAGGATTTCTCCTTCATCAGAGTAGATGAGAAGGGCTCGAATGCCGCAAGCCTTAGAGACAATGCCACCATCTAGTCCTGCCCCTCCTTTCATGTTTCAAGTACTCTTGGATTTGGGTTGCCCCCATTTGGGTCATGTAACAAACAATTACTCTTTTTATTTCTCGTACCTTTAAGACGTTTTTCCTTCCCGCCCCTTTAATAATAATCACCTTTGCTTATAATGCATGTCAGATTTATTTTTGTCATTTTATTATTTTGAAAAACAGGGCTGTTTTGCAAAAATTGCAAAATAAAATAAACCGGGGAAGTAACTGGCAGGACACTGCCTGGAGCCGCTGCAGTGGTTAATCTTACTGCTGCAGCGGTACCACTGCAACAGTAAAAGAACCGCTGCAGTGGTGGCCTCCATTAGCTTCACTTTTTGTTTTCCTTACCTAGTCTCAGGCCTTTTTTTGTACATAACACTTTTTTTATGCATGCTCCAGTAACGTAATAACCTCCTGTTTATGTGTAATATAACTCGAATGCGCATTTTCCACTGTTTTCGAACTACCACTAATACAATTTTCATTTGTCAAACTAATAGTACTACACTTTCATCAATATTTTTACTTACTCAATTCACTATTCTCAAAAGTGTTCCACCACAGCCAGGCACCTGGATGATTAGTACAGAATCGGATAGAAGTCAAGTAGTACTCCAAATCACGAAGAGATGTGCCGTATCTCAAGTCGCGGAAATAAATACACTCTCGAGATTACACCTGGTCCTTACGTCCACCGATCTGCTTGACTATATATCATACAACCACACACACACTGTCAACTAATCATATCCGAAAGTTTTTAAGCATCTCAAGCAATTTATCATATATTAACAAAAAACAACAAACACATGATACATTGCAATGCCTCATTGCATCACTACAAGTACCTAATGGCATTTTTAACAACTCGTAACAATCCACTTCCTATGTTTATTATTGACCTCTATTCATCGAATGTTTAGTTTTGACCTTTCCGTGTTACGAGATACCAACTGGGGCCATTCAGTCCCAATTATGATAGTTGAGATACCAATTGGAATCTACCAAATACCAATTGGACTCAACCCAAGGAGACAACATTGAGAGGGCACGAAAGGAAAGAAGAAAGTGGAAATGATTCCTAGATGCCTTGTAGCCTCCTACAAATTTGATGTGGACGTCAACACATCGATCCGCAGGATTCTACTCAACATTTGCTCTTGTGCTGGGGGACCGGTAACCTAGGTTCTAATACCATCCTTTTCACGACCCAACCCACCGGATCGTGCTGAATACCTACCTACACCTACCTCAGATAGGAGAACCTTGAATATACCACCATTCAACCAATGTGAAAGTTACTATAATATTCACTTAATTAAGGTTGTCTATCGCATTAATAACAACTCAACTGTTCAAAAACAATTATTAAATCAATCCATTTCATAACTCATTTTAATACATTTGACATATAAAGTAAATGCGGAAAACAACTATAAGTGACTCCCCAGAACCTAGCCTAAACTGGTACAAGAGCACTAGAAAAGGAGTAAGAACATCCATGACACAACATCCATGCAGAATAGAGATGACAGGAGCTACTGCTGAGTGATCATCATCGCTGCTATAGAAACTCCAACTAACCTGCACCATGGTTATACCTCCAAGTGGAGGTATAGTAAGCGTAGCATCAGTACAACCACACGTATTGGTAAGCATCATCGGCCGACCAGGGCTAGAAACAAACAACATTAATAATAAATATGAAGAGATCATAACATGAAGTAAAATTCTGGTTCTAAACCCCTAATTATAGAATCCCTCACACCCTACTTTAGCATCTCTGTGACCTATCTGTCATTTAACATTTTTGTATATCTTTTTCCTTTGACTACCATTCTAGCCTATACTTTTTTCCCCCACCGACTCGTTCTTATGGTTACTCTAATTCTTTATCTACATCTGCCCCAAAATTCTCTCGGTACTCTCTATCTCAGACATCTTTATGCCACACCACTATGAAATCAGAATTTTACCAAATCATATTCTACAATAACTGGTAAGGCTGCGTAACTGGTAAAGTTGCTGCCATGTGATCAGGAGGTCATGGGTTCAAGCCTTGGAAACAGCCTCTAGCAGAAATTCAAGGTAAGGCTGTGTACACTACATCCTTGTGGTGGGGCCCTTCCCCGGACCCTGCGCATAACGGGAGCTTTAGTGCACCGGGCTACCCTTTTTTTTATATTCTACAATAACCGATTCTCTCAGGGAATAGTAGATTCTCACATCCAACCCAATCTGCACAAGGGACCTAACGTACATCCATATATCATCTTCCATTACTTACCACAGTAGAAGCATGTATAAGAACACATATAAAATAGAGTTACAGTAAAAACACATGGATAAATGCATGTATGCAAGATGTGTGCATCATCTCTTCTTATCCCTTTTCAGCAGCCTTCACTATCATCAATATCATAGCATATTGGTGTGGTACCCGACCCATATCACAACATATCATATCTCTACCAGTGTGGTACCCGACCCATATCACAATAAATTATATTCATACCGGTGTGGTACCCGACCTATATCTCAACATATCAACACAGTGCAAATAAAATGCAATGCAGTCATTAAATCACAAGTCATGCTAGAAGGCAGTCATAGATGTCAAGTTCACAAACAAGCATAAAGCCAAGAGAGTCTAAGTGCTACAACAAAACCATAGCTCATGTTAATCAGGGACCTTAACTTATACATATGTGTTCACAACCACCATATACCATACACCCCTGCGGGGATGCCAAAATCTAAATTTTATGCTATCACCATTTTTTCCCTGACCACATCCCAACTTCACATTTTTCACATTATTCTTTATACTTCCCTAAATCACTTTTAACGGGAAACTTATTCTTTAATTTATAACATTTACTCAAGTATATTCACTCGTCAGTTACGAGATCCGATTATTCTAATTACTAATCTCGGCTTACCATGGCTCATCCCTTTAGCCACTTCCTTAATGCAATTCAAATAGTCATGACATTATGTTTTAATCAAGTTACCTTAATATTCTACTACTATCCTTCACTGTATCATCTAATCTTTCACTAATCTTAAAGGTCCTAGAAGATATTAACTATATTCATTTGCCCCATCATCTATCCGTCCTCTATCACAATCAAACATTTATATAATATACAGTAACACAAGATATTTGAGCCTAACCGGATTTTAAATGTGTCCATCCATCCAAATCTATCTCCAAAGGCCTAATGCATGATACTCCCAACATCACTATTAATGTTAGATGCATCTAGCCCAAGTCTAGTTGCTACAAAGTAAACCATAACTTACCTCTTAGGTGAAACATACTGCTACGGAGAGGAGTGAGTTGTCCCGTGCGTGCTAAGTGTATTCCCAGTTCGGATTCTCTCCAGGTGTATCTCAAAACTGACCTCATAAACCTTGGCCCTTTGAAATCACATGGTTAGGGAGATTGGGTTTTTTCAGAGTATTTTTGGAGGAAGGAAGCGACCCGGGGAAATAAAAAGAAAGAGGGTTTTAAAAAATCCCTCGGCTGGGCATACTTCTTCTTACCGCTGCAGTGGTTACCCAACCATTGTAGCTGTTTCCAGTAATACATCCCAGTCTATTATTGGGCCTCTCGACCCAATTTCCTTAGGCCCCAATTTTTCTCCTCGATTTAATTTTTCCCGGGTCCATCTTTGTGGGATCCCAAATGAATATCGAGGATCCTTTCGGAGACTTGGAGACCTTACATTTTCTATTGGTTTGCTGTATTTGGTGCAACCAATATTTTTTCTTTGCATTTGCAGGCCAAGCCTCCCGTACGTCGAGAAATTTTTTATGGTGCATTGTGATTGCAGTGGAGGGCTAGCAATCGCGAGGGTCTGGGATCTTGGTCTTCGTGAATGTGAATTGGGAGATCGTATTCGCGAAGGTTTGGTTTGGGTCGAGATGCGAAGCAGTGGTGTCTGGGCAGATTTTAAACCCTTTTCTCGACCAAAACCCCAATTTCTCTATTTTTAGACATTAAGAGCTCGGGTAGTGGAGATTTCAAGGATATTTTCACCAAAAATTCATGTAGGTAATTTCTAAATTCCCATTGAATTCCTTATAAATCCACCTTCAAAATAATGATTTCAAACTAGAATCTATGGGATTTTTATGGTAAACTATAAAATCGATTTTTCTTTAATTTGAAGGTCAATTTTAACTCATTTTTATATGGGTTTTCAAATTTAGACTACTCTTGGTATGAGGAACACGATACTAAAATAAAATTCCAAATTTACCCTTTTTAATTTTGAACCTATTTTTTGAACTATTTTTGGACCCAAATTAAATATAGCCGATTTGAGTATCATTAGTTTTCTTTTGACGTGTAGATTATGTTTTGGATAGATTTAGTTAGTTTCGAGACCGCTCGTGAGAGAAAGGCTCCACGTTAAATGGTCTGGGCTTAGATTTCGGATCTTCGAGGTAGGTTATGGCTTAACTTTCTTCAGACTGAGTTGGGAAGTTATCTATTCTCGTAAAGCATGCTATGGGTTGGGGAATTCGATAGGTAAAATGTATTTTGAGGTTATTATTAATATCGTGTTGCCTGTATGGGGGATTATATGCATATTGTTGTTAACTTGAGAGATTATATTTGGTGTGATGCCCGTGTGGAATTTTTATTTGATATCATATGCCTTATTTGTGCATTACATGCCATTATTATCATTGTGATGCCCGTGCAGGGGATTGAATAGATATCCTAGGCCTCATTTTATCATTATTTACCTCTGTCATTATATTGATGCCCAAGTGAGAGGTTTGAAATGACATTATTGATGTCTTACATGACTATTTATACCAGTGGTGTGATGAGATGTCTTATATCATGAATTAATTCCATATTAAGTTGATTATGAGCTTATTTATACCTGTATTGAATTAATTATTATCTTCATACTAATTGGTTGTGAGCATTAAATCCTCATTTCGTCCATACATATTCATGAGATATTGGTACCATTGAGAAATACGTATTTTGAAAGAAAATGAGATACTTTATAAAATTCTTGATCGTGAATTGTGCGGGTAAGGCGATTGAGATATGCTATTGAGATTTGAGAATGTATATGGGTTGCGAACCCCATGAGTCCTATCTTGAAGCGCTGAGGCTCGAAAGGTGTATACAAAAAGACATATGATGACTTACATCATCATTATCCCACCATCATTGCATTACATTACATCATTGTATTCTCCTTATGTGTTTGTTACCGTGTACTTAGTTTTCTTTATATTTTCATATATAGTGTTTCTTATTCAGATATTATATTGTAGAAATTGTTAGGAGATATGGTGTGAGCTACCAATTGGGAACTTTTCTATATGCATGTGGAAGCGTGCTCATAGTATTCTTTACTTGTTTAGTTTTCTACTTTGCTCAGTCAGCCTATGATACCTACTGAGTGCAAGTGGATCGTACTCACTCCTACTTCTGTGTCCTTTCGATACAGATTCTAGTACGAGTGTGATTTGCAGTAGATGACTGGTGCGGTGAGAGGTTGACATTTTGAGGTACTCGTGAGCTCCAACTTTTGGGGAAGACTTCCGGACCTCATCCTAACCTATTTTTCTTTATTTACTTTCAAAGACAGACTAATGTATTATTTAGTTTTCGAATTTGTATTAGATGCTCTTCACACTTATGACACCAGGTTTTGGGAGTTTTATGTATTTTTTCTTCGGATATTTATGTTATTTATATATCATGGCCTGACTTCATTCTAGAAGTCTCGTATTGCGTTATTTATTCTATATTTTGATTTTTCTTTTCTTTGTGAGTTTCGACTTACTTACCAAGACTGGGTCGAGGTAGGTTCCATCATGACCTCAACTTTTGGTTCATGACAGAAAATAAATTTACCACATAGCTGGTATTTACCTTGGGAGGCGGTACAGTTTCTTGTAACCAAGAAATAAACTTGCTTTAGTAGAAGCAAGGAAATGAGTTGAGTGGTTGAGAGATTTCTATATTTTAGAAAATTCATTGATTTTGCAAAATATAAGATCAATTTTATGATAATCAAGCCACTCTAACTTGAGCATATAAAGATTATATAATGAAAATTCAAAACACATAAGTCCTTGACATGATTGTGTGAGGAAGTTAATTCAAGATGGAATAACTTCTATCACGTTGGTGGAGTCAAAAGAATTTGACTAATCTATTTACTAAGTTTCTTAAAAAGAAGTTATTGAATACAACTTTAAGTTTGATTATGCTAAAACTCCTTAATTAAGTCCACCATTAATGACAACCCTACCGACACTGTGAAATGAATAGTTATAGATTCAAAGGGTAACAAAAAGCTATTTATAGGTGAATATTTCAGTACTTAAGTAGGAGATATACTAGTACTAGTTGTCTTAGATTAGAAAATTGAATTCTAATACTCTTAATGAGGTTCAGTTGAAGGAACTGTTGTCTCAAATATGACAAAGACACTGAAAGAACTTCACTTATGAACATAGAAGTGGTGCCGTTTTGATTGGGAGTTGGAGTTGCTCTCATAAATGTTCATGAATTTTGGATAGCACATGGCCATAAAAGTGCTAAGCATGTTCGAGTGGAAACAAGAAATGAGATGTTTATATGTGTAGTATCACTGATGTTGTCATAAGGAATAACACGTTCAAGGTTATTATGCTATGTGGAATTTCGATTTTGTCTTGTGACATTACACTAAAGTGATGTTCAAATCGAAGGATACATACTCTATGTATGAACATAACTTGATCTTTGTGTTCTAATTTATATTTACATAAATGGGGGATTGTTAGAATTTTGTTCAAATTAAATTATTAATTATAAGCATTTAGTGAAGAGGTGTCTTTTAAATGAAAGGTTGTGTTCTTTCATTCTTTGGTTTCTATCAGTTCTATTTTAACCCCACTTTCTATTATTTCTAGTGTAGCTTTTTTCCCAAAGTATTTTTCTTATAGCTTTCCCCAAGAAACTCTTTCTTCTCAAAAGATCAAGTTTCATAGTTCTTGCTTTCCAGTAGATTTCTTCACTCTTTGCTTAGTGCAGAATTTTATAGGCTTGTCATATCCACTAAAACTATTTGCATATAATTCCATAGTAATCTTGAAGGAGAGAGATCAAATATCATTTTAGGAAAACATTCTGCACATGTTTCAAGCCTCAAATATGTATTCGTTGTTCATATAGTCAACCCTTCATCTTTGTTTTCTTCTGCATATAATTCTTGTGCTCTTGGAATATATTTTCCAACATAAACATGTGTTTTAAGTTTCAGTCTAAACTTTAAAATACTAGATAAACATCATAACAAATCACTGTTGTAACATCATTTGCTTCTTTGTTATTGATCAAGACACTTCTCAATATGTCTTCGTAGCGCTTCAGTCTTATTTCCATCAAGCGACAACGGTAAACTCGATCACTATGAATAAATTTCAGTATGCACACTCCTTCAGTTTTCTCCACCTTTACGTAGTGATCCCAAACATATGATCAACATTCAGGCTGCATGATCAAACCTTAACAACAAAAGCAAAATTTGGTGAAACACATGAAAAATGTAAAAATAAAAAGAGAATCTTAAAGTGAGGGAGCAAAAAAAAAAACAATATTTATGAAAAAGTTTTATTATGACGACTAGAACAATGAATCCGCTCACCACAATGGCAGCAAAACTAGTAGCAATAATAAACAAAAAAATAGAAATGGGTTTCTTATCGTCGGAGTAGAAAATACTAGTAGTAATGGAGAAAGAAATTAATAGAAAGGACAAACAAGTTGTGGTGGTAGTGATTTTATTGAATTTTTTTTTTGGTATTTTTATGTTTTGTACAAAAAAGCAAAAAAATACTAATTTACCAGATGTAGATTGGAGAGGGAAAGTCCAAAGTTGAGGTCGATGATAGTCTCATCAGCCATCAGCAATGGTGGTGGGTATGATCAGCAATTAGTTAGAGAGGGTGTGACTGTGGTGAATTGATTTGTGAGAGTATAGAATGGATTGGAGGTTATCTGTATTAAGGATTTAGGTAAGTGGGTTGGGCATGGCGGTGGTGGGCTGAGTCTGAAGTGTATATAATGTATAGATATGAGTAAGTTTGATTTTTCAGTTAATCGAAATTATTTTTTAAGAAATCGAAAACTAAACTGAATAATTATAACTTTGAAAATTAAAATCAAAATCGACTGAACAAATTGAATAACTAAAAAAATTTAAAAAAAATTCACTTCGATCGATTTTTTTTTTGGTTTGAACCAAAATATACCCAGCCTTACAAATTTCATAAATTGTGAGAGATAAAGAAGAGATCAACAATTCTCGCTATCTCTTAGATCCCAATTTAATTTAATGGAGTCTTTTCTTCATATTTTTTCACCAAGAACATTTTCTAAAACTCTTTAAACTTATAAGTAGGATCAATAATTCTTTTATGACTCTTAATAAAAATACTTAAGGTTTAATCGACCTTGAAAGTGGATAAAAAATCTATTATTTAGATTTAACATATGATTTAATGCCTCTATGAGAACATGAGTCGAGCTTTCTGGTCAACTCTCAAATCATAAGAGAATTTCTTATCTCTTTTTCTCATCACATGCTCCTAGTTAAATTTATTATTTATATCTTTTAATTGGATATCAATTACTTGAATGCATTTCAAGTATCAAAATTAATCTATCTTTGATTCGAGAAAAATATTTTCTCTTGATAGAGTATAGTTGTCATATAACATAGGACGATAAAATCATATTGACATGGAAAAAATAAAAGGAGACCTTTTTTTAAAAAAATAATTTACCATTCAACTTTAAAATAATTTTATGAGTAAGGGACATTGATCAGAACTGTATCTAGCCGGATGAAGGAATGAAGCTTTAGAAAAGCATTCCTCCCATTCTTCATTAGCCACAACTCTATCCAATCTCATCCATATGATATCCTTCTCCTTCCTTTCACTACACCAACTGTAATTTCTCCCTGAGTAGCCCATATTAGTTAAGCCACAATCAATTAAATATTTTATGAAGGGAATGCTTTGAATCAGTCTATGTTGCTGTCCTCTAAGCTTTTCTTCTCTATTGAAAATACTTTTAAAATATCCATAGATAACCTAAGGATAATTTAGAGTAGTATCAATAATTCTCATATATCTCCATGAATCTTTCCTTTCAATGGATCTAGATTTAGCTTATTCTACAAAGATATAAAATCTTTTAGCAGACTCGTTATCAATTATTTTATATGTCACTATATGGTCTTCATTCGTGTAAAACTTGTAATTGATATGTAGTAGCATTTTAAATAACCAAATCTTATTACTACTGTAAGCAAATCAATCAGCTGTATTGAGTTTATTTTTGAAAATCTCAATTTTATCTTTCTCTATGAAAGGCTTTTGTATCACTAAAAAGAGAGATTTTGTATTGTTTGATAACAAACTGGAACCTTTCTATAGCTGCTTGAACTTCATGCCTCTGATATTTCAATTTAGAGCATTAATAATTAAGCATTGTTAGAGGTATTGTTTTGTGATTTCTTCCTCTTGTCCTTGTGATAGGTGATTCTACGATTCCTCTACCTTTCTCAATCTTTTTGATACCTCTAGGGAATAGGCCTTCCTGATCGCTTAAAATGTTTATTTCTTTCTGCATATTTTTCTATTCTCTTTGTGTAGATCAATATTCAGAGTGGTTTGTTTCTCCTCTTCACTAGAAGATGCTTCAGAAATTTTCTCCTCCTCAGTGGTAGGATCCTCATTTCATTCATCTTTATTGGTAATAACTTTATTTAAAACATTCTTAGAGGGGTTTATTGTTGCGTCGTAACACACACGTAAGTGTACACAGTCATATAAGTATTACAGAATGTGTTGGGTTCTAGTGTGAAATGTGAATAAAAAATGAAGAGAAAGTAAAATGTGCTTTCACATTATGAAAGAAGTGTTTCTTCCAAATTGATGGGAGAAAGAAACTTTCTTGTGCTTAAAAGTAGAAGCACTACTCCATGTTGTTAGTGAGGTAAAAAGAAGGTAAGCCTCGTGTCGTCGTCGTCGTCGCTCGACTTAGGCTTTAGATTTGAAAAATGATCGAGAGATTATATTCTTGGACAAAATTCATTGTTTAATGATTATTTAATTTAAAATTTTGTTCAAAATTTTTCCTCTATTTATGGAAGCATAAATGAGTTTGTGGACGCATATTCAACGTATAATAAAGGGATACGATCCTTTAGTTTACTATTTAAATTATGCTGAGGGATTTGTGGTCACAAAAGGACTTATGCCCTCCACAAACGCAATGCAAAAGTCTTACCAATTCACTGGTTTAGTTTGTTAAGCATTTTGTGGCCGCAAACAGGCTTATGCCCTCTACAAATAGCCTCGATGGCTTATGATTTTTCCTTAGATATTGGAAAAAATTTTAAAGTTAAAAAAACTCTTCTTCTCTTATAAAAAACTCAAGTGTGATTTGCTACCGTTGAGTGGTTTACTGTTCATCAGAGTTTGAGGTACCACTATTCCGGTGAGTGAATTATTCTAACCTGGGAGGCTATATTCCATTAACCTCGGGTACAGTGAGGAGAACAATTTCTTTAAGGATACACGTGAATTCAGTGGGCTCGATTCTTCTATCTTCATCTCTTTCTTTTGTTTTTACTATTTTTTCAGAAAGAGTTTGAATAGTCTTTAATGTTCATGTCTGGTTTTAATACAGAGTTTGAACGTCATTTGTTGTTTATAAGTTGGTTGAACTTATTGTTGAAGCTCATATTATTGAATACAGATTTCATTTAAAGAAATTTAACAATCTTAAGGAAATTATATACTTGTTGAAATTTGTATTGTGCCTGATTTTGTGGAGACTAAAATCTTTTAATTTTCTACTCCATCGGTTTGAAGAATAAAAATAACTTCACCGAGTAAATCAGTGTGTGTATTCGGTTCAAAGAATATAAAAACTTCACCAATTCACTGTACTCTCTGTATTGATTTCTAGAGATTAAAACTTATAATTTTCTACTCTATTTGAATTCTATTCTGATTTAAAAAATATAAAAAATTCGTCAAGATTTAAAGTTCATTCGGTTAGTTATTTGAAGAACATAAAAACTTCATTGTTGACTAGATACAAGTAGTCTTTATTGTTCGTATTCTGAAATACTAAATTGTTTGTCAAAGATTGGCAGAAAAATGATGAATGAGACTGAACAATAAATTGGTTTGATTGTGAATGGCGTTATTCCAACGGCAATCAATACTTCGCCATCAAGTCATTCAGATGTTGCTCCGACAATGGCATTGGCAGAGAAACCAGAGAAATTTTTTTGGTGTGAACTTCAAAGATTGGCAGCAAATGATGTTCTTTTGGCTGACCACACTTGGAATGCAAAGGTTCACAAGTAGAGATCCCCATGTTCCTGAAGAAGGAATGCTTGAAAACTAATTTTCTAATCCAGAAGATCTTTTGATTCGTCTCAAGATAGAAGAGGACAATAAGTTGCGTGAAAAATTAGCAATGATGGATGCAAATCTTGTTAAGGACGATGCTCCAAATAATAAGAAGAGAAAGACATCTTCTGGACAAGAGAAAGAGCAGAACAAGAAAAGGTCCAAAGACAATTACTACAATTGTAGTAAACTTGGCCATAAAGCTCTGAATTGTCAAGTTCTGAAGAAGAATAAAAAAAGAATCAGATAAATATGGTGGAAACAACTGATGAGATTGAAAATGTAACACTCCGTACATTGCAGCACATATACGACTAAGTTAACATCGACGAAAGTATTTAAACTCGAAAAGTAAGGAGGTTTTTTAGCTTAAAGTTTAGGGGTGAGTGTCAAGTTTAAGTAAAAGGATTAAAATTTGGAAAATGGGATAAAATAAGTGAGATGCTTGCTTGACTAAATTAGCTAGTAGGTGACAAGAAGGTGCATCACCTACTTAGACTATTTTACCAACTTAAGAGAGAAAGTAGTTGCATCACCTACTTAAGATAAATAGACTAAATAATGGGTTGTAAGTGCATCACCTACTTTGACATTTGACCAGCTTAAATATGGCCAAGTTGGTGCATCACCTACTTAGCTAATTGTAGCCAGAAATGAAGAGGAAAGAGGCAGTCAAGTGAGGGTCTTTATAAGGTCAAATTTAGTTCATTTTCTCTTCATTCTTACATAGAAAAAAAATCATATTTATCTCCAGCTCTCTTCCTTTTTCTCAAAGCTTAAAACAACTTCCTCAAATTCTCCTAGGGTTCTTGAAGAAACCCTCCTCATTTTCAGCCAAGGTAAGTCAAAATATTATGGGTTTAGCTTAATTCTACCATGATAGGTTATGGAAATCATGTTATTTATGTTTATAGTATAGGATAGCCCTCTCCAAGCAGTCCACTTTCCCTCAACTTCTAAAAGATTTCTCTTCTTCTTTGGTTCAACTTGAAGGAAAATTTAAGTTCTTGAAGAACTGGAAGTTGAGAGTATAAGAATCTTCACCAATAAAAGTAAGGTTACTGTCTCAATTTCATCCCCTTTAATGTATAGGTTTGGGTGGAGGATTATATATGTGCTATTGTTAAGAACTCATGGACAATGATCAGAAGTTGTGAGGTCAATAATTTTCCTATTGTGTTGAAGGACTTGAGACTGATAAGGGGCTGCTTTTATGTATTATTATTGAGAGGCAGTGGGTTACCTTATAGAATGGTTGAATGGATTTATATTAAAGTATAGAAGGAGGGTGTGGTGATACACCAAGTATTTGAGGGTTGGACAGTCTTACTGCCTGTCATAGTGTTTAGCTACTATTTTGCAAGGCTTATATTATGATTAGATGCTAATATTCGCTGTCATTGTGTACTTATATTGTATATTAATGCCTTAAAGGAAAGAAAGCTTATTCGTTGTAATATTCAAGTTGTGCAACAAGGTATGTAAAGCTATCTGATTCTATATTCTTTGGCATGAAATCTTATACTTGTGTTATAACCAGCAAGGTGAGCTTCCTAAGTGCTCTTCCTAGTAAAGGACATATACTGATGGTGTACAATCTCCAATGTAGTTAATGATCTTCTACCTACGGCATAGGATTTCCCAAATATATCAAAGTACTCATATATGTGTTCATTATTCTATACCGATGTGTTTATACTTCCAAATACTAGTATGTCAAAGGTATTCTAACCAACCAGTTTCATGAGTTATCCTCTAAGTAAAATGAGGATCATTGAATCAATGGGATCCTACAGTACACATGTTATAAGTGTTCATATGTCAGATACACATTCTGTCCATTATATATTTTGTATGTTCTTACGTGGAATATACACTTGTCTCTAATTTGGATCTGTCCATGGTCTCTCAAGTGTGTTAAAGTAAGTCCATGTGTGTTCAGTACTCTATATCTGCCTATTTATTCTTCCAAGTACTAGTATGACAAAGTTTTTCTAAACAACAAGTTCTATGAGCTATTCCCTAAGCTAAATAAGGTTCATTGCGTCGTATGAGTTCCTAATTATTAAATTAATGTTATATTTGTTTCCTACATCGTTGTTACTACCCCAAGTATATTTTTCATATGTCTATAGCTCCAAAGCTCAAAAATGTTATGACCACCAAAAGAACAATCTCAAAGATTAAAGAAACAAGGTAAAGTGAATTAATGTATTTATGGGTGGTATTCAAAGGCCAAGGCCTAGCATGGGGCGATCCCAATTAATGTATTTATGGGTGGTATTCCAGAGGCAAAAACCTAATATGGGTCGATCTAAATTTGTGTATTTGTGGGTGGTATCCCATGGGTTATAATACCTAGCATGGGTTGATCCTAATTTGTATATTTATGAGGACCATATCCCAGGAGTTAAAATGCCTAGCATGGGTCATCCTCTTCTACCACTGATTAGCTGATTATTTGTATCTTATGCTAAAGTTTATAAAGAAAAGAAGAGCAAAGTAAAGAAAAAAATATAATGTACATGACTCCACAAGTACAAGCAAAGGTGGTCTTTTATCCTTATCCATTCATGTGTACATAATTTTATTTGAGCTCTTGTTTTACATATGGTTACTTTATGCCTTACATATTCAGTACATTATTTTCGTACTGACGTCCCTCATGGGGGACGTTGTGTTTCATGCCGCAGGTATATGTACTCTAGCTGGTAGATCTCTCCAATAAAAGCATAGGATGCTCATCAAATTTGGTGAGCTTCAGGTTGATTTGGGCCTTTGCCGAGTCTTTAGCATGTATTTCAATATATTGTATTAAAGTTAAGGGTATGGTGGGTTCTTGTCGCAACCTGAGATAATTTGTCTATCTTTTAGAGGCTTTGTAAATTAATGTTAAAGTAAAGAGTAGTGATGTCTTATTTCCTAGTAAATAAGGCCTCAACGTTCTAATCATGTACATCAATTTTGGGCCTATCTATATTTGTCTTTTTATTAGGACATCTTACCTATACTCATCAAGCTTTATAGTTATCATAGTTACATACACGGTAAGCACAAGTTATAAATTGGTTCTCTGGAGCCTTTATGGCATCGAGTGTCTATCCGTCTCAATATGATTTAAGACATGGCAGAAGTCGTATCAGAGCAGGTCATCCTAGAGAGTCTACAATAAGCTCGGTACAAACAATAAATAATAACACCTACCTGGGCCTCCATAAGCCCATTAGGTGCACAATCAATCTATATACCTCTATAGGTAGTCCCCTGGCCTCGTAGGCAGTCATTACGTCTCAATAACCCTTTAGGCACTCTACACACAACCTCGAAGGCAATCACTATCTTCCAATAGCCCTATAGGCATCAACATAGCCCTGTAGGAATCACATAGCCCTCTTAGGCATCAACACAACCCTCTTAGGCATCAACATAGCCCTATAGGCATCACAAAGCCTTCTTAGGCGATTATTATGGTCTGTGAGTGAACATGCTTTATTATATTCCGGTAGGCGTCACATAGCCCTCTTAGGCATCAACATATCCCTGTAGACATCACATAGCCCTCTTAGGCGATTATTATAGTCTGTGGGTGAACAGGCTTCATTATAGCCCTGTAGGCGTCAATATAGCCCTGAAGGCATCAGTACAACCCCGTAGGTAATTAGTACAACTCATAGGCTTGTAGATAACTTAATATCCCCTTACTCAACCTGCATATAGCCCCCAAGGCAGAAGTCGTATCTCTACCGCTAACCACAATAGCCCCGAGGGAAACAACAATAATCAAATATCCCGAAGATAAGCAATATAGTTATAAGCGGCCTATACAAATAATGTCTAAGTCGTATCTACATATAGGGTCGCTATCAAAGGAATAAGAATCCCGACAAGGAGAAATATATCAACTCAGGGCAACTAGGATAATCAACTATGGCTAGGAACAACTAATTCATAATACGATAGTTGTATCGTTCTTAGGGTCTTAGGGAATCATGCCGAAAGTAGGGATAGCCCTAACACATTTTTTCCGTCGACTCCTAGCGGCATAACACCACTTCAGAATTTCTACAATGACTCTACGGTAGCACGCTCTCCTTGAAGTCTATAGAAACTATAACCAGTCACACATTCCCACGTTGCTCTCCTTGCAGTCTATAGCAACTATAACCAGTCACACATTCCCATGTTCTAAGGTTCATTTACTCCTAGAACATTTTTTCTCAACTAGATCTAAGGAATTATAATATAATGATTTCAAGCTCTTCCCCCAAGGGCCACACATATTAAATCATAGATTTCACAGATAGTATAATTGCATCAACACCCATAGCCCTTAAAGCAACCTCACATAGCCTCATAGGAAAAAAGTAAAATGACAATGCCCTGGAGTATACCTTCTCCAATTCATACTGGAAATGGAATTCGTAGATAGAGAATATGAGTCTCCGATAAATAATTAGTACGATAATACAAGATAAAACAATCCCAATCTTGAGATGTCTACGGGTAGTTCACCGGCAGCACCCCACAAGAGGAATACAACAACATACTTATTCAAAAGCTAGCTCTGCAAATATCTCTTCAAAAGTATGCTAAATTCGGAATCTCTAAAATCAAGGAATCATTCCAAAAGAGAATGAATAGCCTTTATATATCTAGAATTTGAGCTCGATAACTTAATGTAGATATTTGATTATCCTTTTGATAAGCAAATATGGCACAAAACCTGACCCCTCAATAGTCCCCTTTAACGAATATATGAATATAGGTAGTAATTGTAAAACTTTTCTTCCATTTCTTTTGTAAGGAAAACCAATTGAAAAGAGCTAATGGAGTAAATACTTTATATAAAAAACCCGTACAACAATTGACTTGAAAGAGTGAATTGCCTTTCAATTTGTAATTGGTCACTTTGTCAGTAAAGTAAAATGAAATTAGTTGATGAAAGCCAATTATTTATGTAAACTTTCACAAACAATCACCTCCTTAGAAATGAACTGCTCATAATTGATTAACATAAAATGATAGAGAAAATCCTTTAGGCCACAATTATTTTTTTGGCCACAATGGCCCAAATAGGATAATAATAGTATTCACACTATAAACCGATTTTTTTTTTTTACATTTTTACACTTTCTTTCTAAATTTAAAATATCTTCTAAATTTTATTTTCCAATACATAGAAATTTTCCATTCCCAGGTTCCCGTGATTCCAAAGTCCTAGAAAGACATATCTATTCCAATTAGCATTCCATTTAAATGGCAAATATATATATATAAAAAAAATAATTCTCTATACGTACACAAATATATGTATAGAATTACATTATTTTTTTCTTAATTTTTCATTGTTCAAACTTTAACCTCATAATTCTCATATTCCCGTAAATAATAATTTGCGAATCATTACTTACATTTGTTATTAATAAGATATCTAGTTGAGTAATTTCTTAATTATTATGTGTAAATAAATTTGAATTACATATTTAAATTATTTTATAATATAATTTAAAATATTTTAATAACGACAATAAGAACTTAAAACACTAAAAGACATGATAGACATTGACAAATTATAGAAATCATAAATATCATAGTACTAGTTTATATGTATTGACCTAGTTAATAGCAACTCAATAGAACCATGCATTAAAGTTATAGTCTTGTGCTCTTATGTTACGCTGATTTGATAACTTGCGAATTATTACTTATACTTGTTATTAATATGATCTTTAATTAAGTAATTTTATTAATCATTATATTTAAATAAATCTAAACTATATAACTAAAATATTTAATAATTAAAACAATTGTTGGATAACGATAGTCAAAACACAAAATCCTTTAGATATGGTAGGTGTCGACACACTATAGAAATCATAAAAATCATATAGTTCATAAGTGGAAGTCACACATTAATGTTGTAGTTTCATGCCTCTATTTTATATCGTTGATAGTTGGCGAATCATTACTTATATTTGTTTAAATATGACCTCTAATTAAGTAATTTTATCAATTATTAGTTTAAGTAATTTTAAATTATATATTTTTTTAAAAATTAAATACAATTTAAAAATATTTCAATAGCAATAGTCAAAATTTAAAACAGTTTAGACATAGTAAACAACGACAGATTATAGAAATCATAAAAATTATATAGTTCATATGTGCGACCTTAGTTAACAACGTCCCAAGAGAGTCACATATTAATGTTATAGTCCTGCACCCCTATAATACATCAATTGATAATTTGTGAATCATTAATTATATTTGTTATCAATATGACCTATAATTAAATAATTATTAATTATTATGTTTAAATAAATTCAAATAACATATTTAAATAATTTTAAAATATAATTTTAAAAATTGGTGTAAAATCAATTTCTTATAATATTACTCCCTCGATCTCACATTTACTGTCATGATCCGCTATCAAGATTTAAATTATGTGAATTTTGACCAACAATTTTAAATAATGTGTTTTCATCAAATTAAAATGAGAAAAATTATAACTTATAGTATTTTTCATATGATTTTTAAAAATTTATTTTTTAATTATAAATATAAAGTTAATCTAATTAATTTAGTTTGTTTTTAGATTGGGCTTTTGGACACCTTGATTTCTTTGATTATTATTAATAAAAACGATCTTTGAACCTAAATTTTATTTTATTTTTAAAAAAAAAGCTTCAAAAAGTAGTCAAATTAATAATAAGAACAAATATAACACATGAACTAAACAGGTTAGTCCCAAAACATCCTCCATGTTGTTTTTTTTGGTCGAAAGGAAATATTTTATGCAATCAAATGGAAGTAGTAATACTCCTGCTCGTTGTAGACACGTGATTTTTGACCCTCCCCAAACTTTAACTTATTTTTTGCATTAAATATTTATTTTACGTCTAATTATTATTTTAGCGTTTATCTCTTTTTTTTTTTATAGATTTTATTTTAAAAAAAGAAGAAAAAAAAAGAGAAGTTTCAATAAATGAGTCACATTTTAGGATAAGTTTTGTTTTTACTTGTCAAAAGAAAAGAAAATTTTCAAAAATATATTTTTCTTTTAATGTTTAACAAATAAGCTAGTGATATTAATATTTCTTAATTATATTTTTAGTCTAATTATTTAACTTTTGTATTAGTATAATAAAGATTAATATTTCTATCATTATATTTTATTTTTTATAAATTTTTTTAAAAAAAAATGCCAAAAATCTTAACCTAAACTACTCCCCCCCTGCACGCCCATTCCCATATTCCCTCACCCCATTTTCCCTCACTTTCCCCATTAACCCCACACATGCACACACTCCCTCACATACCTCACTCCCCCACTCCCTCACTAACACACGCACTACTACACAAACTCTATATATACACACACAAAAAAAAAAAAATAGGAACAAAAAAAAAAAGACTAGAAAACAAGTGAATAGAAACTAGGAAAAAATACTTAGAATAAAAACAACACTTAAAAAAAAAAAGAGAACTACACTTAGAATGAAAAAGGAAAAAGGAAAAAGAGAAGAGAGGGAGCAATACAAAACAATAAGCAATTCGGAAGGTTAGCAGATTAGAGTTCGGAGTTTGGTTTTTGGTTTGAGTTTTAGGTGACGACATTCCTTTTCCTACTTTCATTTAGTTTATCACACAGATTCTTATCTGATTCCTGTCAATTGTTCTTTATATTTTTTGTTGCGAATCAAATTATGAATGAAGTTATCTCAATGGTTTCTGATATTATTTATTAGGTGGAGTTTATTATTTTTATGAAGTTTTACTCTACGTCTTTATTTGTAATTTGTTTCCTATATTGAATCAACGTTAATTAGATTGGTTTCGAATATTAGATGAGATAACTTTAAAAGTTAATAGTGTTAAAGGGTGTAAATGTGAATAATCTTGACGTTATTTGTTGCATTAAACCCATGTTTAGTAGACATGTAAATTAGACTCTATTTTTGTGTTCTAAACCACAAAACATATGCTAGCATAAAATTAGAGTTTCGGAGTTACTGATTGTATCTTTGGACTTTGCAGTTACTAAGTTTGAATTTTTTTACTACTAAAATAAAGAAGAGATAAAGATTAGAATGGTACTAGTACTGGAAATGTGATTATTTTTTTTTAGTCTTAAAGGATCATATATGTTTATTTCTATTATGTAGCAAAAAAAGGAAAGGATTTGTTTACTGATTATGAAAGATCAAAACTAGTTAGCCTTAGTTATTTGAGGTATAAATATTTTAACAAAAAAATGGAATTAAGATATGAGGTCCCCAACATTATTTTTTACTTCAGAAAAATAAAATAAATGGGTTAATCACCTAATGGATTAAGTTATGCATATCTGAAATTTAGATTCATTTTTCTTCTTAAATAAATAAAATTTAGTATGTCTGTTTAGAAACAAAAAAAAAAAAAGGAACTCTTACTAGGTTTTAAGTTGCATATTTTGATTATTCACGTGATGTTTCTTTAAGTGTTAAATGTCCTGTTCAAATATTAATTTAGAGGTATTGTGTGTAAGCAAAAATTGAAGCAAGTCTTTATCTTAGTATGCTTATTAACGATTTTGGGGCCTAACTGAGAGTTTAAGAACTAATTAATCAACTCACTGGTGTGAAAAAGTAGGTTTGGGTGGTAAACTAGTTTTCAAAACCCATTTTTCGAAAGAGGAAATTTATCCGTAAAAGAATGGGTTTTCAGGTTTTAACCTTTTAAGAGAAAAAGTTAAATTTAATATAAGTGATAATTAAAGATGAAGTCGAAAAGCACTCCTATCGACGATTCGTCTTAATAAAATTAACATATCATTTTTTCTTTTAAAAAAAAAAAAGAAAAGCTGATCTAATTGGGACGGGTAGATTTTAAACACGTTAGGTGCTTATTTAGACTTGGGAAAAATGGGAAGGATCTATAAATGCCTAAAAAAAGCGAAAATAATGAAAGTAAATAATATATCAAGGTTGATCATGTGTGTGGTTACGCTCCTCAGCCGAAAACATAAGTCACAATTTTTCTCATAATCCTTAGGTAAGTCGAGCAGGTAAGCAAACCTAGTTTATCCAAGAAATAACTTAAGTCGAATAGAAGTTGATAAAGCGACCATGCTAGAACCACGTGACTCGAGGGATGCCTAACACCTTCTCCTCGGTTAATAAAATTTCTTATCCGAATTTCTAGTTCGCAGACCAATAATAAGAAGAGTCATTTTCTTTTGAATGGGGATTCAATAAGGTGACTTGGAACACCATAACTCAATTTCAAGTGGCGACTCTATAAATAAAATAATCTCTATTTAATATCGTCACTTTAATTGGACAAACCCTTCGACCTAGCAAAAAAAGGGTGAGACATCTCTGGCGACTCCACTGGGGAACATTAACTAGAATTCGAGCTTTGTATATTGACTTATTTTTACTTTCTTTAATTCTTGGATATATATTGTGTTTGTTGGCCTAATGTGCTCTTTGCTTGCTTGTTTACCGCTTTAACATTACCTGAATTGCAATGTAAAATGTCTTCTTTCGCGCACCCATGTGAGTCTCTGAATATACCTATCACTATTTATTGTGTGTGAGGCTATGCTTCAAAAAACCTTCTATCTGAGACAAACCAGTGTTCCGTTACGCTCCTGGTTTAAGGAATATTAGTCACACATACTAGGCGGGGTTGGATCACCAGTAGAATCGGAATAGCTCTGCTACCGGTAAACTGACCCTCCCCGATCTGAGTTGTCCACTTGGATAAG
Organism: Capsicum rhomboideum; assembly: GCA_031232105.1. Taxonomy (NCBI): domain Eukaryota; kingdom Viridiplantae; phylum Streptophyta; class Magnoliopsida; order Solanales; family Solanaceae; genus Capsicum; species Capsicum rhomboideum. The sequence goes on from CP124719.1 coordinate 35,712,862, forward strand.
CCAGTCTAGAAATCATTTCCATCAGGTCAAACCTAGTACAACAGAAACTCCGACGTGGCCATCCCTATTAGGCTCCGCTTTATCTGCATCATGTGCATTTGACTTAGCGGGACTCGACACAGGGACCGAGTCTGTCTAGGACAGGTGTCCCTCTTTATATGATCAACATGTGCATCCTATGTGCTCTTTGACATTTATTTGGAAGGTCTGTTTGATTGTTGACCGGCTTTAGGCAGCTTAATGAAATAGAAGAGAGTAACTTTCCCTCAAACTTTTATAACAGTTTCCTTAATGAAAAAAGAAAAAGATTTTTTTGGGGATATATATATATATATATATGTTTTTTTTAAAATAATAATCATAATTTGATTTTTATGGTCTTCACGAACTACGCGGGCCTGATGCTCACCATTTGGTGTGATATGTAGGCAACCTTCCTTGGGTTCGGCCCTACTCTTCTATATATTTATATATGTTTCCACTAAAAACAGTCATTTGAGATTTATTCATTACCAAAATTCTTTTTCTTTCTTTTTTTTTTTTTTAAAAAAAAAAACCTTTGCTTTTATGCATCTTTTCTTACTATTAAACAAATTTGTATCTAGGTAGGTGTTAACATTTTTTATTTTATTTTTCTCAAAAGGTATAACATGAATCCGCGAGCTAGAGGGAAGTGTGAGAAAAGGCCTAGGGTTGAAGGAATACCAAAATTTATGATCGTCGATCAGACTCCTCTACTTTTGTGGCAATGGTGGAATGGATTGGAGAAGCAGGATAAGAGGATAGTAAAAGACTATTTGGGACATCTTGTGCATATGATGGAAATCAATCCCAGAAGAGATGTGTTTGAAGCATTGATTGAAGTTTGGGATCACAACAACAATGTGTTTCGTTTCTCAAACTTCGAGATGACCTCAACTCTAGAGGAATTAGCAACCTTCATGGGGGTATGCACCATTCACCGAGGTTCAGATCTTCGAAACAAGAGACCTATAGTTCCTAAGAATGTGGATGAGATCAAGTTCTTGAAATTACTGAATATCAATCAGATGAATATAGCAAGTTTGAAGGAAGGTTGGATTTCTTTGGAATTTTTATTCCAGAGATTTGGTCGAGAGGAAGAATTCGAGGAGTATCAGGGTCAATTGTACAACAAAGGGAACTTGCAAGAATGGAAGAAACACAGTCGCTTTGCTTTCATGGTTGCATTCTTGGGGAGGATAGTTTTTTCAGAGCGTGATGGAAATATTGATATCCTTCTAGCAGGAGTAATGCAAGCAATAACCACGATGGATAACCCCACTCTTGTATCCATGATTCTTGGGGATGTCTTTCGCTCACTAACCAAGTGCAAAAAGGGTGCCACATACATTGAAGGGTGCAATATTTTCCTGCAAATATGATTTATGGAACATTTCTATTATTACCCTTATGCACCGGGAGCTAACGACTGGTTAAATCGTGTGACTAGTCATGAGGAGAGGGCTAATAAAATTAAACTTCCAATCGGGATCAAGGTATGGAAGGAGAAGGTTTCTAAGCTGACTGACGATCAGATTATATGGAACTACTACTGGTTGCCAGCCCAAGATGTCATTTGTATGTCCTCATACCATCCTTTTTTGGTGTTGATTGGGTTTAGAGGGGTCCAACCTTATGTACCGCTTCAAGTAATGCGCCAATTGGGTTGACTTCAAGAGATTCCTCACAGAAAGAACATGGGTGAATTCATGTACGATACTCCTCCAGGTTTTCTGTTTGATAGTGATGAGATACTAAAGTTTTGGTATAAGAGTATAATATTCGAGGAGAGTGAAATGGTGAAAGATCGTGATAAGGGGAAAGTAGTTCCCGGGTACCTTTCATGGTTGCACAGTCCTTCCCCACTGGAAGAGAGACCCAAAAATTCTGGGAAAACAAAATGGGATAGAGAATCAGAGGTTCGAGCGAGAGTCAGACAAGTCCGTCTTGAGGTGGAACATAAGTTTCAAAAGAGATTGAACGAGCAACAAGCTGATTATGAAGCAAGAATCACACAGACTTGAGAAGAGGTGGAAAGAGACCATCAGTTAGCTCTCAAAGTTGTGAAAGAGAACGTCAAACGAAAATACAGCCAATTGGAGAAAGAGTTGGGAGACAAAGTTGAGTCGACACAGATAAAGGTTGAGGTAGACAAACACTTGATTCAGGTTTTGCAAGAAGATTTGGGCATCATTGAGGTGGCAATGGGGCAACAACAAGATGAGTTCGAAAATGAAAAGGCCAAACTAATGTACACCCAAGATAGGCTTCATGCTCAAGTGAAAGCCTCCATGGAGCAAGAGAGGGAAATAGCCAAGCGCTTCATAACTTATTAGGAAAAAAGTGAAAGTTAGAAAAGACAGTGGGAGATTGAGCCTGGTACACTTCACCACCAAGTGGAGGAGCTTCAGGAACAAGAGGATGATTTGAGGCAGACAGTCTACACTTTTCAAGATTGGTTGCAGAACTGCCACAAAAATATGAATGAGGCTAAAGAACGAGCGCTTCGGCTTAGGGACATTCTTGTCGATGTGTATACTGGTTATCTCCACCGTGATGATGAAAGTTTGGGAAAACAGACATGTGTTCTCGCCCCACATCTACCAAAGGCATTACCCAATATATACTCCAGTCTATGAGGGCGGTTGAGGCCACAAAGAACACCTTGAAGAGAACATCTTGGCTTATGGTCCTTTTGGAGTCTGTTTCTTTTTAGCTATTTGGTCTTATCCCAATTTTTTGTAGTTTTTAATTATTTTGAGTCTATATCTGTTTTAGTACTTCTATCGTTTCCTTCATTTGGGGTATTGTAAAGTGTATATTTGAAAGTGAATGGAAAATATTTGCTTTTGTTTAAAAATCTTTATTTATTTTGTTATATGTCAAAAAAAAAAAAAAAAAAAAACACTCTCTGATTTGTTATTTTTTTGAACTACACAATGCTCTGATTCATGTGCCGACATGATACGTAGGCAACCCTCCAACGGGCTTGATCAAAATTTTTTCAAAAAAAAAGAAAAGAAAAAAAGAAAAAAGAGTAGGCGTCTAGATAAGCCGGGATGAAACATAAGGCCTTCCATGTTGAAATGCATACGACGTGTAATTATAATGTGTTAAATGTGCAACACTCATCCATTTGCCACTTGTAACAGAGGAAAGGTTAAAATTTTGTAAGGTGGTTGGTTTGTGGTTACACTGGCATCTCATCCGTACAATACCAGATCCAAAGGAAAGGGCAAAATGACACACAAAAAAGGGATAGAGTCTGACAGCGAAGAAGACCAAAATTAGTTGATTCAATAAGAATTTGCATCGATAGAAGAGAATAAGTTATTGAAACAGCATATGACAGATATGTATCAAGCCTGGATAAATGGGCAAGCGCCACCTTTCTCAATTCCTGGACTTTTGAACACGACTGTCCCAATTTCCACTCAGGCCCAAACTGATGATCCATTTTACCCACCAAGATTCGGCCCATATACTAATGTGCCTAGCATAGTTGGGACCTCCACTGTGCGCCCCCAAATCCATCTCTCACAAATAACCCTCTCTTCATTCCCGCAGTACCAACTACTATAGATCCTCAACCAAAGTTGATACCGGAGTCTGCGGGTGAGCTACCTCGTGATCAATTCTATTCCACTGGAGTCACTTTTAAGGTCCCAGAATCCTCCAATCCTACTTATCTGCACAACTCCCCTATTATGATCGAAAAGACGACGAAGAATGAGGAACAAGAGGAGATGGCCAAAAAAAAAGAGAAGTTTAGAGCAAAGCATGAGGAACATGCAAGGACTAGGAGGGAACAAGAGTGTTTCTTATAAAGATTTGTGCATGTTCCCTGATGTCCTTACCTATAGGTTTCAAAACCCCAAAGTTTGACAAGTACGACGGCCATTGTGATCCTTTAGCTCATTTGAAAAGGTTTTGTAATCAACTAAGAGGAGCAGGGGGAAAAGAAGAGCTACTTATGGCTTATTTTGGAGAGAGTTTGACGGGGATAACTTCAGAATGATTTATCGATCAGGATATCTCTCGTTGGCATGTTTGGGATGACTTGGCTCGGGATTTTAACCAGCAATTTCAATACAATATTGACATAATTCCAAATCGCGCCACACTTGCCAACCTGAGGAAAAAGACTACTGAGAATTTTCGTGACTATGCTATTAGGTGGAGAGAGCAAGCTGCTAGAGTTAAGCCCTCAATTAAGGAGTCAGAGATGATTGATATTTTTCTCCAGGCACAGGAACCTGCCTACTTCCATCATTTGCTTTCTGTTGTTGGAAAAACATTTGCTGAGGTTATTAAGGTTGGCGAAATGGTGGAAAATGGAATTAAGTTCGAAAAGATTTTAAGCCAAGCTGCTTTAAAAACTACGACGTAGGCAATTCAAAATGGTTCGGGAGGTATTGTGGGAAGAAAAAGGAAGGAGGACATGGCTATCGTTGTGTGAGGGCCACCACAAACTCCGAGAGGTCCGCCTCACCAATACGCACAATCTCAACCCCAGATATATACCCAAGACCCATATAACCACCCACAACACTACCCACTATATTTCATACCATCTCCTCAGTATCCCATTTATAATGCACAACCATATGCCCAGCCCCTTTCTTACCCGCAATGGCGTGCACCAGCCCCTCAAAATCATCCTCCACCCCCACAAGTCTATCAAGGCCCTCCTAAATTCAATTTCCCACCTAGGGCAGAGTATAAAATGGGTAGCGAAGCTAAAGATAATTTCACTCCTATTGGAGAAGCATATGCTAGCTTATTTCAGAGGCTGAGGGCCTTGAATATTTTGACTCCAATTGAGAGGAAAGTATCAAAACCTCCCTCCAAAAATGTGGATTATTCTCGAAGATGTGCATATTATTTTGATACCCCAGGGCACGATACAGAGAAATGTTGGTTCTTGAAAAAGGTCATCTAAGAGCTGATTGATACACAACAAATTGTGGTGCAAAATTCGGATGCTCCAAACATTAATCAAAACCCACTGCCAATTCATACTGAAACAAACATGCTTGATTTGATACACGGCGGTGAAGAATCCACAATTTCCTACAAGCTTATTATTAAGATCAAAAGTGATGAGGAAAAGACAACAAATGTGGTGGATTTGACAAAAGTAGTATCTTCAGGAGTGAGAGAGACGCCCGTAAAGCCCAAAAAATCAAATACTCCCATGGTTATTGTGAAAGGAGCTTCAGAAAGCGTTGGGGCAAGTCAGATTAGCCCAAAGTTTAGTGTTCCAAGAATGCACGCCAAGCCCCTCCTAATTGTGAAAGGAGCTCTCACAAGTCCTATTATTATTAAGCCAGTGTCGCAACTTCCTATGATTAACACCAAGACAGTCCCTTGGAACTATAATCACACGATAGTGACACATAAGGGAAAGGAAGTCATTAAAGAAGTGGATGGAGTAGGGGGTTAACCCATTCAGGGAGATGTTTTACCCCAGAAGAGTTAAGAAAAGACAGAGACGACCAAAGGCCAGTCAAGAAGTCGGTTACTGAGGAGGAGGCTGAGGAGTTCTTGAAAAAAATAAAGTTTCCAGAATATTTTGTCGTAGAACAGTTGAGGAAAACGCCAGCCCCAATCTCTTTGTTGTCTTTACTGATCCACTCAGAAGAGCACCGCAAAGCTATAATAAAGATTTTGAATGAGGCACATGTACCCAGTGAGATTACAGTGAATCAATTGGAGAAAATTATTGGAAGAATCTTTGAGGTAAATAGGGTAACCTTCTCACATGATGAACTACCCGTGGAAGGTACTGGACATAATCGCGGCCTCTATATTACTGTAAAATGTGAGCATTCTTATGTCACTCGAGTCTTGATTGATGGAGTATCTGGTGCTAATAATTGTCCTCTATCAACTTTGTAAAAATTAAATGTTAGTATAGAAAGGATCCGACCTAATAATGTTTATGTCAGAGCTTTTGATGGAGCAAAAATGAATGACATTGGTGAGATAGAACTTGTATTGACAATAGGGCCTATTGATTTTGCCATAGATTTCCAAGTCTTGAACATCGAAGCTTCCTACAATCTGTTATTGGGAAGGCCATGGGTTCATAGGGCTGGTGTAGTCCCATCTATATTGCATCAAATGATTAAGTTCGAACATGACAGAAAAGAAATAGTCGTTTATAGCGAAGGGGACTTGTCCATGTACAAAGAATCATCCATTTCCTTCATTGAGGCAGGAAATGCACATGGAGTGCTAATCTATCAGGATTTTGAGGTAGTGGTTGTTGAGCATATCCTCGAGGAGAATATCATTCCAAGACCACAATTGCCCTCTTCATCGGTCATGGTGGTGAATAAAATGTTAAGGTATGGTTTTGAACCAGGAAAAGGTCTAGGTATGTCTTTACAGGGCCAAACTCATCCAATAAGCCCATGTGAGAACCTTGGTACCTTTGGTTTGGGGTATAAACCCACTTTTGAAGATAGAAAGAAAGCTAAGAAGTGGAAAAAGAGTTATGGTCACTTGCCAAGCCGATACCGCCACTCATCAGAACTAGTGCTATTGGGTCCTCCATGTTACCAGTCTCAGAGCCAATGTTTGATGATGATACAAAGTTGATTGGCCTTTTCCAAAACATGTTTTTCGAGGCTGATATGGTTGAAATTGGGGAAGGCACCAGCAATGCAGATGTGCAGTTTTTTGGCCCTGATGTCCAACTCAACAATTGGGAGGCAACACCTCTCCCCACTAAGAAGGAGTCTTGATAGTCTGTTTTGTTTTCCTTTCTGTAATTTGAATTATTCCAGGGTTGTAATTCAGATCTCTATCTTGTTTGTTTTTATGTTCAAACCCTCCTATCTTTATTTTCAATGAAATGCAATTTCCCTCTTTCCTATTTGGAGTCTAATATTTACTTATTTATTTCCTATTGTACAGTCTTTTTATGCTGATTCTAGTGATATGACATGCATGCGGAATTTTCAGCCAGATCTTAAAACTCAAACTAATCATGAAATAATGAATGAAGAAGTTGAATATGATCCATATGAAGCGTTTGAGGGAATAAGCAAGGATTTCGAACAGTTTGAGAATAAGACCAACCCCAATATGAATGAAACGGAGTTTATCAATCTAGGAGGTCATGAAAATATTAGGGAGACTAAGATAAGTGTACATGTGCAACCACAACAAAAGGAGGAAATAATCGAGGCCTTGCTCGATTATAAGGACATATTTGTTTGGTCTTATGATGATATGCCTGGTTTGAGCACTGATCTAGTAGTTCATAAGTTGCCAACTGATCCAGCCTTTCCTCCGGTCAAACAAAAGTTGAGGAAACTTAAAACTGACATGAGTGTAATAGTTAAAGAGGAAATCACAAAGCAACTTGAGGCTAAAGTCATTCGAGTTGCTCAATATCCTACTTGGTTAGCCAATATCGTCCCCTTCCCAAAGAAAGATGGCAAAGTTCGAATGATTGTCGATTATCGTGATCAAAATAAAGCAAGTCCAAAAGATGACTTTCTGCTTCCCAACATCCATATTTTGCTGGACAATTGTGCTAAACATGAACTCGCATCCTTTGTGGACTGTTACGCGGGGTACCATCAGATAATCATAGACCATGAAGATGCAGAAAAGACATCATTTATCACATCATGGGGAACATACTGTTATCTATTCATGTCATTTGGGCTAAAGAATGTAGGAGCAACTTACATGAGGGCGATGACCACTATGTTTCACGACATGATACATAAAGAGATCGAAGTTTATGTGGATGATGTGATAATTAAGTCAAGAAAACAGTCAGACCATGTCAAAGATTTGAGGAAATTCGTTGACAGGCTTCGCAGGTATAATCTCAAACTTAACCCAGCAAAATGCTTATTATGGGTACCATCTGGAAAGCTTTTGGGGTTTATAGTCAGTCGGTGTGGTATCGAATTAGATCCTTTAAAAATAAAATCCATTCAGGAATTGCCTCTACCAAAGAACAAAGTCGAGGTGATGAGCTTACTGGAAAGGTTGAATTATATCAGTAGATTCATTGCCCAACTCACAACGACATGCGATCCCATTTTTAAATCATTGAAGAAGAATATTGTAGTTGAATGGACTGAAGAATGTCAAGAGGTGTTCGATAGAATCAAAAGGTACTTATCGAATCCACCTGTGTTGGTTCCACCTGAGTCGGGCAGGCCCTTGATATTGTATATGTTTGTTTTGGAAAACTCTTTTGGTTGTGTGTTGGGTCAACATGATATCACAGGAAAAAAAGAGCAAGCCATCTACTACCTCAGCAAGAAGTTTACCACTTATGAGGCTAAGTACACACTTCTCAAAAGGACGAGTTGTGCCCTGACTTAGGTGGCACAAAAGTTGAAGCATTATCTTTCATCCTACACCACTTACCTCATCTCCCGCATGGATCCCTTAAAGTATATTTTTCAGAAGCCTATGCCCACAGACAGACTCGCAAAATGGCAGATATTGCTCACAGAATTTGATGTTGTCTATGTGACGTGGACTGCAATGAAAACCCAAGCGCTAGCAGATCATTTGGCCGAAAACCCCATTGATGAAGGATATGAGCCATTAAAGACCTATTTTCCTGACGAAGAGGTATCATGTGTCGACGAAGCTGTTTCTGATGATAGCCATCTAGGTTGGAAGTTCTTCTTTGATAGAGCTGCTAATGTGAAAGGAGTTGGAATAGGAGCAGTTCTTGTTTCTGAATCAGAACAATATTATCCCGTAACAGCCCAACTTCGATTCTATTGTACCAATAATATGGCGGAATATGAAACTTGGATCTTGGGTTTGCGACTGGCTATCGACATGGGAATCCAAGAATTATTGGTGTTAGGTGACTCAGACTTGTTGGTCCACCAGATTCGAGGAGATTGGGAAACTCGTGACTCGAAGCTTATACCATATCAAGATTGTTTGCAAAACCTTTGTCGATGATTCATATTGGTGAAGTTTCGACACATTCCCAGAGTTTATAACGAGATTGCTGATGCCTTGGCAACCTTATCTTCGATGCTCCAACATCCCGACAAGACTTATATTGACCCCTTGCATATACAAATTCATGATCAGCATGCTTATTGCAATGTGGTCGAAGAAGAACTCGATGGTGAACCTTGGTTCTATGATATCAAAAAATACATTCAATCTGGAGAATATCCAATACATGCCGATGGTAACCAAAAGAGAACTATTCGACGACTGACTAGCGAATTTTTCTTAAGTGGAGGGATCTTCTACAAAAGGACTCCAGATTTAGGACTTTTAAGGTGTGTAGATGCCAGAGAAGCTTCCACTATCATGACTAAAATACATTCTGGAGTTTGTGGGCAGCATATGAATGGGTATGTGTTGGCAAGGAAAATACTTCGGGCAGGTTATTATTGGCTCACCATGGATCGAGTTTCCATTCTATTCGTCCGTAAATATCATGAATGCCAAGTGCACGGGGATTTAATATATTCCCCTCCTTCTGAGTTACATAAAATGTCTGCTCCATGGCCCTTCGTGGCTTGGGGAATGGATGTGATTGAACATGTTGAACCAAAAACATCAAATGGGTACAGGTTCATCTTGGTAGCCATTGATTATTTTATAAAGTGGGTGGAAGCAGTAACTTTCAAGTCGGTGACCAAAAAAGCTGTGGTGAATTTTGTTCACTTCCACATTATTTGTCGATTTGGTATCCCAAAGGTAATTATTACAGACAATGTCGTGAATCTAAATAGTCATCTAATGCAAGAGGTATGCCGACAATTTAAGATTACGCATCAAAATTCAACTCCATATCGCCCCAAGACAAATGGGGCTGTAGAAGCTGCCAATAAGAACCTAAAGAAGATACTCCGCAAGATGGTGCAAGGTTCCCGACAATGGCATAAAAAGTTGCCTTTTGTTTTATTGGGTTATTGTACTACAGTTCATACTTCAATCGGTGCGACTCCCTACTCGTTGGTATATGGGACTGAAGCGGTCATACCTGCAGAAATTGAGATCCCATCTCTTCGAGTCATTGTGGAAGCTGAGATCGACGATGATCAGTGGGTCAAGACCCGATTGAAGAAATTGAGTTTGATTGATGAAAAAAGATTAACGTCAGTATGTCATGGCCAACTATACCAGAAGAGAATGGCACAAGCATATAATAGAAAAGTGTGTCCCAGACATTTTGAAGTTGGTCAGTTAGTATAAAGGCGCATCCTCCCCCATCAGGTTGAAGCTAAAGGCAAGTTTTTCCCGAACTGGCAAGGTCCATTCATGGTGAAGAAAGTGTTGTCCAACGGTGCATTATATTTGACCGATGTAGAAGTCAAAATAGTGAAAGTGGCTATCAATGTCGATACAGTTCAAAGATATTATGTATGATCTTTATTTATCGTTATTGTTATCTACATGTTTGGTACTGGCATATTTAAAAGATTGATATGACGAAGGCATTTTATTTCGCTATCCAAATATTGTGTCATCCTTTGCTATCCCTTTTGAGCCTTAATTTTAATTTCTTTCATCTCCCTCTTTTGGAATTTCTATAGAATCAAAAGTCCAAAAAAAAAAAAAAAAGTCAAAGCAAAAAAAAAAAGAAAATACAAATCAGAACTAGCTGCATGAACTACGTTTGACCTGATTCTTGCTATGACAAGATACATAGGCAGCCCTACTCTGGGGTTCGGTCCAACTAATAAAAAAATTCAAGTTACCCAGTTTAAAAAAACTGGGGCAAAAGTTATTTTCTTTGTGAGTCGATTCCAAAAGTTGTAAGTCTCATCCTATTTTAAGTGTCTTTTGAGCCTTATACCACCCTTTATTTCTAACCCTATCCAAAAACCACGTTGCAACAAAAGAAAGATCTTCAGATCAATCTTTGAAAATGTCGAGGCTAAGCAGGGTATGGTGATATAATGTTCCATATTTTGGGCCGCACTCGTCTTCATCAGCATAAAGAAAATATGATAGAAACAAAAATGAGAGAGTTTTATTGGTGAAAACCCTCACGGACATCATAAGGCGATGGTGAGATGAGAGAAATGAAAATGAGGGAGTTTTATGGGTGGAAATCCTCACGGGCACCATAAGGCGACGGTGAGATGAGAGAAATAAAAATGAGAGAGTCTTATTGATGAAAACTCTTTGGGGCTTCACTAGCCGGATGAGGTCTGCGATCTAGAGGCAACATGCTCAAAAGCAAAAGTCAGTTTTAAATTCAATAGGTTGGCAAAAGTTGATAAATGGTTGAGATTGGAAGATCGGGTTGCTTGATCCCAAATGTATGTCATAATCACTAGTGTCGGCTATAACATTCAGATAAGTTTTCTTTCCTTCATTCTTTTGGAAATAGAGACGCCTGTTGCATTTCTTTCCATTCAATATTTTTATTTTTATTTTCTTGTCTTTGTTATCAAAATGGAAAATCACCGTCCTCATTTTTCTGTCGTCTCTAAGTCAAATCCATGGCAAAACAAGTGAGAAAGGACTTCAAAACCTGCTACCAACTCCTTCAATGGTGAAAAGCAGGGAAAAGTCCAACACATAAAAGTAACATGATTCAAAGTGCAACAAAATACCTAAGAATAGTCTTCATCTAACAGTTTCTGGATTCATAGGAATACGAAAGTTCGATGGAAGTTAAAATTCAGACCCGTTATGAAATGAAAATATGGATTGAGTTTCAGTCATTAGGTAACCAAAATTTTAGGATCGATAGTACAACAAGTTAATGATACTCATCAATGGCTCGAAATAGAGTTGAACATGACAAGTGCAGGAGAAATTGCCTCAAAAGTCAAATGCCACGAATCAACCACCATGTTATTAAACTCATAATTTTCCTTTGTCTAAAACAGAGATAGGTGTTGCCTGCAAATCAAAGGCTTTAAAGCCTGGATATCAGAAAGGGGCGATTCTTCACTTCTGCGAATGTAAAAAGCAATGTTGCGATATAAGCTTGCTAGATTATGATCGTAGTAAAATTTATTATCTTTTACCTTTGCGAGATGCACTTTCTGGAATGGGGCAGAGCTTGGATTCACCCTCTTCGTTTATCAAATAGTTATGATTTTTCTAACACTTACAAAAAAATTTTAGTACAAACTGGGGAAAATTTTTTGTTCGTGTATTTGGGACTTTATCTTCTGCTCAGGACCCTCCTGGATAATAGGACTTTTTTTTTTCGTTCAGGATCCTCCTGAAAAATGGGACTTTATTTTCCATTCAGGACCCTCCTGAAAAATGGAACTTTATTTTCTGCTCAGGACCCTCCTGGATAATAGGAATTTATTTTCCGCTCAGAACCCTCCTGGATAATGGGACTTTACTTTCTGCTCAGGACCCTCCCGAAAAATGGGATCAACAAGACCCTCCTGGATAATGAAACTTTATTTTCTGCTCAAGACCCTGCTGAAAAATGGGATCAGCAGGACCCTCCTGGATAATGGGACTTTACCTTTCTGCTCAGGACCCTCCTGAAAAATGGGACTTTATTTTCTATTCAGGACCCTCCTGGATAATGAGACTTTATTTTCTGTTCAGGACCCTCCTGAAAAATGGGACTTTATTTTCTGCTCAGGACCCTCCCGGAAAATGGGACTTTATTTTCCGTTCAGGACCCTCCTGAAATATGGGACTTTATTTTCTGTTCAGGGCCCTCCTGAAAAATGGGACTTTATTTTCTGCTCAGGACCCTCCTAGATAATGAGACTTTATTTTCCGTTCAGGACCCTCTTAGAAAATGGGACTTTACTTTCTGTTCAGGACCCTCCTGGAAAATGGGACTTTCTTTTTTGTTCAGTACCCTCCTGGAAAATGGAATTTCGTTTAGCAGGACCCTCCTGGAAAATGGGATTAGCAGGACCCTCCTGAAAAATGGAATTTACTTTTCTAGTTCACTATTTATTTTGAGTTTAGAAACAGGTTTGGAGAACAGGGATTACTTTCAGTTTTGAAGCTCAGGAGCCCGCCTGGAGAATAGGGTCAATTTTCAATACAAGCTCAGGAGCCCGCCAGGAGAACATGACGATTTTCAAATTCAAAGTCAGAAGGAGCAAGTGTCCGCTTGAAGAATAGGACCGATTTTCAAGTTCATCTCCAATAACCGAAATCGACATGAAGAAAAGTTCACTGTCGAGTTCAACTTAAGAGGAGAGCAGACATATCATCACTTGAGGAAGCATGAAGATTCAAGTCAAGATCCATCAGAAGCTGAATAGATAGGATCTTGTACTTGAAGGATCATTTTTATTTTATTTTGATGTAAAAACAGGAGTTGCGAATCGGAGACTAGACGGGACCTCACTCGACCTCTAACTCATCGTCTCACCATTCCACCTCATCGACCTACACGTGACCTGATTCCCTTATATCCCGGGATATGTAGGTTGTCCACAACCAGGACTCGATCGCATTTTTTTCTTCTTTTCTTTTTCATTTCAACTAACAGACGGGTCAAAACTTGTCTCGTTGTCTACTTCTTTGTATGAAAACTCTTCGTGTTCTCAGACAAAGAGGGGCAAATGTAGACACGTGATTTTTGACCCTCCCCAAACTTTAACCTATTTTTTGCATTAAATATTTATTTTACGTCTAATTATTATTTAAGCTTTTATCTCATTTTTTTATAGGTTTTTTTTTTTTTTTAAAAAAAAAAAGAAGTTTCAATAAATGAGTCACATTTTAGGATAAGTTTTGCTTTTACTTGTCAAAAGAAAAGAAAATTTTCAAAAATATATATTTCTTTTAATGTTTAACAAATAAGCTAGTGATTTTAATATTTCTTTATTTTATTTTTAGTCTAGTTATTTAACTTTTGTATTAGTATAATAAAGATTAGTATTTCTATCATTATATTTTATTTTTTATAATTTAAAAAAAAATGCCAAAAATCCTAACTTAAACTACTCCCTCCATGCACGCCCATTCCCCCATTCCCTCACCCCATTTTCCCTCACTTTCCCCATTAACTCCACACATGCACACACTCCCTCACATACCTCACTCCCCTACTCCCTCACTCACACACACACTACTACACAAACTCTATATATACACACAAAAAGAAAAAAACAGGAACAAAAAAAAAGACTAGAAAACAAGTGAATAGCAACTAGGAAAAAAATACTTGGAATAAAAACAACACTTGAAAAAAAAAAGAAGAACTACACTTAGAATGAAAAAGGAAAAAGAGAAGAGAGGGAGCAATACAAAACAATAAGCAATTTGGAAGGTTAGTAGATTAGAGTTCGGAGTTTGGTTTTTGGTTTGAGTTTCCAGTGACGACATTCCTTTTCCTACTTTCATTTAGTTCATCACACAGGTTCTTATCTGATTCCTGTCAATTGTTCTTTATATTTTTTTGTTGCGAATCAAATTATGAACGAAGTTATCTCAATGGTTTCTGATATTATTTATTATGTGGAGTTTATTGTTTTTATGAAGTTTTGCTCTACGTCTTTATTTGTAATTTGTTTCCTATATTGAATCAACGTTAATTAGATTGGTTTCGAATATTAGATGAGATAACTTTAAAAGTTAATAGTGTTAAAGGGTGTAAATGTGAATAATCTTGACGTTATTTGTTGCGTTAAACCCGTGTTTAGTAGACATGAAATTAGACTCTATTTTTGTGTTCTAAACCACACAAACATATGCTAGCATAAAATTAGAGTTTCGGAGTTACTGATTGTATCTTTGGACTTTGCAGTCACTAAGTTTGAATTTTTTTCCTACTAAAATAAAGAAGAGATAAAGATTAGAAAGGTACTAGTACTGGAAATATGATTTTCTTTTTAGTCTTAAGGGATCATATATGTTTATTCCTATTATGTAGCAAAAAATAGGAAAGGATTTTTTTTACTGATTATGAAAGATCAAAACTAGTTAGCCTTAGTTATTTGAGGTATAAATATTTTAACAAAAAAATGGAATTAAGATATGAGGTCCCCAACATTTTTTTTTACTTCAGAAAAATAAAATAAATGGGTTAATCACCTGATGGATTAAGTTATGCATATCTGAAATTTAGATTGGTTTGTCTTCTTAAATAAATAAAATTTAGTATGTCTATTTAGAAACAAAAAATAATAAAAAAAGGGAACTCTTACTAGATTTTAAGTTGCATATTTTGATTATTCACGTGATGTTTCTTTAAGTGTTAAATGTCCTGTTCAACTATTAATTTAGAGGTATTGTGTGTAAGCAAAAATTGAAGCAAATCTTTATCTTAGTATGCTTATTAACGATTTTGGGGCCTAAGTGAGAGTTTAAGAACTAATTAATTAACTCACTGGTGTGAAAAAGTAGGTTTGGGTGGTAAATTAGTTTTCAAAACCCATTTTTCGAAAGAGGAAATTTATCCGTAAAAGAATGAGTTTTTAGGTTTTAACCTTTTAAGAGAAAAAGTTATAAATTTAATATAAGTGATAATTAAAGGTGAAGTCGAAAAGCACTCTTATCGACGATTCGTCTTAATAAAATTAACATATCATTTTTTCTTTTTTTAAAAAAAGCTGATCTAATTGGGACGGGTAGATTTTAAACACGTTAGGTGCTTATTTAGACTTGAGAAAAATGGGAAGGATCTATAAATGCCTAAAAAAAAGCAAAAATAATGAAAGTAAATAATATATCGAGGTTGATCATGTGTGTAGTTACGCTCCTTGATCAATTTCTGTAATTACAGGACTTTGTGTGTGGTTACGCTCCTTAGCCGAAAACATAAGTCACAATTTTTATCATAATCCTTAGGTAAGTCGAGCAGGTAAGCAAACCTAGTTTATCCAAGAAATAACTTAGGTCGAATAGAAGTTGATAAAGCGACCGTGCTAGAACCACGGGACTCTAGGGATGCCTAACACCTTCCCCCTCGGTCAACAGAATTCCTTATCCGAATTTCTAGTTCGCAGACCAATAATAAGAAGAGTCATTTCCTTTTGAATGGAGATTCAATAAGGTGACTTGGAACACTATAACTCAATTTCAAGTGGCGACTCTGTAAATAAGATAATCTCTATTTAATATCGTCACTTTAATTGGACAAACCCTTCAACCTAGCAAAAAAGGGGTGTGACACTCGTTTGACTCTAGAGACAAGACTACATAAATTGACTCTTTGTAACATTATCTACCTACTGTCTCTATTCTAGCAAGGATAAAAACCTCCTTTATGTTAAAAATAGCAAGCGTCATTTTAAATACAAACTGATAATATTGGTCGTTTGAAATTTTAAGGGATCCTTTAAAATACTTGAAATAAATAAAGAAAGATAAATTTTATCATTTTCTGTTACAAGAATACTTTTAATTTTCCTCTAACCTTTTTGGGCATTAGATTAAAATCAAATTATCCTGAACATTGATTAAAGCCTTTTGTATGCTAAATTTTCTAATTAAAATCATTCAAAAAATAGAGAAACACACTATTTTGTAAAAAATTTCCCCTTTGAAAATATTTTAAGATACTAACAAATATTATATAGATATAAGCTAGCTATATAGATGCAAACTAAATTTTTAATCCAATTTACGATGTATGAGAATATAACTAAAAATATATCCTGAAATAATTTATGATTTACTCCATTTTAATTATACAAAAACTTATAAAAGTATATGAATAATAAAAGAGAATATTGATCTTATTAAAAAAATAACAAGAAAAGTATTGTTTTTGATAGACCCTAAGGTCACATATATCTATTTTTAAGACATTATAATTGATAATTAGGAATTGAGTGGTTTTTTATTTTATTTTTTAAAACTTTCTCCTCATTAAAATTATTGAAGTAACTAGATTTTTTAATCGTGGTTAAAATTGGTGAAATAATTTACCAATTATTATATACTATTAATTCTTGTTTAGATCAATTATAATATACAAAAAAAATTGATATATTATTCAATGTATAGTTATAAATATTTTATTATCGATTATTTTTTTTTATTTAAAATGTTTAATTTCCAAACATATTCTTGTTTTTTTCTCTTGAAAAACATCAATTATGTAAGAGGTGTACTAATCGTTGAAGAACTGGATATTAGTTATATACATTTAGAGCTCTCTATAACGGTCCCTCGTTATAATAACATTTCATTATGATGGCCCGATTTTCTCCAGAACTGACTTTTCATATTATATTTTACTTCTCTATAACAACATTCTGCTTGTAACAACACTAACATTCATTATAATAATACACGCATTGTAAAATTACCCATCTATGACAGTCATACACAAATATTATATAATAATATTTTGTAAGAAATATATTATGTACAACTTAAAATATTAAAATATTTATGATAATCATCAATAATGTCATGCCCATGACAAATTTCATATACGAATATCTAAATTAAAGAAAAAAAATTGTATTTAAATGGTGCACATCACTTATTTCATAACTTCACCAGAAAAGGCTACTGATGTTTGCCTTTTTTATATTCATACACTTTATAATTTTGCATACTTTTGTTTATAACAGCTAAATGAGATCTAAATATCAAACGCACTATACATATATAATACCACCTTTCTATAGCAGCCATGAAATTTTTGGACAAACGTTGTCACTATCGAGGGATTTGACTGTAATTGGTCATATCTAAAAATCATTTCAATAGTAAATTTTTTAATCCACCTTAATTACTAATTTACTAAATTGATATTTATTGAATAATTAAATATACTTTTTAAGTAGATAAAAGATTCATTTATATTTATTACTAACGTAAAGTTTAATTGTCTCCTTCAATAGACAGATTTATTTTAAGCGAAAAAATATTTTCTTAAAGGGATATCCTTTTTTATGTACTTTGTCCTTATTAATGCTTTTACCTAAAATGATGTCCGTAAATTTTAAGAACTAAATTAGGCAATTAAATTCTAATTGCTATTGTTGTTGTCGTTTTGAATTTTTCGGGGTTGGATTGGGTTGTGAGTGTGTGTGGCGGGGGGGGGGGAATATTAATTAGTAAAAATGAAATTACAAAAACTATTTTTTAAATAAAGAGTATTAGTTTTTTCAAAAAAATTGATTGAGCATTATTTGTTTTTCAAATTAAGGGCTCGTTTGGGATTGCTGATAGAAAACTGCTTATTTGAGAATTATTTTTTTAAAATAACTTTTCAGAAAAATGCTTTTGAAAAAAAAGCAATTTGTGTTTGGTAAATTCATTTGAAAAGTGGTTTTGATAAACAGATTGTGTTTGAATAATCTTTTTCAAAAAGTGCTTTTGAGAGATAAATGACCAAAACGAACATGTATGAGTAAACTTTTACAACTAAAATCATTTTATAGAGAAAATTTATTTTAAATATCTATTATAATATTTTTAATTAAAATTTATTTTTATTTAATTAAAAGGAACGTGTCATAAAATTTTCAATCAATATTTATATACATAGATACATTAAAAATATTAACTAATAATATAATATTACTAAAATAATTTAAATATTACTTAAAAACATCAAACAAAAATGAATTTAAAAATTATTTCATAAATTAAATCAGTACATATGAAAAAATTCACCACAAAAATAAGAAGTCCTTCATATATCACAAAAAATTTCAATGATTTCATCCCTTATTTTATCACGCAATGTCTCCATACTAGTAGAAGATCTGTCTTGTATTTCTATTTGTTATTTGTTACTTTTTTTTTGATAATTTTTACTGTGACAAAATTACTAAGAATAAGCAATCATATATGTACACTACATGATAATAAATATGTCACTTTTCATGAATTATTTATTTAAAATTAAATATTTGAGAAAAAATATTTACAAGTACTGTCAAAATATCATTTGATCTTGCAACGTGATGCATCTGTCATTTATTATCATTAATAGTAAAAAATAAAGAGTTGTATATTCTTCGATCATCATCATCAATAATATTTTTGATTTTATTTTTAAAAAATGAGGAAAAAGTAAAATAATAATATATAAATCATAGAATAAAATAAAGAATTATGATGTAAATATGAAGTACAAAATTTTAAAATCAAACTTTAATCCAACTTATAAAATATGCTAATTAATAAGGTATATTTTGATATATGTGTGTGTCTCTGTGTGTGTAAGTGATAAGAATATTTTTTTCATGAAAAAAATAATTTTCTACTTCTGCTTTTCAATTTCTGCTTCTTCCCAACAACAGAAAAACTGTTTCTGCTTCTTTTAAAAAGCACTTTTACAAGTTTACCAAACACCCTTCTTTTTAAAAAAAAAAATGCTCTTTTCTAAAAAAAAAAGTTTTTTTCTTTAAAAAAGTACTTTTTTTAAGAAAAAGCAATTCCAAACAGGCTCTAAATCGTACAATTTTTTCAATCGATTAAGCCGCATATTATACACATGAAAAAGAAATGCACAGAGATTTTTCATCTTCCTTAGCAACCAAAGAATTTGTGTTTTAGTAATTCAAAAACTTTGGAAATACAGTAAAACCTCTCTAAATTAATATTGTCGGGATCATAAAATATTATTATTTTATAGAGATATTATTTAATCGATAAAATAATTTTTATTAATTTAAAGAGTGTTTTCAAGATTCAATGAAGATTAATTTTGATTACATCAAAATCATTGTATCTTACTAATTTATGTTTATTAAATTAATGTAAAAAATAAATTCATTATACATAAAGTACATTGTATCAACACTGCAAAATTCATTTGAGGGATAAAGCCTCAAGAAATTTAAATGAACCCACTTGTGAAAACGTCATTCATGAACTTGATATCATGATTAATGATCTCGGTTACCACAATAAAATGGATGTCAATAGCTTGTTGGGTTACCCGAGTGAAAATGATACATGTTTAGAAGTCCAGAGCTTAGAAGAAATTGTGGATATCATTGGAGAAAACAATGTTGATGATGAAGTTGAAGATGATACAATACCTTTGGAACCATTTACATAAGAAAATACTTATTGCGTCTAGAACTCTTCACAATTTTATGGTGTAGTTCGAGTAGACAACCCCAGAACTTTTGAATGCAATAAGAAAAGTTATAGATGAGCTTCAACTAAATTTAAATTTTAACAAAAAACAAAAACACTATAATCATTTTTCACTAAATTGTCTTAGATTTTTTTGTAATTTTTAAAAAATTATTAATTTATAATATTAATGAGACCATATATTTATATAGGGGTCTTTCGAAAATATATTATCTTATCGAAATCGATAATTTTTTCCACTGGCCTAAGTCGGGACTGAAGAAAAATATTATCTTAAAGATTTTTTTAATTTACGGAGTATTAACTTAGAAATATTTTACTGTAGAAAAAAGTTAATTTTGTTTTAAAAGAAAAAGTGTTGGAAAAAAAATTCCAGAATTCAAAAAAGGATACAATAGACTTTCTACGTTTGTGGCCAAAAAAGGCCAAATTATTGTCGACAATATAGAAATAATAGACTTTCCACATAGCATCTCTCAAAATGATAATATAGAAATATTTGATACCCCAAATTAATGCCAAATAATGTTGTTCCCTCCCTCCTTCCACGTGGAAGACGCGGTGGGAAAACCAAACCTACTGTTATCTCATTACTTTCGGGTATTGTATTAATACCCATAGGCCATAGGCATGCGGTAAAATGTACACCCTCCACTTTTTTTTTTTTTTTTTTTTTTTAGAGTTCAGAAAGAGTCTCTCTACCTCATCTGATGTAGTGGTATGGACTGCATACATTTTACTCCCCCAGACTCCACCTGGTGGGATACACTGGGTATGATGATGATGATGATGTTTTTTTTAGAGTCAAATGATATAAATTTTGATTAATATTTTAAGATATATTTATTAGTCAAATTGAAAATAATAATAATTCAATGTATAGTATTTTTCATATAGTTTTTAAATATCTAAATTTTAATTTTAAAAAATTAAATTAATCTAATCTAATTTAACTTTAAAACTTAGTCAAATTGATTGACAAAAAACGAAGGAAGCCTATAAAAAAGAATGGAGGAAGTATATGACTTTTTGAATATTATTATAATTAATGGAAAATCATTTCAAATAAAACCTACCTCATAATAATAATTTTTCAATATAATCAGGTCTACTATCTCTGTTAAAATATTAATAAATTATAAACTTTTGTAAAATAAATATATATACAAATATATCATAACAAAAGAATGTTTTATAGATATCTAAGATATTTTAGGAAGACAACTAAAATATATATATATATCACAAAAATCAAATGTTTTCAGATCACACACAATATTATAATAAAACTATCAAATTTAGGCTCGTAAGCCTCAACACGGAATGAAGGACAATCATAAACACCTAGGGGTCGTTTGGTAGAGTGTATAAGAATAGTGTAAAATATGATGTATTAGTAATGCTAGTATTAGTTATGCTTGCATTAGTTATGCTGAGATTATTTCTTATACAGTGTTTGATTTGGTGTGTTAAAAATAACTTACATTGCATATTTTTAAATAAAAAAATTATTTACAAAAATACCCTCCACAAATATAATGAAAATAATGTGGAAAGGTTTTGAAGGGCTATTGTGTCTTTACACATGCTAATGCATGCATTAAAGTCTCTTGCATTGCTAATACCAAGGATTTTTCATGTATTAGTTATGCATAACATAATACACAATAGAGTGCATTAATTATACATAGGTTGAAAAACTGTACCATACAAGATATTGATAATACACAAAGCTAATGCATGTATTATTTTTTCTAATGCATCCTACCAAACGACCCCCTAGGGTGTTACAGGCTCTCTTACTGGTGTCAAGCATTCACCTGTATTGAGCAAGTTGTCAGTGAAGACCTCACCTCCAACTTGAGGGTGTATGTGTGTGTGGGCTGGGGGAAGTTGTCAGTGAAGACCTCACCTCCAACTTGAGGGTGTATGTGTGTGTGGGCTGGGGGGTGGGGGGGAGGTTGAGATATTTAATTTACTTAGTTAACTATGTAATCAATTAGTCATAGTTAGTTACAACCACTGTAATTGGTTAGAGTCAGTTAGATGCTAGCTGGCACCAGCTAACACTTTAGGATTAGATATTTTTCTGTTTTTGGAATGTATGCACGTACTGAAGCTGTTGAGTTGAACAGTTAATTAATTTTCATTTTTCTCTTTCACAAATGTATCTTCTTCCCATTTTTCCTTTCTTCTCCATTTCCGACACGTACATACACATACATACTAGGACCTTCATTGTCAATGTTACATGTTACTTTTCTTGGTTTTCGAATTTAGTAAAATCTGTATTTTCTAATAATAATTTCAATCATATGTTCAAAATAAAATAAGAACAATCACATGAAGTTGTAACTTTGTATTTAAACAACAAGAACTTCAACTTTAAGTTCAAGAACAAGTTCAAGAACAACAAAGAAGTTGAACAAATTCAAACACAAGTTCAACAATTATGAATTATTTAAATGAAGTTTCTACTATTTTCTGAAAAATAGCAAAACCGTAAGACAAAAAAGAAGACAGAAATGGAGAATCAAGTCCACCGAATTCACGGTGTGTCCTTAAGAAATTTATTCCCCTCAAGTACCCAAGGTTATGGAATCTTTCCTCCCAGGATAAAATGATTCACTTCAGTAGAATAGTAGTACCTCAAATTCTACCAAGCAAAGAACTCACTCAACGATTTGATGATCACACTTGAGTTTTTTCAAGAAGAAGATGGTTTTCACTTCAAAATTTCGTTTTCTATACCTGAGGAAAAATTCAGGTATTTATAGCCAAAAGATGGTGCTTCAGAAGAGAAGCAATGGTTCCAGAAAAATGCATTATTTCAGACCGTCGTGGCCACCTGCGTCCGCATGTGACATTTGACCTGAACAAGAAGCATCTGTGTTGACCACCTGCAAAGGCAGGTCAATTTTTCCGCTTTCAAACAGTGCCTCGGGTCACGTCCCTTCGAGGTGCGTTGTGACATGTGTCCGCACATGCCATGTGCGTCCGCAAATGGAAAAAAATTTCGCATCAGATTTTTGGATTAAAACATCATTATTTTTCAAGTTCCAAATGAAATTTGTACAAAAAGATAGTCTCTCGATTGATCATTTTCCGAATCCGAAGCCGAAGCCGAGCGAGCGATGACGACCACGGCACGAGGCTTGTCTTGTTCTTGCCTCACTATCCACATGAAGGAGTGCTTTCATACTTAAGCACAATAATGTTTCCTTCTCCCACCAATGTGGGAGAAACACTCTTTATAAAGTGAAACCACAATTCACTTCTCCTCCATTTTCTTTTCTCCATTTTCTATTCACATTTCACTTAGAACCTAACAACTTTAAAATCGACCAATTTAGCTCGTACTTATCCCACTCACAAACTAGATAGCTTAATGGATTCGAGCAACACATAAAACATGTTTTTTAATAATAATATAAGGTTTAAAGTCTCACTTGCCTCAAAATTAACAAACCTTTACTTAACTTGATCGATGTTGGGTTCAAAATCGAGAGAGCGTCATGCGGAAGCTTATAGTTTGCAAACCATAGAGGCGATAATTCAGACGACAAAAAAACATACTAAAAAAATATATTATTAATATGGTTTGGTCAAACAACCTACATATTAAAAGCTAATATTAAAAGACATAAAACCTATTGAGAGAAAATCTCCCCCTAAAGTAAGACAGATATGTAGAGGTTTCTTCCAAAGTACCAATAACGTGATTTGGCAGGCAAAATGACTCTACATGCTACTGTTGCTCCAGGCCACAACTAGAATCCTTCATCATTGTCACGCCTCGAATTCCCACGGGGCGGACTGGCACCCGATGCCGTTATGGCCTGAGAGAACCAATCTTCATTCATGTACATTCATATGCATGTCTCTGTATGAATATCTTTCTATCTCATGTAACTATAAGATACCAATAGCGGAAGTCATGGAGAAACATATGATATATATGAAACTAGGCCGTTAGGGCCATCAAGTCAAAATCATGTGTTCTTTCATTTATCTTCCCACGTACGTCTACAAAGACTCTAACAGATATCTGTACATAACCAACCTAAAGTCGGGACAAGTCCCCGCTTTATACAAAATCTACAATACCAAAACAAATGTACACATGTGACTCGAAAAGCCCCGAACCAACTGGAGCTCACCAAAGATCTGCAAATGACCAGCAACCTACTGTGGAGGTCTACTAGCACCTGTGCCTGCAGCAAGTAAGGTAAGTCCCCCAAGGGACGTCAATACGAAGAATGTACTGAGTATGTAAGGCTATAAGAAACTGCATCATACATAAGAACTTCAATGGAATCAAATATAAGAGAATAATCAATATGGATAAACCATCGCTCTATGTATTTGGAATCATGTATATTGCTTTCATTACTTTCTTTGCTTCTTTGCTTCTATGTTTATTCATCATTACCTGTGTCATATCGTACCCGGGCCCCAGCTGATCAGTGGGTCTTAACATAACATAATGTTATGTTGGGATCAGCCCGAGCTAGGCTTATGCCTCTAGAGCTGCCACCCATAAATCAATATATCAGGTTCGGCTCGAGCTAGGTTCTTACCTCTAGAGCTGCCACCCATAAACCAATATATCAGGTTCGGCTCAAGCTAGGTTCTTACCTCTAGAGCTGCCCCCTGTCAAGTTCGGCCCTAGCTAGGCTTATGCCTCTAGAGCTGCCCCCTGATCCAATAATCTCGTGATCGGCTTGAGCTAGGCTTATGCCTCTAGAGCTGCCACCCGTACTCTTATAACCAACAACTATGCATTACTTTACTTCTTTACTTTTAAGAGATTGATATGTTGATAGTCATAACATTATTGGAGCTTTAGAACATCAGTCCATGATTAAGAGACATATGAACAACAACATGTGATAACTTGACATGAGATACTTTGAGACATTTTGAAATGAGAAATAAGCTCGGTTACAATGAGGACAATAGATGCTGCCAAAGGATACTGAAAAGAGTAACCTTACATACCTTATCTTCCCAATATGAATACAGAGTCCTATATGTGAATACAATAATCCAGCTCCTTCCTTACGTGTTACTCTACAACACAAGTTCATAACGGAGCTCACGTTAACAACTAGCTACTTTACAAGTGCATAAGACGACAATGAGTTACATGACTGCCCTATAACGTCATTTCACCCTTTACAATACAATTCACTGCATTACCATCCCTACAATACCATAACATTCCACACATTGACCAAGACATCATAAACAATAGCATTTCACTCCAAGTTTACCCTTTACGCTTCCTCATTAACATTACGTCACAATTTTTCGGTCAAGTCACCTCAATACCTTTCATTCAATAGGTATCATAAGTTGATAATTACATCCAAAAAGGGTATAGGGGCCTTCGGGGATCAAAGAGAGACAAAAACATACAAAACGAGATTCTGGGCTGACCTGCGAAGCCACCTGCGCCCACAGGTGGTTGAGGTGCGGCCGCAGGTGACCCTTGGCCCTGTCCAGGGCCACCTGCATTGGCATCTGTGCCCGCAGGTGCCCTGTCTGCGAGGGCGGGTGCCCGTTTCGGCCAAAAAGGGTCTTTTTTGGGTCCTTTTTTTTTGTAATAAATGGTCCTAGGCCATAAGTAAGCTTCTCTTTACATATTTTAGGTCACTTGGATGTCAACTAACCATCATGGTTTCACAACACACATAAATATCACAAAAACCACATTTTCCTTTCAATACACCACTAATTCCATGACCAATTTCATGACAACAATCCCACAAGTTATACACATAAAGAAAGCAAGTTAAGAACATAACCACATATTATATGTTGATATTTAATCCATCAAACTCACTTCCTTCAAGACCACAAGTCCACTTTCAAGTTTAGAAGGCAAAACCGTTCACCGATTAAGCAAAAGTACATTGTTTTACACATAGTGAACTGTCCAACACTTTGCCAAGATAACCAACATGATTTATACACCATATTAAGCATATAATATACTAAACCATAAGAATAAACACTTACCAAAACTTGCAAGAGAGTGATCTTGTCCAAAGGAGAATAGTTGCCTTAGGGTTATAAGATGAGAAATATCTTTAGAAAAGTCTAGACTTGGCATGTGTGTTACAATGAATAAAAATCTGATTTTTTTGTGCTTTATATAGTCCTTGTAGTCATCCTTAGCCACATTAAATGTGTGTTTTGTTCAATACCAAGAATGGGTCATTTTCATTTGGGCCATGCCTTTTTGCTTCAATTTGGGCCTCATTTTAGCCCCAAATCACAAGATTAAATTCAGCCCATCAAATTTAATGTCTATTACCCCAACAATCCCATGTTTAAATGATTCCATAAATGGTACGGTAATTAAATAGGTTCGGAAATGTACGGGGTGTTACATCCTTCCCCCCCTTAAAAACATTCGTCCTCGAATGTTCGTGACATCATCCAATTTACAACAAATGGACCTTTATGTTAGCATATACACATATACACGTAATGCTTATAGATACTTACTTGTTATTGCTCCACTTCCGCATCTTGAACTTTCTCTTCTACTTGAAACAAATGAGGGTACTTGGACTTCATTATTTCTTCAGCTTCCCATGTGATCTCTTCTACTTGTTGATTTCTCCAAAGTACCTTTACGGAAGCTATGTCTTTGTTTCTTAGCCTCTTCACTTGTCTATCCAGAATAACAATAGGTATCTCTTCATAGGTGAGATCCTCCGTAACTTGTACAGCTTCAATGGGAGCAAAACGAGATGGATTTTCTATGCACTTTTGAAGCATCGAAACATAAAATACTGGATGAACTGTGGAGAGTTCTTGGGGTAGTTTCAATTCATACACAACTTGCCCAAATCTCCTGATAATTTTATATGGGCCTATATAATGTGGACTCAACTTCCCTTTCTTTCCAAATTTCATTACCCCTTTCATTGGTGACACCTTTAAGAAATCACCTATTGCAAATTTGAGCCCTCTTCTTCTAACATCAGAATATGACTTGTGTCGACTTTGGGCCGTTTGAAGTCGCTGTTGGATCACTTTAACTTTCTCCATAGCTTGATGAACAAGATCTGGCCCAAGTAAAGCAGTTTCACGCGCTTCAAACCATCCAATTGGTGACCTACACTTCCTTCCATATAAAGCTTTGTAAGGTGCCATTTTGATACTTGAATGATAGCTATTGTTGTAGGCAAATTCAATAAGAGGTAGATGATCATCCCAGCTACCTTGAAAGTCCAATGTACAAGCTCGTAGCATATCTTCAAGTGTTTGGATAGAACGTTCTGCTTGTCCATTTGTCTGAGGATGAAATGTTGTTGTAACACCTCGTACATTCCCAACCCTACTTGACGACATTGAACAATGATTATGTAGGTGTCGAGAGCCATACGTGTGTATTTTGTAATGCTAAGGATGAGAAAAATTGAATTTGGCCTCGTATATGTGATTAAACCTTTGTGGAAGTGTTTTGTGATTTTCATGGGACAGTTGTGGGGTTCAAAACGAGGTTAAGAGGACCTCTAAACAAAGGATATTAAGGTTAAGAAGTGAGTTAAAGAATAGGACTTGAAGTATCTAACCGAACCCGCGAAGAAAAGTCGAAAAATGCAATTTTTGACAAAATTTAAGGAGGGGCGCGTTTGGGACCGTGCCACGCCGCTCTGGGCTAAAATTTTTAGCCCAGAGGCAGTAGGTTGGCGCGCCCAGGAGCGTGCCACCTTGGGTTTTTCACTTTTTCGAAAATTGGAAATTTCTAAGTCCCAAGGGTATCCGGGGACGTACTGAGCCGATTTTTGCCACGTATCTTCTACAACATGTATGAAATGATTCAAATATTATATTGGTATGATAAAATTACTCGAGAATGAATTTGGGGTCAAAATAATGATTTTACCCTTTTGGGCAAAATAGGTCATACGTGGCTAGAATCGCTTGTTCTTGGGATCGAGGCTACGGTTATGAATAACGTGAGTGGGAATATTGTTGTAACATGTATTAGATGACTTGAACACGAGAAATTATTGATTTTACTGGGTTAAGTGAATTGGGCCCCAAAAGGGCCCAAAAATGAAAAGAATGCATGGCCCAAAATGGGTCAAATGACCCATTCTTGCAAGACCTTCTAGACCAAGCATTTAATGCTTTATAAGTGGCTAAGGATGGACATAAATGCTTATAAAAGGGACCAAAAATCTGATTTTTTGGTCATTTGGAAGCTCATGCCTTTTGGTCTATTTTTCAACATTATTTTCTCTCAAACCCTAGAAGCTCAAAGACAACCCTTGAAGCAAGATCATCATATTCCAAGCCTTGGTAAGTAATTATCCTCATGGATTAACATATTATATGCATGATATATTATGTATATCTTGATAGTTATGTTGGCAAGGTGGTGAATGGTGTATTTTTGGTTTTGGTGGAAGATGTGTCATCTTTGTGATTTAAAAGTGAAAAGAGACTTGATGTCTTAATGAAAGAGCATGGTATGGATAAAATATGAACATGTATGGTGTTATTTTGTTGTTAAACATGTTATTTTCATATAAGTGTAAAGTATGGGATTTTGGCCGATTTGTTGTTGTGAGGTGTATTGAAGGAAATTGATGGCATAATTATGATGTGGTTATAATGGAGAGTGGAAAGTGTGAACTTGGCATGACATGCTATTGGTTATCATGTGATGGTCAATGTTGGGAATATTGTGGGATATTTGGACTAATACTTTCATGAATGGTTGTGTCAAGTGGGACATGGCATGTTTAAAGGCAAACATGAGAATGTTACTTATTATATGCATTACGTAGTTGGTGGTTAATGTTGGCTCCGTTGTGTATTTGTGTTGTAGAGTGGAACATAAGGAAGGATCGGAACGATTGTGTGCGCATTTAAGATTGTGTGTTGGTATTGAGAATACAAGGTATGTAAGGTTACTTTGTTCGTATCTTTTTGCGGTACGTCGTATTCACATTGGCATTATGCTAGTCCTATCCCGAAATTTGCTAAGGTATTCTATATCCGTTTAGAAATGGTTCCTAGTACATATTCCCTACTCATTGATCACTCGGGAATTGTATGTCTCACATTCGTTAGTCAATGTTCCAAAAGCCCAAAAAGGTTATGTTCCAAAGTGCCAATAGTGGCTATACACATACCTCTTGTTCATTGACTTGTGTTGCATGATTCCAATAATGTTATCTATTGTTGAGTCCTATACTCCTCATTCATGAGTTATTGTGGTTCATGGGTTACATAATTATGGACATGTTCCAAAAGTCTCAATCATGTTGTGTTCTTGAGTTTCCAAGAATGTTGTGGCTATGTACATACGTTAATCTCTCATCACTGACTGTATCACTCTCTCATAAGAGGATGAATCAATTCCTCACAAGTATCAATCAAATAAAAGTAAAAGAATTAAGTAATGCTTAATTGGTTGTTGTTGAGCACAGGGGGCAATCCAGAGGGGTGAACACCCTGGTCGGAACGAACCTGTTTTGTTGGAATGGATCGCAATCTAAGGGGCATAAGCCTGGCTGGAACGATCCTAAAACTATGCTATGATGGATCGCAATCTAAGGGGCATAAGCCTGGTTGGAACGATCCCAATAGTATGTTATTTACCCACTGATCAGTTGGGGCCCGGGTACGTTATGATGTGAGCAATGAGGAATAAATCATAAAGAGAAGAACTTAATTTATGTAAGCTACACTGTTCCACATATGCAAATCGATGAGTTGTTCATGTTGCCTATCCTATTACATTTTGATTCTATTGATGTCTTTATAACAAGTTTCTTATGGCCTTACATACTCAGTACATTCTCCGTACTGACCCCTCTCGGGGGATTTACCTTACTTGCTGCAGGCGCAGGTACTAGTAGGCCTCCGCTGTAGGTTGCGGATCTTTTGCCGACTTTTGGTGAGCTCCAGTTGGTTCGGGGCTTTCTTAGTTGCTATGTACATTCATTTTGGTATTGTATATGAGTATAGAGAGGGGTGTTGTCCTGAATCTAGGGTTGTCATAGCAATGTATCTGTAGAGGCTTTTGTAGACTTATGTGGGAATAGATCCGTTTCCATATCCATGAATTTTGCATAGTTGCATAGGGTTTCATCAGGTCCATATGAGGAGATGCATGCGAGTGTTCATAAGCAAAGATTGGTTCTCTCGGTCCATGTCGGCTTCGGGTGCCAGTCCGGCCCGAATGGGATTTCGGGTCGTGACAAAAGTGGTATCAGAGCAGTTCGTTCTAAGGGTATCTACAAAGCCGTGTCCGAGTAGAGTCTTGTTCATAGATGTGTTGTGCACCACATTTATGAGCAGGAGGCTATGGGGCATTTAGGATGTTGTTCCTTTTCTTCATTCCTAGATCGTGCAGTAGAGCCAGTGTTGTAAGTTAGATTATATCTGACCATGTCGATTGGTTTTCTGTGCTATAGAAACTGCCGATGACAAGAAGAGATAAAGGCAAGGGTAAGCAGGTTGACATGCTTGTCGAGGAAGGAGCGAGTAGATCACCACCTGACTCAGCTAGTCAAGGTGGTGCTGATACTGAATTTGCATCAAGGGTTTCTCGTACTTTTCCAGCTTCAGAAGAGCGGGGAAAGAGAGTAGTATCTTCGGGACTGCCCGACAATACCATTGAGCAGGACTTGATGAGTGCAGTACAAATATTGACCTGTGTAGTTGCTGCACAAGCTCAAAGACAAGCTCTTATGCAGCAGAAGGGGGGACAAAGGCAGAGAGAGAGGATGAAAGAGGTGGAAGAAAGATCGCCAAAAAAGGCTAAACCCATGGGACAAAACATGACGTCCCAAGGAGGAATTGGGCATAGGACTTTTCACAAACCACTTAGGCCATCGTTTCCCCATACCACCACAATTACTCCTCCTCTATTCCAAGGGTTGAGAAGCAACCAGTTTGGGCAAGGAGGTGAGATTCAGGGTTTACGTACAGTGGGGTACCAAGCACAAGACAGTATGACCCGCCCGAGGTTTCATCGTCGGTTGTGCCAGCGCTGCGGGAGGTTTCATGCAGGTGAATGTCGGTTTGGACAGAATGTTTGCTATTATTGCGGCATGCCAGGGCATGTGGCAAGGGTGTGTCCACAAAGGAACACAGGTTGCATGGCACGACCCACGGGACCAACCTTTGTATCGACATCATATGTGCCTCTTCTAGGTAGAGGTGCACAAGCTGCTGGTCATGCCAAGGGTGCTAGAGGAGAAGCTAGCTCTAGTAACATCCAGGGCAGTACCTACGCCGTGGTAGATCGGCAGAAATTTGAGGCTTCTACTGATGATGCAGCAGGTATATGATCTGTTGTTATTTCTTAACATATTTACATTGATTGATTTGGGGATTTACCCTATCCTGTGTTATTCCATTGATTGTTGAAAAAAAAAAACAAGAAGAAGAAACTTTGTGAAAGGATAGTAGAAGTTTTAGTTCATCCATTTGAAACAACTCTACACCAAAAGGGGAAATTATTGTGGCTAAAAGAACGCGACATGATTGTGTGGTAACGATGTGGGGTTACACTACATTGGTTAATCTTATGAATTGCAAACGGTGGATGTTCATGTGATCATGGGAATGAATTAGTTAGTTTCTTGTTATACCACGGTGAATTGCCAAGGTATATTTTCACTATCCATACGAACATGTTCCTGAGTGGAAGAGTAATGTGGGGGTACCAAGGAAACATTGTATTGTCTATTGTAAAGGGACGAAATTGATAGCCAAGGGGTAGGTATGCCAGTTAGTACAAAAGCGTAAGATTGATGCAAAACCACCAAGTCCTCAATAGGTTTTGATGGTCAAATGACTTTCTTGATATATATGCCGGATGCATTTCCAGGCTTACCCCCGAAACAGGAAGTAGAGCTTAATATACCATGGCCCCAGTAACGCTATAGGAATGAAACAGAGCAATTAAGAGAGCGCATCTATGTGAATGTGGAGAAAAAAAAATACTTGAGAACGTGCATTGACTATTAGCAGTTGTGTAAAGTACCGAGTAAGCACAACTATCCCCTCTTAAGAATTGACGATTGGTTGATCAGTTACAGGGTGCCAAGTGTGAAGTTCCTTTTTATCAAAAGGATTATATTCACTCATTCTTGCACTAAATGTCTCGATAACAAAAGTAACTTGGGCTCGGGTTATCACCAAGTCAGAGTTAGAAACAAAAATGTACCCAAGACAGACTTGGGACCACGTTCTGACTGTAACGGTTCTTAAGTTATGTCATTGGGACTAACAAATGTACCAGCTACTGTTCTGGAGCGGATGAATAGGGTGTGCAAACTCTTGTTTGATGTATGTGTAACCATGTTCATGGTTGATATTCTGGTTTAATCAAGATCACGAGAGGACCATGTCAATTATGTACGGTAGGTGTTACAAGATGGGATCGTCAGGGGAATGCCAAGTTCTCCAAGTATGAATTTAGGATAAAATCCATAGCGTTTTACGGTCACATTGTATAGGATGACAGAATGAAGGTCGATACACTAAAGATAGAAACAGTGAAACGCAAAAAGTGGCTAAGGCCTGCGATGCTTACAAAGATTCTTCATTTCTTTGGGTTGGTTGGTGATCGAGGAGCATGACTAAAGGAGTTTCTTCTATCCCTGGACCCTTACCAGCGCTAATATACAAAGTAACTCAATTTCAACGGAGTGATGCATATGAAACAAGTTTCGAAGAGTTAGAAGGTAAATTAGCTTCTACACCAGTTTTATATTTCTCTAAGCCACAAAGGTTATGCAATGTATGGTGATACTTCCGAGGTTGGCCTCGGATGTGTGTTGATGCAGTATGATGATTCGCTAATAGCGTATGCCTCACGGCAGTTGTGGTCATATGAGAGAAACTATATCACACATGATCTTGAGGTAACAGGTGTGGTAGTTATTTGAAAGATATGAAGATATGACACTACTACGTAGGGTTCACATTGAGATATAAACACCGATCATAAGAGTTTGCATACACTTTGGGTAGAAGGACTTAAATCTGAGGAAGGGAAGATAACTCAAATTATAAGAGATTAAGATAAGATACATAGATCGTATTCAGGAAAAGCAGATGTGGTGGTCGATGCATTAGGCCGCAAAGCACTAGGAAGTACTGATGGTCGGTCCATGGGGACACAAGGTATAGGAAGAATCTATATATTAGACTGCAGTTACTAGAAACGCCAGATCAAATGGTTATAGCGCAAAATGCGGTAAAGTCCTTATTCGTAGAGGTGAAGGAAAAGCAACATGTGAATCCTATGTTTGATTCGGAAAAAAAAAAAAAAAGAACGTAACACAAGGGTCGATGAGATTTGACCTTACGCACGAGGGAAATAAAGTAGAACCGAAGCACATCATTCATAGAATTCTATTGTCATTGGGAGAGAAACAAAAACGTACCATGGGTTGGTAAGAAGACATTGGCGAGGCAATATAAAGAAAAAAAAAAGAACAAGCAAGTGTAACTCCTTGACCGAATTATCAATAGGTAATAATAGAGCATCAGAAAACCTGGAGGTTATATGCCATGTATATGTTGTCCAGGTTAAAATAAGACATGGTTAACATGGGTTTTATTGCAAGTTTGCCTCATACACATAAGGGTTGCCTTATATCTATTTTGGGAATTTTGATTCCACATGAGAGCTAGTTGACAGGTTTACCTACATAACACATGTTTCCTTTCAAGACCACTAACATGGTTGACGAATATGCGAGGTTAGTTATTAAAGAGGAAGTACAACTATACGGAGTTCTAAAATGCTCAATTTACTACATAGGTTTGGAAGTTGGTCCATATGAGGAGATGCATGCGAGTGTTCATAAGCAAAGATTGGTTCTCTCGGGCCATGTCGGCTTCGGGTGCCAGTCTGGCCCGAATGGGATTTCGGGTCGTGACAGTTGTACTCAGATTTACTTATGTACCTAAGCTCTTCTGAAAAGATCTCCAAAAATGTGCAGTAAATTGAGCTCCCCTGTCTGATATAATGGAAATTGGAATCCCATGTAATTGCACTACTTCTTTAATATACAACCGTGCATATTCTTCAGCTGTATAGGTGGTCTTAACTGGTAGGAAATGCGCTGACTTGGTAAGCCTGTCAACTATTACCCATATGGAATCAAATTTCCGCAGTGTACGAGGCAAACCTGTGATGAAATCCATGTTAATCATATCCCATTTCCAGACTGGAAGATTGATACATTGCATATAACCTCCAGGTTTCTGATGCTCTACTTTTACTTGTTGACAATTTGGACATTGAGCTACAAATTTTGCAATGTTCTTCTTCATATTGCCCCACCAATACATTTCTTTCAAATCATGGTACATTTTGGTAGCTCCCGGATGAATAGAATATCGTGAATGATGTGCCTCTGTCATAGTTCGTCTCCTTAGCTCATCTATATCCGGTACACACAATCTACCTTGGCATTGAAGTACTCCCTCTTGCGTAAGATCAAATGCCTTTGTCAAAACTTATTGTACATTCTCTTTCAGCTGAAATAAAATAGGATCCATATACTGCTTCTCTTTCACCTCAGCTACTAATGAAGATTCTACTGCATTTTGCACAATAACCCCTTCATCTGGAGATTCAAGAAGACGAACTCCCAAGCTAGCTAGTTGATGTAGATCCTTGACTATACATCGCTTCTCCGTCAACTGACCATTAGTGCTTCCTACTGCTTTGCGACTTAGTGCATCAGCTACCACATTTGCTTTTTTTTTTTGGATGATATAGGATATCAATATCATAATCTTTTAAGAGTTCAAGCCACCTCCGATGCCTCAGATTTAAGTCTTTTTGCTTAAAGATATATTACAAACTTTTGAGATCAGTATATACGTCAACATGAACTCCATACAAATAATGGCGCCATATCTTCAAAGCAAATACCACAGCTGCTAACTCAAGATCATGTGTGGGATAGTTTCTCTCATGTGGTCGCAACTGTCGTGAGGCATAAGCTATTACATTACCGTGCTGCATCAATACACAGCCTAGGCCAACTCCGAAAGCATCACAATATACTGCATACCCTTCTGTGCCTTCCGAAAGTACCAATACCGGTGTGGAAGTCAATTTATCTTTCAGCTCTTGGAAACTTTTCTCACATGCATCGTTCCACTGAAACTTAACTGCCTTGTGTGTAAGCTTCGTTAAAGGTGCAGCAATGGAAGAAAACCCTTCAACAAACCTGTGATAATAACCTGCCAACCCAAGAAAACTATGAATTTTCGTAGCGTCGTAGACCTCGGCTAATTCTTCACGGCCTCTATCTTTTGTGTATCAACCCTTATCCCTTCGTCTGACACAATGTGACCCAAGAATGCTACGAATTTTAACCAAAATTCATATTTAGAGAACTTTGCATACAACTTACGCTCACGAAGAATTTGTAACACCTGCCGTAAGTGATTAGCATGGTCCTCTTGTGATCTTGAATAAACCAGGATGTCATCTATAAACACCATCACGAACACGTCTAGAAATGGCTTAAACACCCTATTCATCAAATCCATGAAAACAGCTGGTGCATTTGTTATTCCAAATGACATAACTAAAAATTCATAATGGCCATACCGTGTTCGGAAAGCTGTTTTGGGTATATCTTTTTCTCTAACTCTGACTCGATAGTAACTCGATCTCAAGTCAATCTTTGAAAAATATTTGGCACCCTGTAACCAAAGAAATCTTTAATTCTGGGGAGGGGATATTTGTTCTTGATCTTTACCTTATTCAATTGCTGATAGTCAATGCACATTCTCAGTGTGTCATCTTTCTTTCGTACAAATAATACTGGTGCACACCACGGGGACATACTAGGCCTTATGAATCCCTTATCCAGTAAATTTTTTAATTGCTCCTTTAATTCTCGCAATTCTGCTGGAACCATTCTATACGGAGGAATAGAGATAGGCTGAGTGCCTGGAATCACATCAATACCAAACTCTGCTTCCCGTTCTGGGGGTAAACCTGGAAGATCCTCAGGAAATAAATCAAGGAATTCATCGACCACTGGAATCAACTGAGGAGTTAGTGGTTCCACATCAGTATCTTTCACTCTTACTAAGTGACATATGTACCCCTTGGCTATCATTTTCCTAGCTTTAAGATAGGAAATAAATTTACCTCTCGGTGCCCCCATATTACCCGTCCATTCAAGTACTTTCTTTTGTGGAAAATGAAAATGCACATTCTTAGCTCGGTAATCTATCGTGGCATAACAAGAAGCCAACCAATCCATACCCATTATGACATTAAAATCCACCATTTCTAGTTTAATGAGATCAGCCAACGTATCATGATCACACACAGTTACTACATAATTACGATATACTCTTTTTGCAACAATAGATTCACCAACTGGTGTAGATACTTCAATTGACTTAATTAATAATTTTGGTGTTCTTTCAAATTTTACAGCAATCAATGGAGTAACATATGACAACGTAGAACCCGGATCAATCAATGCATATACATTATGCGAAAGTACGGATAATGTACCTGTGACTACATCAGGAGAAGCCTCCGAATTCTGTCGGTTCATTAGAGCATAGGTACGATACTAGGCTCCACTGGAACTAGTTACTCCTCTGGCACCTCTACCACGACCAGCAGGTTGTACACCTCTGCCTAGGGAAGGAACCGATGATGATGATGCAATGGCTGATCCCGTAGGTCATGCTATACTACCCATGCCTCTCTATGGACACTCTCTCATCATGTGCCCCGACATACCGCACCAAAAGCAAGCAGTCATCCCTAACCGGCATGTACCTGAATGAGTCCGTCCGCAGTGCTGGCATAACTGACGAGAAAATCCTGCCGCCTGTGAACCTTGAATTCCACTACTCTGCCCATCTTGACTGCCTCTAAACCCTCGAAATTGAGAGTGTGTGCCTGTTGTGGAATAAGAGAATGATGGTCTAGGCGGTCTAGAAAAAATTCGAGGCCTAGATTCTCCTTGGGACACCATAGACTGTCCCATAGGTCTAGCCCTCTTTGACTGTCCTCTTTCAAATTCGTGCACCCTCCTTCTTTGCCTCTGATATTCCATCTTCTGTGCAAAAGCCTGTATTCTGGCTATATCCATATCTTTTTTCACAGCAGCAATGGTACAGTCCGTCACCAAATATGGCTCTAATATGTCCACATATCGATGGACTCTGTCTTCTATTGTAGCCACTACATTTGGAGCATATCGAGCCAAAGAATTAAACTGAAGACTGTATTCTCTGACACTCATATTCCCTTGACGGAGATTTAAGAACTGATCCGCATAAGCCTCTCGGATCTCATATGGAAGATAGTGATCAAGGAATGCCATTTTAAATTCTTCCCAATTAGGTGGATTTGCACCGATACCACGAGATCTCTTCCAATTTCATACCACAATACAACTTCTCCTTTCAATCTATAGGCTGCAAGCTCAACTGTTTCTACACTAGTCACGTGCATAACATCTAGAGCCCTTTGGATTTGGTCCACGAAATCCTGTGGATCTACTTTCGAATCTGGCTCGGTAAATATGGGAGGGTCTAATTTCAGAAAATCTTGTGTCCGCCGACTAGCTACTCTAGTCGCGCCATCCTCACTTGTCATTGGACCAACTTGTCCCTGAGTTTGTGCCGCAACTATCTGAGTCCACATATGCACTGCATTTCTTAAATCCTGGTCAGTGGCATTCATAGGCGGTTCTGCAGGTACTTCTCTACTCTTCGACTCTTCTGGAGTTGGAAAAGTAGAAGAAGACCGCGATGCAATTTCGGTGTCAGCTCCACCTTGAATAGCTTGGTCAGGTGGTGATTTACTCGTGCCTTCTCCGGCAAGCATATCTACCTGCTTACCTTTGCCCCTACCTCCTCTTGTCATCGACATTTTACTATAACAAAGAAAACCAATTCCAATGGTCAGATATAATTCCACCTACAACATTGACTCTATTGCACGATCTAGATATGAAGAAAATAAACAACTCCTAAATGTCCCGTAGCCTCCTGCTTATAAATATGGTGCACAACACATCCATAAGCAAGACTCTACTCATACACGGCTTTGTAGACACCCTTAGGACGACCTGCTCTGATACCACTTTTGTCACGCCTCGAATTCCCACGAGGCGGACTGGCACCCAAACCCGTTATGGCCCGAGAGAACCAATCATGCATGTCTCTGTATGAATATCTTTCTATCTCATGTAACTATAAGATACCAATAACGGAAGTCATGGAGAAACATATGATATATATGAAACTAGGCCGTTAAGGACATCAAGTCAAAAACATGTGTTCTTTCATTCATCTTTCCACGTACGTCTACAAAGCCTCTAACAGATACTTGTACATAACCAACCTAAAGTCGGGACAAGTCCCCGCTTTATACAAAATCTACAATACCAAAACAAATGTACACATGTGACTTGGAAAGCCCCGAACCAACAGGAGCTCACCAAATATCTGCAAATGACCCGCAACCTACTGTGGAGGTCTACTAGCACCTGTGCCTGCAGCAAGTAAGGTAAGTCCCCCAAGGGACGTCACTACAAAAAATGTAATGAGTATGTAAGGCTATAAGAAACTGCATCATGCATAATAACTTCAATGGAATCAAATATAAGAGATTAATCAATATAGATAAACCATCGCTCTATGTATTTGGAATCATGTATATTGCTTTCATTACTTTCTTTACTTCTATGTTTATTCATCATTACCTATGTCATATCGTACCTGGACCCCAGCTGATCAGTGGGTATTAACATAACATAACGTTATATTGGGATCAGCCCGAGCTAGGCTTATGCCTCTAGAGCTGCCACCCATAAATCAATATATCAGGTTCGGGTCGAGCTAGGTTCTTACCTCTAGAGCTGCCACCCATAAACCAATATATCAGGTTCGGCTCGAGCTAGGTTCTTACCTCTAGAGCTGCCCCCTGTTAGGTTTGGCCCGAGATAGGCTTATGCCTCTAGAGCTGCCCCCTGATCCAATAATCTCGGGATCGGCTTGAGCTGGGCTTATGCCTCTAGAGCTGCCACCCGTACTCTTACAACCAACAACTATGCATTACTTTACTTCTTTACTTTTGAGAGATTGATATGTTGATAGTCATAACATTATTGAATCTTTGGAACATCAGTCCATGATTAAGAGACATATGAACAACAACATGTGATAACTTGACATGAGATACTTTGAGATATTTTGAAATGAGAAACAAGCTCGGTAACAATGAGGACAATAGATGCTGCCAAAGGATACTGAAAAGAGTAACCTTACATACACATTCTTCCCAATATGAATACAGAGTCCTATATGTGAATACAATAATCCAGCTCCTTCCTTACGTGTTACTCTACAACACAAGTACATTACGGAGCTCACGTTAACAACTAGCTACTTTACAAGTGCATAAGACGACAATGAGTTACATGACTGCCCTATAACGTCATTTCACCCTTTACAATACAATTCACTGCATTACCATCCCTACAATACCATAACATTCCACACATTGACCAAGACATCATAAACAATAGCATTTCACTCCAAGTTTACCCTTTACGCTTCCTTATTAACATTACGTCACAATTATTCTGTCAAGTCACCTCAATACCTTTCATAACAACAATCCATAATTGATATAATCCAACATGCCTCCAAACGACCCCTCAAAGTCATTCAATAGGTATCATAAGTTGATAATTACATCTAAAAAGGGTATAGGGGCCTTCGGGGATCAAAGAGAGACAAAAACATACAAAACGAGATTCTGGGCTGACCTGCGAAGCCACCTGCGCCCGCAGGTGGTTGAGGTGCGGCCGCAGGTGACCCTTGGCTCTTTTTAGGGCCACCTGCGTTGGCATCTGTGCCCGCAGGTGCCCTGTCTGCGAGGGCGGGTGCCCGTTTCGGCCAAAAAGGGTCTCTTTTGGGTCCTTTTTTTGTAATAAATGGTCCAAGGCCATAAGTAAGCTTCTCTTTACATATTTTAGGTCACTTGGATTCCAACGAACCATCATGGTTTCACAACACACATAAACATCACCAAAACCACATTTTCCTTTCAATACACCACTAATTCCATGACCAATTTCATGACAACAATCCCACAAGTTATACACATAAAGAAAGCAAGTTAATAACATAACCACATCTTACATGTTGATATTTAATCCA
The DNA here is from genome assembly GCA_031232105.1 of Capsicum rhomboideum. Taxonomy (NCBI): domain Eukaryota; kingdom Viridiplantae; phylum Streptophyta; class Magnoliopsida; order Solanales; family Solanaceae; genus Capsicum; species Capsicum rhomboideum. Next base: position 35,753,083 of record CP124719.1, read on the forward strand.
TCAAACTCACTTCCTTCAAGACCACAAGTCCACTTTCAAGTTTAGAAGGCAAAACCCTTCACCGATTAAGCAAAAGTACACTGTTTTACACATAGTGAACTGTCCAACACTTTGCCAACATAACCAACATGATTTATACACCATATTAAGCATATCATATACTAAACCATAAGAATAAACACTTACCAAAACTTTCAAGAGAGTAATCTTGTCCAAAGGAGAATAGTTGCCTTAGGGTTTGAAGATGAGAAATATCTTTAGAAAAGTCTAGACTTGACATGTGTGTTACAATGAATAAAAATCTGATTTTTTTGTCCTTTATATAGTCCTTGTAGTCATCCTTAGCCACATTAAATGTTTGTTTACTTGGTCAATGCCAAGAATGGGTCATTTTCATTTGGGCCATGCCTTTTTGCTTCAATTTGGGCCTCATTTGAGCCCCAAATCACAAGATTAAATCCAGCCCATCAAATTTAATGTATAATAGCCCAACAATCCCATGTTTAAATGATTCCATAAATGTTACGGTAATTAAATAGGTTAAAAAATGTACGGGGTGTTACAATCATGTATAATTGGTATCAATAAAATATAATTGGTATAAACTACAACTTCCCGTTAAACATGGAGTCTTAGTTGACAAAATAAAAATAGAATCATACCTAAAGCTGGTATCCTGACGGAGCTCACTCTCTGCTGCATCATTAAAAAAAAAGCACAAGTTAGATAGCAAGAAGGAAACCATCAAAATTTGTATAGTGAAGACTACAAGCAGTTCAATGTTTATGAGCAAATTCCAGGAAAATTGACACACTACTAAGAAGGGTGATCGACATGGCAATAGACCAACATATCCATAATGCACGAAAAAAATCAACAACTCAATATAAAAGGTGAAATGCAAAATGTTCACCAATTGTAGCATGTAAACAATTATTCTAATACATGAATAAGAAATCTATACAATCAGGAACTTACGAGGCGTGCACATATACATGTCATTATCCCATGCCACAATTAAGGCCAACGCCCCCCTAATCGAATGTATTCGAGGACTAGAGAAGTAGATGCCTACTGCGAGAATATTAACCATAGCAGGAAACAAATCGATGGGTTAAAACTTAAAAAGTGGGAAATGCATCTAGCTTGTGACAACACCTAACATACAACATTTCAATCTATTAACTAATGCATTGATCACATGTCAAGTTTGCTGGGACATCAAACATTTTGTCAGGCAAACCAATATAATTTAAAGTGCCCGTTACTAGAAGTACAATGAAAGGAGAGTTGGATTAGAGAAAAAAACAAACAAGAAGAGGTTGTATTCCTATTTTTATCCCTTTAATCTGATTGTAAAGCTACATAATTTATATATTTAATAAAAATAAATTAAATAAAACTTATCATATAAGTTTACGTTACTTCTAACCTTGATAGAGATGAGCTAGCAAGAAGTTGCATTTTCTTAGCATTTCCTCTTGGCGTGCCACTACAGTATTCAATTGAGAATTTAATGCTTGTATCTACAATTGCAGGTCTTGTATTTGACCCTGCTGGCCTTTTATCTGTGATTGTTGTCTTTCTACCACAGTTTCAGCTGCATTTAGTCATTTCTGTAACTCATTTTGGACACTAGCAGCTTCCTATTTTGCCTTTTTGAGGGAGTCTTCTAACTCTGTTGTTCTTCTTTGTGTTGCTCTTGTAGTATTAGGTTTAGGACCATAAACAAGACCTTTTATGTACCTAGACTTTGCACCAAGTTTAGGATCCACAATTTCATCAATAGTCATGGAAGACTCTCCAAAAGTATATGGAGCTTTCAAATCTTTCATATTGTTCTGCATAAAAATATTAATACATTTAAAGGAGAAGACATGAAGAATATTAATCAGAAAAATGCAATGGTATGCTACTAAAATATTATTTATTTACATAGTAAGTCTCAGCCTCTACAGATGACCATCCTTTTTCACTCGTGTAATGAGTATGCTTCTAGAACTCGATTCTGTCAGGCTCTACACCTTCAGGTTCCTTTTTACCCTGTATAACAAAAAAATAATAAAATAGTACTTAGAGGTATCTGACTAAAGTGGGCTACAACTTACAAGCTCTGCAACAAACAAGCCTATTCTCAATCAAAAGGATCTACCAACTACTCCTAGGTGATTTTCAGAAAGTGCATTGGATAGGGTTGGTGTGTAGCAACAAAGAATGTCCAAAGTGGACATTTATCTTGAAGTTAGCACTACTTAACAAGTTATATCCACCAAGGATAGATTAGACAATTGGGGCATTGATACATAGCCGCAGAGTGTACTGTGTAACACAAAACCAGAAAATATAAACCATTTATTTTTCAAATCTGAGGTAGCTGCGGAAATTTGAAAGTAATTTGCTTCAGTGGCAAGGTATTCAGAGGTATAATCTAGATTGACCGGTTGAAATCTAATGGGCTGTGAGGTTTAGTTCTGGCAAGAGTTAAGGTGCTATAATTTTCAAAATGGATTTGTCTTTTGTTGTATACCATGTTTGGGCTGAAAGATATGCAGTTATTTTCCAGAAGAAGAGGAGGACAGTGCAGGTTATTACTAGGCTCATTATCCAGGAGGTGTATCTTAGAGCTATTTGACACCAAGATTCAAAGCCTATATCCAGAACTTCAACAACTACCCGTAAATTAGGCATGATTCTGGATAGATAAGATATAGATAAATGTAGGTGTATTGCTTACTAGGGCTTCATGTCCAGTAGAAGATTTACTGTTTTCTTCTTTGAGCTGTAACTTTCCACTTTTGGTAATAAAATATTTATTTAGCAAACAACACAATATGAATAGTACTAAAGTATCATTAGTAAAAAGAATAAAAAAGGTATAACTTGCAATTTCAGCACGTGCTTTTGACCCCATGAAATGATTAGATTTGAGCTTAGTTCGATTGGCCTTGTTTATTTTGCATCGTTTCTACAAAGAAAATATAAATATCATAACTTAAATAACAACGAGAATAACATGAATATAAATTACCTCATGCTCTTCATTGCTCCACATGTCACAAAGACTATTCAAATTTTCTAGGGTCAACTCTTGCACTTCAATTTTACGAGCTTCTTCCACAGAGCATGCACTTTCAAATACTTGTTTAAACTTGTAGTGCCATTGTCGGCTTTTATTTTTCAGAATATCCTCACAACTATGTTTCACATAATGCTCGTTCAAATTAATCTCAAACCTCTCCTAAAAACAAATAAGTTTTGAAGAAACACACAAAACAATCAAAATCCCTTTATATTAAAATTATAAATTTGAACTATATGACAAAAATAATCATGTTTGAGTACTCTAGAGCCATAAGGAGTAAGCTTTTGCATGGCAATGACTGCCTAGGCAAGCACAAGATCTCTGATACTGCAATTTACAGAATGGCCTTGATAGCATAAGTTTTACAATATTTGGATTGAGAGGAATAAATTGTCTTCCATGCTAAAAGTACTGATCCATAGGTTGTTATCTTCTTTAGAGGATCACTGAGGAAGATTTTAGGAAGGAAGCTTGAAGAGATGAATGTATACCCCTAGTTGTTGTTTTAGTAGTTGATTTGATGTACTAGATGTTTGTTTTCTAGTTTGCTAGCTGCTCTATTGAAAAAATTCTTGTTATTTTTTATAAAAACAGAGAATAGGAATCTTAGAGAAGAAAGCGAAAGAGAGCATGTCTGAAATTACTACTAAATAGAGCAAATTTTTGTTGTGAACTTGTGTAGAAAGAAGGAGAACTTTGGGTAAAATGGGTACATGAATACTATGGAAGAAGAAGAAATGTAGCAATCTGGGAAGATGTCCAAACAGGCATCTTGGATACTAAAAAAACTATTGAAAGCTACGATGTAGCTGAAGCTGGAGTGAGTATGATGGATCTAGAAAGTATGCCTATATTTTCCACCAAAAAACTGTATGTGAAGCTTAGAAGGGATTATCAGAAGGTTCCATGGAGAAGGCTCACTTGCAACAATGGTGGACCTCCTAAATGGACATTCATATTTTACTTGGCCATTATGGAGAGACTATTCACTAGGGATAGACTATTTGTATTGGGTGTTACTGATCAAAAGGCATATTTCGATGTGAAGTAGAAGATGAGAATGTGGAGCACCTGTTGTTTAAGTGTATGTTTTCATATAGTGTTTGGAGTAAGCTGTTGAACTGTCAGGGTCTGGATAGAACCCCAATGGAATGGCATGATAAGGTTTCATGGGAAAGCACTGTGATAAAGGGAAAAAATGCAAAGGCTGAACTATATCTGGCAGGAAGTGTGTATATGGCCTTTGGTGTGAGAGGAATAGAAGAGTCTTCAATAATACCCAAAGACGACCTGGATCTATTGTCAAACAGATCATACAAGATGTCTTTCAGAAGGCTTATGGTATAACGAAACTAAAAATGCTCCTGGAATCTTTAAATTTCTATCCTTAAGTTAGAAATGATGAAGTTTTGGCAGTGTCGATCACTAGCTGTAGTGAATGTTGAGTTCATCAGCTAGTTCTTTGTTTTTTGTCTGACTTGAGTTGTATAGTTTCATACTTGGTAATTAAATGGATAGTTACCCAAAAAAAAAATTACTACTAGTTATTGACGAGATTGATATCACTGAGGAGTTCACAAAAAAATAAATAGATGAATAATAGTAGTACTCGAAAGAAAAGAACTTAGTATAATCACTATCATATAATAAATTTAAAAAAATATAGAATCCTTACGTGGCATCTAATTAGTGCTGCATCTTTGTCCTCTCTTGTAAGTTCCTTCCACTTGTTTGGAAGCGGAAGAAAATTTCGAGCAATTATCCCTAATTCATTGGATAGTTTGGCTGATTGAATTGGCTTAGTTGACCTTCCTTTACCAACTGGGATCTCTATTTTCATCTTGCTTCCTCCCATAGTCTTCTTCATTTTTTCAAGACCTTTTCCTCTAGTCTTGCCACGACCTTTCCTGAGTCTAGCAGAATCATCTGATGAAAAAACATCAGTTCAAAATACCACCTAAATCTAAAAATGACAGAGTGTATATATAGATATATTTACACATATGGCAATAATACACAGGATGAAGACTGGAAATTTTTAAATTTTGCTTTATTTTGTTGTATCTTAATAGCCAACTAATTTAAGAAATTCATCGACAAAACAGAGAGAATATAAGAGAGCTAATAGCATTTCTTTGAACTATTAGAAGATTGATGAGCACACTAAACAATCACAGTTAAAGATTTAGTACTTTTACTATTTACAATCTCAATCTCGAGTGCGTATAGTGAGCTAATGTCCATCTTTTTTTGTTACAAGTTTCACATAAATGAAAATTTCAAACGTTAAATGTTTCCAGTTTCAACTTGGCAAATAACTAAATAATTTAATCCTAATAAATATAGTTGAATGTATTAACAGCAGGGGTAGGACTATTTGATTCATCCAGTGATTGAGTAGCTCGAATAGTTTCCCCCATAAGTATAGTTTGCCTAAAGACACGTTCTCCCGGTGCCATTGATTTGCAGAATTCTATTCAAACACATTATGAGCCCATTTGGATAGGATTAAAAAAACAGCTTTTTAGCTTAAGTGATTAAAAGCTTAAAATAAGTGCTCATAAATTAAGCAGATAAGTGTTTGGATAAAAGTACTGAAACTAAAAAAAAAAAGTTGTTGATGTGTTTGGTAAACAAGTGCTGTTAAGCACTTTTTGTTGTCAAAATGACTTAAATGTCCTTAAAGCTACTAACACCATAAATAAGTTGAATTATATATAATTTTTAATTCTAATAATTCAAAAATAGTTTCTATTTAAATGCACTTTCAACGTAAGTGATTATATGTGAGGTCAATCTATAAATATAAGTTACTTTTTTATTTTTAAATGTTAAAAAATAAAAAATTTAGGACATCTTTTATATAAATATAGTATTATATTGTAATATTGCAAGCTTGTAATAATTTAGCTATGTTAAAAAATATGTTATTGAAATATTGTTATGGCTATTACTATTACAACAGTTTATATCGTTAAAAAATTAGACAAATCAGCAGTACAAGGGGCTACATAAAGTTCTTTCAATAATGGATGATGAGAGATCATCCTCAAGAAGCTAATCTAATCTCAAAAATGAATATATTTAAATAAATTCAGATATAAATTCGCTGAAAACAAAGGAAAAAGATGGAGACGATGGAGGGAAGAGACGAAGAGAAGCGGCAAAGAGAAAAAGAAAGAAAAATCATATATTTAAGGGCTACAAATTCAGGGTAGTGTTGGAATTGGAGGAAAATATAAGGGATAAAAAAATAAATATTTTGGTCAAACTTAAAAGAATTTTAATCTTAAAAAAAAAACTGGGGGTACCCAGCTTCTCGCTTTTTGCTTTTTTTAATCAGCTTTTAGCTTTTTTTAAGTACTTTTAAATTTTACCAAACACCTAAAAAAGCTAAAAAAGAAATTAAAATCTGATTTGATCAGATTTTAATCGTATCCAAATGGGCTCTATGTAATTATAGTACATTCATAACATATAAACTCCACTGGTTTAACAAATGAATAGTTAATAAAAACACCCACCATTGACAACTAAAGGAAAATCTAAAAAGAACGTAAATCATCAATCTGGAAAGTCTCATGTCATTTATTATAAGAGTTCACTGTCTTCTTGACCTAATATTAATTGAACTATTTAAGCATTTACCAACAGACCGACCAAAAAATAGTATAACCTATCAAAAGTATATTTTATGCAGGAAATGTCCAAATATGAAAGCACAGAAACTTCCCTAGAAACTTATATAAGCTAAGGTGTTAAGAAAAGGTTGCGGATCTGATAAATATTGAGCCTCATAAAAAATGCCTATTGGTTTTAACAAAAAATTTAATTTCCCAACAGAATATTCATCTCAAAAATATTGGTTCAGTTCATATGAATCCAAAGTGCCATTATCCTATCCTAATTCTAAGTGCCAAGTTAAGAAGCATCACATATCGATTGTTGTTAGTGATATCTCCTAAGGTGTAGGGAAGGTATTTCTAGTAGAGATTTCATCAAACGTTTTATAATCAACAACGGTAATCCCAGATCTTACGAACAGATTAACAAAGAGAAGTGGACTATGACTTACATCACAGGATGGGTTGTTACATTTCGCTGGCGGTGAGACATAACTATAAACATGACATTTACTAATTATATTCAGTTTTCAGTTTTTAACACAAGTTAATGAGAGTTGAATGTTCTTTTGCAATGGTCATATTATTAGAATTATATTAAAGTTCTCCACTTCGATACTTTGATACAACCTATCTATGATGCATCAACATTCCTCACTTTCTTTTAACATATTTGAAATTAATCTACTTTTCACTAATTTCCAAGCACTTTTTCATTTCTAAAGTACCATATGAGCTGTCAAGTAGAATATTTGCCCCGACTGACCAAAGCAATATTTTCAAATAGATTGAAGGGCCCTAGAAAATAATTAAACAACTCACTCTAGATCATAACTTCAGTATATTTTGTTTTAAAAGGTAAGCTAGCTATATATTAGAAAGAAGAGCAGCTTGGTAGTAATGTACCAGTAGAGCGGAGAAGATCTAAGTAGAGAGCTATAGAATTTGGTAAATGATCATATGTCCATGGAAGAGGCTCAACACCTAAGATCCTGTTTGGATGGGCTTATAAGAAAAAAGTCATAAGTTAGGATTTCTAACTTATGTTTTTTCCTTAAAAGCACTTCTTTTATTGTACCCAAACACTACAATATTACTTAGAAGCTATTTTTGCTTTACAACATCAAAAATAAGTCAATCCAAATAGGCTCAAAAGTTAAACCAGGCTACGACATCTGAAATGGCTCAAGGATTTCTACCCTCCCTCACCCCATTACAATAAAACTACCAACACAATTGTCAGGCTTTAATATCATTTTTTCATAATCCATCCTCTGTTCCCTCGAAACCCGAGGGAAGAACATCAATGTATCAACAAAACAGAGGAGAAGTTATTTCAATAGAAGCCTTGAATAGTGTTATCTTTCACTAGTATGTGCCAGACACCAATTGTAATTATAAACACCACGCGAATCTGTAATCTACACAGTAAATTAGATGTTCTTGTTGCAGAAACTTATAACTGATTTTTTTAATCTTCTAATTGATTATATAAGACAAAAGTGAAGCAAGATCCATGGATGTGCCATAAATAATTAATTAATAAATCATTCGATATATGATTGTTGCATGCAATTATCTGTCTAATTTTGTTCAAAGATAAAGTATGAGGACTGATACATTCCTGGTCTTCTTGTTTAGGTTCAGAAATTTCACTTCACTTTGAAATGAAACTCCTTCGTTTGTTTTCTCATATATATGGTGGTTTTCCTGAAATTCTTTTGGAGCCAAAAATCTAAAAAAAAGTAAGCGCCAAAAAATGATTTCTTTCTCCATTTTCCCTCTTTCTATAATTCTCTTTTGTGAGCTAGTTGGAAGAATTGAAGAAAGTAGCGTCGTAGTGCCTCAGATTAACCCATAAAACTTAGAGCCTGTTTGAGATTGCTTTTTTCTCAGAAAAAAATACTTTTTTTGAAAAGGGTGCTTGTTAAACTCGTAAAATTGCTTTTAAAAAGAAGCAGAAGCAATTTAGCAGAAAATTTTTGCTTTTCAAAAAAAGCAGAAGCAGAAACAGAAAATTATTTTTTTCATGAAAAAAATATCCCTATCACACACACACACATCAAAATATCCCTTGTTAATTAATTAGCATATCTTATAAGTTTGATTAAAGTTTGATTTAAAAATTTTATACTTCATATTTACATCATAATTCTTTATTTCATTCTATGATTTATATATTATTATTTTATTTTTCACTCATTTTTTAAATAAAATTAAAAATATCATTGATGATGATCGAAGAATATATAACTCTTTATTTTTTACTATTAATGATAATAAATGACAGACGAATCACATTGCAAGATCAAATGATATTTTGACAGCACTTGTAAATATTTTTTTTGAATTTTAATTTTAAATAAATAATTCATGAAAAGTGATATATTTGTTATCATGTAGTGTACATATATGATTGCTTATTCTTAGTATGGAGAGATTGCATGGTAAAATTAGGGATGAAATTATTGAGAATTTTTATGATGTATGAAGGACTTCTTATTTTTGTGGTAAATGTTTTCATATGTAGTGATTTAATTTATGGAATAATTTTTAAATTCATCTTTGTTTGATGTTTTTAAGTAATATTTAGATTATTTTAGTAATATTATATTATTATTTAATATTTTTAAATATATCTATGTATATAAATATTGATTGAAAATTTTAAAGTACGTACTTTTTAATTAAATAAAAATAAAACTTTAATTAAAAATATTATAATAGATATTTAAAATAAATTTTCTCTATAAAATGATTTTAGTAGTAAAAGTTTATTCATACATGTCCTTTTTGGTCATTTGTCTCTCAAAAGCACTTTTTGAAAAAGATTACCCAAACACAGTCTGTTTATCAAAAGCACTTTTCAAATAAATTTACCAAACACAAATTATTTTTTCAAAAGCACTTTTTTGAAAAGCTATTTTAAAAAAATACTTCTCAAATAAGTATTTTTCTACCAGCAATTCCAAACGGGCCCTTAGGAAGTTGAGTAGTGCTTGACCAATTTTATTGCTTCCTCCACCTACTAATTTGCTTTTAAAAAAAATTATAATTATACACAAATATATGTACAAGTAAAAAATTCTATTCTAGTTCTAGAAATACCTGAAAAAGATTTCACAAATATCTATTCAATCTCAAATTCTTTCAACAATTCATGGTTTATACTCGTATATGTAAATAGTAGCTACATGATCAATTAAAATTGATGAAGAATTTGGAAAGGTTTAGAAGTTTGAAGCCAATTAATTATAAACATATATAAATACAAGTAAACAAAGAGATCAAAAAAGAGAATGACTGTTGGCATCATTAATGTTAGGTCTTTATATATTATTAAGGGTGAAAATCCTTTACGTCCCCAACTTTACCTTAAAAATCAAACTCTCCTTCAACATTGAAAATAATGTTATGAAATAAAATAATAGAGTAGAATAATTAAGAAACGGATACTAGAAATTTTGTTATTTTCTTATGCTCTTAAAATGGAGGCAAAAGGTTGATTTTATAGGCAATCTTGCCACCACTCAAACCAATAGAAAATGTTGGTGTATACATTACTTTGAAAAATAAAACTTTGAAAATCTTGACATCCACCGAATTTTTTCTTGACACTCTCCCTTGGATGTCTAGATAATGTGTCTCAAGATAATACAAAATAAAGAGAAACTATAATAATGCATATCTTGTAATATACATTTCGACTGGCTCATTAAAAACCTTATCAAGGAAATCCCAGTGGGACAAAACCTTGATTAAGGGAAAAAGAGTGCAGTGTATCTTTACTCCCCCTGATTAACACATCACTTAACATCTCAGAGACGTCGCATCTCAATCTTGTATATCATCTTCTCAAATGTTGAGGTTGGCAATCCTTTGGTGAACAAATCTGCTAAATTGTTACTTGAACGAATTTGTTGTACAATGATATCACCATTCTTTTGGAGCTCGTGTGTATAGAAAAGCTTTGGCGAGATGTGCTTCGTTCTATCTCCTTTTATGAACCCACCCTTTAGTTGCACTATGCATGCTGCATTATCTTCATATAAAATCGTGGTATTTTGTTACATTCCAAACCACATTTTTCTCGAATGAGATGTATCATGGATCTCAACCACACACATTCTCGACTTGCTTCATAAATAGCTATTATCTCAGCATGATTTGATGAAGTGGACACGATAGACTGTTTTGTAGATCTCCAAGATATGGCAGTACCCCCACATATGGACACATAACCTGTTTGAGACCGAGCTTTATGTGGATCAGATAAATACCCTACATCAGCATAACCAACAAGATCGGGACTGCAATTATTAGAATAAGTTAAGCCCATATCAGTAGTCCTTTTTAGATACCGCAATATGTGTTTGATCCTATTTCAATGTCTCCTAGTAGGAGCAAAACTATACCTTGCTAACAAATTAACAGAAAATTCTATATCAGGCCTTGTAGTGTTAGCAAGATATATTAGTGCACCAATTGCACAAAGATATGGTACTTCGGGAGCAAGAATTTTCTCGTTCTTTTCTTGAGGTCAAAATGGATCCCTATTCACATCAACTGATCGAACAACCATCGGAGTACTTAATGGATGCGCTCCATCCATTTAAAATCTTTTCAACACCTTTTCTGTATAGGCAGATTGATGGACAAAGATATCGTTTGTCAAATGCTCAATTTGCAAACCAAGACATAATTTGGTTCTTCCGAGATCTTTCATCTCGAATTCCTTCTTTAAATAATCAATTTCCTTTTGAAGCTCTATTGGAATTCCAATAAGGTTTATGTCAACAGCAAGTACAACAAACTCCGATGTTGTTTTCTTTATAAAAACACATAGGCAAATTGTATTATTAATATAACCTTCTTTAGATAAATACTCACTAAGATGGTTATACCACATGCATCCAAATTGCTTCAAACCATATAATGATTTTTGCAATCTAATTGAATACATTTCCTGAGACTTTGAACTGTATGCTTCAGGCATTTTATATCCTTCTAAAATTTTCATGTATATCTCATTATCAAGTGATCCATAAAGATAGGTTGTAACCACATCCATCAAATTCATCTCAAGTCTGTCATGGACAGTGAAACTAATGAGATAACGCAACGTTATTCAATCCATAACTAGTGAGTATGTCTTTTCATAATCGACACCAGGCTTTTGTGAAAATCCTTGTGCAACAAGGCGTGCCTTATACCTTTGTATTTCATTATTCTCTTTTCTTTTTCGTACAAAGACTCATTTATAGCCAACAGTTTTAATACCATTTGGTGTTTGGACAATAGGTCCAAAAACTTCACGCTTGACAAGTGAATTCAACTCAAATTGAATTGCTTCTTGCCATTTTGGCCAATCATTTATTTGTCGACATTCTGTGACAGATTGAGGTTCGAGATCCTCACTATCTTGCATGATTTTTGTTGCAACATTATATGCAAAGACATAGTCCACCACAATTTTCGATCGATTCAAATTAGTTTCAGCATCACTTGAATTTATGGATAATTTCTCATTTTCTTGAGTCTCATGCTCATTGATTCTTTCAGGGATATCAAAATTGTTCAAATTTTGAACTTCCATATGAGATTCTTTCGTAGTGTCATCTTGACCATTTATTTTTATTTTTCTAGGATTTCGATCCTTAGAACCCAATGGTCTACCACGCTTCAGGCGTGGTTTGGACTCATTAGCCATGACACTAGTAGATGATCCTATAGGGACCTCAATTCGAATTGGGACATTTACTGCAGGAATATGTGATTTAGTAATCCTTTTCAAATCTGTAAATGCGTCTGGCATTTGATTTGCAATTTTTTGCAGGTGAATAATCTTTTGTACTTCTTGCTTACAAACAGAAGCACATGGATCAAGATGAGACAGTGATGAATTTTTCCACAAAATTTCTCTTTTAATTTCACTATTTTTCTCCCCCTAATTTTGGAAAAACTGTCTCATTAAACCAACAATCTGTAAATCGAGCAGTGAACATATCTCCAGTTAATGGTTCAAGGTAGTGAATAATGGAGGGTGATTCAAACCCAACATATATTCCTAACCTTCTTTGAGGGCCCATCTTAGTGCGATGTGGTGTCGCTATAGGCACATATACAGCGCATCCAAAAATTCTTAGATGGGATATATTAGGTTCTTGACCCAAAACTAATTGAAATGGAGAAAATTTATGATAGTTTGTCGGTCTGAGACGAACAAGTGTTGAAGCATGCAGAATCGTATGGCCCCAAATAGAAGTGGGCAACTTAGTTTTCATAAGCAATGGTCTTGCTATCAATTACAGACGTTTAATTCGTGACTCAGCAAGGCCATTTTGAGTGTGAACATGAGCTACAGGAAGTTCAACTTCTCTCTCAATTGATAAACAATAATCATTAAATGCTTGGGATGAAAAGTCTGCAGCATTATCAAGACGAATAGATTTGATCTGATTATCAGGAAACTGTGCCCGTAATTGAATTATTTGTGCCAATAATTTTGCAAACGCCAAGTTGTGAGATGACAATATGCACACATGAGACCATCTAGAGGAAGCGTTTATTAAGACCATGAAATATCTAACCGACCCACTAGGTGGGTGAATAGATCCACAAATATACCCTTGTATATGTTCCAAGAACGTAGGGGACTGAATCCCAACCTTAGTTGGTGATGGCCTCACAATTAACTTGCCTTGATAACAAGCAATACAAGAAAATTCATTATTCGAAAGAACCTTCAAGTTCTTTAATGGATGCCCATTTGAATTTTCTATAATTCGTCTCATCATTATCGATCCAGGATGCTCCAATCGATCGTGCCAAAGTTCAAAAGTATTTAAATTAGTAAACTTTTGGTTTAATATAGAATGTGCCCCAATTGCACTAATCTTTGTCCAATACAAGCCAGAAGATAAAATAGGGAACTTCTCTATAACACATGTCTGCCCAGAGACATTCTTGGTAATACCAAGATATTCAAGATTCAACTCATCCACTGTCTTGATATGATAATCATATTCACGGATATCTTTAAAACTCAACAAGTTTCTCCGGGATTTAGGAGAAAACATAGCATTATTTATGATGAGTTTAGCTCCCTTAGGCAAAATTATAATGGCTCTTCCAAAGCCTTCAATCAAATTAGTACTACCAGAAACCGTAGTAACATTTATCTTGCCCATACTTAAATGAGAAAAATAGTTTTTATTTTTAAATATTATGTGTGTTGTACCAGAATCAATCAAGCAAATATCTTCATAATTGGATAAGTTACTTTGATAATTATCCATATCTTCAAATAAAATGACATACACAAAATAAATATATATTAAATATTAATGATGGTAAAAGAAACTACAAAGTCAACACAAAAGACCCATTTGGCCATAATTTTTTTTTTACTTTTTTCCGAAAATTTATTTCACTTTAGTGAAAAAAGTGAAATTTTGTGGTGTTTGACCATAAAATTTATTTCACTAAAGTGAAATTGTTTTTCGAAAAAGTGAAAACAAATTTTACTTGTTTTCACTCCTACTTCTCTCACAAAAAGTAAAAAAGAACTCTAATTTTTTTTTCATGGCCAAACATAACTCCAACTCCAACTCCAGCTTCAACTCCAACTCCAAAAAATTTAATTTCCATGGCCAAACGCCTACTAAGTAGTATAATAAATTTGAGCAATTAAACAAGTAACATCCACTTTCATGGTAAGTTTTGTTAGTTTCTACTAGAAACCCACAAATACAAAGATTTCTTATTCTTCTTCTTTTTTTTTTTGAGAAAAAAAATAACAATACTAATTGTTAATCCATGTTAAAGCAAACTTATAGGTTGTTTGAATAAATGTTTCTCTATAAACATAACTCAGTGACCTATATTTCATGATACCCCAAAAAATGCAAGAATTAAGATTATAATTTAATGAAATAAGTCAATAAGTAATTTTTTTTTTCATAAGGTGACAGTGAATTGCAATATTAAAATGTGATAAGATCAAACAAAAAATAAATTTACTAATAAACTTACGATAATATGACTAAAACAAAAATACTAATTAAAAGACTAGAACAACTACTTGTACATGAACATTTATTCATTAACTATTATTACTAACAAATATTAAAATTTATTCACTCTTCCATAGCCACAGAACCATCACCAATCAGATGATCTATCTTTCCTTCAGGGTGCTCGAAGAAATCTACTACATCCAAGTGTGCGATGTCAACATGATTTTCAGAGATAAAATTAACTTCAGGATTTTCTCTTTCTTCTTTAGTGATGCTTGATAAAGCTCAACCAAGTGTTTGGGAGTACGACAATCACGTGCATAGTCTCCTTTTGCACCACATCGAAAACAAACACATGCTCTAACTGCTTCATGTTTCTCATATTTTCCTTGTTCCTTTTGACGGTGCCATTTCTTTGATGAATGATTAACACCAGGATCATAATTTCTTTCTTGACAATAATCACGACCACGTCCACGACTAGATCCGCGACCTTTTTCACGTCTAGCATGGTAGGCATATACCTCATTCACTTCAGGAAATGGTGTAGATCCAGTAGGTCGAAGCTCGTGATTTTTCATTAACAAATCATTATTTTGTTCAGCCACAAGAAGATGAGAACTTAGTTCAGAATACTTCTTGAAACCTTTCTCTCGATATTACTACTGCAAGAGCACATTCGAGGCATGAAAGGTGGAGAGTGTCTTTTCCATCATATCAACATCATTAATAGCCTCTCCACATAGTTTCAACTGAGAAAAAATTCTGAACATGGCAGAGTTGTACTCATGAACAAACTTATAGTCTTGAAACCTCAGATGCATCCAATCATATCGCGCCTTTGGATGTATGACCATCTTCTGGTGGTCATACCTTTCTTTTAGGCTATTCCACAAAACAAATGGATCCTTAACAGTAAGATATTCGATTTTCAAAATTTCGTCAACATGATGACGCAAGAATATCATGGCCTTAGCACGATCTTGATTTGATGCTTTATTTTCATTTTTAATGGTGTCTCCAAGACCCATAGCATCCAAATGGATTTCAACATCCAATACCCAAGAAAGGTAGTTCTTGCCTGAACTTTGAAGGGCAACGAACTCAAGTTTCGTAAGATTAGACATATTAAAAGGAAGAGAAAATAATACCTTAGCCTTTAAATTTTGAGACGGTGGAGCCTCGTGCTGATAACGTGTTATAAAATAAAATAACATAGTAGAATAATTAAGAAACGGACACTGGAAAGTTTGTTATTTTCTGATGCTCTTAAAATGGAGGCAAAGGGTTGCTTTTATAGGCAACCTTGCCACCACTCAAACCAATAGAAAATGTTGGTGCATACATTGATAATGTTACTTTGAAAAACAAAACTTTGAAAATCTTGACATCCACCGAATTGTTTCTTAACAAATAAATCATTCTCCCCCTTTTATCCTATGCAATGCCTATTTTACCCTTATCATTTCCAATCCTCTATTTATATAATATTTTTAATATTATATATAATTTTTTAATGCATGTATTTATAGATTTTATTTAAGTTCATTAACATCACAAGTAGAATAATCCTTTTATAAGTTTGTTGCAAAATCTAATAATTTTTTTTTATGATTGTTATTTTAAATATTACATGCATTATATATGTATATAAGGTGGGAGTGGCTTAGGTGGAAGTAAAGATGGGGGAAGCGAGGTTGAGATGATTCAGGAATGTGATGAGGAGGGCATGGATGCCCCAGTGTGGAGGTGTGAGAGGTTGGCTAGGGATGGATTCAGGCGAGGTAGAGGTAGATCGAAGAAATATTGGAGGGAGGTGATTAGATATGAAAAGGAGTAGCTTCAGCTTACCGAGGACATGACCTTAGATAGGAAAGTTTGGAGTATGCGAATTAGGGTAGAAGTATAGTAGGGAGGAGTGTGTCCTTGCTAGTAGGTAGGAGGACTTTGTTATGGTATCTGTGCTAGTAGTCATAGTGCTAGTCTTGTTTCAAAGTG
The DNA here is from genome assembly GCA_031232105.1 of Capsicum rhomboideum. Lineage (NCBI taxonomy): Eukaryota > Viridiplantae > Streptophyta > Magnoliopsida > Solanales > Solanaceae > Capsicum > Capsicum rhomboideum. Next base: position 35,769,804 of record CP124719.1, read on the forward strand.
TGTTATCATTTGTCGTATTGCTTGGTGCTAGTCTCGTTTATGCTATTATTTGGTGTGTTAATACCTGTTGTTTCGTGTTCATTTACTATTTTTGTCTTGAGCCGAGGGTCTATCGAAAACAATCTCTCTATCTCATCCTGAGGTAGTGGTATGGACTGCGTTCACTTACCCTCCCCAGACCCCACTTTGTGGGAATATACTGAGTTTTTTGTTGTTGTTGTTGTTGTTGTATATATGTATATACGTATTATGTGCATGCATATTTAAGTGTCATTTATCTCTTATTCTCTATTATTTACATAGACAAATAAATTGTGATTGTCATTAATAAAAAAATTTCTAAATTATAATTTAAAATTTATTTACAATATATAGATAATATTTTAAGAAATTTTATGAATTATACCTTTATTTTTATTAATTATTTTTGTATTTCTTGCATCGAAATATATTTATAAGGTTATGATATTATAGATTCCATTAATATTAATTTTGATTTTTTTTTTAATTTTATTAAAGACTGTCACTAGCTTATAGTTCCAATCCCAACAACAACAACATACCCAGGGTATTCCCATCAAGTGGAGTCTGGGGAGGGTAAGTGTACGCAGTCCATACCACTACCTCAGATGAGGTAGAGAGGTTGTTTTCGATAGACCCCAGGCTTAGGACAAATAGCAGTTAAAGACAATATAAAAAAAATAAAGTGAAAATAAAACACCAATAGATAATATCATAAACAAGACACTCACAGAGTAGTACACGACACTACGGATAGTAAACTATAAAACACACACATAGCACGGCTACAAGCAAAGCATATCTACCTACTAGCAAGAATGTACTCCCACCTACTAACCCTCTACCCTAATTCGCGACCTCCACACCTTCCAATCTAATAGGGTTATGTCCTCTGTAAGTTGTAACTGTTCTATGTCATGTCTAATCACCTCCCTCCAATATTTCTTCGGCCAATCTCTACCCCGCCTGAAATCATCTATAGTCAACCTCTCGCATCTTTGAACTGGGGCTTCCGTGCACCTCCCCATCACATGCCCAAATCATCTCACTCTCACTTCCCGCATCTTTTCTTCCAACGAGTCACTCCCACCTTCTCTCGAATAATCCCCAAATAGAGAGAATTTCCTGAATGTTGACGTCTCAATCCTGTATCCATCAAAAATCGAAATTGAGCGTAATTTGTAGATAAACAACATTTAAATCTTATACTGGTAGTATTAGAGGTGGGCATAAAAATCGGAGAACCGAAAAACCGTACCCAACCGAATTAGTTTGGTTCTTCGGTTCGGTTTCAATTTTAGCTCATGTTTGGCCAAAACTTTTCAAGACCAAGTCTCAAAGCCCATACACAATTAACCCATCAACATTTCTCTTCCATCCTTATTACTTTTACATTTTCCTAATTTTTAATTTTAATTCCTAATATTCTTATATTTCTAATTGTAATTCCTAAAATTTTTCACATAAATACTCCTAATTTCTAACTATAATTCCTAAAAAATTTCACACAAATACTACCACCGTATTGTGACATAAAAAATGGAGCACTACAATGATATGTATTTGAAGTTGTCCTCACTTGATAGTCTATTTACAATGTTTTAGATTTTTTAGTGTCTTATATTTTGATTTGGTTCTCATTTTATTTTTTTATTTTGCACCGAAAAATCAATTTAAAAACACCAAACTAAACCGAACCGAACCGAACCGAACCGAATTAGTTTGATTCGGTGTTCGGTGCACACTTTTCCAAAATCAAAGAATCGAACCGAAATTTGATAAAATCAAACCGAAGAACCGAACGCTCACCTTACCGTAGTATCGTAGTTGTTGTATATTTCTTTTAATCTCTAATGTTGCTCCTTCTTTATGACATTAACATCTACTTTTTTTTTTCTGGTACGTTTCATTGTACGCCCACGGTTGTACAATTTCATTACTTTATTGACAATTTCGTTATAGAATGATTTTTTTCTTCTAGCAAAAAAAAATTAGGCAATCGAAATATGTGAAAGAAAACCTCCAAAAAATGCTTCGAGAATCCAGCACTTGTTCTAAAAATTATTTTGTTAGTTTAATAAATTGAATTGATTAAATTCGAATTTCATGTGAAACAAATAAATCTAAAAGGCCAAAACAAATTCAAGTAACAAAAGTTCGATGAAATTAATAAAATTTCTTTTTAGATAGAAATGAATCAAATCAAACTATAAATACCTTAAAAATTTCTATCCATATAATAAATGTAAATAAATTTAATGTAATTAGCATATTTTTTTTCCACATACGGGCAAATTGAGCATAATCTATAGTTACAATTAGGTTCTTATACAAGCTTTCATACCATAAACTTTTTTTAAGTTATTTTTATCATCTTTATATTAAAGAAAGAAGAGCTACTCTTTTCCTTAATTAAGGAATTGTGTGTGGCAAGAGCCTGCTATATCTCGTCTGTGCCGCAAGAGCTTGCAACATCTCGTCTTCTCTCTGCACCATCATTGGACGCTGCTGCTTTTGCTCCTTTCGTCTTGCTCGTCGCAATCAACCTCTCTGGTAAGTCTCCTCTTTTACTTTAATCTAGTTTTCTCTTCATACTTTGTTGGCCTTTCCCTCTCTATTTGATTCTTAATATCAAAATACTGAGTTCTCATTTATGAATTGATTTGTCATAAGTAGAGATGGAAATAGGGAAAGGCGGGGGCTGGCAAGGCTTAAATTGAGCGGGGCAGAACGAGGGAAATTCAGTCTGTGAAATAATGGGGCAGGGTAGGTGATGGTTCTAAACTTTTAGTGGCAAATTATAAAACTAAAAGTACCGTAAAAGAGAATGAGAAAGCAATATTTTTCAATTTATTGAAATTCCTAGAAGCTATTATTCGCTTAGTATTGCAGTATTCATGGAATATTTATTTTGATAGTTATTCTATTTTTAAAAAATCTTGCATGTTCTTTTTCTACAATATTTATTTGATTGTGCAGGTGATCATGGGTAAAGGCTGGATGCATGAAACAAAGTTCACTAAAAGATATGTTGAGGGTGTCCAATCTTTTATGCAACTTGTTCGATCTCACTTTGATCAAAATACTAAAGTTCGATGCCCATGTACAGATTGCTTAAATGTATTTTTTCAAACACAAGAAGTAGTGTATGACCACTTATTGATCGAAGGAATTATGGAAAGTTACGTGCAATGGACATACCATGGGGAAAAAAATCACAAATGAGCGATAGCAATGAAGCGATTTACAATGAAGATGAAAATGAAGTGCATGATAAGGATGATGGAATTCATACTATGTTAGAAGAGGTCGCTGAAGGATCGCTTGCCAATTTTTCAGAGGAGACAACAACTGGTAATAATGTGTGTAGTAATATGAGTGAGAAAGAAGCTAAAACGTTTGAAAAATTGCTGAAAGAAGCTGAACGTGAATTATACCCGGAATGTAAGAAATTGTCGAAGCTTTCGTTTCTTGTGAAGTTGCTACACTTGAAAGTATATAATTAATGGAGTAATAAGTCATTTGATATGTTGCTAGAGTTGCTAAAAGTGGCATTGCCTACTGGTGAGACACTTCCTAAGTCATATTATAATGCTAAAAACATGCTGCAAGGTTTGGGATTAGGAAACATTTCAATCCATGCTTGCAAAAATGATTGTGTGTTGTGCTGGACTGAACATAAAGATAGACAAGAGTGTCCACATTGTGGTATTTCGAGGTGGAAAATTGACAATGGAAAGGATAAAAAAATTCCTCATAAAGTTTTGCGGTATTTTCCGTTAAAGCCGAGACTTCAAAGGTTATTTATGTCTAGTAAAACATGTATGGACATGAGGTGGCATAAAGAGAAACGTCTTGATGAGGTGAATGTATTAAGGCATCCCGCTGATTCTGAAGCATGGAAAGAGTTTGACAAAAATCATCTGTGGTTTGCACAAGAACCTCGTAATATTAGACTCGGTCTTGCAACTGATGGTTTTAATCCATATGGTCTTGCATCTGTGGCCTATCATTCTTGTTCCTTATAATCTTCCTCCGTGGAAATGTTTTAAGGACCCATTTATGATGATGTCATTACTTATTCCTGGTCCCTAAGCACCAGGAAAGGATATTGATATTGATTTGCGTCTTTTGGTTGATGAATTGAAAGAGTTATAGAGTGATGGTGTAGAGACATTCGATGCATCAACTGGGGAATGCTTCAAGATGCATGCCGCTATTTTATGGACCATAAATGACTTTCCAGCTTATGGTAAGTTCTTAAATTCCCTACTTTACTAGTTGTCTAATAATCTATACTATTTATGTATTAGACTATTTGTGTGGTATTGTAAGAGGATTTGAAGGAGTCAAACTTTGTAACTGTAACCTTATTTATTCGACTAATTCTTTAGCAATTTATAGAGAATGAGCAATAAGCTAAGTGATTGATCAAATGGGGAAAGCATCCATGACCTTAAATTATGTGTTCACATGACTAAGTCATCTGGTATACTATTCTATGTTGATGCCTCCTGATCATCCTAATCAGTATTTCCCTCTCTTTTATTTGCTTGATCTTCGTCTGTGGGTTTCTTCCTTTTTCATATCTCTTCATAACTCCAGAAGATTGGAGTAGTCACACCAGCTCCACATAAGTAGTCAAATATGAGAGAGGGTCAATCTATACAACTTCTATGTCTTATCCTACTATAAGATTTCACTCTAAAAGTCCAGTAAAAGTAGTAGTTTTCCTGTTCCTTGACCTTCCTCAGGAGAAAGGCCTTGTTTTTGAGTCATGATTTTAATTATCTTGTCAACTACCCAGGCAACAACTTCAGTAATTATGTTTGGGGAATCTGAGTCAGTTTCAGAGTTCTCAACCGGTTCCTCCTCATGAGAGCTTTATTCATTTTCTCCAGCGTTGATAGCATTTTCTTTCAAGTTCAAGTGTATTGTCATATAACCACATTTATTACCTGGAATCTACTGCCTTCTTTAGAATCTTTGCTTTTCTAAAGGCAATTTTGACTTTTAGAAGTAGATTCTACTTCAATCATCGAAATATCTTCATGTTTATTGGGAGGAGACTCTACTTCTTTGTTCTGGTTGCTAGTGGAAAAGTGAAAGTGTAAGAGATATTGTCTTTTTCCTGAATACTGTTATCATCATCACTAGCTTGCAGTGTGTTGACTGCCATATCAATTTCCTTTTCCCTGAAAGACACATTGTTCATTGGCTTAAAAATAGGTTTTGTTTGAACCTTCATTTTTCTAGCTTGATTCCTCTATTGATTTTCTTTCTCCTTTTTAGCTTTTTCACTTATCATTTTGTTTCTTATTTGTAGTTCACTTCTTTTTCAAGAGTTTTTGTACACTAGTCTCCCTGTTAGTTTTTGTTTTTCTGCATATGCTATGTTATAGTTCAGGTTTTAAACTATTACTGAACATTTTTTTTATGAATTAGGTAATTTATCTGGATGGAGCACTAAGGGATACATTACATGTCCTACTTGCAATAAGGATGCATCTTCACAAAGGGTAAGAGGTAAAATTTCTTACACGGGTCACCGTCGGTATCTTGAATCTAGTCACTCTTGGAGAAGAAGCAAGAAATTTGATGGGAAGATAGAAAAAAGAATGAAACCGAAAGAGCTCTCAGGAGTTGATGTCTTGCAACAATTGAATTTACTCAGTACTTATAGACTAGGAAAACACTCAAATAATAAAAAAAAGAAACATCTTCCTGAAGAGTTGAATTGGGTGAGGAGAAGTATTTTATTTGAGTTGCCATACTGGAAGGGCTTGAAGTTGCCACATAATTTAGATGTCATGCACATAGAAAAGAACTTTTGTGAGAGTCTTTTGGGGACATTATTGAATATTGAGGGGAAAACTAAGGATACATATAAAACAAGACAGGATCTAAAGGATATGAACATAAGAAAAGAACTATGGTTGCAACATGATGGTTCTAATTATACAATGCCTGGTGCTTGTTATAATATGTCAAAAGAAGAGTAAAAAGAAGTTTTGGGCATTGTTAAAGTCTATTAAATTTCTTGATGGCTATGTTTCAAATATCTCAGGGTGTGTAATTGGGGATGATGGTAAGATAACTAGACTCAAAAGTCATGACTATCATGTTTTGTTACATCAAGTGCTGCCTATTGCTATTCGTGGATTTAAAAATAAAGATGTCTCTTAAGCATTGATTGAGTTAAGTGATTTTTTTCAACGATTATGTTGTAAGACATTGAGACGAGATGACTTGGAACAACTATAAAGGGACATAGTTGTGATATTATGTAAGCTTGAGATGATCTTTCCACCTTCTTTTTTGATGTTATGGTATATTTGGTTGTGCATTTACCACGAGAGGCTATGTATGGGGGACCAGTACAATATCGTTGGATGTACAAAATTGAGAGGTTTTTGTGCAAGCTTAAGCGTTATGTCCGAAACAAGGTACGACCTGAAGGTTATATTGCAGAAGGCTATATTATTGATGAATGTTTGACATTTTACTCTATGTATCTTGATGACAATGAGACTAAATTTAATCATAAAGATAGAAATGATGATGGATCTAGCAACAATGATGGGCCTATTCTAGACATATTTTCAAAAAGTGTTAGACCATATAAAGATGGAGATTATGATGCCATACCAAAGAAGGATTTTGAAATGGCTCGGTGGTATGTGTTGAATAATCGCTAAGAAGCAACACCTTTTCTTGAGTAAGTAGTTTCTATATATATATATATATGTTAATTTTTTTTATTTTAAATTGTATCTAGATAATTATTTTGCTACATGCAGAGAGCATAAAGAAGAGTTGTTGAAGCAAGGTGTTATGGATATAGAAGAGAAACACAGAGAAAAATTTCCTTCGTGGTTCAGAAGGAAAGTAAGTGATTTTAAGATAATAATCATGTTTTGTGCTTAAGTTTTATCTTTTTCTTCTTTACTAATTGAAAGCAATAACGTTTCCTCATAGATTATGCAATTATATATTAAGGAGAAGTCAAGGTCTATCATGAATTTATATCCTTTGGCAATGGGTCTTGATGTACGTGGAACAAAGCATACTGATTGTATTGTAAATGGCGTTAGGTACCATATTCAACAGCGCGATGAATCACGTAAAAGTCAAAATTGAGGTATAGTTGTTAGAGGCCCTCATGAAAATGTGGAGATTGATTTTTATGGTATCATAACTGACATCCTTGAGTTAGAGTATGTTAAAGATAATCGAGTTTTCCTATTTAAATGCAAGTGGTTTGATCTTCGCAAGAAAACAAGGATGCAAGAAGATAAAACTTTTACGAGCATCTGTGTTAAAAGATTTTGCTATGAACATGATTCCTTTGTACTAGCTACTTAAGAAGACCAAGTATTTTATATTGATGACCCAAAACTGGGGGAAGATTGGCGAATTGTGCTCAAATTTCAAGCTAGGCATATATATGATGTGCCAGAGAAGGAAAACTCAAAGGCAGAAAATGATGAGTCGCCTATTATAAAAGATGAAGTGTATCAAGATATGTCACTTGAAAGTAATTCAATTTTTAATGATACAGTGGATATGTTGAGTCAACTACATAGAGATGATGTTGAGTTGGTTACCATAGATGCAAATGTAATTGAATTGGATGCTCAAACAGAATTTGAAGTTAAAGTTGATTATAATGGAGAAGATTCTGACCAAGAGGATGACACTATGATTGAGTACATCAGTGATCATGAGGAGAATGAAGGTAATAATAGTACTACTAACAATGAAACTGATACCACAGGTTACGACGACGACATTAACTTGTGATGTAACCTCATAATAAGTAAGGTCAGTTATGTACATGTTAATAGACATCTCTTCTGAATTATTTATATCTTGTTTAGTTGATTTTAAAGGGATGAATTTCATAAGTTATTTGCAGACAAGCCTATTGAGCTGAATTTCCATAAAGGACTTATCATTCTTTTTTAAAAAAAATAAGGAATCATTTTATTTACCGAGTATCTGAACAGTGTAAGCTCAGCAAATAGATACAACTAAACTGGGATATCTCATCCTTACATCAGGGCTTCTACCTTCATTCTAGACTATCTAAGGGTAAAAATTCAAGCTATCTAGTTTGCTTCTCAATTTGCTCTTCATGTTCCCTCTATGGTGCACCTCTTGTATGATCATCTTCACTATTGCATCTTCACTTCTTTGTTTGTGTTGAAACAGTAAGCTATAGATTGCATCTTCACTGGTATTCCTTTCTTTCTATGTGTAATAGACACCCCAGCTAGTGTCATTTTGTATACCTCGGCAGCAACACTTTTCCCTTTACAGTAAGCTATAGCCCACTCCAACTCACTTTGCCAATTCAAGACTTTCCTTATTAAGCCTTATCAGTTTAACAATATCCTCCACACTCCTGAAGATATGATATAGAAGACCTCCTTCCTGATATTTAATGTATGATTATACACGTATGTAGGCTAGCTAGATGTAGTTCAGATATTTTGCTTGCATGTAAGCATTATTATCTTTCTCCCATTACTTATGAATAAGGGTAGGGTGTTAACACAATATTTGGTTTCCAAGCTATGAGTGTGTGCATTCTGCTCCTTGGAATTGATGTGGCCTCTTTTCTCTAAAATTTGGTGAATTAGAACTTCTTGGTATCTATTAAATAGACGAAACTGTTACTTATTACTGGTTGTGCATTGCTATGTTGTCTTATATGTGTTGGTGGGGAGCTTTTGAAGTGTTACCAGGATTTTTGTAGATAATAATTGGTTCTGTTGCTGTTTAGTAAGAAGGTGTAGCTGCAAAAAGCTTTTAGTTTTTTTTTTAAAAACTATTTTCTTCTATTTTTTATTATAACCATATGAAGGATACCGTGTTTAATTGAAACTTCTACCCCTCAGTCCCAAACAAGTTTGATTGGCTATATGAATTTTGTTTTTTCATTTATGCTCAACTCATGAAACTTAAGTTTACTTGTGCTTTTAATATGTTTATTAATTAACTTTTAGTCTGACCAATTGTAGCTTATCTTTTAACAACTCATTTATACATAAGGCAAGCAATTGTCTTATTTCTACTCTAATGAATAGGCAAACTTGTGTGTTAGAATATTTGTTTTCTTTGATTATGGACTCCTAGAGCAACCAAATTGTTTTACTCGGCTGTGCAATCATAACAACTTCGTCACTGCTATGCATGTACCTGATTTGTACGGTGGTGCCTATCCTCGGGTAGTTGAAACAACTGAAGTTCTTATAGAAATCTAATTACCATAATCAACCCAAAAATGGAGATGTTGGTACTATTGTCTATTGATCAGTTCCCTATCCTTTTGCTGAGGTCTTACATTGACCTTAAATCTAATTACCAGGCCTTGATCCTCATCTTCCACACCAACAAAGAACATTTTAGTTAAAGGCTCAAGGATGTTCATGTTAGGCTTGGGATTAATATAATATCTCACCAGCAAGGACATCTATTGGTATAGCTTTAAGGTAGCTGATATCACCTTCATTAACATGTTTAAATTACTAATTTAATGCTAGTCATACCAGCATAACTTAGTTTATTCCAAGTCTCTATACAAAATAGAACGATTAACTCATGCACATATCATTATCATTATTCTATATATAAAAGTGGAAATTTTGTTGATTTATCAAGTAGTCTAGATGTTCTATAGTCTGCACCAGCAAGACAAGTTCTTTTAGCCACTACTTCATTGCCATCTTGTTCTATAAGACACCTCTTGAGTTCTGCTTTGAATATATTTTTTCAACTTCTCAGTGCCGAGGGTCTCTTGAAAACAACCTCTCTACCTCCACGAGGTAGTGGTAAGGTATGCGTACACTCTATGTACCCTCCCCAGACCCCACGTGTCGGAACTCACTGGTTATGTTGTTATTGATTATACATGTGAAGTTGTTGATCTTAGCTCTATAGGATATTGGCCTTTCATTTAGTGTCATTTCTTAGTTTCTTCCATTTGCTCAGTTATATGTCTTAAGTTTCACTGCATTTTAGTTTTATGCAAGTATCCCCTATTTTTGACGTTAGCTATTTTCATAAGGAAGTAATAGGTATAACAAAATTCCTTATGTCCTGAGCTAGTAGCGGTGACATAATCTTGTATGTTGCTTCTTCTCAGTGAATTAGGAGAAAAATGTCTGGACATAGCTTATATTGTTCTTGAAATATAGGAGTGGGGTTTTAAATATTTGACTAGAAAATAAAGATTAGGAGTTGGGAAAACTTTTTATTCAAAGATCTTATTGTTTCTTTTCTTTTTGCTGTAGTAAAAATCTGCTTTTTATTTAAAAAAATCTTATTACTAAATCACTAGCTACGAAACTGGATAAACCAACTAATAGTTTAAGCTACATTAACCACCAAAGTTCATAGTTACTTTTTGGTATACACCCGCCCAATGAGCCCATACCTTCATCAAGTTTTGTAGTGGATGGATCTTTATTAGCTTAATAACGGTGTATACTATTTGCCTGCAACTACTTCTAGAGCTTAAACTAGCATGTTTTGTTAATTGTAGTCGCGGTTAAGTGTTAATTTCACTGAGCTAACGGTTGACTCCCCGCTATTTTTTTTTTACAGAGAAGTGACGTTGACGAGGATTTCATTAGGTAGAGAGCATCAGTTGGCAAATTTCTAGTGACCTCCTCCATCGCTTTGTGTGGGCAAGAAGTTATTTATTTGCTATTGACCTTTTCTGTTAAATTCTTACAGTAGCTCTGTTTGTCATATTAGTAGTTTCATGAGTACTCTTTCATTATTATCGACTTGTGGCTACTTCTTTTTTAGTATTTGGAGATGGTTGAATTATTATATTTCGAATAGATCGCTGATGAATATTGTGGCTTGTTTTAGTGATATTAGTGGATATGTTGTTGATTGTTGAGAAGGGAAATTTTTTTGATAGAACAAAAAAAAGGGTAAATTCTGTCCAATTTTTTGTAAATTATTGCTTAGACTTTCTTTGGTATCCTAATCCTTAGTGTCGGTCACGATCCTAAATCGAGTCGTGATACAAGTGATGTAGCTAATAAACTCATATCACCCATGGACACAAGAAAATCATCCGCGGATAGTAATCTTAGTGAAACTATTAAAGTTTTTCGTAATTGGATTAGATATTATGTAAATGTGATTGTGCGGTTAAAATAGATGTTAGAATGGTTGGAGTCAATATTGTGTTTAAATTTAGTTTGTAAAACTAATGATACTATTTTATGATGATATTTTTGTGTTGTTAAAATATGTTAATATATTTATTTTGGCTTGATTATGAGGTCTATAAGTTAATTAGTAGATACTATTTAACTTTTGATATTTTTCACAAATGCAGTAAAAAAAAGTTACTAACAAATTGTGGGGAGTTTTGATTGCAGTTATTTTTTTTATGATTAATAATAACAATTTTTTTTTGTTGTTTTTGAAGAATACATTTTTTAAGGTATTGACTGTTGGGGTTTTTGAATAATAATTTTAATCGATTTAACAATAAATTTGTTGCGGTTAATCCGTCGTAAATTAATTATAGTAGTTGCTGAATGACTAGTGTAAATTGATTGTGGAGATGCTTATGCGGGAATACTCTAGAAACCGTCATAACAAGTTGTGGGAGTAACTTTTCCCCACAAATTGATAGCTATTGTTTTAGTGCGTTATAATTTTTTTCTCTGTTTTATTCTATTTTGGATAAAATGTTTTAAAATTATTGATCTTATAATTTATAATTATGAATTTATTTTTAGCTAATGATTACACTATTCAACTAGGAAATTTAAGTTGTAATTATCTTTTTACGACAAAATTTTATTGTGATTAATTGTAGGTTAAATAGTGACAATAATACAATCGTCACTAATTGATTATCTTATAATTTATAATTATGAATTTATTTTTAGCAAATGATTACACTATTCAACTACGAAATTTAAGTTGTAATTATCTTTTTACGACAAAATTTTATTGTGATTAATTGTAGGTTAAATAGTGACAATAATACAATCGTCACTAATTGTTTAACTATTAGTTACAAAAACTATGGTCATAATTAAATATAAAATTTTGTGGCTAAAACTTACAATGATTAACTACAAATTCTAGTTTGTCACTAATGTATCAATATATTTTTTGCAATAAAAATTTTTAGTATCCAAAAATTAACTCATTTTAGGACAAAATATGGTTTGTCACTAATATATCAATATATTTTTGTGACAAAAACTTTTCGTATCCAAAATTTAACTAATTCTAAAACAAAAAATGGTATGTCACTAATGCGTGAATATTTTTTTTTCGACGAAATTTTTTCGTGTCCAAGATTATACTTAATTTAAGACAAATAGTAGTTTGTCACAAATTGAATACATTATTAGCGACAAAATAATGTGTCACTGATAATTTAAAATTCGTCATTAATGATACTTAATAAATGGTGTCAAATTATGTTTTGGTGGAAAACTTTAGAGGACAAACCTTTGCTACGAAATTTTATATTTTGTCACTAAAGGTATGTTGCTCATACATTTAAGTTTGAAACGTAATTTTTGTCACTAAAAGTGAATAATTAGTGACGAATTTCATGTCGTAGCTAGTAATTTCATAGCTATATATCACTTTTGTTGTAGTGCATAGAGGTAATAATTCAGACGATAAAAAAACATAATAAAAAAATATATTATTAATATGGTTTGGTCAAACGACCTACATATTAAAAACTAATACTTCCTCCGTTTCAAAATATCTGACCCTTGTTGACTTGACATTACCCTAAAGAAAATATTTATTAGGGATTTATTTCACCAAATTAGCCTTATTAATTATGCTTTGAAAATATAAATTTGAGTATATTGTCACGACCCAATATTTGAGTCATGATGGCGCCTATCGTAACCCACCAATAGGCAAGCCAAATCCTAGCCTAGAGCGACAAGCGGCGGGCTAACGGGCGGAATCTCATAAAACAGAGAAGAAGTGGAAGTAACCATATTTATAAACATGCTATAATGCTATAGACAGAATCAGAATATGTATATATGCCAAGACTGAGAAGGAAGAGGACAGTATATAAAGTCATGAACCCTTCCCAAGACCTGGTGAGGTCAGTACAGGAGCCACTACTAACATACCCAAAATACAAGACAGAAACCAAATATGTATAACAAGTACAATAGTTTCAGGAGCAAAAGACTATACAGTAGAAGATGGAGTAGGATCTGTCTCGGACGTCAGTAAGCTCACCCTGCTCCGGAGTCAATGCTGAGAAAAGAGTCACGTCAAAACCGTCGACTAGTGCCTAGATCCGCATTGGGGAAAAAGATGCAGAAGTGCAGTATGAGTACCAGGGCAACGGGTACTCAGTAGGCATCATCGGGCGACTGAGCTCAAAGTAATATAAGCAAGCTAAAATGCGAGGGTGCATGCTAAGTCCGGGGTATAAGTAATAAATACATAAATAACTACTGAGGCGTATAGATATGCTCAGGAGATAAATAACTGTGATACCAAATAATTAGTAAATAAATGCGTAAGTAAACAAACAATTCAAACATAACCTATCTGGGCCCCCATAAACCCGATAGGCACACGAAAGAAAACAATAACCCAGTCTGGCCCCCATAAACCAGCGGGACACACAAGAAAAGTAAATGCATAGTCACCAGTGTCTTGAAGCTGTATCAGTATCCAGTAATCACGGTACCCAGTACCAAAACTCTCCAATCATATCATAACCAGATGCCGGACTCGAACCGGAACTCATAATAATCAGTGGCCGGACTCTAACCGAAACTCATAGTGTACCACAATTCGGGGCCGGACTCGAACCGAAACACCCAATAGTCAATAACCAAAATCATCATACCTGAATCACTAGCCGGAATCGAACCGGAACTCATCATATCCAGTAACCAGAACAGAATCAAATGTCATATCATATCAAATAAACGGGGAACACCCTAGTGCCAAGTCAATACTAGTATATAGGTACAGAAGCTAACTCCACAACATGCTACAAGTCAATCTCGGGGTCCTTCTAGGTTACTACCTACTATAAACAATATGTATATACAAGTCTGGGTATACATTATAAATCATAAAAAGGCGGGCCAGTGTTCTAAGTCAAACTAGCCGACCCCGGTCAAATACGGTGCTATCAGGGACTAATAGGGCTAAACAAGCCAACCGGGTATAATTGGGGTGACTCAATCCCGTCACAGCCCTGACAGGTCATATAGGGCTTAACTGAGCCCAAAGATGTCAAAGTTCTGACAGGTCGACAAGAAGGGTAACGGGGCCCACTACCGGGTCCCGAAAACCAAGTCTGGTTATATTTGTCTAAGTATGGGCTAAGTCTGTCTAAGCCTGGACTAAGGTCCAACAATAACATTCCCAAACTGGCAACAACAACAACAACACTATCCGACCCCAAATAGGTCATCTGTGGCGAACCACTATGGCTCCCACTGAAACTACCCTGAACACGAGGTCTCTTATCGCTGCCCCCTTGGGCCTCGCGATCTATCTCCTCAATAGAGTATACATGCTCAAGAATCTCTGTCAATGACTTCCCTGAAGTCACTAAACTCTGGGTAGCCCTGCGGAGTGAAAATCTCAGTCCCCTGACAAAACATCTAACTCTCTCATACTCATCAGGCAAAATAGAAGTAGCATGCCTAGCAAGATCATGAAACCTCGCCTCATACTCGGCGACAAATAATGAACCCTGAGTCAATATGGAGAACTCATCCCTGAGTAGCTCCCGCATAGTACGGGGCATATACTTTCCCAAGAAAATCTCAGAGAACTGGGTCCAGGTAACCGGCGGAGATCCTGCTGGCCTGGAATCAAGATATCCCCTCCACCATCTTCTCGCTGCAGTATCAAACTGATATGCCACGAAATCAACACCACGAGACTGTACCATTCCCAAATTCCTCAGTCTATCCTAGCAGCTGGACAAGAACTCATATGCATCCTCACCCAGAGTACCAGCAAATCTCGGTGGAGTCAACCTCAAGAAACGCCCCAACATCTTCTGCTCATCGACAGACATAACAGGCTGATCTGTAACCGGCTGTGGAGCTACCGGCGCTGGCGGAATCTCAACTCTGGGTGCTGCAGCTGCAGGCTGCGCCCCAAGACCAAATCCCTATACTGCTGGTTGGGCTCCCTCGGCTGATGGACCTCCAATTATCCCCAACAACTAAAGTAATGTACCTCGGAGCAAAGAAGCATCAATTAAACCGGATGGAGCCTGGACTGCTCCCTAGCCCACCGACTGCTGTGGAGGAGGAACATCTGGAGCTATAACGGGATCGGGTAACTGATCCCTAGCATGATCTCGGCCTAGGGCTGCTGCTCTGCCCTGCCCCCGACCTCTGGGTCGACCTCGGCCCCTAACAGGAGCCCTCTCTCCAGGCTCGGGGTCCGGACCCTCGGCTCTCGCACCATGCGTCCTAACCATCTGCATAAAGAGTGAACCAAATGAAAATCAGAAACCAACATAAACCCAACGCAGGAACATGAGTCAAGAAAATGAGAGACTCCCCTAAGAATGCTCCGTAGCCTCCCGAAGATAGGATACAAGCGTCCCCGCATCGATCCGCAGGACTCTACCACACATTGGCTCATGTACCAACACTACCCATACAACCTGGGCTCTGATACCAAGATGTCACGACCCAATATTTGGATCATGATGGCGCCTATAGTAACCCACCAATAGGCAAGCCAAACCCTAGCCAGGAGCGACAAGCGACGGGCTAACGGGCGGAATCTCATAAAACAGAGAAGAAATGAAAGTAACCATATTTATAAACATGTTATAATGCTACAGACAGAATCATAATATGTATATATGCCAAGACTGAGAAGGAAGAGGACAGTATATAAAGTCAAGAACCCTTCCCAAGACCTGGTGAGGTCAGTACAGGAGCCACTACTAATATACCCAAAATACAAGACAGAAACCAAATATGTATAACAAGTACAATAGTCTCGGGAGCAAAAGACTATACAATAGAAGATGGAGTAGGATCTGCCTCGGACGTCAGTAAGCTCACCCTGCTCCGGAGTCAATGCTGAGAAAAGAGTCACGTCAAAATCGTGGACTAGTGCCTAGATCTGCATCGGGGAAAAAGATGCAGAAGTGCAGTATGAGTACCAGGGCAAAGGGTACTCAGTAGGCATCATCGGGCGACTGAGCTCAAAGTAATATAAGGAAGCTAAAATGCGAGGGTGCATGCTAAGTACAGGGTATAAGTAATAAATACATAAGTAACTACTGAGGCGTATAGATATGCTCAGGAGATAAATAACTGTGATACCAAATAATTAGTAAATAAATGCGTAAGTAAACAAACAATTCAAACATAACCTATCTGGGCCCCCATAAACCCGATAGGCACACGAAAAAAAATAATAACCCAGTCTGGCCCCCATAAACCAACGGGACACACAAGAAAAGTAAATGCATAGTCACCAGTGTCTCAAAGCTGTATCAGTATCCAGTAATCACGGTACCCAGTACCAAAACTCTCCAATCATATCATAACCAGATGCCGGACTCGAATCGGAACTCATAGTGTACCACAATCCGGGGCCGGACTCGAACCGGAACACCCAATAATCAATAACCAAAATCATCATACCTGAATCAGTAGCCGGACTCGAACCGAAACTCATCATAGCCAGTAACCAGAACAGAATCAAATGTCATATCATATCAAATAAACGGGGAACGCCCTAGTGCCAAGTCAATACTAGTATATAGGTACAGAAGCTAACTCCACAACATGCTACAAGTCAATCTCGGGGTCCTTCTAGGTTACTACCTACTATAAACAATATGTATATACAATTCTGGGTATACATTATAAGTCATAAAAAGGCGGGCCAGTGTTCTAAGTCAAACTAGCCGACCCCGGTCAAATACGGTGCTATCAGGGACTAACAGGGCTAAACAAGCCAACCGGGTATAATTGGGGTGACTCAATCCCGTCACAGCCCTGACAGGTCATATAGGGCTTAACTGAGCCCAAAGATGTCAAAGTTCTGATAGTTCGACAAGAAGGGTAACGGGGCCCACTACCGGGTCCCAAAAACCAGGTCTGGTTATACTTATCTAAGTCTGGGCTAAGTCTGTCTAAGCCTGGACTAAGGTCCAACAATAACATTCCCAAACTGGCAACAACAACAACAACACTATCCGACCCCAAATAGGTCATCTGTGGTGTACCACGAGGATAACAGACCTGGAATATATCCGAATAGCCCTATCCGACCTAGAAGGCCTAAATCACAGCAAACCACCACCACCAAGTTTATAATACCAGCCCACAACACCAGCACAATAGCATACATATATCACACATAAACTCAATCTAAGTGTAAAGGAAGGTAAACCTAGCCTACCTAGACGCCGCCGAACACCTGCTAAAGCCAGTTAAATAGGAGCCTTCCACTTTCGAGAGGCCTCTGACTGCTGCCAAACTACCAAAATAATAAACTACATGTCAAAACATGACTATTGATATCCATATTACATTAGTTAAGAAAATGTCCGAAAATCCCACGTGGGGTCCGCTTGCGGTATCGTAAAATTGAAATCGTCACGGTGTCCCAAATAACTCTGTGACCAATAGTCACAACAGATGCTATCCAATCCGAGCTCATATTAAGCTCTAAATAAGCACCAACAATAATACCACCAAATAACAATTTAAATACACAACTTTAAGCTAAAACTGACTGAAAACTTACTATATAAAGACGTTATACTATCAACCACGCGATCCCCGAACTTAAATATATTTGAAGCTGCTTGCAGAGAACCTATTACACTAATTATAAATATAATTTGTGAGGAAAAGGAGAAGAGTCATAATATATGCATTTACGTAAGTTGATATAAGTGGCATTCTGCCAACTTATATGTAGTATTGTACTTCCATATTGTAAATTAGTTACATTAGGTTAGGCCACCTATTACTTGCCCACTATATGGTGTATACTCCCCACACTTCCAGGTGGAAGTGGTGGGGTTGACACCTTATTCCATTGTCCCACTACGTATATATTCGGGTATAGCATAGGTTCGTGGTAAAATAAATACAACTGTTTGAATATATCATAATTAATAGAAAATTATTTCTAACAAAACCTCTATAAAATAAAAATATTATTTTAACATATTTAAATTCACTATCTCCGCTTAAATTATTAATAGGTTATAAAACTATTATAAAGTAATATAGATATATCATAACTAAAGAATTTATAAATTTCAAAAATATTTTTGAAAGGTAATTAACTATGTTATTTTACTAAATTCAAATTTAATTTAATATTTTACAATGTGCTCGGTCTAAATAATATTCTCAAACGAACTGCCCGGGAACTAAACTGTCAGTCCCAGCAAGTCATAAATAACTTGGGGCAGTTATAGAAGAGCTCTAAACACCGAGAACGCACGAAAATGAGGAAAATGACCGGGAAGGTCATTACATATATATACTTTGTTTAGTCATTTATTGATAAGAGTAGAATTGGAAGAACGTCATAAAATCCTCTTGATTTCATAAAAGGGACAACTAAATTGAAATAAATATTTTTAGAAAGATGGCCAATTATTTTGAAACGGAGGGAGTATTAAAAGACATAAAACCTATTGAGAGAAAATATCCCCCTAAACAGAACTCTTTTAATGACTATTTTGTGAATGCTATTGTGTTATGATATGATAAGAGGGGTCTTCTATTTATAGATGTCTAAAACTTTTTCTCTAAGCAAGAATAAACCAAATATGATAAAGTTTTATAGTTTCCTTCTAGGAAAAAATAAAAGTAATTATGGTATTACTTTTATTTTCCTTCCAAGAAAAAGTAAAACTTAAATTGCTAAGAAAATTGTTATTTTCTGGTACAACTATCTGTATTTAAACACCAAGAACTTCAACTTTAAGTTCAAGAACAAGTTCAAGAACAACCAAGAAGTTCAACAACTTCAAACACAAGTTCAACAACGATGAACTATCAAAATAAAGTTTCTACTTTTTTTTAGAAAATAGCAAAACCATAAAAAAGGAGATGAAACAGAAACATAGAATCAAGTCCACCGAATTCACGGTGTATCCTAAAGGAATTTATTCCCCTCAAGTACCCGAGGTTATGGAATCTTTCCTCCCAGAATAAAATGATTCACTTCAGTAGAATAGTAGTACCTCAAATTCTACCGAACTTCGAACGCACTCAATGATTTAATGATCACACTTGAGTTTTTCAAGAAGAAGAAGATGTTTTTATTTCACAAATTTCGTGCTAACACCTGAGGAAAAATCAGGCATTTATAGCCATAAAGAGTTGCTTCCGAAAAGAAGCAATGGTTCATGAAAAGAGACAATTTTTTGAAATATCACTTGACCTGGCATGCGGCCGCAGGTCGTCAATAGACGATTTTCAGAAACTTTCTTTCCTTCTGCAAAGGTCACCTACATCCGCAGGTGACAACCTGCGCACATAGGTCATCCTTCTCGCGTGAAATAGTGTGTCGCTTCCTCGAAGGGTCGCGTCCCTTCGAGGCACGTTGTGACATGCGTCCGCACATGCCATGTACGTCCGCAAATGAAGAAGAATTATTTCTTATCGGATTTTTGGATTAAAATATCACTATATTTCAAGTTTCAAATGAATTTTGTCCAAAAAGATAATCTCTCGATCGATCATTTGCCAAATCCAAATCCAAATCCTAAGCCGAGCCGAGCGGGCGACGATGATGACGGTGCGAGGTTTGTCTTGTTCTTGCCTCACTATCCACATGAAGGGGAGTGTTTCAATATAAATACTAAGAAGCTTGTTTCTCCCACCAATGTGGGAGAACTTTACTTTCTTAAAGTGAACTACACATTTCACTTTCCCTCTAATTTTTCTTTCCTCCATTTTTCATTCACAATACACTTAGAACCCAACTATCCCCCACATGAATGGGGAATAGCTATTTCAACAAAGAATTTACGAACAAGTATGTGATCAACAAGCAAAGACTAATTGCATCTGGATAAGTAGGTTTCCCTTTGAACTTTCCGCAGTGAACTTGCATCGGATGCACTCGGTTAATCGGTAGATGTGATATCTTTGAAACGTCGAACTTTAATGTACACCTAGACAACACAAGTCACACAACCAGCCTTTTACCATTTATGGTTCGCACGATTTTGTTCGTTTCAGCCATGAACACGACCTGGTTTTATGAGAGCGTAGAGAATAGGCCTTTACTATCATTCTCCTTGAAGCGACTTCCACTTTACCCTCACATAGGTGATTCCTAAACGTTTCAATCCTATAGATCAAATTATTTGGTCAAATCTGCCAAACTTAAAAACCATTAAAAGACTTCCAACCATAAGTCTCATCCTTGTTTCCTGAACATTGTCTTCATTATGAGAACGATTTGAGTTAATTGACAATGTTGAACCGTCAATCACAACTTTGTTTGATTCTCCTTGAACCTAACTTTTGGGATCTCCAGTCCGCTAGGTAGAGTTACCGCTGTGATGACTTGTCCTAGGCCGTAAACCCATTCCCTTTGATGATTTCTCAACTCCCTCTCTAGATAGGCCTTTTGTAAGTAGATCCGACACATTATCCTTTGACTTCACATAGTCAATCGTGATAATTCCACTAGAGAGAAGTTCTCTAACGGTATTATGTCTCCGTCTTATATGACGAGATTTACCGTTATACATCATGCTCCCTGCCCTACCTATTGTCGCTTGACTATCACAGTGTATGCATACTGGTGCTAATGGTTTGGGCCAATAAGGAATATCTTCCAAGATATTTCGGAGCCATTCAGCTTCCTCACCGGCTTTATCTAATGCGATAAATTCAGATTTCACTGTAGAGCGAGCAATACAAGTCTGTTTGGATGATTTCCAAGAGACTGCTCCTCCACCTAAAGTAAACACATATCCACTCGTGGATTTTACTTCATTTGATCCGGTGATCCAATTTGCATCATTATATCCTTCAATTACCGCTGGATATTTGTTGTAATGCAAAGCAAAGTCTTGAGTATGTTTTAGATACCCCAAAATTCTTTTCATTTCCATCCAATGAGTTTGATTGGGATTACTCGTGTACCGACTTAATTTACTAATAGCGCATGCTATATTCGGTCGTGTACAATTCATGATATACATCAAACTTTCCAATACTCTTGCATAATCCAATTGTGAATCACTTTCACCTTCATTCTTTTGAAGTGCAAAGCTCACGTCTAATAGAGTCTTGGCAATATTGAAATTCAAATACTTGAACTTGTCAAGTACCTTTTCAATATAATGCGACTGTGACAATGCCAACCCTTGTGGAGTTCTATGAATTCTTATTCCTAAGATCACATCCGCAACTCCAAGGTCTTTCATATCAAACTTGCTCTTAAGCATTTGTTTTGTAGCATTTATGTCAGAAATGTCTCTACTGATGATCAAGATGTCATCTACATACAAACAAATAATGACTTTGTGATTTGGAGTGTCTTTAATGTCGATACATTTATCATATTCATTTATTTTGAATCCGTTTACCAACATGGTTTGGCCAAACTTTGCATGCCACAGTTTGGGTGCTTGTTTTAGTCCATAAAGAGACTTAACAAGTTTGCACACTTTCCTTTCTTTACCAGGAACTACAAAACCCTCGGGTTGTTCCATGTAAATTTCTTCCTCCAATTCTCCATTTAAGAATGCAGTTTTCACATTCATTTGATGAATTTCAAGACCATATACCGCAGCTAATACAATCAACATCCGAATGGACGTTATCCTTGTTACTGGCGAGTATGTGTCAAAATAGTCAAGACCTTCTTTTTGTCTAAAGCCTTTCACTACAAGTCTTGCCTTGTATTTGTCAATAGTACCATCAGCTTTCATTTTCCTTTTGAAGATCCATTTAGAACCTAAAGGTTTATTTCCTGGAGGAAGATCAACCAACTCCCAAGTATGGTTTTTTAAGATTGAATCAATCTCACTATTGACAGCCTCTTTCCAAAAGGATGAGTCTGCAAACGACATCGCTTTTTTAAACGTTGGAGGTTCATTTTCAAGAAGAAATGTTACAAAATCTGATCCGAAGAAAGTCGATGTTCTTTGTCGCTTACTACGCCTTGGATTCTTTTCATTATGTACATTCTCCCTTGGTTCATCCCTAGGTCGTTTAGACTCTTCACTCGACAATTCATTTCGAGACTTATACGGATAAATGTGTTCAAAGAACTCAGCATTATCTGATTTAATTACCATATTATCACGGATATCCGGATGTTTGGATTTATGAACTAAAAATTGACATGCTTTACTATTTGTAGCATATCCGATGAAAACACAGTCCATAGTCTTTGGTCCTATTTTCAACCTTTTAGGTATAGAAACTTGGACTTTGGCTAGACACCCCTGCACTTTGAAATATTTCAAGTTGGGTTTTCTTTCTTTCTATTTCTCATATGGAATAGATTGTGTCTTTCCATGGGGCACTCTATTGAGTATGCAATTAGCTGTAAGGATAGCTTCCCCCCCACAAGTTTTGTGGTAAATCTGAACTTATTAGTAAGGCATTCATCATGTTCTTCAATGTTCGGTTTTTCCTTTCCACAATCCCATTTGATTGAGGTTAATACTGGGCCGTAGTTTGATGGAAAATTTCATTTTCCAAACATATCTCCGTAAAAGGAGATTCATATCCTCCACCTCTATCACTTCTTTTCATTTTGATCTTTTTATCCAACTGATTTTCAACTTCAGTTTTATATTGCCTAAATGCATCTATTGCCTCATTCTTACTATTCAGAAAATAGACATAACAAAATCTAGTGCAATCGTCGATAAAAGTTATGAAATACTTTTTCCCACCACGAGATGGTGTCGACTTCATATCACAAATGTCTGTGTGAATTAAGTCTAAGGGATTGGAATTTCTTTCAACAGACTTATACGGATGCTTAGCATACTTAGATTCAACACTTGTTTGACACTTTGATTTACTGCACTCAAAGTTAGGCAAAACTTCCAAGTTAATTAGTTTTCGTAAGGTTTTATAATTGACATGTCCTAAACATTCATGCCATAAATCATTTGACTCAAGTAAGTAAGAAGAGCTAGAACTTTTATTCATATCAATATTCATTACATTGATCTTAAAAAGGCCCTCAATGAGGTAACCTTTGCCTGCATACACTTCATTCTTACTAATTACAACTTTGTTGGAAATAAATACACATTTGAAACCATTCTTTGTCAGAAGTGAAGTAGAAACCAAGTTCTTTCGCACCTCCGGAGCATGAAGGACATTGTTTAGTGTCACCATCTTGCCTGATGTCATCTTCAAGCAAACCTTGCCCTTTCCTTCAACCTTTGCCATAACGAAGTTGGCCATAAATATCTTCTCATCATCTTGAGCCGGAGCAAATGATGCAAATAGTTCTTTGTTGGAACACACGTGGTGGGTGGCACCTGAATCAATCCACCACTCTCTAGGATTTTCAACAAGATTGCATTCTGAGAGCATAGCACACAGATTGTCCAATTCTTGTTTGGATTAAGCCATGTTTGCTTGGTCCTTTTTCTTGCCCTTCTTCGGAGCCCAACAATCAGCAAACTTGTGGCCAGCTTTGCCACAATTAAAGCAATTTCCTTTGAATTTCTTCTTAGGAGGATTGCCTTGTTGTGCTTGTGCTTTCTTTCTCTTCTTTGTTTTGTTGAGATCATCTTCCATAATATTTGCTCCATTTATTGCAGAGTTCCCACGAGACCTCTTCTCAGCTGCCTTATTGTCTTCTTCAATCCTCAACCTCACAATGAGGTGTTCAACTGACATCTCCTTACGCTTATGCTTTAAGTATTTTTTAAAGTCCTTCCACAAGGGTGGTAACTTCTCCATTATCGCAGCTACTTGAAAAGCATCATTCACAATCAAACCTACAATAAAGGTTAAGTGAACATTAATAACATTCTTAAAATGTTTAACAAAGACATTATCTAAAATTATACCTTCTTCAAGGAGGTCGTGAACAATGACTTGCAACTCTTGGACTTGGGTAACTACAGGTTTGCTGTCTACCATTTTAAAGTCCAAAAAGTTGGCAACAATGAATTTCTTCATTCCGACGTCCTCTGTTTTGTACTTCTTTTCTAAAGCATCCCAGAGGTCCTTTGAGGTCTTCATCATGCTATACACATTGTATAGGTCGTCTTGTAGGCCACTCAATATGTAATTCTTACATAAAAAATTCGAGTGCTTTCAAGCTTCAGTTACTACAAAGCGATCCTTTTCCGGAGTATCTTCCGACAATTTAGGAATGCTTTCTATGATGAACTTTTGCAGACTCGAAGTAGTCAGATAAAAGAACATCTTCTGCTGGCAACGTTTGAAATCAACACCAGAAAATTTTCCTGGTTTTTTCGCCGGTGCCATGACATGAGCAGCATTTGTACGACTTAAAGTAGCAATATTTGTTGCTGCAACATTCGTCGTTCCATCATTGACTTGAATTTCATTAGTCATTTTGCTATCACAAAGAGACAACCAATTTAGTATTACAAATACTAACAATAAAGTTTAAAACTTTAAACAACTTGTTTCTAGTTTAACGACGAAGTTTTTATATTCTTCAAATCGTCAACCGAATGATCTTTGACTCGTGATGAAGTTTTTATATCTTCAAATCACTATCAAGTTCAAACAGAGTAGAAAACCAAATGATTTTAATCTCCAGAAACCAAAAAAATACAGATTATAAATTCCTTAAGATTGTTGTTTCCAGGTACAACTATCTGTATTTAAACAACAAGAACTTCAACTTTAAGTTCAACAACAACCAAGAAGTTCAACAACGATGAACTATCAAAATAAAGTTTCTATTTTTTTTCTGAAAAATAGCAAAACCATAAGAAAGGAGATGAAACAGAAATATAAAATCAAGTCCACCGAATTCACGGTGTGTCCTTAAGGAATTTATTCCCCTCAAGTACCCGAGGTTATGGAATCTTCATCCCCAAGATAAAATGATTCACTTCAGTAGAATAGTGGTACCTCAAATTCTACCGAACTTCGAACGCACTCAATGATTTGATGATCACACTTGAGTTTTTCAAGAAGAAGAAGATGTTTTTCTTTCACAAATTTCGTGCTAACACCTGAGGAAAAATCAGGTATTTATAGCCATAAAGAGTTGCTTCTGAAAAGAAGCAATGACTCATGAAAAGAGACAATTTTCTGAAACGTCACTTGACCTGCGGACCCCACCTGGGCCCGCAGGTGGCGACATGCGGTCGTAGGTCGTCAATAGACGATTTCCAGAAACTTTCTTTCCTTCTGCGAAGGTAACCTGCGTCCACAGGTGACGACCTGCGCGTGCAGGTCATCCTTTTCGTGTGAAACAGTGTGTCGCTTCCTCAAAGGGTCCGGCCCTTCGAGGTGCGTTGTGACATGCGTCCGCACAAATGGAGAATTCTTATCGGATTTTTGAATTAACATATCACTATATTTCAAGTTTCAAATGAATTTTGTCCAAAAAGATAATCTCTCGATCATTTGCCAAATTCGAAGCCGAAGCCGAGCGAGCGACGAAGACGACGACGTGAGGCTTGTCTTGTTCTTGCCTCACTATCCACATGAAGGGGAGTGTTCTAATATAAACACTAAGAAGTTTTTTTCTCCCACCAATGTGAGAGAACTTTACCTTCTTAAAGTGAACTACACATATCACTTTCCCTCCAATTTTTCTTTCCTCCATTTTTTTCATTCACAATACACTTAGAACCCAACAAAAATTAGGACAAAAATTCTAACAATCAAGTGCTTAAACTACTCAATAATCTCCAATGGACTCAATATATTCAAATCATAAATAATAGGTCCAAATAAATCTAAGAAAATCACTTCCATAATTTTAGGATACTTCGAAGGAAAAATCAACTCTCAGTTAATAGTCACCCTTCTACTAACAGGAAAAATTCAAAACAAATTTCATGAACTGTGTTACTCGGTAGCGCCATTCTGCAATGCTAAACTATAATCAAAATCTCTTTTTGATGTAAACTGCTAGTCCAAAAATTCAAATTTTCTTATTTTACGGCTTAAGAATCTCATGTTTTCATAGTTCAAATATTTTAAAATCAAGTATAACTTCAGGTCTTGTGTAAAAAAAACCAATGCCTCAATTTATTGCTTGAATTCCCACCTTTTGATGTCGGTTTCAAGTAAGAGCAAAGACAACAAGTTTATTGAGTTAATATTGGGACGATTAGCAAATACTCCCTCCATCTCATTTTAGTTGTTTACCTTATTAATAGTTTGTTTGATCAAATTTATAAAATCAGCTTATTTTAAAAAGTATTTTTCGAAAAAGTACTTTTGCTAAGAAGCAATTTGTATTTGACCAATAAATTTAAAAATTACTTTTGAGTAACAATTAGTATTTGACCAAGCTTTTTAAAAATGTTTTTAAATATATTTTTCTCAAAAGTGTTTTTTTAAAAAGTGCTTTTAATGAAACACTACTTTTTTAGCTTATGAAAAATTATTTTTCTACTCCCCAAAAACACTTATTTTCTTTCAAAAACTTGATCAAACACCTCTTCTTTTTTTTCTTTTGGTAGAACAAAAGCTTTTATTAGTTCTCATCAAAACATCTATTACAATCTAAGTATACTCAAATAAACTACCTCCTACCGTACAATTCCTCTATCCATGCCCTTCCTTTCCTGCTGTCTTTCTTTCGTTTTGTATTTGTGTTTCTTATATAAACCTCTTGCTTGATTTCTTCACATATTTTCCTAGGCATTGAGACCTTATGGTTCCGTACTGCTTCATTCCTTGCACGCCAGATGTAGTATATTAGTGCAGTTAGGACTGCTGTAAATTGTAATGAACTCTCTTTTGTTTCTTCCCATTGTTCCTCTTCTCATTCTTCTCCATAATCCTTGAAATTCCACATTTTTTACTCCTATATCCATCCTTACCAGTAATTCTCAAAGACATATACTTGAAAATTTGCAATCGAAATACAGATGTTGCAGAGTTTCCTCCTGCTCACCACAAATAGCACACTCTGCATCATTCACCACCCAAATTTCTTCAATCTGTTCTTAGTTAGTAGTCTATTGTGAGCTGCCAGCCAACCTATAAAACTATGTTTAGGAACATTAGTCCTATTGCAGACCCATCTGCTCCTTTGCCATAGTTCCACTTCTCTTTTTCTCAAAAGTGTTTTAAAAATAAGCACTTTTTAGGTAAAATAAGATTGGCCAAATAGGCTATAAAGATAATTGTTTCATATATTAGTTGTCCAGCTTATTAAATCAAGAGATTTTTAATTAAATTTTTCTCATATTATCCTTACAATTAATTTTTTTTCAAAGTGTGAACGCTTTTTGGTAAAGTTTCAAAAAAGTTTTTTAAGGGGTAAATTAGTAAAACTACCTTCTTACCTTTTTATTTATACTTAATATGCGTGTAAAAGGAAAAATAGACAACTAATATGGGACGGAAGAAGTAAAGAAGGCCTTTAATTTTAAATTAAATTTGATCGAATGAGTTTAGTATATATGTTTTATCGTGTGGTGGCGTTAATTGTTTCTACACAATTAAATATTTTTGAGATTGATGAACTATGCGAGATAGTGGAGAATACCAATGGCTCGTGTAATGGGTCCATTCTCAAGACTTTAAGGAAATTAAATTTAAATTTATACAATAAGAATCAACTAATAATTCAGAATAATGAGTAATACGCTATTAGAGATTAAACTGTACTGATGATGTAAATAAATGTTTGCGTGTATATAACTAATTAATTTGATAGAGTAATTAAGTGCTATAAAGTAGAATCATTTTCTTTTATAGTTTTAAAATATAAAAATGTACGTGTCCTTAATTTTGGAAGAGATTACTAAACAAAATAGTGTGACATAAACAAAAAGGGAGATAATAATAATTAATTTTAACAACTACTATATAACTATAATCAAGAAATTGTCTGCTGCTTAATTAACTATAATAAATTAAATGGTGGAAAACTCACATACTAAACTATACTATTAAATGACTACCTACAACTCTTCCAAATAGAAAAGGGCCATTCTAGCAAAAACAAAAATTGAGCTATACTGTCTAAAAGACACTTAGAACCATAGAGCTAGCAAGAAACAATGGGAATAACACGCTGATCATGGGCAACCAGGTGCGCTTGGATGAATCACTACTAAAAAAAAATAGAAAAATCGACCACAAAAAAGCGACCACAAGTTGTGGTCGCACAAAATTTTTAATTTTTTTTTAATCAAAAACCGACCATAAGTGGTCGGTTTTAGATTTAAAAAAAAAATATATATATTTTATAAAAAACCGACCACTTGTGGTCGGTTTAAGATTTAAAAAATGTAAAATATTTTATAAAAAGCGACCATTTGTGGTCGGTTTTAGATTTAAAAAAATAAAAAAATATTTTTATACAAAACCGACCACTTGTGGTCGGTTTTGGTTTCCCAAAAAATTAATATAAATCAAATAAATAAAAAACGTAAATTGTTAAAATATATTAAATATATATTTTAAAATTTAGCGACCACGTGGGGTCGGTTTATTTTTAAATAATAATAAAAATTAATTAATGTTAAAAAACCTACCACAAGTGGTCGTTTCTATAAAATGAATTAAGAAAAACCTACCACTCGTGGTTGGATTTTATAAAAAATACTAAAAATAAATTAAGAAATATTAAATATATTAAATAAAATTAATAAATAACATAAAAAACAATCTTTATTTTTTACGTACGTTTCAGTCAAATAAATATATTTTTCATCGAGTATAAATATATATATATATATATATATATATATATATATGTATACGCATCAATTGCGTGTAGTTATTTACGTAGTAGTCAAAAGCTAATTGAATGTATACAAGTATATTGAATACGTTGATATTACACGATTGAGGTAATTATAATATATTGTTGGAGTTATAATAATGTAAGGTAAATAATCAATAATTCATT
Organism: Capsicum rhomboideum; assembly: GCA_031232105.1. Taxonomy (NCBI): domain Eukaryota; kingdom Viridiplantae; phylum Streptophyta; class Magnoliopsida; order Solanales; family Solanaceae; genus Capsicum; species Capsicum rhomboideum. Next base: position 35,798,904 of record CP124719.1, read on the forward strand.
AGAGTATAAGGAATACGTTGTATTATGGGGTAATATACTCGTGCATGTGATCTATATGCATATTTCGTGTAGTGATGTATGTAGTAGTCAAAAGCTAACTGAATCCTTCTAAGTATATTGAATACGTTGATATCATACGACCAAAGTAATAATATAATGTTGAACTTATAATAACGTAAGCTAAACTAACCGATAATTTATCAGAGTATATATGAAATACGTTGTATTACGGGATAATATACTCGTGTATATGATGTATATATATAGTATGTATTTAGAACCTGATAGTCGATAGAGTGTGTGTGTATATATGTATATCTCGTGTATTGATATACCCAGTAGTCAAAAACAATTTAAGTGAATCTATCCAAGTATTTTGAATAACACGTTGATATCACAAGATCAGTGTAATAATATATATACTGTTGAAGTTATAATAACGTAAGCTAAATTAACCAATAATTCATCAGAGTATATATGAAATTCGTTGTATTACGGGATAATATACTCGTGTATGTAATGTATAAAGTACGTATTTTGAACCTGATAGTCGATGGAGTGTACGTGTGTATTTATACGTATATCTCGTGTAGTGATGTACGTAGTAGTTAAAAGCAAGCTAAGTGAATCTATCCAAGTAGTTTGAATAATACGTTGATATCATACGATCCACGTACTAATATATATACTATTGAAGTTATAAAAATGTCAGCTAATTAATCGATAATTCATCAGAGTATATATACTCGTTTATGTAATGTATACAGTACGTATGTTGAACCTCATCTAGTCACTCGATATGTATATATATACGTATATCTCGTGTAGTGATATATATACGTAGTAGTCAAAATCAAGCCAACCGAATCTATCTAAGTATTTTGAATAACACGTTGATATCATATGATCGACGTAATAATATACTTTTGAAGTTATAATAAAGTAAGCTAATTAATGGATAATTCATCAGATTATATATAAAATACATTGTATTACGAGGTATATAATTCATATTCAAAAGCTAACTAACCAAAAATTCATCCTAATATACGAAATACATTGATATTATTATACAATTGAGGAAATATACTACTTGTGTATGATGATGAATTAATTAATTATCCGATTTATATACATTGCGTTAATTTTTTTTTTATTTGTTATGAATATAATACGATTTATTCAGGAAATATTTATTTGATTTTATTAAACCAAGAAGCTCAGGGTTAAATCGATTATTAATTCGTTTTGAATTTTGATTTAATTTGGTCGGTCTATTAAATTTGGGTCGTAATCAAAATCAAATTGGTCATAATTGCAATGCAATTGGCCAATTGATTTTTGATTTGGTCTATAATTTAAATGACAATGGCAAAATAATCTAATTGGTCATTCTTTAAATGGCCTAATGTTTACCCTCTCCCTTTTTATTTTAATAACCTAATGTTTTGGGCCCAATCCCTTAACAGGCCCAAAACAGCCGACCCGGTCCAGCCCACACCCTTATATCCCCTTTTCTCCTTCACCCCAACACACCCCATAAACCACAAATCGATTTCCTCAATACACCGAAAACCGAAAACCACAAAAAACGGAAAAACTCCAAACCCGAAAACCCCAAATCGATTTCCTCTCTTCGTCAATTTCGTACAAATACACGAGACACTTACTATGAGAGGTGCGAAATTCCTCTACAAACTCCAATTTCCTCACAAATCCAAAAATACAAAAGTTCCCAAATTCGAATTTTATTTATTTTCGTACGATTCCAGCTCATTCAAGGATTTCGTGGTGGCAAGGATTTCGACGAAGCTCGTAATTCCATTTTGCTTCTCTAAGAAAGGTAAAGACCCCCCTTCTTTTATTTTTAGCTACCTTTAGGATTTCATTTTCGTAGTGTAGATTTTCTTTCGTCGTGTAGGTATAGTTATTTTGTAGTTGTCGGAATCTCACATTAGGTAAGAATGCTGGGATTATTTGTTATAGAAGGCTATGAAGGCCGTAGGATATTTTGTTGAAAGTTATGGTTGATGTATCGATGCTCTGGCTGTTTCTTTTTGCTTCGAAGTTTTGGTTTCACTTTCATTTTGAAGTGTAGTTTTGTTACTTGAAAATGCTTAAGTGTAGTGACTTGAAAATGGTAGTGACTTGAAAATGTGTATTAGTTATTTGAAAATGGTTAAGTGTAGAGACTTGGTCATTTGAATTAGTTACTTGAAAATGGTAGTGGCTTGAAAATGTGAATTAGTTACTTGAAAATGGTTAAGACTTGAAAATGTGAATTAGTTACTTGAAAATGGTAGTGACTTGAAAATGTGTATTAGTTATTTGAAAATGGTTAAGTGGAGACTTGAAATGTGAATTAGTTACTTGAAAATGGTAGTGGCTTGAAAATGTGTATTAGTTATTTGAAAATGGTTAAGTGTAGAGACTTGAAATGTGAATTAGTTACTTGAAGATGGTAGTGGCTTGAAAATGTGTATTAGTTATTTGAAAATGGTTAAGTGTAGAGACTTGAAATGTGAATTAGTTACTTGTAAATGGTAGTGACTTGAAAATGTGAATTAGTTACCTGAAAATGGTTAAGTGTAGTAAGTTGTAATGTGAACTACTTACTTGAAAATGTGTATTTGTTGCTTGAAAATGCTCAAGTGTAGTTACTTGAAAATGTGTATTTGTTACTTGAAAATGCTTAAGTGTAGTGACTTGAAAATGTGAATTAGTTACTCGAAAATGGTAGTGACTTGAAAATGTGTATTAGTTAGTTGAAAATGGTTAAGTGTAGTAACTTGAAATGTGAATTAGTTACTTGAAAATGGTTAAGTGTAGTAACTTGAAATGTGTATTAGTTACTTGAAAATGGTTAAGTGTAGTAACTTGAAATGTGTTTTAGTTAATTAAAAATGGTTAAGTGTAGTAACTTGAAATGTGAATTAGTTACTTGAAAATGGTTAAGTGTAGTAACTTGAAATGTGTATTAGTTACTTGAAAATGGTTAAGTCTAGTAACTTGAAATGTGCTTTAGTTAATTAAAAATGGTTGTGTAGTAACTTGAAATGTGTATTAGTTACTTGAAAATGGTTAAGTGTAATAACATGAAATGTGTTTTAGTTAATTAAAAATGGTTAAGTGTAGTAACTTGAAATGTGTATTAGTTACTTGAAAATGGTTAAGTGTAGTAACTTGAAATGTGTTTTAGTTAATTAAAAATGGTTAAGTGTAGTAACTTGATATGTGTATTAGTTATTTGAAAATGGTAAGTGTAGTAACTTGAAATGTGTATTAGTTACTTGAAAATGGTAGTGACTTGAAAATGTGTATTAGTTACTTGAAAATGGTTAAGTGTAGTAATTTGAAATGTGTTTTAGTTAATTAACAGTTTTCGTCAAGCTCCACAGATACTTCCTCCGTGTCCCGGTGATGCACCTCGGGCTGCGAGAGGTCTAAGCTCACTTGATGATTACACTACAGATGAGGAGGAGGATTTTGATGATGATGATGATGAAGGTGAGGATGAGGATGATGAAGGTGAGGATGAGGATGAGGTGGATGATGAGGATGACTTTTAATTTATTTTTTATTTGTAAACTTTGATGTTTATATGTTTTGATTTTGATATTTGGATGTTTTGATTTTGATATTTGGATGTTTAAAGAGATGTTTTAATGTTTCTAAATTGGTGGGTTATATTGAGATGATTGAATGTTTTTGAATTGGTGGGTTGTTTTGTAATAGCAGAGTTTATATTGGAAATGCAGCATATATGCTGTAACTTTTTTTACAAAATTTTCAGAAAAACCTACCACAAGTGGTCGGTTTTTCTGGAAATTTGCAAAAATACCGACCACAAGTGGTCAGTTTTTGTAAAATTACCAGAAAAATTGATCACTTGTGGTCGGTTTATAAAAAAAATAAATTATTTAAATGGTTTTTTTAAAATAAAAAAAATATTATTAAATTTTTTTAACAAAAACCGACCACATGTGGTCGGTTTTCTAAAAATTATTAATTTTTTTTTATCAAAAACCGATCACATGTGGTCGGTTTTCTAAAAAGAGTTTTTTTTTTTTTTTTTACAAAAACCGACCTCAATATGTGGTCGGAAAATTTTAATAAATTTTTTTAATATAAAAAAATTTTAATAAAAAAAATTATTGAAAATATAATTAATATCAATTTATAAATAAATAAATATTTTTTGGAAAAAGCGACCACATCTTTTGGAAAAACCAACCACATGTGGTCGCTTTTGGAAAACCTTCCACTATTTTACCGATCCCATGTTGTGGTCGGTTTTTTGGTTGAAAATACAGGAAAACCGACTACCTGTTTATTTTAGTAGTTTATAAGCACCGCTAGAAGTAGGAGTTTTAGCCGCATGAAAAGGAGGAGCAAATGTTGTTGCGGGAGGAGTATTAGTAGCCACGGGAGGAGTACCAGTAGCCGCGGGAGGAGTGACTGGCATAGCGATTTTGATGTGAAATCTGAGTCCAGAGGCACAATGACCAGGAATGCCACACAAAAAGTAGAATTCCCCTGGTGTTTCGAGGGTGAGTGAGTCGCTGCCGGTATTGAAGCTGGCAACTGCATTATGATCAGTGCATGAGTCGTAGTCCTTCTTGTCCTCTTGCTTCACGTTGTGCAATTGTGGGTTGTAATTGAAAACTGCATCCATGTCAAACAATCGTTATGTAAGTTCTACTAATCTATTGATGCATGAATTAGTTATTTATGTACTACTATATATTACCAATTTCATCCTCTACCCGACATAAAATAACAATGTACATAAATTAACTCATAACCTATATTTTAGTTATGTGGGATTGTAATACTTGGTGTGCTGAATTTCATACATAGCAGCTAAAATACTACCGTATATGCTACTAGTTATTGTACTTTTGACTTGTTTCAACTTCTGCGCTATTTGTTTATATTTTAAATTTTTTGCCTACATCTGTTTCCCTTACTGTTAGGGAGCTAAAAATTAAATTACTACTTGTGATGATGTCTAGTTTCTGCATAAAACAATACAAGATAAAAGGAATCATTGAACCAGTTAACTTAATGTACTATCAAATTCAGTGGACCAAACAAGATGGGTTATTTATGTTAGGGTTTTTGTCCTGATTTTCTTACCAAATTTAAGTTTTATTTTTGTTGAAAGGAAAATAAAAGTAATATCATAATTACTTTTACTTTTCCTAAAAGAAAAATATAAAACTCTTCCATATTTGGCTAACCTCTTTATTGTAGGAAAGGTTTTGAAACTCTATAAATAGAAGACCCCTCTTCTCATATCATAATACAATAGGATCCACAATGTAGTCATCAAAGAGTACTCTTGTTTAGGGGGAGATTTCTCCCAATAGATTTTTATGCTTTTTCAATATTAGGTTTTCATATGTAGGTCAATTGGCCAAACTTTATCAATAATATGTTTTTAGTATGTTTTTATTTGTCACCCGATTTATCGTCTACATGATTTGCAACTATAAGCTTCCGCATGACGCCCTCTCGATTTCGAACCCAACAAGTGGTATCAGAGCCAACGGTTCAATGATCCGATGGTTCAGATTAAAGACATGTTATGATGAAAGTTGCAACCACTATGATGATAATGAAGATATATGTCCAAAAAAAAAAACTACATGTGGATACAATTGTAAATCATATTTTCAACAATCCTGCTGTTACATATTTGAAAATAAAGCTCACTTTTAACCCTACAAAGGGCTCCAATATTTTTAACCCGAAAGGGCTCATATATTTTTAACCCCAAAAGCTCCATTTTTAAGCATGCCAAGCAGCAGTGATGAAGATTATGTGAAGAACAAAGATCATATATGCAAGTGAAGAAGGCGGATCAAGTTTTGTCAAGAAAATCCAGCCAAAAAGGGGAGATTTGTTAGGGGTTTTGCCCTGATTTTCTTACCAAAATTAAGTTTTACCACTACAAAATAAGGCATGTATAGCTACATAATACCTCGTAGCTAAATATGAAAATTTCCATGGCTAAACACTTTAGCCACAATTTTTTCTTCCGTAGCATTCGTAGCAAGAAGCGGCGTAACTAAAAGTTAACTACAAACTCTACATGGTCGGTGGCTAAGGACTAGTACTTATAACTACAAAAAATATTGTGTTGTAGATGTAATAATAAAAAGTTCTTGTTACGAATTATATACTTGGAGCAAAAAGTTTTACTTTTTTGCTACGACAAATAAAATCTATAGCGATTTTTATATATAGACACAATATGTTCTTTTGTGGCAAAAATCTTGATTTTTTTGTTATGAAAATTAAAAAGTTGTGGCTATTTTACAATTTAATCTCTTGATAACTATATTTGTATTTAGTTACGCGTTAGACAATCTATAACTATAAACTAAAGTATTTGCCACAAATATTTTTATAAATGGCTAAGAGTTCATTCTTTTTGCCACAAAATACATAAATTATAGCTAATTTTTCTGGTATTAAAAGTGAAATGCATAGCCATATTTTTTGTGATAAATAGGTTGTGGCTAAACTACAATATTCATTGCTATAAATTGAAGAATTCAACCATAAGCATTATTAGTCAAAGAATTCCTTAATATGACTAAAAAAATTCAACAATTACATATTACAAATTAAAGAATTTTTCACTATCTTTGTTCGTCATAGAAGTTACATAAAGTAGCTATGAATTCTTTTTTGAGATTCTAAAACAATTGTCAAGTTACATATAATTGTGTTTTACAATTTTGAGAATAGTCAGAATATACGATTCTCTTGAGACACAATCTTGTTTGAGTTCAAAGCAGCATAGTCTTCCTCTATCTCTACTTCCATGGTCTTCAAGTGCACCTTAACTTGATCAACATTCGTCCTAGTTTGTCATTTATCTGCTCCTTTTCCATTAATATGCCTATCAATAATGATAAAATATATTAGCACCAAGAATTAAGACCAACTAATTATATATGTAAGTGTGTGTATATATAAAATTTCAAGGAGAAAAATAAATAAATGTATTATATAATTCTTTTACTAAAGTTTTAACAAATAAAAACAAGAAAAAGTGCAAAGCAACTTAAAATCTATAGATGTACATCTCAAATTTCAATACAACAATAATAACATACTCAGTATAATCTCACGAGTAAGAAATATCAAATTTCAATACCAATTTTAAAACCCATGCATATAAAAAAGTTACCTTTATATTAACAAAAAAATATACAATCCAATGCAATACTTATATTATAAAAACTTATCTCATCTAATTGGAGAATTCCATGTTGTAAAAACCTACAAAAATAAAAAAGTTGATAAGCGAAACATTACACATAAAAATTCAAATGGAACCAGAAACTAAGATAAGCAAGGGTGAGGGGTGAAAAGGGAGGGGAGGGGGCGAAGGAAAGAAAGAAATGGGGAGAGGGGAAAGGGGTCTAGGTGTTTAAAGTGGGAGGGGGAGTAGGTTATTTGATTAGGTTTTAAAATTTTAGAGGGAAATTTTGGGCTTTTGTAATTTTTAAATTTTTTTTGGGGAAGATTTAGGTGTTTGGGATTTGTTTTTAATTTTTAGTTGGTTTGGTAGAAGTTTAAGAATTTTTTTGTTTGGCCATTTTCGTTTCCTTTACATATATTACTATATGTATGATTTTTGCTTTCTTTTCACAAATTCTATTATTAATAACTAACAAATTTTATCTAATGAAATAATAATAAATATATACTTTACTTTAAGTTAATGGAAAAAGTTAACTATTTTATTTGAAATAAATATTATTCCAAACTATATATTCCTTTTCAACTTTTTTGGTCCTTAGTGATATCGTTAATTTTGTTATCTTTTCTCCTATTTTAATAAATTTTTAACTTATAGTGTTTAGTTAAATTTATGATTTTTCTTAATTTAATTTTGTATTTTCAAATCACACTAAAACATAGTAATTCAAAAAAATGATTATATGGATTTGAATTTAAATGATTTTCTCTATTTCTAAGGTAGGGATAAATCTGTACATACTCTACTCTTCTTAGACTACACCAGGTATGTTGTTGTTGTATATGAATTTAGAATGATTTATATGAATTAAAAATGTCAAGTTTAAAATAGAAAACTATAAAATAAAATAAATTTATCAATATCAGAAAATCTATCTATACAGAATCAGAGAAGCAAAATAATATTGTGATGACAAGTGTTAGTTACTATAAAATTCAAGTTTGAAAATTATTTTAAGATAGAAATTTCAAATAAAAAAATATCAATTCAATTTTTCTTATATTAATAACGTGAATTCAAATTCATATTAAAGTGTTCTACCATGGCGGAGTCATACTTCCAAAACATTCGATTATTTCAATTTGAATTTAAATAAGAATATGAATTTGAATAACTATTTTTAGTTTAAATTGAAAATATAAAAATTATATGAATTTAAAATGAATTGAATGAATTAATGTCAAGTTTAAAATAGAAAATGCAAAAATAAAATAAAATTGTCAATATTAAAAAATCTATCTAATCTATTTATATATAATGGAAGAAACAAAATAATATTATGACACAAGTGTCATTATCAGAAAATTATCAATTATACATTTTAAAAACAGTACAATTAACATCCGAAGATAATATGTTGCAATAAAATATATATATAAAAGCTCTTAGATCTTTCCTCTTAGACAATAAATTAATTTAAAAGACTTAGTACAACAATACGAGAATTTAGAAGAACCAACCTTAGAATTTTTTCTTCAAATAAAATCTAGACAAAAGGCAATAAATAGAATAACAAAGAAAATTAATCACTACCCTTTAGGATAATTAGTTATAAGTTATATGAAAAAATCACATTTAGCTAAACAATTAAAATCTCTACATCATCAATTAGCTACTAGAAAAATTATTTAAAATTTTTAGCACAAGATAAGGTAGACCTCATAGTACGATATAATTATTATAAATTAATATTTAAAGAACAGATAGAAGAAAACGAGATAAACCCAATAAATATTATAGATTTTATGATATTAAGTATTCAAGAATCTACCCATCATATAAGACATCAAAACACATAAAATAAAACAACTTAATTATTATATAAAATATTTTCCTATATCTTAAGCTCACATATATGAATAGACCAATTACTACTTTCCAAGAATATTTAGAAGCAAAAAAGAAAGATAAACCAACTATATACAGAACTTAAAAATCTCTATTATAACCCTAAAATAAAAGACGGAATAATACAAAATGATAGAATCCCTTATTGTATAATTGAACTAAGACAATATCAAAAGGAATTAGTTAGATACGCATTAGTAAGACATAATAGATTCACTCTTCAACATATAAGAAATAGAAATTCCTATAATAGACTGTTTAGATTGTTAAATATATGAAACAACATTTTTACACTAGGAACATTGCATATCATTATAGAGAAATATACGATTATAAACAAGATCTAAGACAAGCTAGAATAATTAAAGAATCTTTACTACATACTCAGAAAAGTGAATTAAGACGTATAGAAAAAGAAATTAAAAATATCAAAGATTATATCAAATTTCTAAGAAATAGAGTAAGATATTTTTCCAGGATAAAAAATTTATGCAATATTCAAAACATACTATTAGAAAGTATCGTAGAAAATATAAAGAATTAAGTCAAAGACTGTTTTTCATTCAGCAAGGACAAAATTATATACATTTTCTAGAACAGAAATTAGTAGCTGTATTAACAAAATTTAAAATATATCTAGAATTAGACATAGAAGTTCACTTAATCAAACAAATAACAGACTATTATCATTATATAAATAAAGAAATAAAACAAGTTAAAACAGATATACAAGCCCAAGAATATTTAATTCGAGCAATTATAATATCACTATATGCGAAGAGACGATAGTTACCATAATTATATAAATCATTATAATAAGCAAATACATATTACCTACATCAAAGAGAATAGACTAAAAGAAAAAAGGTCACAACTAATTTATCATTTACAAAATTTTGATAACGTAGAAAGACAACATAATATATCAGTACAAACACATCATCGAAGGTGTGGACATAGAAATAGAATATTTTTAAAAATTAATAGTCTAAATAGAGATATTAAAGATACTATAAGTCAAAGGACACTTTTTAAAGAATATTTAGACAATTACCCATTAGGATAAAGACATTAATGAAAACACATCCTTTCACTAAAGAAATACAAGCTAATAATATTTTATATATTACTCAAGTAATAAGATCAGCATACGCTATAAAGAAACGTAGAATCTTAGAACAATCTTTAAAAAGATTAAAAGTGTTAAATTCACAAGATTTAGACCAAGTAACAAGTAATATTAGCTGGGAACTACAATGTATAGAAAGTGACCTAGAAAATTATAGAGAGTGGTTACAGTGGTATAAAACTAGGCCAATCTGGATAGCACTAGGATAGAAAATATAGATAAGGTAACTAATCTAAAGAAATTAGAATATTTAGACTTACAATTATTACCAGAAAAGAAATACAAAAGATTAAAAGATAATTCCTTAATTAGGTGTAATTTTAGTAACGGAGAACATAGCTTACATGATAACCACCCTCAGCTAAATAGTATTGTAGATTTATTATTAAATTTAGGAGATAATATTCATAGAGATAATACTTTAGTACTCGAAATTCTTAGAGATATTCAGATAAAACTAAACAAGAAACTCTAAAACCTACAGATCATTTAATGTATACGAATAAAAAGGAGAGACTTCAGTTAGATTCATAGACTATGAAAAGACAAATTAAAATGAAATAGAAGAAGTTGAAGAAAGAACAGAATTTATGAATATAATGGAATTAGAAGAATTTGAAGTGGATAAAACAATACAAAAAGCAAGAGAAATATATAGATCAACTAACAATAGACGTTTTAAATGTAGTGGATGTAAGTTAGGACAATTAGACATTTTTGAAGTAGATGAACATTGTAGACTATGTACTTTAAGAACTGATAATATAAGATATAGAGAGATCTTTGATAACTCTGAAGACACCCTCTCTGAAACAAATACAAGTATGAAAGAATTTATGGAATCTGCCTCAACAAGTTCCAGCCCCTTCCAAAGAACTAGCCAAATGCATACAGTAGAAACCAATACAGGAAATGTACCAAGACATAGAGTATATAGAACCAATCCAGAAACAGAACCAAAAAGTGTAAGACCAATAGGAAAAAGAATGCCAATAGAAGAACCTATTACCCTTCAAGAAGGTGGTAGTAAAGGTAAAATACTTAACATAGCTGCTCATGATCCACAAGTGTGGAATACAGTTATAGACTTATGGAAAGGAATAGTAGTAGCAGATTTTATAAAAACTTATCACGAAACCGATGCAGAAACTATGTATAAATACATGGAAACCTTTTTAGGAGAATCAACCAAAGGCTTATAGGAAAGTTTTAAAAGAGAATTTCCTAATGAATTTAAAGACTTAATAGACATGGGGGCTAACCCCTACAACTTTACAAATAAAATACATAGCTTAATAACGGGAGAAGACCCAAATAGTGGATTATTAGTATTACAACGTAAATTTTTAATAAAATTAGAACAATTAAGCATAGGTAGTTGGCATCATATTAAACCATTTCTCTTAGATTATTTCTATTATACAAGCATAAGTGGTAATGCTTTTGACCAAAGCTTAGGTAAAAAATTATTTAATAAATTACCAGGAGCCTTAGGTAGAGAAATAGAAGAAAGATGGGAAAAACGAGAAGGTGTAGTACAGAATCCTAATGTCAAATGGTCAATAGGACATAAAATACAACATATAATAGATATACTACAAGAAAAATGTACAAATATACAAATACAGAAGCAATTAAAAAGAGGTGAGACAAACTTTTGTAAAACAATTTATACCACACAAAGCTATGATGACAAATATAATAAAAAGAATAAGTATACTAAGAACTATAAAAAGCCTTATAAAAGGAATGATTATAGACAGAAAAGTTATTATTTAAGAAAATCCTCAGCCAGAAAACCATACTTAAATAAAAATAGACATGTAAGAAAATACAAAGATAACAGAATATATAAGAACACTTTAGAATGTTTTACATGTGGAAGTTCAGACCATTTAGCTAATACTTGCCCCAAAAGAAACAATACTAGGACAAGAAATTCTCAACTCATAGAAGATTTTAACGAAACTTTAATAAATGTAGATGAATACATGTCAGATACAGAAAGTATATACTCAATTGTCAGTATAGATTATGATCACAATCCAGACTCTTCAGACTCCGACGAAGATATAGGATTAGAAAATTTAAATGAAGTAATCACTATCTTTGCTTTGGTAAATATCCAAGAAGAACAATGTATACACGAATTTGAAAGACGTAAAGGAGTAGATAGTATTCAATGTTATATTTGTAGATGGTACCCTAGTAGACAAAGACGTGCAAAATGCAAAAACTGTTATCTAGAAGGATGTATACCTTGTATAGAAAAGACTATAGGAAAGCATGTAATACAGTCAATAAATATACAACCAGTAGAACAAAAACAGTCTGTCATAATGACAGAAAACAATACAGTAGAATCTAGAAATTAGAATAAATGAACTTGAAGATAAAATAAGGTATTTAGAAAAAGGGAAAATAGTTTCTCAAGAATCAAAAGGAGTCATTATAGAAGATTTCGAAGACACAGAATTGTTAAACCAGTCTCTTGAAGGACTAGTATGCAACGAAGATGTAAAATTAAGTTTCATTAAAGTAATGAGAAAAATAATAATACAAGACTATGAAATAGAAACTTTAGGATTAATAGACTCTGGGTGTACACACTGTATAATAAATCAAAATTTATTACCAAAACACCTTATCGATGAATTCCCTAAACCACAGATAGCCATGCAAATGGATGGCACTCATAATACTTATACACATTATGTACGAAATGCTATAGTTAGTTTCAATAATACTTCATCAAACTATAAAACTAGATATAAGCTGAGATATGTACTAATAAGAAATTTAAATATAAAAGCAGACTTCATAATAGGACTAGATTTTATGGTTCGAAACAATGGAGGATGTTTTATTACTAGAGATGGAGTAATCTTTACAAAGAATATTACAATAACACCATCATTTTTTGGGGAAAATGTACAAAGAGATACTAAAGTAATAAAAGACTCAAAAAAGAAACAAATCAATCCCGACACCGTTTGCGATAAGGGAACGGATTGTACCTGCAACCAGAACTTATTATCAGAAGTAATAAATGAACAAGAATGGATAGACATAGATGAAGATATAGAAAAGAATTACAATTTAATAGAAACTCATATAGACAAATATAATTTTAACAAAAATCTTACAAACATAGGAATCATTAAAAATCAAGCAGACCTGCAAAAGATAATTCAGAAATTAGATGATATAGATATAATAGGAGAAAAACCTTTAGAACATTGGAAGAATAACCAAATCGAATGCAAATTAGAAATTATAAACCCAGAATATATAGTCAAAACAACTGCAATACAAGCAACTAATGAAGACTTTGAAGTACAAATAAAAGAATTACTTAATTTAGGAGTAATTAGGAGATCTAAGTCAAGACATAGGTCAGCCACATTTATGATAAGAAACCATAGTGAGATAGTTAGAGGTAAAGCTAGAATGGTAATAAACTATAAAAGACTTAATAATAATACTGTAATGGATGCCTATAAACTCCCAGACAAGACAGAATTAATTAATAGGATTCAAGGAAGAACAATTTTCAGTAAATTTGATTGCAAGTCTGGATATTGGCAAATCAAAATGCACCAAGACAGTATTGAGTGGACAGCTTTTACCTTTCCAGAAGGTCATTTTGAATGGCTCGTAATGCCATTTGGCCTCAAAACAGCTCCACCAATTTTTCAACGAAAGATGGATAACATATTTGGAAAATATAAACATTTTGTATTAGTATATGTAGATGACATTTTAGTTTTCAGCTATAACATAAAAGAACATCTAGAACATCTACAGACAGTCTTTAACCTATTTATAGATAATGGAATAATTATTAGTAAGAAAAAGATGGAATTATGTAAACCATATATTAATTTCTTAGGAATTACTATAGGAGACGGAAAAATTAAGTTACAACCACATATAGCAAAGAAAGCTTTAGAAATGCCTGATAAATTAGAAAAAAACAAAGGATTTACAGAAATTCTTAGGAATATTAAATTATGCTAGACAATTCATTAAAAATTTAGGCAAAGTAGCAGGACCTCTTTACGCTAAGACAGGAGCTAAAGGACAAAAGACTTTTAATACTGAGGATATAAAACTAGTTCAAAAATTAAAAGAAATGATAAAGGATATACCAGATTTAGCCCTATCTTTAGAGACAGACTATTTAATAATAGAAATTGACGGAAGTTTTGAAGGATGGGGAGCCGTCCTTAAGGCAAAGAAAAATAAATATAGTGATAAAAAAGAAGAAAGAATATGCGCTTACCAAAGTGGTAAGTATAAAGAACAAGGAAATATGAGTAGTATAGATGCAGAGATATTAACAGTAATATATGGTCTAAATAGTTTTAAAATATATATACTAAATAAACCAGAAATATTAGTAAGAACAGACTGTGAAGCCATAGTAAAATTCCATGAAAAAATTAGTGAGAAAAATAGTAGTAAAAGAAGATGGTTAAATTTTATTGATGCCACTTCCATATATAGTATTAAATTCGAGCATATTAAAGGTAAAGACAATATTTTAGCTGATAAACTTAGTAGATTAATTTCAAAAACTACTAATTAATTTTTTCTGCAGCATGACCGACAAAGGAAAAGCTAAAACTTCTACTTCAGACTCAAGTACAGACGACTATTTAAAGACACTTTTAAGCAATACTCATTTTAGACCCCTGAGTTTGTTAAATGCATCTCAGACTTCTACTAATCAGACAATAGAAAGGATTCATTTTGGCAGACATAATTTGATTTGTTACCCAGAATCCAATTTCAGTTTCAAGACAAGGCCCGAAGCACGGGTTGACAGAAATCAAAAGTGCTTGTTAGACAATTTATGGATTTCTTATAATAAGACTCCAAGGGATGTCAGCTATTTTCTAGCTGTTATGAACGCCCTGGCCCAGTACTTTACAGACAAGAATCTAACAAATAAATTTAAGTTTTATGTGATCATACAGGGAAAGACACCAAGTATATATCAGACATGGATACAGGTGATAGAGACTATCAAAGGATTCAAAGACCCATTGTACAAAGGTTTTAACAATTTTAATGAGGCATTAGACTATGCCAGAGGTAACTTAGGACCTAATTTCTTTATAGTTCCAGAACTTCAAAATCAGACAGTTTTCCCTTAATATAATATTCAGAAAGACTCAAATAAAATAATTTTTTGTGATCATTGTAATTCTATGACAGAGGGTTTCAAAAGACTAAACCAGAAAAATGATCTTTTAGAAAAAGAACGAGATAGTTTACTTAGACAAAATATGATTTTACAAGACTATATTCGAAATTTAGAAGTTAATCAACAGCAAAATTCTTTAAAATCTTTTCAAAATTCTTCTACTCAAACTGAGTTTCAGACCCAAGCGAGTTCTTCAACTCCACAAAAAATGGATCAGACGGGTGTACATTCCCCAGTGAATGTAGAAAGACCTACTGTATCAGGTAAAGGTACAACTAGTCCAGTTCAAACAGCAACTGGTAAAGACTCATCAAGACTGTTGATGGCTGACACTTTGCCAAAAAGTGTAAGAAGATTACCTGCCAGCTTCAATTTAGAAGCTTCAAGCTCAAAGACAAGAACAACAAAAATTAAAAGACAAAATAAGACCAGTGCCAAGACAATTGAAAATATTATTGGACAAACTTTAATGAGACTCTTACAAGATGTCACTCCTAATGTGACCAAAGAAGAAACCAAAGAAGAAACTAAAGACATGATTCTTAAACCAGAATCAGAAGAAGAAGACTCCGATGTTCCAAACACAGACTCGGACTATGACCCAACAATGGAATAGTTCGCTCAGGACCCTAATGCTGATGATGATTTCGGTATGAGTTTTGACTCAGAGGCATTGCACAATTTAGACACTATTTGTTGAAAACCTCAGCAATACCATCAACTATTACAGACTCTACTAACAGACGTAAGCAATGACGACTTAGAGCAAACACGTTGCCTCAAAATTCAAAAAAGAGAAGACAGAGACAGCCACTTCAATAATTTTCAGAATTTTCCACAGACGCATAGTAATGTGGGACCCAAGACAAAGACAGAACTTCAATTATTCAGATTCCTTTGCAAGATTGAATGAAGTTTTGAAGTCCGCCACCTCCTTTCACCAATATATATACCCCTTATATCATTCAGACAGACAAGAAGCGATTACTGCAATCGACTATTAGCAAGCTTGAATATCAGAATATTCAACTAAATATTTTAGAGTGTGAGCTATTGTAAAATACAATAAAGAGTGTGAGTGTTTGTAAGTAAGGGTGAGTGTTTAATTTCCCAGTCCAGCCAGGAGCACCTTGGGGACTCCCGAAAGGGAACCCTCTCTCCTCTACATTATGTAAGTAGGTTATGGCTTTTCTAGATCTAGGTATTATTCCCCATATGTATGTAAATTAGTTTTTATGCTTGAATGTACAACATGTTTATGTGTGTTCATATCATGTTAATATCATGTTATGTTTAAGTTAATCTATCATGAGTATACCCCTAGTATATGGTTAGCTTCTTAAATGCTTAAACAACTCCCATGGATCAATCTGTAAATTCCTAGGATGATCCATAACTACCCTTAGTATATGGTTAGTCTCTTAAATGCTTAAGGAATCCCGATGGATTAACCGGTAAAACCTAGGATGTTGAAGTCCATTATGGCCAAGAGAGCTGCAGGACAGTGTTTTCCAGGGTGCGGTTAAAGAAGCGATTCTTAAGTAACAAATTTAAGAGAAAGAGATGAACAGGGTATAGTTATGGATAGGCTAAAATAATTAGCGGTTCCGGGGTGTGATTGAAGAAACAGTTGCTAAGCATAAGTTTAAGAAGAAGAGATGAACATGGTATGACTATGAATGGTTTTTTTTTTTTTTTTTAAAAAAAAACAATTTTCAGGGAATATACTTAGTAATCTAGGAAAACTTATACCCAACTACATAGGTAGATACAAGGAGGAGGAAGTACCGAGTAGGATTTTACAACTATAAGGACACACCCTCTTCAAATCAATCACCTCCAACCACTTGAACCTACAAAAGTTATTAATCTAAGTGTATAAATATTTAATCTAAGTGTATAAATATATTGGTATCAAGTGTCATTATCAGAAAATTATCAATTATACATTTTAAAAATAGTACAATTAACATCCGAAGATAATATGTTGCAATAAAATATATATATATATATATATATATAAGAAATATTGCAAGTAAGATTCTATAAAATTAAATCAAGTCGAATAATAAAATCTTTAATTAGACTGAATTTTTGAAAATATTATCTCAATAAATCATGTCCAAGTCAAATAACAATTTTGAAAACACTTAGGCAGGATAAAATATGAATGAGAATTATTGAAGTTTTCCTAAATTTGACATGATTAGTTGATTGAAATAAGTATAATCGAGGATTTATTTAAGTTGTATTTGAGACTTGCAAGCTGTAACATTGAATTAACTTAAACGATCAATATCTTCAATCACATTAGATCGACAAATATATTATTCTGGTGAAACATGTTTAATTTGGGTCAAAATAACATTTTTGGAAGCTCTTGATCAGGATGGAGCTTCAGTGAGACTTAGTGAAGTTATATTTAAGTTTGATATAACTAGTTAATTAAAATTAATTAGATATGACCACCTATTTATTTAAATTATATTTGAAATCGACAAGTAGTCATTTAAAATTGAATCGAATCGAACGATCAATACCTCTAAATACACTAGATTAGTATTGCTGCAACAAATTTCAGCACGGGATAAAATATAATTATTAGCTACAAAATTTTATTACAGTAATAATTCTAAATTATTTTGTCATGAAACTTATTACTATATAGCTATTATTAATTCAATTATCGCCATAATTTTTTTAATATTCAAAACAAAAATATTTATTTCGCTGCAATTTTTTGTTTAAATAACATTTTTCATGATTAAAAGGTCATTATTGCTACAAGAAGTTCCAACACATGACAAACGTTAATAATTTTAGCCACGAAACATCATCGTATCAAAAAATCTATGACTATATCATTTAGGATCTGTTTGGAAAGTCACCTTGGAAATAAGATTTGGTGTAATTGAGTGTAATCACTTGGTTAGCAGGTAATTGAGTGTAATTGGCAGGGGGTAATTACACTCTCCAATTCTCACGGGGGAGCTGTGAATTGCTGGTAATTACATGGTGTAAATACAAGGTTACTTTTTAATTTCATCCTTTTATTTTTATTTTTATTTATTTTTATTTTAATTTACTTTTTATTTCTATTATTTTAAATTTTTTATTTTTATTATTATAATATTTTTGAAAAAATATATTTTTATTTTACATTATTTATATTTCATTTCCTTACTTCTCATTTCTCAACATTTACTTCTTGTGATTCTATGCAATTATTCATATTTTTTATTTTTTATTTATTTGTTATTTATTTTTGTTTATTTTTTCCATTTAGTATAATTGTGTTACTATTCTAATTTTTAGATTAAAGTAGAATTCATTGTCGAATAAGGTTATAGACTTACATTTTCCTTTTCTTTTGAATTATATTTATGTACGTCATGTTGAAATTTTACGTAAGCGTATTATGTTAACTTTTTTTCGTTTTGAAAATTGAACTTATGTTATCTTTTGGTTCCAATTTATTTGCTTAGTATTATTGACTTGATATTTCATAATGTTTTAGTAAATAAAATTTATAGATTATCTTTTTGTGAGATGTTTAATAATTTTATTACATTATATTTATAATATTAATCTTTTTGTCAAACATGCATTTCATGATGTTCTTAAAAATCATGTACTTTTAATTTTTATGATTAATTTATTAAAATATACTAATTTGAAATATATATATATATATATATATATATATATATATATATATATATATAAATATTAGTGATATTTAATTTTTGATAATTAACTCTTATTTTAAAATTTTAATATAACCATGTGACTGCACTTGTGCAGCCAAATAGTACACTTATAATTACACTGTGACAAACAAACAGGTCGGCGTAGTTACTAGGCTGGTAATTACACCAATTCCAATTACCAGGTAGCTTTCCAAACAGACCTTTAGCTATTGCAACAATTTCTTTTATAACTTGAAACAAAAAGATTTATTTAGCTACAATATTTTATTTCAAATAATTTTTGTGGCTAAAAGGTTATTAATTACTTCAATAAATTTCAATTCGTAGCAAAAAATAATAGTTAGCTACTAAATTTTATCATAGCAAAAAAGACGTGTCTATATCATTTAACTATTGCCACAATTTTTTATAACTTGAAGCAAAACATTTAATTTAGCTACAATATTTTGTTTCAAATAGTTTATTGTGGCTAAAAAGTTACTATTGCTACAATAACTTTTTGTGTGTCACAAAAACTTATTGTTAGCTACAAAATTTTATTGTAACAACAAAGTTGTAGCTATTTAGGCAACTATTATCACGATAGTTAGTAATTGTAGCAAAAATGAGAAATTAGCTTTATCAGTTCAATTTTTGTGGCTAAGAAATTTTACGAATATCTAAATAGCTACAAAATTTAAATTCTTGTGGCAATTACTAGGTAATAGCTATGATTTTTAAATTCATAGCTTAGATTTTGTAGCTATAAATGCATTGTGTAGTAGTGTACTTTTCTTGAAAGGAAAATAAAAGTAATACCATAATTACTTTTACTTTTCCTAAAAGAAAAATATAAAATTCTTTCATATTTGGCTAACCTCTTTATTGTAAGAAAGGTTTTGAAACTATATAAATAGAAGACCCCTCTTCTCATACCATAATACAATAGCATCCACAATGTAGTCATCAAAGAGTCTTGTTTAGGGGGAGATTTTTCCCAATAGATTTTTATGCTTTTTCAATATTAGGTTTTCATATGTAGGCCAATTGGCCAAACCTTATCAATAATATGTTTTTAGTATGTTTTCATTTGTCACCCAATTTATCGTCTACATGGTTTGCAACTATAAGCTTCCGCATGACGCCCTCTCGATTTCGAACCCAACAATTTATATAAATAACAGATCATATTCAGAGAAAATCGTAGGATCTTACTAAAGGTGTCACCAAGTTGAAAATTCTTGGAGTCGGCCCATTGTTCATAGTTGTAGTTGAAAGTCCATCCTGCAGAATCACCAACTTCATACACAGCAGCCATGGTGAATCCAAAGGTAGCCATCATCACCACCAACATTATTTTAATGGTCTCCATATATAGACAAATTTTTGTGTAAATATTCCAATGCTAATAATACTAACGATTTGAGTAAATGAGTTCTGAGGTTCCGAACTGAGTGCTTTTAAAGACGTAGTTAATTGTCTCCTTGCCTTGCTAGGATTATGAACTTACGGTAACAGGCATACTGCTTTTGAAAAATTTAATTTCCAAGTACTAGTTTTGAAGTTCCAATGAAACTAAGGTAAACTTAACATATTGCCAAAAAGAGAAAAAAACAAGAATCTCTAACAAGTACTTACCATATTTATTTTTTAAATTAACAAGAACAGCATATATGGTACGTGGCCGTGTTAATTGTTTTGTCCACTAAGTTTTTCCTTATACGTCAGAAGTTTCAATATGTTAAGAATTGTTTCTAAAATAACGTTGTTGACCAAAATAACCCAAGTACCCCACTATGATGGAATTATGAAAAGAAGTCGGTTAAATTTATGAGGAGAAAACAATTTAAAGGTTTTAATTACCCAAGTGCCCTTTGAATACAAAACATTAACTGAACTTTTGGAAAGATTTCATTTTGGACAACTTTTTCCTACTATATATATTCATCGATCTCCCTGAGTAGATGGAAAGGAAAATATTATGGAATGATGTAATCTTTCTCTTACTGCTACTTTGTTTCGTGGTGCTTTAAGTATTTATTAGTACTTTATTTCCTTTATATTAATTTCCATAAATTGAGAAATCACTATTTCAAAATAACATAATTTGTTTCCTCGTAAAATATGATTATCGGGCACTTTAGTTAAAATAGAAAAATAAAGGAAATTACACTAGGGCCTCATTTGTTTGCACTTAATGGAGGTCTAAATCTGAATGGTTCAGACTTCAGAACATTAAGTGCATTTGATTTTTTAAGATTTTAGCTCTTAATAGGTCTGAATAGGGAACTGGCAATCGAAATGAGCCATGGTATCAACAAAGTGACGAAAAGAAGTCACTGATTTAGTGAGTAACCAAAATAGGCTACACGAAATTTTTTATTCCGTTTTATCATATTTACTTAACGTCCCCGTTAACTGTTAGGAACAGTGAAAAATTCAAAAACACAGAGTAAAAAACTCCGAGTTATAAAACGGAATTAATAACTCCGGGTTTCAAATAAATTTATTCATAACCCGGAGCTATTAATTCCGTGTTATTAAAAAAAAATTCAAATAACACGGAACTTTTAGTTCCGGTTTGCAATATATATATTTTTTTAATAACACGGAACAAATAGTTCCTGGTTAAGAATAAATTAATTCGAAACCCGAAATTAAGAGTTCCGGGTTATGTTCAATTGTCAGCATCATCGACTCCACCTAGCCAAACCCCATTTTCATTTTTCTTCTTTCTCAAATCTGGTCCCCCAATTCTCTCGCGAAAAAAGTTTGAAAATCATCTTTATCGTCCAATAGCAAAGATCGACGGACGTAAAGGGCTCGCATCTACCAACCTTAAGATCCATTATTCTTGGACTTCACTATTTAGGTTTTTTTTTAACAAAATTTTCTTTCAATAAATCTTTTTCTATTCCGATTGTAGACTTCCGTTGTATGTATTTGCCACCCATTTATTTAATCACCTTGTTAGATACTTGTTCGTCCGAATTGTTTAAAATAAATTGAATTTCGTTTTTTAGTAGAATTCAAATTTCGCTTGTTTTTCTTTATTTTTTTGTGTAAGGGCTTTAGACTAGCTAATTCTTTATCTGTGTTTGGAAGTGTGATTTCTTGTCTTGTTTTTAGAATGGTGAATTGTTGCACTTGCTTTTGGTTGTAATCATATTGAAGTTAAAATTTTACATAGCATAATGTGTTCAATAGGGGTGTTCAAAACCGAAGCATAACCGATAAACCAACCGCAAAATGAACTTATTGGCTTATTGGTATTGGGTTATAGGATTAACGGTTGGTGAACCAACCGGATTAGAATTTTTTAGTTAATGGTTTATCGGTGCGGGGGCGGATGTTGGTGAAGTTAAGAACTCGGGCCTTTGCTTCCTCTCATTGTTTATCATCTCATCGTACTCATGGCTTAAACCAGGAAGACATCCTGTCCTCACCCACACATCCTTCTCCATTCTCAAATGAAGAGCAACATATGTTCCCTTGCTCCTCATCCTCTCAGTAAGCTTGTTACCAAGTTCTAAGATTGATGGCGAAAACCTTAAAGCATGAAATGCCACCTACAAGATCACTATCAGTATTTTGTCAAATTGACTGCTGATGCCTACTAAAGGAATTTAGTGGGGTTCCAATTAAAATTAGCAGTTGGTATAAATAGATTAATTATACACAAGAAAAGGCAAGAGTTAACTAAATTTTAAAGAGCTGTTTTAGACAAAATTACTAAAATAGTACCAGGTTATTATTGCAAACAAAATTTGGCCTACTTATCGAAAGAGACATGTCCTAAATTGCAATACATGGTATGTCTATGTCTACGATAAAAAAACAAACATCCAATGACAAATCAGATAATCTAGTTATTATTGTTTTCCCTATTACAATTCATATATCACTTTCCCGCGAAGTAAATGTCCCATAAAAGATAGTTTCCGTTATTTCATAAACTGCATTGCAGAATCTTTGAGAGGTGTAAATTAAACTCACTTACATAACAAGGAGGATTAAATTTACCTTGCAGCGAAGTTTTTGAAGATCAGAAGGAAGATCCT
Source organism: Capsicum rhomboideum (assembly GCA_031232105.1). Lineage (NCBI taxonomy): Eukaryota > Viridiplantae > Streptophyta > Magnoliopsida > Solanales > Solanaceae > Capsicum > Capsicum rhomboideum. The sequence continues at coordinate 35,822,122 of CP124719.1, forward strand.
TAGAAAGCCTCGAGTCAAGGCTTCACAAAAGTAGAACACCATCCCTCCTAAGCTGCAGGAAGATCGATTCAATAATTAAAATTTACTCTGTAATTTCCCAAAATTTTGTTTCAACTTCAATTCACCAACCACTCCTCTTAGATAAAACCAAAAAAATAAAAACACTTATATGCATAGTAAATATCCTTATGAATAAGTCTAAAGAGTTGAATAGGTATTTGTATTTTTTGGTTTAGGTATCTATACAAGAATATAGAAAATCATTCCAGCTGTCATATTGTCAAATTTCAAGACTTTTTCAAAACTAGCCAACTTGAAATATACTACTTCAATATCTTCCAAAGATACTAACTTTGTCTTATGTATTTATGTGCTTGACCTAACAGTCAACAATTCAGGAAAATATTATAGGATATTAATTGTTAATTGCAGTGTAACTAAAAAAAATATTAGTTAGGTAATTTTTTGTTATTTGTTTAAATGTTTGGTAGATAGGATCCACTGCTATGTGTGTTGGCAAGGAAATACTCCAGTGACAATTTACGTGTGGCATTTTGCTTTATCAAATTGAAATTACGTGAATTTTGGTGAACAGTTTAGAATGGATTTCCCATCAAATTAGCATGTGAAAAATTATGAGTGCAGGTTGCTATTAAAAATGAAACGTGTTGTGAACCTCGGTCCTGTAGTTGGTACGCTTCTTCGTATACAGGATGATCATAGGTCTGAGTGGCTTTGGAAGGGAAAGATACATATAGGATCATGTATGAGGCCTGACCGATTGGATAATGTTTGGAAGTTATTTATTTCACACCCGTTTTCCGATCGTGTTGTGGAGTATTTATCTACCGCCGGATTACTTAATGTGGTAAAAGTAGGTAGGATACAGTATGACCGTTCACTTTTGACTGCCATGGTTGAGAGATGGAGGCCTGAGAGTCAGTGTTTTCATCTACCTTTTGACGAGGTCACTATCACGCTACAGGACGTCCAGGTCATGTTTGGCTTGCGTATAGATTGCCGGCCCGTGTATATACAGGATGCTGCACAGAGGAATTACCCATGGGGTTCGATTTTTCGGCAAGTGACGGGATATGATGGGCCTATTGAAGGCAGGATTTTTGTGAATATCATCCGGATTATAGACTTCATTAGACAGCAGTTAGTGGATCATCCCATAGGAGATGGCACTCCCGTTGAGATTGTTGAGCGTATTGCCCGACTATACATGTTTGTTATAGTAGGGGGGATTTTATTCCCAAACACATCGGGAGACGTCATCAGCCTACGATTCTTATGGTTTCTAGATCCCATCCATGATGTCGGTAGCTACAGTTGGGGTAGCGCAGTCCTAGCGTACTTATATAGGTCACTGTGTCAGTCATCCATCAAAGATACGAGTGACTTATGCGGATTTCTTCCTCTCATTCAGGTAATTTAGTGGCTTATGTTACATTATAGCTATAGCATATTTTTTTCCTGATAACTTTAACTAATTTATTTTGTGTAACATATTGTGATCAATAGTGTGTAGTACTACTAAAAGTTTAACAATTTTTAAAGTTCTGGAAGAAGTCCTTTTCCTCAGGTTGTTTGGTTAACTTTTATGTCATTTGCTTTCATAGTAAACATGTTTTAATTTCGATAACAACCTGTGGATATCCGAAAGTATTCTCTATATAGACTATTTTTTTTTTTTGAACTAGTTAACTTTCAATATAGACTGGGTTTTTGTGACTACGTCTTCCTCTCTCTTCCTTTGAAAAATTCAGTTGGAATCTTATCTAACCAAGATGAAGCTAGGCTACTTTATCTTGGTTAGCACGTGTTACTTTATGTTATAGATGCAAGCTTGGGCCAGCATGTTGTTGTGACTCTACTTATTTAGTTTTTCGTTCGTGCCATGGTTGCAATGTTGAACATATTGATATCTTTTTGAAATTAAATTATTTTCATTTAATGTGTTTGTTTAGTTGTAAAGCTTACGGAGGCATAAGAGAATTATACATGTTCTTTTGACTTATGAAGCATTTATATATATTAAGTTAACAGAAATGACGTTTATTCTGTATGTAGTTAAAATAGCTATACCATATATTTTTTTTTGATAACTAATTTATTGTCCCTTTAAGGTTTGGTGTTGGGAGAGGATGTTGCCTCTACAACCAAGGTTAAGTGACTCGGTTGTTAATGACCCATTACTCCCATAAGCTAGAAGATGGACGAGGGGGGCTGACGGGGATATTGAGACACATCACAATATCATCCCGATGTGAGATCAGATCGACAGAATGACGCCTGAGCAGGTAAAACTTTACTTTTTATTTGAAAGTACATTTTTATTGAAGTTTTTCCACCTATTCACCTGTTGCTTTGTTTCAAATCATGTTAAAATATGAATTTAGTATTTTGTATAAGTTGGAATCAGTTTTCATTTACCTTCCTAACAAATACCAACATTTAAATCATCAAGTAAATAGTTAAAAAAAAATGAAATTTGTATTGCTATTACGTTTTAAGAGTGCAGTATTAAGTATTGAAAGTAATAGGATGAGTGGAGTATTAAATATTGAGCCATTTAATAGTGTTATTTCAATATACAAAAAAGTGAAAAATTTAAAAAAAGTAGAAAAAAATAACACGACATAGGAAGTTTGTTAATATATGAAGACGACATTTAATATGGCTTGTTTCTACTTTATTATTATATATGTTTCAAAAAAAATATTCAGACACCGTTTCAAATATGTTGACCAACATTGAGTTCAATAAAAACTAAAATCATATTGTATTTGATTCTGTGAATTGTTAGTGAGATTGTTTTTGACCAACTAAATTTTTATGAATGACACGACATTGGAAGTTCGTTAATATATGAACATCATGTTCTTATTTATCCTGTCAATCACATATTACTCAGTGCTAAATTATGTAAATGTTGAATCCTGATTGTTTTAATTTAACATAATTTGTGTGGACACCGTATAGTGAAATTTTATATACACTTCCCCCATGTTGCACGGTTGACAAGGATTTATGGACTGTACGAGTACCTATGCTTTGCATAGAGACAGTTGAGTTCCACGCACCTGACCGGGTGATGCGATAGTTTAATCACCCACAACACATACCCGAGCCCTCAGGGTGAGATCTGTGGCACTTTCGACATGATCTTCGTAAGAGGTTGGATCAGAACGTCCTTGAGATGTTAGATGGTCGTTTTGATCAGTGGGCCATCCGGAGTGAGAGATATATCACGCCGATTTTGGTGCTATAGAAGCTGATTATACACAGTGGTACTTGGAGCATGGACGGTTGCTGATAGGCAACCCTGCATTGCAGGTTATTGGAGCACCAAGGTTTGTTCACACCGCCGGTAGTTGTGCTGCGATGTCGAGAGGACTTCATAACATACTACATGTTGCATTACAGTGGCAAGAGGATCTTGACCATACATCGTTTGGTAGTACATTACATAGGATGGTTATGGACACACTACAGGAGGCTAGGGATCCCGTACAGCCAGGCAGGCCAGTTTTTGCGGGAGAAGTCTTATTTATGAATACGAATGCTCGAGGTCGCGGACGTGATAATTCTCATGGTTGGAAACCTCGTGATGGACGTGGTAGATGACGGGAATGTCCTGCTGGCAGACGCTGAGGCAACAACGCTGTTCTATATGCTTTACTTGATGAGCCATCACCGTCCACTCCTGCAGGTCCATATACTCAGGCTAGTCTAGACTTTAGAGGTCTTTACCCCATGTCTTGGGATATTGTACAGACGGGTGCAGGCGAGAGACCTACGCGGAATGTAGCGGTAGTAGCACGTTTGAGCTACGGATCTGCTATAGGCGTTGATGATTATATGCCGTATATGCCGGATATGCTGGTAAGTAATAACATCTATTTCATCCGCTAAATAATTATTAATTTTACTTTAATGTCATACTTATTTTTCTTGTAGGGCCCATCTGGTATACAAAATATTGGTGATGATACACTCGTGCAGGGTAATACTGCTTTTTCAAATTCAGATTTTTTTAATGAATTGTTTGATCATGCGCATATCGAGCTGCATGATATGTCCACCTTGGATCCTGTCTGCCAGACCACAACTGACGATACTTTGTCGATTTCGGGTGTCAATTAAGTCGAGACACAGGTTAATTTATTTTTTTTGTTGATTCAAATATTTTAAAAATATTTTATAGTTTACTTATTTTGTACCTATTTGTTTAGATTGAGAGTTCGTGTCCTCCAGCCACCGTTGATCAGGTTGACGAGGTCGATAGAGTCCCGATATCTACCGCAGATTCTGTTTTGCCACAGGTCTTCTGTAGCTTATTTTTTAAAAATATTATTCACTTTTAGTTTTACTTAATGAATATTTATTATAGTTTAAATTTATCTGTTTTGTTCTTATTTTGTTTAGATTCTGACCGATCATACGAGCCAGGCCGACCATGCGAGCCAGGCAGATATCGTCCCGGCATCGATTCGAGATCCCGTTAAAACACAGGTTTAATTAATTACTTATGTTATATTTTTTCTTCATTGAAGGTAACCTTAATATATATCTACTAACATAAATATTTGGTATTAATTTCTTTATTAGGTTGATGCTCTATCTCCTGGAGGCTCATCTACAAAAAATTTCGTTACGGTAGATACCAACTGACGCAGACACCTGGAAAGAAATTTCCTGTTAAGAGGATTAGAAAGCAACGAAAGAAAGATCGGGGTGAGGAGATTGTTACGGTAAGGAGAAGGCGGGATGGCGATGGATTTAGGCCAATTAATGTTCTACGACCACCAAAAGGGGATTGTGAAACATAGTATTTCATATTAGTTTCAGTTGTATATTTATTTTTCTGTAATAACTTATTCCTCTTTGTTGTTTCTTATATTAAGTATTATATTTTTCATATTGCAAACAATGTAAATATATAATTAGCATATTACAATATTAACTTAATTTTAATAATATGTTAAGCAGGATAGTGAATATGCGATATGAATTTTGGCCACTTAATGTTCATATCGAATGTTGCATATTTCAAATATATAATTGAATATAATTATTTTACTTTTTAGCTAAATTTTTGAACTTTTTAAAGAATTTGAAAACGTAACAATTTATTCCGAGCTATGGTTAGTTCATTATATAAACCACTTTGCCCTATTGCATCCTACTGTGAGTTAGAAATCATGTCTCAAGTTTCTGGAGCATCGATGTCCTCTATTCAAACTGCAGAGATCGTTGTAGAATTAAAACATCACGGACTACTGAAAATCCAGGTCGATTATTCTGGGGTTGCAAAGTTGCTCAGGTAAGTTTGTTTTCTACTACTTTAAAAGGGCATAAGTCAGTAACTTATGGGAACTAATATAATTATTTGTTCTCTTCAAAATTGTTTAGGCAAACGGTGGATGCGATTATTTTCGTTGGGAGGACAATTTCCCAACAAATCGAAGGCCAGTGATGGAAACTGATAACATTAGTTCACGTAACAATTTCAATGAAGTTAGAGAAGATTGAGATTTTCTTAGATCTTTGCTAAGGGATACCCTTCAGGAGAGAGACATGTTGAGAGAAAAAGTAAATGAGAAAGACAAAATAATCACTACTTTGCAAGTTATTTGTATGACTTTGGCATTGATTTTATTTTGGAAATGTTATATCCTTGGTTAAGTATTCAAATATTATGTAATGTTGTTGTTCCATATATTTTTGTTTTGCTAGTAACAAATGTTTCACTATCAGAAGGAGATTGCCTTCCACAACCTGGCCATAAAAAGCCATGATATAATATTTTGTTCTACTTTATATGACACATTATTCCATCATCGATCATAAATAAGATGGAAAATAGAATAAATTAATCCGATATATCATTCGTTGATTGACCAGTCAGAAAAAGTTTCTACTTTATATGACACATTATTCCATTATCATTTCATAAATAAGATGAAAAACGGAACAAAAATATTCTTCGTTAACAATGCATAGAAAAAAATAATTCAAAAGTTGATTTGATTTACGAACAGAAAAAGGAGAGGGAAGCTCTAACAATCCAAAGCAATTTTTTGGTTGCTACACCGACCTAACAGGTAAAAAATGGTATGGAAAACTTCGTCCATTTGTAAATAATCCTATTTCTATCTATTATGATTTACATGTTGCCGAGCAACATCATTATTGGAGAAGCACAATCCAACAAAGCAGAGGGTGTTAGAATTTGGGGTGAAGCACTTCAGTGGCCCGAGCTATATTAAAAAAGATGTGATTATGAGGTATTATGTCGATGGCATGGTTTGACTGTACCACAAGCTATTTCAGCAAATTTTCAGATATATAGATTCAGGGATGAACCAGAAGTTATTGAATATTTGAAGAAGGAAATACATGAAATGGAAAAAGCATTATAGCTCTACCATGTCTTAGATGATCTTAACTGTCAACGAGTTGATGAAGAGGCACATTGGAAACTACTAGAAAATCAAGACTTGCATAGAGATGCTACCTATCCTGTATACCCAACAGTTAACGAATGATATATTTACCCCAAACATTAGATTTTGGAGTAGCATATTGTTGTATAAATCAGTTAAGTGCTTCTTCGGAGCCTACACAAAAAATGAAAGAAAATTGGGGTATGAATTATAGTGATGAAGATGACGTAGATTTCGTTCCTGAAACTTAAGAAGGGTGATTATTATGAATAATGTTTTTAAGGTGTTATTGATGATAGCTAGTAATTTATAATAGTTCAAAAATTAAAAGAAAACAAATCATTCACAAAAACAAACTGCATAGACATGACACAAAAAAAAGTCATTACATTTTTACATAAAAAAACATCCGACAAATGATGAAAATAAGTACAACATCAAGTACGAAAAGTACTACCATCACAGTTATTTCTAACTTGAGATGAACTAGCGTTCCTATCTCGCGAAGGACAATTGCGCTTATCGTGATCAAGATGTTTGAACAATGAGCACTTTCGAGAGAGTGTAGTTGGCGGAACGTCCATTTCATTATGTATGTGAGTCATTTTTTTTGGAGCCCAATTTTCATAAAAATATTTTGTTTTCTATCATAGCAAAGGGACTTAGAGGCCAATACGACTTACCACCAAGAGGATTGAATTGTTCGGAGTACGCTTTTACATAGTTGCGCACACTATATTTTTGTGCTATATGATCCCATGCTTGATATACAATTTGTTCAAAACCCCTAATGGCATGAGAATATGGAATGTGAAATGATTGCCATTTACCACATTGACATATTCCTTGCGATGCGTTAACGATGTGCTTATTTTCACCACGACCACGGTACCTACATGTTTGCACCTCAAATATATTTTTCCTTTGCTGGTGATAGTTGATAAGTGTGTGTCCCTCTGACTTTTTACTGTTATCCTCAAAATGCTTGGATGGATTTGGCATCCATTTTTGTTTTTTCGATATTAACCGCATGCCATAAGCCGATCTTGTAACAAACCGACCCACAACCTGTTTATAAGCAAGTGTCACCATCGCAGTAACTGATAGACCCCTTGCTGATTTTAGGATCCCATTGAAGGACTCAGAGCTATTTGTAGTCATCATTCTCCATCTCCTACCACCGTCCTGGTGCACTGTCCATTTGTCAAGATCAAACCTCATTAACCACGCATAGGCTTCCTCGTTAATATGTTTGATCTTCTTCATTTTTTGCAAAAACTTCTTCTCTTGATGGTATGTTGCAGCTGCCCATAAAAGATTGTTTAGAGTAGCATTTTTGAATTGTTTTTGAAAGTTAGCCTTTAAATGCCTTAAACAATAACTATGGTAAGCAAATGGGGCCTGCCAATTAGGTGAACTATACAAAGTTGAAAGTATTCCTTGATGCCTATCAGATAACAGTGTTACACCTCTACGATCCATGACAACATACTGATGCAAATGATTTTAAAATAAGGTCCAAGACTCTTTGCTCTCATTCACAGCTATTGCAAAGGCCAAGAGAAATATAGAACCATTACCGTCCGTTCCAACCGCAATCAACATTTTGATATCATATTTGCCGTACACGTGTGTTCCGTCAATTGATATCACAGGACGATAATAAAAAAATCCATCAATACATGGCTTGAATGACCAGAAAACGTAGTTGAATACATCTTCAGAAACATTAACATGCCGTTCTAACTTCCATTCAACTACAGTGCCTGGATTGTAGCATTTCAAAGCAGCAATATACCTCGGCAACTGGCTGAAAGAGCCCTCCTAAGTACCATAGATCTTTTCAGAAGCACGCTTGCGTTCAAGATAGGCCTTTCTTCTACTTACCGTTTTTCCATATGATTTAAGGACAACTGTTTGACAGTCTTTGATAGGAAATCTGACATGTTTGAATTGTATTAATTTTTTAAAAATATAATGTAATCCTTAATTAAAGTTAAATGATCTAAGAATGAATTAGTACCTTGATGTTTTTTTCGATATCAGTGAGGAGAATGGAAGCAATCATCTCGACATTCAAGTTGAAGTGACCTTCACGACATGTACCCGTATTACACGTATGTTCATCATGGTATGCCCCAATTGTCCATATATTAGTCTCTTTGGACTTATAATTTGTGGCTTTAAATTCACACCCTTGATCTGCACGCCTACAACAAATTCGCCATGATGTTTTTATTGACTTAGTGACATGGTACTCCCTCGCACACTTTAAGTGCAAAAGATTAAACGCCCTTTGCAACTCCTTTTTTGTCTTGAACAACATGCCTTCTTCAAGATAAAAATTACTATTCATAAATTCTTGCGGTTCACGCCACGTACCTTGTGTTGTATGTTTATCATCATGGGTATCCATAAACACATCTGGACCATCTAAGGGATGGTCAAGAAATGAAATTTCACGATAATAAAATTCAGGCATATGCACTGATGGAGACCTAGCAACTAACTGCAGATTTGGTGGTGGCAAAGATACTTTCGTATGAATTGGACTCATCGACATAGATCTTGGTGACCTATTGGGAATCATAAATTCATCATCACTGGATGATGCTACAAATGGGAGTTCATCTTCAGATACATCAGCATTAGGTAAATAATCACTATCACTCTGCGAACTTGATCGATAGTTTGGTTGATCAACATCATTGATATTTGTGGGAACATTGGGCTCATCTTGCGTTATATTTTTCCTATATGTTTAAAAAAAATATATACTTTTCACACATATTAAAATTACATAAATTAAACTTCAATAGTGGACGTACAAATAACAATCAGCTACACCAAAACTAGATGAGGCATGCACATTCGGGGGGCAACTATAATAGATGGTGTTTCCGTCATAAATAATGTCACCATTCCAACAAAAAGAAACTCTAACTTTTGGTTCCGAAGACATTTTGTGTGATTGAAATGAAGAAAGAGATATTGGTGAAACTGTTTAACATGCTGCAACTGCCATGTTTAAGACCTTTTTATAAAGTTTTTGAGGGAGCTTCGAAATCCAAAAGTTAAATGTAATAAAAATACAAAATGTAATTATTTAATCCGTTTTTATGAAACGTCAAATCAACACCGACATTATATTTAAGACGTGACAAATTCTGCAAAAAAACTGCACAAAGCTGGTTTTTAAAAATGGAATAAATAATTTCGGGTTATTTAAAGTAAATTATTTTTTAAATAACCCGGAATAAATAACTTCGGGTTTCAAAATAATTTATTTTTGAGAAAGAACAAAATGAAAATGGGGGTTGGGTGGAGCATGCTGACAATTTCACATAACACGGGACTTTAAGTTTTGGGTTTCAAATTAATTTATTCTTAATCCGGAACTATTTGTTTCGTGTTATTTTTAAAATATATATATTTTTTAAACTGGAACTAAAAGTTCCATTTTATTTAATTTTTTTAAAAAAATAATACGAAATTAATAACTACGGGTTATGAATAAATTTATTTGAAACCCAGAGTTATTAATTCCGTTTTATAACTCGGAGGTTTTTACTCTGTGTTTTTAAATTTTTCACTGTTCCTAGCAGTTAATGGAGACGTTAACAAAATATGATAAAACGGAAGAAAATATTTCGTGTAGCCTATTTTGGTTACTCACTAAATCAGTGGCTTATTTTGATCACTTTGGCTATATCATGGCTCATTTCGGTCGCCAATTCCTGAATAGGTCTTAATCATTCAGATCTGGAACCAAGTCTTAATATCATTAAGAGGTATTCTTGTGTTGGATAATATTCACCACCACTCTATCCACAATCACCAGTCACCACCTCTGCCACCACCACCCACCACCAACCACCACTAACCACTTCCACCATCACAACCACCATTGACAACCAATAGCGCTACCAACTACTACTGTCAGCCGTTACCATACCTACAGCCTCCATTATTCTAATTATATCCACTACCACCACCATTATCAACCACTACCGACCAACTCATCTATCACAACTAGCACTACCGCTAACTACCATTACCACATCATCAACCTCCACATATTCTTCGGCCACCACCACCACTATTGTCACCGATGTCGTCACCTCTACCACCACTTCAACCACTACCATCACTACAATTTATCTCTACTAACAACCATCTCCACCATCACAGCTGACAATGTCTCCAACTACCACCAACACATCGTTAGCCATCATGCATTCATTTTTAAGCCATCGCAATCAACACCTCCAATAACTACAATCAGCCAACTTCACATCACAACCACCACCACCACCACCACCACTACCAATCACCACTATCATAACAATCACTACAATACCAACCATCTCTCCCATCACAATTATCACCACCAACATTACTAGTCACTAATATCAATTATTACCACCACCACCACCATACCATTACAAACCATCTCTACTATTACTAACAAACAAAAATGTTTCTTTTTTCAATCAAATAATAATTTTATTGAATTAAATTAAATATTTTTCTAATATATGATTAATTTTTTATTTAAATTATATTTTTTATTATATATACAAATAAATAAATTTTGCACATTCAGATGTTGAAAAACAAACAGTCTTAATCATTCAGTTTTCAGATCTAGAGACAACATCTTAATCATTCAGATGTGCATTTAGATTCAGACGTCTGAATCTTAATAAAAACAAATGCAGCCTAGGTGTCCCCCAAAATGAGTGGTCTTGATTTTTTATCACCCATAAAAAAAGTCTTTAAAAACTAGTTTTCCTTCCTTTTTATGTATAGAACAAATATATTTTTGCCCCCTATACACCACAACTCTCTATCCTCATTTGCCTCTCAATTTCTTTCTTTTTTTTTTCATTTTTCTCTTCTTCTTTTTTTTCCTTTTTTATTTTTCTTTTTCTTTTCTTTTTTGTTTTTCTTTTATCTTTTTTTTTTCATATTTCTCAAACATTATTTTTCTTTTATTTTTTTCTTCTCGTTTTCTTTTTACTCAACCTTATTTTTTTTTCTTTTCTCTTTTTTTTATTCTTCTTTTTTTCTTTTTTTCTCAACCTTTATTTTTTTCATTTTCCTCAATCTTTATTTTTTTCTTCTCTTTTTTCTTTTTCTCAACTTCTGTTATTTTTGGTAATGAACAGAAAGTTGGATAATCTGTAAAGAGGATCTTCTTTCTTTGATATCGAAGTAAGCTTAAGGGCGTGACTTATTGTTTGGAAGTCCTTTGGGATAAGTTTTGCCTCTAAGGCAAGAGTTATAGAGTATCTCATAGATTAAGACACAATGAAGTAGTGTTAACTCTTGCCCATGGGGCGTAGCTTGTTTTTCTTGGGAGTTCCTTGGGTTAAGTCTTGCCTCTAATGCAAGAGTTATAGAGCATATCATACATCAAGACACAATGTGGTAGTGTCAACTCTTTCCCATGGGGCGTAACTTGTTATTTGAAAGTCCTTGGGCTAAGTCTTGCCTCTAAGGCAAGAGTTATAGAACATCTCATATATCAAGACACAATGTGGTAGTGTCAACTCTTGCCCATGAGAAGTAACTTATTGTTTGAAAGTCCTTGGGCTAAGTCTTGCCTCTAAGGCAGGAGTTACAAAACATCTCATAAATCAAGACACAATATGGTAGTATCAATTCTTGACCATGGAGCGTAACTTGTTGTTTGAAAGTCCTTGTGCTAAGTTTTGCCTCTAAGGCAAGAGTTATAGAATATCTCATAAATCAAGACACAATGGGATAGTTTCAAGTCTTCCCCATGGGGCATAACTTGTTGTTTGGAAATCTCTGAGCTAAGACTCACCTCTAAGGCAAGAATTATAGAGCGTCTCATAAATCAAGATACAATGAAGTAGTGCTAACTCTTGCCTATTGTCGCGACCCGAAATCCCATTCAAGCCGGACTGGCACCCAAAGCCGATATGGCCCGAGAGAACCAATCTTTGCTCATGAACCTTCGTATGCATATCCTCGTATAAATCTCATTATACCTCATGCAACTATGCGGAAGACATGAACATGGAAACATATGTTATATATATATATATATAACTTGGCCGTTGGGGCCATAAGGTCAAACTAAACGTACATATCTTACATTCATATACCCACATATGTCTACAAAAGCCTCTAACTGATGCATTTACAAGACCATCTAAAATTCGGGACAAGTCCCCGCTTTATTCAATATTTACAACATCAAAACAACTGTACAACTGTGACTCGAAAAGTCCCGAAGCAACTGGGGCTCACCAAAAAAATCTGCAAATACTGTCAACCTACAGTGGAGGTCTACTAGTGCCTGTACCTGCAACATGTAAGGTAAATCCCCCGAGGGGGTCAGTACGAAGAATGTACTGAGTATGTAAGGCTCATAAGGACTACATCATACATGAGAATATCAATGGAATAGAATATGAGAGAATATTTAATGTGGATAAACCATCATTCTAATTGTGGAAACATGTATATTGCTTCTATTATTGCTCTTTAGATCACTCATTTTATATCCTTATTATTCATAGAATATCTTTCATACACATCTTCACTCAAGAGAATTTTCCTTCACTCAAGAGATTCTTCTCCTCTATTCAAGAGATTCTTCTACTCAAGAGATTCTTCTATTCAAGACATTCTTCTATTCAAGAGATTCTTCTATTCAAGAGTTTTGGATTAATAATATAACGTACATCCACTCTATTGGTGGGTTAATAACATACATCTACTTCATGGGTAGGTTAACATACATCCACTCTATTGGTGGGTTTACTTACATCTACTCCATGGGTAGGAGGTTAATAACATACATCCACTCGATTGGTGGGGTTAACGTACATCCACTCTATTGGTGGGGAGGTTAATAACATACAGACACTCGATTGGTGGGGTTAACGTACATCCACTCCATGGGTAGGTTAACATACATCCACTCTATTGGTGGGGTTTACTTACATCTACTCCATGGGTGGGGAGTGACGGGATCGACCCATACTAGGGATACCACTCGAGAATTCTTATCAATTAAATCTCTTCTTATTTTTATTCTTCTTGGAAGAGGTTGATTTATTCACTTATGAGAGATTGATATACGCACTTATGAGAGATTTATACATTGAGGATCATGACACTATTTGAACCACACAAATATTACTTCACTCCTTGACTTCATGAGATTAACACCTTAACTAGAGAGGGATAGATATATTAGCTCGCACTTTACCCCTTCACTACTCTTATGAGATCTTATGAGATTGGTACTTCTACACTTGTGAGAGATTGGTACAAACATAATCATAATAATATTATTGGATTTGGAAACATAACATGATTGGAAATACTACTCAAGCATAAATGGATTCTCTTTACACCTTACTCTCTTAGAGATAGTTCTTTTAGAAATTACAATGTCATGACAACTTGAGAACCTCAGTCAAAGAATAAGAGATAAGTGAATCATAATTCGTCTAAGAATAGGATACATATGAACAACAATATATCTCAACCTGAACTGGGATACTTTGGAACACTTCAGGAATGAGTAAGTATCATAACAAGGTGAATACTCAATGCTGCAGAAAGATACGGAAAGAGTAACCTTACATACCTTGTCGTCTCACTACGAATACACAAGTCTATACGAAGATACAATAGTCCAGCTTCCTCTTTATGTTTCACTCTACAACACAAGTATACATCGGAGGTTACATTAGCAACTAGTTACTATACCAACGTATAAAACGACAATGAGCTATATGACTGCCATATAACGTCATGTCACTCCTTACAATACAATCCACTGCATTCTCATACCAACGACACCATAAAATTCCACACATTGACCAAGATATCATAAACCAATAACATTTTACACCAAGTTTACCCTTTACACTTCCTCATTAACACTACGTTACCTTTTCTCCGTCAAGTCACTCGATAGCTTTCACAATAACACGTTAACAACAATCCATATTTAATACCATTCAAAATACCTCCGGGATGCTCCTTTATAGTCATTTAAAAGGTACCATAAGTTGATAATTGAATCCATGAAGGGTATAGGGGTTTTGGGGGCCCAAAAGGATGAAAAAACAAGCAATTCAGAGTTCTGGGCCGACCTGCTAAGCCACCTACACCCGCAGGTGACCTTTGGCAGTATCCAGAGGCACTTGCATTGGCACCTGCGCCCGCAGGTGCTTCGTCTGCGAGGGCGGGTGCCCGTTTCGGCCAAAAAGGGTCTCTTTTGGGTCTTTTTATGCAATGAATGGTCCATGATCATAACTAAACTTCTTTTAGAATATTTTTGATCATCTTATATGCCAAAAATCATCCATTGTCTCACAACACACATAAACATCACCAAAACCTCACTTTCTTTTCAATCCGTCACCAAATCCATGACCAAATTTACAACAACAATTCCAAACATTATACACAAGGATAAAACAAGGTAAGACTATAATCACATCTCACATGTCAATATTGAATCCATCAAGTTCACTTCCTTCAATACTACAAGTCTATGTTCAAGTTTACAAGGCAAAACCATCCTCCGATTTAGCATGCACAAATTGTTTTACACATAGTGAACTTCTCACACTTCATCAACATAACCAACATGATATAAACCATATTCCATGCATAAAATATATTAAACCATTATAATATACACTTACCAAGTCTTTCAAGATGATGATCTTGGTCCAAAAGATGAAGGTCTAGGGTTTGTGTTGAATAAGGAAATGTTAAGAGAATTCTAGAAAAGGTATGGGTGTTGAAATGAAATAAAAATCTGATTTTCTCATATATATAGGCCCCTTTAAGGTCCTTGGTTTACCAAAAACTTGGTCCAATCATGATAAAGCAACTTGGTCTTGCAAGAATGGGTCAAGGATGGGTCAAATACCCCTTTTGGGCCATGTCTTGGATGTCTTTTTGGGCCTCCATTGAGCCCAATAGTTCAAGATTAATTTGGCCCATAAAATTTAATGTATAATTCCTCATATATATATATATATAGGTCTCTCAAGTCACTCTTATCCATCTCTTGGCATTCAATGCATGGTTGATTAGTCAAATGGAAGATTGGATCATGTTTTGCCCCATTGGGCCTAGTCTTTTGCTCTTGTTTTGGGCCTCAGTTGGCCCAATGGATCATGGCTCATTAATACATAACAAATTAATGAATAATTCATCAAATCTCTCATGTTTAACTAATTCCATAAATGTAAACGTAGTCATATAGGTTCGACAACATACAGGGTGTTACACCTCCTACGAATATCTAATCCCATGTACTAGGCCCAATATCAATTATTTCATCAATAACATTACACAATACATACTTTTGGTTCTCGAAACTGAAGTAACCATTGTTCAACGCCGTCAAGTAGGGTTTGGTAGGTACGGGTTGTTACATTCTCCCCCCCTTAGGAACATTCGTCCTCGAATGTTAACGATATCGTTGTATGTACAACACATGCATCTCTATATTAGCATCTCTATACACATACTCCTATAGATACTTTCTTAGTCTTTCTCCACTTTCGCACTTTTGAACTTTCTCCTTCTGTTTGAAACAAATATGGGTACCTTGGTCTCATCATTTGTTTTTTTTTTTTCAGCTTCTCAGGTTATCTACTCGACTTGTTGATTTCGCCAAAGACCTTTTACGAAAGTTACATCTTTGTTTACGAACTTTTGCACTTGTCGGTCTAGAATCGCCATAGGTATCCCTTTCTAGTGGGATCCTCCATAACTTGTACATTTTCAATAAAAGTAATGGATCTCGACGTATGACTTGTGTTAGCTTGTAACTACTATTGAACCACCTTAACCTTCTCTATAGCTTAGTGAACAAATCTAGCCCCATGTAAGGCAAGTCCACTCACTCTAAATCGTCCAATTGATGATTTAAACTTTCTTATATATAAACCTTTGTTAGATACCATTTTGATACTTGAATAATAACTATTATTATAAGCACATTCCTTAAGGGGTAAATGGTCATCCCAACGACTATGATTCGTTCTGCTTGTCCACCTGTTTAAGGATGGAAAACTGTACCCAACTTCACTTGTATACCCAAACTTTCTGTATTTTTGACTGTTACCTCATCTAGTTGCCGATAATCAATACACATTCTCAATGTGCCCTTTCTTTTTTGTGCAAATAATACTGGTGTACCCTACAGGGACATAGTAAGTCTTACTAGCTGACATGTGTATACCCTGGACATCGCTTTTCTTACCTCAGGATAGGAAACAAATTTACCTTTCCACTCAAGGATGGTCTTTTGTGGAAGAAAAATAGAAATATACTTTCTTAGCTTGGCAATCTTCGTGACAGATAAGAAGCCAACCACTTCATACCCATTACATCATTAAAATCTTTCTTCTCCATCTCCATAAGATCAACCATCTTAACATGATCACAAACGTCTACTATACCATTACGATATGCCCTTTCAACTATAATAAATTCACCGATAGGTGGAAATACTTCAATTATTTAGCTAATAACCTCGGTGTCCCGTTATATGTCACAGTAATCAATAGAGTAGCATATGATAGGGTAGAACTCGGATCAATCAGTACATATACATCATGCAAAAATATGATAATGTACCTGTACCTTCATCAGGAGGTGCCTCCTCATTTTGCCGGTCCATTAGAGCATAAGTGCGATTTTGAGTTCCACTAGAACTGGCTGCTCCTCTGGCACCTCTACCACGACCAGCAGACTGTACACCAGTCGCCGATGTCACAACGACTTATCCTGTAGGTCGTGTCATACTATTAGTGGGCCTCTGTGGGCACTCTCTCATCATGTGTCCTGGCCTACTACACACAAAGCAAACATTCGTATCAAACCAGCATTCTCCTGAATGAAATCTCCCACAGCGCTGGCACAGCTGATGAGACAATCTTGTTGCCTGTGATCCATGAGTTCCACTACTCTGTCCAGATTGGCTACCTCTAAACCCTCGGAGTTGAGAGTGTGGCCCTGCTGTGGAATAGGAGAGTGATGGTCTAGGTGGTCTAGAAGACATCAGAGGCCTCGGTTCTCCTTGGGATGCCATAGACTGCCCCATCGGTCTAGCCCTTTTTGATGGCCCTTCCTCAGATTTCTGTGTCCTTCTTCTTTGCCTTTGGTCCTCCATTTTTTGTGCGAAGGCCTGAATTCTGGCGATGTCTATATCTTTGTTCAATGCCGTAATAGTACAGTCTCGTACCAAATATGGCTCCAGTATATCCACATATCGATGGACTCTATCTTCCATGGTGGCTACTACATTTGGAGCATATCTAGCCAAAGAATTGAACTGAAGACTATATTCTCGAACACTCATGTTCCCTTGACGTAAATTCAGAAACTGGTCTGCACGTGCCTCCCGAACCTCATATGGGAGGTAATGATCAAGGAATTCCATTTTAAATTCTTCCCATCCAGCTGGGAGTGCATCAATACCTCTTGATCTTTTCCAATCCTCATACCACAAAATAGCCTCGCCCTTCAATCTATAAGCTGCTAGCTCAACTGTTTCTACACCTGTTACGTGCACCACCTCTAGTGCTCTCTGAACTTGGTCCACAAAATCCTGCGGATCTGCTTTCGGATCTGACCCTGTGAATATGGGAGGGTCTAATTTTAGGACGTCCTGTGTACGCCGACTAGCTGCTCTAGCCGCGTTATCTTTATTTACCATTGGACTAGTTCGTCTTTGTGCTTGTGCAGCCACTAACTGGGTCAACATATTTACTGCATTTCTCAAATCCTGATCAGTGGCATTCATAGGCGGTTCTGCAGGTACTTCTTTACCTCTTGGCTCTTCTGGAGCTGGAAAAGTAGAGGAAGACTGCGATGCAATTTCATCTTCAGCTCCACCTTGACTAGCTTGGTCATGTGGTAATCTACTCATTCCTTCTTCAGCAGGCATATCCACTTGTTTACCTTTATCGCTACCTTTTCTCGTGTTTGGCATTTTTACTATACCAAAGAAAAACAATTACCTTGATCAGATACTATTCAACTTACAACACTGGCTCTATTGCACGATCTAGAAGTGAAGAAAGGAAACTACATCCTAAATGTCCCATAGCCTCCTACTTATAAATGTGGTGCACAACATATCCATAAGTAAGACTCTACTCAAACACGGCTTTGTAGACACCCTTAGAATGACCTGCTCTGATACCACTTTTGTCACGACCCGAAATCCCATTCGAGCCGGACTGGCACCCGAAACCGATATGGCCCGAGAGAACCAATCTTTGCTCATGAACCTTCGTATGCATATACTCGTATGAATCTCATTATACCTCATGCAACTAAGCGGAAGACATGAACATGGAAACATATGTTATATATATATATATATAACTTGGCCGTTGGGGCCATCAGGTCAAACTAAACGTACATATCTTACATTCATATACCCACATATGTCTACAAAAGCCTCTAACTGATGCATTTACAAGACCATCTAAAAGTCGGGACAAGTCCCCGCTTTATTCAATATTTACAACATCAAAACAACTGTACAACTGTGACTCGAAAAGTCCCGAAGCAACTGGGGCTCACCAAAAAAATCTGCAAATACTGTCAACCTACAGTGGAGGTCTACTAGTGCCTGCACCTGCAACATGTAAGGTAAATCCCCCGAGGGGGTCAGTACGAAGAATGTACTGAGTATGTAAGGCTCATAAGGACTACATCATACATGAGAATGTCAATGGAATAGAATATGAGAGAATATTTAATGTGGATAAACCATCATTCTAATTGTGGAAACATGTATATTGCTTCTATTATTGCTCTTTAGATCACTCATTTTATATCCATATTATTCATATAATATCTTTCATACACATCTTCACTCAAGAGAATTTTCCTTCACTCAAGAGATTCTTCTCCTCTATTCAAGAGATTCTTCTACTCAAGAGATTCTTCTATTCAAGACATTCTTCTATTCAAGAGATTCTTCTATTCAAGAGTTTTGGATTAATAATATAACGTACATCCACTCTATTGGTGGGTTAATAACATACATCTACTCCATGGATGGTTAACATACATCTACTCTATTGGTGGGTTTACTTACATCTACTCCATGGGTAGGAGGTTAATAACATACATCCACTCGATTGGTGGGGTTAACGTACATCCACTCTATTGGTGGGGAGGTTAATAACATACATCCACTCGATTGGTGGGGTTAACGTACATCCACTCTATGGGTAGGTTAACATACATCCACTCTATTGGTGGGGTTTACTTACATCTACTCCATGGGTGGGGAGTGACGGGATCGACCCATACTAGGGATACCACCCGAGAATTCTTATCAATTAAATCTCTTCTTATTCTTATTCTTCTTGGAAGAGGTTGATTTATTCACTTATGAGAGATTGATATACGCACTTATGAGAGATTTATACATTGAGGATCATGACACTATTTGAACCACACAAATATTACTTCACTCCTTGACTTCATGAGATTAACACCTTAACTAGAGAGGGATAGATATATTAGCTCGCACTTTACCCCTTCACTACTCTTATGAGATCTTATGAGATTGGTACTTCTACACTTGTGAGAGATTGGTACAAACATAATCATAATAATATTATTGGATTTGGAAACATAACATGATTGGAAATACTACTCAAGCATAAATGGATTCTCTTTACACCTTACTCTCTTAGAGATAGTTCTTTTAGAAATTACAACGTCATGACAACTTTAGAACCTCAGTCAAAGAATAAGAGATAAGTGAATCATAATTCGTCTAAGAATAGGATACATATGAACAATAATATATCTTAACCTGAACTGGGATACTTTGGAACACTTCGGGAATGAGTAAGTATCATAACAAGGTGAATACTCAATGCTGCAGAAAGATACGGAAAGAGTAACCTTACATACCTTGTCGTCTCACTATGAATACACAAGTCTATATGAAGATACAATAGTCCAGCTTCCTCTTTATGTTTCACTCTACAACACAAGTATACATCGGAGCTTACATTAGCAACTAGTTACTATACCAACGTATAAAACGACAATGAGCTATATGACTGCCGTATAACATCATGTCACTCCTTACAATACAATCCACTGCATTCTCATACCAACGACACCATAACATTCCACACATTGACCAAGATATCATAAATCAATAACATTTTACACCAAGTTTACCCTTTACACTTCCTCATTAACACTACGTTACCTTTTCTCCGTCAAGTCACTCGATAGCTTTCACAATAACACGTTAACAACAATCCATATTTTATACCATTCAAAATACCTTCGGGATACTCCTTTATAGTCATTTAAAAGGTACCATAAGTTGATAATTGAATCCATGAAGGGTATAGGGGTTTCGGGGGCCCAAAGGGATGCAAAAACAAGCAATTCGGAGTTCTGGGCCGACCTGCTAAGCCACCTACTCCCGCATGTGGATGACCTACGTCCAAAGGTGACCTTTGGCAGTAGCCAGAGGCACCTGCGTTTTCACCTGCGCCCGCAGGTGCTTCGTCTGCGAGGGCGGGTGCCCGTTTCGGCCAAAAAGGGTCTCTTTTGGGTCGTTTTATGCAATGAATGGTCCATGATCATAAATAAACTTCTTTTAACATATCTTTGATCATCTTATATTCCAATAATCAGCCATGGTCTCACAACACACATAAACATCACCAAAACCTCACTTTCTTTTCAATCCGTCACCAAATCCATGACCAAATTTACAACAACAATTTCACACATTATACACAAGGATAAAACAAGGTAAAACTATAATCAAATCTCACATGTCAATATTGAATCCATCAAGTTCACTTCCTTCAATACCACAAGTCTATGTTCAAGTTTACAAGGCAAAACCATCCTCCGATTTAGCATGCACAAATTGTTTTACACATAGTGAACTTCTCACACTTCACCAACATAACCAACATGATATAAACCATCTTCCATGTATAAAATATATTAAACCATTATAATATACACTTACCAAGTCTTTCAAGATGATGATCTTGGTCCAAAAGATGAAGGTCTAGGGTTTGTCTTGAATAAGGAAATGTTGAGAGAATTCTAGAAAAGGCATGGGTTTTGAAATGAAATAAAAATCTGATTTTCTCATATATATAGGCCCCTTTAAGGTCCTTGATTTACCAAACACTTGGTCCATTCATGATATAGAAACTTGGTCTTGCAAGAATGGGTCAAGGATGGGTCAAATACCCCTTTTGGGCCATGTCTTGGATGTCTTTTTGGGCCTTCATTGAGCCCAATAGTTCAAGATTAATTTGGCCCATAAAATTTAATGTATAATTCCTCATATATATATATATAGGTCTCTCAAGTCACTCTTATCCATCTCTTGGCATTCAATGCATGGTTGATTAGTCAAATGGAAGATTGGATCATGTTTTGCACCATTGGGCCTAGTCTTTTGCTCTTGTTTTGGGCCTCAGTTGGCCCAATGGATCATGGCTCATTAATACCCAACAAATTAATGAATAATTCATCAAATCTCTCATGTTTAGCTAATTCCATAAATGTAAACGTAGTCGTATAGGTTCGACAACATACGGGGTGTTACACCTCCTACGAAGATCTAATCCCATGTACTAGGCCCAATATCAATTATTTCGTCAATAACATTTCACAATACATACTTTTGGTTCTCGACACTGAAGTAACCATTGTTCAACGCCGTCAAGTAGGGTTTGGTAGGTAAGGGGTGTTACACCTATGGGTCGTAACTTGTTCTTTGGGAGGACCTTGGGCTAAGTCTTACCTCGAAGGCAAGAGTTAAAAAGCATCTCATAAATCAAGATACAATATGGTATTGTTAAGTCTTGCCCATGGGGCGTAACTTGTTGTCTCAAAGGAATCGAAGAGAAGAAAAAAAAATAAAAAAAATAAAGGTTGAGAAAAAAGAAGAAAAATAAAGGTTGAGAAAAATGAAAAAATAAAAAGAGAAAAGGAAAAACAAAAATTAAAGAAAAATAAAGTAAAAAAATAAATAGAGGTTGAGAGGCAAATGATTATGGAGAGTTGATTAAAAACATTCGAGGTGTAGAAAGACAAAAAGATATTTGTCCTATATATAAAGAGGAAAGAATGCTAGTTTTGTCACGCTTTTCTTATGGGGGACAAAAAGCAAAGTCACTCAAAAAGAGGGTCATTTTTGTAGTTTACCCGAAAAAACATA
This sequence comes from Capsicum rhomboideum, assembly GCA_031232105.1. Classification (NCBI taxonomy): domain Eukaryota; kingdom Viridiplantae; phylum Streptophyta; class Magnoliopsida; order Solanales; family Solanaceae; genus Capsicum; species Capsicum rhomboideum. The sequence goes on from CP124719.1 coordinate 35,844,832, forward strand.
ACTAGCCACACATTACAAATTTATTGCACCGTTAGCCCAAAACTTTCTTTGCACCTTCTAGTCAGACTTCTCTATCTCATCTCGAACATGTCTCCTTCTTCTCATGAAAACAAAACTAATATATCCCTTATCCAATGTGAAGCCCAATGAGTTTGGATGTTAATTCGGGTCAATTAAAATTGGGTAACTTATACAAATTTCATAAGTTAAGGAGCTAATAATAATTTTTTATCACAACTTTGTCTAATTACATAAAATTCCAGAAATCCCGTTTTGTGATACGTATTTTAAGCCTTAATACATATCGTGTGTGATACATATTAAACTAGTAAATGTGGAGATACATATTTGTGATACATTTATTTCAGTACAGTGTTATGTTTTGAATTAGGAGATACATATTTGTGATACTTTTATTTCTGTACAGTGTTATGTGTTGATTTAGGAGATACATATTTGTGATACTTTTATTTCAGTGCAGTGTTATGTATCATAATTTTTTTTTTTTTTAAAGAATTGATTTTCTTCTCCATCTTCACACTTTCATTTTACAAAATCTCCATTAACACAACTACCATTAACTCTCTCAACCTCCATTGAAAAACAGCCAAATATACCAAACAACTCCTCCACTCTTCACTGTCTTTCCGTCGTGAATTCCATCTCTGGTGATTTCGAGTCACCGAAAACATTACCTCTGTCCCACCGCTGCTTTACTTTCACCGTCGCATCACCTCTAAACACACAAAATTAGCCACCATACTCATCCTCCATTAAAAAAAATTTGGAAACCAACCATCAACTTCGGCCGGGAACACCATTAATACACCCATTTTATTTTCTCCATTAAACTATCAATCAGACCTCACCTCCTCCTCTGTAAACTCTCCGTTTCTCACTATCTCAAACCCACTTTGTCAATTTTCTCACATACCCATTATGTTTTTCTTCCTATTTTTACATCAATTCACATTTTTGGGGGAAAGAAAAAAGATGAAAAAATTAAAGTATTTGGGGTTTGAGATAGTGAGAAATGCCAAGATATTGGGAAGTTTTGAAATATTGTGTCGCATGATTTGGGGCGACAAAGGTGGAGTAATTTGTGGCTATGGGAGGCGACTGATATGTATATATATCAGATGTATACATCTGTGGGAGACGACTAATATGTATCAAGTGCAAACCTACAGATTTGAAATTTTATGTAATTTTTTTGAAGATTTGAAATTTTATGTAATAGGGCCCCTCAAGTTTGAGGGTTTGCGTAATTTACCCCTTAAAATTTTAATGTCATGCTTGAACTAAAATTGACACTACTAAATAAAGAGCGTAAACTGAACACCACAATTGACTGATAAAAGCAGATTAAAAAAAAAATTCAATCGACGCGACGTTAGTCAAATTTTTCCTAATTTTTTTTTTTAAATAACATCGACCAAAAAACTGAATGACATTGGCTGGTTTTTCCTATTTTATTAAAAAAAGACTTTTTAAAAATAAATATATCTAAGCACTGTTAGTTTTTTTAGTACCAAAACTGGAAAAGTGTAAAACCTATCGAGAATAATAATATTGGAATAACATCATTAATGTCTTTTGATTATCTAAAGTATCACTAATTTTGAAACAACATGAAAATATTAAAACATCACTTATTTTAGAACGGAGAAGATATGGTGCGTTGGATCCATTCACTCACATGGGGCTTCCACATATAGATGATAGCTTGGAGCTCAGAGAAAATCATGGAGCAACAAATACACAAGGACATGGATGATCAAGATGCCATTTGGGCAATTAAGAAGGGCCCCCTTGTGGGGTATTTCCAAAATAGTCACTTTTGAGCTATTTTTGTAAAGACAATAACTATTTTATAGTTGTCTTAGCCATTTTCATACTTAGATTTTGGATGATTGAATTGTCTTGAATAGACTTGATATTTGGTTACTCTAAATTAAGGTAGTGATTGGGTTCAATTTCTTCTGTTAGCTTAGATTAAGTGATTAGATTAGACCAAATTGAATTCACGCTATAATAACTCGATGATCAATCTACCAGTTGAAGAATTCAAATTTCCTTATTTTACTGCTTAAAGTCAAAATATCCAATTTAATCTCTTGAATTTCATATTTTTATGGTTCAAATGTTATAAAATCAAGTATAACTTCAGTGCTAATGTAATTTTTTTTTTTGATATCTTAGTTGTGTGAATTCCCACCTTTTGATGTTAATTTCAAGTACGGACAAACACAACAAGTTTATAAAATTAATATTTAGATGATTAGCAAATAAAGAGAGCCTGAATTTGATCGAATGAGTTTATGTTTTATCGTGTGATATGGTGTGTAAATTGTTTCTACATAATCAAATAATTTGTCTTGAAATGCTGATTGATTTTAAAAACAAAGTATTTTTTATCAGATGACAAAATGACTTAATAAACCCATGTACTTATATGTTTTTATATTTTGAACCTTCTTACTTATCACTTTGTCAACTGAACCCTTTAATTTATCGGAACACAAATTACAGACCCTTTTTTTGACTTGGCATCCTATGTGGTATATTTGACCAAGGTGCGTGTAATACACATGTTGAAGGGGCGTGAGACCTTCTGAAAAGACACCAAATGACATTTTTTGACTTTAAGTTAAGAATCATCTTCTTCCCCATTTATTCATTCACCATTATTGAACAAAAAAAGAGTTTAATTTTTTCTTGGCTTTTCTACTTTTTTCAATTTTTTTCTGTCCAAATCTTTTTACCATTATTTTTTTGTTGCCACCTTTCTTCTTCTCTAAAGGATTGATCATTTCTTGTGCAAAATCATGCTGTATCACTCTATAAAAGAGCCTCCGCAAAAATCATACACTCAATTGAACAAATTATAAATAGCAAGAGAGTTAAAATTGATCCAAAATTGTAGAGAAAGGAAGAAAAAGACCCACAGAGAAAATGGAGGAAATTGAGAAAGAATCCATCAAAGCTGCATCCGAAAAGATTTTAAAAAAAATTCCAAACCCTAATCAATGCTCAAAATTTGAATTTTTTGACACTTTCCGGAACATTGTTTTGCAGAGATTTCGACAGATTTCTCTAAAAATGCAGCTCTCTTAAAATCTATGAAGCCAGACCTTGTTTACATATTTCGGAAGAAGTGGAAATCGGGGTCAAAGTTGAAAAAAGGGAAAATAATTTCTCAAATCAAATTTGGTGGGGGGGGGGGGGGGGTTAATTGAATTTTAACATTTTATTTCCTATGTGGCATATAGAAATGACGTGGAATTTCGACATATAGTGGTTGTGTTACACGTACCTTGACCGAATGAGAAAAGAATTTAAAATGTTAAGTTTCAAAAGGTTTAAGGGTTCAGTTGACAAATGGGTGAGTAAGAGGATGCAGAATACAAACACATACAAGTGTAAGGGTCTACTAGATTATTCCACCTTTTGAGATTGATGAACTATGTGAAAAAAGTGGAGAATACCAATGGTTCGTGTAATGGGTCCATTCTCAAAGAAATTGAAGGAAATTAAAAATAATTTTCTACAATAACAATCAACTAATAATTCAGAATAATGAGTAATATTCGCTAGAGTTTAACTAATATGCACCGACGGTGTAAACATTTTTTACATAGTCGGGTGACTTTGAAGCCTATAACAGGTAAGTTCTTAAATATTTCTATTTTTTAATATCTAAATTATAAAAAAGAAAAAAATAGTAATAAAAGGAAACTTGAACTTTACATTTACTCTACCCAAACAATGATCTTGTTTACCTAAAATATAGAGGAGGGTCATCTTCATTTTCATCATCACTAATTGATTTAGCTATTCTGTTTCTTCAATACCATGTAAACAGTCAACTTCATACACCATCATAGTAATCAATTAGCAAAATAAACCTAAGCAATCACTATCATTATTCTATAATACAACACTCTATATGTCTCAATTTATATGATACTTTTCACTTTTTTGAGATTCAAGTTTTTTAATTTTGACCGCATAATTAAACGACATTGAATCTTTTGATTTTTTCGAAATAAAATTTACATATTTGAAAAATATGAAAAATATTACAGTTTAAGTTTTAATAATTAATAATTTAAAACAAACATATAAAAAAATTATAATAAAAAGTTAACCCGATTTACTCTCAAAATCCAAACATTATCAAATAATTTGGGATGAAAAAAAATAACATCTTTTAATTTGTTGAGCATAATTCTTTGTAGAATACTACTGCTAGTAGAATTTTTTAAGACAAAGATTAGTACAATAATTATATTTTTTGGACTGAAATGAAAAGGGGGATAGAAAACGAGAGTACTAATTAGGAGAGGAGAGAGAAAACGAGTAAGTAATTAAGGAAGAGATTTTAAGAAAATAATGTGGTAATTAGGTATTACCTTTTAAAACTACTGCTTGTGTAAAATAAAATATCCACTGACAGTGGATATAAGTTAAACTCTATTCGCTATTAGAGATTAAGTTGTTCTGATGATGTAAGTAAATATTTGTGTGTGTATAACTTAAATTCTAATTAATTTAATATAGTAATTAGGTGCTATAAAGTCAAATCACTTTCTTAATTTATTAGTTTTAAAATATAAAAGTGTACGTGCCATTCTTTTTCGAACAAATAAATAAACGAAATAGTGTAACATAAACTGAAAGGGAGGTAATAATTAATTTTAACAACTACTCCCTCCGTTTCGTTTTAGTTGACCCTTGTTGACTAGACACTCCCCTTAAGAAAATATTAATTAGGGGTTTATTTTATTAAAGTAGCTTTATTAATTATGCTTTGAAAATATAAATTTGAGTATATACACTAAACATAATCATTTAAAGATAGGGGTAGTATTGGAAGAACATAATAAACTTCTTTTGATTTCATAACTTGGACAACGAAATTGAACAAATATTTTTAGCAAGAGCGCCAATTAAAACGAAACGGAAGGGTAGTATATAATGGATCATAATCTGAAATTGTCTGCTCCTTAACTATAATAAATGTGGAAAACTCACATATAAAAGTACTACTTAAATGACTAACTATAACTCTTAATTGCAAATGCAAAACAAACAGTAAAAAGCCATTATAAAAAAAACTAAAATTGACCTATAGTATCTAAACCATGCTTAGAAGCATAGAGGTAGCAAGAAACAATGGGAATAACATGCTGATCATGGACAACCCGGTGCACTTGGATGAATAAGCAGTGCTAGAAGTAGGAGTTTTAGCCGGATAACCAGGAACATCAGGAAAAGGAGGAGACAATGTTGTTTCGGGAGGAGTATAAGTCATCGCGGGAGGAGTCATTACTGGCCTAGCGATTTTGATGTGAAATCTGAGTCCAGAGGCACAATGACCAGGAATGCCACACAAAAAGTAGAATTCACCCGGTGTTTCGAGGGTGAGTGAGTCGTTGCCGGCATAGAAGCTGGCAACTGCATTATGATCAGTGCATGAGTCGTAGTCCTTCTTGTCCACTTGCTTCACGTTGTGCAACTTTGGGTCGTAATTGAAAACTGCATGCATGCCAAACAATCCGCATGTAAGTTCTACTAATCCATTGAGTCATATGTATCCAATATTCTTATACTATTATTAAGGGGTCGTTTGGTTGCTTCTGCGGGTATTAAACAATACATGAATTAATTAGTTGTTCATGTATTAATAATTTCATACTTTACTCTACATAAAATAATAATGGAGTACATAAATTAACTCATACCCATATATGTTTTAGTTATGTGGGATTGTAAACAGTAACCAACCATCATACTTGGTGTGCTGAATTTCATACATAGCAACTAAAATACTACCAAATATGATACTAGTTATTGTACTTTTGATTTGTTCCAACTCCTGCATGCGCTATTTGTTTCTATTTGGAATTCCCTACATATGCATGTTTCTCTTACTCTAGCTAGTAGCTAATCGCTTTGCAACTTAAAATTAAGCATAAAACAATACAAGATAAAAGGAATTATTGGACCAATTAACTTACTGTGCAGTGGAAATTGAGGGGCCCAAACAAGATGATTTCTTTATATAAATAACAAATCATATTTACTGTTTATTTTTTCAATTAGACGTGTACATTAATTATATATAATTATATCCATATCATACATACATGAAATATGCATTATGTACTATATAGCCACTATTTATTTTTAGTTTAAGCGATTCTTGTAGCTAAATTAAAGTAAGTTAATGAAGTACTAAAAACGAGAAGAGTGAATCGTAGATCTTACTAAGGGCATCACCAAGTTGAAAATTTTTAGAATCGGCCCATTGTTCATAGTTGTAGTTGAAAGTCCATCCTGTAGAATCACCAACTTCATATACAGCAGCCATGGTGGATCTCAAGGTAGTCATGATCACCACCAACATGACCAGCATTATTTCTTTTCTTAAGAAAGCCATATACAGATAATTTTTTGTGTATATATTCCAATGCTAATAATACTAATGATTTGAATAAATGAGTTCTGAGGTTCCGAACTGCTGCTTTTAAAGGCGTAATTAATTGTCTCCTTGCCTTGCTAGGACTATGAATTTAGTTTAGATTAAAGTTCCAATGGAACTAAGGTAAACTTAACATATTACCAAAAAAAAATCTCTAACGAGTGCAGCATATATGGTATGTGCCCGAGTTAATTGTTTTGTCCATTAAGTTTTTCCTTATACGTCAAAAGTTTCAATATGTTAAGAATTGTTTGTAAAATTAACGTTGTTGACCAAAACAATTTCAGGAATTAAAATACCCAAGTGCCCTAATAATTTGTATGATGGAATTATAGAAGTCGGTTCGTTTTATGAGAAGAAAATAATTTAAAGGGTTAAAATACCCCAAGTGCCCTTTGAATGCAACACGTTAACCGCAGTTTTTGAAAGCTTTCACTTTGGACAATATTTTCCTACTATATTCATCGATCGCCGTGAGTATAGGGAAAGGAAAATATTACTTTATTTCCTTTTGTTTTAATTTCCATAAATTGAGAAATCACTATTTCAAAATAACATAATTTGTTTCCTAGTAAAATATGATTTTCAGGCGCTTATTTAAAATGGGAAAAAAATAGGGCAAAAGACATTGCATGGCCATTCAGTCAAACTATTTCCATACATAGTCATTTTTAAATTTGAGCCATTTCGGCCCCTTTTTAATATTCGTTGTTGCTTTTTTTATTTTGCTACTTTTTTTTTTGGCTAAAATAATTTGCTTTTCTTTATTTTTTAAAACAATCAAACACAATTGTATAAAAACTGTATAATTGTTGTATAGAATATATATTTGTATAGGATGTGTATAGAAACTATATTATTATTGTATAGAATATGTTTCTGAATAAGATGTGTATAGAAACTATGTCATTGTTGTATAGAATATAGTTGACTCCTAGGTCTGGAACCTGGGGGGTTGCTCCAAGAAATTCTTTGTTTCTCGTCCACTCAGAGGGTATCTGTATAGAATGTGTATAGAAATTGTATTATTTATGTATAAAAATGTAGCTATCACGAGTGTCTATGAATAGAAAATGTATCATTGTTGTATAAAACTATATCTATTACGATTGTATTATATTATGTATATGTATCAAATGCGTATAATTGAATTGCATATATGTATCAATACTTTAGAATACTCAAATATATATTATATTGTATCAATATGTATCAATACATATGGAGGGTTGTAATGACCTTCCCAGTCATTTTCCTCGTTTTCGTGCATTCTCGGTGTTTAGAGCTTTTCTATAACTGCCCCAAGTTATTTATGACTTGCTGGGACTGACAGTTTGGTTTCCGGGCAGTTCGTTTGAAAATATTATTTAGACCGAGCACGTTGTAAAATATTAAATTAAATTTGAATTTAGTAAAATTACATAGTTAATTACCTTTTGAAAATGTTTTTGAAATTTATAAAAAAATTTAGTTATGATATATCTATACTATTTTATAGTAGTTTTATAATTTATTAATAATTTAAGCGGAGATAGTGAATTTAAATATGTTAACATAATATTATTACTTTATAGAGGTTTTATTCGAAATAATTTTCTATGAATTATGGTATATTTAAAAAGTTGTATTTATTTTACCACGAGACTATGCAATACCCGAATATATATATATGGGGATAAAATTGTACCGGTGTGCCACCTCCACCACCACGTGGAAAGTGGAGAGGCGCACACCATAGTGACTCCATCAACTTGACATGTGCTATATGGGCACTATATATATGTATATACATTTTGGACGAAATGTCCATAATGTATAACATGACAGTTACTTCACTACTCTCATCTTATTCCCTCTCCGTTTTTGATCATATAAGCTCAATATTGAGCTAATCCATTAAGGTTTGAGCTTAGGGGTTTATATATCTGAGTCCGTGGACTTGCTCTCATCATTTCTACGGTACGTTTTCTTATTTTTACGGTAGTTTTCGTTTACGGTGGTATTGATGTTTGAGCTATATTTTGAGCTCAAATTGAGCAGTGTTAGTTGTGACTATTGGTCACGGGGTGATTTGGGATGCTGTGACGATTTCGGTTTTGCGATTTCGCAAGCGGGTCACGTGGGATTTTTGGACATTTTCCGAACTAATGCAATATGGGTATCATAGTCATGTTTTGACCTGTAGTTTATTATTTTGGTAGCGTGGCGGCAGTCAGAGGCCTCTCGGAAGGAGAAGGCTCCTGAATAGCTGGTTCTTTTAGCAAGCTTGCGGCGGCGTTCAAGTAGGCTAGGTTTACCTTCCTTTACACTTAGATTGGGCTTATGTGTGATATATGTATGCTATTGTACTGGTGTTGTGGGTTGGTATTATAAACTTGGTGGTGGTGTTTTGCTGTGATTTAGGCCTTCTAGGCCGGATAGGGCTATTCGGATACATTCCAGGCTCGTTATCCTCGTGGTATGCCACAAATGACCTATTTGGGGTCGGATAGTATTGTTGTTGTTGATTGCTAGTTGGGGAATGTTATTGTTGGACCTTAGTCCAGGCTTAGGCAGACTTAGCCCAGACTTAGACAGGTATAACTAGACTTGGTTTTTGGGACCCGCTAGTGGGCCCCGTTACCCTTTTTGTCGACTTATCAGAACTTTGACATGTTTGGGCTTAGTTAAGCCCTATATGACCTTTTAGAGTTGTGGCGGGATTGAGTCACCCCGATTATACTCGGTTGGCCTGTTTAGCCTTGATAGTCCCTGATAGCACCGTATTTGACCGGGATCGGCTAGTTTGACTTAGAACGCTGTCCCGCCTTTCCATGGCTTATAATGGATACCCAGACTTGTATATACATATTGTTTATAGTAGATAGTTGACCTAGAAGGACCCCGAGATTGACTTGTAGCATGTTGTGGGGATTAGCTTCTGTACTTATATACTAGTATTGACTTGGGACTAGGGCGTTCCCCGTTTATCTGATATGATATGACATTTGATTCTGTTTTGGTTACTGGCTATGATGAGTTCCGATTCGAGTCCGGCTACTGATTCAGGTATGATGATTTTGGTTATTGACTATTGGGTGTTCCGATTCGAGTCCGACCCCGGATTGAGGTACACTATGAGCTCTGGTACTGGGTACCCTGATTATGATACTGTTGTTCTCTGAGTTCCGGTTTGAGTCCAGCAGATATGATATATATGTGGCCTATTGTTATTACCCACTACTTCCGATTCGACTCCGGCGTCTGGCCTTTTGTTATTACCCATTGGTGTCGGTTCAAGCTCGGTGCACTCTTGTTGGTTATTGTGGTTACTGGATACTGATACAGCTTCGACACACTGGTGATTATGCATTTACTATTCTTGTGTGTCCCGCCGGTTTATGGGGGCCAGCCTAGGTTATTGTTTTCTTTTGTGTGTCTATCGGGTTTATGGGGGCCCAGATAGGTTATTTTTGACTTGTGTGTTTAGTTATGCATTTATTTACTAATTATTTGGTATCACATTTATTTATCTCCTGAGCATATCTATACGACCCGAAAGTTACTTATGTATTTATTACTTATACCCCGGACTTAGCATGCACCCTCGCATTTTAGCTTGCTTATATTACTTTGAGCTCAGTCGGCCGATGATGCCTACTGAGTACCCGTTGCCCCGGTACTCATACTGCACTTCTGCATCTTTTTCCCCGATGTAGATCCGGGCGCTAGTCGACGGTTTTGACTTGACACTCTTGTCAGTACTGACTCCGGAGCAGGGTGAGCTTACTAACGTTCGAGGTAGATCCTACTCCATCTCTACTGTATAGTCTTTTGCACTCAAGACTGTTGTACTTGTTATATATATTTGGTTTCTATTTTGTATTCTGGACACGTCTAGTAGTGACTCTTGTACCGACCTCACCAGGTCTTGGGAGGGGTTCTTGTCTATATATATATTGTCTTCTTCCTTCTCAGTCTCGGTATGGGTTTATTTTGGTTCTATTTGTCTTTTATATTTCTAGTATGTTTATGAGTATGATTACTTCCACTTCATCTCTAGTTTTTGAGATTCCGCCCGTTAGCCTGTTGCTTGTCGCTGTGGGCTAGGGTTTGGCTTGCCTATTGGTGGGTTACGGTAGGCGCCATCATGACTCAAATATTGGGTCGTGACAGCTTGGTATCAGAGCTTGGGTTGTATAGGTAGTGTTGGTACATGAGCCAATGTGTGGTAGAGTCCTGCGGATCGGTGCGGGGACGCCTGTATCCTATCTTTAGGAGGCTACGGAGCATTCTTAGGGGAGTCTCTCATTTTCTTGACTCATGTCCGTGCGTTGGGTATATGTTGGTTTCTGATTTTCATTTGGTTCACTCTTTATGCAGATGGTTAGGACGCATGGTGCGAGAGCCGAGGGTCGGGACCCCGAGCCTGCAGCGAGGGCTCCTGTTAGGGGCCGAGGTCGACTCAGAGGTCGGGGTCAGGGCAGAGCAGCAGCCACAGGCCGAGATCATGCTAGGGATCAGTTACCCGATCCCTTTATAGCTCCAAATGTTCCGCCTCCACAACAGTCGGTGGGCCAGGGAGCAGTCCAGGCTTCACCTGATTTTATTGATGCTTCTTTGCTCCGAGGTACATTACTTCAGTTGTTGGGGATAGTTGGAGGTCCGTCAGCCGAGGGAGCCCAACCATCAGTACAAGGAGTTGGTGTTGGGGCGTAGCCTGCAGCTGCAGCGCCCATAGGTTAGATTCTGCCAGCACCGGTAGCTCCACAGCCGGTTACAGATCAGCCTGTTATGTACGTCGATGAGCAGAAGATGTTGGGGCGTTTCTTGAGGTTAACTCCAGCGAGATTTGCTGGTACTCCGGGTGAGGATGCATATGAGTTCTTGTCCAGCTGCGAGGATAGACTGAGGAATTTGGGATTGGTACAGTCTCGTGGTGTTGATTTCGTGGCATATAAGTTTGATACTGCAATGAGGAGATGGTGGAGGGAATATCTTGATTCCAGGCCAGCAGGATCTCCGCCGGTTACCTAGACCCAGTTCTCTGAGTTTTTCTTGGGAAAGTATATGCCCCGTACTATGCGGGAACGACTCAGGGATGAGTTTTCCAGATTGACTCAGGGTTCATTATCTGTCGCCGAGTATGAGGCGAGGTTTCATGATCTTGCTAGGCACGCTACTTTTATTTTTCCTGATGAGTATGAGAGAGTTAGATGTTTTGTCAGGGGACTGAGATTGTCACTCCGCAGGGCTACCCAGAGTTTAGTGACTTCAGGGAAGTCATTCGCAGAGATTATTGAGCATGTATACTCTATTGAGGAGATGGATCGCAAGGCCCAAGGAGGCACCGATAAGAGACTTCGTGTCTAGGGTAGTTTCAGTGGGAGCCATAGTGGTTCGCAGTTCAGAGGTCATGGTTTTCAGTTTCAGGGTAGGTACCCTCAGCAGCAGCAGCAGTCTTTGCAGATGTCACGCCCCGAATTCCATCGAGACATGATTGGCACCCGTAGCCTATAAGGCCCGAGAGAACCAACCTTTGCCTATGGTCAACCATATGCATAACATAAGCATCACCACCATTACGTAAGAACTTGAAAGACGAATAACAGAAAACATAGGACATATATATATACATATGAAACTTGGCCATTGAGGCCATCCAGTCCCAACAACATATGCCTTTTACACTGATACACCCACATCCGTCTACAAAAGCCTCTAACAAGAGCATTGACCAAAATGAACCATAAGTCGGGACAAGTCCCCGCTTTACACAATATGTACATCACCAAAACATATATACACTCTGACTCGGAGAAGCCCCGAATTAAATGGAGCTCACCAATAATCTGCAACGACTGGCAACCTACTGTGGAGGCCTACTAGTGTCTGCGCCTGCAGCAAGTAAGGTAAATTCCCCAAGAAGGGTCAGTACGGAATAAGTACTGAGTATGTAAGGCTCAAATGAAACTATATAATACATGAACATATCAATGAACTCCATACAAATAATTAATCAATGTGAGTAAGTCACCATGCAACATTTTGGATACCAAGTGTATTGCTTTCAATTACTTTCATTACTTTACATTCAATGCTTGCTTGTCAATACATGTGTCACAATGTATCCGGGACCCGAGTGATCAGTGGGTCCTTACATAACATATCATCATGTTGGGATCGGGTCGAGCTAGGCTTATACCCCTAGACCTGCCACCCATAAATCAATCTATCGGGATCTGGTCGAGCTAGGCTTATGCCCCTAGACCTGCCACCCATAAATCAACATATCAGGTTCGGCTTGAGCTAGGTTTTCACCCTCAGAGCTGCCCCCTGTCAGGTTCGGCTTGAGCTAGGCTTTCGCCCCTAAAGATGCCCCCTGATCCAATAATATCGGGATCGGCTTGAGCTAGGCATTTTGCCCCCAAAGCTGCCACCTGTACTCAATCATTGACCACATATGCATTACTTTGTTTATTACTTTGAGATTGATACAATGATGGTCATAACTTTACTTGAAACTTTGGATCATGAACCAATGAGTGAGAGACATGTGAATAACTTGGCAACATAACATTATTAGAAACATAACACTATGGGAACCATTGGACAATAATCTTTGAACAAGAGGCATAAGTATAATCACTATTGGAACATTGGAACATAACCTTATTTTAGCTTTTGGAACATTAACAATGAATATGAGACATGAGATTTACCAATGATCAACGAGTAAGAAATATATGACAATGACCATGGATAAGCGGATATGGGATACCTTTGTACATTTCGGGATAGGACTAGTGGAATGTCAATGTGAATACTATTTGCCGTAGAAAGATACGGACAGAGTAACCTTATATACCTTGTATTCTCAATACGAATATACAACCTTAGATGCGTATACAATAGTCCCGCTCCTTCTTTATGTGTCACTCTACAACGCAAATGCATAACGAAATTCACATTAACCGCCAATTACTTTACAAATGCATACAATGTCAATGAGTTACATGTTTGCCTTTAAACATGCCATTTCCCATTGACAAAACCATTGATAAAATTATTCTTCCAAAAATTCCATAATATTCCCAACATTGACCAATACATGATAATTAATACATTTCACCACAACACTTCTCCTTTACACTTTCTTATCCATACCACATCACAAATAATCCATCAAATGACCTTAATATAACTCATAACACATATCGGCAAAAATCCCACAATTTCCACTTATAGACAATAACAAGTTTAATACCAAAAATAACACCATACATGTTCATATTTTTTCCATATCATGCTCTTTCATCAAAGGCATAAGTCCCAATTCAAGTTCAAATCACCAAGATAGCATATCTTTCACCAAAAGCAAAAATACACTATTCATCACCTTGCCAACACAACTATCATAATATACATAATCTCCCATGCATATAATATGTTAATCCATGAGAATAAATACTTACCAAGGCTTGGAATATGATGATCTTGTCCAAGGAGTCCAAAGAAATTATTTTGCTTTAGGGTTTGGAAATGAGAGAAATGTTTGAGAAAAATATCTTAAAGGCATGAGAGTTTTTGATGATAAAAATCTGATTTTGGGGCCTTTATATAGACCCCAAGTCATACTTAGCCATTCCTTTGGCATTAAATGTGGTCAAAGTGGAAGAATGGGTCATTTTGCCCTTTGGGCCATGTCTTTTAATTCCATTTTGGGCCTAAATTTGGGCCCAATAACACATATCCATGTAACCCATCAACTTTCATGTATTATTCACCATATATCTCATGTTTACATAATTCCATAATGTCACGACAATACTCTCTTACGAGTTTCTCATTCGTCGTCTCGATCGCAAAAATAGAAATTCTAGTCGCCCATGGTTTCATTAGACATTTTGGATCACTATTAATGTTTCATGATTTGATCATGTAGGAGTATGTAGGAGTTTATTGAAGTGTTTGAATCTTTAACAATGCTCAAAGAACTCCAAAGAACCAAAAGAAACCATCCAAGAATCGTCGTGGAATTGCGTTACAAAACGAGTCCGGAAAGGCACAATATTTGTGCCTTGCGCCACTAGCTGCAAAGCAAGATGTGGCGCAAGAAATGAGCCCCCTATGAATTCAGGTGGCTTGCGCCACACCCCTGAAACAGGGTAGTGGCGCAAGTTTCAGCACCTTGCTGAATTTTTCGGCCACTTCTCCAATACTTGCATATCGTCCAATACCTTATCATAACACTACAAAATACTTACTTAGTGATCTTAATCATCAAGTAAACATGACTCCAAGTCACCAAATGAGGTCAGAATGTGTACGGAGTATCACCCAAATGCTCCACGAAACCACAAAACACCTCCTACAAAGGTCTAATCGAACATTTTAGGTCCGATATCAAATGTTTCACCAATGACACTATAAAACACATACTCATGGCATCTCAACACCTAGGTAGATATGACCCCAAGGTATCAAGTGAGGTTATAAAAAAAATACGGGGTGTTACAGCAGCAACAGGGTCAGCCTAGTAGACCCGTACAGTCAGCCTTACAGATATCTGATGGGGGTCAGCCCGCCTATAGTGGTTTTTTTAGTCAGCCTCAGGGACGTGGTCAGCCCAGTTTATCGGCTAGAGGTGGTTATATCGGATCTTCTAGGCCGAGCAGGGAGCATAGAGCATGTTATACTTGTGGGGTTGTCGGTCATTTTTCGCGTGAGTGTCCTCAGCGCAGGGCGATTGAGCCTTTAGTTCAGACAGTACAGCCCATCAGATCTGTACCGCCAGTAGGCATAGGTGGTGCACAAGGTCATCGGGGTGGTCCTCAGGGTTCCCGAGGTGGAGCACAGAACTGGTAGTCAGGTCGGTGCTGAGACTAGTGGTAGCCAGCGTCAGTTGTATGCCGTACCGGCTAGGTCGGAGGCTGAGGCTTCGGATGCGGTGATTACAGGTACAATTTTTGTATGCCACCAGCCAGCTTCTACATTATTTGATCCTGGATCCACGTTTTCTTATGTATCTACTTATTATGCACCACGGTTGGGTTTATGTTCTGAGTTATTATCTGTACCTTTACGTGTATCTACCCCCGTTGGTGATTTCTTAGTAGTGGATCGGGTATATAGATCTTGTCTGATGACTGTTCGGGAGTTTGAGACTCGGGTTGATTTTATTGTATTAGCCATGGTAGACTTTGATGTGATTCTTGGCATGGACTGGTTGTCTTTCCATCATGCAGTGTTAGATTGCTTTGCCAAGACCGTGACCTTAGCCATGCCCGGCGTACCCCCGGTGGTGTGGCAGGGTTCTGTTAGCCGCACACTGACAGGGATTATTTCATATGTTCAAGCTCGTAGATTGATGTCGAGGGGATGTGATTCATTCCTTGCTTATGTTTGGGATGCTAGTATTGAGAGTCCATCGCTTGACTCCGTCCCTGTTGTTCGTGAGTTTTCTAATGTATTCCCGACTGACCTGCCTGGCCTTCCTCTTGAGCGTGATATAGAGTTTATTATTGACCTCGAGCCGGGCACCCGACCTATTTCTATAGCTCCTTATCGTATGGCTCCTGCTGAGTTGAGAGAGTTGAGTAATCAGCTCCAGGACCTTCTGGGGAAGGGTTTTATCACGCTGAGTGTGTCGCCGTGGGGTGCTCCAGTTTTGTTTGTAAAGAAGAAGGATGGGTCTATGTGAATGTGTATCGATTACAGATAGCTAAATAGGGTGACGGTGAAGAATAAGTATCATATGCCTCGTATCGATTATTTGTTTGATCAACTTTAGGGTGCAACAGTATTCTCGAAGATAGACTTGAGATCTGGATATCATCAGTTGAGAGTTAGGGCTAAGGACATCCCAAAGACAGCCTTCAGGACTCGGTACGACCATTATGAGTTCCTGGTAATGTCTTTTGGGTTGACTAATGCCCCAGCAGCCTTCATGGATTTAATGAATCGTGTATTTAGGCCACACTTAGACTCCTTTATGATTGTGTTTATTGATGACATCTTAGTTTATTCGAGGAGTAGCGAGGAGCATGAGCAGCATTTGAGGATTGTGCTCCACACTTTGAGAGATCATCGGCTTTATGCTAAGTTCTCAAAGTGTGAGTTCTGGCTTGAGTCTGTAGCTTTCTTGGGTCATATTGTATCCAGACATGGTATCATGGTAGACCCAGCGAAGATTGAGGCTATTCGAGGTTGGGCTAGGCCCACATCGCCTACTGAAGTTCGCAGTTTCGTTGGGTTGGCAGGGTACTACAGGCGATTTGTTGAGGGCTTCTCGTCTATTGCATCTCCTATGACTAGACTAACCAGGAAGGAGGTTCCGTTTTAATGGTCTGAGGATTGCGAGGCGAGCTTTCTAAAGCTTAAGGATCGACTTACTTCTTCCCCTGTGTTGACTTTTCCAGTTGAGAGCGAGGGTTTTACCGTGTACTGTGATGCGTCTAGTATTGGTTTGGGATATGATCTGATGCAGCAGGGTCGTGTTATTGCTTATGCATCGAGACATCTAAAGGTGAACAAGCTTAACTATCCCACTCATGATTTAGAGTTAGCAGCGGTTGTGTTTGCACTACGAATTTGGAGGCATTATCTCTACGGTGTTCATTGTGAGATCTTTACAGATCACCGTAGTCTTCAGCATATTATGACTCAGAGGTATCTTAATTCAAGGCAGCGTAGGTGGATGGAGTTGCTAAAGGACTATGATATCTCTATTCTCTATCATCAGGGCAAGGCGAATGTGGTAGCAGACGCCTTGAGTCGGAAGGCAATGACTATGGGTAGCTTAGCCTTCATTCCAGTCTCTCACCGACCGTTGGCTTTGGACATTCAGTCCTTAGCTAACTCGATGGTGCGTTTGGATATTTCTGACCCCGAAAGGGTTATTTCTTGTGTTGGTGCGAGATCTACTTTGCTGGAGCAGATTCAGAGTCGTCAGTTTAAGGATAGCGGTCTCCGTAGCATTCGAGATCAGGTATTGAAGGGTAAGTTCGAGAGAGCAACCTTGGGTTCTGATGGTGTTTTCACATTTGACGACCGTATTTGTGTTCCGAGGGTTGGAGATTTGATTCAGTTGATTTGCACGAGGTGCACAGTTCCAGATATTCTATTCACCCTGGGACAACTAAGATGTATCGGGATCTGAGGCAGCACTATTGGTTTAGTGGTATGCGGAGAGATATAGCAGGGTTTGTAGCTCGATACCTTTGTTGTTAGCAGGTAAAGGCCGAACATCAGAGACCCGGTGGTTTACTTCAGCAATTACCCATCCCCGAGTGGAAATGGGAGCGGGTCACTATGGATTTCATTGTTGGATTGCCTCGCACCTCCCGTGGTTTTGATAGTATTTGGGTTATTGTGGATCGATTGACTAAGTCTGCACACTTTATCCCTGTTCGAGTGCCAATATCTATTATCTCAGACCGAGGGTCTCAGTTTACCTCCAGTTTCTTGCAGACTTTCCAGGAAGAGTTAGGTACCCAGGTGGACCTCAGCACTGTATTTCATCCTCAAACCGACAGACAGTCAGAGCGGACGATTCAGGTATTAGAGGATATGCTCCGCGCTTGTGTGTTAGACTTTGGGGGTCAGTGGGATCAATTCTTGCCTTTGGCAGAGTTCGCGTATAATAATAGCTTTCATTCCAACATTCAAATGGCTCCGTTTGAGGCCTTATATGGTAGACAGTGTCGATCTCCAGTTGGCTGGTTCGAAACTTCAGAAGTCAGTCCTCGTGGCACAGATTTGCTCCGAGAATCTTTGGACCGAGTTTGAGTGATTCAAGATAGGCTGCGGACAGCTCAGAGTAGACAGAGGAGTTATGCTGACCGTAGACGTCATTCGTTAAAATTTAGGGTGGATGATAGGGTCTTCTTACGAGTATTGTCCATAAAGGGCGTAATACGATTTGGTAGGAAAGGTAAGCTTAGCCCCAGATATATTGGACCCTTTGAGATTTTGCGGACAATTCGAGAGGTGGCTTATGTGCTAGCTTTACCTCCGGCATTTTCAGCTATCCACCCAGGGTTTCATGTTTCTATGTTGCGACAATACATTTCGAATGAGTCGCATGTGCTTCGGTGGAACTCAGCTCAGTTAGACGATAAGTTAACATTTGTGGAGGAGCCTGTGACCATTTTAGCCAGAGATGTAAGACGGTTACGCTTTCGGGACATTCCAGTGGTTAAGGTACAGTGGTGTCACCGTCCGGTTGAGGAGGCTACTTGGGAGCTTGAATGTGATATGCAAGCCCAGTATCCCTACTTGTTCACGTCTTCAGGTATGTGCTTCTTCTTGACTTTTGCGGACGAAAGTCCTTTTAGTAGTGGATATTGTAATGACCTTCCCGGTCAATTTCCTCGATTTCATGCATTCTCGATGTTTAGAGCTTTTCTATAACTGCCCCAAGTTATTTATGACTTGCTGGGACTGACAGTTTGGTTCCCGGGCAGTTCGTTTGAGAATATTATTTAGACCGAGCACGTTGTAAAATATTAAATTAAATTTGAATTTGGTAAAATTACATAGTTAATTACCTTTTGAAAATGTTTTTGAAATTTATAAAATTCTTTAGTTATGATATATCTATACTATTTTATAGTAGTTTTATAATTTATTAATGATTTAAGCGGAGATAGTGAATTTAAATGTGTTAACATAATATTATTACTTTATAGAGATTTTATTCGAAATAATTTTCTATGAATTATGGTATATTTAAAAAGTTGTAT
Organism: Capsicum rhomboideum; assembly: GCA_031232105.1. NCBI lineage: Eukaryota > Viridiplantae > Streptophyta > Magnoliopsida > Solanales > Solanaceae > Capsicum > Capsicum rhomboideum. Next base: position 35,864,044 of record CP124719.1, read on the forward strand.
TTATTTTACCACGAGCCTATGCAATACCCGAATATATATATGGGGATAAAATTGTACCAGTGTACCACCTCCACCACCATGTGGAAAGTGGAGAGGCGCACACCATAGTGACTCCATCAACTTGACATGTGCTATATGGGCACTATATATATGTATATACATTTTAGACGAAATGTCCATAATGTATAACATGACGGTTACTTCACTGTTCTCATCTTATTCCCTCTCCGTTTTTGATCATATAAGCTCAATATTGAGCTAATCCATTAAGGTTTGAGCTTAGGGGTTTATATATCTGAGTCCGTGGACTCGCTCTCATCATTTCTATGGTGCATTTTCTTATTTTTACGGTAGTTTTCATTTACGGTGGTATTGTTGAAATAGGTATTGATGTTTGAGCTATATTTTGAGCTCAAATTGAGCAGTGATAGTTGTGACTATTGGTCACGGGGTGATTTGGGATGCTGTGACGGTTTCGGTTTTGCGATTTCGCAAGCGAGCCCCACGTGGGATTTTTGGACATTTTTTGAACTAATGCAATATAGGTATCAATAGTCATGTTTTGACCTGTAGTTTATTATTTTGGTAGCGTGGCGGCAGTCAGAGGCCTCTCGAAAGGGGAAGGCTCCTGAATAGCTGGTTCTTTTAGCAAGCTTGCGGCGGCGTCCAGGTAGGCTAGGTTTACCTTCCTTTACACTTAGATTGGGCTTATGTGTGATATATGTATGCTATTGTGCTGGTTTTGTGGGCTGGTATTATAAACTTGGTGGTGGTGGTTTGCTGTGATTTAGGCCTTCTAGTTCAGATAGGGCTATTTGGATACATTCCAGGCCCGTTATCCTCGTGGTATGCCACAGATGACCTATTTGGGGTCGGATAGTATTGTTGTTGTTGATTTCTGGTTGGGGAATGTTATTGTTGGACCTTAGTCTAGGCTTAGGCAGACTTAGCCTAGACTTAGACAGGTATAACTAGACTTGGTTTTCGGGACCCGCTAGTGGGCTCCGTTACCCTTTTGTCGACTTGTCAGAACTTTGACATCTTTGGGCTTAGTTAAGCCCTATATGACCTGTTAGAGTTGTGACGGGATTGAGTCACCGCGATTATACTTGGTTGGCCTGTTTAGCCTTGATAGTCCCTGATAGCACCGTATTTGACCGGGTTCGGCTAGTTTGACTTAGAATGCTGACCCGCATTTCCATGGCTTACAATGGATACCCAGACTTGTATATACATATTGTTTATAGTAGATAGTTGACCTAGAAGTACCTCGAGATTGACTTGTAGCATGTTGTGGGGATTATTTTCTGTACTTATATACTAGTATTGACTTGGGACTAGGGCGTTCCCCGTTTATCTGATATGATATGACAATTGATTCTGTTTTGGTTACTGGCTATGATGAGTTCCGGTTCAAGTCCGGCTACTGATTCAGGTATGATGATTTTGGTTATTGACTATTGGGTGTTCCGGTTCGAGTCCGGCCCTGGATTGAGGTACACTATGAGCTCTGGTACTGGATACCCTGATTATGATACTGTTGTTCTATGAGTTCCGATTCGAGTCCGGCAGATATGATATTTATGTAGCCTATTGTTATTACCCACTGCTTTCGATTCGACTCCGGCGTCTGGCCTCTTGTTATTACCCATTGGTGTCGGTTCAAGTTCGATGCACTCTTGTTGGTTATTGTGGTTACTGGATACTGATACAGCTTCGAGACACTGGTGACTATGCATTTACTATTCTTGTGTGTCCCACAGGTTTATGGGGGCCAGGCTGGGTTATTCTTTTCTTTCATGTGCCTATCGGGTTTATGGGGGCCCAGATAGGTTATGTTTGACTTGTGTGTTTACTTATGCATTTATTTACTAATTATTCGGTATCACATTTATTTATCTCTTAAGCATATCTATACGCCCCGGAAGTTACTTATGTATTTATTACTTATACCCCGGACTTAGCATGCACCCTTGCATTTTTGCTTGCTTATATTACTTTGAGCTTAGTCGGCCGATGATGCCTACTGAGTACCCGTTGCCCCAGTACTCATACTGAACTTCTCCATCTTTTTCCCCGATGCAGATCCTGGCACTAGTCAACGGTTTTGACGTGACACTCTTCTCTGTACTGACTCCGGAGCAGGGTGAGCTTACTGACGTTCGAGGCAGATCCTACTTCATCTCTACTGTACAGTCTTTTGCACTCAAGACTGTTGTACTTGTTATATATATTTGGCTTCTATTTTGTATTTTGGACACGTCTAGTAGTGGCTCTTGTACCGACCTCACCAGGTCTTGGGAGGGGTTCTTGTCTATTTATATATATTGTCCTCTTCTTTCTCAGTCTCGGTATGGGTTTATTTTGGTTCTATTTGTCTTTTATATTTCTAGTATGTTTATTAGTATGATTACTTCCACTTCATCTCTAGTTTTTGAGATTCCGCCCGTTAGCCTGGTGCTTGTCGCTCCGGGCTAGGGTTTGGCTTGCCAATTGGTGGGTTATGGTAGGCGCCATCATGACTCAAATATTGGGTCGTGACAAGGGTGTATCAACACATTAGAAGAAAAAGATACAGTTGTCCAGATATATGTATCTGGTACCAAAGATATATGTAGATAATACTCTCTTTTTCCTTTTTTTGATTGTGTATATATATATATATATATATATAGTATATTAAAAGTGTGAAGAACCTTAGAAAAGTGATTTGAACTTTTTGCCCTTCATTAAAATACCATGCAATAGACAAAATCGTCTTTTCACTTTTTTTCTCTAATTATTATTTAGTTATCATTATATTTAAAATTTTGGTAAGAAAACAATATATGGTAAGAAATATTAGAAGAATTAATAATTATGAAATCCTAACATAGTAGGAGATTTATATATGGTAAAATTGTGTCGGTCTACGTTTTTCCAATACTATTGGATACATTTTTCTTTTGTTAATTGGATTGTCTTTTCACATTCGTTTATTATTTAAATGTTTGTTTTAAAAATACTTCCTTAATTATTTGTTATTATTCCACAAAAATTTGTTGACCCGTTTTGTTTTCCTAATAATTTAACAAAAATATATAGGCTATTTTGCTAAGAATTGTACTAAAAATAGGTAAAAGATTTTTACGTAAAAATTACCTCTTTAATGTCATATTCAAAAGGTAATATGTATTATTAGTTGAATTAATGTAGACTCCTGTGTGAAGAAGAATTAATGTATTAGTGTTCTATTTGATTTATGACTCCTCTACTTTTATAGAAACACTTATAGTTTCAGATTTTCTTCATTGTTTTTTTCTCTCAGCTTTGCTTCTACACTTTTTCATCAATTTTGTCCATTATTTCCAGGTTTTCTTCTATATTGTGTTATTAGTTGAATTTGTTTAATTTTTTTTTTTGTTCATAATTAACCTTCTTCATCTACTAATATACCAACAAGATTCACGTATTCAGGTATAATTCTCCTCATCTCATAAGTTTACTTTTGTTATGAAATTATATATTATTGTCGTTCTAATTTTAACGAATGATTTTTTAAGATAAGCTAACAATGGACTCTATTAAAAAAGTTGTGGGGAATTAACACCTTAAAGCGATACGATTGTATCTCAATGATAAAAGTATTGAAGCGGGTCAACAAAAACGTTTTAAGAGAGTCGAAGGTACCCCACAAAGGTAGGGGCATGGTCTGCTTTTTATGGTGAAAAAAGATTTGCAAGTTATCTCATTAAATATAAGTATGGATGATTTTGTGAACCTACTGAATCTTTTATTTATTTTTTTATTTTTAGATATAGTTACTTTAGGAAACGTTTTGTATGGTTGCTAATATCTGTCGTTGGCATCTTTTGCCTTGGTTCTGGTGCTGCAATTGTTAATAGAGTACAAATTTATGGACCTCAGGTAATTTATCATTAATAAAATAAAGTAGTTCATTGTTTGTTGAACGCTTTGTTGTCATTAACAAGAATCACATTTTTCTCTCTGTATTTGTTTCAGCCACCTGAACATCTAGAATATGCAGTTGTGGTCATTTGGCTCTTTAATTAAAGAGAGTACGATTTTTCAAATGATCAATAGTGCATGTAGCATGAGGCTTATTATGAAGCGGGAGCTTTAGTTCACCGTTCTGCCCTAAAAAAAATCTCAATATTCTTTGAAGATTATGGGGTTCAAGAGGGGTGATCTTGTTGAAGTAGCAAGCAAAGATGATGGATTTCTTGGTTCTTATTATGAGGCAATTGTGTTGACCTCTCAAGAAAGATTATCTTCTACAGTATCGGACCCTATTGAAAGATGACCGTTCTGGTCCCTTGACGGAGTTTGTTACACTCTTTGAACTCCGGCGTGCATGATCAAATTAACACTCACTTGATACATATCCTTCAAATTACCAGATGATTCTTTTCCAGTCACAAACTGCATAGGTATTGTCAGGGGCCTTACACATGATTTGGGCAAAGCGAATAGCATACATGATCTCATAGAAGCGGCTCTCTTATGTATACCTGATGAATATCACTGTATGGATCTCTCACTTTATAAAGTAAGTGGAAAAATCCCACCTGGTATTAATTTTCTATATTGTAAAAGTTTTCTAACCCTTCAACTGCTATATAACATTACATACCACATTCAGTTGCCCTTCTACTCAGGGTGTGCTACTCCATTTTTGTATTTGAATTGTATCTTTTTACTTATGAACTTGGATTAAAAATATTACTTCATGATGTAAAATAAGGACTCTCTAAGTCTATTCGATTAAACAGTAAACATCTTGCTAAAATCAACGAGCAAAGAAAAATACTCAAATACCAAAACAATCAAGGTAGGAGAATTGATCTCCACTGACAGTTGGCTCTTCCATTATACAATGAGGGACATTACCATGTTATGAAGAGAAACGACCACAAAGATTTGAGAGTAAGTTCAAATATTAGTTTTTCTTTTGATTGCATTGGTTTTTTCTTATCTCGGAATGCATTTTTGCAACTCAGAATCATACTTTTGAACTGTTAATGCAGATTCTTTACGATCAATTATATTAAAAGAGTAGCTCAATCACATGAAAAGAGTCAGAGAAGTATCTATTCGGAAGAAAAACATGGATTTCTTGTTAGGGTCGGAATGTGTTCTACTCGATACAGATATTACGGTCAATACACATCCTTCCGCTAAAGGATATGCTTCATTTATTTGGCACAGTGTACAAAATGGTCTCTATAACAATTTTCACAAGATACCTTTGTCCACTTCATCAAGTATTCCCAGAGCACATCATGCACGACTCACTTGGAGGAGATTCTTGCTGAATTCTTTGTACAAGGGAAGAACTTTTTTTCCACTAAGTAGAATCACGCGAGCAGTTAGCTTGGCTTTGTGCAGCTCTTTTGTCATTGTTCCCTGTATATTTGCCTTAACATGCCGAAAGAACATAGCGGCGACAAAAGCCATGCCAGATATGGACCTTTCCTTGCCGAAGAATGCATTTTATCTGCGTGGTCACGTTTATTTTACTCAACTAATCCTATCAGTATTCGAAGGTGCTATTCTTTTGCTGAGAGCTTTGTACTTGGTGATCATGTTTTCTCCGAGCATCACAATGGCTCCATTTGCGGATGTTCTGGGACCTCGGTTTGGAAAATATGGCTTCAGGTTCTTCTCCGGACTCTAGAAAGAGCGAGTCCAGCATATATAAAATGGGGCTAATGGGCGGCTACACGGTCAGATTTGTCCCCGAGAGACTTGTGTGCTGTCTTGTCGCAGCTTCACTCAAAAGCTCCTGAACATAACTTCGCCTTCACGAAAAAATCCATCAAAGAATTTTTCGATCGCAAGCTCTCAGAGATTCTTGACAAGATCGAGGCGACCCCCTGTGGGTCCAGAAGTATAGGTCAAGTGCACCATGCTTCCTTGAAGTATAGATACCCTGGTCAAGAGATCAAGCCCGTGAAAGTGGTGGTGAAGGTTCAAGTGGGGATGAATGTGGTTATGCTATAAGTGATTTGAGAGTTCATCAAGATTGGAAAATGGATTTGTTCAAAAGAGAGTGCAAATGGTGTTTGAAGAAGCAAATATTTTCTTGAAAAAGATGCAAATTTAGTGGGCGTTTGGCCATGTTTCATTGTCAGATTTGACAAAAGTTTTGATGTGAAAAACGATATTTGAATATTGGAGTTGTGTTTGGTTATGAAATAAACTCGAGTTGTTTTATAAAAAAAAAAAAAACTTGTAGCATGAGTCTCCTGCGGAGGATGAGGGTAAGGTGGAATTAATTAACCTATTGTTGAAACTTCAAGAACAGTGAAGAAAGTAGACCGTCTTTTCTCTCAATATTGTTGGGATGTTACCTAATTTTCGACCTATTGAAAATCTAGGATGGTTCTTGGTGAAGTTTAGGAAAGTTTTCTTTTGAACTAAGTGAGCCAAATGGTGGCCCCTTCAATTGGCTGTTTATTTTGCTGACCGTCTATTTTGAGTATTCCGTTGGTGATTGCTTGTGACTTGTATATATTTTGATGCAAAATCCTTGAAATCAATCAAACACAGAGTTTACCATTTGTGAGTATATGTAGTGATAAAGGACTCAAACATCAAATAGACTAACACAATTGCAACAAGCCAAATCTATTATATCTACCGAAAAAAAATATTTGTTTGCCATCTCAAGTTCGTTGAAGCATAATAGTTAATATAACAAAATTATCCTTTCCAACATGATTATGTACCCAAAAAGATGAGGAACAACACGAGGAAGAAATAAAGTCATATAGTGCAAAAAGAAAATTAAATCCAAGTGCGTTCTCAATAAGGCAAACTTCACTGTAATTGTTGTCTAGCCGGCCAACATAAGTTCTGAAGAACTAGATGATACCAACGACTATCCTTATAGGATCTAATGAAAGCTTTTACAACTTCAACTCTCAATGCATTGTCTTTTAAAGTCATGATCATCTTTCTCTTTTGTCTCTTTTTTCCGTTCAATATCATGTATTTTAATCTCGTGATCATCTTGTACTTAATAATATAACGACCACACAATAATTTATTCTTTTCATATGCATTTATTATTAATTCACGTAATATACACGTGCAAAGCACGTACACTTGACTAGTATATATTAAAAGTGTGAAGACCCTTAGAAAAGTGACTCGAACTTTTTATCCTTAATTAAAAGTCTCTACTTTAGACAAAATTGTCTTTTCACTTATTTTCTCAAATTATTATTTAATTATTCTTATAATATTTAAAATGGAAAAGGAACAAATATACCCCCGAACTATGATAAATGCTAAGTATATACCCTCCGTCATACTTTGGGTACACATATGTCCCTACCGTTAATGAAATGGTACGTATATGCCCCTCACACTAACGGTAGGGGCATATGTGTACCCAAAGAATGGCGGAGGGTATATACGTACCATTTATCATAGTTTGGGAATATATTTGTCCTTTTTTCATTTTAATTTTTTTATCCCAAATAATTAACCCAAACCCACTACCCGACCCACCCGATTTCAAACCAACTTGACCCGACCTCTATTTTTATTCCAAATCCAATACTTCCTCTATTTTTCTATTAAACATTAATCCCAATCAAATTGCAGTGATTGGTCGTTGTTGCTAGTTGATGTTTACTGGTTGGAGAGAGTGGAGATTAGGCCGGAGGTGGCTGGAGTTAGGGGTGCGGTGATGGTTCGCCGGTGGGGTGTTTCCGGTTCGATGAAGACTGTGGCTATGTTGTGTTAACCGGTGGTGGGTAGTGTTTTCTCGACCGAATTTCGCTGGAAATTGAAACGTGAGGAGTTCAATTTATTTGGTATTGTTTTTAGGTGTTAAGGGTAATTTTTTTTTTTTTTTTGGAAATTGGTAGTAGTGGGTGTTACTGTATTGTGTGTGTATATCGTTATAGGGGTGAGAAATAGGGTCTCTTAGGTTTTAACTGGGCTGGGTCGGGTAGTGGGTTTAGGTTAATTATTTGGGATAAAAAAATTAAAATGAAAAAGGAATAAATATACCCCCGAACTATGATAAATGATACGTTTATACCCTCCTTCATACTTTGGATATACATATGCCCCTACCGTTAGTGTGAGGGGCATATACGTACCATTTCATTAACGGTAGGGGCATATGTGTACCCAAAGTATGACGGAGGGTATATACGTATCATTTATCATAGTTCGGGGATATATTTGTCCCTTTTTCGTATTTAAAATTAAAGAGTACTAAATATGGTAAGAGTTATTAGAAGACCTAATAATTAAGGAGTCCTAAAATATATGATAAAAAATATTAGAATAATTAATGATTAAGGAGTCCTAAAATAGATGGCAAGAAGGGAAAATATATTTTCTTTAGTATGAAATTTTGTTGACTTTCAATAGAATACAATAGAATTTTACTTATATAATTTATTTCCTCATTTGTGTTTGTATAAGAGTTATAAAAACATACACATTTACGTGATTTTATTTAGCAGGTGTAAAATGTGTCTTAGTTTTACCAAGATTTCACTGTAATTTTATTTTTTATTTTTATCAAAAAATAATTTAATTGTTAAATCCTTCCCTATTTAAACTATACATAGTTAGGGCTAGTTACTTTGTGACCAAGTCAATTCCATCCTATAAATAAAGCATTTTTATTCATTGTATTTCATCTCTCAAAATAAATAAGAAGTTTTCTCTCTTCTTTCCACCTTTTTGTTGAAATAAAATTTTGTTGACTTTCAATAGAATACAATAGAATTTTACTTATGTAATTTATTTCCTCATTTGTGTTTGTATAAGAGTTATAAAAACCTACAAATTTACGTGACTTTATTTAGCAGGTGTAAAATGTGTCTTAGTTTTACCAAGATTTCACTGTAATTATTATTATTTTTTTTATCAAAAAATAATTTAATTGTTAAATCCTTCCCTATTTAAACTATACATAGTTAGGGCTAGTTACTTTGTGATCAAGTCAATTCCATCCTATAAATAAAGCATTTTTATTCATTGTATTTCATCTCTCAAAATAAATAAGAAGTTTTCTCTCTTCTTTCCACCTTTTTGTTGAAATATTCTTCTATTTATTTTACATTTTTCTATCGAAATTTTCTGCTCATATCTTATTGACTTTGTAATTTGAAATAAGTATTGACTTGTGATACTAATTTAGACGTGGTAAATTTTATTGTGTTGTTAGCTTCTTGGTGCATGTTTTTTAATTTTCTTCCATTGCAATTTCAAGTTGTCATCTTCTCTGCTTTACCATAATCCTCTTTGTACGCTATTGTAAAATTGTTATAAGTAATTGTGTTAAATTATTAGCTCACAACAATTCTAAATTAATACGTTTGAGAAGTAATTGTGTTAAATTATTAGCTCACGACAATTCTACACTAATACGTTTGAGTTTGTTAAAGGAAGCCGTTGTTCTCTTCAATTTCTTTCCAAATTTTGAGACTTGTAAAAGTTCATGTATAAGATACTCCAAGTAATAATTTGGAGACTTGAACAAAGTCCTGAAAATTTGGTTTGTTTAGGTGTGATTTGTAACCAATATTAATTCATTATGAGTCAAAAAAAAAAACATAAGAATGATCTCTCACGCATTTTTAGTTGCTTATGTCATATTTAATAGTCAAGTTTGATATGTTTCGACAAGATGAGGGAAGCGAGGTTGATATGGTTTGAACATGTGAAGAGGAGATGCGTAGATGCCCCAATAAGGAGGTTGTGAGAGGTTGGATATGGTGGGTATGAGGAGAAGTAGAGGTAGACCAATGAAGTATTTGGAAGAGGCGTTGTGGATTAGGGTAGAAGGTTAGTAGGTAGTTGAGCTTTGACTCACTTTTTGACTAGTTTAGGCTTAGTGGAAGTCTAGCTAGGAGCACCATATCTGTCGTAGTATTAGCCCGGCGTCGTGAATTAGGGTAGAAAGTTAGTAGGTATTTGAGCTTTGAAAGTTTCAAAAACATCCTTGATGTGTCATCATCTCTTCTTTCTCCTGTAATTTAGGTTCATAAAGGTGTAAGACTCTGCATGGAAATTATAATAAAATAATACCAAAACAAAAACATCAAAAAGAAACTAACTAGGAAACTTATTCTTTAATATCCAACGTAAATAAAGACATGTAGGCAAATTTCATGATTAGTTAATGCCTTCATTCGAACCTAATTTATTTGTTGGTAGACTCTGTACTGAGTTTAGAATACTAAAATTACTAAAACAAATTAGAATGAGGAGAGTTTGGGATTTGACCTTCCAAGGGGCAAGGACCAACAATTGCTTGCAATTTGGAGGAGAGTGGGAGTCTAGCTAGGAGCACCGTGTCTGTCGTAGTATTAGCCTTATACATGAATTGCTTTTGATATCTATTACCATCTATTGTCTATTGTGTTCGCATTTTTTTGATGTTGTTACTGTGTGTCTTTTCTCTTAATGCTCTGTATTGCTTTCCTATAATTAATTGACATGTTTCCTTTATGTTTCATTTACTTCGTGAAGAATGTCCCTGGTCTAAATTAGATGTCCAAGTATTTGAGATACAATATTAGTTTATATGATTAAATAGATATAAATTTTTTAAAGTGAGTGACTACTTTTTAATAATTTTGTTTGACGCGACACACGTGCAAAGCACGCACACTTGACTAGTGTGTGTGTGTGTGTGTGTGTGTGTGTGTATATATAGATAATTAGTTTGTATTTGTCATACATTGACTATAAATTAATATACATTTATTATATACAAAATTATTCTACACAAAAAAAGAAGATTTTTTTTTAAAAAAAAGAACAGCAAAAAAACTGAGAGAAGCAGATTAAAGAAAAAACAAGAAGGTCCAGCGAGGTGGTCATTAGGAAACAAATGGCCCAAGTTTCACCCATATACCACTAAATGTATTCTAGGCCCAAAGTAATCACAACTTATAGCCAAACCTACTATTTTATTTTTGTTTCCTCTTTCAGCCCCCTTCCCATCTCTCTCGCGCGCGCTGCTTTTTTTTCTTTTTTTTCTGCTCTTTTTGCTTCTCTCTTTTTTAACAATTAAATATATTGTTTAATATTTTTTATATTTTCCACAATATGATGGAGATAGTGTCACGATTCAAATAACGAGGCCGTGTGGGCACCTATTCTATTCTAACTAAATAGGAGAACCCTTCACCACCCAATGATATGCGGAGACTTCTTGAAAAACAACGTTTATATAATAACCAATTCAATTTAAACAGAAATCATAATAAGATCTTATAAACCATTCAAACTTCTGACTTAGCAAATTACATAATTCACAGGACCTAGTCTAGACTCTAGACATGTGCAAGAGCTTCTAATAAAGAGTAAGGATAAAAATTAGAGACACAACTTTCGCCTGAGGAAAGAGATGCAAAATTTGATGATGGATACTCGTTCGCTCAATCAAGGAACTTTAGTCAACCTGCAACACACCTATATCCCTAAAAGGATGTATCAAGAGTATATCAATACACCATACGTACTGTTAGACATCATCAGCCGATTAAGATAAGTTCACGCAACACCTTATAAGAATCAATAAAATTCAGCTACAAGTCTCACACAACCACCTTTTACCTTGCTTTCATACTACTTATATAACTTTGTCAATAAATCTGAAGTTTACAATTATTTTACTTATTTCACTTAGATCCTAGCATAAGCATTCCGCTGTACTTTCAATATATTCAGCAATCACCATGTGGCAGTTTTAAACAACAATAATTATTACTCTCAATTTGCCCATCATTTATTACAGATTTCTCACCCACAATCCAAGAAACCCAGCAACAAGTACAACGGTACATTTATTTATCTTTCGAAATTAGGAAACTAATTAATGATTTAATCAACCAGTTAGGACCTATTCACGTAATTAAAGTTTACTTAACAGCACAAAAATCAAGTAGTTCACAACCACAAATGATATTCATCAATAATACTAATCAATCAACAATTATAGAGACATGTAAGTCACCAACAGGCGTATCGAGGTCTAAACATCAAGGACATATAAACCAACAGGCATATCGAGGTCTAAACATCAAGGACATATAAGCCATCAAACAGACATATCAAGTCATCACAGAATCATGCTATTATAAGAAGTCATACGACATATAAGTCATCAAGTAGATATATCAAGTCATCACAGAACCATACTATTATAAGCAACCATACGACATACAAGTCATCAAGTAGACATATCAAGTCATCATAGAATCATGATATTATAAGTAGTCATATGACATACAAGTCATTCAAGTAGACATATCAAGTCATGGCAGAACCATGCTACTATAAGCAGTTATATCACAAAACCTGGATTGTCCACACTGAATTTACAACTGTATAATATTTGTACCTCATCAGTCTCTTTCTAACCACACTAGAACTCACAATAGCCTCTCAATATGTACACACATGTCAACGGATCTTAGTTTTGCCTAATAGTCATGATCTGCAGGGGATGCACCAGGATCCATGTACCATACCGACGTGGTACCCTATCTATCACAATAATATCAGCTCGTAATACTTGTCGGAGCCATTTTTCATCAGCGCAATAAAATATGAATTTTATAAATAACCACCATACCACTCGTCGAAACTATTTCCTATCAGCACAATAAAAAAAACATGAGTTTCGCAAGTAGCCACAATACCACTTGCTGGAACTATTTTCTATCAGCATAATAAGAATATGAATTTCACAAGTAATAATAATAACACTCATTGGAATCATTTTCCATCAGTACCATAAGAATATGAATTTTATCAATACTCAGTGAGCAATATCAACCAATAATTAACATGCAACAATAAGAGTGGTATGAATATGTATGAACAAATATATAACTTTAGTTCATCAATCGATCCTACAACCAAGGATCATCAATCACAATCAACTTCACATAATTCACATGTATCAACAATTTACAAATTATGCATACAAGTCTTGTCAAGCCAACACCCATCAAACCACAAGTTATGTCCAAAGATCAATCAACATGTTATTCAACTTAGAAGCATACAAGAGACTAAATTTAGTATAACTCCACATAGCATCCATTATTAATATATTTATCACATTTATCAAAGTCACATCATTAATCACTTTACCGGACTATCTGACGATAATTAATGTATAACTCTAATCCTACCTTGTTCATCTTCCATTATAGATCACACTTTTATATTCTTAACCATGTTTTCCTCTAGGACATCTATGTTATGACTCCACTTTACACTCAAAGGTCAGCAAACAAAAATAAACCATCTCAACTACAAACACCATCAAAATACAACATTGAGTTAGTTAATTCCATAATTCCTTTCAACTCATTATATCATAGAGCAGCTTCCTTAGTTCATTAGCACATAAATTCTCCATTATAACTCACATCAGTCTATTCAAGTTAAGATCACATCAAGTTAAATACATATATCTACTGAAGCACATACCTTCTTTATTACATTAATACCAATTATTATCCATCTGAAAATCATGTCAAAGGCCTAATCATGTTTTCTCTCATCAATTCTGCATAGTATATACGAATTGGTAACCAAAGTCTACTATTGATAAACCATAACATATCTCAATCGAAGAACCCGAATCAAGCAAGCTAGTTCACATGAGATTTTTCTTTCCTTCATGACTCAGAATATTCAAAGTCTAAAACAAACAATTATAAGAGTAATTAATCATTTACTCTTTAAATATATGCTTGGGAATTCAAACCCACCAATTCTATCCTTATTCATGGCATATAACATTACCCAAGGGTCATTCAATCATCAACTAGTTCTACAATATTGACATTATCTCAATTAATGTAGTTTCTATTTCAGTTACCTTTTAAGCAGTTTTTATGTTAAAAGTCCCATCTATATTGAACTTCAGATTTACTACAACCACAATTCATATTTTAGAACAATAATTCATGCTAAGAAGTGTTAGTTTACAACGTAGAAGCAATTCTAAATGATATTATATCTACCCATAGGTTTTTCCCACAATTTCATGAACCTAGGATTCTAAGCCACAATTCCACAATTAACAATCGTTCTAATAATTCTATGGTGTTAACAGATTACTAGGCAAAGAAGTTGATGGAAGAACTTACCTCAATGAAGAACTTTCACCCTAGCCTTAAAAAAATTGCCTCTCTAGGGCTCTGGGATGAAGCTTTTGAGTTTATAAAATAAAACTTGGAATAACTAACTTAAATCGAGCGTTCTGCCTCGTGACCGCTTCATCATTCATGTTGGTCTCTAAAGCGGTACCGTTGTAGCGGTTCCCCCTATTTTTTTAAAATAAATTAATTGCTATCTCAGACTCATATTCATATCGGTAAAATAAAATTAAATTCTTACGCCTTTACTGCGGATATTTTAGTAATGATGGAATGGATCGTTACAGATAGTTAAGGATGAAGAGACGATTTTACTTCCCTTTTCCAATTTCTTTCTCAGTAATTGAAGAAATAAAGGTTGTATAGGATGTGTATAGAAACTATATAATTATTGTATAGAATATGTATCTATATATATAAAATTTCTATAAAAACTGTATAATTGCTGTATAAAATATATATCTGTATAGGATGTGCATAGAAACTGTATCATTGTTGTATAAAAATGTATCTATCACGATTGTATTATATTGTAAATATATACTAGCTATGCATTGCATTGTATCAATAGGCATTGCATTGTATCAATATGTATTGAATTGTATATATGTATTGTATTATATCAATATGTATTGTATTGTATATATGCATCAATATGTATTAGTATGCATTATTTTAGAATACTCAGATATTTATTGTATTTTATTGTACCAATATGTATCAATATATATATGGTGGTTGTATCAATAGTTGTATCAATATATTAGAAGAAGAAGAAGATACAATTATCTAGATGCATGTATGTACTATCAAGTATGTATGGATACATTCTTTTTTTCTTTTTTGATTGTTAAAAAAAATAAAAAAGCAGACTTTTTTTAAAAGATGCAACTGTCACGATCCGATTTCTCAGGTCATGATGACACTACTATAATCCACCAGTAGATAGGCTAACCCATAGCCCAAAACAACTAGTAATGGGCTAACAAGAGAAAAGATAACCAAAACTAAATAAAAGAGGAAATATTTATATATATATATATATACACACAAAATCGACTCCGAAATACAAAATAAAGATCAGTCCAACAAAAGAGAGAGAGAGAGAGAGAGAGAGAAGGAACAACTCTGAAAGTCAGGAGCTCACCCCAAATCTCTGATCCATGACAACTTCACATGATGCACACGTCAATGGCGAGAACTCGTACTATGATCTACAGGGTGCAGAAATATAGTATGAGTATCAAACACAAGGTACTCAGTAGGCATCGACCGATTGAGCACTAAAGATAATGCAAGTATAAATAACACGTAAGGTAAGAATATACATTACAAGAAATCTAAGAAATAAAATACGATAAGGATAAAGGAAAAATAGGGATAAACCACCATATTCTACCTGTAACTAGGGACGGGAGTGTTATACGCTATAAATAGGTAAGGATGAAAGTGACATATAATAGTAGTAACGAAGGAAGAAGGTGATATACAATTAGAATAGCTAGAGGAGAAAGGGATATACGATAATACTACATAGGTAGCTAAACATGAAGGTGCTAACCTAATGGAGCTAGCCTAATAGCCTAAATATGATGAGCATCATAAACAAGAAGGGAGATAGCTGTAACACCCCGTACATTGCTACGTTTAGCTAACAAACAGTAACACTTATGGACATATGACGACATGGGAGCATTGATGAAGTTGGTATTAAAGGGTGGGCATTTAAAGGCTTGTACAATTGGGCCTTAAGCCCTAAATAAAGAAGGCCCAATTTTATGGAGGAAGACATGGCCCAAAATGGCTATTTTTGACCCATTCTTCCATTTACATTTATTTGACCCATCCATATAGCATTAAATGCAATGTAAAAGGATAAGGGAGACATGAGGGCCTATATATAGAGAAGGAAATCAGATTTTTATTCCCTTAAAACTCTCATAACATTCTAGGATTTTCCACAAAATTCCCTTTGCTCTCAAGAAACCCCAAGTCACTCTTTTGGCCAAAATCATCCATTGGTAAGTCTTGGTAAGTGTTTATTATGATGGAATACTATATATTATGCATGGTATATGGTGTATATTGTGTTGGTTATGTTGGTGGACTATTGAGGAGTTCACAAAAAAAGTGAAGTGTGCATGTTTGTTAAATTGAAGGGTGGTTTGTCTTGTAAGCTTGATTTTGGACTTGTGGTTTTGAAGAGAATGAATTTTGTGGAGTATATATTGACATGTGATATGTTATTATGGTCTTACTTTGTGGGAGTCTTGCGCATAACATGTGTAATGGTTATTGGGAAATCGATTGTGGTTTTGGTGTCGTTTTGGCCGTGGAATTTGGTTTTGGGTGTCGTTATGTGTGTTGTGAGGCCATGGCTGATTGTTGATGTTTAATATGATCAATAAGATGTTCAAATATGTTTGATTGTGATCATGGACCATTCATGACATTAAAAGACCCAAAAAAAGTCATTTCGGACCAAAATGGGCATCCGCCCCCGCAGACGAGGCATCTGCGGACGCAGATGCCAACGCAGATGGCTCTGGAATTTTCCAGGAAGCCACCTGCGCGCGCATCCAGCCACCTGCGTGCGCAGGTGGCAGCGCATGTCACCTCCAGATTTCGTTTTGTGTGTTTCCGTCACTGATTGATCCCCGAAAGCCCCGATACCCTTTTTGGATATAAATATCAACTTGGGGTGTCGTTTAAATGACTTTAAAGTATCGTATGAAGGTGGTTGGGACTGTATGAAGTATGAAAGGTTGTTCACATGTTGTTATAACGACGTAAATGTGACGGAATGATAAAGAGAAATGCGTAAAAGGTAAGTGAGGTATAAAATGCTATCGATATAGGATTTCTTGGTCAATGTGCATAGTGTTGTGATGTTGTTGATATGATAAGGCCTTGAATTGTCTTGTAAGGGGAACATGACATTGTACGGCAGTCGTATAGTTCATTGACGTCGTGTACGCCTACATGGTAGCTAGGTGCTAATGTAAATTCCGGTATGAACTTGTCTTGTAGAGTAAGACGTAAAACAGGAGCTGGACCACTGTCTTCCTACATAGACTAACATATCCATACTTGGAAACAAAGGTATGTAAGGTTACTCTTTCCGTATCTTTCTGCGGCAAATAATGTCCATATTGACATGTCACTAGTCCTATCCTGAAATGTGCTAAGGTATCCGATATCCGTTTATCAATAGTCATTGGCATATATTTCCTACTCATTGATCAATTGTGAATCTCATTTCTTATATTCATGGGTAGTGTTCCAAAAGCTCAAATTCATTGTTATGTTCCAATAGTGATATTCCTTATGTCCCTTATTCATGAATTCTTGTCCAATGGTTCCAATGGTATCAAGGTGCTAGTAATGTTATATTTTTCATTGATAATTATTCACATGTCCTTCACTCATTGGTCAATGATTCAAAGTTTCCAACAATGTGATGTTCCAAAGCTCCAAAGTGATGTTATGACTATCAAAGTAACAATCTCAAAGTAATGATCAAAGTAATGCAAATGTGGTCAATGATCAAGTACGGGTGGCAAGTCTAGGGGCGTAAGCCTAGCTCGACTCGATCCCGAGATATGGATTTATGGGTGGCAAGTCTAGGGGCGTAAGCCTAGCTCGACTCGATCCCAAGGGTGGCAAGTCTAGGGGCATAAGCCTAGCTCGACTCGATCCCTATATGATGATATGAAATACCCACTGATCAGTCGGGGCCCGGGTACATTGTGACATATGTGATAACAAGTGAGTATTGATTGTAAAGAAAGCAATGAAAGTAATGAACGTAATCCGCATGGTTTCCAAAACGTAACATGGTGACTTATTCACATTGATTATTCATATGTTTTGAGTTCATTGACATATTCATTGAAATATTCAAGTGTTGTACAGTTTCATTTGCGCCTTACATACTCAGTACTTATTTCGTACTGACCCCTCTCGGGGAATTTACCTTACTTGCTGCAGGCGCAGGTCCCAGTAGGCTTCCTCAGTAGGTTGCTAGCTGTTGCAGATCTTTGGTGAGCTCCAGTTAATTCGGGGCTTCTCCGAGTCAGAGTGTATATATGTTTTGGTGCTGTACATGTGATATAAAGCGGGGACTTGTCCCGACTTTTAGTTCTTGTTGGTCAATGCACTTGTTAGAGGCTTTTGTAGACTGATGTGGGTGTATAAATGTAGAGAGGATATGTCGATTTTGACTTGGTGGCCTCAACGGCCAAGTTTCGCATATGTATATATATATATCATGTTCCATGAATTCCATTGCGGGTATTTATAGCTATTGTGTGTTTATGGGTTTCTTATGGCATGTATGGGAACAAATAGGGATAAAGCTTGGTTCTCTCGGGCCTTGTCGGCTACGAGTGCCAATCATGCCTCGTTGGGATTCGGGGCGTGACAATAGCTTTGGTTTAATCAGAGCATCTAACTCGAAACAAGAATAATCTTAAGGTAGTCTAATAACAAGGCTCATAATATCAAAGGGAAAAGGAACTCGAAAGCGTACCTATATCCTTGGATACAACTCCATAACCATCCTGCCAGAAACTATAAGAAAATACCCAAATCATAATACAATCGGATAAGCCCAGATAAACAATAACCTAACCGAACCCCCATAAGCCTGAAAGGTACAACCAATCACTCAACAAACAACAAATATAACCTATACTTGTCCAGCCTCCCCTAAGACTGGTAGGTACAAACGCCAAACAATTATACTAGTGATAAGCAATGCATATGAATGAATGAATACCAGGACCAGAGATAAATAAGAATATAATAAGTGCTCGGACTCGAACCGAGGCTAAACAAGTAGAAATCCATAAAATCCAGTTCCCGAGATCAAATTTGGGACTAAAATGGTAGAATAATATAGAAAGGGGTCGAAATTTCCCTCGACTAAAGTTAGTACATAGTGATAAATGAGTGGATCGAGAATGGACCGAAATCTACCTCGGTCTGAGTTTCTAAAGTAGTATGTTTAGTTTAAAAGACCATAAACCATTAATTAGAGTTGTACAACTTTTGTTTACAAATCAGTTTTAAAAGTGAAAAGTGAGAATAAATCTCTTTTTGGAAAACAGTAGTAAAAATCAAAGTTTTAGTTGGAATCGTACCACTAATTGAGTGTGAGCACGTATAAATGTATGCATGCCATCACCAGTATCAAACTAATAGAAATGTAAGCGCCTAAGAGTCTATAAACTAATCCACGACTCTTTCAAAGCATAGAGAACTAACCAGGTATTCAACTGATCTCGTAGCCAAGGCCTCTGGTCCAACAATATACAAAGTAAAAGAATATCGAGATCATAACTTAGAAAACTAAGTTAAATAAGGGCATCATGCTGCTGGAAGATTTTAACCGAAGAATATCGTCTTTATAGAAATGTACTACCCCAAATTCTACACTAAGGATTCTAGTGTTAACCTAAGGTCAAAGCAGGTATGCAAGTAAACTTAACAGAACCCTATGGCTATAGAGGGTATTCTAGGTTAGGGCTCAAACTACAATTCTAATCTAAAATCCTCTAAGCTGGTCAAATATCGACAACAAGATACAAACAGCCTTAAACCTATCCTATAAACCCCAACCTAGCATGCAATCTACATAATACACAATCTCATAGAGAAAAGTAGATCGTGGCCTACATCGTAGCCGAACAATAGTCTCGAACCGTCCACGAACTGGTCATCTTCACTCCACAATCTCTGAATGTCATTGCGCTATCAAATTTATAATCTACACATTAATACGAGTAAAATAAGACCCATATTATAATATAAAACTCTAGGATAAAATTCAGGTAAAAAATAGGCCCGTGGGGCTCATTATTGGAGTTCAAAAATTGAATCCATCACGAGGTCCCTCAAAGGACAAAGAATGTGTTCTCAAATTTAACCACAAAAGGAGTCTAAATCGGAGCTCAAATCAGCTCAAAAGGTTAAGGAAATCAAGAATCCAAATAGAGAATTAAATGGAGAATTAGGTCAGGAACTTATGAAGAAATTAACGAGAAATGATCACCTCAATGACCCCTACTTATTCACAGCTCCAATTTATGATATCCCACAATTCCATGAGCTCGCAAGTTCAATAATAGCAAAATAAGAGTTAGAAAATGAAGGATTTTTGGGAAGATAAGGTTTTATACTGCCAGGGGTCCTTCAAAAATGCTCGCTAACACGATGCTAGGCTCGGCCAGACCTTCGCTAATGCGGCCAGTCCACCGCAAATGTGAAGAAGGAGCCTGGACCGACCAGGACAACTTTCTTTTTGCAAATGCGAAGGTCAAGATTCCTTGACCCTCGTGAATGTGGCCAAAGCCTCGCGAACGTGAAGAAAAAAAAACCTCGACCCTCACGAATACGGCCAAGGCCATGAAAACGCGAAGGGAAATTTTGTCCTATACCAGGTGTTGATGCACCAGAAAAATTCCAAGTCCCAACGAACTCCGCGCGGGTACTCGAAATTCGTTTGAAACCCCGTGAACGCAAATGAACTATATTAACCTACCAAATTCGGCATTCCTGACTCAACAGAACTATAAAAATTTCCAACCGAAGTTGTTTTGATAAAAAGTGGGTCCCACACCTACTGTTCTATTTTTATCAAAATCTACCCAATTACCCAAAACGAGCCCAAAAGCCTCGAAACCCGAACCAAGGGTCCTCCTAGCCTAAATTTCAAGTTGCGGAGCTAAAAGAACTATCAAAATTCTCATCCGATGCCGTTTACTAGAAGTTTTGGCCAAACACCAACCTCTCGACTTCAAAAGCTCTAAAACAGAGAAATGGTCTTAGACCCAAACAAACTACCCGAAAATCAAACGATGGTCCCAACTAGTCAAAAATGACCTGCAGTCGCTATGAGAAAGCAAGAAACGCAGAAAGTGCGCGAAAACAGAGAAAATGACCAAGAGGGTCATTACAGAAACAAAAAAAACTAGTGAAAAAACAAAAAAAAAAAGGCTACAACGAGAAAACAAAAAATACAACGAACAAAAAATGAAAGGGAAAGTGGCAACCAAAAATTAGTCAATAATGACTACAATATGAAATACAATTTGTTGGTTATTCATTTGGGATTAATTTCCACCGATTTACCATTCTTGTCTATCCCCAAAACATAACTAGCTGCCCATTAGAAATTTTTGCACCATACCCCAAAATACTCTTTACACCTTTTAGTCAGACTTATATATCTCTTGCCGAACATGTCTCCCTCTTTTTATAAAAACAAAACTGATACATCCCTTATCTAATGTGAAGCCCTGTGAGTTTGGACGTTAATTCAGGCCAATTATAATTTTAATGGCATGTTTGAAATAAAATTAAAACTGCTATATAAAGGGAAAAAATCGGCCACCAAAATCGATTACTAAAAACTGATCATGAAAAAGCAATCGACATCAGTCAATTTTTTTAAATAACATTGACCAAAAAATCAACCAACGTTGGTCTATTTTTTTATATTTTTTTAAAAAAAACAATCTAAGCATGGTCGATTATTTAGCACAAAAAAAGGAAATAGTGTAAAATCGATCAAGATCGATCATTAAAATATGTTGCAAAATTATTTTTACCAAAATGGACAGATGTTAGTCGATTTTATCTAAAATTTCCAAAAGAAATATTTCAAAAACAGACTGATCTTGATTAGTTTTTTATATTTTTTTCTTTTTTCAAAAGAAATCAACCAAATTAGGCGGTTTTTGCAGTGACACTAAATAGCGAAGTCCTGCCAAATATTCTCTATAGCGTGCAGTTGTTGAACCTTGTACTACAAGAAAAAGCAAGGAGAAATTCAATCGTTAATAGTCCAAATTCGGTCACTATAAGTGAATAACAATTGGGAAAAGCCGATCGTTAAAAGCGTCAATGTTAAAAGTTAACAACTGGATTTCAAGTCTAGTTACTAAAGATCCTTTAGAGATAGGATAAATTTCAATCGTTAAATCTCACTTTTAGCCCAAAATTTATTTTTCGCTAATTGTCATCTAATAATTAAAAATTATTAATTACTATAGATTCAGTTGTTGATAAGCCCACATTCTTACATGCTTTTAGGACCCCATACTCCTTTATTGCTTTATCAGATTTCAAGCGACGACTAGAGTTAATTGTTTTTTTGTAGAGGCTCACAGATAGATATTGTATCGTTGGTAACTTGGTACTACTGAGTCATTGCTTGCTTGTTGGGGGTACACTACTATATTTATCGGCCAGACTTGTATCAATATAATTTATATTAGTCTTTATTTCTTTAATTTAAATTATTGTAATTTATACATACATAATTAGATTAAGTAATAATAAGAGAGAAACTATGTGAACTATCATATCTATAAGGTTTTTTCAATGCTGTTCACCAGTATTTTGATGATATTGTGTCAGGATAAAGTTTAGAGTGTGACAATTTTGGTGTCAAATTTATAGGTTTAGAAATGTTCTAGGATTTGTCTATGTAGTTGTATCTAGTGAAGTGTTCCTTTTACAGCCTGATCATATGTATAACAGAAGGACTCCTAGGGTATTTTTATGTATATGTCATTCTTCTTTATCTAGATTGTACCATAGAGCTTAAGATTATTTGTAGGATCTTTCTATTACATTTGTTACCCATGTCTTGTAGGAATTGTATTGACGCGTGCTTGAACCTCTAACAGGTTTAACACTGCTAATGCCTTTGATGGACATCGAGTGGACATCCAATTATGGACCCTATTACTATGGTTATGAATTTTAATGTGGAGGTTAGTATGGAAAATCAGATGGCTCCACATGCTTTTACTAGATTTACTGCAAATATTGAATTTATGCAAAATGTCATTCAAATATTTACTACTATGGTAGCAGTACAGTATCAACATGCATGTTTCAGAATTGTACCTGCCGTGGGTGAAGAAAAGCTTAAACGTTTTTTAATCTGAACCCGCCAAAGTTCTATAGTTTGTGCGTCGAGGAAGATCATTAGTATTTCATGGATGGGACCTTCAAGGCTCCTAGAGCTATGGAGTCTCACTATTCAGAAATGATTTTATTTGTTGTATTTAAGTTGAAGGATACAATCATGCTTGGTTCAAGATATGGGCGAGTGAGTGTGCTACTATTGCTCCTGCTCATACTTGGGATGAATATGAAAGAGCATTTATGCAGAGGTTCTTATAAGAGGAAGAGCAATTTTCTCTTGCCACTAAATTGGCGCAATTAAAGAAAGGCATCATAATAATTCGTGAGTACAGTCGGCAGTTTACTCGCTTGAACGGACATGCGATGTACATAATTCCTACAGAGAAACATAAATTGAGAAGATTTGTGTATGTATTGGGGCCACATTTTCAAGTAGCAGCAACTGATACAATGTCTGATATCCTGCACATTCTTGTCATTGGTGGGTTTTACTGAAGACTAAGAGAATTGGAAGAAGCTGGAAAGATTGGAAAGAGACAGCAAAAAATATCTAATTTATGAGTGGTTTCAATAACTCTTATAGTAGAGGACAATGTCGTGGGTCCTATGAACCCACTCAATCTAATACTAATGTTGAACATGGAAGGAAGGATCATAATTCTAACAATAAAAAATGGCCTACTCTGAATGGTAATCACCCCATTTTTCGAGTTGTAGGATCATCTTTATCATCATTGTGGCATCAGGGGACATATTAGAGAGAATTGTCTAATTTTTTAGCCAGAGGAATAATACTTGCCCCCTACTTCTCCAAGGAACTAGCTTGCTGGTAATATTAATGCTATTTAGAATGCTTGTGTTAATGGAGGAAGAGATATTGTTGCTATGCTGGGAATGAGGGTTAATCTCGACTCTATGGATTAGCTCGTAAGGAGACAACCAAAACTTCTAATGCTATATTTACATGTATTCTTATTGTTTCCACTTATAATGTGTATTTATTGATTGATCCAGGATCAAATTTATCATATGTGACTTCATAGTTTGCTCTTAATTTTGGGGTAGAGGCCTGAATTTTTTAACCTTTTTCTATTAATACCTCTATTGATCTTCTTGTTAATGCATCTAGGATTTATAGAAATTGTTTAGTCATGATCAAAGCAGAGGCGTATCCAGGATTTCAACACCATGGGGACACCATCATCTTCAAAATGGATATTAGTGTAATTATATAAAATTTATGGCGACAACAAGTTGAGGAACAACCTTCATAGTACTATATTAACAAAAAAGTGTCATTCACTTTGCAATTGACTTCGACGAGTTTTCATACTTTGAAAACGGTCAATAATAACATCATTACTTACATTTTTAAATATACTACGTTCTATATAGCAAACTAAACAACCATTCAAAAGTATGAAAATGAAATGTGTTTTGCTTTTTTTGTTTTGGGGCTTTTGAAGCCTTGGACAACCAATGAAAAAAAAGATAAAAAAGAAATAGAAACAATAAATCAATAAAAAAGAAAAGGAGAAAAAAGCAACCAAAAGTGTATGTAGTTTTATTTAATATTGTATTATATTATAATATTATTATAATGTTAAGGACCAATTTAAAAAGTTGTAGCCTGCACAATTCTAAAAGCATGTCTATTTAAACATTATATTTACTTATAAATTAAATTTTTTAAATTAAAAGTGACACTTTTGAGTTAAAAAAATAATATATGAATATAGGGAGTTGAACCAAAAATTGCAGTAAAAAGGTGCACCCCCTCTATGTGCACATTTATCAATGGACTAAAAAAAATATTTGACCATGGGTTCACCCATTACAAAATCTTAAAAGTCAACAAGAAAATAGTAGTACTATACATAGATTAGGTAGGGGAGGATGGGTGCATGTGAACCCCCTCCCTACCATGTACATACGCCCCTGGGTCAAAGGGAAAAAGATCAAAACTGATTCATTTGTATTGATAATATTTAATGTGATATGGGAATGGACTATCTTTCTTCTTATTTTTGCAATGGTGGATTGGAAATTTCAAGTTAGTTCGGTTTCAATTTTCTTATGAACTCATGGAAAAATGAAAGGGTGATATTTCTAAGCCTCGAGGTAGATTTATTTCTTATCTTAAAGCTCCAAGATGATTTTAAGGAGATGTATATACCATTAAGTTGATGTGAATAATACTCAGGCTATAGTGACTGAATTTGACTCAGTTCCTATAGTCAATGAACTTCCTAAAGTGTTTCTCAAAGAATTTCCAAGTATTCTAGTTGGTAGACTTATTGATTTAGGGATAGACGTTATTCAAAATAGAAATCAAACTGCAACTCACATTTTTCTATAATTTTTAGTATTTTCCTTTATTTCCTGTGAGATTTGACTCCAATCCTTGTTGCCTTATTATATTTGCATACAATCATGTTATATTATTTTAAGGTGTAATTTAGAGCGTATCTAATGTTAACATTATTGTTGAAAGTACTTATTAGTATTTACTGTAATTAAGTCATTTTTGTTCCATCACACTTGTTTTTATTTTTTTTATGAATCAGGTGATCATCTCGCAGTGAGCAGCCTAAGAAGGTCAACATGTTCATGAATGGGACTAGGAAATTAACTATGTGAATGCTATCATGCCATTTCGTGTGATGCTACATTATTCAAGGTGGATATCAACATTTACTTCATGCTCAAAGCCGAGGGGCAGTTTCATAATTCCACTGATGATGACCCCGATCAATATTTGAAAAACATCATCTAAGTGTGTGCAATGCATAAGTAGGCTAATGTTCTTGACGTGCCATCAGACTGAGGGTATTCAAGTACTCTCTCACCGGTGAAGCTAGAATCTAGCTCCACAACTTACCACCAAAATCTATCCACACCTGGGCAGATTTGGCGAATGTATTTATGATGAAATGGTTCCCTCATAGTAAGAAGGTTGAGTTAAGAGATAGTATGTAACACCTCGTACTTTTGACTTATGGTTTGAATCATTCTACTTATTATATTAGACCCTAACCTGGTGAATTTAATTGTACCTTGATGTAAAGGTCACGTCTTAAGTATGGGAAGTGTATTGGTTGTGAATTTAGAGTCATAAGGGAGCTCTAGCACAACGTTGAGTTAAATGTTTTTATACCGATTAAGTTTTCAGATAAGTTCAAACAAGAGCCAACTTCAAACAAGCATATCTCCTAGAGTATGTAGACTTACATGACACATTACGTATCAAATTAAAGACCTTTGAATCTGGTTTCCAATGCAGCTAACCACTTCTCAATATAATATTTGTTTAAAAGGTTACCTGCATTTTATTGAAGGATAGCCAGACTGGCCATGCACTATGTGGAGCACTACGTGGGTTGTATCGCGATAGGTCATTTTTTCAAGTGGTGGGGAATATTAAGTTAATTTTATAAGTTTAAGTTGGGGGTTAATTAGGACACTAATCTTGAATGACTCGGGGCTTATTTTCTCTTAATTCCTCTCCTCTCCTCAACCCCAAACACCAAGGTATGTTCCTCCCATGTATCTCAAAGTGATTCTAAATATTCTTAATTTCTAATCAGAAATTCTTACTAACAAAATTCCAACATCAAATCCTCCACTTATCTATAGTGAAATCAAGAGTTTACTTTTAGGATTGAAAACTTGATTTTGAGTAAGACCCACCATCTATCAAAGAGATTATATTTCCTTCGACATTAAGTTAAGCATACCTCATGATTTCTTAGTGATTCTAAATGTACTTATGTATCCTAAGCAAGAATCTATTATCAAAACCTAAGAGTTTTAAGATAACTCATCTCAAGGTTCAAGAATTAGACTTTTGGAATTATTGTTCAATGTTAGGGTTTCAATTGAAGTGATTTAAGGTATGAAAGACTAACTCTAAGTGTGAGAACATCATTGTTCCACCCCACAATCTATGTTTTCTTCTATTTAATTTCCTCCATGAACTATTAAGTTATGTATGAAAAGCCATGTTTTTTATGAACTTCAGTTGTGAGCCAATTAGGGTTATCCTATGAATTTAGTTCAGTTATCTTCATTCATGTAGATTTAATTCAAGCATGTGAACTACGATGAATTTATTTATCTATGCTCATAACTATTTGATTTCATGAGCTCCATGAATGTTAATGAAAAATATGATTCTCCTTCAAAGAGGATTTTAATGATTTCATACAAGAACTTGTTTATAAAAGAAAATTTTATATGATCTGAACCAATACTTCACGACATGATTTATGAATGATGAATTGCTCCAAGACTCCACAACATGATTTATGAACAATGAATTGAACAAGGCCCCATAGTATGACTTATTGACTTTCAAGTAAAACATGTTTCATGAGCATTATGCCAAATTACGATACATGAACTTAAATCTATTTGATGATATTTTTGGACTAGTGGTTAACACGAGCAGACATAAGTTTAGCTAATAAATGCTTCTAACTACGTTTGTCAACATAAGTTAAGGATCATACCATTAATTTTGGTGACTCCTCTATGTGCCCATGGTAAGGGCTTAATATGGGTCCATAATACATGTATACCTCACACCCAACAAGGTATAAGATGGCTTAGTTGATCAGGTCAAAATAAGACTATGTGCTCCCATGATGGTTATGCCAGGTTAACCTAAAGAGCATGATAAATTGTGAAATGAAAGACTATCTTTATGAGTTAATAATTTATGAAAGAAGATTTTTGACCAAGTCCAGCCTCACGATTTTAGTTTTTATGATTTTACTCTATGTTTTACTCATGGTCTTCAGTTATTAAGTTTACTTGACCTTTCATTTATGTCTTATCCAGTCATATTTCATTCGGTCAAGTTTTATTCAACCATTTTACATACAATACAATTCTATGTGCACTTACATTCCTTTCAGTACTCAAGATGATCGAGAAATATGTTAAGGTCTATGTTTCAGTATTGGTGAGATTTATTCATTCTTGGAGCATAAGTTTGTTTGGTTGGTTTTGGCATATGTTTATGCCAGAGGCCTTATCATGATAAATGGTTTATTCAGTCATGTTAGAGGGTTCATAGATGGTCATTTAATATCATTTTATGACATATATTCCAATTTTGTCTTTCGTGTCACTTCATGAACTTAAAATTATGATTTATGAAAAGTACTTTATTTAGAAGACTTATTTCCTTATGTTTAACGAATCCCTCCAATGTTTTAAATTATGATTCTGCTCATGTCTTGGTATATGTTCTATGTTCATTCCATATTATGAATTCGCTCGGGCCAGCAATGACATCGGGTGCCAGCCAAGGTTCTAGACTTGGAGCATACCAAACTTGGTATTAGAATACTAGGTTTAAATGTCTTGGGGAGTCTATGAAGCTGTTTCAGTGAAGTCTCATTTATCATTGTCAGAGCCACCATCTATAAATAAGGACTATGGAGGTGATCGTAAGCTACATAACTCTCACTTTTTATTTAATATTCTTATTATAAAATCTAACTTGTTTAAATTCAAAATAAATACAAGTTAAGGGCCCACAGGATGTGCACCAGTTAGGAATAGATCTTCAACAATACCTTGTGACTGTCGAGGTGGGTCAACGAGTTGCTCAAATGGCTATCCAGAGGTTAAGGATGGCACAAGAGACCACATGGATTGATGAGCCACTTTTTCCATATGCATACCACCCACCAGACATTGTGCCTCTAGGGCATGGATGTAGACTTGGACGTGACGAGGGACGTGGATGCGAACGTAAAGGATATGATGCCGATCGAGGAAGTGGTTGTGAAGGTGGTCGGGGAAGTGGCATGCAACTATTTGATGAGCCCGACACGTGCTGATATCTCCAGCTCCAACTCTAGAGCCAGAGCCATCTCCTATTCTAGATTCACCTCCATCTCCAGGTTCCGATCCATCACCATTGACTCCAGCACCGATATTTACACCTCTGTCTTCCTCTCAGCCGTATCAGAAAGCTTACTTCCCATCACTTGATAATGTATATTGGGAATCTCTTCACATAGACTTAGAAGACCTACCTCTTTCTCAAGATTCAGAGGGAGATAGACATCTAAGTTTCAGTTTTGAGATTGACATTTATGAGCTGTCGGTTAGTATTTAAAAATTAAAATACTTATTTTAAATACAAAAATATACTAAGTACTTTTTTATTTCTTATCAGAGTCGGCCTCCCAACATCCACAACCTACACTGAAGTTCGTGATTAATTATTTAATATAACTTTAAATTATTACTGATCTTTAGTTTTTAAAAATATTTATTTAAATCAAACTTACTATTTTTTTTCTTATCAGAGTTCATCTATCCCGAATCCCGTTCAGGATACGACCGCTCATGATCTTGCTTATGCGGTCACCTAAGATCCACAACCTACATCAGATCATGTTGACACACATGCTAATATTTTTAATATAACTTTAAGTTAATTCTCATTTTTATATATTTTTTAAAATATTAGTTTAAATTAGTACTTATTTTTATATGGTTTCAAGTTCGTACTTCAACGCCTACGATGTGATATTCATCGGCGGATGTCACTGAGACCGAGCTCAGTTATTCTACGGTGATCATCAAGAAGATTCATGAAAATTCATGAATAAAGGGGAGGGGAAAGAAGAGCATGCAGATAGAAGATCATTGTACGGAACATCCTCTTGTTAAGATGAGGTAGAAGGGGGATAGAGATGATGGGAGGGGGTGGGGGGTGAGGGGGGGATGGTATGATACTTAGGCCGAAAGGTGTTCTAAGGGCTAATCCTTGTGGAACACACTGATTTAGATATGTAATTGATTTTGTAATTAATTTGCATTGTCCATGATAGTAGGTAGGAGTGTTGTCCTTACTAGTAGTTGTAGTGCTACACTTGTAATTTGTTGTTCTTGGATTCTTGTTGCTATATGTTGTTTCACTTGTAGCATTGTGTTGTGGTAGTATTGTTCTGTCATTATCTATTATTGTGTTACTCCTTATTATCTTTTATATCCTTTTTTATCTTTTTCTTGGACTGTATTTGTCTTGAGCAGAGGGTCTATCAGAAATAACCTCTCTCTCACCTCTAAGGTAATGATATAGACTACGTACACTTGACCCTCCCAGATGCCACTATGTGGGAATATACTGGATATGTTGTTGTTTAAAAATGTTAGATTTATTGCTTATCTATCCTTTAATGATAAATATTATCGTAGTTATTATTATTTTTGGCTTGTTCGTAGCTATATTATTTAAAAGAACTAACATATAATGATCGAGTTAATAATTAACGAAAAATAGGATCAACGCAATAAATCACACCAAAAAATAACATAACATATTAACCTATACTAAAAAAAAGTAAGTGTTACATAACATAGACTCCCACATATAAACCTACCAAAAAAAAAACCAAGTGTTACCGTAAATATTTCACGGGGTATCCTATTTTGGTCGCTTCATTTAAAATAATACGCACTTTATGTTTTTCTTGTATGAATACTCAATATAAGACAACTTTAAGGTAAATTAATATACCTCTTTTTCGCTCTCGCATCAGACATATGATTGAAACTTTAGCCAATTTTAACATGTGTTTTAGTCATGTATGACTGAGCACATCAATATATGAAAAAAATTAAAATTTGTTATTGTATTGATAAATTGATGATTGAAATTTGTTATTTATGATATATGAAACTTATGTTTTAAATTTGAGCTTATTTGAAGTAGATTTGAGTGTTTAAATTTGAAAAATAAAATTATTTTTTTGACAAAAACTTTCAGACTCACATATCTGAAAGTTCAACCTATTTTTACATATAGTTCATTCATCAAGGCCAAACTTTCAGACATGAGTGTCTGAAGTTATCAAGCTTCAGACGCGATTGTCTGACTTCTTGCCCAAAGTAAAACTTACAATTATTATAATGGGGGCATTAGTTAAATGGCGACATCAAAAATGGATGTTAGTACACTTTTTCTAGTGAAAGCAATTTTTATTTTCCTCACATAACGCACTATATTAGTGTGCTATATAAGTCTATTGGTCTTAACGACCGTTAAACCTGGCCCGTTAATGGATCTTATAATTTAGTACACTTTACCTAATTTTTGCCAACTTTAATTTTACACTTTATTTCAATCATTTTTTCTTTTTCGTCCATCATTTAGGTTCCGGACTCTTCTAATTGTATATCAACTTGCATATTGCGAATAATGATTAAACACACATAGACAGCTTCGAATAGACCTGTGAACTATTATTAGCTAGAGTAAGCTAATCTCAAACTATTAAGTAAAAGTAAACAGAAACCTAACTCCTTGGCCGTTAATTTGGAAAAGTATCTTGTTTACCAATTAATTAATGAAATAATAAAAGTCCTAATTGACTATGCAGTTTTTCCTCTGTGTTCCTGCGAGTACTGCCTTATTTTCTACTCTTCCATTCCAAAATAAGTACTCCATCCATTTCTTTACAAGTATTTTTTTTTGGGTTGTGATTTTGTTTCTAAATAAGTGTATGTTTAAGCCTTCAAGAATATTTTGATCATAATCTTCCTAATATGTCCTTGAGTTTAAATGTAGTAATCAATGTCAACTTGAAAAGAGATAAAATAAATCTATAAAGTTACCTTTAATTTTCTAGAAGTGAATAATTTACTAAAGGGTGTGCTCAAACCAAAAGATGACTTAATTAGGAATGGAGGTGGGAGTATCATCTTAGCAAAAATCACGTCCATTAAGAAATCAATAATATAATATGTATTTTATTAAACTATCCATACTTAATAAATGTCTCTTGAAAATTGTTCAACATTACTCCTTTTGTTCTTAAATATTTGTCATTCTTATTAAAAATAGATATTTTAAAGTCATTTTAGAAAACCAAGACATAATTACTTGTTTGTTTCCACCTTTATCTTTAGTCATAAATATGAAGAGATATTAATATAGTGCAAAAAAAAAAGAGGTATTAAGCAGAAAGGAGGAACAAATAAGGGTAATTTAGTCAAATTAACCTCTAGTTAATATTTTTCTTAATGAACGTGCAAACAAAAAATATGACAAGTATTTAGGAACGGAGGGAGTAAGAAAATGGAGCTAGTACTCCCTCCATTCTGATATACTTGGCACTATTTTCCTAATTTGATTTTTATTTTTACTTGTCATTTTTGACATATCAAGAAAAAATAAAAAAAAATTCATGTTTTACCCTTATCATTAATTACTTATTTTTCAATACATATTGCTAAACATCAATTAATAGGGCTAATATGGTTAAGTTGTTATATCAATTATTGTTTTTTTAATAGGTGTGTCAAGTCGAAATGCGACAAGCAAATCCGAACAGAGAGAGTATAATGATATAGTTGGAAAAAACATACTAATTATTGTCTTGAATTTCTAAGATGACATTTATTTTGAGACAAAAACTTTTTACCAAGGTGACACTTATTTCGGAATGGAGGGCGTGAGAAATAATTTAAGGAAAAATATTTTCCGTTATTGGATGGAAAATGATTTTTTTTTCTACCTTACCAAGCTTTCAAATAACAAATTGTTTGGTAGAAAAATTTGTAGAAGTTTCATTTGGGAAACTATAAATTAGAATTTATGTTTACTGAAAAAGGTATAGTTAAATTTATATGACGTCCAAGACATACGTCTTAGTTTAACACGTGAGATTTGATTATTAGATATTGAATACTATCGTTTTAATAGATAAAATTATGTAATAATAATAAAGTAAATGAATGTAAAGTTGCATGAAGCTTTTGTGCTTCGACGATTTAGGCGAGAACAACTGAATTCAGTGTTGCTACCTTCACCTCCGAAGACATTTCAAAGGAAGTCAATATAATAAGATAATAAAAACTTAGAAAAAGAAACGTTCGTAGCCTAAGAAAACATGTTGTCCTTATAGATGTAGCAAATAAACTGTTTATATGATATAGGGCATCAACCAATGAAAAAACTCCACTCAAGCCTTAAAGTACTACACCCAAGGGAAATTGACCATGTGACAATGCCCTTTAGAAGTGTCAGCCAATATTTTATTGACATGTTCATGCTATTTGTACGACAATATCTGTGTATCTATCTTTTTTTGTCCTTTTGGGTACATCATTGGGACACGAATTCTCTTGTACACACCAAGTTTCATGCTCTCATATCGGTCCTTCTTTATATTAATTTGGACTTCAGGTTTTCACATCTAATGCTCTGGATCTTCCTTTAGGCTGGGCCTTTCTAAACATTCTCTTGGTGTTAATGTACATCTTCTTGACTGCGTTTATTTGGAACATTCCTGATGGTGCCACCTGCCCTTCCTCTTACGTTGCCACGAGTTCAAGCAAATTTTACCCTATACAAATTTCAATGTCATCGAGGTTCCAAATGTCACAATCCAACCCACAGATTGTGCGGGAACCTATCTAGCACCTACCCCAGATAGGAAAACTCTTACTAATCAACTGTTCATTTAATGCGGAAGTTAAAACCATTCATTTTCAATGGAATAAATCAGTCATCTACCTAAAATAATCCCTCTTTCAGTCTACTAATCCACTTAATATCATAAGTATGAATCTAGTTTAATACATTTGGTACGTAAAAGTGATGCGAAAAATAATCAGTAATGAATCTCCAGAAACTAACCCAAACTGATACAAGAGCATTAGACAAGGAATAGGAGAATCCATGACACAACATCAATGCTGAATAGAGAGGGCAGGAGCTGCTGCTGAGTAATCGCCGTCGCTGCTATAAAACTCTCAACTGTCTTGCACCATAGCTATATCCCCGATTGGAGATATAGTAAGTGTAGCATCAGTACAACCACACATACTAGTAGGCATTATCGGCCGACCAAGGTAAGAAAAAAATGACATTAATAACAAATAGGGAGAAATCATAACATCTAGTAAGGTTCTGATATTTAAATCCCAGATTATGAATTCATTAACACCACACTTATAATATGTCTGTGAATTACCTGCCATTTAACATTTTCGTATATCTTTGTCCTTTAACCACCCACTCTATCTTACATCCTCGTTACCCTTAGCTAACTTATTAACCTGATCTCTGCAATTCCTAACTCACACTAGATTGGATCTTTCGGTAATTTGCTACTACAATGTACTACAGTTTTACCATCACCAAGACTTAGAATTATAGCGACACTGCGGGGAGTAACAATACCATACAATGTGTCCCCATAACCATACAATTTAAATCATTAACAGTAAGGTTGAATTAGGATGTACCTCGGACTCACAGTGTACCACTTTACTTCATCAATACTACCAGCAGACCAATCCGCTCAAGATTCAACAACAATATATATATATATAACATAATAAAATGTAAATTCATATGAATGAATGTATGTATGCAAAATGCATCCTCAACCTCATTAACATCACAATTATTTCTAACCTCATGAACATCATGGGTTGTATATCAACATCATCACCATCACCATCACCATCACCATCAACTCAACATCAGCATCAGCATGAACATCATGAGTGCAATAATAACATCAACATGCTCATCATCACACCTCCACGATATCAAAGTGCATGAATATGCAATGAAACCAATAATCACAAGTATTGCCCGAAAGTAATCACATTCACCATCCTACACATAAACATAAAGAAATCAATCTTAATTTCATACATATTCTTAGGTGCATACATTATTAAAATTCGTATACTCTACACCTCCTACCAAAACGCAATGTTTCCCACCTAGATGCCGATACTAATCTTGTCTATTACCAACTCTCGTTCCTGTTCCTGGCGTAGTACTCAACTCCTTCCTAGACACCCTGTTGGAATTCTCATACTTGACCCCACAACCTTACTCCAATTATTCGATGGCTCTTACTCACTTACCCAATCTGCCACGCACCCTACTATTAGGTTGCCTCTCAACTATCCTTCCCGTTAAAGTCTGTGCATAAGCCGCCTAAAACTCTCTTACATTAATTTTAACCCCTACTCCCCATTTATGTTTTGCTAACCTTCCTCAATGCAAGATGTAACTATACAATTCACCAAGAGCACCCTCAATCACACCCTAGCTTAATACTACTCCTCCTTTTTACAGTATTTAACTTACCCCATGCTTACGAACCACAGTATTCGCTCAGCTAGTCAAGATTCACACAAGATTCAACTCATTCCATACCACGAATGCCATATTAATGGGGTACAATAACAATAAATTATATTATTAAGGCCTAACTGGATTTTTATCATTTTCGTCATTCCAAACACCGTGTCGGAAGGCCTAATGCATGAGAACTCCCGATATTACTATCAATGTTATATGAATATAGCTCAAGTCTAATTGTTACAATACATAAACCATAACCTACCTCATAGATGAACCATAATGCTATTGAGAGGAGAGAGTTATCCCGTGAGTGATAAGTGTCTTACCATGTCGGGTTCCTACTGAGTATGCCTCGAAACCGCTCTCATGAACCTTAGTCTCTGAAATCTCATGGTTGGGGAGGTTGGGGTTTTTAGAGTGTTTTTGGGGGAAGGGGACTACCTAAGGAAATAATAAAGGAAAGGGTTTTTAAAAATTCTTCGAATTGGTTACTGCCAGGTACCACTGCAACGATCAACCCAATATCTTTTGGGCTTTTGGCCCAATCACTTTAAGCCTCATTTAATCTTCCCAATTTAATTTTTCTCAGGTTTAATTTGAGCATATTATTTATCGTAAATTATTTTTTAAAAATTTTCACACGTAACGACATTTTGGGTCGTTACATTAGATACCAATTTACCCACCGTTCATTCTCGTATGGTCTTAGGGTGAGATCTGGACACTTGAGGAATTTTCGACTTCAATATGTCATTAAGAGGAATATTTTAATATTTTTTAGCTTATTTAAGTACATTTCTGCTCTACAATTAGCGATAGATAACGCATTGCCTAGTTTAGGCATGACGGTTATTCCCATGTTTCCAGAGAAGGTGTACATGATTAATCCTCATGATCACTATCTATTATGATTACATGGTACAACACTATAATGCACAAAAGGTCGGGATGAAACTAAACTTGGAACGATTTTTACCGTTGCAGCGGTTAATTATCGCTGCAGTGGTAACCAACCGCAGCAGCGGTTCACGACAGTCCAAATAATGGGGAAATGAACATTCTCCCCATTTTTGCTCCAACTCTCGAAAACTCTCTCAACCCTCTCTGCGAAATTCCCTTTCGATGACCAATTTAAGTTAATTTCTTTACCTCTACTAATTACTTTATGCATTTTTCATTGTAGAATCTTAGAACTTTGTTAGAATTTAGAAATATCGGGTAGTTTTTGGTGCAACTCTTGAAACTTGAATTTTGTGGTGTTTTTAAATGAAATGACAAACATGTTAGGTTCTCTTATGTCGTTAACACTCCAATAACATTCGGGACGTAAGATTGACGTGGTTCATGAAGGATTTCGGTCATGGGAGGGATAAAAGATAAAGAGTCACCTTCCCCACTGATTTTGGGTGAATTCGAGTGTTGTACACTTCCATTTTAGTATAAAAAGGTTCATGGGAACTTCACTAAGCCCGATCTACCCTTAATTCTAAAAAATGTGGGAAAAAATCAAAAAATCTGCCATAGAAGGGGAGGTTGGCGGTTGAAGATGACGAACTGCTGCAATGGTAGGTTTTTCCACTACAGCAGTATCGCTGTAGTGGTACTGCTACAATGGTTAATTAACCGTTGCTGCGGTACTGGGCAGTACCTTCCCAGGTTCTCATTTTTCTGTAATTTCAAATTTCGTTCCTTCCCTTAGCACCCCGTCTTGGTTTCTAACCTAGTTTTATGGTGTTTTCAGGTTTATCATGACCCAACAACCCCATTACCATAGATTCCCCGACACTACCAGCCGCGACCGTTATGAGAAGGGCTTGAGCATGAGAGGTTTCCTCCATGAGTGGGGTTTTATGATGAAGGACGTGAAAGACGAGGCGCCTAAGTTCTACGGCCAGCTAAAGGTGTTTGGGTGGGGCATGCTAACTGAGTCCATCCCGTGGTGCAACATGGAGTTGGTTTGGGAGTTTTATGTCATCCTCCCGACCATAGATTAGTCCGTTCCCCACCCCACCATCTGCATTTGAAGTAATAAGGTTTCGGTGGATGCTTCCACCATTAATGATACCCTAAGGGTCCCAAACCCCTCCAATACTGCTTTTGAAGCCAAAGTCTGGGAGTCAAACTTGAAGTGGGTAGCTAGGATCTTAGCCCCAGAGGGTTAGAAAGGGAAGGTGAAATGATCCTGCCTTAAATGGACCAAAAGTACCTACTTCTCGGCAGAGGCTAGAGTGTGGTTGTAGTTGGTATCCTGGAGGCTTCTGTTAGGGTTTTGCCCTGATATTCATATCAAATTTGAGTTTTATTTTTCTTGAAAGAAAAATAAAAGTAATACCATAATTACTTTTACTTTTCCTAAAAGGAAAATATAAAACTCTTTCATATTTGGCTAACCTCTTTCTTGGAGGAAAGGATTTGAAATAAATAGAAGACCCCCCTTCTCATACCATAAAACAAGAGCATCCACAATGTAGTCATCAAAGAGTCTTGTTTAGGGGGAGATTTCTCCCAATAGATTTTATGTTTTTTGATAGTAGTTTCATAATATGTAGGTCGTTTGACCAAACCATATTAATAATATGCTTTTTAGTATATTTTTTTATCGTCTAAATTATCGCCTCTATGGTTTGCAAATTATATGCTTGCGCATGACGCCCTCTCGATTTTAAACCCAACAAGTGGTATCAGAGCCTACGGTTCAAAGGTCCAATGATTTAGTGAAACGAGATTAAAAATAGGTTCAAAGCGGTTTCAAATCAAGCTGCAACCTATTTGATGATAATGAAGATTTTTGTCTAACTACATGTGGAGAATAAGTTTCAACCATATTTTTAACATTCCTGCTGCTGCATCTTTCAAAATAAAAATAAAATATTAATTTTTAACCCATTTTTAATCATGATATTTTAAACCTTATTTTTAACCATGGCAAGCAGCAGTGATGAAGATTCTATGAAGAACAAAGATCATATATGCAAGTGAAGAAGGCGGATCAAGTTATCCAAGAAAATCTAGCCAAAAGGGCGAGATTTGTTAGGGTTTTTGCCCTGATTTTCTTATCAAATTTGAGTTTTATTTTTCTTGAAAGAAAAATATAAAACTCTTTCATATTTGGCTAACCTCTTTCTTGGAGGAAAGGATTTGAACCTCTATAAATAGAAGATCCTCCTTCTCATACCATAAAACAATAACATCCACAATGTAGTCATCAAAGAGCCTTGTTTAGGGGGAGATTTCTCCCAATAGGTTTTATGTTTTTTTATATTAGTTTCATAATATGTAGGTCGTTTGACCAAAACATATTAATAATATGCTTTTTAGTATGTTTTTTTGTCGTCTGAATTATCGCCTTTATGGTTTGCAAATTCTATGCTTGCGCATGACGCTCTCTCAATTTCGAACCCAACAGATTCGTCCTTCAGGGAATGTGACTGACGTGGTCTTTCACCTGGCTATTGGTGGCTTGTGCCCTTGCAGAGATCGAAGTGAATATGGGGGTGCATATTGTGGATGAGTGGCGGCATTTTTATGCCCGGGAGAGGTCGGCAAGGGATCTTTTCTTACCTTCCTTGATCACTGAGTTGTGCAAGAGGGTGGATGTGTCTATCAGGATACCTACGAGGAGTGTGATATGCCATTCAACAGTGTGAGGACCAGCGGAACACAAGAAGGCAATAAGAAAATGAGAAAGGTGGGAGAGGAGGGTGGAAACAACAGCGATGGTGGGGCCAAGGAGTCTGGCACTCTTCCTACTACTCAGGCTCCCGCATCCCTCGGTGTTTGGGAGGCCGACCTTGCTGCTATGCGGAGTTATTTGGAGAGGACTCAGCTGCCTCCACCAGGATTAGCTCTTTCGAGCTTGACTGTCCTATCAGACCCGGACCGAGCCTATGTGGAGCTCCGAGAGGAGCTGAATGAGGAGAAAAAGAAGTGTCACTCCCGTGACCGCATGCTGGTAAGGATGTGGAAGGTGGTCTGGGTGATGTTTGGTTGCGCCTCCCCTACCAAGAAGCTCCTAAAGCTGACAAAGAAGGACGCTGATGAGTTCTCCTTCCTTAGCAAAATAGATGAGGAGGGTTCAAATGCTTTGAGCCTCGGAGATGAAGCCACCAGCTAGATGTTCCCCCATGTTTATATTTTATTGTTTTGGATATGTGTTGCCCCCATTTGGGGCATGTAACAAACAATTACTCTTTTTATTTTTGTTGCATTTTAATGATATTTTTGTTCCCTCACTCCTAGTCCTAATAACAATCGTTTTAGCTTATGATGCGTGTTGGGGTTGATTTTTATCTTTACTATCGCGAATACAGGGTTGATTTGTAGCAATTGTAAAATCACAAAAACAGGGGAAAGGGCTGGAAAGCTACTTCCTGGAGCCGATGCAACGGTTAATTTACCACTGCAGCAGTACCACTGCAGCGATAGAAGTTCCGCTATAGTGGTACCCTTTAGTGGTTCCACTTTTCTCTTTTTGCTAACTGTTTCTAGGTCTTTCTTCATACTACTCCATCCTCTTAACACTATTTCAGTATCTAACTCTCATGTCCCATAGTTTCTAAGGTCTAGCGTGATAATATAACGAACCAAACTATCATAATTGCAACTAATTCTCCAACCTGATTAATTCTAACACATTTTTTCCTTCCGTTCCTCTCAAGCTCCACACCTCGCACGTTATTTCTCCCAAAACAATAAGGCATCTGGGTAATTCGTCAGGATTTGGATAGAAATTTAGAAATACTCTGAATCATAGGGACTTGAGGCGTGCCTCAAGTCATGGAATCATAGGGAGATGAGGCGTGCCTCAAGTTATGGAAATAAAGATAAACCTCGAGATCACTCTGATCCTCACGCTCCCCTGGTCCCTTGGCCTCACATCATACAGATCAAATTACATAATCAACATACACAATACATTTTTGTACTTAAGGAGTTTGACAATCCAACAACCCATTAATAGTATGATCAAACAATAAACATCCATATAAGTAATACACGGCACATTCTATCATACCACCACAAAATATTTAAAGCAGCAGTATTTTAATACAACATCGAGCGAATTTTCATAATATAACAATTCCACATCTACGTCTCTTATTGACCTCTACTAGTTGGAATACCATGTTCCAACATTTCAACGTTAATGAGATACCAATTGGGGCCAACCAGTCCCAATTGTGATGGTTGAGATATCAATTGGAATCTGCTAGATACCAATTGGACTCAACTCGAGGAGACAACACTGAGATGGCACTATAGGAGAGAGGAAAGTGAGATAGTTTCCTAGATGCATTGTAGCCTCCTACAGATTTAGTGTGGACGTCAACACACCAATCCGCAGGACTCTACTTGACATTTGCTCTTGTACTAGGAGACCGATAACCTGGGCTCTGATACCATCTTGGCACGACCTAACCTAAGGATCATGGGGGCATCTACCTAACACCTACCCAGATAGGAGAACCCTTACTAATCAACCAATCATTTAATGCGGAAGTTAAAACCATTCATTTTCAACGGAATAAACCAGTCATCTACTTAAAATAATCCCTCTTTCAACCTACTAATCCAGTTAACATTATAAGTATGAATCTAGTTTAATACATTTGGTACGTAAAAGTGATGCAAAAAATAATCAACAATGGATCCCCAGAAACTAGACTAAACCTGTATAAGAGCACTAGACAAGTAATAAGAGAATTCATAACATAGCATCCATGCAGAATAGAGAGGGCAGGAGATGTTGCTGAGTAATTGTCGTCGCTGTTATAAAACCCCAACTGGCCTATACCATGGCTATATCCCCGATTGGAGATATAGTAAGTGTAGCATCAATACAACCACACATACTAGTAGACATCATCGGTCGACCAGGGTTAGAAACAAATAACATTAATAACAAACAGGGAGAAATCAAAACATCCAGGGGCAGAGCTACAATGTTATAGGGGAATTGCAGTGAACCCAGTAACTTTTGCATGGACACTATATTTGTACTGAAAAATCAAGATGTTAAACATAAAAAAACTATGTCCGAACCCACTCAAACAAAAGAGCAGGCAACCTTGTGGTACAAAAGTGGCCTGTAGAACCTTTAGCCCTTGGGGTTGTGGGTTCGAAACCCAGTAGCAACATTGTTATTTTTTTTTCACCTTTTCTTGTCATAAAATTTAGAACCCAGAAACTTCAAATTCTAGCTCCACCTTTGAATTAACATCCAATAAGGCTCTGGTTTCTAAATCCCATATTATGAATTCATTAACACCATACTTATAACATCTCTGTGACTTACCTGTCATTTAACATTTTTGTATATCTTTTTCCTTTGACCACCCACTCTAACTTACACCCTCTTTACCCTTAACTAACTTATTAACCTGATCTTTGTAACTCCTAACTCACACTAGACCTGATCTTTCAGTAATTCGCTACTACAATGTACAACAGTTTTACCATTACCAAGACTTAGGGTCGTAGTGACCCTGCAGGGAGGAACAATACCATACAATGCGTCCCCATAACCATACAATTTGAATCATTAACAGCAAGGTTGAATTAGGACGTACCTCAGATTCACAGTGTACCAATATGTGCGCATCACCTTTTCCTCTCCTCAACCTCATTAACATCACAATCATTTCTAACCTCATGAACATCATGGGTTGCATATCAATATCATCACCATCACCATCAACTCAACATCAGCATCATCATGAGTGCAATAATAATATCAGCATCCTCATCATCACACCTCCACGATATCAAAGTGCATGAATATGCAATGAAACCAATAATCACAAGTATTGCCCGAAAGTAATCACATTCACCATCCTACACATAAACATAAAGAAATCAATCTTAATTTCATACATATTCTTAGGTGCATACATTATTAAAATTCGTATACTCTACACCTCCTACCAAAACGCAATGTTTCCCACCTAGATGCCGATACTAATCTTGTCTATTACCAACTCTCGTTCCTGTTCCTGGCGTAGTACTCAACTCCTTCCTAGACACCCTGTTGGAATTCTCATACTTGACCCCACAACCTTACTCCAATTATTCGATGGCTCTTACTCACTTACCCAATCTGCCACGCACCCTACTATTAGGTTGCCTCTCAACTATCCTTCCCGTTAAAGTCTGTGCATAAGCCGCCTAAAACTCTCTTACATTAATTTTAACCCCTACTCCCCATTTATGTTTTGCTAACCTTCCTCAATGCAAGATGTAACTATACAATTCACCAAGAGCACCCTCAATCACACCCTAGCTTAATACTACTCCTCCTTTTTACAGTATTTAACTTACCCCATGCTTACAAACTAAGGTATTCGCTCAGCTAGTCAAGGTTCACACAAGATTCAACCCATTCCACACCACGCATGTCACATTAATGGGGTACAATAACAATAAATTATATTATTAAGGCCTAACTAGATTTTTATCATTTTCGTCATTCCAAACACCCTGTCGGAAGGCCTAATGCATGAGAACTCCCGATATTACTATCAATGTTATATGAATATAGCTCAAGTCTAATTGTTAAAATACATAAACCATAACCTACCTCATAGACGAACCATAATGCTATTGAGAGGAGAGAGTTGTCCCCCGAGTGCTAAGCGTCTTCCCATGTCGGGTTCTCGCCGGGTGTTCCTCGAAACCGCTCTCATGAATGTTGGTCTCTGAAATCTCATGGTTGAGGAGGTAGGGTTTTTCAGAGTGTTTTTGGGGAAAGGGGAGGACCTAGAAAAATATTAAAGAAGAGGGTTTTTAAAAATTCTTCTGGTTGATTATAGTTGGGTACTGCTGCAGCTGTTATCTGACCGCTGTAGCTATAGGAAGTAGATCAGCCCAATTTCTTTTGGGCCTCGTTTTTTCTTTTCGATTTAATTTTTTTGGGTCTAATTTGAGCATATTATTTATCGTAAATTATTTTTGAAATATTTTCACACATAACGATATTTTGAGC
This sequence comes from Capsicum rhomboideum, assembly GCA_031232105.1. Classification (NCBI taxonomy): domain Eukaryota; kingdom Viridiplantae; phylum Streptophyta; class Magnoliopsida; order Solanales; family Solanaceae; genus Capsicum; species Capsicum rhomboideum. Next base: position 35,907,260 of record CP124719.1, read on the forward strand.
CGTTATACCAAATCAACATCTAACGACACTAATTTACAAATACATTTTAGTAAAAATTGTTAGTAAAACCGAAAAAAGTATTTGTGGTTGATATCCAAATAATTTGAAAATTATGTATAAGTGTTAACACAAACTTTTATTTAGGGTTTGTTTAGAAAGTCACGTGAGAATTAAATTTGATTATAGTTAAGTGTAGTTACACAGTTTGACCTGTTTATTTGGTCAAATAATTACTTGACTAATAGACAATTGAGTATAATTAGGTGGGGGTTAGGTAATTACACTATTCAATTCTCAAAGGGAAGGTGAGAATTGATGTTAATGGCAAGGTTATTTTTTAATTTATTTCTTTTTGTTTTATTTTAATTTCTTTTCTTTTTTAGTTATATTTTTTTCTATTGTTTTAATTTCTTTTTTATTTTTAATGTTTTAAACTTTTAAATATATTTTTTATTTTATATTATTTGTCTTTCATATTCTTTCTTCTTATTTTCCAATCTTTACTTCCTGTGATTCCATGTAATTGCTCGTATTTTTATTTCTTATTTATTTATTTTCTTCATTTTATATAACTGCGTTAAAATTTTAATTTTTGAATTAAGGTAGAATTTCGTTGTTGTAAAAGGTTATATACTTATGTTATTCTTTTCTTTTGGTTTATATTTACTTAAGTTATGTTGTAACTTGCTTTGTTATGCTAAATTTGACACAGGAGTATCAATATCATGTTAAATTTTTTTTTATTTTTTGATTTGAATTTTGAATTTTTGTTATATTTTTGGTTTTAATTTACTTGTTTTAGAAGTATTATCGTGATATTTCACCTTGTACAGATTCATTTGTTAGTTAGAATTGATATTTTTGTGTCAAATAATTAAATAATTTTATGACATTATGTTTATAATATTAATCTTTTTATCAAACATCCATTTAATGATGTTCTTTAAACCATGTTTTTTTTAGTTTTTATGATTAATTAAATAAAAATATTCTTAATTTTAAAAATATATCAATTATTTTTATAATATTAGTTAAAAATATATATTTATTAATTAACATATTTTTAAGAGACTATATGTATAATACATAATTTAATATAATTTATAAAGACATATATTTGTCAAATATTAATTATTATTTTTTAATAATTAACTTTCATTTTAAAAATTTATTCTAATTGTATAACTACACTTGCTCAAACAAACAATACACTTGTAATTACACTGTAATGATATTATGATAAACAAATAGATCATGACAATTATTATAGGGAGACTTTTAGAAATAGCTATATTTTAGCATAAAATCGACAGCCATAGCCACATTTTACAAAATTACAATCCATAGTCAATGTATCAACTGTATTCAGTCGACTGTATTTATATAAAATATAAATACAGTGACTAATTGCATGCACCAAAAATATATTCTTTGCATTCGTTAGCTGTGCAGCCGCTATATCACTATATTTGTATCAACGAATACATGTGTCTCAACAAATACAAACCTCTCTTTTCCTTTCTTTCTTTTTTTTTTTGTATTTTGAATTTTCATTCCTCTTTTTTCTCCTTCTTTTTATTTTGTATTTGCACATCTCTCTCTCTCTCTCTTTGTCAAATATATCAAACTTATCATTTGTATTTTTATATTAACAAGTATATGTATAATTTGTATTTTCTTGAGTCTATCATATACAAATTACAAATGTATCATTTGTTACAATTATTTCATTTGTATTTGGATGGTTCAATTTATATCAACAAATACAATTTGTATTTTACAGAATAAAATACAAATACAAATATATCATGAATCAGATTTAAAATACAAAGACAAAAATATTATGAGTTAGATGTATTTTATAGAACAAAATTTGATTGTATAATGAGTTATAAAATAAAAATAAAAATAAAAAATATACCCAAATGTCATGACCAAATATTATAAATTCTATTTTTTTAAAAAACTACCTGAATATATTTACATTTCTTTAGTCGAATATTATACCTTAAATAAAAAGTTTGCACAGATATGTATGTATATAATACAATCAATATAGAAGAAAAAAAAATAGAGCAACATAGAAGTTTACATTAACCAAAAAAGGAACAAAATCAACAAAAAAAAAATTAAAAAAAAATAACAGACAAATACAAATACAATTTGTTCCTGGAAGTGTAAAAAGAAAAAAGAAAAAAGAAAGAAAAAGAGAACAAGAGAGAGAGACAGTCTATCGATTAACGGTGCTAAAAAAAAGGTATGATGCCCGGAATTGAATCCCAGGACAGTTTTTCTTGTACAATTTTTTTTAATTATGAATAAAAGGAGGGAGATTATGAATTGTATTTAATTAAGAAGAAAGACTATAGATTGTAATTAATTAAAATTTAGATTATATAGGGTAATTAAGAGTTTATGTTTGCTACCCCACATAGTGTTTTCATTATTATATTATGTACTCCTTTCGTCCAATAATATTTATCTATATTGCTAAAAATAGATATCTAATAATACTTGTCTAATTTGAAAAACTAATAAATAATTTATTCATTTCTATCCATTTTATCCTTAGTTATTAATTATAGTTATTACTCAATATATTTTTTAAATTATTAAATTAATTATATTTAAATGATAATATAATAAATTATTTTTATTATTTATTATTTTTTAAAAATATATATCAAATTAATAATGGACAAGTAGAGGAGTAATTATTAGGCTGTACTACACAGACCCTTAGAGTTGGCCGAAACAGACTTGAGCAGCCAAGGCGGCCAATTTCAGATGTCAAATTTTGTGCCATGCCTATAAGACAAAACACATAAGCTGCAAGTACAGTATTAATGGTTTGATTCGACCGATTATTTTATAATGTTTGTACAATATTAAATTCTTGGTTATGCTCTACTTGATAATCAAAGTCAAACTTTTTCGAAAACGTCTTAATCATATCGATTTTTTGAGTAATGTTATAATTTGCTAATTATCAATATTTTACTTTAAAACGTCATGTAGGAGTCGTTAGTAAAAGTTTGGAGTATGATATTTGTATTTAATTACATAAAATTTTCACAAAACACCCTAGATATCTTTAATATATAAAGAGGTGATGAATAAAAAGAATATGAAAGATGGTTCAAATAGTTATCCATCCCACTATTTTATAACATTGTGAAAATAAGAGAAAAGATATAAATATACTATTAAAGTTGTCACAAATTTTTAAAAAGATACTTAAAGTTTGTGGGGGGTTTATTATCCCCCTAAACAATTTTGAAATGATATTATTACCTCTTTTTTGACCACATGGCACAAAGAAAGATTGAATCTTTTTATTTGTATAGATTTTTTCTTTATAAATGTATTTTTCTTTTTTAAAAAACTAGTTTAATCTTTTCTTTTTTTTTCTTTGCTTCTTTTTTTTCTCCTTCATGACCCGGTCTCCATTTTTCAATACACCATTGATAACCTTCTTCCTCAACATCAATAACGCCATCCTCCATCAACAGAAACACACTCTCCTCCATTTCTAATTTCAAAATAGACCCATTTTAGAAACTTTCACCATTAACGATCGAGAACTCACTACAACGACAATCGACTCCGGCCGGAGAGCTCCTCACTGGCCGGTGAACTCCCTCCACTCCTCCTCTCCCAACTCCATTGAAAACAACCACTAAAGAGAGCCGCTTTCCCGTCCGGAGTTCTTCTTGGGAAACTCACCGAAAAACACTCATCAACAGTCGCCTTTACTCCGACAAAAAATCCACCACCCAACAATCAATCGACCCTCAATGGACTACTCATACTAATATTCCTCCAATTCCACCATGGAAATTAGATAATTACTCCCTCCAATCTCCATCATTAACGATTCTATCTGGCCAGTTCAAAGGGACACTAGATCTAGACTTGAATTCATATCTTAAAAAGAAGAGTTCATGGAGAAGAATAAGATGTGTGTAAAGGGGTGGGAAGGTCAAGAAGTTAATTATGAAGTCAACAATAAGAAAGATAAAAAAGGAAAAGGAAAAAAAAATATTAGAAAAATGAGAAAAGAAAAAAGATATATTTTTAATTAAATTAACACGTGTCAAGTAAAGATTGGTGTGTGATTAACACTTGCTCTTCAAAATTAGAGTTGATAAAAAAAAGGAGGTAATAATGTCAGTACAAATATATTTACGGGGGTAGTAGGATTCCCACAAAGTTTAAATGTCTTTTTGAAAATTCGGGACAACTTTAATAGTGTCTTAATGTCTTTTCTCTAAAAATAATTAAGTAAAGACAACTCACCTCGACTCAACACCCAACCCCGACAATCGACTCCCGACATGAGACCCGACTCTCAACCCTGATCCAAGACGCATGATAGGGAGTCGGGGTCGGGTGTTGCGGTCGAGTCTCAGGTTGGGAGTCAGTTTTCATGGTTGGGTTCTGGTCAAGAGTCGGGGTTGGATTTTGGGGTCAAGGTCTAGTGTCGGGGTCGATAGTCGAGGTCGGGTCTCAAGTTGGGCGTCGGGGTCGAGTCCCGAGTCTGGTGTCGGGGTCGAGTATCGAGTTGAGTGTAGGGTCGGGTTTTGGATTAGATGTCGGGGTCAAATCCTAGTTTGAGTATCGGGGTCGGGTATCGAATTCGGGAGTTGGAGTCGGGTCCAGGTTCGGGTGCTAGGATTGGGTCCTGAGTTAGGTGTTGGGGTTAAATCCCGGGTAGGGTGTCGATCGATAGTCAGGTTTAGGTCTTGGTTTGGATGTTAGAGTCGGATTTTGGGGTCCGGTTTCGGTCGGTAGTCGGGGTAAGGTGTTGATCGATTGTTAGAGCCGAGTGTCGGGGTCGGGTCCCGATCGATTATCGGGGATCGAGGTCAGGTCCTAGGTCGGGAGTTGGGATCAGGTGTTAGGGTCAGGTCTGGAATCGACAGTTGGGGTCAAGTCTTGGGTCGAGGTTGAGTCTTGAGTTGGGTTCGGGGTCAGGAATCACGGTCAGGTGTTAGGGTCGGTGTCGAGGTGGGGTCCCGGTTCAAGTGTAGGGGTCGGGTGTCACACCCCTTTTTCGTCATGTGTCGAAGGGTTTTTCCAATTAAAGTGACGGTTTTGAATAGGGATTATTTTTATTTACAGAGTCGCCACTTGGAATTGAGTTATGGTGTTCCAAGTCACCTTATTGAATCCCCATTCAAAAGGAATGACTCTTCTTATTATTAGTCTGCGAACTGAAAATCCGGATAAGGAATTCTATTGACCGAGGGGAAGGTGTTAGGCATCCCTCGAGTCCCGTGGTCTAGCACGGTCGCTTTATTGACTTATAATTGGCTTAAATTAATTCTTTAGGATACATTAGGTTTGATTAGTTGCTCCATTCGCCTAAAGATTATAAGAGAAACTATGACTTATATTTTCGGCTGAGGAGCGTAACCACACACAGAGCCTTGTAATTACGGAAGTTGATCAAGGAGCGTAGCCACACACATGATCAACTTCGATATATTATTAATTCAAATTTGTTCTCCTCTTTTACTATTTTCTGACTAACTAATGTACGTACCCGAGCGATGCACGGAGTGTGTTAGAGGAAAAATATCCTAAAAACTTACTATTATTTACTTGTTTGAGCCTATTAAAAATATTATTATTTTTATCACTTGCAAAATTTGAATAATTTGATCCCAAGCATATATTAGAGGACCGTTAAGGTATTAAAATTAATTTCTCTATCTTAAATTTTGTAACATTTTTTTATTTTTATATACAATAAGATTTAGAGCCTAGCATTACATTATTTAAGTGTTTTAAGTCAAAAATATGGAATAGTACTCCCTCTATTTTATATAAGTGTTTGTTTTAGATTAAACACACCCCAAAAAAAAACTAATCATTCCTAAAAACAAAGAAGTTTTCATTAACTATTTTTTTTTTGTTATTTTTTATTATTATAATATTTTTTCATGATCGAGATAATTTGAGACCTTAACACCCTCATTAATTTACATTCTTCGAGGATATATCACGTTGACATTACTCCTCCAAAATAAAACACTTATCCAAATCATCAAAGGACATTTGGTGGTGGAATAAATTGAGTTACACTACATAACAACTCCAATTTATCACAAAAGTGCAATCCATGCATTTATTCAAAATATACTTTTGTATTTCCTATGGCATATTTCTTTTCATTTATTTAGGACAACACAAAAAAAACTTGTGAGCAACGTAAGATCATTTGGCCTTATTGATAAATGTCAACACATGGTCTCACATTGACTATAGTACAATAATTATAAAGTTTAATAAAAAAAACCACGAAGGATCAACAAAGATGTAAACGTCCCTTTCGTAACTAAAACAAAATCCAAATAAGCAATCACTTGTACATACTAAATAATGCATGAAGCCATGTAAACAACTTTATTCATGCATTGATTTACAATAAAAGCTATGAACATAATAGTACAAGATTGGATAAGAACCTGTGTGCCGAAGTAAACCGAGTATAAAAGCAAGAATACCGTCACCGAAAATTCAAGCCAGGACCAAACTTTGAACTCAAACTCTAACTCCCGAACCTTCAAGACACTTGTTGTTTTCCTTTTTGCTCTATGTTTTTTTTTTCTTGAACTCTCTATTTTATTTTTTAATTGATGCCCTCTGTCCGTTTTTTGCTATCCCTTTTTTTTCTTACTATTTTTCCTCCCCTCTTTTTCTATATTTTTCTTACTTTTCTATCTTGCTTTTCTCCTCTCTTCTCACTTTTTTTTCTATCTCCCCCCTTTCTCCCGTGCATGTGTGTGTATGTTCTATATATAGAGTAGTGTGTGAGGTGTGTATGTGGAGTAGTGTGCAGGTCTATGCTATTTCGTGTGTGTGTGTGCAGATTAGTGTAGGGAGTCGTGTGTGTGTAGTGTAGTGGTGGGGGAAAAGGGAGGGGGGACGTGCAGGTGGGGGAAAAGGGTAGTTTAGGATTATTTTTTTTTCTTTTTCTGAAAATATATATATAAAAAAAATAATAAAAAAAAAGAAAATAATAAAAATAAAAATATTAACTAATTAATTTTTATTTGTTTTATACTAATAAGATACAAGAAAAATTTATAACTAGACTAAAGATGAAATATAATTAAGAGAATATTAAGATTACTAGCTTATTTATTAAAACCTAAATTAAAAGAAAAATATATTTTTAGAAAAATTTTCTTTTATTTTGCAAAGAAAAAAAAAAAAAAAAACTTATATTAAAATGTGACTATTTTTGACATCTTTTCACAATTTTTCAAAGAAAATCTACTAAAAATGAAATAGAAGCTAAAATAAAGATTAAACATATAATAAATATTCAAAACTAAAATAGATTAAAGTTTGAAGAGGGTCAAAAATCACGTGTCTACATTTGCCCCTCTTTGTCTGAGAACACGAAGAGTTTTCATACAAAGAAGTAGACGACGAGACAAGTTTTGACCCTACTGCTATTTGAAATGAAAAAGAAAAGATGCGACCGAGTCCTGGTTTTGGACGGCCTACATATCCCGGGTTCTAAGGGAATCAGGTCACGTGTAGTTCAATGAGGTGGAATGGTGAGACGATGAGTTAGAGGTCGAGTGAGGTCCCGTCGAGTCTCCGGTTCGCAGCTCCTGTTTTTACATCAAAATGAAAGACAAGAATAAAAATTATCTTTCAAGTACAAGATCCTATCTATTCATCTTCTATTGAGTCTTGACTTGAATCTTCCCGCTTCCTCAAGTGATGATATGTCTGCTCTCCTCTTGAGTTGAACTCGACAGTGAAATTTCCTTCATGTCGATTTCGGTTATTGGAGATGAACTTGAAAATCGGCCCTATTCTTCAAACGAACGCTTGCTTCTCTGACTTTGAATTCGACAATCGCCATGTTCTCCAGGCGGGCTCCCGAGCTTGAATTGAAAATTGACCCTATTCTCCAGGCGGGCTCCTGAGCTTCAAAACTAAAACTAATCCCTGTTCTCCAAACGTGTTCCTGAACTCAAAATAAATAGTGAACTAGAAAAGTAAATCCCCTTTTTCAGGAGGGTCCTGCTAATCTAAATCCCATTTTTCAGGAGGGTCCTGAACATAAAATAAAGTCCCATTTTCCAGGAGGGTCCTGCTAATCTAAATTCCATTTTTCAGGAGGGTCCTGAACAGAAAATAAAGTCTCGTTATCCAGGTGGGTCCTGCTAATCTAAATCCCATTTTTCAGGAGGGTCCTGAACAGAAAATAAAGTCCCATTATCCAGGTGGGTCCTGAGCTGAAAATTAAAGTCCCATTATTCAGGAGGGTCCTGTAGATCCCATTTTCCAGGAGGGCCCTGAACAGAAAGTAAAGTCCCATTATCCAGGAGGGTCCTGCTGATCTCATTTTCCAGGAGGGTCCTGTTGATCCCATTTTTCAGGAGGGCCCTGAACAGAAAAGCAAAATCCCATTTTCCAGGAGGGTCCTGTTGATCCCATTTTCCAGGAGGGTCCTGAGCAGCAAAGTAAAGTCCCATTATTCAGGAGGGTCCTGTTGATCCCATTTTCCAGGAGGGTCCTGAGCAGAAAATAAAGTCCCATTATCCAGGAGGGTCCTGTTGATCCCATTTTCCAGGAGGGTCCTGAAAAGAAAATAAAGTCCCATTTTTCAGGAGGGTCCTGTTGATCCCATTTTCCAGGAGGGTCCTGAGCTAAAAATAAAGTTCCATTTTTCAGGAGGGTCCTGTTGATCCCATTTTCCAGGAGGGTCCTGAGGAGAAAGGTAAAGTCCCATTTTTCAGGAGGGCCCTGGGCAGAAAGGTAAAGTCCCATTTTCCAGGAGGGTCCTGCAGAAAGGTAAAGTCCCATTTTTCAGGAGGGTCCTGTTGATCCCATTTTCCAGGAGGGTCCTGAACAAAAAAGTAAAGTCCCATTTTCCAGGAGGGTCCTGAGCAGAAAGGTGAAGTCCCATTTTTCAGGAGGGTCCTGTTGATCCCATTTTCCAGGAGGGTCCTGAGCAGAAAAGTAAAGTCCCATTTTCCAGGAGGGTCCTGAGCAGAAAGGTAAAGTCCCATTTTTCAGGAGGGCCCTGAGCAGAAAGGTAAAGTCCCATTTTTCAGGAGGGTCCTGTTGATCCCATTTTCCAGGAGGGTCCTGATCAGAAAAGTAAAGTCCATTTTCCAGGAGGGTCCTGAGCAGAAAGGTAAAGTCTCATTTTTCAGGAGGGCCCTGAGCAGAAAGGTAAAGTCCCATTTTTCAGGAGGGTCCTGTTGATCCCATTTTCTAGGAGGGTCCTGAGCAGAAAAGTAAAGTTCCAAATAACACGAACAAAAATTTTGCCCCAGTTTGTGCCACAATTTTTGTGAGTGTTTAAAAATCATAACTATTTGAAAAATGAAGAGGGTGAATCCAACCCTGCCCCATTCCAGAGAGTGCTTCTCGCAAACGTAAAAGATAATAAATTTTTACTATGACTGTAATCTAACTGTCGCAATATTGCTTCTTGCAATCGCTGAAGTGAAGAATTGCCCCCTTCTAATATCCAGGCTTCGAAGCCTTTGATTTGCAGGCAACACCTATCTCTGTTTCAGACAAAGAAAAATTGTGAGTTTAACAACATGGTGGTTGGTTCGTGGCATTTGACTTTTGATTCAATTGCTCCTGCACTTGTCATGTTCAGCTTTGTTTCAGGCCGTTGATGAGTATCATTAACTTGTATTACTTTGACCCAAAATTCTGGTTACCCGATGACTGTAACTCAAATCATATCTTCATTTCATAGCGCCTCTGAATTTTAACTTCTGTCGCAACTTCGTATTCTCACGAATCCGAAAACTGTCAGATGATGACCATTCTTAGGTGTTTTGTTTCACTTTGAATCATGTTTCTTTTATGTGTTGGCCCTTTCCTCTGCTTTGCACCATTGAAGGAGTTGATAGCAAATTTTGAAGTCCTTTCTTACTTGTTTTGCTATGGACTTGACTCAGAGACAATAGACGAATGAGGACGGTGATTTTTCATTTTGATAACAAAGACAAGAAAAAAAAAATGGAAATATTGACCGGAAAGAAATATGACAGGCGACCTTATTTCCCAAAAGAAGAAAAGAAAACTTATCTGAATATTATAGCCGGTTCTAGTGATTATGACATGCATTTGGTATCAAGCAGCCCGATCTTTCAATCTCAACCATTTAGCCACCTTTGCCAACTTATTGAATTCAAAACTGAGTTTTGCTTTTGAGCCTGTCGCCTCTATATCACAAACCTCATCCGGCTAGCGAAGCCCCAAAGAGCTTTCACCAGCAAACCTCTCTCATCTCACCATCGCCTTATGGTGCCCGTGAGGTTTTTCACCAATAAGACTCTCTCATTTTATTTTTATTTTTATTTTTCATCTCACCATCGCCTTATGGTGCCCGTGAGGGTTTTCACCAATAAGGCTCTCTCATTTTTGTTTCTGTCGTATTTCCTTTATGCTGATAAAGACAGGTGTGGCCCAGAATATAGAACATCATATCACCATACCATGCTTAGCCTCGACATTTTCAAAGATTGATCTGAAGGTCTTTCTTTGGTTGTAACGTGGCTTTTGGATAGGATTAGAAAGGAAGGGTGGCATAAGGCTCAAAAGACACTTAACATAGGGTGAGACTTACAACTTTTGGAATCGACTCACAGAGAAAATAACTTTTGCCCCAGTTTCTTTTAAACGGGGTAACCTGAACTTTTTACTTGGTTGGACCGAACCCCAGAGTAGGGCTGCCTACGTATCTTGTCATAGCAAGAATCAGGTCAAACGTAGTTCATGAAATTTATTCTTTTGCTTGATTTTGATTTATATTTTTATTTTCATTTTTTATTTTTTTTTGACTTCTTCTTCTTCTTTTTTTTTTTTTTTTTTTTTTTTTTTTTTTTTTGTGAGACAGTTCTCTGTTTTGGATTTTTTTCCTGACTCCATTTTTCTTTTTCGACACTTTTATCATTTTTTTTTTATTCTATTTTGATTCCAAAAGAGGGGTACGAAAGAAAGTAAAACTTAAGCTCAAATGGGATAGACAAATGATGACACAATATTTGGATAGTGGAATAAAATGCCTTCGTCATATCAATCTTTTAAATATGCCAAAACCAAACATGCGAATAGCAATAATGATAAATAAAGATCATACATAATATCTTTTAACCGCATCGGCATTGATAGCCACTTCTACCATTTTGCCTTCTACATCGGTCAAATATAATGCACCATTGGGCAACACTTTCTTCACCATGAAAGGACCTTGCCAGTTCGGGGAAAACTTGCCTTTAGCTTCAACCTGATGGGGGAGGATGCGCCTCAATACTAACTGACCGACTTCAAAATGTCTAGGACACACTTTTCTATTATATGCACGTGCCATTCTCTTCTGGTATAGTTGGCCATGACATACTGATGTTAATCTTTTTTCATCAATCAAGCTCAGTTGCTCCAATCGAGTCTTGACCCACTGATCATCGTCAATCTCGGCTTCCACAATGACTCGAAGAGATGGAATCTCAATTTATGCAGGTATAACTGCTTCAGTTCCATATACTAGCGAGTAGGGAGTCGCACCTATTGAAGTACGAACTGTAGTACGATAACCCAATAGAGCGAAAGGTAACTTTTCATGCCATTGTCGGGAACCTTGCACCATCTTTCGGAGTATCTTCTTTAGGTTCTTATTGGCAGCTTCTACAGCACTATTTGCCTTGGGGCGATATGGAGTTGAATTCCGATGCGTAATCTTAAATTGTTGGCATACCTCTTGCATCAAATGACTATTGAGATTTGCAGCATTGTCTGTAATAATTATTTTTGGGATACCAAATCGGCAAATGATGTTGAAGTGAACAAAATTCACCACAACTTTTTTGGTCACCGACTTGAAAGTTACTGCTTCCACCCACTTTGTAAAGTAATCAATTGCTACCAAGATGAACCTGTGCCCATTTGATGCTTTCGGTTCAATAGGTCCAATCACATCCATTCCCCAAGCCACGAAGGGCCATGGAGCAGACATTGTATGTAACTCAGAAGGAGGAGAATGTATCAAATCCCCGTGCACTTGGCATTCATGACATTTACGGACGAATCGAATGGAATCTCGCTCCATGGTAAGCCAATAATAACCTGCCCGAAGTATTTTCTTTGTCAACACATACCCATTCATATGCGGCCCACAAACTCCAGAATGTATTTCAGTCATGATAGTGGAAGCTTCTCTGGCATCTACACACCTTAAAAGTCCTAAATCTGGAGTCCTTTTGTACAAGATCCCCCCACTTAAGAAAAATCCGCTAGCCAGTCGTCGAATAGTCCTCTTTTGGTTACCATCGGTATGTATTGGATATTCTCCGGATTGAATGTATTTTTTGATATCATGGAACCAAGGTTTACCATCGAGTTCTTCTTCGACCACATTGCAATAAGCGTGCTGATCATGAATTTGTATATGCAAGGGGTCAATATGAGTCTTGTCGGGATGTTGGAGCATCGAAGATAAGGTTGCCAAGGCATCAGCAATCTCGTTATGAACTCTAGGAATGTGTTGAAACTTTACCAATACAAATCGCCGACAAAGGTCTTGCAAACAATCTCGATATGGTATAAGCTTCAAGTCGCGAGTTTCCCAATCTCCTTGGATCTGGTGGACTAACAAGTCTGAGTCACCTAACACCAACAGTTCTTGAATTCCCATGTCGATAGCCAGTCGCAGGCCCAAGATGCAGGCTTCATATTTCGCCATATTATTGGTACAATAGAATCGAAGTTGGGCTGTTATGGGATAATATTGCTCTGATTTCGAAATAAGAACTGCTCCTATTCCAACTCCTTTCACATTAGCAGCTCCATCAAAGAACAACTTCCAACCTTGATGGCTATTATCAGAGACAGCTTCGTCGACGCATGATACTTCTTCGTCAGGAAAATAAGTCTTTAATGGCTCATAACCTTCATCAATGGGGTTTTCGGCCAAATGATCCGCTAGCGCTTGGGTTTTCATTGCATTCCGCGTCACATAGACGATATCAAATTTTGTGAGCAATATCTGCCATTTCGCGAGTCTGCCTGTGGGCATAGGCTTCTGGAAAATATACTTTAAGGGATCCATGCGGGAGATGAGGTAAGTGGTGTAGGATGAAAGATAATGCTTCAACTTTTGTGCTACCCAAGTTAGGGCACAACACGTTCTTTCGAGGAGTGTGTACTTAGCCTCATAAGCGGTAAACTTCTTGCTGAGGTAGTAGATGGCTTGCTCCTTTTTTCCTGTGATATCGTGTTGACCCAATACACAGCCAAAAGAGTTGTCCAGAACGGACATATACAATATCAAGGGCCTGCCTGGCTCAGGTGGGACCAACATGGGTGGATTCGATAAGTACCTTTTGATTCTATCGAATGCCCCTTGACATTCTTCAGTCCATTCAACTACAGCATTCTTCTTCAATAATTTAAAAATGGGCTCACACGTTGTTGTGAGTTGGGCAATGAATCTACTGATATAATTCAACCTTCCCAGTAAGCTCATCACCTCTGTTTTGTTCTTTGGTGGAGGTAATTCTTGAATGGCTTTTATTTTTGCAGGATCTAATTCTATACCACGCCGACTGACTATAAACCCCAAAAGCTTTCCAGACGGGACCCCAAATATGCATTTTGCTGGGTTAAGTTTGAGATTGTACCTGCGAAGCCTGTCGAAAAATTTTCTCAGATCTTTGACATGGTCTGACTGCTTTCTTGACTTAATTATCACATCATCCACATAAACCTCGATCTCTTTATGCATCATGTCGTGAAACATAGTAGTCATTGCCCTCATGTAAGTTGCTCCTGCATTCTTAAGCCCAAATGGCATGACTCGATAACAGTATGTCCCCCATGATGTGATAAATGATGTCTTTTCTGCGTCTTCATGGTCCATGATGATCTGATGGTATCCCGCGTAACAATCCACAAAAGATGCAAGTTCATGCTTGGCACAATTGTCCAGCAGAATATGGATGTTAGGAAGCGGAAAGTCATCTTTTGGACTCGCTTTATTTAGATCCCGATAATCAACACACATTCGAACTTTGCCATCTTTCTTTGGGACGGGGATGATAATGGCTAACCAAGTAGGATATTGAGCGACTCGAATGACTTTAGCCTCAAGTTGCTTTGTGATTTCCTCTTTAACTAATACACTCATGTCAGTTTTGAGTTTCCTCAACTTTTGTTTGACCGGAGGAAAGGCGGGATCTGTTGGCAACTTATGAACTACTAGATCAGTGCTCAAACCAGGCATATCATCATAATACCAAGCAAATATGTCCTTATAATCAAGCAAGGCCTCAATTATTTCTTCTTTTTGTTGTGGTTGCGCATATACACTTATCTTAGTCTCCCTAATATTTTCATGATCTCCTAGCTTGATTGACTCCGTTTCATTCATATTAGGATTGGACTTATTCTCAAACTGTTCGAAATCCTTGCTTATTTCCTCTAATACTTCATCTTGATCATATTCAACTTCTTCATTCGTTATTTCATAATTAGTTTGAGTTTTAAGATCTGGCTGAAAACTCCGCATGCATGTCATATCACTAGAATCAGCATAGAAAGAACTGTATAATAGGAAATAAATAAGTAAATATTAGACTCAAAATAGAAAAAGAGAAATTGCATTTCATTGAAAATAAAGATAGGAGGGTTTGAACATAAAACAAACAAGATAAAGGTCTGAATTACAACCCTGGAATAATTCAAATTTCAGAAAGGAAAATAAAACAAACTACCAAGACTCCTTCTTAGTGGGAAGAGGAGTGGCCTCCCAATTGTTGAATTGGATATCAGGGCCAATAAACTGCACATCTGCATTACTGGTGCCTTCCCCAATTTCAACCATATCAGCCTCAAGAAACATGTTTCGGAAAAGGCCAGTCAACTCTGTATCATCATCAAATATTTATTCTGAGACTGGTGACATGGGGGACCCAATAGCACTGGTTCTGATGAAAGACCGATTGAGTGGTGGTATCGGCTTGAAAAGTGACCATAACTCTTTTTTCTGCTTCTTAGCTTTCTTCCTATCTTCAAAAGTGGGTTCATACCCTAAACCAAAGGTACCCAAATTCTCACGAAGGCATATTGGATAAGCTCGACCCTGTAAAGACATCCCTAATCCTTTTCTTGGTTCAAAACCATATTTTAACATCTCACTTACCACCATGACAGATGCAGATGGCAACTGTGGTCTCGGAATGAGATTCCCCTCGAGGATATGCTTAACAACCACTACCTCAAAATCCTGATAGATCAGCGCTCCATGTACATTTCCTGCGTCAATGAAGGAAATGGATGATTCTTTGTACATGGACAAGTTCCCTTCTCCGTGAACGACTATTTCTTTTCTGTCATGTTCAAACTTGATCATTTGATTCAATGTGGATGGGACTGCCCCAGCCCTATGAACCCATGGCCTCCCCAATAACAGATTGTAGGAGGCGTCGATGTTCAACACTTGGAAATCTATGGTAAAATCAACAGGCCCTATTGTCAATACAAGTTCTATCTCACCAATGGCATTCGTTTTTGCTCCATCAAAAGCTCTGACACAAACATTATTAGGTCGGATCCTTTCTGTACTAATATTTAATTTTTGCAGAGTTGATAGAGGACAAATATTAGCACCAGATCCTCCATCAATCAAGACTCGAGTGACATAGGAATGCTCACATTTTACAGTAATATAGAGGCCGTGATTATGTCCAGTACCTTCCACGGGTAGTTCATCGTCCGAGAAGGTGACCCTATTTACCTCAAAGATTCTTCCAACAATTTTCTCCAATTGATTTACTGTAATCTCACTAGGTACATGTGTCTCATTCAGAATCTTTATTATAGCTTTGCGATGCTCTTCTGAGTGGATCAGTAAAGACAACAAAGAGATTTGGGCTGGCGTTTTCCTCAACTGTTCCACGACAGAATATTCTGGCAACTTCATCTTTTTCAAGAACTCCTCAGCCTCCTCCGCGGTAACCGGCTTCTTGACTGGCCTCTGGTCGTCTCTATCTTTTCTTAACTCTTCTGGGGTAAAACACCTCCCTGAACGAGTCAACCCCCCTATTCCATCCACTTCTGCAAAGACTTCTTTTCCCTTATATGTCACTGTCGTGCGATTATAGTTCCAAGGGACTGTCTTGGTGTTAACCATTGGAAGTTGTGACACTGGCTTAATAATAATAGGAGCTGTGAGAGCTCCTTTCACAATTAAGAGGGGCTTGGCAGGCATTCTTGGAGCAATCAACTTTGGGATCATCTGACTTGAACCAACACTTTCTGAAGCTCCTTTCACAATAACCATGGGAGTATTCGATTGTTTGGGCTTTATGGGCGTCTCGTTCACTCCTGAAGATACTACTTTTGTCAAATCCACCACATTAGTTGTCTTTTCTTCATCACTTTTGATCTTAATGATAGGCTTGTAGGAAATTATGGATTCTTCACCGCCGTGTATCAACTCAAGCATGTTTGTTTCAGTGTGAGTTGGCAGAGGGTTTTGATTAATGTTTGGAGCATCTGAGTTTTGCACCACAATTTGTTGTGTATCAATCAACTCTTGGATGACCTTTTTCAAGAACCAACATTTCTCTGTATCGTGCCCTGGGGCATCGGAACAATATGCACATCTTCTAGAATAATCCACATTTTTTGGGGGAGGGTTTGATACTTTCCTCTCAATTGGGCTGAACACATTCAAGGCCCTTAGCCTCTGAAATAAGCTAGCATACGATTCTCCAATAGGAGTGAAATTATCTTTGGCTATGTTACCCCTTTTATACTCTGCCCTCGGATGGAAATTAGGCTTAGGAGGGCCTTGGTAAACTTGTAGGAGTGGAGGATGATTTTGAGGGGCTGGTGCACGCCATTGCGGGTAAGAAGAGGGTTGGGCATATGGCTGTGCATTATAAATGGGATACTGAGGAGATGGTAGGGAATATAGTGGGTAGGGTTGTGGGTGATTATATGAGTCTTGGGTATATATCTGGGGTTGAGATTGTGCGTATTGGTGAGGCGGACCTCTTGGATTTTGTCGTGGCCCTGGCACAATAGTAGCCACATCTTCTTTCCTTTTCTTTCCCCCAATACCTCCCGAACCATTTTGAATCGCCTGCGTCGTAGCTTTTAAAGCAGCTTGGCTTATAATCTTTCCTGACTTGATTCCATTTTCCACCATTTCGCCAACCTTAATAACCTCAGCAAATGTTTTTCCAACATCAGAAAGCAAATGATGGAAGTAGTCAGGTTCCTGTGCCTGAAGAAAAATATCAATCATCTCTGACTCCTTAACTGCGGGCTTAACTCTGGCAGCTTGCTCTCTCCACCTAATAGCATATTCACGAAAACCCTCAGTAGTCTTTTTCCTCAGATTGGCAAGTGTGGTGCGATCTGGAATTATGTCAATATTGTATTGAAATTGTTGGATAAAATCCCGAGCCAAATCATCCCAAACATGCCAACGAGAGATATCCTGATCGATAAACCATTCTGAAGTTATCCCCGTCAAACTCTCTCCAAAATAAGCCATAAGTAGCTCTTCTTTTCCCCCTGCTCCTCTTAGTTGGTTACAAAACCTTTTCAAATGAGCTAAGGGATCACCATGGCCATCATACTTGTCAAACTTTGGGGTTTTGAAACCTAGAGGCAGGTGGACATCGGGGAACATGCACAAATCTTTGTAAGAAACACTTTTGTTCCCTCCTAGTCCCTGCATGCTCCTCATGCTTTGCTCCAAACTTCTCATTTTTTTGGCCATCTCCTCTTGTTCCTCATTCTTCGTCACCTTTTCGATCACAATAGGGGAATTGTGCAGATAAGTAGGATTGGAGGATTCTGGGACCTTAAAAGTTACTCCAGTGGGATAGAATTGATCACGAGGTAGCTCACCCACAGACTTCGGTATCAGCTTTGGTTGAGGATCTATATTAGTTGGTACTGCTGGAATAAAGAGCGGGTTATTTATGGGAGATGGATTTGGGGGGCGCACAGTGGAGGTCCCAACTGTGCTAGGCACAATGGATCATCAGTTTGGGCCTGAGTGGAAATGGGGATAGTCGTGTTCAAAAGTCCAGGAATTGAGGAAGGTGGAGCTTGTCCATTTCTCCAAGCTTGATACATTTCTGCCATCTGCTGTTTCAATAACTTATTCTCCTCTATCGATGCAAATTCTTGTTGAATCAACTGATTTTGGTCATCTTCGCTGTCAGACTCTATCCCCTCTTTGTGCGTCATTCTGCCCTTTCCCTTGGATCTGGTATTGTACGGATGAGATGCCAGTGTAACCACAAACCAACCACCTTATAAAATTTTAACCTTTTCTGTGACAAGTGGCAAATGGGTGAGTGTTGCACATTTAAAATCATATAACACATCGTATGTTATGTCTCTACATGCATTTCCCATCTTAATGTGGGAGGCCTTATGTTTCATCCCGGCTTATCTAGGTGCATTTTCTTTTCTCTCTCTCTCTCTCTATATACTTATATATATATATATATATATATTCTTCTTATTCTTATTCTTATTATTATTATTTTAATTTATTTTTGTTTATTTCCTTTTCTATTATTATTTATTTTTGTTTATTTATTTATTTATTTATTTTGAAATTGAAAGCTTTGATCGAACCCGTTGTAGGGTTGCCTACGTATCATGCCGGGACATGAATCAGATCGCTGCGTAGTTCGAAAAATAAAATCAAGGTCCTTTATTTTATTTTATTTATTTATTTATTTATATATTTTTTAATTTATTTTATTTTATTTTTTATAACAAAATAAATAAATAAAAGATTTTAAACAAAAGAAAATCTTTTTCATTCATTTTCAAATATGCACTCTACAAGACTCAAATGAAGGAAATGATAAAAGTACTAAAACTGCTATAGACTCAAAATAACTAAAAACTACAAAAAAAACATGGGATAAGACCAAATAACTTAAAAAGAAACAGACTCTAAAAAAAAAGACCATAAAAAAAATGTCTTCTTCCAGGTGTTCTTTGTGGCCTTTACTGCCCTCCTAGACTGGAGTATATGCTGGATAATGCCTCTGGCAAATGTGGGGCGAGAACACGTGCCTGTTCTCCCAAACTTTCATCATCACGGTGGAGATAACCAGCATACACATCGACGAGAATGTCCTTAAGCCGAAGCACTTGCTCTTTAGCTTCATTCATATTTCTGTGGCAGTTCTGCAACCAATCTTGAAGAGTGTAGACTGCCTGCCTCAAACCATCCTCTCGTTCCTAAAGCTCCTCCACTTGGTGGTGAAGTGCACCACGCTCAATCTCCCACTGTTTTTTCTCACTTTCAAATTCTTTCTGATAAGCTGTGAAGCGCTTGGCAATTTCCCTCTCTCGTTCCATGGAGGCTTTCACTTGAGCCTGAAGCCTATCTTGGGTGTACATCAATTTGGCCTTTTCCTTCTCGAACTCATCTTGTTGTTGCCCCATTGCCACCTCAATGATACCCAAATCTTCTTGCAAAACCCGAATCAGGTGTTTGTCTACCTCAGATTTTCTCTGTGCCGACTCAACTTTGTTCCCCAACTCTTTCTCCAATTGACCGTATTTTCGTTTGACGCACCTTAGGTCCTCTTTCACAACTTGGGGAGCTAACTGTTGGTCTCTTTCCATTTCTTCCCGAGTCTGTGCGATTCTTGCTTCATATTCAGCTTGCTGCTCATTCAATTTCTTTTGAAATTCATGTTCCACCTCAAGACGGGCTTGTCTGACTCTCGCTCGAACCTCTGATTCTTTATCCCATTTTCTTTTCCCAGAATCTCCGGGCTCCTCTTCAACTGGGGAAGGGCTATACAACCATGAAAGGTACCCAGGAACCACTTTCCCCTTGTCACGATCTTCCACCATTTCACTCTTCTCAGATATTATACTCCCATACCAAAACTTCAGTATCTCATCACTATTAAACAAAAAATCTGGAGGAGTGTCATACATGAATTCACCCATGTTCTTTCCGCGAGGAATCTCCTGAAGTCGACCCAATTGGCGTATTACTCGAAGTGGCACATAAGGCTGGACCCCTCTAAACCCAATCAATACCAAAAAAGAATGGTATGAGGACATACAAATGACATCTTGGGCTGGGAACCAGTAGTAGTTCCAGATAATCTGATCGTCAGTCAACTTAGAAACCTTTTCCTTCCATGCGTTGATCCCGATTGGGAGTTTACTTTTATTGGCCCTCTCTTCATGACTAGTCACACGATTTAACCAGTCGCTGGCTCCCGGAGCATAAGGATAATAATAGAAGTGTTCCAGAAACCATATCTGCAGAAAAACATTGCACCCTTCAAAGTATGTGGCACCCTTTTTGCACTTGGTTAGTGCGCGAAAGACATCTCCAAGAATCATAGGTACAAGAGTGGGGTTATCCATCGTGGTTAATGCTCGCACTACTCCAGCTAGACGAATATCAATATTTCCATCACGCTCCGGAAAAACCATCCTCCCCAAGAATGCAACCATGAAAGCAAAGTGGCTGTGTTTCTTCCATTCTTGCAAGTTTCCTTTGTTGTACAATTGACCCTGATACTCCTCGAATCCTTCCTCTCAACCAAATCTCTGGAATAAAAATTCCAAAGAAATCCAACCTTCCTTCAAACTTTCTATATTCATCTGATTGATATTCAGTAATTTCAAAAACTTGATCCCATCCACATTCTTAGGAACTATAGGTCTCTTGTTTCGAAGATCTGAACCTCGGCGAATGGTTCCTACCCCCATGAAGGTTGCTAATTCCTCTAGAGTTGGGGTCATCTCAAAGTTTGAGAACCGAAACACATTGTTGTTGTGATCCCAAGCTTCAATCAATGCTTCAAACACGTCTCTTCTGGGATTAATTTCCATCATATGCACAAGATGTCCCAAATAGTCTTTCACTATCCTCTTGTCCTGCTCCTCCATTCCATTCCACCATTGCCACAAAAGTAGAGGAGTCTGATCGACGATCATAAATTTTGGTATTCCTTCATCCCTGGGCCTTTTCTCACACTTCCCTCTAGTTCGCGGATTCATGTTATACCTTTTGAGAAAAATAAAAAAAATGTTAACATCTACCTAGATACAAATTTGTTTAGTAGTAAGAAAAGATGCCTAAAAGTAAAGATTTTTTTTTTCTCTTATTTTATTGTTCTTGTTTTATTTTTAGGGACTGACTTTTGTCTATACCAACCCTATATGGACATTCTTCAAAGATAGACCTCTATATAATCTCAAACAGGAGCTTGGGGGAACAAGATGCAACCAAGTATTTTAAAAAAATAAAAAATAAAATAAAAAATATATATATAACAATGATAATAATAGTAACTTAGAAGAAAAATACAATTATTTTATATATTTTTGGAAAACTCAAATTCATGACTCCTAAAGGTTCAGGATTATTAAGATACATGCATATGAAAATTTTCTTTAAAACTCAACCTCATGACCTCTAAAGGTTTTGGGCTATTAGGGTATATGTATATATATTTGTAAAAATTTTAGCCTTACGACCCCTAAAGGTTCAGGGCCATTAAGATATATGTATACATAATAAATTTGAGGATAAGAAAATAACAATGAAGGTAGTCATATTTTCAAAATGACCCTCAATCAATGGGTGATTTTTCCCATTTTATTCTTCAAAAATATATATTTTTTAAGCGAACGATTATAAAAGTTAGAGAAAATTTTTATTATTATTATTATTATTATTTTTTTTACCTTTTTCTATTTCATTAAGTTGCCTAAAGCCGGTCAACAATCGAATGGGCCTTCCAAATAAATGTCAAAGAGAACATAAGATGCACATGTTGGTCATATAAAGAGGGACACCTGTCCTAGACGGACTCAGCCCCTGTGCCGAGTCCCGCTAAGTCAAATGCACATGATGCAGATAAAGCGGAGCCTAATAGGGATGGCCGCGTCTGAGTTTCAGTTCTACTAAGTTTAACCTGATAGAGATGGTGTCTAGACTGGCTTATCCAAGTAGACAACTCGGATCGGGGAGGGTCAGTTTACCGGTAGCAGAGCTATTCCGGTTCTACTGGTGATCCAGCCCCGCCTAACATGTGTGACTAATATTCCTTAAACCAGGAGCGTAACCGAACACTGGTTCATCTCAGATAGAAGGTTTTTGTGGAGCGTAGCCGCACACACAATAAATAGTGATAGGTATATTCAGAGACTCAGATGGGTGCGCGAAAGAAGACAATTTATAATACAATTCAACAATATCAAAGCGGTAAAGGAGCGACAAGTAGCACGTTAGGCCAAAAACACAATATCCAAATAATTAAAGCAAGTATAAGTCAATATCAAAAGCTCGAATTCTAGTGGTTTCCCCAGCAGAGTCGCCAGAGATGTCACACCCCTTTTTCGTCATGTGTCGAAGGATTTTTCCAATTTAAGTGACGGTTTTGAATAGGGATTATTTTTATTTACAGAGTCGCCACTTGGAATTGAGTTATGGTGTTCCAAGTCACCTTATTGAATCCCCATTCAAAAGGAATGACTCTTCTTATTATTAGTCTGCGAACTGAAAATCCGGATAAGGAATTCTATTGACCGAGGGGAAGGTGTTAGGCATCCCTCGAGTCCCGTGGTTTAGCACGGTCGCTTTATTGACTTATAATTGGCTTAAATTAATTCTTTAGGATACATTAGGTTTGATTAGTTGCTCCATTCGCCTAAAGATTATAAGAGAAACTATGACTTATATTTTCGGCTGAGGAGCGTAACCACACACAGAGCCTTGTAATTACGGAAGTTGATCAAGGAGCGTAGCCACACACATGATCAACTTCGATATATTATTAATTCAAATTTGTTCTCCTCTTTTACTATTTTCTGACTAACTAATGTACGTACCCGAGCGATGCACGGAGTGTGTTAGAGGAAAAATATCCTAAAAACTTACTATTATTTACTTGTTTGAGCCTATTAAAAATATTATTATTTTTATCACTTGCAAAATTTGAATAATTTGATCCCAAGCATATATTAGAGGACCGTTAAGGTATTAAAATTAATTTCTCTATCTTAAATTTTGTAACATTTTTTTATTTTTATATACAATAAGATTTAGAGCCTAGCATTACATTATTTAAGTGTTTTAAGTCAAAAATATGGAATAGTACTCCCTCTATTTTATATAAGTGTTTGTTTTAGATTAAACACACCCCAAAAAAAAACTAATCATTCCTAAAAACAAAGAAGTTTTCATTAACTATTTTTTTTTTGTTATTTTTTATTATTATAATATTTTTTCATGATCGAGATAATTTGAGACCTTAACACCCTCATTAATTTACATTCTTCGAGGATATATCACGTTGACATTACTCCTCCAAAATAAAACACTTATCCAAATCATCAAAGGACATTTGGTGGTGGAATAAATTGAGTTACACTACATAACAACTCCAATTTATCACAAAAGTGCAATCCATGCATTTATTCAAAATATACTTTTGTATTTCCTATGGCATATTTCTTTTCATTTATTTAGGACAACACAAAAAAAACTTGTGAGCAACGTAAGATCATTTGGCCTTATTGATAAATGTCAACACATGGTCTCACATTGACTATAGTACAATAATTATAAAGTTTAATAAAAAAAACCACGAAGGATCAACAAAGATGTAAACGTCCCTTTCGTAACTAAAACAAAATCCAAATAAGCAATCACTTGTACATACTAAATAATGCATGAAGCCATGTAAACAACTTTATTCATGCATTGATTTACAATAAAAGCTATGAACATAATAGTACAAGATTGGATAAGAACCTGTGTGCCGAAGTAAACCGAGTATAAAAGCAAGAATACCGTCACCGAAAATTCAAGCCAGGACCAAACTTTGAACTCAAACTCTAACTCCCGAACCTTCAAGACACTTGTTGTTTTCCTTTTTGCTCTATGTTTTTTTTTTCTTGAACTCTCTATTTTATTTTTTAATTGATGCCCTCTGTCCGTTTTTTGCTATCCCTTTTTTTTCTTACTATTTTTCCTCCCCTCTTTTTCTATATTTTTCTTACTTTTCTATCTTGCTTTTCTCCTCTCTTCTCACTTTTTTTTCTATCTCCCCCCTTTCTCCCGTGCATGTGTGTGTATGTTCTATATATAGAGTAGTGTGTGAGGTGTGTATGTGGAGTAGTGTGCAGGTCTATGCTATTTCGTGTGTGTGTGTGCAGATTAGTGTAGGGAGTCGTGTGTGTGTAGTGTAGTGGTGGGGGAAAAGGGAGGGGGGACGTGCAGGTGGGGGAAAAGGGTAGTTTAGGATTTTTTTTTTCTTTTTCTGAAAATATATATATAAAAAAAATAATAAAAAAAAAGAAAATAATAAAAATAAAAATATTAACTAATTAATTTTTATTTGTTTTATACTAATAAGATACAAGAAAAATTTATAACTAGACTAAAGATGAAATATAATTAAGAGAATATTAAGATTACTAGCTTATTTATTAAAACCTAAATTAAAAGAAAAATATATTTTTAGAAAAATTTTCTTTTATTTTGCAAAGTAAAAAAAAAACAAAAAAACTTATATTAAAATGTGACTATTTTTGACATCTTTTCACAATTTTTCAAAGAAAATCTACTAAAAATGAAATAGAAGCTAAAATAAAGATTAAACATATAATAAATATTCAAAACTAAAATAGATTAAAGTTTGAAGAGGGTCAAAAATCACGTGTCTACATCGGGTCCTGGATCGGTAATCGGGGTTGGTTCTGAGGTTAGAAGCTAAAACAAAAATGTATTTTCTAGGGTCAGAAACTAAGGGTGGGCATTCGATAATTCTTTTTGGTTTTGGTTTATTTATTTTGTTTTCTGATTTTCGGTTATGGGAATGTGTGTACCAAAAACTGAACCGAATTAGTTCGATTCGATTTGATTTTTTAAAATTTGGTTCGGTTTGGTTTCGGTTTATGAAATTTGATTTTTTGTGGTATATCATATGTGACCATCAGAAAGGGATCATATCAAAAGACACAATTCGGTGTTGACAAAATCAGAAAAGGGAAGAAGAAGAAGAAGAAGAAGAAGAAGAAAAACAAAAAAATAAAATTCGTGTTTTCACCGTCGGTTGTGTCGCTGTTGGTCGTGTCACCGCCGGTTGTGTCGCTGCTGATTGGAGTCGCCACTGTTTGAAATCATAGCTGGTTGTGACTTGTGAGTTTTATGAAGAATGTGTGTGACCTAGGGGTTGAAGAGTGAAGAGTTAAGTGGGCTGTTGTATACTTGTATTTGGGCTTAGATTTAATTTAAGTGGGTTGTTGATGTTATATATGTATAAAAATCAAAAAATATTTTTAGAAGTATATTATAAATTTTGGTTAAACCGAAACACCTAATTATCTGAACCCAATAACTAAAAATCGAATCGAAATACCGAAATTATAAAAAAATAATTCGAAACCGAAGTCGAAAAACTGAATTAATTCGGTTCGGTTCAGTTTTTCAGTATTTATGCCCACCCCTATCAGAAACTATTTTCTTAAAAAGTATCTCCTACGCTCTAGCCAAACAGTAAAAGGTTTTTTTTGAAAAATATTTTTCATTCACCAATCAGACACTAGAAAACATTTTCCACCCACTAATCAAACATGAAAAAATAAGTAAAAAATCAATTTATTTTCCATAAAAATATTTTCTAGGAAAATATTTTTCTTCATGCCAAACACACCCTTAATATATAGGAGTTGCAGAGTAGACAATATGTACGAGAGTGGACACTTTAGATATTAACTACCTGTTGACTTGTAAGCGTATCTTTTATTGCAAGGCCAATGAGAAACAGTAATGTTTGTTACTTTTACGCTTACTATATATATATATTTTAAATCATTATGAAAGAAAACTTCATCTTCTTTGACACTTCTTTCACTTAATTACACTTTTTATAATCATGGCTAATAGCCTGTTTGGTCAATCTTCTAAAATTAATTTATTTTTAAAAGTGTTTTTTTCAAAAGTGTTTTTCAAAAAAGTATTTTTGGTGAGAAACAATTTATGTTTGGCCAATACAATTAAAAAAATACTTTTGAGCAGTAATTAGTGTTTGGCTAAGCTTTTAAAAGTGCTTTTAATATATTTTTCTCATAAGTGCTTTTTTCAAAAGTGCTTTTGGAGAGAAGCTATTTTTTTTAGCTTATGAAAAACTGCTTTTTTTACTCTCCAGAAGCACTTATTTTCTTCCATAAGCTTGGCCAAACATCTCAATTTTTTAAAATAAGCACTTTTGAGAAAAAATAAGCACTTTTGGAGAAAAATAAGCTTGGCCAAACAGGCCATAACTTAAATTAAAGCAATGGTTTGGACTTCTAGCTTTCAGTGGTATTAGCATTCACCTAATCCTACTGGAGTTAAATTGTTTATGCATGGTTGTATATTCGATTAGATTGCATTAGAATTCTACTATCTTCATTCCATATTAGTTATTCACCTTACTATAAATAATTATCCTAAATTATTTGTTCATTTATTAAATCAAGACAAAATTAATTAAAATTTTTCCATTTTACCCATTCAATAATTAATATTTTTGAAAGCCTAAACAAATTTCTAAATTCCAAAAAGTTTCACTTTTAAAGAAGCGAATAAAGGGTAAATTATTAAAACTACTTATCTTACTTATAATTTCTTTAAAAAAAATGTGTAAAGGAAAAAATGGACAGTTAATATGGGACGAAGGGAGTAACACATATCACCATTCCCCGTTATCAATAATTGGGTTTTCTTTTTTTCTCGGTTGATTCTAAGGAACCACATTTGAATCATTCGTGATTCGACCTTCTTTTTCATGGAATACTTGGGTATGTGGTATAAACTTTTTCTGTATTTACGTATATTTTATCACAATAACTATTTAAACTTTCTTCGAGATGGAAATCATAATGGTTTTCATGGAGGTAGTCATAGGAATTGTATATTTTATTTTATTTAACATGTGACAACCCGATGATAATAGCCAACATCGATGTAATTACAGGGAGTTGTCGAAGGACTGTTGAGGGGGCTGATAATTTGACCTTAAATTAATGTCAAAAAATCAGTATCACTCTTGGTAAAACGCTTACTTCCTTGAATGCAACTGGCTTTAATTTGAGTTCTATATATTTTTATAACAATAAAATATAAGAAAATTACAAGCATTACAAAATATAGTATTATTTGTTCTAAATTCACATTCCTGAATTAAACCAAATGTATGTTGGTCCACGGGGCAGACCTAGGAGGCTGCCAGGGGTTCACATGAGCCTCCTCGGGTGAATTAAACCAAATGTGTATATATATATCTACATCTACATCTATCTCTACAATATATTAAAAGTGTGAAGACTCTTAGAAAAGTGATTTAAACTTTTTACCCTTCATTAAAAATTTCCGCTTTAGACAACTGTCTTTTCACTTATTTCCTTCAATTATTATATTATTATAAGTAAAAGAAAAATATATTTTAAAAATTAATTAAGGAGTCCTAAAATATTTGGTAAGAATCAAATATATGGTAAGAGATATTAGGAGAATCAATATTTAAGGAGTCCTAAAATAAGTGGGAAGAAAAAAAATCTATTTAAAAAAAGAGTTCTGAAAATAAAAGAAAAATATTTAGTAAGAGTTTTCCTTAATATTGGGAAGGGTTTTTCCCGATCAAACAAGGGAAAAGAAGAACACGCTTTTTCTTTCTTTTTTTTTTTTTTTTTGGTTTTTGGTTAAAGGTTTGTGTCAATTATTTAAAAACAAACAACATGGAATAAGGGATATCAATTGGAATAAGTATAAAATTAGTTTAGTGATAGGTTAACGAGAAGGAGAAAAAAGATTAAAAGTCAATTGTTTATTTAATGTGGATTATTTTACTTTGTAGTGTGTATTTATTCTTTTTAATGTTTGAAGATTCAACGTTTTTATGAATTGGTATATTTGAAGATCTAACGTTTTTATGTATATGTTATTCTCTTTCAGTTGAAAATTTCTGATAGAAAAATTGGACGAAACAAGCATGTTACCGTTGAATGAAGTAGCTGAAAAAAATCAAAGGTTCATATTATCTCTTTTTTCTTTTTGCCTTTGTTTAAATAAATCTTTACCCAAGTCTAAGGTAAAAATCAAAGGTTATGAATTTCACGTAAACAAGAATACTTTGATTCACCACTTACCACTATATTAAGAGGTACAGGACAATCTTAAATTAACTTGAAATTTTTTATTTGTATTTATATTTGTACTAGTGAATTTGGCCGCGCTTTGCGCGGTCATCAAAAACTTCATTAATTTTACGATTTAACTTTTTTAATACCCGAATATGTAAATAATCACAAAAAATATTTTTAAGATCTAAAGTTTTCTTTAATTCTTCTTTCACAAGATGAATTATACATTTATAAATTCTGTGTATTTCACAAAACTTAAAATTTTAAAAAGATAAATTAAAAGTCTAAACAAATCAAAACAACTCATAGCCTAATTCATTCATCATTCATTGGAAATACACATGAATATAGTATAATCGTACTATGAAACATACGTAAATAGTGACAACACATTCATTATGCAAAGGGTAACCGCAAATAAATCAATGTGTAAATTTATATGCGCATAGAAAACTTATATTCTAATATATACCACCAAGTGATTCTAGTATTATAACCAACATCAAAACTCATAAAAGTATCAAAATTACTTGGGTTAAGTCCTAATTCCTGTTTATTCCTCATAAGTTTTTAAACAGCCTTCCTCCTAAATATCAAAATAAAAAAAAGGAACAAATGTAAAGAAGAATAACTTCAAAATTCATAGAAACTCTTGTCTTATGCATGTTGACAATGAATTATTTAACAATATAAATTGCAAACACTAACAACTATTCTTATTTTAGCCCGACTTGAATAAAATCATGTAACATACAGAAATAAGAATACAAAGACGAACATGAAATCTCAATAAAAAAATAATAAGTCTGAGCAACTAACTTTATAAAAATGTTGATATTTGTTTACCTCCTGATTTGAATTTTTGTTTGCAAATTGATTGTGATCAATACTTAGGCTTTTAAAGAATAGGAATAATTGGAGTAGTAAATTTTGAGAATTTTAGTTTTTACGATAAATTAAAAATGAATGGATGGATTAGTAATTGATATATTTATTTTCTTACAATAATAAATAAATAAAAATGTAAGGGCAATTGCCAAAAAAAAATAATAGGATCTTTGGCCAAAGAGAGGTGCCACATCACTTCTCTAATACCAGACTTTATATTATATAGTGATTGATTTTTGTGGTGATTTTTTTTATCAGACTTCGAGATCGATAATACATTAAAAATGTTAAACTTAAAAAATTGCAATACATACATAAAAAAAAAAAAGATGACTTGAGAATGAAATACTTCTTGCCTTCATAAACTCCTTTCTAGTTACATGTTAATTCGCAAGATTTTCTCAATCATACTTGTTTGGAGGATGATAATATGTGTAAAAGAAATGTTAAAAAATAAAAAGCATGATAAAGTACATAAATATGAAAAGAAATACTTGAGAACAAATATTTCTTGCCTTCACAAATCAAAGTAATGAAGAAGAGAAAGGATGACTTTGAATGAGAGCTTTCATGAAATAAGTTTATATAGGTAAAATAGAGGAATACCATAAGACATTACAAACTTACAAATTAAATTATGGGGGTTATGAACATGAAAATTATGAGAGTTATGAATAGTTATTCCTTGTAAATGCATTAAATAAAAAAAATAAAAAACTTAAAATATTAGAGATCTTGTAATTTCATTATTAGAAGATGACCAAAAAAAAAAAAAAAAAAAATTTTAAACAAAGAGAGGTGATACTCTTCATTTGCCTAATTTTGATATATAAATAGATATATATACAAATTAGTACACATAAAATAAATAAATAAATAAAATCATTATAAAAGAAGATGGTTTTTTTAATAACACATAAAAAAAATAGGATAATACTAAAAGATAATTGAATCTCTTGTTATTCTTTTATTATTGTTCTTCTTTATTGTATAACCAATGCACAATTAAATTAAAAAATAAAAGACTTGCACCCATTCAAATTTCTTAATAAAGAATAGGAGTGGATTAATAAATTTTAAAACATTTAAGTTTTTATAATAAATAATAGAAATAAATGGAGAGAGTACTAATTAATATATTTATTTTTGTACAACAATAAATAAATAGAAATGTAGAAAAAATTGCCAAAAAATAAAATAAAAAATAAAGTAGAATGGTGTCCTTAGAAGTATGCCACATAAGATTAAATATTTTATGTGGCATACTTCTAAGGCCACCATTCTACTTTATTTTTTATTTTATTTTTTAGCAATTTTTTCTACATTTCTATTTATTTATTGTTGTACAAAAATAAATATATTAATTAGTACTCTCTCCATTTATTCATATTTATTCATATTTTATTTAATTAGTTATCAAATATTTTATTCATAGTGTACACTATATTTATTGACAAAGATTAAAGATCTGCGGAGAGCAAAGACCTCCTGAGCTTCGAAGCAGTGACACCGTCTCTATTCTTAAGCCAAGTATATTGTGCCCCATATAGAGGTAAATCAAAAGATCGATAGAGTTACTTTAAACGGTTGTGTGACCAACATCTATCTACATTATTGAGACCCTTGCTCGATTAAAACTAAAAGATGTTTCTAGTAATTTGTACCGCATCCATACCTTATTTCACTATTTAGGGCTTTAAGTTCAAGTACTCAATTGTCTTATGAAGAAAGTTCGCCAACACATTAGGGGTGGTTACACGATAAGCGAAGAGTTATTAATGTATTGAACTATGTATAATTCTTTATAACGTTTGATAGGTAGATAGTAAATAAGTTATTCATGCATAAAGTAATACAATGTTTTGTTTACAGTTTAAATGCATAACTAATACTTGTATAAGTTAAAAGAAAATCTATATGCATTGTATTAAGTAGGGTAGAGGTGGAATAAGTTATACATGAATAACTGAAACCTATTCGTGCATAAAATAATACATAGATTTTATCATAATTAATTCATATATTACTAATACTTGCATAACTCTACCAACTATCAAACGACCCCTTATTGTACAATTTTAATTTTTTGACAAAACATTTATAAATATTAGTAGGGCAAAACAGCTAGTAACCTTTTTGCTTTATGTTGGACTAAATTTTTATACCATCCTAACAATACTACTCAAACAGTTCAAGAAAATAATACTTTTTGAATTAATCTGGAATTGGTTGTAGCACTTTCATAGTAGGCAATTTATTAACAGGATCACAAAATTTGTTAAAGTTCAACACTTCCCTTCTTGGTGAAAAAAAAAATCCACCTTCTTCTTCATTAAACAATAGAAGACTTTAAATAAAACCCACAACATGAATCTAAATAATGAAGCTAAAACAGCAAAATCAATAAATTAAAAGGATGATTAGATATGAGTAGCAACTGACAAGCACATGAAAATGAACATCAAACCATTGAACTAAGACTAATAGCAGAAAAGAATTTTTGTAAAAAAATTATTTACCTTGTCCAAATGGCAAATAGGCAAACATAACAAATTTTATCCATTTCTTTACAACTCAATGACCTTTGACGTATAGATAACCCAAACTATAGTAAGCAGAATGAAGTTCACTACTTTCTGAAAAGAACATATAGTATCAATATCATCAATTTCATATACAATGCGTTATAACAAATGACATATCAAACTCTCAAGCCAAAAAAAAAAACCGTATGAAACTTAACATCATACATATATCTATACCATCTTCTTATAAGAGGGACCATCTATAAGCTCCATCTTCTCCGTTTTCCACTGATGTCAGAAACCATATGTTGCATTAATCATGCTTTTGCGGCTTAGCCCCTAAATCAATTGCTCCATCAAGTTTATTTGATTTGATGAGATATGATTGGCAAATTATTTCATGATATAAATAATAATTTTGTACGTTACAATATTAGGGAAGTGAATGGGGAGGACTAATAAAGGCCTGTCACGTTTAATTTTCCAAACGTTTTTTGGCATTTACTGTAGTAATTGATGAGATTAGATTAGTTTTGGAAATCATTTTATGATATAAATGTAGTAAATAGGATACGGTTTCTACATTAATTGGAGCAATTGATGAAATAATTATTTCATGATATAAATAGTATGAGAGAGTAATTGATTAACATATTTATTTTTATACAATAAATAATAAGTAAATAAAAATATAGAAAAAAAGTCCCCAAAAGAGAAAAAATAGTTAAATAGAAATAGAGGCTTTTGAAGCATGCCACATTCGCAACTTCATAAACCTCCTTTATATATATATATTGATATATTGATTGATAGATTATTATGTAAAAGTTATATAATTATTGTGGTATTATTCTGCGTTTGGTTCTTGAAGAAATTATTGTGCAAATAGTTTTATATGTGCTTCAGTAGCAATAGTGCTTCAAACCTTGTACAACTAAGTCAAAGGGTAAGTGTTCTTTTTCTTCGTAGATATTGATGTAGTTTTCATATTTGCTTACGATAATTTTCATATGCACTACTAATTATTTTCTCCGTCCTAATTTATTTGACACTTTTTTCTCAAAAGTCAATTTGATTAATTTTTTAAGTTAATAAACTTTAATTTATTTCTTCCAATCTTAATTAGTTTTCCTCATCAATAATTCATACTTGTTGTCTTTGTAAAGTTATTAGATATTCTTATCTTCTACAATCAATATTATATGAATAAGTCTATCTAACTCATTATTACTTAATTCTTTAATATTCTT
Organism: Capsicum rhomboideum; assembly: GCA_031232105.1. NCBI lineage: Eukaryota > Viridiplantae > Streptophyta > Magnoliopsida > Solanales > Solanaceae > Capsicum > Capsicum rhomboideum. The sequence goes on from CP124719.1 coordinate 35,940,123, forward strand.
GTCAGGGGCGTATGTACATGGTAGAGAGGGGGTTCACATGCACCCATCCTCCCCTACCTAATCTATGTATAGTACTACTATTTTCTTGTTGACTTTTAAGATTTTGTAATGGGTGAACCCATGGTCAAATATTTTATTTAGTCCATTGATAAATGTGCACATAGAGGGGGTGCACCTTTTTACTGCAATTTTTGGTTCAACTCCCTATATTCACATTATTTTTTTAACTCAAAAGTGTCACTTTTAATATAAAAATTTTAATTTATAAGTAATAATGTTTAAATATCCATGCTTTTAGAATTGTGAAGGCTGAAGCTTTTTAAATTGGTCCTTAACATAATAATAATATTATAATATAATACAATATTAAATAAAAGTACATACACTTTTGGTTGCTTTTTTCTCCTTTTCTTTTTTATTGATTTATTATTTCTATTTCTTTTTTGTCTTTTTTTTTTCATTGGTTGTCCAAGGTTTCAAAAGCCCCAAAAGGCAAAAAGCAAAACATATTTCATTTTCATACTTTTGAATGGTTGTTTAGTTTGCTATATAGAACGTAGTATATTTAAAAATATAAGTAATGATGTTATTATTGACTGTTTTCAAAGTATGAAAACTCGTCGAGGTCAATTGTAAAGTGAATGACACTTTTTTGTTAATATAGTACTATGAAGGTTGTTACTCAACTTGTTGTTGCCATAAATTTTATATAATTACATTAAATATCTATTTTGAAAATGATGGTGCCCCCATAGTGTTGAAATCCTGGATACGCCTCTGATTCTTGTGCAGGTGAAGGTGAAGGAAGATTCACGTGGAGTGTGTGATTGAGACTTCGTGCCGATTAACAACGAATTTGAAGGCATGTTAGTTGAATTTTATTGAAGGCATGTTATCTAAATTTTATTTCTCATTCATATTGGTCATATTTGTATTGTTAAGTTTTTAATTGCATATTTGTACATATAATATGTTCAAGTTAATAAATTATGCGTGATTCATTCATCACATGAATATTTTCGTACTATCTTCTTATGAAAACTGTAATGTTAAAGTAATAGCAAAAAATGCTGGACTGTAGTGGTGTAGCCAAAGAATCATTGTCGCATCATCGATGAAAATATGCAAAATAAAAAATTAGGATTTTGTTTTGAATGATCACGACTACAATATGAAATTAAAAATAGTATATAATTATTTTAAGGAAAAATAAGAAAGGGAGGAATCTAATATTAAAACGTATGGTTCATAGTTATTGAAGATCAAAGGAACAAGAAACATTAACGAACAATAGTCCATACATAATTTTGATATAAAAAAAATATGATTGTGTTGGTTGGTACTAGGGTTTGATGTGTTTCTGATGTTCTATTCTGCTTACTATAGGTGGTACATGAATGTTCCATCGGACTTCGATGATTTTTTGTGTAAAGGTTAGGTGTAATCATATTATTCTCATATCTCAATTATCATATTGTTTTGTTTTAGTTTCTACTCTGTTACTATCTGATGTTTTGTATATTATTTTATTGATTGACGTGAGACACACGTGCTTATATTATTTTATTAATTGACTTAAGACACCCGTGCAACGCACGTACACTAAACTAGTATATATATATATATATATATATATATATATATGGGGTAGATTTTCTATATTCATGTACATATATAACTTTTGAAACTCCTGAACCAAAAATGAGGGATAGCCTAGTGATACTGGGCCGCACTACCGAAGCTGACGTTCCATATCTGATTCCTGCTGGGCGCAGGCTACTTAGATTTTTTTTATTTTTCGAACCTCCTGAGTGAAAATCCTAAATCCACCACTATGACAGTCGATCATAAGCACTTTTTATTTTAGCATAAAAGAGAATTTTAAAAATTTAAAGCATGTTTATGATCGCGTGAAGCAAGACACTGGATAAAATTTTTTATAAACAACATAAGATAATTTCATAATTGTCTGCCTGAAAATATATATATATATTTATATTTTTCGACAATCAACAACTTTACTATATTAATGCATAAGTGGTCTCAAAGAGTTAAATGAGAGTCAATTCCTCGTATTGTCACTCAACTTAAGGAAATGTCCCACGAAAGTCATTCATCTTTTTTTTGTTCCAATAGTATCATTCAAGTTTGTAGATTTTCCTACAAATTAATAATTGCTAAAATAATTCTTATTCTTTGAGAGAAAAATGACCAAAATAGTCCCTTAAGTTAAACTTTGAATTTAAATAGTCTTTATTCTTTGACATGAAATATTAATAGGCCTCCAACTATTTTTTTTACGTTTTTAATTCATAAATTAGAATTTTTATATATTTTTATAGATAAGTACATAATATAATTTAAAAAGACATATCATAATATTAAAAAGCAAAAAATAATAATTGGGAGATGTATTTAATTTTTTAAAGTCAAGTTGAAGAGCTAATATAATTTGTTCTCAAATAATATCACAAGTTTGACAAAAATAATATTTGAAAACTTTAACATTTTTAAATTACACAATGGGTATAGGAAATCTCTTAATTTTATTTGATGTCGAATGATTTATGCTATTATCATGATGTCCTTTAGTATGCATCAATATTTTTTTATATATAGAAATCCTTTAAAATATTTATATATGATTATTTTTCATATTTATATATGATTATTTTTCTACTAGCTAGAGACCTTAGTTTTTTTGGTTCGAAGAAATTCATCGTCTTCTTTATGAATTATGAATTTTCTGACAATAATTTTTTAAGTAGAAGAAACTAACAACTAAATTTGAACTATTTTATCAAAAAATAAAGATTAATGATAAAATTAATAAATATAAAATATTATTTTATTATTAAACTCCTAAGTTTCCAAATTTCCAAATAAATAGAGTGCATATAAGCTTTTCTAATAATACCAATCACATTTTTTGGTGGACTACATTATTTTAATATTACAACTAGATGTTGAATTAAAATTGTAATTAAAATTGTACTTGCTATTTTTATAGTTAAAAGGTCATTAGTATTTCATATTATCAAAGAATACGGATTATTCCAATTCAAGGTTAACTTAAGGGATTATTTTGGTCATTTTTCTCTCAAAGAATAAGGACTATTTTAGCAATTATTAATTTGTAAGAAAAATGTACAAACTTGAATGACGTTATTGGAATAAAAAAAAGATAAATGACTTTAGTGGGACGTTTTCCTAAGTTGAGTGATAATATGAGGAATTGACTCAGTTAAATGATGCTATGACATCACTTACAATCCAACTAGGAAAATAAGAAAAACAAGTAATAGTATGTAATAACGAAGTAGAAAACTTCTAAACTATGTGCTATTGTATTCCAAGATCTAGGAATATGCACAACATCTACATCTTCAAAGAAACTCATCAACTTCAAAATATCCTCACAAGTTGTTTCTATCTCCCATGAGGCGGCACTTCTTTTCAATATCATAGGGAAAAGACATAAAACCCCCCCTGAACTTGTCAGCTTGACTCACTTTAGCACTTTAACTTTATAAATATTTATATACCCCCTTAAACAACTTGCAAATGAATTAAGTACCACCCTAAGAATATAATATCACTCTCACACTGGAAGGTGCATTACACGCGCGCCACGTCGTTGCCACCTCAATGCCACATCATTGCCACATCATTTCACGTAAAAAATTATTTAAAAAAAAATAAAATTGTCCCACTAATATAAATATATATTATATAATAAAAAGAAAAAAGAAAAAAATAACCTTCACCCCACTTTCTTCTTCAAACCCCCCACCCCCTTCCTTGTTCTGTAAACCCCCCCACCCCCCCACCCCCCCACCCCCCCCCACCCCCCCACCCCGCCGAGCCACCTCACCTTCTTCAACCTCCATCCAACTCTTTTTTTTTTTTTCCTTCTTTGTTCTTGATGGATTAGATTTTCGCTAATAATTTTTTTCAACCTTAATTTCTTCAAACAACATTTCACCAATTTCTTTTCAAGAAAACTCTCTTGTGCACTTTCTATAGGTAAAGTTTGCTTCCTCTTTATCCATTGATGTGAAATTACAACAAATGAATTCTTCATCATCAAATTTCGTATTAATTTCTCTCTTTTTGATGTTTGAGGCAAAAAAAATTGCAAAAAAAATAAAGATGGACTAGATCTTTCAAGCAAGAAAAATAATAGAATCTCCATTTTTGATATTTTGATATAGAAAAATTCTAATTCTCATAAAATACAACACTAATTAGTTCTTGAAATTATAAAATATGTAAATGTGATTTTTTTATTTTGACAGAAATCTCAATTTTAATAAAAATAAAATCTTGATAATTTTATCTAATTTTCATTGATAATTTTGCTTTCTTTAATTTATCATGAAAAAAGAAGAAGAGAAAATTAGAAGAAAAAAAAATTAAAAAAAGATGAAGATAAAGGGTATAGAAGCTGTGTGTGGAGTTTGAATGAGGGGAAAGGGAATGGAGGTTTGCAGAATTAGAAAGGAAGGGGTGGGGGGATCGAAGAAGAAAGGGAGGGGGTATTTTTCCTTTTCTTTTTTCTACTTGGTGGGACTAGTTTTTGTTAAAAAATTAGAATTACGCGTTTTTTTTTTTTTTTTATGCCACGTCAGCCTTAAGGGGGATATTTATGCACTTCAAGAAGATTTAAGGGGGTAAACAATTGCATGTAAAGTTAAAGTGCTAAAGTGAGTCAAGCTGACAAGTTCAGGTTTTTTTTTTATGTCTTTTCTCAATATCATATTACAACGTTCTTTGCATCCGATAAGACTTGCACCTTTGATCATTCATTTTTCATAGCCTTTTCCAACACTTTACAAATTGCTAGTGCTACAACAGTTATGAGTGATGACCTTCCCAACAAATTAAATTGAGGTGTCAAAAGTTTGAAGCAATTTACCACAGCTATCCATAGCTGCCACTCCAATACTTGCCATCTTCTTCTCCCTGTGTAAACTAGCATATGCGAACAAAATAACACCATCTCGTGCCGAAAAATGTATTTGAGTATCATATTTTCTTTTTCTGCATCAATTTAAGAAATGAGAAAATGTAACTTCGGACATTGGGGTACGATATGTTAATAAAATATAAGTAAGCATCAGTCATGATTGCTAGATAAAACATTTTAGTATCATAGTTTCTTCTTCTTTTGTATCAATTTTATAAAAATGTGAAAATATAATGTACGGATGGATGTTTGGGACCAAAATTTTGTAAGATATAACTTTTGAATTGCCATTTCAATTCTAACATTAAACTACACAAATTTATATAAGTTGTACTCAGATTCATAAATTACTCCATGACTTAGCTAAGATTTGAGAATTTGAAATTTCCAATTGACTTGTATAGTACAAGAACGTCTTATTAATGTTATTGAGCATTTTTCTACATTATTAGTTAGTAATAATTATTAGATTAGCCAGTACGCCTGACGTGGTAGAACCTCGTCGCCCGTCGGTTGTCAATCACGATTTAAGTACCAAATTTGGCTTGTGACACACATTATTACTATACTATATCAAAGAAGTGATTTTTATCAATTTGAGGGTGTGTTCGAAGGAAAATGTTTCAACAAAAAATGTTTATTTGGAAAATATTTTTCAGGAAAATAAATTAAACTTTTGCTTTTTAGCAAAACATATTATTTCAAAAGTATTTATATATAATCTAAACAAATATTATGAGATGTGGTGTGTGTGGGGTATAGGGGTGGTAGGGATGAGGCTAGTGGGGTTGGGTGAAAACAAGGTGTGTTAAGAGGGATATGAAGCACATAATCAATGTAGAATGACATATGTGGAATTTGTTTTTCTATTTTCACTAGGGAAGTCATTTTTCTTATTTTTTAAAAAATTTAGTAGGCGTTTGACCATGTTTCATTGTATAAATAGAAAAAAAAATAGTTTTTGTTTTCAAAGTAAAAAAATAATATTTGGAAATTGGAGTTGTGTTTAGCCATGAAATAAATTAGAGTTGTTTTTGAATTTTTGTGGGTAATTTGAAGGGAAAAAAGTGAAAAACAATTTTTTGTTGTTTTTGGAAATTTTGAAATTCTTGAAAAAAGTAAAAACAGATTTTTTTCATATTTTATGACCAAACATGTTTTTCAGAGTTTAATTCCAAAAAAGTGAAAAAATTTCATGGCCATACAGGCACTTATTTTCCGAAGAAAAATATTTTTTCAAAAATTTAACCAATCAAAATGATTACAATTAAAAAATATTTTTTGAAAAATATTTTCTCATACCGAACACACCCTGAATGTGTGAAACACCTAAAAAGATGAAAAACTATTTCTAATGGCATTTTCGAAATGTAAAATAAAACTTAAACAAACATAGTTTTTTAGTTACAAACGAATAATTAGAACATGTATAGTTGGATAACGAAAAGCCAAAAGCTTCCTAGAATTTGGACCTATAAATTATATTTTGAAAAATAAATTTATCTTCACAGTGCATAAGTATGTATATAAATTCAGCAAGTATCAAATTTGTGTTCGGTTAGAAGGAAAATATTTTTTTTAAAATTATTTTTAGAAAAATAAGTAGGTTTCTCACTTATTTTCTTGTATTAAATATGTAAGCAAAAAAAAAATACTATTCTAAAAGCATTTGTATATATCTAAACAAATATTATGAAGGATGAGGATAGGGATTTAGGGGAGTGGGGTGGTGAGGTTGGGGTGAAGATACGGTATGTTAAGAGGATGGACAAAACCCATAGTTTAGTAGGAATCTATCTCATAATAGGTAAGAAATTAAGATGATGAGATTCCATAGTTTGTTTTTTCAAAATATCAGTTGGCCAGTTTGCTCTTCCAAATGAACTATCCTTGTGTTTCTAAATATTTGAGCCAGTTTTATTTTACAAAAATAAAATAAACTCGTCGTTATCAGCAATTGTCTGAGTCCTGCTATATAAAGAGCTCATTCCTCAACTTATGTTGCAAAAAGCACAAACTAGTTTAGTTCCAATATGGGAACACCATCAAAGTTGGGGCAATGGCCCCTTCTTGTTTATGCTTTTGCCTTTTGCTTGATAGCCACTGGCGTAGCAGCAGATTATAAGCCTCACATTTATGATTCATCATCTTTGTCTCACCATTATAAGTCACGACCGCCTCCTTCACTTTCTCCGCCACGTCCTTACTATTATAAATCACCTCGACCCCCAATCCGTTCACCTCATCCCTATTATTACAAATCTCCACCAATCCGTTCTCCTCATCCATATTATTACAAATCTCCACCACCACCTCCTCCATCTCCTCGGAAACCTTATTACCCTAAATCACCACCACCACCACCACCAATTCGTTCTCCTCGTCCATATTATTACAAATCTCCACCACCACCTTCCCCATCTCCTTGGAAACCTTATTACCCTAAATCGCCACCACCACCACCAATCCATTCTCCTCATCCATATTATCATAAATCTCCACCACCGCCTTCTCCATCTCCTCGGACACCTTACTACCCTAAATCGCCACCACCACCACCAATCCGTTCTCCTCATCCACATAATAACAAATCTCCACCACCACCTTCTCCATCTCCTCAGACACCTTATTACCCTAAATCACCACCACCACCACCAATCCGTTCTCCTCATCCATATTATTATAAATCTCCACCACCGCCTTCTCTATCTCCTTCGCTACCTTATTACCCTAAATCACCACCACCACCACCACCAATCCTTTCTCCTCATCCGTATTATTACAAGTCTCCACCACCACCTTATTACCCTATATCACCACCACTACCAATCCTTTCTCCTCTTCCACCATATTATCACAAATCTCCACCACTGCCTTCTCCATTTATACCACCTCCATCTCCATCTCCATTGCCATCACCGTCGAATACACCCATCGCTGAACCATTTCCATATCCATTGCTCCCACCATTATTGAGTACACCTATCACTGAACCATCTCCATCTCCATAGCTGCTTGCACCATCGACTACACCTATCGCCGAACCATTCCCATCTCCATATCCACTAGCACCATCAACTACACCTATTGCTGAACCCTTTCCATCTCCATTGCCGCTACAACCATTGACTACACCTATTGCTGAACCATTTCCATCTCCATCATCTTCACCATTATCGATTACACCTATCACTGAACCATTTCCATCTCTATCACCTCCACTACCATCAATTACACCTATTGCTGAACCATTCCCATCTCCATCTCCATTGCTACCACCATCAATTACACCTATTACTCAACCATCCCCATCTCCATTATTGTCACCACCATTGACTACACCAATTGCTGAACCATTTCCATCACCAATTACACCTATCACTCAACCATTTCCATCTCTATCTCCTCTCCCACCATTGATTACACCTATCGCTGAACCATTTCCATCTCCATTGCTGCCTACATCTCCGCCTTTGTCTCCACCTATTTCTCCATCTCCATCTCTACCACCTCCAATAAAATCCCCCCTTCCTTCATCGGTGTCTCCACCTCCACCATGCTACACTAAATATCCTCCCCCACCATCTTTGTTCCATCTTTCACTATCATTTTCCTTTAATCGATCTCCACATCCACCATCTAATTGCAAGTCTCCTCCACCACCTCCACCATGCAATAATAAATCTCCACCCCCACCTTCTTTATTCCATCTTTCTATACCATTTTCCTTTAGTCGACCTCCAACTACGCCATCGGATTGTAAGTCTCCTCCATCACCTCTACCACCTCCACCACCTCCAGTAAAGTCTCCACCTCCACCTTGCTATAATAAATCTCCTCCTCCATCGTCTTTATTCAATAATTCATAACCATTTCCCTTTAATCGAAGAACTCCACCTCCACCATCTAATTGTATGTCTCCTCTACCACCACCTTCTCTATCTTCCCCACCTCCAATAAAACCTCCACCTCCTCCATCAAAGTCTCCACCTCCACCACTTTATCCATCTCCCCCACCTCCAGTAAGGTCTCCACCTCCACCATCTTCTCCATCTCCCCTACCTCCAATAAAGCCTCCGCCTCCACCATCAATATCTCCACCTCCACCACCTTCTCCATCTCCATCACCTCCAGTAAATTCCCCGCCTCCTCCATCAAAGTCTCCACCTTCACCACCTTCTCCATCTTCTCCACCTCCCATAAAGTCCCCGCCTCCTCCATCAAAGTCTCTATCTCCACCACCACATTCTCCACCCCCTCCACCTCCATTAAAGTACCCTCCTCCTCCATCAAAGTCTCCACATCCACCACCTTCCCCATCTCCCCCACATCCGGCAAAGTCTCCGCCTCCTCCATTACCACCACCTTCTCCATCTCCCCCACCTCCGGTAAAGTTTTCGCCTCCTCCGCCACCACCTTATCCATCTCCCCCACCTCCGATAAAGTCTCCACCTCCTCCATTTCTAATTATTCCACCATCGCCATGACTAGTTCCATTCCCACTTCCACCATTTCCCCGACTACGTCCATTCCCATTTCGAAATTCACTTCCGTTTTGTCAAGCACCCTAGTACTACAACTCGCCTCCACTACCATTGAAATCTCATGGTTATCACTATGCATCTTCTCCTCCTCCTTCACAACTAAAATAAGTTCAACTTATAATAATTGCATGATATTGCATCTTATCTTATTTGAAATGTGTAATCAATTGGTGTTTCTCTTTTGAGTGATTTGCTTATTGATATTGTAATGGATTTTGTTTCCTAAATTAGTGTATAAATAAAAAGGATTCAAATGAAATTTGGCTTCGGCTGTATTTGTGTTATTCATGTATATTTTGCTTCTCTATGCTAATAAATAAAGTTATTGTTTTGTTTGCCATAATATTCTCTACGTTCTATTTTATGTAATACTATATTATTAGACTTTTATGTTAATATATATGATCGAATTGTACATTTATTAGTAGTAACTTACTACATATCAACCTATGGTTGAAATGTTATTTTGATAGAAAAAATTGTCATATTATTATTATTACAAGTTTTGCACGTGCGTCGCATGTGTATATTGAGTTATGTAATCCACAATTTTGTGTGGTAACATCAACATTATTAAAACAAAGCTTTGAGTAAGTAATTATATGCATAAGTTTTTGTGAATGATCAATGTGCGGGGATTGTTGTATAGTGGCTTCTTTATCATGGTCAAGATAGTTAGATATTGTCTAAACCTACAAAAATGAAAAATCAAAGTTTAATAATTAAGATACATTAAAACATGTAATGAATCATTTTTTTTATCTCCACTTCCTTATAGACGACATACTTTTTCATTACTATTTATTTGAAGGAAAAATAAAAGAAACTAATCATCAAGATGTCATCACTTAAAAAAAAAAAAAGAATAGCTGGTGCACTAAAGCTCTCATTATGTGCAAGGTCCAGAGAAGGGGCAGACCAGAAGGGTCTATATTGTACGCAATCTTACCTTGTATTTCTGCGAATGTTTGTTCCCACAAATTGAACCCGTGACCGCCTGGTCATATGACAACAACTTTATCGATTACTCTAAGGCTCCCCTTCATGTCATCAACTAAACATCAATATAATTTAGTTATCAACAACTTCGATAAATTAGAATATTAATAAACCTCGTGCATTTGTAATCCTTAAAAATACCTAAGGAAATCCTAAAACTCTAGTAGTATGATTCATATTTCTGAAAATGCCTTAAAATCATAAAATCTAAAGGATTATGACATTCACTTGTAAGGTGTAGCATATAAGGAAAAGTTTGAATATTAAAAATAAATAAGAATTGGATTTAAATGCGAACAAAAACTAACGTATTTTATTGCTTCAATCCCTTTTGCACTCTTCAATCACTACAACAACAAATCAGACTCAGTACTTAACCAAATATGCACATACACTTGTTCTTTTATACTCATTATATTAAAAAAAACTTCGAATATGTCATAATTTTACTTATAAATGACCTAGGCAAAGAAATTACGTTTTGCGCCAGGTGCCAGCTGTAATCTTTCCTTTGGTCCAAATATTTTGTTAACCTAAAATCCAAAATAAATGTCAAAATTAACCAAAAAACAAAAAAAATGAATAGTACAAACTTTACACTGCTAAATAGAAGGGACACGACAAAAACTTGCATCGAACTCAAAAATAGCTTTGTTAACCTAAAAATAACAACAACAACATATATATTGTATTCCCATAAAGTAGCGTCTGGAGAGGATAGAGTGTACGAAGTTCATACGTCTACCTTAGCAGTATAAAATCCAAATATAAAATGTTAAAACTAACCAAACAAATAAAGAAATGAATGAGCACAAACTCGTTACACAACTAAATTGAAGGGACACGGAAAAAACTTGCATCGAACTCATAAAATGTGTAAGCATATTATACTCAAAATTGAACCTTAGCTTGTAGAGTATAGAAAAAAAGAAGAAGGAAAAACTCCATATATTACTTAATTATAGTCATTTTGAAACTAAAAAATTGAACTTCACAAATGGTACTTGTTAGGATATACTGTTAACCATGTTGGTTTAAGTTATAGTATTATTTTTACATCCCATGTAAAGACTATTTATTTTATTAATTTAATAAAGTATTTGTTTAAATAGATTATTATGTTGACATGTGTGTCCTTTACTTATATAATAGGCAATTTTGTGCATGGAGTTATTTAACTCATGCACGGAAGATTAAAATTGTCGGTTCTTATAAGTTATAAATTAAAGTTCACAATCAAAGATGAAGTAGGACAAACATCTTGATGATTGTAGAACAAGATTAAAATATAATTTGATCTTAATTATGGGAGTGGTAATATTTCAACTTCTTGTGCTAGTACATTTCGTATGTATTGAACGGACCAAGTAGAGATGTTTGTTTATGTTCTGAATATTAATAAACAACTTCTCTAGTCCATTACATGTACTTATACTCTTAATCTTGATATAATTATTATGATCTATGTAGTTTGATTTATTATTTTAATCTATTAAAAGGTGAGACTCTATTACGAGTCAATATATTCCTAATAGATTGGATAATGACAAATCACTTAGTGAAATAATAATTAGTTGATAGAACAATGTCTCGGATTTGAGATAGAAGACACCCCTATATTGTTGCTTATAAGTTTTCACGTGTGAACCCAGCAGGTGGATTTAGTATCCGTCACGTGAAATAAGTTGAGCATAGTACTATAGGATTGAGTTAGTCAATAAATTAAATTTTCAGAAAAATTTGATTTAACTAATTGGTGTCAGTAATTCTAACATGGGGAGTTAAATAAGATGTAATGGTAGATTTCGTAGTTAATATCGAGGAGTGCAATTACAGATTTTTAGTGGAATGATTTGTAATTTATTATGATATGATAATTCATTCATTTGCAAATTAATATCATAATTGGAAGCCTTAGTTAATAAATCTGCGGTCCCTGCTACACCTGATTAACTAAACGATTTTGAAAAGAAAAGGATTTTGTGGAAGAAGTGATATTGTTTTGCTAGTCTTCTATAAGGAATGAATGTGACTTAATGTGACTTAATACCAATAAATAAAGAGCTAAGAACGTTTTGTACTTAATGGATTATTAAGGCTGAAAAACTTTTTTGTACTTAATAGTGGTATTAAGGTGACATAAAATCTGAAAACGTTTTTGCCTCTTCCTCTACCTTCTTCAATGGGGTTATAGGATTAAATAGGGGCTTGGTTTTCAGAAGTTTATTCATTCATTATTCTCCTTAGAAAATCAGAGAACTTATCCACACAAGTGTTATTTAGAAAAGGTTAATCAGGAAGTGGTAGAAGGTAGCAGACCTGGAGATCAAGGTGATAAACGAATTGTGCAAAAGCTTCAATAGGTACGTATTTTTTCAAGAATTTCAATTTGCAATTTACATTATTATGTTGTTATGTAAGTGTATGATCCGTGACTTTATGCTTCCGCTGCGTATATGAATTATACGTTCTAGCAATTGGTATCACGAGTCATCTTACATCTAACTGATAATGTAATATGAATTTCATGATTTGTATACATGTTTTTTGTTCGTTTCAACAAATGTATAAAATCATGTTGTTGACTGTTTATCATTTTGATGATTTTGTACCTGCAAAATTCATGTTTCATATATCATGTGTTGTGAATTTATGGTAAATGTTTTCTGGAAATATATGTTCAACAGGACATATTTGTTTTCTGGAAATATATGTTCAACAGGACATATTTGTTTTTTGGAAATATATATGTTCATAAGGACATATTTGTTTTCTGGAAATATATGCTCATAAGGACATATTTGTTTTCTGGAAATATATGTTCATAAGGACATATTTGTTTTCTGGATATATATGTTCTTCATGACATATTTGTTTTCTGGACATATCTGTTCTTTCTGACATACTTGTTTTAAGGAATTGTTTATCATATTGCCTGATGGATTGAGGGTTGAACTGTTCCTAGTTATGACTATGCCCACCTTTAGTCTTTACTCACTTGCTCTAATGAGCAGTTTGGTGTCAAGGCAAGGCTGTCTAGACAGTCCGTGTTACCCTCGCTGACAGCCTTGCCGATAACTGTCTAAATTGATTTTGTGAATTGAGGAAACATTTGTAATGATTTATGCATCTGCCCAACTACCTTGGTTATTTATTTGACTAAACCAGTAGTGTAGTGGTAAGGCCAAGCTGCGAGAGCAGCCCTGCTGACCGATGAATGCCGGTTTTGGAGTTTTTCAATTTTTGACGAACTCCTATTGGCCTGAAAATTGGTAGGTTCATTGAAAATGACCCACTTAACAAGACTCACTGCTATTCTGTGACATATGGCCTTTTTTGTCTATTTGGAGTCGTTTTGATGGGTTTTTGGGCATTTTTATGTTTTCTGAAAAATTAAAAATTCTGAAAATTTAATTTTTGATACCAATGGTAATAGGGGTCATTCCTTATGGTTTCCAGTGGTTACTTATAGTATATTATATGAGTATACATGTTGACATAGGTCATCTTCCCCATCGGATATGCTTATATACAGTACTACTGTTTTGTGTCTCTTGTTTTGATGACTTGTATTAACTTTCCAACTAAGTTACATGTTGAATCAATGAGCAAGAGGTGTTTGTCTCACTTAACTTAACAGTTTACTCTCTAACTGAGTTGGTGTTGTTTTATTTAAGTAGATAGCATGTCTCACGTTGCATGTATTTTTGCTTATATGGTTAAGTTTCCCTAACGATTCTAACTGTTTATGAGCATGGTGATATGTGTGATGTGGATTTTATGAATTTAATTATTCTGTTAGCATGTCTAATAATGATTTGTTTTTTATCATACCACAGATTTACCATGTCTTCATTCAATCCCTTAACCACTATCCTGAATCAAAATAAACTAGAGGGCCCTAACTATGTTGACTGGAAATGTAATTTGGACATTGTCCTTACTGCTGAAGGTTTCAAATTTGTGCTGATTGAAGAATGCCTCATTAGGTCCGTTGATCCCACTGATGATGAAACTAAGACCTATGACAAATGGGTTAAGGCTGATGAGATGGCAAGATGCTACATTCTTGCCTCCATGGCGAATGTCTTGCAGCATCAACATCAGTCAGTGACTTCTGCTTACGATATGCTTGAATCTCTCAAAGAGATGTTCGGTGAGCAAAATCGTGCTGCCAAGCAGACAGCCATGAAAGCCCTCTTGACTACTAAAATGGCTGAGGGATCATCGGTGATGGAGCACATTCTTAAGATGATGAGTCTGTTGAACGAGCCGGAAATTCTTGGTGCGGTTATTGATAAGGAATCTTAGGTTGAGATGGTCCTACAGACTCTGCCGGACAGTTTTTAGTAGTTTCGCTTAAATTATAATATGAATAAGATGGACTTGTCCCTTGCGAAACTACTGAATGAGCTGCAAGCGGCAGAATCTATCATTAAGCACCAAGCTCCTCCTGCGGCGTTCATGGTTGACAAACCTGCGTCTTCGACTTCTAAGCCGAAAGGCGAAAAGAAGAAGAAGAAGCCCCGTAAGGTTCCGGGTGCTACTGGTGGTGTGGCTAAGCCTAAGGGAAAGTGCTATCATTGTAAGCAATCTGGTCACTTTAAGAAACAGTGCCCCGGTTACATAGCAAAAATGCAGAAACAAGGTACTTCTTTTTCATATGTCGTTGAAACATTTTTAGCGGCTGTTTCTACCCAATTTTGGGCTATAGATTCGGGAGCCACTAATCATATCTGCACTTCTTTGCAGGGGTTTCAGGTAACACGGCGGCTAAATGAAAATGAGCTCAACGTGTTTCAAGCAAATGGGGAACCAGCACCAGCTTTAGCTATAGGGACCATTTCCATTACGTTCAGTAGTTCTAGAGTTTTGACTTTAAATAATGTTCTCTACGTACCTTTTATAAGAAGGAATTTACTTTCAGTTTCAAGAATAATGGATGCTGGTTGCAGTGTTTATTTTGCTAATAATTCTGCAATTATTAAGTTTAATAAGCATTTTATTATTTCTGCTCCTAGAATAGATGAACTGTTTATGTTTGATGTGTCTCAAAACATGCTACAAACTTCAGAACTTAATAACATTGATCAATCACGTAAGAGAAAACGAATTTCGAAATTGAGTAAAGCCTACTTATGACACTTACGTCTAGGTCATATTAATATAAATAGGATCTCACGGTTGGTTTCTGATGGACCTTTGAGTTCATTGAAATTGGAGGCACTTCCGACTTGTGAATCCTGTTTAGAAGGAAAAATGACCAAGAGACCTTTTTCTTCCAAAGAAAATAGAGCCGGTAATAAGTTAGAATTAATTCATTCTGATCTGTGTGGTCCTATGAATATACAAGCAAGAGGTGGTTTTGAGTATTTTGTGACTTTCACAGATGATTACTCAAAATATGGCTATATTTATTTGTTGCGCCGTAAATCTGAATGCTTTGACAAATTCAAGGAATTTACGATAGAAACGGAAAAACGACATAATAAACATATCCATACATTACGATCTGATCGTTGTGGTGAATACCTTTCTGCGGAATTCATTAAGTACTTATCAGAATCAGGAATTACATCTCAATATTCTGCTTCGGGAACACCACAACAAAATGGTGTGGCAGAGCGGCGAAATAGAACTCTTATGGAAATGGTTAGATCAATGTTAAGTTATTGAGATTTGCCTTTTTCCTTTTGGGGGTATGCATTAGAAACAACAAATTATATTCTGAACTTGGTTCCTTCAGAGTCAGTACCTTTAACCCCATCTGAATTGTGGAGTGGGTGCAAGCTTAGTCTACGGCATATTCGGGTTTGGGATTGTCCAGCACATGTGCTAAAAGGGAAAACTAATAAACTGGAATCTCAGACAGAAGTGTGAATTTTTATTGGATATCCAAAAGGTACTAAGGGAGGTTTATTTTACTGTCCTCATGAACAGAAGGCAGTTGTCTCGACAAATGCCAGATTTCTGGAAGCGGACTATTTAATGAACCATGTTCCTAGAAGTAAACTCGTTTTACAGGAATTGAGCAATAGAATAACGAATAATGAAACACAACAAGAACATATTCCGAAAACCGTTATTGACATACCACTGCATCCACGTAGTGGGAGAAATGTCAATAGGCAAGAGGTTGCACAAGAGCAAACACTTGACATTACACTACCTCAAAGTAGTGGGAGTAATGTTGAGCAACATGCAATTGTGGAGGAAACAGTTCAGGGTAATGTCGAGCAGCCTGAAATTGTGCAGGACGACGTTCAAGGTGTTCAGAATTTAGTTCCAAATATAGCGGATCCTGTAGTGACTGTTCATCGTAGTGGGAGAATTATTAGAAAACCTTTACGGTTTGCGCTCTTGGGAGAATCATATGATAGAATCCCTGAGGAGCCTAATACAGAACCCCTTAATTACGCCGAAGCAATACAGGACAAAGATGCTGAAATGTGGATTGCTTCTATGAAATCTAAAATGGAGTCTATGTACTCTAATCAAGTCTGGGATCTTGTAGAACCACCTGCGGGAGTCAAACTCATTGGTTGTAGATGGATCTATAAGAAAAAGAGAGGTGTGGATGGAAAAGTACAAACTTTTAAGGCAAGGCTTGTTGCGAAAGGGTTTACTCAAAAAGAAGGAATTGATTATGAGGAAACTTTTTCGCCGGTAGATATGCTTAAATCCATTAGGATTATCTTAGCCATTTCTGCTCATTATGATTATGAGATTTGGCAAATGGATGTCAAGATGGCTTTCCTAAATGGAAGTCTTGATGAGTGCATTTATATGGCACAACTAGTAGGTTTCATAGAAAGTGGCAATGAAAACATGTTTTGTAAACTTAAGAAATCCATCTATGGATTGAAACAGGCATCTAGGGCATGGAATACTTGTTTTGACAATTCGATTAAGACTTTTGGTTTTGATCAATATGAAAATGAGTCATGCATCTATAAAAAATGGGACGGAGACAAAGTAGCATTTTTGATTCTGTATGTAGATGACATTTTGCTTGTAGGGAATAGTGTGAGCATGTTGAATTCTGTTAAGGAGTGGCTGTCCTCGCATTTTGATATGAAAGACTTAGGAGAAGCGGCTTATATCCTTGGGATCAAGCTTATGCAAGATCGCAGACAAAGGATAATAGGCTTATCTCAAGCGCTTTATATTGACACTATTCTTGCAAGGTTTAGCATGCAAAATTCCAAAAAGGGATTCCTTCCTTTTAGGGATGAAATTACTTTATCAAAGGATCAGTCACCCAAAATGGCTGATGAGATAGAGAGAATGAAGGCGATCCCTTATGCTTCTACTGTAGGGAGTCTTATGTATGCTATGTTGTGCACTAGACCTGATATTTGCTTTGCTGTTGGCATGGTTAGCAGATTTCAAGCATATAATCAAGTACCTGAAAAGGACTAGGGATTACATGCTTGTGTTTCACTCTGACAATCTTGTACCGATTGGGTATACAGATTCAGATTTTTAGTCAGATAGAGATTCTAGAAAGTCTACCTCAGGATATGTGTTTACTTTAGGAGGTGGAGCCATAGTTTGGAGGAGTATCAAGCAATCATGTATTGCTGATTCCACCATGGAAGCTGAATATGTGGCTGTCTCTGAGGCGGCTAAGGAGGCTGTTTGGCTCGGTAACTTTCTGAAAGAGCTTGGAGTGGTTCCTTCGGTTCAAGCGCCACTCACACTTTATTGTGACAACAGTGGTGCGGTTGCAAACACGAAAGAACCACGAAGCCATAAAAGAAGTAAGCATATTGAGAGAAAATATCACTTGATTCGGGATATAACTCAAAGAGGTGATGTGAGAGTTTTGAAGATTGAGTCGAAGAATAATTTGGCGGACCCATTTACAAAGGGCTTAACTCAGAAGGTCTTTGATAAGTGTGTAGAAGAAATGGGTGTTAAAATTGTACATGCATGGTTATGAGTCTAAGTGGGAGATTGTTATGATATACTATTAACCATGTTGGTTTAAGTTATAGTATTATTTTTACATCCCATGTAAAGACTATTTATTTTATTAATTTAATAAAGTATTTGTTTAAATAGATTATTATGTTGACATGTGTGTCCTTTACTTATATAATAGGCAATTTTGTGCATGGAGTTATTTAACTCATGCACGGAAGATTAAAATTGTCGGTTCTTATAAGTTATAAATTAAAGTTCACAATCAAAGATGAAGTAGGACAAACATCTTGATGATTGTAGCACAAGATTAAAATATAATTTGATCTTAATTATGGGAGTGGTAATATTTCAACTTCTTGTGCTAGTACATTTCGTATGTATTGAACGGACCAAGTAGAGATGTTTGTTTATGTTCTGAATATTAATAAACAACTTCTCTAGTCCATTACATGTACTTATACTCTTAATCTTGATATAATTATTATGATCTATGTAGTTTGATTTATTATTTTAATCTATTAAAAGTTGAGACTCTATTACGGGTCAATATATTCCTAATAGATTGGATAATGAAAAATCACTTAGTGAAATAATAATTAGTTGATAGAACAATGTCTCGGATTTGAGATAGAAGACACCCCTATATTGTTGCTTATAAGTTTTCACGTGTGAACCCTGCAGATGGATTTAGTATCCGTCATGTGAAATAAGTTGAGCGTAGTACTATAGGATTGAGTTAGTCAATAAATTAAATTTTCAGAAAAAATTGATTTAATTGATTGGTGTCAGTAATTCTAACATGGGGAGTTAAATAAGATGTAATGGTAGATTTCGTAGTTAATATCGAGGAGTGCAATTACAGATTTTTAGTGGAATGATTTGTAATTTATTATGATATGGTAATTCATTCA
Source organism: Capsicum rhomboideum (assembly GCA_031232105.1). Lineage (NCBI taxonomy): Eukaryota > Viridiplantae > Streptophyta > Magnoliopsida > Solanales > Solanaceae > Capsicum > Capsicum rhomboideum. Next base: position 35,959,475 of record CP124719.1, read on the forward strand.
TTTGCGAATTAATATCATAATTGGAAGCCTCAGTTAATAAATCTGCGGTCCCTGCTACACCTGATTAACTAAACGATTTTGAAAAGAAAAGGATTTTGTGGAAGAAGTGATATTGTTTTGCAAGTCTTCTATAAGGAATGAATGTAACTTAATACCAATAAATAAAGAGCTAAAAACGTTTTGTACTTAATGGATTATTAAGGCTGAAAAACTTTTTTGTACTTAATAGTGGTATTAAGGTGACATAAAATCTGAAAACTTTTTTGCCTCTTCCTCTACCTTCTTCAATGGGGTTATAGGATTAAATAGGGGCTTGGTTTTCAGAAGTTTATTCATTCATTATTCTCCTTAGAAAATCAGAGAACTTGTCCACACAAGTGTTGTTTAGAAAAGGTTAATCAGGAAGTGGTAGAAGGCAGCAGACCTGGAGATCAAGGTGATAAACGAATTGTGCAAAAGCTTCAACAGGTATGTATAGTTTTTCAAGAATTTCAATTTGCAATTTACATTATTATGTTGTTGTGTAAGTGTATGATCCGTGACTTTATGCTTTCACTGCGTATATGAATTATACGTTCTAGCAGTACTAACATTTGGCAAAAGCAAGTTTCGCTAATTCAATCAATTGCATGAGAATTAAACATCAAAACTCTCATAGAAAAACTTTCACTAAATACCATGAATTCTTTAAAATAGTAAATGAATTCTTTTTTAAAATATTAAAGAGAGAAGGAAAATATTATACACAAATTTTGAAAACGCCTAGATAAATATAAGCGGACCAGATGCTGGTGACCCCAAAGGTGAGAGGACATGGACACAAGAGAGCATTGTAAGATTCTACATAGAAAATATAAGTTTTTCGGTCCAGGTAGCCACTTTGACAGTAAAATTGTACATTGATTTAACTATCTAGGCTTAACAAATAATATATTTATTTAACATAAATATATGTCACAAAACTCTAAATTACAGAACAATAAAGCATATAAATGTCTCGATCCGTTTTTGGAGTCATGATGGCACCTACCATAAGCCACCAGTAGGTTAGCCAAACCGTAGCCCGAAACGACAAGTAATAGGCTAAATGGTGGAAGACAGGATAAATACTGGGAAATAAGCATAAAATAAGATCGAAGGCGATATAAATATGAATACGATCCTAAAATGCCAAACTGAAAAGAGGAAGAACAAAATAAACATCCCACAACCTAGTAAGGCCAGTACAAGAGCCACTAATCAAAAGAATAAGAGTACTAATAGTATCAATATACAGATAGTCAGATAGTCTCGAACGTAAAGACTGTCCCAAAATCTAAGAGGGAGAGGGGATCAGCTCCGGCTCTGAAAGCTCACCCTATCTCCGGATCCTGTAAGCAAGCTGGAAGGAATATCAGTGACGGCGACTCGTACTCAGATCTGCATCAAAAAAGGATGCAGAAGTGCAGTATGAGTACCAAAACAACGGGTACTCAGTAGGCATCATTGGCCGACTGAGCTAAATCATAATAAAAGCATAATAAAATACGAGAATGTAAGCTAAGTCATGGGGAAAGAGGCAGACCTGAGATTATGCTCCAACATAGGAAAATAAATAAGTAAACACACGATACCGAAATTAAAGTAAACTAATTATAACCTAACTAGGCCCCCATAAGACTAGAAGGTGCAAACAAGAGAAGACTAACCCAAACGAGCCTCCATAAGCCCGATGGATACAATCAAGAGGAGATCTATAGACACTAAGCATGATATAACCAACCAGTACTCCCATATCCGTGAAATCAGTCGAACTAAGCAATACCGGACACAACCAAATTCGCAATACCATAGATGAACCATAAAATGCCAGACTCGAACCGGAATTTAATACCATAATCATATCATAGATGTCGGACTCAAACCGGTCTTTAACACCATAACCATCTTATAGATACCGGACTCGAACTGGTCATTAACACCATAACCATATTATAGATGGCGGACTCGAACAGGTCTTTAACACCATAACCATATTATAGATGTCGGACTCAAACTGGTAGGGTAGTATCAATAGAGAATAGTAATTGCCGGACTCCAACTGGTATAATTGTACCATATTTAAATAGTAGAAGGCCGAACTTAAACCGGTATAATAAGGTAAGGTTACAATAACTTGCCTAGCCCCAAACTAGGAAAATTCTATGTAGCCTAAGGTTCAAAATTAATTGTAATGTTGCGAACGAAGGCCTCCTAAGTTTACAAGGAGCTAAAAGAGATTGCACAACCTAAAAGAGGGCCGACGGGGCCGCTTCTAAACCTGAAAGTCTATACTAAGGCGATTACTATCCAAAAATGACTAAGTCTCTAAAATTCCACTACAAGCTATTACATAAGTCAAAATAAAGCCTAAAAGCATCATTTTACTTAAAGGAAGGGTAAAAGGGTCGATTCTACCTCTGAAACGACTCACAAATTGGCCAAATAAATCAAATTTCACTAGCTAAGAAACCAAACTGTAATTTCCAACCTAAAACTAGCACAATATCATACTAATACTACAATAAAGCTCAATCTATACGCAAGGTAAGCCTAGCCTAACTGGACGTCAAAGAATGCTCGATAAAGTTCGCTAAATTGGGGCTTTTCCTTTCCAAGAAGCCTCCGCATGATACCACGCTATCAAAATAACAATCTACTCGTTAATATGAGAATAATAAAACCCATATTGCATATAAATACTTCGGGTACAAAATCGAGCTAAAAATCTGATGTGGGACCCGCTTATGGAATCATAAATTTGAAACCGTCAAAATGTCCCTCAAGGCTCAAGGATCATTTAACCTCAAGAATGGGTAAATTCCAAGCTCCAAAACATCCAAAATCAACCCATTATTGAATTATGGATTTAAACCTAAAACGAAGAATTTATCGAGAAATTAGACGGAACTTACAAGGATTAAGACGAGGAAAATGACTTTGGCGAACTCTCCAACCTCCCTTGATCACACAAGAATTGCCTCCCCTCTCTCACTATCTCTCTAGGGCTTTAATGCTCTTAACACTTCGAGAAAAATGTGAGAAAAATGGGTAAAAGGGGATTAAATACACTGCAGGTGCCGCTTAAGCGCCCGCTTGACCACTTAAGTGGTCGCCGCTAAAGAGGCACACTACCGCTAAAGCAGCACACTAAAGCTAATGCAGTCCATGGACCAGGACGACCTCCGCTAAAGCAGACCAAACGCCGTTTAAACAGTGTCCGCTAAAGCGGTAAGGTCTCTGCTTAAGTGGACCATTGGGGACTACTGCTAGCCTCTAATGCGGTGCCCAGGCTGCTAAAGAAACCTCCGCTTAAGCTATTGCACCAGCTATGACTTGGTTTTTGCCAAGTCTCCAACGCATCCTCGGGATTCATTTGGAATTCTGTGAATGCAAACAAACTATGCTACCTATCAAATTTGATATTCCGGACTCAATGGTGCTATTAAAATTTCTATCTGGGGTCATTCCCGATAGCCAAATTTGAACAACAAAGACTTCAAAATAGAGAATTGGCTCTAAAAATGAACTGCCCGGTAATCGAACCTTCAGCTCTAGCAAGTCATAAATAACTTGGGGAAGCTATGGGAAAGCTCTAAATGCTTAAAAAATATGGCCATACAGAAATGACCAGAAGCTTCATTACAATATCCACTACTAAAAACACTTTTGTCTGCGAAAGTGAAAGGTCAAGAAGTACCTGAAGGCTCGAACAGGTGGGGATACTGAGTCCGCATCTCACTATCGATCTACCAGGTAGCCTCCTTAACTGGACGGTGCCTCAACTGAACCTTAACCACTAGAATCTCTCTAGAGCGCAACCGCCTGACATCCCTGGTTAAAATAAGGACTGGCTCCTTCACGAATGTCAACCTCTCGTCCAACTGAACTGTGTCCCAGCGAAGTACATGCAACTCATACGGGATGTAATGCTGCAACATAGATACATGGAAAATCGGATGAACAACTGAGAAGTCTAGGGGCAAGGCCAATTCATAAGCTACCTCCCCAACCGTCCAAAGTATATCGAATGGACCAATATACCGGGGGCTGAGCTTACCCTTCTTCCCAAACCTCATCATGCCCTTCATAGGCAATACATGGAGGAAAACCTGGTCACCCACTCCAAACTTTAAGGCATGAAGTCTACGATCAGTATAGCTCTTCTGCCTACTCTGGACTACCCTCAACCTATCCTGGATCACCCGCACCCTATCCAATGACTCATGAAGCAGGTCAGTACCATGGGGGCTAATCTCTGAAGTCTCAAAATAGCTAATCAGAGACGACAACGCCTACCATATAATGCCTCAAATGGTGCCATCTCAATACTCGAATGGTAGCTATTATTATTACCGAACTCTACTAAGGCTAAGTGTTGCTCCCATTGACCTCCAAAGTCCATCACTCAAGCGTGGAACATGTCTTCTAAGACCTGAATAGTATACTCCGACTGTTCGTCGGTCTGGGGATGGAATGCGGTGCTAAGATCAACCTGAGTGCCCAAATCCTCCTAAAAAGTACGCCAGAAGCTAGAAGTGAATATAGAGCCTCTGTTTTAAATAATGGACACTGGCATTCCGTGAAGGCGAACTATCTTATGAACATAGATACGGGCTAACCTTTTGGCACTGAAGAAAACCAGAATTCAGATGAAATGAGTCGATTTGTTCAACCGATCTACTATGACCCAAATACTATCGAAACCACGGGAAGTATAAGGTAAACCAGTCACAAAGTCCATAGTAATGCATTCCCATTTCCACTAAAGAATGGGAAACCTCTAAAGTAATCCACTCGATCTCCGATGCTCAACCTTTACCTACTGACAACATAGGCAACGAGCTACAAAGTCTGCTATATCTCTCTTCATGCCACTCCACCAGTAATGCTGTGTCAAGTCTCTAAACATCTTGGCTGTCCCAGGGTGAATAGAATATCTGGAGCTATGATCCACCTGCAATATCAATTGAATCAAGCCTTCAACCCTCGAAATACAAATGTGGCCATCAAATCTCAGAATGCCATCTGAATCTAAGGTAGCCCGACTGGACTCACCCCTCAGAATCTGATCACAGAGGCCAAAAAGTCTACTGTCCTTAAACTGGCGACTCCAAATCTGCTCAAGTAAGGTAGACCTATCCTCTATGCTAGCAAGAATCCTCCTAGGGTTTGAAACATCAAGTCAAATCATCAAGTTAGCTAAGGACTGAATGTCCCAAGCCAATAGTCGCTCTAAAACTGAAATAGAGGCCAAACTGCCCATACTCACATCCTTTCAGCTCAAGGCATCCGCTACCATGTTCGCCTTGCCCGGATGGTAAAGAATAGAGATGTCATAGTCCTTCAACAACTCAATCCATCTACATTGTCTAGACTTTAGCTCTCTCTGAGTCATAAGGTTCTGAAGACTATGATGGTCAGTGTAGATCTCGCAATGAACACCATACAAGTAATGCCTCCAAATCTTAAGTGCGAAAACTACCGCCGCCAACTCCAAGTCATGGGTGTAGTTGCGCTCAAGAACCTTAAGTCACCTCGACACATAAGTAATAACTCAGCCCTACTGCATTAGAACACAACCCAAACCAACACCAAAAGCATCACAATAAAATGTATACCCATCGCACTCAACAGCAAGAGTCAATATATGAGCTGAAGTGAGCATCTCCTTGAGCTTCCGAAAGCTCAACTCACACTCAATGGACCACTGTAAAGGAACCTCCTTCCTAGTAAACCTAGTCATAGGAGATGCAATAGAAGAAAAAACCTTAACAAATCGCCTGTAGTAACCTGCCAAACCAATAAAGCTACAAACCTCAATTGGAAATGCAGGTCTGGCCCAATCAGTAATAGCCTCTATTTTTGCTGGATCCACCATAATCTCATCCTTAGATACCATATGTCCTAGAAATGTAACAGAATTGCTCCAAAACTCACACTTTGAGAATTTGGCATAAAGCCTGTGATCTCTCAAAGTCTGAAGCACAATCCTCAAATGCTGCTCGTGCTCCTCCCTGCTCCTCGAATACACCAATATGTCATCAATGAAAACAATCACAAAAGAGTCCAAATAGGGCCTGAAAACTTGATTCATCAAATCCATAAACGCTACTGGGAAATTGGTCAACCCAAAAGACATCACTAGGAACTCATAATCGCCATACCAAGTCTTGAAGGCTATCTTAGGGATGTCCTCAGCCCGAATCCTTAACTGATGGTAACCTGATCTCAAGTCAATCTTAAATCGCCGCACCCTGAAGCTGGTCAAATAAATTGTCAATGCGAGGCATATGATACTTATTCTTCATGGTCACCCTATTCAACTGCCTATAGTCAATACACATACACATAGAACCATCTTTTTTCTTCACGAACAAGACTGGAACACCCTAAGGTGACACGTTCGGTCTAATAAAACCCTTACCCAACAAATCTTGGAGATGAAAATTCAACTCCCTAAGCTCAGCAGGAGCCATACGGTAAGGTGCCATAGAAATAGGCCGGGTGCCCAGCTCAAGATCAATAAAGAACTCACTATCACTCTCAGGAGGAAGGCCGCCAGGTATGTCAGTAGGGAAAACATCAAGAAAGTCATGGACTATAGGAACAGAATTAAGCGAAGGACTCTTCGTGCGGACATCAGGGATATAAATAAGATATGATTCGCAGCCCCTGAACACCAATCTCCTAGCCTGAATATAAGAAATAATCTTTGTTGGTGCATGGCTAAAAGAACCCTACCACACAAACGAGGGTACGCCAAGCATGGCCAAGGTAACGGGCTTGCTAAAATAATCCAAAACCGTATGATAAGGGGATAACCAGTCCTTGCCCAGAATCACATCAAAGTCCACCATGTCTAACAAAATAAGATGAGCCTGAGTATCAAACTCTCGAACGGTCATAAAACATGATCTATAAAACTGATCACCTACTAAATAATCACCCACAATAGTAGATACACACAATGGGACAGATAAAGGCTCTCAAGACAACTCTAACCATGCTGCATAATAAGCAGAAACATATGAATAAGTCGATCCTGGAGCAAATAAAGCAACATCCGACTGACGCCACACTGAAATTATACCTGTAATAAAAGCATTCGAAGACTCTACCTCTGACCTACTAGGTACAACATATAAATTACCTCGCCCGCCACCTACCTGGGTGTATGACCTACCACCCATCCTACCTTCCTGAGAAGCTCCTCGAGAACCCTGGGGGCCACCCCTACAACCCTGAGCACCACCTCTAGCTGGAGGCCGCACAGATCTGATCGGCTGAACACTCTGAGTTGCAGGCTGAATTATCTCACGCTGGGGAAACTCCCTAGAGAAATGACCAATCACTCCATAAGTATAGCAAGGCCCATAATACCACTCTGTCCAGAAGGTACGGCTGACCCAAAATAGCCACCTTGGCTAGAAGATCCAGAATATGCACCCTTCGTAGACTGACCACTACTCTAGCTAGGATAATCACTGAAGTTGGACTGACCTCCGTCAGTAATCTGGAGTGCTACATGAACGGGCCTACTGGACTGACCCTAGGGCTGGAAAGACTGATGTGGAGGGTACCTACCCTAAGAATCTCTACCTTTAAACTGTGAGCAGCTATAGCTCCCACTGAAACTACCCTGATGACATGGTCACTTATCGCTGGCCCCTTGGGCCTCGCGATTCATCTCTTCTATAGTGCGGGCATGCTAAAAAATCTCAATGAAAGACCCACCAGCAGCAACAAAACTCTGAGTATCCATGCGAAGAGGAAATCTCAGTCCCCTAACATAACACCGGAACCTTTCATACTTAGTAGGCAAGATCGTAGTAGCATGTCTGGCCAACTTGTGGAACCGTGCCTCATACTCAACCACTAACATAGAGCTCTGTTGTAAGCTGGTGAACTGATCCCTCATGCGCTCACGATGGCTGCGAGGCATATACTTCTCCAAGAAAGTCTCGGAGAACTGAGTCAATGTCATAGGGGGAGATCCAGTTGGCCTGGAATCAAGATAACCTCTCCACCAATATCTAACTTTCGAGTCCAACTGAAAAGTGTAATCAACCCTAAGAGCCTCAACTAGGCCCAAATTATGGAGCCTATCTTCGTAAGCAGTCAAAAACTCAAATACGTCCTTGCCTGGAGCCCCTGTAAACCTCGATGGAGTCAATCTCAGAAATCTACCCAACATCTTCTGCTCCTCAACAGACATAGCAGGCTGGGTGGCTGCCGGCTGGGTAACTAGTGGTGCTGGAGGGATCTTAACTCTAGGAGCCGCAACATCTAGACCACTCTGATCTGCAGACTATGCACCATCAGATGGTGCACCACAAACTAATCCCAATAACTGGACCAAGGCATCTCTGAGCAATGAAGAAGAAATAAACCCCGGTGGCGCCTGGGCTGCCCCCTAGCCCACCAATGGCTGGGATGGCAAAATCTCTGGCTCGGGAGAAATAGCAAGATCTAGTGATGGCTCCCTATCCTGACCCCTAGCTGGGGCTGCAACTCTAGCATGGCCTGGACCTCTGGGTTGGCCATGTCCTCTAGAGGGTGTACTAGTCGCAGGCTTAAGATCCTTGTCGTCTGTAGTAGTAGCGTACGTCCTGACCATCTGCGAAAGAGTAAAACGATGAGAACCGTAGAAACCAACACAAACTCAACGCACGAAACAAATAAGGAAATTGAAGTCATCCTAAGAATGTCTTATAGCCTCCCGTAGATAAGACACAGACGTCTTTGCTCCAATCCGTGGAACTCTACAATACACTTGATCTTGTACCAACAATACCAGTGAACCTAGGCTCTGATACCAATTTATCACGACCCATTTTCGGAGTCATGATGACACCTACCATAACCCACCAGTAGATAAGCCAAACCGTAGCCTGGATTGACAAGTAATTGGCTAAATGGCAGAAGATGGAATAAGTATTAGGAAATAAGCATAGAATAAGATCGAAGGCGATATAAATATATATACGAACCTAAAATGCCAAACGAAAAAGAAGAAGAACAAAAGAAACATCTCACGACCTAGTAAGGCCATTAAAAGAGCCACTAATCAAAAGAATAAGAGTACTAGTAGTATCAATATACAGATAGTCTCGAATGAAAAGACTGCTCCAAAATCTAGGAGGGAGAGAGGATCAACTCTGGCTCTGAAAGCTCACCCTATCTCCGGATCCTATAAGCAAGCTGGAAGGAATATCAGCGACGGTGGCTAGTACTCAGATCTGTATTAGAAAAGGATGTAGAAGTGCAGTATGAATACCATAACAATGGGTACTCAGTAGGTATCATCGGCCGACTGAGCTAAATCATAATAAAAGCATAATAAAATGCGAGAATGTAAGCTAAGTCAATGGGAAAGGGGTAGACCTGAGATCATGCTCCAACACAGGAAAATAAATAAGTAAAAATGCGATACCAAAATTAAAGTAAACTAATTATAATCTAACTTAGGCCACCATAAGTCTATAAGGTGCAAACAATAAAAGACTAACCCAAACGAGCCCCCATAATCTCGATGGCTACAATCAAGAGGATATGTATAGACACTAAGCATGATATAACCAACCAATACTCCCATATCCGTGAAACCAATCATACTATGCAATATTAGACACGAATCGGATTCGCAATACCATAGATGAATCATAAAGTGCCAGACTCGAACCGGTCTTTATCACCATAACCATATCATAGATGCCAGACTCAAACCGCTCTTTAACACCATAACCATGTTATATATGTCAAAATCAAATCGGTCTTTAACACCATAACCATATTATAGATATTGGACTCAAACCGGTCTTTAACACCATAACCATATTATAGATGCCGGACTCGAACCGATCTTTAACACCACAACCATATTATAGTTACCGCACTCGAATAGGTCTTTAACACCATAACCATATTATAGATGCCGAAATTAAATCGGTATAATTGTACCATAAATAAATAGTAGAAGGCCAGACTTGAACTAGTATAATAAGGCAAAGTTACAATAACTAGCCTAGCCCCGAACTAGGTAAATGTTATGTAGCCTAAGGTTCAAGATTAACTGTAATATTGCAAACAAAGGCCTCCTAAGTCTACAAGGAGCTAAAAGATATTGCACAACCTAAAAGAGGATCGACTGGGCCCGCTTCTAAAACTGAAAGTCCATAATAAGGTGATTACTACCCGAAAATGACTTAAGTCTCTAAAATTTCATTAGAAGATATTACTTTAGTCTAAATAAAGCCTAAAAAAATCATTTGACTTAAATAAAGGGTAAAAGGGTTGATTCTAACTCCGATGTAGCTCACAAATCGGTCAAATAAACCAAACTTCACTAACCAAGCAACCAAACCACAATTTCCAACCCAAAACTAGCACAATATCATACTAATACCATAATAAAGCTCAATCTATAAGCAAGGTAAGCCTAGCCTACCTGGATGTCAAAGAATGCTTGATAAAGTCCGCTAAATTGGGGCTTTTCCTTTCCAAGAAGCGTCCATATGATGCCACGCTATCAAAATAACAATCTACTCATTAATACGAGAAAAATGATACCCGTACTTCATATAAATGCTTCGGGTCCAAAATTGAGTTAAAAATCCCATGTGGGGCCCGCTTCCAAAACCATAAATTTGAAATCATCAAAAATATCCGTCAAAGCTCAAGGATCATTTACCCTCAAGAATGGGTAAATTCCAATCTCTAAAATATCCAAAATCAACCCATAATTGAATTAGGGATTTAAACCTAAAACGAAGAATTTATCGAGAAATTAGACAGAACTTACAAGGATTAATACGAGGAAAATGGCTTTGATGAACTCTCCAACCTCCCTTGATCACCCAAGAATCGCCTCCCCTCTCTCACTATCTCTCTAGGGCTTTAATGCTCTCAACACTTAGAGAAAAGTGGGTAAAAGGGTATTAAATGCACTGAAGGTGCCGTTTAAGCGCCCACTTGACCACTGAAGCAGTCGCTGCTAAAGCAGCACACTACCGTTAAAGCGGTCCATGGACCAGGCCGACCTCCACTAAAACAGACCAAACATCGCTTAAGTGGCGTCCGCTAGAGCGGTAAGGTCTCCGCTTAAGCGGACCATCGTGGAATAGTGCTAGCAGCTAAAGCGGTGCCCAGACCACTAAAGCAACCTTCACTTAAGTGGCCAAAGGCCCGCTTAAGCAGTTGCACCAGCTGAAGGCATGCACCAGCTATGACTTGGTTTTTGCCAAGTATCCGATACACCCTCAGGATTCGTTCGGAATTCCGTGAATGCAAACTAACTAAGCTACCCTATCAATTTTGACATTTCAGACTCAACGGCGCAATTGAAATTTTCATTCGGTGTCGTTTACCTAAAGTTTAGGTCCGGTAGCCAAATTTGAACGACGAAAACTTCAAAATAGAGAATTGTCTCTAAAAACCAAACAAATTGCCTGATAACCGAACTGTCAGCTCCAGCAAGTCATAAATAACTTGGGGAAGCTATGGTAAAGCTCTAAATACTGAAATTATGTGGAAATACAGAAAATGACCTGGAGGGTCATTACAATAAATTATAGTCAAATGTGAAATAGAATTTATTTCGTAGGCTACAAGATTTTAAAACATAAATTATTCGTTGTATTTTGAATATATTGGAAAGGATATCTTGAGACTTGAAACATGTATCTTACCTATATCCTCTTCAGTTCCACTTTGTGGAACTACATTGCATATGTTGTTGTATAACGATAATATAATGATCAGCTTCCACACACCATAGATTATCCCACCAGATATCTATTAAAAATAAAAAAAATATCTTTAAAATAATTTCATCCTCATCGTTCTGCAAATCCTCAAGGACCCTATCTTTAATATTCAGAAACATAAGAGTACCAGTAATTTGAATTTTCGTTAACCACTTAAATCTGGAGAAGCGAGGTTTCCGATGAGACTCTTGTCATGTCGGATTACCATTGCAAACTTGTTTGTTAAAGGGACAGAGAATGTTTAATAGTGATAAGATACTACAAAAGGGGATGTTTGAATTTTGAGTAATGGTAAAGAGGATGTAGAAAGAAAAAGTGGCAACTCTTCACTGGAAAAAGGTTAGGAATAGTTCTTTTCTTCTTAACAAACTAACGAAGCGTTGCTTCTTTTGGTAAACAATTTATAGTTTTCTAATTGTCGGGTTAGATAACAAATACATGTAGATACAAACAAATACGTGAAAAATGTAAAACTTGCTGCTGCAAAAGAGAGAACATCAGAGCTGCAAGAGACAGTGTAATTTATTTTTATGGCCGAGAGATTTAAGTTTGAAAGTATGCATTTTCTTCAAAACAGGTGTTGAACCATTGCTTCTCTCTGATTTTTTGGGGCTGCTGAACCATTGTTTGGTAATAATTAGTTTTTTTTAATTAAGAAATTTAAGTTAATAAGAAGGGTATTTTAATAATTTCACTTTTAGGTTAGGGAGTTCATGATTTTAAGGTTGTATAGATATAGATTAATATTGAAATTCAAATATCTTCTAAATATTTCATCTATTGTTATAAATTAGTAATATTTTTAAAAATAAAAAAAATGGAAAAGTCTTTCTTGAAATGACAAAATGTACATTTTGTTATAAACCTAATTTGATTTGGAGTGAATGTCTATTCCTTGGGAGAAAAGGATCAAATTAATTCTCTCCTACAAATAGAGGGGCCTCTTCATTGTAATTCATCCTTTAAGAGAAATAAGAATTATTGTCTCTTCTCTCCCTTATTATTTTTTGTCTTTTCTTTATTAGTTCATAACACGTTATCAACGATACTGCTTCAATCAGGAAATTTTATTTTAACGTTTCGTCAAAGTGGTAAGTGTATACCTAATTGACACAAATATCTAGTTTTATGTGTTTATTATTTCAACTCCCTGGCACGGTACTAATGTCGCATGAAGTTTCTTGTCGTAGAGTTTATTCCTAATATATGGAGAAAATCTTAAAGTTAAGAAGCTTGTTTAGTTAATGCTTATTTGAAATTGACAATTTTCTTGGTCCCTTTAGCAGATGTACTAATTGTCAAATTATGTGAGAAAAAACGAAAAGATCCAAGACTAAGTTTGAATAGTCATACTTGAATCTGACCATGTGATCATTCTATTTTGTTTTAAAAGGGTCCTAAAATTTCCTTTGTTCTTTTCTCTATTACACGTGAATCATTGAACAATTTTTTCCCTTCTTTCTTTTCTCTATTACTGGAGCAGTTACAGCTTACGGAGGACGTGACCCTTGATAGAAAGGTGTGGAGGATGAGAATTAGGATAGAGGGTTAGTGGGTAGGAGTGCGTCCGTAATAGTAGGGAGGAATGCTTTGTTTGTATCTGTGCCTGTAGTTTCTTGTTTGTGGTGTTTTGGTGATGTTTGTGATTTTGAATAGATAGTTTATAGTATTATTCTTTGGGTGTCTTATTTTTTTTATTATCTAGCGGTGTGTTATCCCATTTTGTTGTTTGTTTTATGTTTTTTGTTTGTTATACTGTTATTTATCCTGAGCCGGGGGTCTATCGGAAACAACCTCTCTACTTCATCTGAGGTAGTGGTATGGACTGCGTACACTTTACCCTCTCCAGACTCCACTTTGTGGAAATACACTGGGTATGTTGTTGTTGTTGCTCTTTTCCCTAATACATGTGAATCATTGAACAATTTTTTTTTTTTGTGGAGATATTTTTGTTTGCCTAAAGATTTGATGCAGTTATTAAAGTTAGGGAAAAGACTCAAATATGTCATCAAACTATTGAAAATGGCTCATCTATGTCATCCGTTATAAGTTTGGCTCATCTATGCCACTGCCATTACAGAAAAGTTTATTTGTGCCATTATTTTGCAACGGTGATTTTGCAAAACTATTTTTGCCACATGACCTCTTATTAGAAGTCCACGTCACCAAATCCAAAATCAACCAATATTACTTAAATCAAAATAAAAAATAATACCCATTAAAATAAAGCCCGACACAATTAATGGGTTTGATTTTTATTTTTAATTAGTCCGATTTTTATTTTTAATAAGTCCAATTTTATTCTAACTGTGTGGATCAAATTTCATTTTAATGAGACCGATTTTTAATTTTTAATTTTGAGTAATATTGATTGATTGGGATTTGGTAATGTGGACTTCTAATAAGAGGCCATGTGACAAAAATAGTTTTGAAAAAATCACCGTTACAAAATAATGGCATGAATAAACCTTTCTGTAATGGTAGTGGCATAAATGAACCAAACTTTTAATGACAGTGGCATAGATGAGCCAAACTTATAACGGAAGGCATAGACGAGCCATTTCTAATAGTTCGATGACATATTTGAGCCTATTGTCCAGGTATAAATTTGCGTGGTGTATTTTATAAGATTCGTTGTGATTAAATTTATTTACGTCTACAGTCACTAGTAGTGATTAAATTTTATGGTGCCTCAGAACTCTTAAAAGCAACAATTTCTTTGAAGCCTGCTATACTATGAAAGATGGGCTAGAGAAAATTATCTATGTATGTCTTGATTTGCTCCTGAAATAGCAATATCTTAAAAGAGGTTCAAAGATATCACCAATTGATATACTTAAGGCATGTTCAAATTATTATATTCCATTCCTGAAGAATGAGAACTTTTGATAACTATCACAAATATAGATCTATTCCCCTGGGAGAATATGATAGTATTTAATAAAGTTTGTAAATACGAATGTGTTCTTAATTGTGAAGATATCACAATCTACCTCCAGAAGAGGTAGAATAATTTGATGATTGAATATCTCAAAGTTACTATGGTAAGAAACACGAATATGAAAAGTTACCTGAACATGATGAGATCACATGCCATAATAAACTAGGAGTTTATTGATATAAAATTCATGTCATAGTATACCAGAAGTTTACTAAAGCAAAAAGCATATGTCATGGTAAACTTGAAGTTTGCTAGTATAAATAAGTTAATAAATTAACATGAATGATTGTGACATCTTGAAGATGTGCATGTTTGGTATTAGACATATATTGAAGAACTAGAAGATTCTTCATGAATTTTTTATGTTGTTTGTTCTCATGATTAGATCAGCTAATGTTGGGATTGGATCCTTTAAATTCTGAAAAGTATAAAAGGTGAATATGGGCCCATTTACCTGTCATGTGATCTATTATGCACACATGTGCATTTATTGTCAACTGGCAGTTTGACATTTAGAAAATTGTTTGTGCAAAATAATTGAGTTAAGGGCACAACTTTGAGATTATGTAATCAAGACAATTCATCTTGATAATGTTGATTAATACCCAATCTGGTTTGGCGAATGTCTTAGATAAAAAGCTGGACCATTGCTTATGAGAATACAACTCCATATGTTGGTTGGTCTGAAATATGATATATTGCATATACTTGTATACATCAGATCAATAAATTATGATTAATTTTCCCCTCTTAATTAGTTCATGGTCAGGAACCAAATAGTTCCCATTTAGTAACTTTTGATGTGCGGTGTATGATTAATGGATACATCATGATGCACAAAGATGGATTCCTCAAAGAAGATAGAGGATATATGTTAGTTTTTCTAACATAAGGGAGAGATAACAAGAAGCTAAGAAATATGTTGTGAATTATCATTAGTACGATTCTCATTTCAAAATATAATTCAAGTTAAATGCCGAAAGTATTTATTGATCCAAATTTAATTTCATATTTCGGCTGCAAGTGCTCCTATTTAATGTCTGTGAAGTACAAAGTCGGTTCCAAAAACAAGAATCCTTGAAAAAGAAAAAGGAGCAAATGATCATAATAAAGAGGCAATGTGCTCTTGAAGAGCCTACGACATAACACTTCATGAAACCTCATGAGAGGTTTAGGTATGTAAGAAAAATAATGAAAGTAATGAGATCTCATTATGTTATGTCCCATTGCAAATCGATACAAATGATAAATTGTCGCCAATATCTTTAATACAATATGGCGCAATATTGTAAAAGATTATGAGGATCTGAATTCTACATTTAGTTAAGCATGCTGGCGTAGAAATATTTATCAAGTGACATGAAAGGATGCATCTTGGCAAGTATAAAGCTTATTTGATTTGCAGTCCAGACATTAGAATATGTCATGCATGAAATGCTGAATATTGTAACTTGACAAAATCTATATTAAAATTTCTGATGGACTCAAAATGCCTGAAGCATATAAAAGTTTTTGAAAAACTTGTTTATAATCCTTATAAAGGATAAATTTATGATTTGAATATTACTAAAACTCTTGAAGAATTTTAAAAAATAATAGATTATCTGCTAAAAGAAGTTGAAATGAGAAACATGCAGAATTAGATTGGTAATGAAGTACCATATCTTGTGTAATTGATGCATTTATACATCTTGTTATAACTATGAACATGATATAGTTTTACTCCTATATGGAGATACTGAAATAAGATCACTTTGATATAGCAAATGAAAGGCCTCATATGAATGTGTTTATGCTAACGAATATTGTCAAGTTTTTGAATATACAGGATATTATATGATCAATATAAGGGTTCGATACAGACATATTATCTATTATCAAGAAAGGAAGGGCTACTTTCATACCAAATTATTTTACATGACATTCAATTATGCTGAGTTAATAGGTATTTATGAAGCAAGCTGAGAATGTTTGCGACTGAGGTCAATATGATATATACATCTCATTCGAGAAAAATGTGCTTTGAAATATGATCGACAAATACCCACAATTTTATATGAAGATAATAAACCATGCATATTACAACTAAAGGGAGGATTCATAAAAGGAGATAGAACAAAGCACATTTCATCAAAACTTTTCTATACACATGATCTCCAAATGAATGGTGATATCAACATGCAACAAATTTATTCGGTATGGCTGATTTATTCACCAAGTCTCTATCAAATGCAACTTTTGATAAGATGGTGCACAGATTGGAATATAAAGATTCAAGTTTTGTATTGATGTTCCCATCAGGGGTAGTTAATACACGTTGTACTCTTTTTCCCTCACAAGGTTTTATCCCACTGGATTTTTCTTGTAAGATTTTTAATGAGGTAGTCAAAATGTGTATTATTAGAGATGTGTACTCCCAAGCTTACATTTTGAGGTAGGTTATGATTTAAATGTAGTTATAAATTTAGTTTAATTTTCGTGCCTATTCATGAGTTGAATAATTGTGAATTGGCCTTCAGGAATACTTGTGATTAGTGAATTGGTGTGGTAATTGATTTTTCATTCATTAAAGTAATGAATCTTGAAATTGGTTAAGTGTCTAAATACATTATGTTGTGGCATATTTGGTGCACTTCATCATATTATTGTAGATATTGGTTGAGATGTTCATACATTGTGATATTCGGAGGGTCGGGTACCACACTGGTACGTATTGCTTAAAACTTGATACTTGGAGGGCCGGGTACCACACTGGTACGGTAGATGGACTGAGCTCGTCCCCAGCAAGTTATGACTATTGGACATATAAGACCCTTTGGTATGTGTGTACACTTTCATGATCTGGTTGATGGTCATAATACATTGTTTCATATCATTCATTATCGACTTGTTATGGTTGGTTGGTATTAGTGTTGTGTTAACTAGAAGTAGCTTAAGGCTACTTGTGAAATGACTAGATAAATGAAGTAGTTTGATATGTTACACTTGAAATAATTAAAGGGTCTTAGGCTACAATGGAAGGGGGTATTTTATGTAATTAGTTAGGGGGACATTTTATGTAAGAGGGCATTTAGTTATAAATAGTTTGCTTCTATGGAGCATGGATGTGCTTTCCCCAAAATTGTACCATAAAAATGTAGGCCCATCTCTTTTTCCGAGTTAATTCCTCATATTGTCACTCAACTTAGGAAAATATTCCACTAAAGTCATTTATCTTTTTTTAATTCCAATAATGTCATTCAAGTTTGTGTATTTTCCTTACAAACTAATAATTGCTAAAAGTGACTCAAAAGATGAGAAAAAATGACCCAAATAGTCCATTAAGTTTGAACTTTGAATTTAAATAGTCCTTATTTCTTGACATGAAATATTAATATGCCTCCAACTATTTTTTACGTTTTACTTTATAAATTAAATTTTTTATATATTTTATCAATAAGTACATAATGTAATTTAAAAATACACAAATCATAATATAAAAAGCAAAAAAAAGAGAAGAGAAAAGACATCAAAACACCCCTAAACTTGTCCTCTCAACTTACTTTAGCCCTTAAACTAAACTTCTATTTATTTACCCCCCTTAAAAACTTTAGATTGAACTAAATTCAACCTTTTGTTCCTCATCCCAGCCCGAGTGTTGACACCACAAAGTAGGCACGTTAAAGAGTTAAGTTTACGTATTAAATATTTTTTTAAAATACAAAAATTAATAAAAAATATATAACGGTCTTTTCTCTTTAAAATCACACCCGACCCCAAATCAATTCCTCAAGAACCCTAATTTTCTCCTCTCCTTCTTCTTCAATCGATCGAAAATTTGCTCAATCTATCAAATTGATCCAAAAATTGAGATAGTTTTCTCTTTCTTTTTCTTAAGCCGCTCAAATTTAGTTTTCTCTTTCTTTTTCTTAAGCCGCTCAAATTTTAGCACCAAACATAAAGTTGAATCCATCTCCTTCTACTGATATTTTTTCGAAAAAAGTATAATCTATCTCCTTCATCTATTTTTTTGTTGGGGGTTTTGTTCTATTACTTTGATTCTTTTTGTCAAGTTTATGTAATTTCATGTAATCAATTTCTTGTAGCGCAATATGTGATCAATTAACTTGACTAAACTTTGTATGGAAGAAAATGATCCTGCTTTGAAGCAACAAGTTTTGTGTAATCACGGATTTTTATTGCATTTGAAGACATATTGTACTTCAAGTAATCCTGATAGAAGGTATTGGGCATTTCCTTATTATGGGGTAAATATCAAATTTTGCACTCTTTTCTTATTCCGACTGATTTGATGAAAGACTAATTCATTTTATATTGTCACAATTAAAGAGTGCAAGATCTTATGACTTTTGGTGCTGGAGGGATAGAGAAGATAATGATCCGAGGACCAAATATGTGATTCCTAAGCTAATAGAGAAATTAGGTGAGCTTGAGAATTTAATTGAATCTTCTCAACATATTGAAAATCATGCATCAGCCTATGAAGTTGAAGAAGCTTCTGAAGAAGTTGACAAGCCTAAAGAATCCAAAGAAGAAGATAATTGTGTTGATATGAAATTGAAAAAGTTGGAAGAAGAGATTGAGAGGATCAAAGAAAGAGAGAATATGTGGAGAAGAATGCCTAAAGGAAGGACTAGGAAGAATGTACACTTCTTTGTTGTGTTTTGTTCTTGTATACTAGTTATAGCTATAACCTATTGGCTTGGGATGATATATATGAAGAAAGGTTCAATGAAGTTACCTTAGGATTTTGATGTTGATAGAAGATATATAACATCCTTTTGTGTTGAAATCAATTTGGCATAGCCTCTTTTGTAATGAACTTTGGCTTGGTGTATTAATATAATGTTGTTGTTTAATTTGTTTGGATATGTGTAACAAGTTATGTAACAAGTTGCTTACTATAAGTGTAGTATTGGCTACATAACATTGTTAGAAATGTGCAAGTATAGTCATACCAAATACTGCACTTAATAATCCAGTCACAACTGCATCAAAACCTCAAACACATGCCAAAACAGTGCAGTCACAACTGCTTAAATTTCTGAAGAAATATATAGGCAAACAGTACAGTCACAACTGCTTAAATTTTTGAAGAAATAATAAGTGCAGTCTTAGTTGCATAGTTTTTTACAAAAACATACCAAAACACTACAGTCACAACTGAATAATTGTTTACAAAGCATACCAAAATAGTGTAGTCACAGCTGCATAATTGTTTACAAACAACATACCAAAATAGATCTTGTCACAGTTACAAATCAATTTACACAAAACAGACATAAGACTACTCCTACTGGAAAGTTGATGAGCTTGTCTGGCTTAAATGGTTTATTTCACCAGCCTTGTCCCTTGTCCTCATCCTTTTTTGTGCTTTCATATCCTCAAGTCCTTGACGGGTGACAACATTATTTCCTTTCCATTTGACACCTGATCTTGGTTGTGATTTCCAAGAGTTCCTGTCACTATGGATGAGTTTATAGGCATTCTAGGCTGCATTGACAAAAAAAAAAAAAAGACACTTAGACTTGAGAAGATTGACTTTAATACCACAAATGTATGTAAAAATTATCAACTTACATTGTGAATTGTAAAACCACTTTAAGTGTGTAGCACCCCCATTCCAACCATCCTAGGTATTTTAAATAATGTCCCTCTTTCTCCACTAGTGACACCAACACTGGAAACACCAGAAGGATCTGTCCCTCTTCCCCTACTAGTGACACCAACACTAGAAACATCAGAAGAAGCATTCCCTCTTCCTCTACCAGCACCATTTGCTCTAGGAGCACTTCTTCTTCCTCTACCTGCTCTATTAGC
Organism: Capsicum rhomboideum; assembly: GCA_031232105.1. Classification (NCBI taxonomy): domain Eukaryota; kingdom Viridiplantae; phylum Streptophyta; class Magnoliopsida; order Solanales; family Solanaceae; genus Capsicum; species Capsicum rhomboideum. The sequence continues at coordinate 35,980,022 of CP124719.1, forward strand.
AGTAGGTGAATTCCCTCTTACTGTACCTGCTCCATTAGCACAAGTAGCAACAATATTTCCTCTACTCCTTCTTGTGACACCACCCACACTAGCAGCTGCAGCAGCAACAACAACAATATTTCCTCTACCCCTACTAGTGAGTAGTAGCAACATTTCCTCTACCCTTTCTAATGACACCACCCATAGCAGCAACACCATTTCCTCTACCCCTTCCAATGACACCACCCACAGCAGTAGCCTATAATACATAAGAGAAAATATAAGAAAGAAAAATTGAACTACTAGTAAATACAATTCAAGTGTTACCTATTTGGTAGAACCTCTTGGTCTTCCTCTTCCTCTGCTTGTGCTTGGTTGAGATTGAGCTGGTACTGCAGATGAACCCACACTTGAACTTGTATCTCTTTTCTTTCCCCTACCTATCCCAGTTTGTTTAGTCAAAGGATAAGCCCTCTTATTATGACCCTTACCATGACATAAGCTGCAGGTCATCTTAACACCACTTTTTGACAGCTTTTTAGTCTTATTTTTAGGCTACTCTTTTCTTCTACATTTACTGGTTCTACCTGGAAGCTTTTTTATTGAAGGTGGTATATGATCTTGGGGGTATTTATACACCCAAACACCATGTTTTGCCCATACTTTAGCGAAGTTTGGAGAGCAAATTATCTTGTGTGTTTTGTTATACTTTTGATGTAAATGAGCTAACCTACATGATTAGTACTATTTCAGGAGTAAATAAGGCATATGGAGACTCAAGATAGCTGAGGATGACAAGAGACGAAGCAAATAGAGCAAGAAGAGGGAAAACAAGGCTACACTTAGACCCGTACGCCGCATCCTTGGGGCATGCGTCAGGCTGTGTGCCTCACTTCTTGGGGCGTGCATTAGCCTGTGCTCCACATCCCTTGGGGCGCGCATTTGGCCATGCAGTGCGGGTTCCCCCTTCTGTACAGCTTATTCTTTTTAATTCAGTTCAAGGGCTTGGGGGTAATGTCATGACCCAAACCACCAGAATGTTGAGGGCACCTATTCTAATTCACCTAGATAGGAGAGCCCCTTACCACCTTTCAAGAAGATATGCGGAAGTCTTTAATAAATAGAAAAATACCAAACCTTATTACAACTGTTTTTATAAACATTAAATGCAGAAAACGAAACTACCCCTAGGACCTAGTCTAAACAGGTACAAGAGCTTCTAAGTAAGAAAGTAAGACTGGACACAACTTCTACCATGAATGAAAGAAGTAGAAGCTGTTGGACATCACCATCTACGTCATCTGTGAAACATCAACTGATCCTGAAACTAGATTATACCCTAAAAGGTGTATAGCAAGAGTAGTATCAGTATAAACAACACGTTCTGGTAGGTATCATCGGCCGATCAGGGTTAGATCACGTAAACCCAATATAGAAATCACAAAAGAAAACATGAAAACTTATATAACAGTTTAATTTGCATCACTTCTATATACGTGTGTTACCTAAGAGTATTCCATTTTTATTCCCGTTAATCATTCATCACCTTCACATCAAGTGTCATCCATAACTCTTAGAGGTTAACCCCAATAGTTATTATAAGTCAATCTATTTAGCTTACGCCTTGACTAACCTCGATAATAAGTGGAAGCCAATAATATCACCTTGTAACAAGTACAACTATGAGCACACATTATGATAAAATACCTCAAGCTTATGACACTTAGCCTTTTCAACTAACTCTACAACTTCAGTCAAGTACAAGTCAAGAGACAACAAGTCAAGTCAAACCATGACCAAACAACAACCTTGACTCTAACAATATCTAAGTCAACAAACAATGACTCTAACCATATCCAAGTCAAGTTACAATTTAGTTTTAGTCGTACAACTTTATACCTTTTACTTCCTAACCCTTAGCCTAACTTGACCTTAGGCTCTTAAGTTAAGTCACCGCCTCTTTATACCATAACCCATCCTCATCACTAACCTTAAGCAATATTTTTCCATATTCCAACCACACGTAATACCAAGTTCACCCTTTTATGGTAATTAGGCTAAAATAACTAGATTATGAGATCACACAATCTCATTGTCATCTATATTCACATAATTCACATTACAATCGACCATGGAGTCATAAAACACAAAATACCCATCAAGGTTTCATTCATTAACATAATAGCACATAGTTAGGCCCTTATTACATTAAATTCATATTTTATCCATCCAAACTCCATGCTCGTAGGCCTAAGCATGATTTCTCCCATCAAATCTACATTATGAATACGTTTACTAACCACAGTCTACTACTCATAAACCATAACCTACTTGGATGTCAACCAACCGAAGGATGAATGAACCAATGAAATCCCAGCCTAAAGTTGATACAACTAACACATAGCTCTCGAGAAATCCATGGGTTTGCATCCATCCGTACCCTTTCTCCTCATTTCTATATTTTGAGGCTTGGGAGGTAATGATTAGGGTTACTGGAAAGCCTCCCACGCTTCTATCTTAGTTAATGAGGAGAAGGAAAATAAAACCAGACTTTACCCTATACTGATCGCATCACACCGCTATAGCAGAATAATTACCGCTATAGCAAGATGACGTCAGCCCGACCCCCAAAAGTTTTAAGTCCCCAATTTTAAAAGTCATGGTCCCAAGTATGTTTTTGAATATTAGTTTGATAATTCTTGGACTCCGCACTAACTCTGAGGTGATTTCTAATAATGACAGATTAGGTCGTTATAACAGATACCAATTTACCATTCGTTCATCCCCAAACAGGCATTGGTTAAAGAGAAGCACGAATTAGTTATTTCCCTATTTGGTCTAAGAATAAAATCTTGAGAATTTATTACTAGGTAACGTCTAAACTCTAAGAAAGCTAAACAATAACTTCATCGATCCCGCTATAGCAACACCGCTATATCGGTAATTATTTTGCTATAGCGGCACCGCTATAGCGGTATGCATACAGCTATAATGGTAAAGGTGAGGTAGAAACTTGGAAATCTTCCCAGATTTTCCTTTTTCACCACATGATTCTCAGATTTTCGACATCCCATACTAACTCTTTTACATTAAACACTACACCCGGAGTTCTACTAACCTGAACTCCATTTCGAAAAGTCCTATGGATTCCTTATCACCTTAGCTCACATAAAATTAAGCTAAACTTTATTATATATACCCAATCCATTCCCAAATTTCCCTAGACCATACCTTTCTCAGATTCCATCCAAGGCTAGCCTAGCCTTAAAATTCTAACTCCCAACCCTAGGAAAATCTTAACTCGGGAAATTACACCCTAAACAATGATATAACAAACATAAAATCACCAAACACTACACCGTGTTTTCCCTTTGGGATATGTATCTCATGACGCTTTTCACCCTTCCATGATCAACGTATAAGAATAGACCATCTAGCATACAACCACTAACCGACACACGACTATGGGTTTCATTAACACATGAAATCTCCACCACCACTTACATTAGTCTATTCAAGCCTCCTCAATCAATCGTTTATAAACAAACCATTTTTTAGCTATCACCCGAGGACAAGCTATACTTATTTTGTCTCACTACTATCTTACAATTAGTGAAGTTACCGACATAACATACCCCAATCACTTAAGGAGCAACAACCAAGTATTACCATGATCAATGAGAGGGACATGAATATTCAAGAACACATCTAATAACCTGATGCGCCATGGTTTCATGGAACTTTTGATGCTTAAAATAAGGAAAATATGCAATAACTTGGGTATGTTTGGTAGGTATGATGCGTTTTCTATTCTATATTGCAGGAGAATAGGTTTTGAAGGCAAAATGGATGAAAAGAGAAGAAGCATGCACTGGAATGAAGTATTTGAAGACAAAAAAGCAAAGTCAAAGGAGTGACCTACGATTGTGACTCATGGACCGTAGGTCAACCCAAGGTCCGTGGGTCAGTTTTGTGAGTCATTTCCTAGGAGTTTGTATCCAGGCCTGATTCCTACGGTCTGGAACCACGGTCCATGGGTTGAATCCATGACTTCAAGTCACGGTCCGTGGAAAGTTGCCTACTTTTTTCTCCTACTTTGCTTAGGATAGGATTTGCTTTGTATCTATAAATACCCTTAGGTTGTCCTATATTTAGGAGTTAGTCATTACATTATTTTTAGTATTCTATTACATTATTTTGAGTTGTCTACTACATTGATCTTGTAATCTCAAACATCAATTCAAGGGTTTTGATTTATATTGAGATTTCAGAGTTTTGTTCTTATTGTGAGTTCATAATTAGGTTTTCATCATTGAATTCTTCTTGCGTTCTTGCAATCATGAGTAGCTAAACCCCATAACTAGGGTTGTGTGAACCATGAGGAATTAACAAAACGGGTTAAGTGCAAAGCAATATTGAACCGGTGTGACTACATGTATTATTATTTCCTTCGTTATAATTGATCTTCTAACGATTGCAAATGTTAGAAACTCGCCTGTATTCTAAACTTGCTAGAGAGAGAGGTAGAGATTAGAAAATAACGCAGTGGAGACTGAGGTAAAAAATAGGGGTTTGTAGTGCGACATTCGGAGACTGAGAGGAGAAGAGTGAAATTCATCTAACCAAGGTCAAGAGACATTTAGATGAAGCTATCTTGTTAGATTTTGCATGTAACGCAGTGGGACAGTTTTCCCGCACAAGTAACCGATGGAGTTAAGGAATCTTGAGGATCATAGTCCTAGTGCCATTCTCATGTAGAATACAAATCCGATAATCAACAATTGTTACCGTTACTATTTATTTACAAAACCCCCCTTTTTACTTACTTGCTAATTACTCGGACAAACATTCGACAGACTTTCATCCTATTCCCTGTGGGATCAACCCCAACCTAGTTGGGTTCTATATTTGATACAACGACCGCGTTATACTTTTCTGGAGGTATAGTTTGGGCGACATTAAATTTTGGTGCCGTTGCTAGGGAATACAGTTACAGAGTTGATTAGTTTGCTTATTGGAGTTGATTGGTTTTATTTTTCTATACTTTTGAGGGACACGCTGGTGTACGCCCAGTACTAGAAGTCAAGGCAATCCCCTAATTTCACTTGATACTGAGATAGAACACTGAGAGCAAATCAAAGAATGGTAAACACCGACGCAGTTCAGGATCCCACAATCGCGGGAGGTATTTATAACCAGCCACCAACTTATCTGGTTGGTAATAAAACTATGGAGCAAATCACTGCTCGATTAATGACTGAATAGAATGAGAGACAAACAGCTCTTAGACAAGCAGATAGAGATCATCAAGAAATGTAAGAAGCAACATAATATCTTGCTGCACTTGAAGAGAGATAAAGAAGATTGAGGGTACAACAACCACCATAAAGACCTTATGTGCTGGTTTATGATGAGCCTGAAGAAGAAGATGTGACTTATTTCAAGCCAGTTAAGACTGGTGCCATTATTCCACCAGAATTACCTCAGGGCACTAAGTTTGACATTACAAGTTCCATGATCCTCCTGCTAAACTTGAAAGGAGTATTCGACGGTCTTCCTACAGATGATCTGAACATGCATGTAATGAACTTTGTAGGGGTCTGCACTTTATATAATTTGCCTGGAGTTAACCAAGAAGCTATTCTGTTGGGATTCTTTCCATTCTCCCTAACAGGAGAAATGACTTTATAGTTGGCCGAGTTACCACGAGGTTCCATCACTACTTGGCAAGAATTAAGAAATTAGTTTCTGGAGAGATTTTTCCCACCCTCCAAGATGCTACAGATGAAGGATGAGATTTACACTTTCAGACAGCTATATTATGAAGCACTTTACGAGACTTGGCTTCGGTTCAAGAAGAAGTTGCAAAATATACCAAACCATCGAATGAATGGTCAAAATTTACTTGAGATCTTTTACAGAGGATTAAACGCCAATACCAAGGCTGTCGCAGATACTATCACTGGAGGGGCATTTATGAGTCTGAGATGGGAACAAGCTTCAAAGATTTTAGATCGTATCACTAAGACCAACTGAGTATGGCATACTTGGGAGGCAGATACACCTACTGGGACATATGATATTGGAGCCTCGACAGCACCATGGGCTTTGGATGAATTTACAGCTCAAGAGGTTGCATAGTTGAGGATAGAAATTGGTTTGCTAGACAAATAGATTATGGCTGGAGGTGCTGAGAAGGTGCATACCGTAGGTGCACGAGGAAAAAAACTTAGGCATGATAATTATGAATCTGATTAGGAGGCTAAGTACTTGGATCAAGAGGTGGTGGGGATCTGAGCCATGGTCCAAGGATCTAACCAAGACTCTTGGAACTCGAGGCAAGGGAATCAAGGTCGAAACTACTATGGAGACAATTACAACAAGCCAGGATACAGAGAGAGAGAATGAGATCGTGACGGTAATTGGAGATGAAAGGATTATTACAAAGAGAAGAGTGATGCATATGTTCCACCAGGGAACTGCAACGCTGATTTTGGAAATTCACGAATGGAAGTCCTTCTTAATAAATTTGTTAAGGGGTCAGAGAGACATGAGATTTGCTTGAAGGAGATTAGGTCAAACATTTTGGGAATAAGTCAGAAGGTAGAATCTCATTCGACTGCCATAAATAGTTGGAGCAACTGTTTGGGAAGATATCGATGGCATTGAACCAGTGTCAACCAGGCACCCTTCGAAGCAATACCGTCCAGAATTCGAAGAATGATGGTCATTATTTAACCATTACTACTAGAAGAGGGAAGTGCCCAACTGACCCATCTTTGCCTGTGGATAGTGGTAGTTGATAAAGAGGTTGACTTAGAGCTAAAGAATTTAGAGGTTGATGGCAATGCAGATCACAAGCCCCAAAATGTTGATAAGGAAACTAAGTCTGAAAAGAGAAAGGAGAAGAAGGCTACTCAAGTTCTAAAACCCATTCCACGACCTCCTCCTCCCTTTCCTCAAAGGTTTAAAAAGAAAGATAAAGAGGATAAATGCCAGGAATTTATTTCAATGTTAAAGGAGTTATTGATAAATATCCCTCTTGTCGAGGCTTTGGGGCAAATGTCAGGTTACGCTAAGTTCATGAAAGATTTGGTGACAAAGAAGAGAACTGTCAGTTTTGAGTCGGCAGATAATTTACACCACTATAGTGCAATTTCTTCTCGTTCACTTATCGAGAAAAAGAAAGATCCGAGAGCCTTCACAATTCTTTGTACTATCGGGTCTTACAACTTTGCAAAGGCACTGTGTGATTTGGGTGCTAGCATTAACTTGATGCCACTAGCCATATTTAAACAGTTAGGATTGGAAGAACCAAAACCGACTTCTATGATACTTCTTATGGCGGATAGAACTGTGAAAAGTCGGTTGACATCTTATATGAGGGTTTGGTAAAGGTGGCACCTTTCATTTTTTCGGCTGACTTTGTAATTTTAGACTGTGAGGTTGATTTTTAGGTTCCCATAATCTTGGAAAGACCATTCCTTGCCACCGGCCATGCATTAGTTGACGTGGAAACTGGGCAGATGAAGTTCAGGTTGAATGACGAGCAGGTTACCTTCAATGTTTGCCATTCCATGAAGTAAGCAAGAGAAATATGTATAATTTCAGTGATTGATATAGCTAAAGAAGCAGATTTAGCGGTAAAAGGCTGGGAGTTGAAGCCCTTGCTGCCATGATTATAAATTTTGATAGCGATGGTATTGAGGAGTACGATGAGATGGTTGGTACACTTGCTGGTAGGGGATCATACACTTATGCTCTAAAGAAACTTGAGTTTGATTTAAAGAATAGGGTGACCCCACTGGCTCGTCCCTCTGTTGAGGAACCCTTAGTTTTGGAGCTTAAGGCCCTATCGTCTCATCATTACTATGCATTCTTTGGAGCCAATAATACCTTGCCTGTTATTATTTTTACTGAGTTGATGGAGTTGTAAGTAGTGGCTTATGTTTTGGTACTGAAAAGGTTTTAGAGGGCCATTGGTTGGTCCATTGTTGACATAATCGGGATTCCACCCGGCATTTGTACTCATAAAATTTAGCTTGATATCGAGTGCATACCAAGCATTGAGCATCAATGTCGTCTGATCCCACCAATGCAAGAAGTTGTAAAGAAAAAATTATCAAGTGGCTAGATGCAGGTGTGGTTTACCCTATTGCTGATAGTAAGTGGGTGAGCTAGTTCAGTGTGTGCCAAAAAAGAGTGGAATCACGGTGGTTCCAAATGATAAAAATGAGCTGATCCCAATGAGTCCAGTAATAAGATGGAGAGTTTTACATGGATTATCGAAAGCTAAATTCTTGGATCGAAAAGGATCACTTTTCTATGCCCTTCATGGACTAGATGTTAGACCGTCTTGCTGGAAGAGGATGGTGTTATTTTCTTGACGGTTATTCGGGGTATAATCAGATTTTCATTGCCCCCAAGGACCAAGAGAAAACCACTTTCACTTGTCCAAATGGGATGTTCGTGTTCAAAAGAATGCCCTTCGGTTTATGTAATGCACCAGCCACTTTTCAGCGCTGCATAATATCTATTTTCTCCGACATGGTGGAAGATACTAGTGAGGTTTTTATGGATGGTTTTTCTGTAGTGGGAGACTCTTTTGATGACTGCTTGGCTCACCTCACTAATATGTTGCAAAGATGTGAAGAGTGCAACTTAGTACTGAATTGGGAAAAGTGTCACTTTATGGTGAAAGAGGGTATCGTGTTGGGGCATCAAATCTCAAAAGAAGGCATTGAAGTTGACAAAGCAAAGATTGGGGTGATTGAGAAGTTACCTCCACCTATTTCTGTGAAAGGGATTCAAAGTTTCTTAGGTCATGCGGGTTTCTATAAAAGATTCATCAAGGATTTTTCTAAGATCGCACATCCATTATGCAAGCTTTTAGGAAAAAAAGGTGAAGTTTGTGTTTGATGAAGTGTGACTGAAAGCATTCAAGTGTCTGAAAGAGAAGTTTATTTCAAGCCCTATCATTGTCTCACCAGATTGGACAATACCATTTGAAGTTATGTGTGATGCTAGCAGAGTGGCCTTGGGTGCAGTCCTTGGCCAAAGGTTTGAGAAGATACTATATCCGATTTATTACGCTAGCAAAGCACTTAACCCAGCCCAGAAGAATTATACTGTGACCGAGCAAGAGCTATTAGCAGTGGTCTTTGCTTTCGAGAAATTTTGATCTTACTTGATTGGCATAAAGGTGATTGTGCATATAGACCATGCAACACTTAGATATCTTATGTCAAAAAAGGACGCCAAACTAAGACTGATTCGGTGGGTACTTCTATTGCAAGAATTTGACTTTGAGGTCAAGGACCGAAAGGGGACTGAGAACCAGGTTACAGACCATCTATCACCCCTTGAGGAGGAGGACATGCTTAAATTGAGGAATGATCTTGATATTAATGTTACTTTTCTAGACGAGCAAGTGTTGATAGCATCACAAGATTTAATCTCTTGGTTTTTAGATTTTGCCAACTTTTTGGAAAGTGATCTAGTCCCGAAAAATATGTCGTAGCAACAGAGAAAGAGATTTATGTATGAGGTGAGAAAATTCTTTTGGGATGAGCCTTATTTATTTAGGGTGTGTGCAGATGGCATAATTCGAAGGTGTATTCTGGAAGTCGAGATGATGAGTATTTTGGAAGCATGCCATTCATCTCCAGTTGGGGGTCATCATGGAGGTGTGCGGACTGCTCTTTGGACTTACATTGTGGGTATTATTGGCCCACCATCTATAAAGATGCTCATGACTATGCTCGAGCTTGTGACCAATATCAAAGACAAGGGAACATCTCGTGCAGACACGAACTTCCAATGACAACTATTCTTGAGCTCCAGCTGTTTGATGTGTGGGGTATTGACTTTATGAGCCTATTTGTGAGCTTGCATGGGATGAAATGCATTTTGGTAGCTATTGACTATGTTTCTAAATGGGTGGAGGCAATTGTGCTTCCCAATAATGAAGGAAGGAGTATCACGGCATTTCTGAAAAAGAATATATTATCACGATTCGGAACACCTCGAGTTATCATTAGTGATGGAGGATCCCACTTCTTTAATCGGCTGTTCAAGGCTCTGCTTGAAAAATATGGTGTCAAACATAAGGTGGAAACACCTTATCATCCTCAGATGAGCGGGCAAGTTGAGGTGTCAATCATGAGCTTAAGTTTATTTTGGCGAAGATGGTGAATGCCAATAGGACTGATTGGACAAGAAGATTAGATGATGCATTATGGGCATATCAAACTGTATTCAAAACACCAATTGGTACATCTCCATATCGGTTGGTGTTTGGTAAATCGTGTCATTTACCTGTCGAACTTGAATATAAGGCATTATGGGCATTGAAGAAGTTGAATCTGAAATGGAGCGAAGTGGCTAAACTGAGATTAGAGCATATGAATGAGATGGATGAATTTTGTCTCCGAGCTTATGATATTTCAGCACTATATAAAGAGTAGATGAAGTTATATCACGATCGGACGATTGAACGAAGAAAATTTCACCCGGGAGACTTAGTATATCTCTATAACTCCAGACTTTGTTTGTTTCCTGGAAAACTAAGGTCCAAATGGTCTGGACCATTCACTGTGGTTAGGGTGTTCCCGCATGGAGCAATTGAGCTAAAAAGTGATGACGACGTTCTATTCAAGGTCAATGGTCAGCCAGTAAAGCACTATGTGGGTACTACAGAAGAAATAAGGTCGTGTGAGAAACTTAGCCCTGATGAAGTCTGAGTATTCAAGGGTGTTAGGTTGTGCCGCGACATTAAATCAGGCACTTCATGGGAGGCAACCCATGGGCTGGTTGGTGAAGTTTGATTAACCAAATTAGCTAAGTCGTACCACTACGTTAAATCAAGCGCTGCTTGGGAGGCAACCCAAGGACTGATATTATTTTGGAGCTAATCATTATAGGGTGCAGAGAACAGTTGAGTTGAGAATAAAATTTTAAACTAAAGTGTGCAGCTCCACCCACACCGACCACCTACGGACCATGGGTCTGTCCTGTAGAAATTAGAAGGAATTTTCAAGTTGAGAATTCCAACCCACACCTGACCCCTACGGACCGTAGGTCAATCTACGGACTGTGGGTTGGGTCAGTGGAAATCAGAAGCAATTTTCAGTTTTCAGGATTCCAGCCCACGCCGGCAACCCACGGACCATAGGTCAACCCACGAACCATGTGTCGGGTCCATGGAAATCAGAAATACCTTAAACCCTGAAGATCTGACCCAACCTACCCAAAATTTTTCCTTATTTCTTATAAAATAGACACCACCCGATACAAAACCCTAAACCCGATCTTCCAACCCACCAAATACCCGATCCTTTTATAATAAAATTGCTACAAATCTACACTTCCAATCCCAACTTCACAAAATTCCCCAGCTACCAACCACCCTAATTCTTCCATTCTCACTTTCTAAGACCTAAAAATCCTAAATTTCCAACACCCAAAATTCGACAACCCCAAAACCTGACCCACTAATCGAAATCAATCCCCGACCCGACCCCACCCATAAAAAAACCTGACCCATTGATCAATGCCATCAAAGGGAAACCCAAACACAGAGATATGAGTTCTTCTTTGATAATCCGCTCTAAAACCCCTGAAATCACGATAAAACTACGAGATGAGCCTTTCGAGTCGAAGAAAAGTGGGTCCAAAGGGGTTTATGAAATTGCTAGGGATGATTCTTTTATTGTGCCTCACACCACGAGGCAATGAACTAGGGTACAAGCTGCAGCCCGAGCCACACCTAAGCCTACTACACAGCCCCCATGACCTGCCATACCAATGACTCTTATGCAGTTATTTGATTCATCCCTCCAGTTTGAAAAGCGGGAGGATGTTTCTATAATCGGTGAGACGGGCAGTGGGTAGGATGCACCTACGACCGATGGTAATGGAAAAGTTAAGGATGCTTTAGAGTCAGGGGATAGTGGTGAGGATGTTGAGACAACTTCTGTTTCCCGTACTAGTGTCCAGGATTAAATGACCTTTTCACAGCGCCAGTTGGCTGTACAGCGGGCCGAATCCGCAGTATAATGGGAAAAGATGATGTGGTGTGTGCATGATATGAAGTCCATCTATGATAGAGATGCAGAGCCTATTGAGTGGGCTTCATTTATGAAAAATATCAGAGACGAGCCCCGATTTAGGATAGATGATTTGAATGCGATGTCCGAGATTAAGACACTATTTGATAGATATGGTTTTGGGTGGATGGCAGAGCCTTGTGGTAGTTATAGTACAGAGTTAGTCCGAGAGTTCTATGCCTAGTATGTTGCTTTGATTGATTTGATCACACCTCCAGAGGAGCGAGCTCGGTACCAACCATCATTAACTCACACTTTGGTTTGTTGTACATGAGTTGATATATCAAAACAGATGATATAGAGGTTCTTGTTTGGTGCCGGTAGTGAGGTTGCAGCAAATACAGCTGAGTTTGATAACCACATGGAGACGGTGAAGAATAAGAGCAAAATGAAAGATGTAGATTAGCGGTTAGAGCTATTACGGTAGATTGCGAGTTATATAGCTGAGGATGGGGTAGATGCTAGATGGATAGCTGAGAGGTCGGATATTAAGACACCACTTTGCATGCAAGTTTTGGTGGTTGGTTATACGAAACTGTCTCATTCCTAGAGGTTCTGATAATTCTCTTACGCTTGATCGAGCAGTTCTAGTGGCGAGCATCATGGTAGGTTATGACATTAATTTTGCCCACTACATTATTGGGGAGATTCACGGGCAAGCTTTCTGAGATTTCACCAGCATTTCTTTCCCATGTATGATTCAGGGTTTATGTAATGAGGCTTGTGTGGTCACGCTACCTGGGGTTGATAACTATATTGAGTTGACTTGAGTAGCTGATGTGGCCAGCTCGATTTCCCAGAGGAGGTCTCAGCCTTCTACGTTATTAGGTATGACCCTTTTTAAAGGGCATGTTGATCGAGTGGAGTCAGTTGGTACCTCAACACTGATTAGTGCGCCCTAGGCTGTGAGGCAGACTACTGAAGGCACAGTCCTTGTGGGTGATGAGAGGGTAGCAGCCACCACTGCACCACCACCTCTTCTAGTATGGTTTCAGTCTCGAGAGATTTTTTGCAGCAACTGGTGGATAGGCAGATTCGGGTTATTGAGCGGCAGACTCACACAGAGTCCCAGATAGCTAAGTTGGTGACTCAACTTAAGCCATGGGTTTGGACTTCAATAGAGGCTTCTGAGGTGAGATTTAAGGCCCATATGACAGCTGCCATGGATAGATTTATGCAAAAGTTGTATGGGCGGATTGACAACTTTGAACAGCGGATGGGTAACCAGCTACTGGAGGCCCATATTCCAGACTTGACTAGTTTGACACAGAAGGTAGCTTCTTTAAGGGCATAGGTTGGAGATTTAGTAGTCAGCCACACTCCTATCATTCCACCTATGCCGACACCAATCCTGACAGCGCCGACGTTTGTGGTTGACTTATTTGTTGATGAGGAGCCTCCTATTTCTAGATGTAAGAGGCCATGGATTCCATAGGGTTAGACTGAGAGTGGTGACAAGTTTGAGAGTGATCTGAGGAGGCCGACTGAGGCCTTTCGGGTAGAGTACCATGCCAGTCAGATTGCCCATGAGCAGAGAGACTTGGGTGCATCATCTATTCAGCTACCCGTTCCACTGTCAGCATCTAGCGTGGAGCCCAGAGAGAATACAAATGATCATGATGTGGGTGGGCCCACATCTGGCACCTAGGGCACCATAGGTATGTTTTTTCTCCCTTACACTTATCATATTTATAGCTGTGCATTGAGGGCAGTGCACCATTATTTAGTTGGGGTGGGGGTATACCACCAATTGGGGGGTTTTGTTGCCGTGTTACTTTTCCCCTGAGTGTGCTATCATAGTGGAACCGGCATGTTTAGGTTATTATTTATATTATTATGTGTTTTCATGTTTAGTTAGGAGAAAAATAGGGGAACCTTAGTGCAGTAAATTTTGAACAAACTTTGAATGATAATAATGCTTTTTGATTGTTTAAAGGACCCCTTCTGAAAATTTTGTTTTGGATTATGTGTGCAGTATGTTAGTTTGTGACATCTGTTGGATCTTGTTATGGCATTAGTATTATAGGCAGAATGACTGTAGCTAGTAATGCATGAACTGGATAGTTAGCAGTTGATAGTGTAACCCTGTGCTATATGTGTGTGAATTCATTACCTAGTTCACTTTGTGTGTGCAAACCTGAACTTTCCTGGTTAGTCTTGCCTAGGCTAGAGGATAGTGGTTAGGAAAGAATCATAGGCCGTTTTTGAATAAGTCCACTTTTAGCCTAAATGCCTGACCAAATGAAGTAAATATCCCTTGATCCCAATTTTGAGCCTTAATTGACCTTTTTCTTTCATTAGCCTATTGACCTTCCCATTTTGACTTGCAAAGAACCTATCTTGCCCTGGTTCCTCCTTGGACATTGTGTACCTCAACTAAGGCAAATCGCCTAAGTTGAGGGTTGCTAGCATAAAGGTACGTAGCTTGATATGGATATGAAGAAGGGGTTAGTAAAAGAAAGGAGAACAGATTTGGGTGTGAAAAAAAAAGAAAAAAAAGTGAAATAAATAGATTCTGCAAAAAGAAAAAAAAAAGACAAGAAAAACTATTGAAATTGTAAAGGAAATCACACCCAAAATCTTAAAACAAATGAAAGAGAATAAGGGAGAATAAAATGAGTATGGTTGGAAAGTGGAGCCAAAAATAGTGTAGTGTCAAGGAGGGTTGAGTCACCATAACCATAGGTACCACACCCATTCCCAAGCCTACTTTACAAGCCGATGAAAGTCCTATAGTGATCCTAGTCCAACTGTCCAAAAAACTAAGGCATAGAAAATAAGGGCAAGCCTATGGTATTTCATTAACACTGTTTGAATTTCTTTGTGTGAGAGAGAGTGTTTTGATCCAGTCCCTATGTTGATATTCATTAGTACACTGTGAGTGTATGGGACTTCTTTGTTGTGAAAATACATGGGTTGCATTGTTAGCTGCTATTTGTTCGGATAATGCCATTGCATATATGCGTAGTTGTTTGTTCATAATCTGATGCCATCACTTGATCATTTCTGTGTCATGATAATATGTTGCATTTATACGTACAGTGGTTTTTGATTTGTGAGTAGGAGGTGGTCAAAATTTTTGGTACCAAAAGAACTGAATTGACTGTCATAGGTCTCTTAGGTTTCGCTTAGTTCAGCAGCAAATATATTTGTTTTGTTTTGTTCACCTAAGGACATGCAAACTTTTTAAGTTGAGGGCCCTAGCAATTCAATTATACTGTTCTTAAGGAATACTATTAATCAATAATTATTGTCATATAATAACCATATGAGCAAGGCCAAACAATAAATAGCCAATGACTAGTCATTTTAATTATCAATACATGAGTGTATTTCTACCAATAGACAACCATAATTTCACAAATACCCGGGAACTTAGTTCCACTATAATCTCACAATTTCCTTATCAACTATACATTATCATCAAAATGCAAGTAGTTACTCAATCGACAGCAAAAACCACCAAGTCAGATAAAGTCTGATGTTCAAATATAAATGTTACCTCAACCAAAAACATCACCCACATTAAACAATTAACTTTCATGCCAAGAGCTACCATATTCACCCTTTCATTTACTTACCCGACAATCCAATCAATTAAACCTTTAAGTTATCACAAAATTTAAAGCCAAAACAAATTTTCTTAAGTCAAAATCATGAATCACTACAAAATTTTCTTACTGCAATTCCCCCCATCAAGCAACGATAGCCCTTTGTCCATGGTACTTATTCCTGTACCAACTATTTGAAACAAGAGTTTCCATAATTCTGTACTATTTTTTCCTTACCATTTTACCAATGATAAGACCCTGCCCATCATTTAGCATACTATTTTCCACTTAAATCACATAACAACAGTTTTCTTTAATCAATGACACATAATAAAGTTATGACCTTTCACAATTCATGGAATTTACAATAATTCAGCCAACTACGAATCACATAAGCACCAAGGCATTAACCTTATGAATGAATTCAAACCTTATGTTCCTACCAACAAGACAAGCAACAATCGTAGTCAAATTCTATCACAACACATAGCAACTTGCAACATTCACCTGTCACAGATTCATAGTTAATCAAGCAACTACAAATCACAAACACATCTTATATTACACCAACAAAGTTACAACCAAACAATTTCATCATTATTCATATGACAATCATAAGTTCCAGCCCTTATAGACAGATACCAATTGGAACCAACTAGATTCTAATTATGATTGTAGAGATACCAATTAGATTCAACTCATACAAGCAACTATACAAACCACACGAGAGGAAAGAAAGAAGTGCAACAATTTCCTAGAATGCCTGATAGCTTCCCAAAGATTAGATGTGAACGTCAACATACCAATTCGTAGGACTCTACTCAACATTTGGTCTTGTACTGGGAGACTGGTAACCTAGGCTCTGATACCAAATTATCACGATCCAAACTACCGGATCGTGAGGGCACCTATTCTAATTCACCAAGATAGGATAACTCTTTACCACCCTTTAAGAACATATACAGAAGCCTTTAATAAATAACAAAATACCAAACTTTATTACAACTATTTTTACAAATATTAAATACGGAAAATAAAACTACCCCTAGGACCTAGTCTAAATGGGTACAAGAGCTTTTAAATAAGAAAGTAAGACTGGACACAACTTCTACCATGAATGAGAGGAGTAGAAGCTGCTGGAGATAACTATCCACATCACCTGTGAGGCAGCCAGACTATACCCCAAAAAGGGTATAACAAGAGTAGTATCAGTACAAACAACACGTACTGGTAGGTATCATCGACCGACCAGGATTAGATCACATAAACACAATATAGAAATCACAAAAGAAAACATTACAACTTATATAATAGTTTAATTTGCATCACTTCTATATGCGTGTGTTACCTAAGAGTATTCCATTCTCATTTCCCATTGATCATTCATCACCTTCATATCAAGTGTCATCCATCCTAACTCTCAGAGGCATTACCGTAGTCACTAATGCGAAGAATGAGTTGATCTCGACCTGGACAGTCATAGGTTGGAGAATTTGCATGGACTACTGCAAGCTAAGCGAAGCCACTCGAAAAGATCACTATCCTATTCCTTTCATTGATCAAATGCTAGATAGGTTTGTAGGGAAAGAGTATTATTGCTTCTTAGATGGGTATTCAGGCTACAATCAGATAGCCATTGCTCTCGAAGATCAGGAGAAGACGACATTCACGTTTCCTTATGGTACTTATGCTTTTAAACTCTTGACTTTTGGGCTATACAATGCACCCATCACTTTCTAACGCTGCATGATGGAAATCTTCTATCATGGTGGAAGACTTTATTGAGGTATTTATGGATGATTTTTTTATTTTTGGTAAGTACTCATTTGAAGTATGTTTGTAAAATCTTGATAGGATTATTGTGAGGTGTGTAGAGACGAAGCTGGTGATTAACTGGGAGAAGTGTCACTTCTTGGTTAGGGAAGGCATTTTCCTTGGCCATAATGTGAAAGAGGTTTAGAAGTTGATCGTGCTATGATCGAGGTTATAGAGAAACTTCCCCCACCCGTGTCTGTGAAGGGTGTGCAGAGTTTTCTTGGGCATGATGGATTTTATAGGCGTTTCATTAAGGATTCTCCAAGATTTTGTGGCCCATGTGCAAACTCCTTGAGAAAGAGATCAAGTTTCAGTTTTGAGATGATTGTCTGAAAACATTTGAAGTTCTGTAAAGAAAGTTGATTGCAGCACCTATATTGATTGCTCCCAACTGGGAGTTACCTTTTGAATTGATGTGTGACGCTAGTGATGTGGATGTGGGGGCCCTGTTGGGGTAGTGAAAAAGTGAAGGTTTTTCATTCCATATACTATGCAAGCAAAAGTCTAGATGTTGTCCATACTAACTACACTATGACTGAGAAGGAGATGTTGGCTCTAGTTTATGCTTTTGAAAAGTTCAGATCCTATCTAGTAGGGACAAAAGTGATAGTTCACACTGACTATGCTGCAATCCGATAATTTTTCAATAAGAAATATGCGAAACCAAGGCTCATATGATGATTTTGCTACTGTAAGAATTTGATCTTGAGGTTCGAGATAAAAAGGGGGCAAAAAATAAAGTGGCGGATCATCTGTCAAGGTTGGAGGGTCGATCTCATGTAGTGGAAGATGGGTTTATTAGGGAAGAATTTACATATGAACAACTACTAGCACTAAGTATAGCAGAACTCGTGGTACACCAACATAGTAAATCTATCGGTAAGTGAAGTATATCCCCCTGAAGCAACAAGTCAGCAAAAGAAGAAGTTGTATTTTGACTCACGCTCGTATGTGTGGGATAAGCCATATTTGTTTAAGCAGGGTGCCGATCGAGTGGTTACGAGATGTGTTCCTGAGTTCCAAGCTAAGCAAGTCCTTGAAAGCTGCCACTCATCACCGTATGGAGGTCACCATAGAGGAGAGCTCACAACGCACAAGGTATTACAATCAGGATTCTTTTGTCCAACATTGTTTAAAGATGCCTTTGCTTTTGTTAAAGAGTGTGACCAATTTCAAAGAATGGGGACCATATCTAGACGCCATGAAATGCCATTAAATAATATTCTTGAGGTGGAAATTTTTGTTGTTTGGGGAATAGACTTCATGTGTCCTTTTCCACCTTTATTTGGTAATCAATACATTTTGGTTGTAGTTGATTATGTATCTAAGTGGGTATAATAGGCAACTCTACCTACTAATGATGCAAAAGTAGTGGTGAAGTTTGTAAAGAAGAACATTTTCTCTAGATTCGGCACCCCAAGAGCAATTATAAGTGATGGTGGTTCTCATTTCGTGAATAATTGGTTTAGAAACTTGCTAGCAAAGTACGGGGTCAGCTATAGAGTGGCTACATCATATCATACCCAAACAAGTGGTCAAGTCGAGGTGTCCAACCATGAAATCAAGCAGATTCTTCAGAAGACTGTGAATGCTCAATGCAAAGATTGGTCAATCAAATTGGACGATGCATTATGGGTGTATAGAATGGCATACAAAACACCCATTTACACTTCACCGTATCTGTTGGTATGTGGGAAGGCTTGCCACTTGCCTTTAGATCTTGAGCATCAAGATTATTGGGCAGTAAAGAAGTTGAACCTCAATCTAGATATAACAGGAAAAAAACGGTTGCATCAATTACATGAACTCGATGAGTTTCACTTGCATTCTTATGAGAATGCTAAACTCTACAAGGAGAAAATGAAAAAATGGCACAACAAACATATCTTGCACTGAGTCTTCGAGCCTGGCCAAAAGGTATTATTGTTTAATTCGAGGTCGATGCTTTTCCTAGGAAAGTTGAGGTCTATGTGGTCTAGGTAATTTGAGGTTGTTTAAATGACCCCCTTATCGAGCAGTTGAGTTGTGGCATAAGGACAAGAGCGTGAATTTTCTTGTTAATGGACAGAGGTTCAAGCATTACGGCGCTAAGCATGAGGATAGAGCCAAAAATGTCCATCACGTTTGCAAAATAATGATGGTGAGCTGGGTCGTGTCGAGACATTAAATCAGTTGCTACATGGGAGGCAACCCATGAATGTAATGTAATAGTGTAGGATTTCTATTCAAAAGAAAAAATAAAAATGAAAAAAAAATCAAAAATACAAAAAGATGTATCGAGCCACGACCGAAACTACAGCGGTTGGTGAGAGGCAACCCACTCTTCTAACATAGTTTTTACTTGTTTGTAGGTATTTTTAAGCGCTACAGAGCTAAAAATGGTTGGATAAAGACAAGAAATAGAACAAAGGGACTTTGAGGTAAGCTTTTGGTGGAGGACAAGGCTCGTGCACCACAGGACTTATGCCTCGCATTGAATGTGCGTCCTAGGTCTAGAGCCTCACCTTAGGCGTGCACCACGGTATGTAGCGCAGAGGCTCACTTCCTCACATGTGCATCAGTCGTCCAACGCAGGACATTGGGCCTCGCTTTGCCCGTGCGTAGCGACCCCCACCTCGATTTACCCAAAATGATTTTAAATAAATCGGGTCAACCCAATTCGATTTGCTAAAAATATATATTCCTCACCCAATTTTCAACCTTTTTCCACCCTAATTACGTCGCACACCTCTCTCTGTAACACCCAAACACGTGAAGCACACTCCAAACTCAATTGTCTCTTCTCTTTCAATTATTTCTTCAATCCAAGGTATGTTCCCATGAACTCTTAAGTTTAAATTGGTTATTTTGTCATAGGAAGGTGCTATTAGTTTGAAAGTTATTGTGTGCTAAATGTGTGAATGTGTTCTAGTTTACAATTTCTTAACTTTGGGATAAAACACCATGCTTACGGGCATTATGGTGTTTATGGGTGTACAAATTTGAACATGAACTTGATTTTGGGAGTGCTATAGGACTGTTTTGGGGTTGAATTGGGTTGTTGTGTTCTTAGGTTGTTTAATTTGCTTATGAGCAGGGTAGTGTTAAAGTGTCATGTTGAATGTTAAAGTTGAAATATTGCTATAGGCTTAATTGGATACTTGATGAGGCAAATAGTGAATTTTGATGAAAAGTGTTGTAATGGAAATGGAGTTGTGTTGGTTATGCATATTTGGCTAAGTTGGTATGACTTATTTGTGAACCATGGTGATGCTTAATTAGAACACTTTGGGTTATAATGGTTATGTGATGGTGTTTTGTCACGAATGAAGAGTCAGGAAAGTCTGAGTACCTGATAATAATAATTCGTGGCAACATGCTAACAAATTAAGTATGGGGTGGATCCAATCATCCCCGAACTTAATCATGGTTAGACGTTTGGGGTTAAACTAATGCTTTCTTCTTGATATGTTTGTACAAGAATCATGGCTCCTAAACCAAGCACGGGAAAAAGAGTGGCTTCTACCTCCCGACAGGGGCAGAAGCAAACTCGCACAGGACAACCCACAACTACAAGGCAAACTACCCCAGCTGCTTCCCAAAATATGCGTTAGAGATTCGGTGTCAAATTAGTTGATAAAGATTGGGTGCAATGGTACAAAGACAACAAGGAAAACAATTACCAACCAATAGAGCGTATTGATAAAGATAGTTTGAAAGCTCACTACCCACAGATTCTAGCAAGGATACAACAGTTGAAACTGGACTTCATCTTGGATGACCCAAGAGAATGTAATTTGGAATTGGTTAGAGAGTTCTTTGCTAATTGGTTTTCGAATACTCAAGGAAATAGTGTCAATGTTCATGGGCAGGTTCTCAAACTCACTCTAGCAGCACTTAACACATTTCTTCACACTTCGAAGGTTGATCATACTCGATTAAGGGAGTTGTACAGCTGACCTCCATATCGAGCTATTCATCATACACTTTGTTGGCCGTGATCAATAGCTAGATGGGAACATAAAAAAGATAAGAGAACTCATAAAACCTACCCCTATGACCACTTTAGCAAAGAAGCTCAGATTTGGTTGAGGATAGTTGGTGCCTATATGATCCCTAGATCTCACTTCACTCATGTTACGGGTGACCGGGTATGTCTAGTGTTTGCTTTGATGACTGATGTTCCCATTAATGTTGGTGCAGTGATTAGATCAGTAATGAGGAAAGCCAGGGTGCACAAGGGCTTTAGATTCAATTTTGCTGGTCTTGTGATAAAGTTCTTGAAGGATAATAGGGACGAGGAAGACCTAATGGATTACAAGCCGCCATGAAAGATGATAGGATTTGATGTTACAAAGGTGAAGGAGTACGATTCTACCCATGGGCCAATTTTCACCACTGCTGAGCTCAATGCACGTGATAATAGCTTCTTTCGCCACCTCTATGGCATGACTAAGTTGACGATGATGTGTTGTGGATTCCCACCTACTACAGAGGAGCTGAGCTAATTGGATTTTGACTACCCAATGAATGACCACACAAAAGCTATGTGTTGAGTTGGTCAACTCTTTAGAGAACCGATAGATGATGATGTTCCTACCGTTGATAAGCACTTGCTTGTTGATTCTGATGTGGAAATTGTTTTTAACCAGGAGGATTTCGAGGTGGGATATCTGAGTCCTGATCTGGAGGAGGATGATGACTAGGCCCAAGAAGTTCTTTTGCCCATTATTTTTTTATGTTTTTTTTTGTTGTGCACTGAGGACAGTGCATCGTCTAAGTGTGGGGTGGGGGTAATTCCTTAGGTTGTTTAATTTCTTAATGTTTGCTAGTCGAATTATTTTGTATTGTAATAAGTAGTAATTTGCACTTCGGTGACTTTTATGATTTGGTAGTAGTAATTACTTTTGGTATTAGTTATTCTGAGTTTTGGGTTCCTCGGCTTTTATTTTTGGTACTTTTTCCGAGGATAGTCCCTTTGAATCGAGTAGGATTAATCTTTTTTTTTTTAGGATTAAGTCATAGTTGAGTAATTTTCTCGATGATGGATGGATGACGGCCGTCTTAAGAGAAAATTAGTCATAGGTAGAGAGTAAAAAGAAGGACATTTTTACTAAATCAAGGTTAAGTGCTCTTGTAGAATGCATGATTGTATGACTCAAGTATGGTTTAAATGGAAAGCATGTATAATGAATGAATGATTGTTTTTGGAATACTTGGGCTCACTTCTATGACTCTCATGTGACTTTAGCTTAACATTGAATTTATGTCATTACTTGATTGAGAATCCATAAGAGTCCATTTTGATTTAAACGTGTGCCATGTGTGTGGGGGGTTTAGTTTTATTCCATGCTTGCATGTGGGTGTCTAGAACTTGTCCAGTGTATGTTCAAAACGAAATGAAGAATGTTGAGTTTAGGAAGTGATAGAGGCATTTCTTTGATAGCCGTGTTTGGTACCTTATTTTATCTACCCATAAGGTATGATCTTAGTTAGCCCTATTGAGCCTTTAGCCTATTCTTTGGTAGCCTCATATGTAGCTTATTCCTATTCTTTCAATTGACCATAATTTGATACAAAACTTCTAAGCGCTTTAGTTGGAAAATTAAGATGTTAAGGAGTGAAAAAATGAAGAAGGAAAAAGTGAAAGTGAAGCCCCAAAATGATAGATATTGGTGTTTTGGAAAAGTTTATGTGTTGTTGGGGGTAATATAATGAAAAGAGAAATTGACCCTAAATGAATCATGTGTTGATAAAAAATACTCCTTGCTAAAGATGTGTAAGCCAACTTAAAGAGATGGGGTAAAACAAAAAGAGAGTTGTGGAGATAAAATTGGTGAGAAATAGGGTTGTTGAAGGTGAGTTTAATGAAAGAGTGATGCATTAAAATTGGGAAAGTTAGTCACTATTTATACCCAAAATAGATCCTACCCATCCTTTAGCCTATATTACAACCCTTAAAGTCCTACTTTATCCTAAGCTTTGATTTTCTTATATTAGCCGAGTACTACACTAAGGGCAAGCCTATGGTTCATCTCATGTTGCATGTGAATTCGTTGTGAGAGTGAGCATATTTCTAATCATACACCCAATCGTGTATTAATTTGCATATTAGTGAGTGCTATTGGGTAACTCTCATATTGTGAGGACGCATGTTTAATGACGGATAGACAACTTATACGATTTCTTGGTTGAAAGATGTGCATGAGTTTGCTAAGTTGAAGAGTCAATTCTTGTGGCTAGGAGGTTTCGAATGGTCATTCATATGTTTACATGACATGCTTGTTGTAAAACATGTTGCTCATACTAGTTGTGCAACTCTAGCTTGAGTATTTTGCCCTGATTAGTGACTTTAGAGCCTCGATGTGGAACATGAAGCATAGAGTTGTTCGAGGACAAACAAAGCTTTAAGTGTGGGATGGTGCCGTGTTTTGCCCATATTTTAGCCAAGTTTGGAGAGCAAATTATTTTATGTGAGTGTGTTTTGTTATACTTTTGATGTAAATGAGCTAACCTACATGATTAGTACTATTTCAGGAGTAAATATGGCATGTGGAGACTCAAGATAGCTAAGGATGACAAGAGACGAAGCGAAAAGAGCAAGAAATGGGAAAACAAGGCTACACTTAGACCCGTACGCCGCACCCCTTGGGGCGTGCATTAGCCTGTAAGCAGCACCCCTTGAGGTGCATGTTTGGTCATGCACCGCGGGTTCCCCCTTCTGTGCAGCTTATTCTTTTTAATTCAATTCAAAGGCTTGGGGTAATTTCGCCATACATCTATAAATACCCCAAGCACATTTTTTATAAGGGTTACGCATTATTTTAGAGCAGAGATTAGAGCGTCTAAGGGTTTTCTATTATGGTTCATCTTCTATAAACTCATCTACACTTATCGTTTCGGTATGAACAACAATAACTTTGTAAGTTTATTTCGAATTATGAGTGGCTAAGAACCCTTGTTATGGGGTTGAGGCCAAACACATGATTGTAGTTCGTACTCTTGAGTTAGTTTATCGCATGGGTTGTTCTTAAGCTCTTGTTTTTATAATTTTGATGCTTGGCCGACATTAAAATACATTTATAATCCTCTTGTGAATCCGGAAGGAGAATCAATTGGATAGAACAAGGAGTTTAAGGAACAAGTTCTCATCTTTCATAAAGTAAGGATTTGATTCGCGTCTAGGATAGGAATATACTTAAAACGACTTGTTTAGTTCGAATACAGGAAGCTATCTTAATGCATCTAAAGTGGATTATTGTATCTCCGCTCAACGATGTAGTTGCAATATCCTTTTAGGTGGATTATTAGAGGTTCGGAAGACCATAATCATATTATCAACCTTGTGAATCAACAACCCAACATACAATGTAACTAATGTGAGAGTAACGATGTACTTGATTGCAATGAGCGCCTTAACCCTGGAATTTCCTCTCGATATTGATTACAACTTTGTTTAAATTGCAATTTCTACATTTTTATTACCCTTGTTTACCATTAGTTTGTTAGAATTTTCACAAATCGTCTTGATACATCCCAACACCTGTTTGAAATATTATTAGAAATTTAAATTAGCAAATTACTAACCTTACAGTCCCTGTGGGTTAGATATCCGGCTCTCCCAGTCCCACTATATTACTTGGTAGACCACGTACACTTGCGTGTGCGGTTGGCCGCAACAGTATAACAGAAGGGTTGGTTGACTTGAGCCATATTTGCATAATAATAATAGGCTGGATGAAGTAACTATAGGTCCAAGACTACAAGTACAAGTGTTTCCCCAGTTATCCTTAACCTCAAAACCAAATTCACCATTCAACTCAAGATTACACTTTATTGATTTTGATGTGCTATATTGCAACACTTTTAGTGCCATTGGGGAAATATCAGTTATCCATGTATCAGAAAACTCTCTCAGTTGTCCTATTCTTCTCATTACCTTGACTCTTATTTGCTCAAGCATTGTTATGATAATCTTGTATCTTGCCTCCAATATCCATGAATTAAAGCTTTCAGCCATGTTGTTGTCAACACTATCTCAATACCTATGATATTTGAAGTACACCTTGGACCACCTTTCTATGTTGTAGTACAGTAAGTCATCACATATCTTATCCCCTAACATCTCCATATGATCCAGATTTCTTCTCAACTCTTGCTCATATGTGGACTTGGCACAATTTCAAGAACAATTTCTTCTTTCAATACCTTTTCTATCTTTGGACCAGTTGGCTAGAACATATCTAGAACACATACATTGTTCTGCATTTGGAAGTAACTCTGAAATTGCATTGTCAAGACCCTTCAACAAACATAATATATTAGGTGACATAAGTAGAAAATAGTTAAAAAAAAGGAAAATATAGAAAATGAATAAGAGAAAATAGATGAGATTACCTTCTGCATATCAACAATAGTAGTCAATTCAGACCCATCTCCAAGCTCAAGATCATTCTTCACAAGTCTAACAAACCATCTCCAAGTGAAAAAAATTTCAACTTCAACCACTGCCCAAGCTAGTGGTAGCATCTGATTATTCCCATCCTTACAAACAGCCACAAGTAATTGACCTTTACAAACACCTTTCAAAAAACAACCATCAAACCCAAAACATCTCCTAGCACCAGCTTTGAATGCTTTTTTCAAAGCATCAAAACATATGTAAAATGATTGAAACTATTTTCTTCCACCTTCAAAAGTTTCTTCACTAAGCCTCACCACATATGTGCTACCTGGATTGGTCTTTAAGAGCTCATCCCTATAATCCAAAATTCTTTTGAACTCCTCTACATGATTTGCAACACAATATTTCTAGCTTTTCTTGCCACAGTTTCTCCTTATATACACCTCCAAATCTTTTTTAATTAATGCTTGAAACTGTCAGACTCAAATTCCAGGCTCTGAAGTAATTCTATCCTTGTACCTCTCTACCAAGTACTTAGAATTCACCAATTTGTTATTTGTTGTGGCATTACATTTGTGCACTGGAATGTACTTCTTAACCTGAAAATCTCTAGTCCTAGAATCATGACTTCCAAACAACAACCATGGACAACCATCTACACACTTTACTCTCACCTTTTTTCGTTCATTAACAAACTTATCTAACTCTACATGTTCTTGAATAGCATACCTAGTAACAACTTTTCTAAACTGATCAACATTTACAAAACAAAGACCAAGCTCTCAAACTATTAATTTACAAGTAGGATAAAAAAAAATCCTCTTATAATTTCTTTTTGCTCTTCTTGCTTTTCCTTCTCTTCTTGCAGGTTGTTCAACCTCATCATCCCCATAATTATCCTCATCAGTATCTCCTATTTCAAAGCTTACCTCTTCATCTGAATCAATGTATGGCTCATCACAAGCTATCTTGCCTTCTAGACTATCTTTTTTCTTGGATAAAACCTCATCATATCCCAAAAACCTCATCATATCCCAAATCAACTCCCTTTTTACCTAAACTAACCCCTTCAGTTCTAGGCTCTCTTTTCTTTCTCTTCTTTGTTTCATCAACCCTCTTCTTTTTGGCAGCCCTCTTTTCTTCCCTCAGAATTCTTACCTCTTCATGAACATCACTACCATACTCATCATCTTCACCTTCATCAAAGAAGTCAGCATAATCTGAATTTTCACTAACTTTAGTTTCACTTTCCCAATCAAATGGAATGGTTGGGACTTCTGCTGCAGTAAAAAAAGTAGTCTCACCCAAATTCTGATCACTACTAGCAGAAACACCACCCAAGTCTTCACCCCTAGCATCAACACCACCACCACTACCTAAGTCCTCACCCCTAGCAGCAGCAGCACCATCACCCAAGTGCTCACCCCTAGTAGCAGCAACATCATCACCCAAGTCCTCACCCCTAGCAGCACCACCACCACCACCTAAGTCTTCACCCCTAGAAACAGCACCATCAATACCCAAGTTTTCACTAATAATAGGTTCTTGAGGTTGTGGAGCCTCAACAGACCCCTCTTTAAACCCTAAATCCTCACTACTCCCAAAGATTTGACTGGAATCTTTATGAAAAGTAGCACAAGATTTTCCACCCACATGGGGGTCATATTCAATGGCAGCAGGGACCACAACAGGCTCTTCAACTAAATGTATCACATATAACTCAACAATATCACCATTTTTAAGTTGAGGTACGATACCCAAAATGTCCCTATCACAAGTGACTTTCACTAAATAATTACTTTTAGGAGGTCTAATATAAACAATACACGAGAAACAATTATGCCCAATTTCCTTAACATAACCAACAAACTCAAAGTAAGAAAATTTGTCAACATCAACGTTGAAAACAATCAGTTACAATATCTCCATGATACTTAATACAGTGTTTTTGTTGTAATTTTCCTCCATGGTGAAACCTCAAGGTAATGTACACATCCATGGTTAATCTTGAAAAAAAAAGAGCTTTTGATCAATAAATTTGAATTTAGGATTTTTTTCGAGACAAACACCCTAAAACCAAAATACAACAATCCAAAAAAACAAATACTAACCTAGGTAGTTAAATTTCATCTTGGAGCTTGTTAGAAATCATAGACAACCACAGAAATCGATTGATGAAAAGTGAGATCGAGTAAGAGACGCGGTTTAGTTTTAGGGCAAAGAGAGAAATGGGGTTTAATTGAGGAATTAGGCGTATTTGTTATGTGTGGGTCGGGTTATAATTAGGAGCAGATCGGATTATAAAGATTTTATATGGAAAATATATAAAATAATTTAATAAGTGATGTGGACGAATAAAAAGCGTGCGTGTTTAACAACTCCCAAGCTTGACCTGGGATGGGGCACGAAAGGTTGTATTTAATTCAGTTTAAAGTTGTTAAGGGGGGTAAACAAATAGAAGTTTAGTTTAAGGGTTATAGTAAGTTGAGAGGACAAGTTTAGGGATGTTTTGATGTCTTTTCTAAAAAAAAAAAAAAAAGACAAAGGATGTTAATTTAGAGCATAAAATAGGTAGTTATATTTTAAATGAAATAAGGAAGAAGAACATTTATTATCCAAAATTGGGAGATGTATTTAGTTTTTAAAGTCAAGTTGAAGAGGAAATATAATTTTCTCCGAAATAATATCACAAGATTGACAAAAAAATATTTGAAAACTTTAACATTTTTAAATTACGCAATGGTTATATAAAATCTCCTAATTTTATTTGTTGTCGAATGATTTATGCTATTATCATGTTGTCCTTTAATATGAATCAATAATTTTTTTCATAGAAATCCTTTAAAATATTTATATATGATTTCTCTACTAGCTAAAGACCCTATTATTATTTTTTTTGTTTGAAAGAATTCATCTTCTTTATGAATTATGAATTTTCTGACAATAATTTTGGAGTAAAAAAAAAAAACTAACAACTAAATTTGAACTATTTTATCAACAAATAAAGATTGATCATAAAATAAATAAATTAGAATATTATTTTATTATTGAGCTCCTAAATTTCCAAATAAATAGAGTACATATAAGCTTATTTCAAACAATGACAATCACAATTTTTGGTGATTTCATTATATTTTAATATCAAGGTTAGAAGTAGAACTAAAATTGTACTCACTATTTTTTGTAGTTGAAAGGTTATTAATAGTATTTAATATTGTTAAAGAATAAGGATCATTTAAATTTAAAGTTCAAATTTAAGGGACTATTTTGGTAATTTTTCTCTCATCTTTTGAGTCACTTTTAATAATTATTAATTTCTAAGAAAAATGTACAAACTTGAATGATATTATTGGAACAAAAAAAAAATGAATAATTTTAGTGAGACATTTCTCTAAGTTGAGTAACAATATGAGGAATTGACTCTCTTTTTCCGTTTCAAGATAACATATCTCCTCATCAGTGAATAAACATGTGTACATCACTTCTCCTTTACAAACCACGTGTATGGTATACCTTTCTTTTTTTATTTACTCCCTTCGTCTCATAAACGAATAACGTGTTTCGATTTGGTGTGAAGTTTAAGAAAATATTTTTTTAAAAAATTTTTGTGGTCTTAAATTAAAGTTATGCTAAATATATCAAAATGCCTTTTAATCTTGTGGTCTTAAACATACCACGTGAAAAATTGAAATTAAAGTGTTGATAAAAAAGAAAATGATAATTCTTTTTGAAACAAACTAAAAAGGAAAGTAGGTAATTCTTTTTTAACAAAAGGTTAACTTTTAGTTTCTCCGTTTCAATTTATTTGTCCTACTTTTCTTTTCAATTATTTTAAAAGGAATTTTTCTATATCTTTTTAGCCACATTGCATACTTAAGACCATAGAATTAAATGGTATTTTAACACATTTGTCATATTTTTAATGTAAGACTACAAAATTTAAGTCTTCTTTATTTTCTTAAACTTCATTCCAAATTAAAATAGGACAAACAAATTAAAACACGGGAAATATTTTGTTATTCTGGGAGGTACTTTCCTCATCTTCTATTTTCAAACAAAGACTGCGTAATTATCATTTATAGTACTCAAATAGTAAAACGAGCTTCTTCAATAATTTTCTCTTTGGTCCAGTATTTAGGATGGATATAAAAGCATTTGATATTTATCCCACAATCAAGAAGAATTCAGAGTGTCGTGAAAACAAAAAATGTTTATTTCTTGGCTCTGTACAGTCTTTGATCTTCAAAGGGATGAAGATTTGTACCCAATAACATAATTAATTTGATGTGCAAATAAGCTTGGCTTAGGGATGAATTGAACAAATATTACGTTCGAATCTTTCAAGAGTATGCACAATATAATATAATATATCACTTTGTTAAATTAAAATGAACCAGGGAATTCTCCTCTTAAGTGAAAGAAAATACATGCTTCGTTTGCACTCTTTTCTTTTTATGTTATTTCTGGATATCTGATATTTAAGCACACAAAAACACTGAAAAATCATTTCTTTTAGTATCCATGAATTTTGTAAAGGATTGTACTATATATATATATAAAAGCTAGAACTCAACTCAAACTGTGCGAGCAAGGATTTTTTATTAAAAATTTTATTTTATTTTATTCGTCTTTCCCTATTGGCTTTTAAATCTTATTCGTTTTGAATTTTTTTGATAAATAATACTAATTATTTTCTCTCTCTCTCTCTCTCCCCCTCTCTCTCTCTCTCTCTCTATATATATATATAAGCTAAAACTCAACTCAAATTGTGCAAGTAAGGATTTTTTATTAAAATTTTTATTTTATTTTATTTGTCTTTCCCTTTTGGCTTTTAAATCTTATTCGTTTTGAATTTTTTTGATAAATAATAATAATTATTTTATCGTATTTTTCATAACATTTGTATTCACGTCATTTTATGATGTCCTTTTCAGATTAAAATAATTATTTTCTAGAGAAAAATATACTAGGATCCCTTCGAATTTTTTTGTATGAGAAGTGGCACTTAATTCTACAATTCTTTTGATTACAGATATGGCCTAATTATTTCAAGCCTTCTTGTTAAGTTTCGCTATTTGAACATAAAAATATCAAATCTTATGAAAAAAGAGACAATTTTACTGAAAGTTTGAAACAAACATATAGCGAGATGCATTTGGTTTGCTATATTAATTAAAAACAATAACTACCCAAACAACGGGAAAATAATGACAAAATAGTGGGGGACAGGAGCACGTGAGAGAGAAAATAAGAGTGCAATGAAATGAAAGTTTTGTCCAGAAATAAGCTATGTCGTAATAAAATTATATTTAGGCTAAAATTTTTAAAGTAAATCAGCAAAAGGTTTAAATGTGGAAGAAGTGGATAATTGGGCTACTTTTGGTTATTATTTAATTTTGCTTAATTTGCCTATTATTCATCGACCGATTTGATTTGATTTATAATCAATTAAATAGATTTAAACTAGGACAAATTAAGCAGAATGTCTATTCAAACATTTAAATAATAATAAAAAATAACCCAATTATTCACTTTTTCCACAATCAAACCTTTCGCTGATTCCTATATGTATTTATTATTTTACACTTTGTATTCTGATTGAATCGAGCCAAAAAAAAAAAAAATTCAACCTAATTATCCATCAAAGGCAAAGTATTTACATAAGGATGTCCATTTACTTCGATGACGTTTAAATTAATTATCTGAAATGCCTCATTCACCTTTTCGGACTGACGTCGTGTTGACATCAGCACTGCAATAACTTTTTCCTTTTGGTCTCTTGGAGTCCGTCTAAATTGATTTATTTTAAATGTTTTTAGGACAAATGACTTTTAAACAGTTTTATAGTATTTGAATAAAATAAAATAAAAAATATTTTTAACCTTTTTTGTAAAGCTAAAATAACAAAAATAAGTCAAAAGCATAAATTAGAAATTCTAACTTTTGTCTTATAAGCTATAGTTTTTCATCATTAGACTACTATATTTCTTTTGTCCTTCTTTCTTTAATTGCTTTGTTACTGATGTGCATTGATTGTTGCTTAAACAGCTGTGAACATGTGAATGTTGAATTGTTATGAATTTCTTGGTTGGTAAAAGGTCATAATTTGTTTACGTGTTGATGGTTTAAGAAATCATTTGCTACGTGATTTGTCTGGAAATTATATTTTTACATGTTAGCATGGACTTGTCATTGGTAAAAATGATAAGGGGAAGGATGATCTATGATTGTGGGGAAACCCTAGTTTCAGGACAGTCGAAAATTGTTGAGGATCTTTGGAAAAAGGGCTATTGTACAAAATAGCAGGATTTATTGCTATGAAAATTTTATTGTTGTAAATCATAACTGATTTTTGGCAATGTGATGCTAAGTGTTGTTTATGCATGGCTGGGTTCGGCCTTGGGATTATGTTAAAGGTCATTATGTGATTTCATGTTTTAATGCGGAAAACAGGAAAGGGGGAATGAGGGAAATTACAGGAAATTATAAAAATCTGGGCTGCTGCTGTTGGGGCTGCCATAGCGGTACTGACCCGCTACGGCGATCCCGCTATAGCAGGAATTTTTTGCTATAGCGGTGTCGCCATAGCGACATGTAAGCTGCTATAGCGGGATGGACAGGGCAGAACCCCTGCCTTATTTTCCCTTGTGTTTATTTTTCATTTCGGGCCTGTTTTAATCGTCAGTTTGAACTACGAGCTACTACATGAAATGTAGAAATTGCATATAGAAAGGTAAAGCATGAATTCAATATATAAAAATTATTAAAAACTAGCATCCATGTACGGTAAAATAAAAGAAAGGGAAGAATAATGTCTTGTACATGCCCCAAATGGAGGAAACCAATTCATGATAAATGTATAAAAAATGAGGGAAAGAGAGTGGGACTGAGATGCATTGAAGGCCCTAACTGTATTGCCGTCACCATAGCTGGCTGTTGGGGTGGGGTCCTCTCCCTCTGCATCACTGAGGAAAGGAAACTCATGCATAGCCTCTGGCTCCAACTGGAGAAGCTCCTGGTTGGGGACTACACACCTAAACATGACCTTTATAGTCTTCCACATCCGTGCGAGCATGTTTCCCTGGAGCGCATCCTCCTCTTCTCCTCATCGATCTCTTTACGGAGCGCTGCATAGTCCTGAGCAGAGGGAGCTAGGACTGCGGAGATAGAAGAGGGTTGCTCTATGTATCTCCTAACCGCAACCAGGTTTTTCTCAAGGCGGCTACTTGAGATCGGGGGTTGGGGTTGGGACTGGGAGGGAGGGATGCCATCATCATTATCATCATCGGCCTCCTCTATAACTTGGCTGCTCTCGGCCTCACCGACCTCCCTCTTCTTCTTCCTTTTGGATGTAACCACCTTTACCTTAAGAGGGTTTAAAGGCATTTCCATCTCCCTCTCGTGGGCAGCCTCCTCTTCGGCACCCCGATGCACCGGCACAACGCATAAACTAGATCGGAAAGGTAGGGCCCCTTCTTGCTGCCTCAGTAAAAATCCTTCCACTCTATCACAATCTGCGCCCCCACATTCAGTGTGATCCCCTGTATAACGCAGACCACCACTAGAGCCCGAGGATAAGTCACGTAAAAGAGGTTGCCCGACGGACGAATCCTTTGGGACACCACGTTTAGCCACCTCCTAGCGTCGGCTGAGAAGTAGGTGCTCATGATGCCCTCAGTAGTAGGCCTAGTCCTTGAAATCCTCCTCTACCAGAGTATTCTGTAGCCACTTCATGTCCATCTCCCGAGCCTTGGCTAAGTACCCCATATTTGAGACATGCACCCCCCCAGTGCCTCATTTATAGACTGAATATCGATAGGAACATCCACTCCTCTAATGCAGATGGTGGGGTTGGGGTTGTCCTAAAGCACGGTAGGGAGTATGGCATAAAACTCCCGTACCTATCCCGAGATCCCAAACTGGGGAACACCACCAGTGGGCCTCAGCCAAACTCCTAGAGTCGGCTGTAGAATGCAGGTGCATTCTCCTCTACCCTTCTCATAGCGAAGGCCCCCTTGTAGCAGAACCCTATCCTCCTGTTCTTATGATATCTCTCCTGACAAGCCTCATCAGGTAATCTCTCATTGGTGAGAGTGTTTTCTTGGTTTTCAGCCATTAGAGTGTGTTGATCTACAAAATCATGATGAAGAAGCATGTTAGAACTCATAGAGTATTAAGAAATTGAATTTCAGAAAAAGGCCAATGCCTTTGCTTAACTGGGAGGATACTGCCTGTCGCCTCCCACTATAACGGGCTACATTCCGCTATGATGATATTGCTATAGCGGGAATTTCTCTTCTATAGTGGGACAAGGCAGCTATAGTGTCCTTCATCGTTCCTAACAGATCAAGAGGTGCAATAATGGCACCTTTTGACGAAAGTACTATTTTTAGCGTTCCGACATCAGATCAGTGATTTTAAAGTACCCTAACACTTGTTTACGCAAAACTTTGGACATGATAACTCCTAAAACATGCCACAATCATCAAAACCAAATCAAGAGCAAGCCTTCATATTCCCTATGGTTTCGAGCCCATTTAGCCATGAACTCCATAATTCTTACGTCCAGAGCGCTATAGAAGTGTTGTGAATGTAAGGGAAGCAACCATGCTTTGGAATTTCGGCCAATTCAAACCCAATTTTGAATTTTCAAAAACTAACCCCAAAACCTATTCTTTTCTATGAATTCAAGCATAAAACTAGCATAAAGGCGTATAAGAAAGTAAAAGGAGTAAGGGTATCAATAATTACCTTATTTTCGGCAATGGAAACGAAGTGATCAGGGTGGGGAGGGGAGTGTTTTTGAGTAAAGGAGGCACCCATTTCTCATCCCTTTAAATTTTTTATGCCCCACTATAGCGGCCCTCTCCCACTATAGCGATGCCGCTATAACAGGAATATTCTTGCTATAGTGGGATCCCGACCCTCAAAGTGCAAATTTTTTATTTGTTCGTTGAGTTTGAATTCTTTCGTTCCTGCGTATTGACGAGGCCCTAAATACCTTGGGTGCACGAGAAATGTTTGCTCTATTTACCTTGTACGATTTGTAAGGAAGGACGAATTCTAAACGGAGCGGAGTGGTATGAAAGTCATTGTTTGGAATTCTATAGTTCCAAGGAAATAAAATTTCAGTATTCCACATAATGTCTGTAAGTACATCGTCATAATAAGGGCGTTAAGGTTCAGTTTAAACTCGTCTGACTCTTTCTTAATTGTGATCATTCGGGGACGAACGGTGGGTAAATTGATATCTATTATAATGACCTATTTTGTCGTTAATAAAAGACACCTCGTTATGGGCAAGGGTTATGGAAAATTTTGAAAATACAATCTCGAATTAGTATGGGGTGACACGACTTAAAATTTTAGAATTTAAAATTTTGGTCGGGCTGACGTCATTCCACTATAGCAGAAAGTTTTCTGCTATAGCAGCATCACCAGGATGATAGGACCGGAAACCACCCCAGGTGTAAATTTTATATTCTTTTTTCTCCTCTTCAGTTGTAAAAGGATGAGGTTCATTCAAAAACCCTACTAAGGTTACCTTATGGATTGGGAGCAATAGAGAGGAGGGATTTTGTGTTGATGGGGTAAAACCCATGGTTTTTTGGCTGATTTCACGTCTAAATTTGCCTTCACGGAGTCAAAACTCGTGTTCATGCCTTTGGAGCAGCTGTTTGGTGTCCAGGTAGGGTAGGCTTAACTGAGTAGCTTAGACCTGGATTAGAAAGAATAAGCATGATGTAGATTGATAGAAAATTGCATGCTTAGGCCTTCAGGCACAATGTTTGGATGGATAAAATGAACGGAACCAGGATGATTTGGGTGGGAAATTATTGTTATGTTACAATAATGAATTTATACATGGAATTATGTGTTACATTGTTATTTTTCATCCTTGTTTGGTTAATAATGGTGTAGAATCGGTAACTTGGTTAATTAAATAAATGTTTATTCGTTAAGGGTGGTTGGTGACGGTGGATTCAGAAAAATCTATGGTAGTAACTAGGGGAATGAAAGATTGGTAATTTAGCAACTATTAGGATGAACAGATGTGGTGGTTCATAACCCACATGTTGGACGTACAATTGTAGGTGCTGGTTTTAATGTAGTTGAAACCCAATTTGTGTTATGTGTGCATGATAACTAATTCTTAGTATTGCTTGTACAATGCATGTTCAAGGAAGGTGAATGACTATTTGATATCCTAAGTCTTAATCGCATGCAATGAACTTACATAAGAGCTTGTTGGATTTTACAAATGTTTTTCTATTATCATTGTGGTTGTGATTGTTGTGATATCTATCATTATTGTGGAATGTACCAATTTGGACATCTCCACGATATTGGTGATATAAGGTTGGCAGACACTTGATGTTTAGGATATGGTACATGGACAAAGACTCATCCCCTACAGGTCATGACTAGTGTGCGCACACATAAGACTCTTAGCATGTGTGTACAAGGTACATGTGAGTGTGATGGCTCCTTCAGTAAACCAAGGATTATGTGTTTCTTCATTTTGTTGGTTTCTTGAGTAAACTAGGCTTACTTGTTCTCATTATATGTTGGT
This sequence comes from Capsicum rhomboideum, assembly GCA_031232105.1. NCBI lineage: Eukaryota > Viridiplantae > Streptophyta > Magnoliopsida > Solanales > Solanaceae > Capsicum > Capsicum rhomboideum. Next base: position 36,016,430 of record CP124719.1, read on the forward strand.
TCCTTGAGTGAACCGGGCTTACTTGTTATCATATTATGTTAGTTCCTTGAGTGAATCAGGCATACTTGTTATCATTATATGTTGGTTCTTTGAGTGAGCCGGGCTTACTTGTTACCATTATATATGGGTTATTTGAGAGAACCAGGTTATGTGCTTAATTGCTAGAAGTGGTTTCTTATGTAAATAGGGATGCATGATATTTGTTAGTTGCTATTGTTTTGTTATTAAGAATCCTTGAGAGGTCCGGGTTTAGGTCAATAAGAAAGGAGGTTAATCTATATTGCCAATTTACTTAAGGGAATGGGATAAGGAGAGGAATATTACAGATGAGTCATGATTGTTGCCCGGTTATGTCCCTGCATTGACTATGCTTGTATGATTGTCTGTAATGAGTAGTAGTGTGTTGACTTGAGCTTCTGCCTATGTTGACCCTCACTAGATAGTTCTCTGTGTTGTATGTTGTGATATGGTTAGTGGTCTAGAAGTTGTTGTATTTTGGGATGGGAAGACGGGTGTCACCATCTTGTTAATTATGCTTGTAGACTTGAATGAACCGAGGGATGCTAGGATGTCAAAGTATGACCGGGTTTGTGGAACAAGGCTAAGGGTTACCTAAGGGTATTAATTGTAAATGGTTAAGGGTAAGCAAACCTTGAGAGACGGGATTATTGTTGCAATCCAGCTATACACGCAAGTGTACGTGATCGTTCAAGTAATATAATGGCTCCTTTAAAAGAGCCAGATATCGAACCCAAGGGACTTTCGTCAACAGAAATCAATTTTTGGCATCAAACAATAGTTAAAAACTAGTGTTGCGAAAAGGACAAGGGATTTATTACTAAAAATTCGATAATTGCGGACTATAAACTACTATCTTCGCTACCGTAACTTCAATTTTTGTAAATATGATTTAAAAGTCAATAAAAAGTAAATTTTCAGGGTCAAGGCACTCAGAACATCATCTCTAGATCATGGATATTACTAGTTTAAGCAATTTGAGTTGTTTATCTTGGTTATTGATCACGAGGTTAATAATATGATTATATTCATCTCCAAACTATAATCTTCTATTAGAAATTGGAAATCTAACTACATCATTGACCTGGGATAGATTTAACCAATTCTAACGCCTTTATGCTATCTTCCTGTATTTGAACAAGTGCGGCGAATTAGGTACCTCTCGGTCCTAACCGCATATCAATCTCTTCCTCGAGTAAAGATCACGCTCCTTATATTCCAAGATCTATCTCTCAATTTCTCTCTCGAGCTCCTCTCAAGCATTAAAATAGTGAGTCAAGAATAAAAGAATAACCAATAAGTGATAAACTTCAGCAAAACCCACTAATTTTCAAGTCTCGAGATTCATGTTCGTAGCCTCAACCCCAAGAATGAGGGATTTTAGCCACTCATAACTTGAAATAACATTAATAATTGATAAAAAAAAAACCATAAAAAGAAATAAAAGATGAAAAGAAGAAGAATTAACCCTAATATTGATGCCAAAATCGCCCAAAAGTAGTCTACCAAAGATGGAATTTTGATACAATAACCCAAAAGCCCTATTTATAGACAAAAACTCGGGGCAAAAATTTGCCAAAAAACAGCCCGACACGCCCTTGGGCGCTCCTGGGACTTAGGCAAATTTTTGCCTCTGAAAAGGTGTGCCTGAGCGGCCCAGCACGCCCTTGGGTGCGCCCCTCTGCTGTCCACTTGGGTAAAAATTTTGTCCAAAGCGGCCCGACACACCCTTGGGCACGCCTGGGACTTAGGCTCCGCTTTTCTTCCTTTCGTCGACTTTTCTTTGCGAATTTGGTTGGATTCTTCAAGCTCAAATCTTTATCTTGCCTCCTATCTTCAATATCCTTCACTTGTAGCTCCTTCAAACCTCACTTTCCACTCTAAAAACGCTCCAAATAGTCGCCAATTTCCTCTACAAGAGCCTAATCACATTTATTAGCACAATATCAAATATTCCATCAAAACATTATAAAATGCATACTTATTGCTCTCAAAAATAAGATAAACATGGGTCAAAATTGGTAATAAGGCATACAAATACACCTTAGATCAATTGTAGGAATCGTACAGAGTGAGCTTGACATGGCAAGTGATAGATACTTGATGTTTAAAGGTTGTTAATATCCAAGTGACAATGATCAGTCAATGAGTGATTCTGGTTAATACCCCTCAAGTTGTATGTTTCTTTCCTAATATTTATATGATGTTTATGTGATTTAATTCAGGTCGACTGATGATGCTTACCAGTATGTGTAGTTTTGTACTGATACTACTCTTTCTATACTCCTTTTAGGGTATAGTCTGGTTGCAGGATCATAGGTGTTTCAAGCTTGACATAGTAAAGATCTCCAGCAGCATCTATTTTTGTTTCCATGGTAGAAGCTGTGTCTTTTATTGTACCTTCTCCTAGCCACTCTTGTACCTGTTTAGACTAGTTCCTAGGGAAGGGCTACAATTATATTGAAAGGTTTTCAATTATAATTAAATTTTTGCAAACTGGTTGTAATATTAAAGGCATTTCTTTATATTCTTATTGACTTCCGCATATATTTTGAAATGGGTGGTAAGGGTTCTCCTATCTAGGTGGATTAGAGTAGGTACCCGTGCGATTCAAGTATTTGGGTCGTGACACTGTATCTACTAAATATTACCAATGTCATGCGTACTCTTACAAAACTAATAGGTCCCATCCGATGCCTCCACTTTTATTTTTTTATTTTGAGAATATACCTCGCTCAGCGCCTACAATTCGATAAAAAGAGATATATTAATTTATAAATCAAAAAACACAGAACAGAAATGATGCAAGATATGTCCAAGAGTAGAAACGCACTGTTTTATTCTTACTTGAACTGTTGAATGTTTCCAATACTCAATCAACTGGGCCAATTGAACTTCTGGCATGTCATCGGGACATTTTGCTAGTATTTCTTCATCAATAAGTTTCTTATTGAAACATTTTCGTTTAATACTTCTCTTGCGTTGCCTCCAATCATCACGAAGATCATCCATTACCCACTTCTCTCCTTCTATTGGAATTAGAAATTTTGACTATACAAAACAAAAAATATTTAGCTTGAGTTAGTAATAACATACAATAAATATACAATCTCAACTATTTATTTTTCTTATATTGACATAGTCCCACATGCATCTTTTATTTTTCTTTGGCACTGCATGCCAACTAGTGTACATCAAGGTGATAAATATAGGATTCCTTGCAATTGTTCCTATGAAGCTGCTTAAATTAGAAACTATCTTGTTAGTTGGTCCCACTGTTTGTCCTTTGTAAAATATCACCTCCTCTCTTTATCTAAATTTCTGGCATGAATTTTCTTACATGTTGTTTGTCCTTGAACTTTTTTCTTCTCCGATATCCCTAGATTGATGTAATAACCAAGAAATAAGAAAAAAATTAAAATGAGTAATAAACTTAAAAAGCTTTAGACATACCATTTGTACTACGATCAATGTCCATATCCTCATCTCTAGCACACCCATCCTCACCGATTTCTTCTTGTTCCGCAAGATCATCAAATCCTCTATTATGTTCATCAACAAAATAAATCGGCAAATCAGTTGTTGTGTGAATATCATATTGTTTTTCACCACCTATGTATATCTCTTGTTTTTCTAGAAACTGATCAAGATTAGTCGCTGGTAGGACCGACTTCTTCTTCACATGTTTGCAGTTTTGAAACCCTTGAATAACATGTTGTTTATTTTCTTCACCTTGTTTTCTTCCAATGACATGTGAAGTATTAATATCTACCTTGTAAGACTCTTGGAACATGGGGTTGTTCAATTCCATTCCTTTCTTTTGAATGGACTGTCCAGTTTGAGATTGAAATAACATCTGTGTGTTTTGTCCTTTTCCTGTAATCATCTGTGAAGTATTAATCTCTTCCCTTGAGGACAATTGGATTATTAGATTCTGCCCAGGCAGTTTACTCTTTCCTTGTTGTGGAACAGAATCCTCAGGATTCTTTCTTTTATATGCCATTGGTTCCTGCACTTTCCTAGTTTTATTATTGTATTGTTTTGCAAGTTGTTCTCTCTTAATCTTATATTTCTTGGCCAATTCTATACTTGATCGGTATTGAACATCAGAATTCATATTCTTCATAGGACTTTGAGCTTTATTTGGATTCGAGACTTTTTTATTTAAAGTTGCTGCCTGATCCATTCTTCTCACCTTCTTCTAATCTCTTTGTTTTCTTTTCTTTCAATGACTTCAACTCTGCAAATAGAGGCAACATAATAATCACTGTGCTAGCTACTTACAGAACTTAATAATCACTGTTCCCAGGCTAAATAGTCAGAACAAGCTACTTACAAATGCTAGCTGTTTAGTATCACTGTGCTGCCTTAAATATCATTAGTCCCGCAAACCTTCTTAGGATGACCATAACATGAAAAATAGAAAAAAAAATTAGGTATTTAAGTAACAAGTGCAGTTTGCAAATCGGAATAATAATCAAGCACACAAAAAAGTAAGCTAGCACTATGGGTCATTAACAAAATAATAATCTGGCACAAAAAATCCAACAAAATACATGAAGATTTTCAATCTCATGTGTTTCTGCATATTAGATAGCTAAGAGTTTTTGTACCAACAAACAATCAAATTATGGAAAGAGTAAGCTAACACTATTGGTCAACAACAAAATAATAAATCCACGGTTCATCATCAAAATCATCTTCGGACTTTTCTTCAGACTCGTGCTCAAACTCATCTTCAAATTTGTCTTTAGACTCGTATTCAGACTTGGCTTCAGATTCATCGTCAAACTCAACTTCAAGTTGTTGAGCAAGAAATCCTTCAGCAACCACATTAGCCTCATCAATAATTATTTCTGATACATCATTCCTTATTAAATCAACTTCACCATCATCATCTGGTATAGAAAGTTTATTTTCATAACTTTGTTCAACCTGATTACTTACGTTAAACAAGTCTCTCAGAATAGTCTTCATAACATAATGTCTATCTTGATTAGATGGATCTTGAACATAAAAGCATTGTTGCACTTGAGATGCTAGTACAAAAGGATCTTCCAGAAAGTAAGACCATACATCAGTTGCACTTGAGATGCTAGTACAAAAGGGTCTTTCTTATTGAAGTAGACGTAAGTAAGACCATACATCAGTTGCACTTAAATAAAACAACCTTAAAATGGCCATAATATTCTAACTCAACTGTATCAACTATTCTACCATAATAAGCCATATCTGCATCAACTGAATTTTTATCCTTTGAGCTTGCAAAGCTTGCGGTGAGGCAACTAATGTAACACCATTATTTTGGATTTTAAGCCTTGCATCATGAAGCCTAGTACGAAATCTATATCAATTAATAAGATACCCATAATATCTTTTAGCAATTGAATTTGGTCCTCTAGATAATTTTTTTTTTATCAAATTAGGCATACCCTCTTGCAAAACATGAGTTTCAAACCATTGGGAGAAGCTTTGACTATGATTCTTAGCCTTGCTCCATTTATATCTTCACGGCTGATTATTGACCTCAACTACATGCTCTCTACATAACAAGTATTTTTATTTGTTATAACAATAAATAAAATAAGTTAACAACTATATGTAAAAAGTAAATACTATAAGTGATTAAAGTACCTAATATACTCCTGAACTTCATCACAATTGGTCAATAAGTATGCATGCACCTGATTTAATGACCTATTATCTAAAATAGTACCAATAGCTTTTTTTGCTCCTAAAGGACAACCATTATTAGGAAACAAACTGCAAGTTTGTGCACCGGATCCAATTCATCATCATTTTGTGGTCTTCTATTAAATCTGGTGCGTACACCCCATGCAAATATCTAGAGCATAAAGTTAAACACTCTTCAACTAGATATGCCTCTGCTATAGATCCTTCTGCATGATTTCTGTTGCAAGCATACAATTTGAATGTATACATATCTCTTTTAGAGGGATACATCCATCGATTCTAAACTGGACCTCTTAATCTTACCTCATTCACCAAATAAATTAGGCAAATGAATCATTATGTCAAAAATGTAGGAGGAAAAATTCTCTACAAATGATTTGTTATTTCTCTGATCTCTACTTATAAGCAATCTATTTCCTCCGGTGTGATAACTGTTTGGCATAAACGACGGAAGAAGGAGCTTAGACGAATCAAAGCAATAGCAATAAGATTAGGAAGGATGCTTTTAATTGGTATTGACAGCAAGAAATGTAACATGAAATGAGCATCATGGGTCTTATAATCAAATATTTTTCTTTCATCTAGTTGCACACACCTAGATATGTTAGAGGCACTATCATCACGCAGCTTTGCTGTCTTGAGAACTCTGCAAAAAACTAATTTCTCTCTATTAGTCATTGAGAAACACACTTTTGCAATCCATCTGTTGTATCATCTGGATAAAGTTTCTTCCTAATTCCTATCTCTTTCAAATCATAATGAGTCTTTGCATGATCATTTGTTTTGGCAGAAATATCCAAAAGAGTTCCAATTATATTGCCAACTATGTTCTTCTCTATGTGCATTACATCAAGGTTGTGGGGTAAGGGGTTGTGCTCCCAATAAGGTAATTAAAAAAATATTGACCTTTTTTCCCTAGACATCAATTGATGTCTTTCTCTTCTTCCCAAATGTATTGCTCATGTTTTGTAAGCTATTCAGCATATCAGTTTCGTTTAACAAGGGTGGAGGACGCCTAAATTCAGTTTTTCCATTAAAAGATCTTTTGTTAGATCTCCAAGGATGATTCAATGGTAGAAAAACATGATGATCCGTATAACACATGCATCTTCCTACTATGTTTCAGATAGCAAGAATTAGTGCTATATTTACAACAGGGGTGGGCCATCTTTCTTTTTGAACTTCAAACTAGATAACATAGCATATGTAGGGAAGTCACTGATTGTCCATATTAGAGTTGCTCATATTTGAAAGATTTGATTTCTTGAAGCATCATATGTTTCAACTCCAGAATTCCACAACAAATTTAACTCATATACCAATTGTTGTAAATAAATATCAATGTCATTTTCAGGTGATCGGGGCCCAGGAATAAGTAACGAAAGCATAGAGTATTCTGGTTTCATGCACATCCAAGGCAGAAAATTATACACCATTAACATGACTAGCCTTGTGCTATAAGATATACTCATGGTCCGAAATGGATTGAATTTATCACTTGACAAGTCAAGTCTCAAATTACGAGAATCTAGTGCAAAATATGGATACAACCTATCAAAGTCTTTCCATGCTTGGACATCAGCTGGATGCCTTACCTTTCCATATTTAGAACGCTCTTCGTCATGCCACCTCAATAAATCTGCTATCTTTGAGCACATAAATAGCCTTTTGAGTCTAGGAATTAAGGGATAGTGTCTCAAAAAATTTTCTGGAACACAATGAGGTTTTTTAGAAGGCTCAGTAACCTCACTGTCCACTTCAGTAGGTTTAATATATCGAGAAGCTCCGCAAACATGACAAAATTCATCATCCTTATGGTCATTCTAAACAACATGCAATTATTGGGACATGCATCAATTTTCTCATCACTATAAGAAATTAGGCTTTTAGCGACCACTTCTTGACGAAGGGATATAAATGCAGACGTTAAAAGTATATATGTAACGACAAAAAAATTATCCGATCGTTGAAGTCAAATTTTCATTTAACAATAACGAAAGAAAAAATAGTTCGTCCTAAAAACTATAGTTCTCGGTCGTTAGAACTATTATGTGAGTGGGAATAGGGAACACGCTATTAAGTGCCCGTTTGAATTGACTTTTGACTTACAAGTCAGAAGCCATAAGTTAGAATTTTTAACTTATGGTTTATTTAAGCATTTTAGCTTAAAACTAAGTACGTATAAACACTTTTTAAATTTACCCAATCATTTCAGAAATGCTTAAAAGTCATTTTTAACTTAAAAACACTTAAAATAAGCCAATCCAAACGCGCTTAAAAAAAAAATGCAAAGTAATTTTTTTTGCAATTTCAAATAGAAGAACCAATTTTTAAAACCCACAATTTATATCACCCCTCCCTCCCCACCAAAAAAAAAAACCCATACTGAAGAACATTTAGATTGTTTAGTCGGTTTCTCCCAAGTAATATATGAATATAGTGCATAGAGTATTCTTCACTCCATTTCTCCAAGAACCTTATTTACCTTTAATCGATTTCACGAAGTACCTAGAAAAGTTGGGTTTTGAGAATTGTCAATTTCTTTTGAAACCGACACAGTGTTTGTTTTAATGTTAGTACTCGATCCCTCCATATGTTTGTGATTCTCAATTTTTATATCAATTTTTGAATTCCTTTGAAATATAGAGTTTCGTGATCAAATGTCTCCATCAATAAATTCCAAAGTTTATTTATTATAATGTAAAACATTTTGCGTACATTGCTCTGTTATTCTTCGTATGTATCTATGTATAATGTATGGATCAATATGCTATGGATTTAACATGAAACCCACTATAAAATTGATTGGGGGTTTTCTTATTTTGACCTAGGGTTTTTAATTGGGGATTTTAGAGTGGTGATTATACTTGCTAAATTTGTAGTTCTATTCGATGAGTTTTTGTCTACCCTGCATATTTTGTTTTAAGACGTTGAAAATATTTTTTTTTAGATGTGCATGTAGCAGGCAAAGAAGGATCATAGTATTTGATCTTAACACTGATTCATGGTCATTTTTTCGTGGATGCTTCTTGTCTCTACCTCGCTGCATTCTAAAATGTACTTTTGAGGCCATGATGATAAATTTCTAGCAAATCTACAAGGCAAAAAAAAATAGTGACTCTAGTTTCTCGATGTGAAAACCCACGGGATGGCTTGTCATAGTTGCAATCAGCGTTTTGCAGTCGTGACGTGGTTGTATTTTCTCTGCCTGAGCATAAACACAGATTGGAACCTCTAGTTGTCATTTTTCTTTTTTGTTTCTATCGCTGTTGAGATTCATGCTTCAAAGGTAAGTTTGTTGTGTTCATCTTATTATTTGCTACTGCTTGGTGTTTAAAGGAGAATCCGACACGGGTGCGGCAATAATTTTGGAGAGTCCGAGCAACACATATTTTCTAACAATTGGAAATCATGCTCCCTGATTTTTTAGTTGACTTCCTGCTTGTTATATCATTTGAAAGTATTCTAAATATATTATATGTACTAGCTTTAGTAGATCATAACATCTTACCTTTTGATTCTGTGTGGCGTGACTATATGAAAGGTGTAAATTGTCCTGCTATAGGTGTGTGTGATCTATTTGGATGTGAGTTGGGCTTTCTTTTATGATGAAAATCATGCTCCTGTTTGATAATCTTTCCTAAGTTGGCATGTTTTTGGAAGGCGCTTGCCGCTTACTGATATGGTTATAACGACTTCTGTACTTAATGGCTTGATATTTTATAGAGATTACCTAATTTTAAAATAAAAATACCTGTAACTGCACATGTCTGTTTACAAAATGTTAATCATGTTTGCATTTCTCAGGAATGCTTAGATTCTTGATGCCCTGTAGTTTCAAAGTAGTATAATTTGTGTGTGTTTAATTTGATGACTCATTCAAGTGTGGTGAGATTTGTGGGGCATTACAGAAACTTTGATGTTTAACAGAATCTAAGTTTTTGTGTGGTGAACAAAAGAACCTATTGTCTCACTTCACAACTTTCAAGTTTTCCCAGTATAACTAGACGAGTTCATAATTGTTTTGCTAAGTCGATATTCTTATATGTTTTCTCTAAGATGTTTGAAATCTATTGGTAACAACCTCTCTACTTCGGAGGTAGGGGTAAGGTTTGCTTATGCTTTACTCTTCCCAGACCCCACTTTGTGGAACTACACTAGGTATGTTATTATTGATGATTTAAGTAATACTAGGACTATGATTATACTTCCCATTAAGCTACAAGTTTATAGTATCCATGTTTGTATTCCAAACGATCCATCCAGGATTTAGTCTTTATTATGATAGACTTTATGTTGTGTACTAGCATTATAATAATTACAGAACCTTTCATGCTTTAAGAAGCATTTCTTTGTATTTAATTTTTAAAATTGTGCTTAGTAATCCTTGCTTTTCATTTAGACAACTTGCTGTAGGATTTAATTTTTCATAGATCTCAGTTGAAGCATTTCATATTATTGTTAAACAATTATGGTTTAGATGATTACATCTATCTATTATCCTTAGTAAATTATGTCCAAAGTAGCTTTATAAAATTTGTAAGGTATCATAAAATCATGCTTGATGTCCGGAAGTTTTCTCAAAGTGTATCGACATTGGGATATCCTTGAAGTAACACCATAATAAGAGCAAAAAGCACTACACCAAAAGAGGCTTTTAGTGGCAATATATTTTCCTTTTAGCGGTAATTTTTTGGCCACAAAAACATTTACTGGCATTTGATTAAATGCCATGGCATCCAGTGTCGCTAAAGCCTTTAGTGACATTTATTCCTAATGCTGGTAAAGACCTATTTTATTGCCGCTAAAAGAATTTCTTTTAGCAACATTTATTTAGCGGCAATTATAAAGCCACTAAAGTTACCTTAGAAATGTAAAGAACAACATTGTTTGCGACTTTTTAAATTGCCGTTGAAAATGCAATAATCAATGAAAAACTATTTTTTGGGTAAATATTGGCTTTTATTACCAAGGGAATATTTTCATACATTGCAGAACCCCATTCTTAGAACACAACCTACTTGTTCCACTCCAACTCGTAAATGTTACTGCCTATACAACAAAGGCATCACCTATCAACTACCATACCTCTAAGAGTAGTGACCGAGCTTGTCCAACTCGTGAACTACCCTCCTGTGCCTACTTCCGGCTCCATGTACTCCTTGGAAAGCAATCCTGTTAGGGTTTTTCCTGCATCTCTTTTTGCTTTGAAAGATTTGCAGGTTTCTTTTCCTGCCAAATTGTATAAATGGTTCCCGCGAGGGTCATCTTGTAGACTTGAGCCTTAGCTGACTTCCCTGTTGCATAGCTGATGGCCCATTTGATTTCGTCATCCCATCTCATAGCCTTCCTAATTATCCTCTGCCAGCTGAGAATTTTCTCTGTATGGAATAATGTATTGGCCCGAGGAACCCTGCAGTATAAAAAGCAACAGAGAACAATTACATATATAAGTTTGATGAATTGAAACAAACACTTAAAGAGGAATGAAATTGCTTGTCTCAGGCAGTGTCCATTACCCCTTTCGCACTAGTCCTTGAAAGCATCCGTACAAACATAGAACTTGGTGTTTTGAGATTCTGCCATTCACCTGACTTCTGCAACGAAGGCCTACTTGTTAGGTTGCCTCTATGCTAGTCATAGAAGTTAAGGCTACTAAGGAACATATTGGTCTCCAGTGCCAGTAGTCATTGTACATAGAAAATAAGAGCTTATTCAGAAACCCCAATAGGAAATTCACAGGAGAATAATAATAATCATCATTGACTACCTCATAAGATAATTCTGCATCTTGTTCAATTTTCTCAAGTGCCAGCAATACCTGCAAAGTAAAGCAAGACAAAAATACTTAAATACCAGTAAGCTTTAGGAAGTAGATTAAATATGTACTCCTCTAAGAAAATACCTGAGCAACTCCATCCATGTTATATCGCTGCAATGCTTCACGGTTCACAAATTGGTTCATGCCGATTTCTGCTAAAGTGAATGGCACTACACCAGGTAAATCATCATCTTCATCTTCATCATCATTTCCAGGTAAACTATAAGCACCATAATCACTTGATGAGGAATCCGTGAAAATTGACTAGATGAACTAGGCATAGCTAGATTTGGAGTTCCAGGCTCAAGTAAATTTTGACTTAAGCCAGAAGACAACTTAAGTATGGAATGAATCCTGAATAGGACCCCTTAACCTAGTACTCACATTCATTGACCTGCGGGTCCTAACTGATACAACATGATTACCCTCACTGAAATCTAAGCTTCTAGTATTCCTTGAATTAGAAATAGAGATTCCAGTAGCGAGATGAATGACACATCATTCATTTCGTGATGCCCCTCCTCATTTTCTTCCCTTTAGATGATGAACTACTTTTACCTTCAGTATTTCTCCTTTTTACTGTGTCCCTTCTACTAATACTAGATTCTGATGGTGAATAACTACAGGGAAGGGCTTTCGATACGGAATTGCACTTCAAATTTCTCAACCTATATCCCTCCCGACTAATACTACTTCCCCTTGTCCCAGCACTAACAAATTTAGCTGATGAAGAAACAAAGGAATCCATTGGACTCTTTTGGTTGGAAGAACCAGGTCCCTGACCAAAGAAGGATGAGAAAACATTTCTTTTGCAGCAACAAGAAATGGAAAACTAGTAAAGATCACTTTGTTTCAGCATCTGGAATACCAAGATACTCTTACAAGTATGCAATCTACAACTCTAAAGGGATATTGATATCTTTTGGTGGAGGGGTCCTCGTAGATTCAACAGCTTTTCGTGTTATTATATCCATAGTTAACTTTGGTCAACATTGGTTGAAAATGATATCCGTTGCCAATTCTAATGGTTATGTTTAGTCCAAATGTCGTATTAACTAAGGGAAACTCTTCAATCATGGTTCCTCTTCTCAATATCTATTGGTTAGCAACTTAAGGGAAACTTGTTAAAATATATCGTTTGTATGAATATTTTTAAGTTGCTATAGCAAAATGTTGTTATACAAAACATATGTTGTGTTATATATTCACACAGCATGAAAGATCGGTCCACCAAAAAACATGGTTATAGAGAATGACTGTTATAAAGAGGTTTGTTTAGCATTGAGAAATCTTTTGAGCTTACCGAGGATTGATCGGAGGGATTAGTTCTAACACAAAAGTTGAAACATTGGTTGTGATTTCCCTTGGCCTCTTTGGTGATGAAGCATTGTTACTAGCTTCTTGATCTCTTGTCTCATCCTAATCAATTCTTCATCCAACGTCTCACGCTGCACAAAAATCAAATTACTAGTTTAAAATATATCCAAAGGAACAAGTAAGTTATCTAGAGTGCAAAAAAAATGTAAAGTACTTTTATACTATCTGAGTATTATTTACCTGTTATAGAAGGTAATAATAGTTATAGTAATAAGAAAAATAATAACAACAACAACAACATACCCAGTGTATTCCCACAAGAAAAATAATAACGAAAATAATAATACTAGTGTTAATAATAAACATAATAATAATTAGAAAACACCAACAATAATAAATAAATAAATAAGCAAATAAAACATACCATCAAAAATAAAAATATTCATTTTTATGAAAGAACTAACTTTAGATATACCTACCAGTACCGGACTTCTCTATTTGTGGAGTCGTAGATAAGTAAACAATTAATTGCAAATGTGCATATATCATATATATCAGAATCCGGATGGTCGTCAAGAAGTATTTTACCTTCTGAGCATTGGAAGTGGCTAGATAGTCCCTGGATGGCTAGATCCTCCTCACAGTTGTGTTCTTGGCTTCGTCCTGTCAATCAAATAAAGAGATTTTTCATCCAGCTATTACACTTCATGACAAAATGGTAATGTATTCACATTGTTTTAGATTCATCACCTCAGCAAGAATGTGTGAAGAAGCAAAACATCTCAGACTGAGATTTTAGTGTGCAAGAGAACTAGGAATATGTCAAACTGCTCAGCAACGGCTAGAGAACATCATATTAACATATAAAGCTAGTTTGTGTTAAGAACATAGAAAACAAAATGAGATGGGCAGCAAAGCAATTAAGATGCCAGATAGAGATTCTTTGCTTCAAGTCATTAATTAGCATGCATGAAGCTTTGATTGAAATTTTATATATAGCCTGTTTGGTTACGCGTTCAAAATCTGCTTATTGTTTAATCAAGAACACTAGTTCTAGCTTATATAGTTTCTATAGTTTGTAAGCTTAAATGCCAAATCTTGTAATGATGAACAGCTGAGAAAACACCCAATGCAACAGAAAACAAGAAAAGCCCTTTCCAAGTTTAAATACTAACCAGAATGTATACATCCCTTCCCTGCAGGAAAATAATAACAACAGATTAGTAAGCCATAAAATGGTGTGAATAAATGGAATCTAAGAAAAGATTATTTCAAGTTGGAATCAGGCATCCATGTATTGAATAATGACCACAAGATATCTTATTGAATAATGATCACAAGATACCTAATTTTACGAGAAAGAATTAACAAGCCTTTAATGCAAACTAGCAAGATGGACTACACTTTTACTTGAAGAGATTGATTTAATTTCCATAACTTCTATTGCACCTTACGAGTCTAATATATAAAGGATACATAATTGTAGTACTATGAGGAAACAACTAAGAATTGAGAATGAACACTACGAAGAATAGACAAACAACATTTGGAAAAGATAAATGTAGAAGAATAGGGTCTTGAAGCTTTACCTTCTCAATGTATAAGCTGTTGTAGTACAATGAGATAACCACCAATGTATGTTAAAGCCTATTGTCACAACAAACAATAGTTAAAATAATCATTGACTACGAAGAAATATAGTACACATAGTTAACATAATAAAAGCACCAACCTTGTTGAAGAAACAAAACTTCAACCTTGTTGAAGAAACAAAACTTCTGAAGATTAGAACTCTCCAATCTATAACACTCGAAATCTGCTAAAGCTCTGTCTACAACACTCTACATCCAATATATGCACTTCGGCCAGCAAAACATCAAATCAAATAAGCATCTATTCAGGTTATACAGTTAATATATTTACATGAACCAGTGCCAAGTTCTTCTTTAGATAATAAAAAAGGTATACATCCATATAGTATTACAAATTTTTCACTCTATCTTTGCATGATATCTACTTGATTTCTAATAGTTACTGCTAATATTTACCTTAAATTTTGTATCAGGAAGGCCGCATATGCCTCATCTACAAATGTATGGATCCTTTTCACCTAGATATTCAACCTCAAGCCATCTCAGAATCAATGCGCATTTAGAGAAAAATAAATGAGAGAAAGATAAACATCTTCTAATTGACGGTGAAATGGATGAAAGAGAAATAAGGTGAAATTAGGAACAGCATTGTGCCAGCTGAGTATTAGGATATTCTTTTAGATCTAGCCGTATCTTCTCCGGCGACCCAGATCTGCTCCGGCGACCCAATCGGCCGTTCAATCGACGCTGTTTTACGGATCGCGCAAATTTTCTCATTTTCAGGATTTTTTTTGCTTCGCCGTTCAATCGGCAGTATCTACAGCTTCTTCTAGGGTTTAATTTTTTTCCTTTCCGGCGAGATCTCCTATAAGGGGTTGGTTTAAGCTCTCTCTCTCTCTCTCTCTCTCTCTCTCTCTCTTTATATATATATTTTAATCTTCTCCGGCGACCCGGATCTGCTTCGGCCAGATCTAGCCTAGCCCGGTGACCCCTTCGAATTTTCCGTCGTCGACCAACTCTCGTTCCGGCAAAGTTGACCGGAAATCTCGCCGAAAACAACACTCTCGTGTTTTTGTTGTGCTTTTTTACTTTACAGGCTCTCTTAGATCCGGTGTCCCTCCGATCAGCAGTTCGACTGACGTGCAGCAGCCCCGACAACAAATTTCGGCGACCAATTTCTACACCAAATTGCCGGAATTAGACACCTCGAGCAAGAAATCAGCCCAAACGTCGATCAGGTGCACACACTCCATCTCTTTTAGCCGTTGTATAACTTTCGTATTTGGTGGCGGCAATTGCTGCCATTAGTGGTTAATATTCGGGTTTTGGTCCATTTTATTTAGGTTTTCTGGCTGATTTTCCTGCTATTCTTGACAATCTACTGGTTTGTTTTCTTGATTACTTATTAGTAGTTAGCAAGGACAGGTTTATATTTGTTCAATTGTACTTGGTGTTGATCTTAGGTATATTCTTGGGGCGGTTGTGATTTTAGCTTGTGCGGTCTTTGGTGGCGGGGGTTGATGGTGATGGTGTAGGGCCATGTCTTCGGGAGGGGTTAGGTGGGGGGTCGGGGGCCTGGAGCTGGGGCGGGGGGTAGGGGGTAAGTGGGTTAAGGGAGCCCCTAGATTAAGAATAGGGTCGTGGAACATAGAGTATTTATTGGAGAAGTCCGTTGAGCTGGTGAAAATTTTTAAGAAGATGCGAATAAGTATAGCGTGTCTTCAAGAAACCAAATGGGTGGGTACTAAGGCGAGGGTAGTAGACGATTATAAGTTGTGATACTCAGGAAGCGTGAGGAATAGGAATGGAGTAGGTATCCTAGTAGATGATGAGCTTAGGGAGCATGTGGTAGAGCTTAGAAGGGTGAACGATAGGTTGATGACGATTAAATTAGTTATGGAGGGGTCTTCTTTGACCATTATTAGTGCGTATGCCCCGCATGTAGGCTTAGATCAGGATGAGAAGAGGAGTTTCTGGGAGACTTTGGATGGGGTGGTGAGGGGTGATCCTAACAATGAGAAGTTGTTCATAGGAGGGGACTTCAATGGTCACATAGGGTCTTCTTCGAGCGGTTATGTTGATGTGCATGGAGGATTTGGGTTCGGTGTAAGGAACGAAGGAGGAGTCACCCTTTTGGATTTTGCTCGGGATTTTGGGTTGCTGGTAGTTAATTCGTACTTCCCAAAGAAGGAGGTTCACTTGGTTAGCTTCGGTAGTTCAGTGGCCAAGACCCAAATAGACTTTTTGCTCCTTAGGAAGGGTGATAGGGGTCTTTGTAGAGATTGTAAGGTTATACCTAGTGAGAGTCTGTCGACCCAGCATAGGCTTTTGGTGATGGACGTGGAGATCAAGAAGGAGAGGAGGAGAAGGGGTGTGGAGGATAGGCCGAGGATTAGATGGGGTAGACTGACTATGGATAGTGCGCTTGAGATAGGGGAGAAGTTGAGTGCGAGAAGAGCTTGGGAGAGTAGAGGGGACGCGGATAGTATGTGGGATAAGACTGCCAGTCACATCAGGGAGATGGCTAAAGAGGTGTTGGGTGTCTCGAAAGGTCGTTCGGGAAAGCACCGAGGGGACTGGTGGTGGAACGGAGAGGTTAAAGGGAAGGTGGAGGTGAAGAAAAAGGCTTACGCGAAATTGATCGAGAGTAGGGATGATGAGGAGAAACGGAAGAATAGGGAGGAGTATAAGATTGCTAATAAAGAGGCTAAGTTGGTTGTTTCGACAGCTAAGAATGCGGCTTTTGAAAGCTTATACAAGGCGTTAGAGGGTAAAGGTGGTGATAAAAAGTTGTATAGGCTAGCC
This sequence comes from Capsicum rhomboideum, assembly GCA_031232105.1. Classification (NCBI taxonomy): domain Eukaryota; kingdom Viridiplantae; phylum Streptophyta; class Magnoliopsida; order Solanales; family Solanaceae; genus Capsicum; species Capsicum rhomboideum. The sequence continues at coordinate 36,033,677 of CP124719.1, forward strand.
AAGGTTAGAGAGACGAGGGCTCGGGACCTTGACCGAGTGAATTGTATTAAGGATGCAGACGGTAAAGTTTTAGTGGAGGAGGTTCTTATTAGGAGGAGATGGCAGTCGTACTTTCATAAGCTCTTGAATGAAGGAAGGGAAACTAACATTGTGTTGGGGGATTTGGAGCAATCTGAGAGGCTTTACGACTACGGTTATTGTAGGCGGATTAAGGTAGATGAGGTTAAGGGTGCTAGTCGTAGGATGCATAGAGGTAGAGCGACGGGGCCAGACGAGATCCCGGTGGATTTTTGGAAGTGCACGGGAGGGGCAGGGTTGGAGTGGTTGACTAGGTTGTTTAATACCATTTTTGGAACGACAAGGATGCCGAAAGCTTGGAGATGGAGTACGATGATTCCTTTGTATCACAATAAGGGAGACATTCAAGATTGCAACAATTATAGGGGTATCAAGTTGTTGAGCCACACTATGAAGGTTTAGGAGAGGGTGGTAGAGTTGAGGTTACGTAAGATTGTGCCTATTTCTGAGAATCAGTTCGGATTTATGCCGGGATAGTCGACTACTGAGGCCATCCACCTCATAAGGGGACTAGTGGAGCAATATAGGGAGAGGAAGAAAAACTTGCACATGGTGTTCATCGACAGGTGCTTGGAGGCTAGAGGTGTTCCTATGGTGTATGCTAGGGCTATTAAGGATATGTATGACGGAGCTAAGACTCGGGTTAGGACGGTGGGAGGGGACTCTGAGTACTTTCCTATCTTGATGGGTTTGCATCAAGGATCGACTCTTAGCCCGTTTTTATTTGCTTTGGTGATGGATGTTTTGACTTTGCAAATTCAAGGTGAGGTGCCCTGGTGTATGCTTTTTGCGGATGATATAGTTTTAATTGATGAACCCCGTAGTGGAGTTAATGATAAGTTGGAGGTCTAGAGGAAGACCCTCGAGTCTAAGGAATTTAGGTTGAGTAGGTCCAAGACGGAATACTTAGAGTGTAAGTTCAGCAAGGCGTCGCATGAGGCTGAGGTGGGTATAAAGCTTGATACTCAGGCCATCCGAAAGAGCGATAGTTTCAAATATCTTGGGTCGATGATTCAGGGGAGTGGAGAGATTGACGAGGATGCCACTCACCGGATTAGGGTAGGATGGAAGAAATGGAGGCTCGCGTCTGGAATCTTATGTGATAAGAAGGTGCCGCCTAAACTCAAAGGCAAGTTCTACAGAGTAGTGGTTAGACCGGCTATATTATATGGAGCGGAGTGTTGGCCAGTCAAGAATGCTCACATCCAAAAGATGAAGGTGGCGGAGATGAGAATGTTACGGTGGATGTATGAGTGAACTAGGAAGGATAGGATTAGGAATGAGGTTATACGAGATAAATTGGGAGTAGCGTCGGTGGAAGACAAGATGCGGGAAATGAGGTTGAGATGGTTTGGGCATGTGTTGAGGAGGGGTACGGATGCCCCAGTGCGGAGGTGTGAGATGTTGGCTAGGGATGGATTCAGGCGAGGAAGGGGTAGACCGAAGAAGTATTGGAGGGAGGTGATTAGATATGATATGGAGCAGCTGCAGCTTACCGAAGACATGACCCTAGATAGGAAGGTGTGGAGGAGGCGGATTAGGGTAGAAGGGTAGTAGGAAAGGGGCGTCAGTGTTAGTAGATAGCAGAATTTTGTTGCATTAGTAGTGCTTGCAGCTAAAGTATTTGTATTACTTCATAGTGTGTTATTATTTGTTGGATTACTTGGTGGGTCCTATTTATATTATTATTGGGTGTGGTTTTACATGTCGTATCTTGTCCCTTACTATTTCTTGTCTACACTGTTGTTTCTTGAGCCGGGGGTCTTTCGGGAACAACCTCTCTATCTCACTTCTGAGGTAGTGGTATGGACTGCGTACACTTACCCCCCTCCCAGACCCCACGTGGTGGGAATATACTGGGTATGTTGTTGTTGTTGTTGTTGTTGAAGGCCGCATATGCCTAAGAGGAGAGAAGAGCTCATAGTAGCAACAGTCGGAGGAAATCTACAAATTTGAAAACAAAAACAGATACACATCAAATGAAAATCATTCAAGTAAGATGACACTAAGCAAATCAAAGCACATTGCTAACTTCTCGAAATCATCAAAAACGACTGTATCTGGAAGGATCTTACTATGACTTGCTACAGCATCCAATTCAGTACTCAAACCTAAAATCATTACAAAAAAAATCACCGATTCCCACAGATTTGAAGCCATCAGAAGTAATGATAAGTGTAAAAAGGGGAGAAAGACGAAACTCTTGCCCAGCAGTTTGTCTCTGAGGACGAAATCATCAGAAGTGTTGCTGTTAAGTCTATCCTCTATCTACCTCTTTGTTACAGTCTCCGGCGAATGAAATCATCAGAAGTGTTGCCGGAACCCTAATTATACCTGTTTGTTACAGTTTTTGGTAAACGAAATCATCAAAAGTGTTACCGGAACCACCCTAATTACCTCTTTGTTATAGTTTCCGGCGAATGAAATCATCAAAAGTGTTGTAGGAATCCTAATTATACCTCTTTGTTACAGTCTCGGGAGAACAAAATCATCAAAAGTGTTGTCAGAACCCTAATTACACTTTACTTCCAGAAACACGAATTGATGGAAATAGCTAGGGAAGGATTTGGGGAACTAATTCGATTGAACGGAGTGGTTTTATTATTTTTTTAACAAAAAAAATTGAACGCGAGTAATTGCCCCTAAAAAAAAGGTATCTTTTACCTACAAAAGTACAATTGCCCTTATAACTGACTTGAAAATATTAGTTAGCGTCATCTAACTAATTGCCCCTAGCTAATTGACACTAAAGCCCTATTTTGGTGTAGTGAAGCAAAAAAGGATTTGGATGAGAATTCATTAAGATTTTACTTTTAATTTTGTAATAATAGAGAAAATAATATTAAGTACTCTGCCATTCATTAGTATCGCTAGTTCACGACCAAGTATACTATCAATAGCCTATTTTCATTGCTTTGTTTTAGTAGTGTTCATATTGTTTGTGTAAGCTTACTCAAACTAGTTCATTTGTTGAGTTTCTTTTTATTGCATGATTTTCATTCGAGAAATAATTGCCTTATAAATTATTTTATCAAGTCAAATATTGTATTATTTTATCAAGTCAAATATTGTGTGTACTTTATTCTGAATAATCAATGACATTGTGTCATTTTGGTTAAAATCCCTGTTTGAGAATTCTGTTGTGGACAATAAATAGTTTTAGTATGAGTTGGTCAAAAGGAATAGCTCCACTTTTCCATCCTACTGTAGTAGCAACTTAAAAATCTAAAATATATCATTCAGGGGTCGTTTGATAGAATATATTAGAAAATTTAATATATGTATTAGTCATTATATTATTTAACCTTTGTTTGGTAGAATTTTTGGCATATATATAATTAATACATGTATTAGTTGTACATCCTATTTAGTATTATAAATAAAATAATTTTATTATCGTTCTAACTTAAAACTTTTTATTTTAACAGATAAAGTATCTGAATTCTGAAGAATCTGTCCTTGAAAGTGCAAAGCAAGTTGAAGCAGAATAGAAACCAAATCTCATTTTGTTGTTTGATTAGATGCTTAGAGATGTTTCAGTTCTACATGATATCATTATGTTTTATTTTACGTTAGGAGTTGACAAATGTAATGTTATATTATTTAAATTTACTTTTAGTAATGTGGTGCTATAATTTTAAACCAACTTTGAATTTCCATTAGAATATTGATTATTATATATATTTTTGAAAGTGTAAAGAATGATTAGCAAAGGACGTCTATCCTTTAAAAGTACTGTTTTGACAGTAAAAGCCTCTAACGACCATACACATCCAGTCACTGTAAGTATTTTTAACGACTGATAAATGACAATTAGCAAAGAGAAATTAGGTTTCTAAAGAAGGTTTAACAACCAGACCTTTTGTCATCATTGAAGGGTTTTTAACGACCGGATTATAAATTCGATTGTGTACTTTTAACGATGTTCTTGTAGTGAATAGTCAAGACCGAGATCCTTAAACATAGACTTGGCTTTATTGTAGGACAGAGGAATGTTCAACTCGGGCATGACCTCTTTTAATAACTCTAAAACAAAAGTGAATGATTCATTGTTCCATCCACGTAGACACTTCAACAAATATAAACGGATTGTGAATGATAATCTAGAGAATACTTTACAACCGGGATATAGTTCTTGGCTTGCCTCTTCAACTAAGTTATAGAATTTCTTGGCATCTTCATTTGGACCTTCATAAACTCCTTCAGCTTGTGCAACATCTCTAAATTGATCATTCAACAACCCATCAGTGTCATCAAAATTAGTCATGCATATGATCATCAACATCCAACTGGATTTTCGATTCCCCGTAATTGGTCCATCTTTTTATAATTTTCAAAAAAAACCACGGTCTATTAGATGTTTAATGATTATACACTACATTCCTTTTTCTCCAATGGACATTGCCACACCGATCACATGGACATTGAATTTCTTTTCCTTGAGGTTCTCCATAAGTTTAAGCAAAATCTAAGAAAGATTCAACACCATTAATATACTCTTGGAATACCTGGGTAAATCCATTCAGTCCTTGAATGGAACAGTTGAGTTCCTAAAAACTCAATATTAATGTTAGATCTTCTAATATACAAAAACATTAATTACTACTCACTTTAATCCTAAAAGTCACGAGCAAGTTATCAAAATCATGTGTTGAAATGTGTTGACAGATGATAAAAATTTCTTACCTAGTCATAGCCTTTATGCTAAGCCAAACTCAAGTTTAAATCCTCAACAAATTCAATTCCCCTTCTCCTACGTATAATAAAATTAAGTATGCATTTTACATATTTTCCTACACCTAATTACACATAAGAATGACATCAGGTTGCTCTCAAAGTTCTTAAAGCAAAAACTTTTATCTTGGAAGACACATATTTTGGCTAGTCGGACATACAATAAACTATCTGTATAGGCTTACTAATAGTAAACTAAAACTAAATAAAATTAGTTTACTGAATTACACAGTTTAGGTCAAATAAAATCAGTTTACTGAATTACACAAAAGAATCAGATGTTTAAGTACGCCTGAATTTCAGACAAGCTCAACAATTTTACCAACTCACATCTTTACTAATTTAAAAGGGATGCGGACAAATGATTTGACGATAAATATATCCTTATCATCTTATGAATCCTAAATGAACTAATCTAGATTAAGATATTTTAACAAGAAGCAGGTTTAGGTTATAAACAGGACTTCAACTTAAAAGGTGTACAATACTTAATTTACTTCAATTTTTATCTAGTTTAAACATCTTAACATAAGTAAAAACCTAACTTAGATTTTCATAAAGTATAGGAATGGTATGGAGCAATAAAAAGCCTGTTTTCAGAGAAGATGTCACACACTATCATAATTTAATTAAATAATACATACTGATCTATACACTCTAGTAAGCAACATTAGAGTAGATTTCTTGCAAATATAACACAAGGTGAGGAAGTTCCAACAGTTCCACAAGAATTAGAAGTTCCAGCAGTTTCAACTTTCCTAAATAATCTCCTCTGGTTGGTAAATGATTAGGATGAATAAAGTAACAACCTGCAATATCATTTACAGTTCATAAGATATCAATGAGCAAGTAGTTAGAAACAAAGAAGACCTGACAGGGAAGCAAGAAGACAAGAGTCAATTGAAATAAGTCAATTGAAATCACGTATTATTTATAAACACATAGGCCTTACAAATAATTGAAATGACAAGCAAAAAGGAACTCTATTATAATAAACAAGAGTTAGTAAGTTATACGTCTTTTTATTTATTTTTTGTTTGTTACTCTCTCAGTTCCAACTTATTCAATATTAGGACGTTCAAAAATATTCTACTTTCAAATACTTCTGGGCATGACTCAAAAATCATCAAATAATATAAATTACTTTAATTCTGGTATGCAAGAAAAAAGAAGCATTTGATGCAAGAGAAGCATTGGTTTACCCTACAAGAGGAGATAATCAATAACAAAAAGGTTCTAAGGGCAAGATGATACTTTATGTTACACACCAAGTTGAGTTTCAATTTATTCTAGCATACAGGAAAAAAGAGTTTCAATTGTGCCACTGATGAATATTAACAGTTGAAATAAAATACAATCAGGCTTTGGAATCAATTTTAACAATTGAAAGCTCAAGTCGAGTATCAATTTTAACATGCAGTTGGTGAGATCGATACAGAACACAATCTCTGCATAGAGATAGATGCAAAATTTTGACACACTAAGCAGAATTCAGAACACAATCTCTACATAAAGATAACAGAGGAGATAACTAACAACAAAAGGGCTGCTTTTGCAAAAATCACAATGCAAAGTACACATGCAATAAAGCCAGATGCAAAATAGACATGTAATAAACCCACAAGCACTAAACTCAGATGCAAAATAAATATACAATAAATCCATAAGTAATAAACCCAGATGCAAAATAGACATGCAATAAATCCAAAAGTAATAAACCCACAAGCAATAAATCCAAATGCAAAATAAATATGTAATAAACCATGGTGCACTTTAACAGAAGCTTAAAATATTGAAATTTCTACCTTCTTTAGCTCACTGAAATTAGTGCATCACTGAAATTTCTACCTTCCTTAGCTCTTGCGAACTGAAATTAGTGCAGACATTAGTGCATCACTTAAATTTCTGCCTTCTTTATCAATTTTCACTGAAATTTGAGCTGAGCTAAGATGAAATAAGGTGAAATTAGAAGAAATTTAAGCTGAGCTAAGCTAAAATAAGGTAAAATTAGAAGAAATTTGAGGGATTTGGGCAAAGAAATTTGACGGATTTTTGAGATTTGAACAAAGAGAGATTTTTGAAATTTGGACAAAGAGAGAGGGGTTTGGTTTGTGAGCTTCGAGGGATTTGTGAGCTGTAAGTATATATTTGAGAGCAATATTTACTTTTTGATTATTTTTTGTTTAATTAGAAATTGAAAGGAGACTTAAATATTTTGGTGGGAGAATTAAATATTTTAATGAAACATTTTAGGCCATACTTCTAAAGTGTTGTATTTTAGAATTATAAAAATAACACGCTTAAAAGTGTAGTCGTATGTGTAAATAAGCATTGTCAATCATATCATAATGTGACAGCGCTTATAAAGTGTGACCTATACCATTAAAGACCACGCTTTAAAAGCATTGTAAATATTAATGTGGCCAGAAGCTAAAAAGTAAGGCTACACTTTAAAAGCGTAACTAAATATGTTTTAGGCAACACTTTACAATCGTGGTCCAGATTTAGTGTGGCCAATAGACTAAAATATTATAGTGTGAATGTATATGATATTGAGATGTTTTTGAGATGATATTGTACGTCTTGCATGCATGCACTCATCATATTCATTTGAATACATATGTATATGTATATGTATGTGTGTGTGTGTGTGTATATATATATATATATATATATATATATATACACACTTTGTGGTGAACCTTGTTGAAGAATCTGCCTAAGTGTAATTTGTGTACTTGTGTACTTGTATTCCTGATGAGATGAATTGTTATATCTGTATTAGGTTGTCATTAATTATAAGTTGTGTTTTGATTGTTGTTACTTATATCTGGTTTGCCTATTGGTATAGTGTTGAGTTGAGTCGATCGATGATACCTACCAGTACTTATTTGTTGTACTGATACTATCTACACTCTTCTTTTTGTTGAATGTAGAGCGTGTTCCAGCTTTGAGATGAGACCTCGACTCTATCCGGTGATTTCATACTTTGATTCAAGAGTGAGCACCATGACCGAGAACCATTTAATCCTTTTATTATCGTTCATGTCCTTTGTTTTGAGACTAAGACTTTCCTCTTATTTCATATCTTTGAACAATCTGTTAGACTTGGTTTTGAATATTGTTAGATGTTCTTGTATGGTGGCTTTATGTCTCAGGGGTTGTAACAATTAGAGATTTTCCATATTGTATTTCTTGGCTATGGCTATTGATTAAGTTAGATTTTACTTGAGTTGACTAGTATGGTGTTTTAGTGATTTCAAGATAAGAAATTGATGAAAGTGACTTGTGAAGGGTCTTACTTAGTTGGTAAGCGTTGGTTAGACGGTTCTCCCACTATAGTGTTAGGGTGGGTGCCAATCATGATCACATGGATCTTGACACCCGTAGATGAAGTTCACTGTTTTGGAGAGTGGAGGGTTGTCCTACATGTGCCTTGCTCCTTTCTAACATTAGAAACTTTGCGTAACCCTTTAGAATTTCCCTCATGGAGCTTGGCCTCTAAATTCTCATTGTTCCAGGAATGGGGTTCACTTGGGGTGTTTTTGGAGGAGGGAGATGACATAAGGAGGTTTAGCTGAATGAGGGTTTTAATTAACCCTTATGCTGGCTACTGCTCGACTGCCACTGCGTAATAGAAGTATCGTTGCAACGACATTGTTGCAGCGGCAAAAGTATCGCTGCAGCGGTGGGTCAATTAGTTTGGTCATGTCTTTTTCCCACTAAATAATTTCTACAAGGTCCGGAGCAAGGATTTCTTAGTTGAAGCACTTTTCTGGGATGATTTTTAACATAACGACTATTTGGGTCATTACAAAGGAATCCAATAATGCTCATTTTAAGGTCCGACGATAAACCCAATAGTGCTCATATTAAGATCTGATAAGGAACCCAATAGTGCTCATTTTAAGGTCCGGTGAGGAACCTAATATTACTCATTTTAAGGTCCAGCGAGGAACCCAATAGTATTCATTTTAAGGTCCAGCGAGGAACCCAATATTGTTCATTTAAAGGTCCGATGAGGAACCTAATAGTGCTCATTTTAAGGTTTGGTGAGGAACCCAATAGTGCTCATTTTATGGTACGACGAGAAACCCAATCGTGCTCCTTTTAAGGTCCGAAAAAAAACTCAATAGTAGCTTATTTTAAGGTCCGGTGAGAAACACAATAGTGACAATATTCAAATAAAATAGCTCAAAGTAGCATGAATTAAGTAAAGTGGCTCAAAAGTAGCATAAATTAAATAAAATAGCTCAAATGTAGCATGCATTAAATAAAGTAGCTCAAAAGTAGCATGCATCAAATAAAGGTAGCTCGAAAGTAGAGTGAATCAAAAGAAATTGATGAGGGTCAAGTAACTTAGACTTTGCGCCAAATTTGAGAGAGTAGATCATCTCTCGACGACTATTGTTATTGATTGCGAGAATAACTCCAGAATTTATACTTGTTATTCCTGCGCTCAAAGAAAGATTATTAGTTCTAAAAACAAGGTTGGCTTGTACCTTAGCTTGGTCTTTAGCTCCTCATCATTGTTTTGATTTCTTTGATTGGGGCTTATATTCCATCATGAAAAAAGTTTTGAGGAATCCTCAAAAATTTCTACCCCAGTTTAGTATAAAAGATGCCTTTCACACATCCTTGTAAATTGGCATACTTCTTCCTTGTAGAATTTTTAAGGAAACCTCAAAAATTCTGCCCCAGTTTTCACTTATGGAGTCTTATATTCCTGCTTCACTCAAAGAAAAATATTAGTTCAAAAGAAATAACTGCCTACGTTTGAACATCGTGATCTCAATTTGAATCTGTCTTTATATTCTCAAGAATCGGGCCTACTAGCCTAATATTTTAGATTTGAATTTGAACAAAGTGTTTGAATTGAATATGGAGGGGAAAAAGAGATTTTTATTAGATTAAGACCGGACCTAATAATGAGCTGCCTACATATCCAAATAGAAATCAGGTCAAATGTAGTTCATGAATACAAAGAAAGGTGAATGAATTGGAAATTATTATTGGCCATAAGGCAGACAAATGGAGAATGATGTCATTTTTCTTGTGACGATGGTCTATCCTGATCAGTTTATGTTATGTTCTTTGCACTTCTTTCGTAAACGTCTTTGAATCACCTTTGGCGGATCACCTTGAGCAATGATTTTACCCGTAGTGATGGGGTCGTAGATGTTTCTTATTGGACTTTGTCTCACCTCAAATTCTTAATCTTGTACCTTAGTATAGGACATTCTTTAGTATCATGACCTTGGATATTTGAGTGATAAACACAAATTTTGAATGGGTTGAAATTGGAAGATGGATACTTAGGGATTCATCCTCTGTTTTGTTGAACAACACCTTGATCCTTTAATCTTTCAAATATACCTGTCAATGATTCAGTTAAGGCAGTGAAGGTATGGGGCTTCATTCTTTTTGGTTGATAAAAATCAGATTGTATTAGGTATGACTGATGTTGAGAGTTGGATTACATATGGTAAGCCTCATGTTGAGAACCTTGTGAGTTATAAGGCCCAGAATGCACCTTATAGGAATCGAAAACAACATGGACTTTCTTAGAATCCTGATGGCATTGTGTTTGAGGTATGGAGGGTGATGAATTTTTTCCCCTTTCCTCAAGTGGATTTTTTGGTGCTTGAAAAGTGGTTGGCATTGTAGAAACATCAATAATTCTCCTTGTCCGAATACCATATTCTAATTATTTATCGAATGAAATCAGGCTCTCAAAACTTTGAATACTTATGAAGTACAATTTTTGGTAGTATATACCATCTAGCGACCTGAAGAAAGTTTGGACCAACTCTTTTTCAGGAACATAAGGACGTATCTTAAAAGCTTCCAATATCCATCATATTGTATATTCCTTAAAAGATTCAGAATCATTCCTTGTACTTCGAGCAAATCCAGCATTGTTGGATCAACTTTGATGTTAAACTTATATTTACCCATAAAGTCTTGAGCCATGTCTTCCCATGTATGCCATTTGTCAAAGTCTTGTTTGATGAACCAAGTGAGTGCTAATTCTGACAAACTATGAATAAATAATCTCGTTAGAAGAGCCTCATTATGGCCTATGCCAACTAATCTGCCAAAATAGTCTTTTAGATGTGTGATAGAGTCTCCATGCCCATCAAACATGTTGAACTTTTGAACTTTATATCAGGAGGCAAATCAACCCTTGAATATAGATACGGTTTCTCATACCTCAAGTCATGAATGCCTTTGGAATGTAGACTTTCATAAAACCTCTTTTCTAAGTCATGAAACTTTTGTTGCAGTACATCTAACTCGACTCTCTCACTTCCAAGAGTGGTGCATGCTGAAGGCAATTGTTGAAAGGGTGTGTGAGTAAGGTGGGAATAAAGAGATATTGTCCAAACAGTAGTATGCATTAGACAAGAAGGAAGAAAGATAGAATTTTTTGGATATTGAGCATATTTATCATATTGAAGATTTTCACTCGAGTCGATGTAAAAATAATAAACAATCTTTAAGCAAAAATAAATAAGTCAAGAAAAATAAGATCTAGTATAAACAAAATTTGAGGTAATAGTATCAGAGATGAGGTATCTTGTCAAAGAGGACTTTAGGACGAACAGGCGGGCTAAAACTTAAGCTTGACAAGTGAATTGATATCAAAGGGTAGAAGATAGACTCTAAGAAAAACTTAAATACTAAGCTCGTACTTAAAACTGATGGGGTGAACAAGTAAATAATGATAAGATATTTAAAAGATATGCATAGAATATTTAAAGAAATTTTATTTTGAAAAAGCGGGAAGGTTGAAGATTTGGAAAGTTTTAAAGATTTTTTGAAGAATTAGATAAACTGAGATATTTAATTTGAAACATCAGAGAATTTGAAAGATTTTGAAAATCATTTGAATAACCTCAAAAATGCTCTAGTTTCAACCCTTATGACATTATGAGAAGGTGAAAGAAAGGGAGAATATAAGACTTGATAGAAAAATTATTTGAATGATAAAGATTGTTTCACATTATTAAATATGAGGATATTTTGAAAAATAAAGGAACAAGGAAGACCGCATCCTTATAAAGGATTGCCTACGTATCTTGTTGGAACAAGAATCAGGTCAGACATAGTTTGAAGCTTGAGAGTTAGAGAAATTTGAATGATGGTTAGAGACATAGTATGAGTCGAATGATAATTTAAATAAGAATATTAAACACATAGAACATAACAGTTAATGCATGCATGACATAGACTTTTCTAAGATTTGGGTAGAACGGACTCAAGGTATTCTTATGCGAGAAGGCATGTGGTCACACGGTAGAAAAACTATCTGCTCACCCACGTCTATGCAAACTTTCTAAATTGGATATTTAAAGAGAATTTGGAGAAGTGCAAAGGCACAACATCTGAGTATAGTATATATTGTGTGAAAGTGGGAAGTTCCCAAGTGGGAAGAAATATGAACGGAATGCCAGTTATATAAAGCAGCAAAAAAGTAATATATAATAGAAAGCAATAGCGCATTGAACAATATAAGAAAAGCAATAAAAACAAAGAAAACTAATAAATTCATAACTAAAGGGGTACTAGCGAAATAAGAAATAACATGTAAACAAGCAAAAGAGAAAAGAAAAGTGGATGAACATGGAAGGAGAAATAATTTTTAAAGCAACAAAATAATGGGAAGAAGGAAAGGGAATTAGCATGAAAATTATTTCGGAAAATAAAGAATTAAAGGCAATAATTCATATAAAAAGACAAATTAAAAGATGCTAGATATGAAAGTAAACTAACAAATAAAGGAGGAAAGCAAAGCAAAGGAATTGACAGAAATAAAGCATAAAATCCCACATAACATACAAATTCGTAATGGTTAGAACCTAAGTATCCCCAGTAGATTTGTCATGCTGTCGTGCCTCATTTTTCTCGCGAACAATGGGATTCAATGTGACAACTCTTTTTGGATGTTTGAAAAAGAAGTGTCACCACCTAACGAATTAAGGTGCGTTAAAGAACCATTCTAAACTAATTACATATATTTATTTATTAGTCTACGTCACCAAAAATTCGGGTAAGGGTTCAAATTACCTCAAAAGAAAGGTGTTAAGCTCCTTTTGAGGTCCAAAAATGTGGCTGCCGGCCTAATTCATGAATTATATGGGGAATTATGTGATAAGCAAAAAGTCAATTGATTTAGTAACCTAATTATTAACTAAGTGATTAAACATGAAAAATATTTATTTTAGGACAACTAAAAAAATTAAACAAGTGGCAAAACATCAAATAGCAAAGATATACATGAAAACTTAATATTAATATCAATCTAACAACTAGGTGACTAGATATAGGGAAATGATTATTTATCTAATTAATATAAACCTAAATGATAAGGGATTAAGGAAAACAAATTTGTTAATCAATAACACATATAAAAAGGAAAACTAAACAATACATAAAGATTATCAGATAAGTGAGGAGATAGAATTGACACAAATACGTAGCGAATTGACACAAATACGCAGTGAAATAGGCTGAGTAAAAGTAAATCTAGATTATCCTAAACAAACTAAAACACACACAATAAACTGAAAATTCTCTAAGATAGCGCAACCCGTGCAAAGACTTTTAGAAGATTTTTTAACCAAGGTGCAATGGTTATCGGGCCATAAGTGTATCATTTAGATCACTTCCTTTGTAGGTGGAAAACAATTGAGGGCGGAGGTTTTTTTTATCCTAACGGGATCACCCCGTGCAACTAAAATAATACTTCACAACCCTATTTAGGAATGCACATATTATTCAACGAGCACAAACTATCATCTCCCATTACCTGCCTAAGTTTGATTATTAGGTTATTATTAAATTTAGAAGCACATTAATAAAAAATAACAAAACTAGCGTTCTCTAGAATGCCTACCCGTTCTAATTTAATATCCAAGAGGTGTTGGATTTGCTATTTTGGATATGGATCTAGACACAAAGAAAACCTTATGTTGCTTAATTAGACTCGAGATTAGCATCAAACAAAACAAACAAGACATGAACAATTAGCACATAAGGTCTCAAATAAGCCTCTGAATTGATTAGAGTTGATTAAATGAGAAACATGCTGAAAATAGTTAAACAAATAGGTATTTATATCCTATAGGCCGGATTTCTAAGCTAGTTTGATGTTGAAAATATTCAGTTAAGTCCTATAGACATGATTTTTTAGATAAGAAATACTTGATTAATATGCTATAAATACATCCATAGAGGAAAATTCTCTATGTGATGGAACGAGTTTAGCTTACTATTTTCAACACATGACAAAATATGCAGACATGTAGCAACATTCATCCCCACCCCTATGCAACAGTCCCCTGTTCTTTGATTATGCCATAATGTTCGTGTAAAAAGTTATTACAATTTACAAAACCAAATGAATGAATGAAAATAGGAAAAAAGTAATCATATAGGGCTGGGTTGGACAACCTCTTAACAAAACCAGATTTTTTGGAAACTCCTTATTAATCCCAAACATTATCCAAGATAAAAATAGAGAATTCGGAGCACTAAGCAGGGCCATAATCAGAGAGAGACATACATATGTATAAATTTTGAAACAAGATAATTAGTTTGGATTAAATCCTATAGGCATGTTTTCTAGGTTCAAGCTAGAAGAAAACTACCATATAAAAAATGAAAAATACGCCGATAGGGGCTAACCTGTTAGTAGTAAAACTAATAAATAGAACCAAACTTTTAAAGCAGCACGCAAGATTGAGAATAATGACAGTGAAACAGTAAGAAGAAATCGAGAACCATCCCTTATAGAACACAAATAGGATGAGAACTTTATAGTATTTTATGTAGAAAGAGTAATGCCAGAAAAGAGCCTGTGAGAGTGAATCTGTAAGAGTAGGAGCCAATGTCTGTGAGAAAAATCCCTTTCAATAGTGAGGAAAAGTGTTGTTTATATGGAAATCGGAGACAATTAGTAAAGGGAAGGAGATAATTAAAAGAGTCAATCATGAAATTCTTTTCCTTCCTTAACTTGGCTGAATCCATTAGGAGCAAGAAATAATGTTATAATAAACAATGATAAGGTTGTCCAAACTAAAGGAAAGGCAAGAAATCAGTTAAAGAATCAATCAAATAAAATATTTCCTTAAACATATGGCATCATTGATTAAGGGCAGAAAATCACACCAACTTACCATAAACAAGCAAGTAAATGAAATCTGTTACGGACTAAATAAAATCAACACATTAAATTTACCATGAGCATATACTAGACCTATCTAACACTAGAAGGGAGGGAAGTCAAAACAAAGGAAAAGTTACCATAGACAAATAAGTATCAGATCATTTTCATTAGTGGAAGATTGCAATGCAAAGAAGAGGAAAGAAAATAATCAATCACTAAACCAAATGAATCAGTGCAAAACATTTAAAATCATACGTCTATTGTTATGAATGATCAATCAAAGGAAGGTAACAATCATTCATTAAAGCTAGACAAGAAAAACATATCAGTTGCCATCATATAGTATCGTAATTCAAACACACGTATCAACAAGTCCAAAAATAAACTAATGAACATGTATCAGTCAAAGAATTTTATCCAATATAGCAATTAGGATAGAATTCCAGGGCATAAAATTGGGACTACTCACATATGATAATCCAAATGGTTAAACAGACACTAAATAGAATATTCAAGCAATAATTCTCGATGAATTTCAAATCAACGAATCTATTTGTAAAATGAAAAGAGGGATGCACCACACATTCTAATACCAATAGAGATGTCCATACCTAAGACGGATCCATTACAACATTTGAGAAACTTGAATTTTCATGGAAACAAAGTGTTCGATCGATTTTCTATTTCTCATAATAGCAATTTATGGGACTTCTAAATATATATAAAAGCATGGGATCATTTGATGGTGGTTTTCTTGACCAGAGATGGTAGGAAACAGAGAGGCGGTGGTGAGAAAGGGAAAGGTGAAGAGAGACAGAGATGGAGGGAGTTTTGCTTGTGAGACAGAGGTGACAATAGAGAGCAGCAATGAGAGAGGGGAACAGACTAGGGAGATGTGGCAGCTCATGTAGTTGGACGGAGATAGAGAGGCAGTGATGTGGTGGTTGATGTCGCCCAAAATATACCTTCAAAAAAGTACAATGCGGTTGCTTGTCAAAGATAGAACCCAACTAGGTTGGGGTCGATCCCACAGGGAATAAGTTGAAGCTTGAGTAGACTACCGGATGAAACAATTGGGAAGTAAATAAAACTGGGGGGGGGTTTATGTGAATATAAAGTGACTGTAATGATCGCTGATTGTACCAAGTTTCTAGACAATGAGAGAAATACATTAGGACTGTGATCCCTAATGATTCCTTAACTCCACCGATTACTTGTGCTAACAAAATCGTCCCACTATGTGGCATGCAAAATCTGACAAGATATGTTCGTCTAAACATCTCTCGACCTTGGTTATACAAATTTCACTCTTCTCCTCTCGGTCTTCGAGTGTCGCACTACTAACCCTTGTCCTGGATCTCAGATAACCATTCCCGCTAAGGCTCCGATTATTAGATGAAGGTTGATAGCTTCAAATCTCTATTGTTATCTCATTTTCCAAATCTCTACCTCTCTCTCGAGCAAGTCTAGAATACAGGTGACTTTCTAACATTTGCAACTGTTAGAAAACAATCAAAACGAAGGAAACAACAATACATGCATTCACAGCGGTTCAGCGTTGCTTTGTACTTAACCGATTTTGTTAATTCCTCGTGGTTCACACAGCCCTAGTTGATGAGTTTAGCTACTCATAATTGCAAGAACACAAGAAGGATTCAGAGATGAAAACTTAATTGCACACTCACAATAATGAAGAAGAACTGAAATTTCAATTATCAATAAAACTCGAATTAGGGTTTGTAACTACAAAACCAAGAATATGTTTATAATCTCAAAAAACAATATGAAATAGCTCTCAAAATAATGTAATGACTCTCTCACGTACATAGGACTATACAGGGGTATTTATAGGTACAAAGCTAATCCTATCCAAATCAAAATAGGAGAACAGAGTCGGCAACTTCCACTGTGTCGTGACTTGGTGTCTTGGAACCAAGTCACGTCACATAGGTTGGTGTCTTGGAAATCAGGCTCAATTAGACGTCTTGAGAAGTTGAGTCACGCCATCAAATCACGTCACGTAGGTGGACCCACGCCACGTGGATTCCTGGCATGGAAATCAGGTAATTTTTCACCCGGAGATGTGACCCACGGCATCACTCACGTCACTTGAGTGGCTCTTATGGCACATGAGTAGTGTCTTGACTCCCACTACGGTGCAGATTCTTGTTCTTTCACCCTCAAGAACTTTGTTCTCGGGCTTGATTCTTCTTTTTTGATCATTTTACCTTCAGAAACCTGTTTTCCTACAAAGTAGGACAGAAACCACATCATACCAAACAAATACACCCAAGTTGTTGCCTATTTTCCTTGTTTTAAGTATTGAAAGTGCCATGTAACCATTTCGTATCAGTGGTGCAATAAGAAGAGGAGAGAAAAGAAGAAAGAAAGAAGAAGGAGAGGTAGAGGGAGAGTTTGGACGGAGAAAGTCCACCGGTTAGTAGGGGTAGATGGTGTGGTGGAGAAAGGGAGGGGGAGAGATGAGAGGAAGAGGATATACTAGGATTAGGGCCTAATGTTATAAAAATGGAAATAATGGAAAATTAAAGCAAGGCCTTTGGATGAGATGTGATGAACGGTAGAGATCGAAAGCTAAGAATGGGTCAGATCAAATGGATCAAATTGGGTCATCCGATGTCATGATTCGATTTCTCAGGTTATAATGGCACCTTCCATAACCCATCATTAGGTAAGCTAACCCATTATCCGAATCATCGAGTAACAGATTATCAAGGGAAAAGAAGAAAGCAACAGAAAATAAATCTAATAAAGAGACTAGTATAGAGAAATAACCCTAAAACCTGGTGAAGTCCGTACAAGAGCTTCTAACAAAACAAGAGTAAAAAGTAAGCATAATACATATATACAAAACTGTCTCTGAAATGCAAAATAAAGGTTAGTCTAACAACAGAGGGAGAACAGGAACAACTCTGGACGTCAGGAGCTCACCCTAAATCTTCGATCCATGGTAGCTCTATATGATAGACACGTTAGCAGTGAGAACTCGTATTATGATCTGCAGGGTGCAAAAGTTTAGTATGAGTACCAAACACGAGGTACTCAATAGGCATTGGTTGACTGAGCTCCAAAGATAATGCAAGTATAAATAACATGTAATGCAGGAATATAAACTATAGGCAACTATTTAAGAAACAAACAAGATAATGTCAATGAAGAGGTAATGGTAACTATCAAATACTATAGGTAATAAAAGACGCAAATACGATACAATAAGTGACTAGTCAATATATGATAGATGGGTGAAGAAAGAGATATACAATATACAATAGTAGTAGGATGTAAGAAAATAATGTAAAAGAGTAGCTAGAGAGGAATAGATATACAACCGCGCTATACAAACCACCCAACATGAAGGTATCACCGTGAGGTAGCTAGTCTAACATCACAAGAATCATAAACAATGAGGGAGCTAACTCTAGCATAATAAGGGTCTCTAACCAAAATGTGAATAAGCATAAGATAATCTAACAATAATAAATCTTATCATAATAAGGACTAAAGGAACTCGGAAGCGTACCTAAAACCTCGAGTACCAATCCACAACCAACCTACCACGAACTATACAACAATGACCGAATAATAATGTAATCGAATAGCCAAGACAAATAATAGCCTAACCAATCCCCCATAAGTCCGGAAGGCACAAGAAAACACTCAGGAAACAACAACCATAACCTGTATCTATACAGACCCCATAAGACCGATAGATACAAGCGCCAAATAATTATACTGGTGATACGCAAAGCACATAAACAAACAAATGAAACATAAATCAATACTACCATACCAACCGAGTGCCAAACCGTACCAAGTATATACACCTCCTTCGGCTCGCCAATTCGTAAGGCAGGACTAATGGATATCACCTCTTCCAGCACATAGTCCTAGATAGAGGAATCCATAGGGGACTCGAGATGTCCATAGATACTGATTGGTTTTGAACCAGGACTTCCAATAACCATCATAACAAATCTACTCCATCTAGTATCAGAGAGAAATAAGAATATAATAAGGTGCTCGGACTCGAATCGATGCTAAATAAGTAGATATCCGTAAAATCTGATGCCCAAGATTCAATCTAGGACTAAAATGGTGCAATAAAATAGAAAGGGTCAAAATCTCCCTCGACCGAAGTAAGTCAATACTGAAGAAAAAGTGGATTGGAAATGGACCAAAATTATCCTAGGTTTAAGTTTCCAAAGTAGTAACTTTAGCTCAAAAAACCATAAATCAACAGTAGAGATGGTACGACTTCCATTTAAAGAATTAGTTTTAAAAGTGAAAAGTGGGAATAAATCTCTTTTTAGAAAATAGTAGTAAATTCAAGGTTTTTAGTTGAAATCGTACCACTAAATAAGCATGAACACATCTAAATGTATGCATGCCATCACCAATATCCAAGCAATAGAAAAGTAAGTGCCTAAGCATCTATAAGCTATACCACCAATCTTACAAGGCTTAGAGAACTAACCTGGTATCCAACTTTAATCGTAACCAAGGCCTCGAGCCCAATAATATACAATCTATAATGATATCAACATTATAACTTGGAAAACTAAGGTAAATTACGGGCATCAACCTACTGGGAGGACCAAATCAGGGGATATCACCCAAATCAATAAGTGATATAGTAAATCCTATACTAAGTGGCCCTTAATGTCAATCTAAGGTCAAACAAGTATAATCAGGCTCAATAGAATGCTACAACTATAGCTGGTATTCTAGGTAAGGCTCAATATACATTTCTATTCTAAATTCCCTAAACATGCCAATTCAAGATATACTAGCTATAACCCTATCCTATAATTCCCACCTAGCATGCAAT
Organism: Capsicum rhomboideum; assembly: GCA_031232105.1. NCBI lineage: Eukaryota > Viridiplantae > Streptophyta > Magnoliopsida > Solanales > Solanaceae > Capsicum > Capsicum rhomboideum. Next base: position 36,053,506 of record CP124719.1, read on the forward strand.
CCATACAATACACCATCTCGTAGAGAAGAGTAGATCGTAGGCTACCTCATTGTCTAACCACAGTCTTGAATCGCCCACAAATTGCTCACCTCCACTCCACTATATTATAATGACATCACGCTGTCAAAGTCATAATCCAGACATTAATACGAGTAAAATGATACCCATATTGTCTATATTTATTTGGGGTCAAAAAATAGTTTGAAAATCGACTAAAAATTGATAAGGGAAAATCTAAAATTTTATTTAAGAATAATGTTCCTCATATCAAGAGGAGTCTAAATCTGAAATCCCAACTAAATACAAGTTGAAATTGGACATGAAATTGAAAGAAAACATAATTTCCCCTTTATCGGGTAAAACCCTAAATTTTATATTTAAAATCAAAGATTTGAAGATGAAAACATAAATTAATAAATGGAAAAAATGAAATAATAGTTTAGTAGCTCACCTAAAGTTCCAATCTTGAAGACCCACTTTACAACTCTCAAAAACGAGCTTGGAATTTTTGAAAATGGTGGAATAAGGTTTTTGAATCTCAACTGTGCATAGAAATCATAAAATATGGAATGGGTATTCTTGGAAAATGAGAAATATGAAGTTATAATCATATAGCCAATTATTATATGATAAAAACGCATCAAGAATCGCCTAAAATGGAGCTTCCTAGCTCCTAAAATGTCAAAAATACGAATGAGTTCGGTTCGATCTTAAACTCAGTGATTGTCGCTTAAATGGCACTTTATCCGCTTAAGCGGCCTTGTCAAAGCGTCAAAATACTGGTAAAGTGGTCAAATGGCTGCTAAAGTGGCTCGGTACAAATGGTCAATGGTCGCTAAAGCAGTCAACTAGCCGCTAAAGCGGCCACACCAGCACCAGCAACATCCAAAACTTAGTATTGATCCTCAAAACTCATCTGAAACTCTATAAACATGAAGTAATGGTGTAAATTGATCATAAAACACGTTCCGATTCAATGGAATCATAAGATTTACGAAAAGAGGCCGTTTAAAAAAATTGACCCCCATAACCCCCTTTAGGCTATTTTAACTGATTTTCTTCTAAACATGTAAAACAAAATATAAAGGCTCGGGAACCAAACTAACTATGCTACTAACCCAAAATCAACATTGTGGATCTAATGGAACTGACCAAATCACCATCTGAGGTTGTTTAAATAAAAAGTGGGCCTAACACCCACTGTTCTATTTTCATTAAAATCTACCCTATAGCCCAAAATGAGTCTGGAAGCCTTGGGACCCAAGCCAAGGGTCCCCCTAGCCTAAAATCCATATTTCAAAGCTAGCGGCTTTGTCTGAATTCTCATTCGAGGTCGTCTACTAGAAGTTTTGGTCCAAGACCAATTTCTTAACCTCAAAAGCTCCAAAATAGGGAAATGGGCTTAAAACCCAAACGAACTATCTGAAAACCAAAACGACGATCCTGATAAGTCATAAATGACCTGTAGCCGTTATGGGAAGGCTCTAAACGTCGAAAAAAGCAAAAAAGGAGAAAATGACCGGGAGGTTCATAACAATATCTACTACTAAAAGGACTTTCTTCCTCAAAAGTCAATGGTTAAAAAGAGTCCAAAAGTTTGAAAGGATGAGGTATTGGGCCCGCATGCCCTATACAAGCCTCCCCAGATAACTAAGACCAACCAATGATTCCAAGGGTTTTGCTAAAGGTATATCCCTTTTTCATTCACAACCTTACTTCACTTTCAAAGTAACTAAAAACTCATCCTTAACAACCAACCGGCCTCCAATTGAACCGAGCTCGACTGAAGCAAGCAAACCCAAACCACAGCGTACTGACATCACACCGATACAAGCATAACCAAGCAAATACTTAACCAGGCTAAGGACAACCAAGGCATGAATCATACAACCAACTCCAAACTCCAAATCTAACGTTCTCTTGCCTTTCTAAACCTGTTGTCCACTCTAAAATGCAAAGAATCTCTCCAGTATTATCCAAGCATGCCCGCATAATCAGACCACATTAACCTCTAAAGGCTGAAGCTGACCCACCAAAAATCCACATGGGCTAACATATGATCAATGCTTCGTAAGGTCCTACCTAAACTCAAATGGTGGTTACCAAAGTCTGTGATCTCCGCCAAGGCCACCAACTGGTCCTGATGACACTCGAAACCAAAAGTCATGAGTCCAAAGCACACTCTCTCAAAATCAAATGATCCACTCCAGAATACCCCACCCACTATGGGCGAAACCACACTAAACCCAACTCAAATATACTTTTCCTGCTAAGTAGACTTCTAAAAGTCCAACGAAGATTGAGAACCAAGGTAAAAAATAGTAGAAACCAACACCATATGCCAACAAACCATCTTTGGAACTTCTATCCAATACAATCACACTAAACTGAAGAAAACTTAGTTGATAGGTAGTGAATAGGCCGTTAACCTGTTGACGAAGGCTCAATTAGGTCAAACCACGAAATAGGGTTGTAACTAAGTTACACAACCAATAGCTATAATCTCAACACCATAGCTGAACCACTCGACCTCGGCTATCCAAACCCATCCTATTGACAAGTAAGCATTTACACACCAAAATCTATCACAACTCTCAAGCTATTATTTAAAAAGTTAAAAATCACAAGTAGAGCCAACAAATCTTCACTAATTTCAAATACCCAAACGATTCTCGCAAGGGTAAAAACTGAAATGTTGCCGAAGAACATTACCACAACTGAAGCAAACCACAGGCTAAAGACACAAGGGATCAAATCCACATCTGCTGAGAGACATAGCACATCAAGGCATAATGAAGAATTTACTGGGACTGAAAAGAGTACTAATGATAGCCAAATCTCGAGCAACTTAGAAAATATGATCGAAGCTTAATTCTGGTCAAACCCATACTCAAAACATGGCAACGAATACTTGCTCCCAAAAGACACCTGCTTTGGTTACCAACAACTGATACCCAAGAACATACCACTAAGAGGAAGCATACCACAAGGTCATATTAGGGCGAACAAGTCCCGAAATGAGAATTTTTGAATTCTACCATTTAAACCTCGCTCAGCTTAACTGAAACATAAATGATATCAAAGAAGGAATGGAGTACTCATCTCAACACCAACACCAAGATCAAGACCACTATCAGGTGATGAACCTGCCAAACCGGAAGAACAATCTCAACTTACAAATCTTAGGAACGGGCCATAGAATAAGGGTTGCCACTGCTAGAATCACAACCAAACCATGGAAGGACAAACCTTCCTTCCCACAACCCTCTCAACAACCGATCTAACCTTACTGATAGTAGGGAAAACTAATCAACCAAGGTTCTAAACCAAACGGACAAGAATCGCAAAAAGGGATACTAACCAGATAATGCTAATCTAGTTGTCTATCAAGTAAGGATCAATCAAAGTTAAAACAACAACCATAATAGCAACAACATGAAGTGTAGGTGGCATAAAATAAAAAACAACCAGTGCCATTCTAGGATTACATCAAAGCCAATATGCCAAAGAAAATAGGATTTACCCAAGAGCTACACCCCAATTCAAACAAAATAATGATCCACTCAATCCACTACTAAAATAAAATATCTATGAGGGTAGTCATATATGCATAAGTTTACACAAAGGCTTACAACAATTAATGTAGTAATATCAAGGCATAAGAACAATGATGGGTATGAAAACCCCAACTCAATTCAAATAAAAACTAAAATATAGTAAATCAAAATTGTGCCTATAGTGATGGATTCTGAAGCCATGGTACCTGACCTACCCGAAGAAGTAGGAATCTGAATGCATCCGACCCCGAGCTGAGCATCTGAATTACCAACTAAAATACCAAGGGTACCACCTCTAACTGTAGGTGTCATAACCCTCTGAGACTGATCTAACTGCAATGAATGACAAATAATCCCTTGCTGGGGACACTCCTTAGACTAATGATTGGTCACTCTACAATAGTGAAAACCCCCTGAAGCTTTAACCTGGCAAAAACATGAGCTGACCCAAATTGGCTGAACAACTCAAGCCTGGGGCACTCCCTAGACCAGTGACCAATCTCCCCACAATTAAAATTTGCCCCTGGAACTCTCTCATGCAATGTACCTGCTGACCCAAAACAACGGTCATGACTTGAAAACCTAGACCAAGAATCCCATAATGCCTGTTCAAAACTCCACCCATTGTGACCACCACGACATATCTGAGAGCCACCTATAATCTGAGGTGCTACCTAAACTGACCTAATAGACTATGAGTAATGTTGACCTCTGCTAGGAGGATCCCTACCTCCGGACCGAATACCTTAAATACTGTACTGCTGACATGCTCTCTTACCGCTACCTCCATATGTCTCAAGACATGCCCTTTCTTTAGTCCCTGCATGATCAACAACCTGAAGAAAAGTAGACCCATCTGCTATCAAATGCTCAGATGACAAACGGAGTGGTAGGTCAATCATCTAATAATCCACACACCATCTCATGCTCTGTAGGAAATAATATAAAAGTATGTCTGGCCCACTCGAGAAACCCTATCTCATACTCTGAAACTAATAAAGTGCCCTACTGCACACCAACAAACCCAACTCTGGCCTGAGAGCCACTCGATTTACCAGGCACCACCACTGCTTGTGAAGTATCCAGGAAAAGACTCAAAATCTCTAACATAGTATCCTTAAAAGCTGAGGTGGTCATAAATTCTGCCAGCCTAGCTGGCCCCAGACCCACTGGCTGATGCTGAATATTCTCAATACTAATCTCTAACTCCCTAGCCTAACTCTGACCTAAAACTGTGGAAGTACGCACAAAAGTCTTGTTTGCATATAGCAACAACCTCGTGCTATCCATCTGAGAATGAGTGGAGCAGAAAAAAGTACTTAGAGGTTTATAGAAGTACAGACACACGATAAGGAGTCAAGAATTGGGAATTCCTAAAAATGCCCTGTAGCCTCCAAAAGATTGGATACATACATCTCTATACTAATCCACATGACTCTACTAGGCACTTTGCTCTTATACCAACAACACCGGTGAACCTATGCTCTGATACCAATTTGTTAAGACCCAATTTCTTAGATCATGATGACACCTACCATAACCATCCAGTAGGTAAGCCAACCTATAATCTGTAACAACGAGTAACAGACTATCAAGGAAAAAGAATAAAACGGATAATGAATCCAATAAAGAGACTAATATAGAGAAGTAACCCCAAAACCTGGTGAAGTCAATACAAGAGCTTTTAACAAAACAAGAGTACAAGGTAAGCATAATACATATATACATAACTGTCTCCAAAATTTAAAATAAAGATCAGTCCAACAACTGAGGGAGAGCATAAACAACTCCGAATGTCAGGAGCTCACCCTAAATCTTCGATCCATGGCAGCTCCGCATGATGCACATGCCTGTAGTGAGAACTTGTACTATGATCTATAGGGTGCAGAAGTGTAGTATGAGTACCAAACACGAGGTACTCAGTAGGCATCAGCTGACTGAGCTCCAAATATAATGCAAGTAAAAATAAAATGTAAGGCAACAATATAAACTACATACAACTATTTAACAAACGAACATGATAATGTCAATGAAGAGGTAAGGGTAACTATTAGATACTATAGGTAATAAGTGACGCAAGTGCGCTACTATAAGTGACTAGTCAATAGATGATAGTAGGGTGAAGAAAGAGATATACAATATACAATATTAGTAGGAAGAAAGGAAATGATATACAAGAGCAGCTAAAGAGAAATGGATATACAACTGCGCTATATAGACCACCCAACATAAAGGTACCACCCTGAGGGAGCTATTATAACATCACAAGGATCATAAACACTAAGAGAGCTAACTCTAGCATAATTAGGGTCTCTAACAAAAATGTGAACAAGCATAAGACGATTTAACAATACTAAATCTTACCATTATAAGGAGTAAAGGAACTCGAAAGCATACCTAAAACCTCGAGTACCAATCCATAACCAGCCTTCCATAAACTATACAACAATAATCGAATAATAATATAACCGGATAGCCCTAACAAACAATAACCTAATCATGCTCCCATAAGCTCAGAAGCCACAAACAAACACTCAGCAAACAGAAACCATAACCTGTACCTATACATACCCCAATAAGCTCGATAGATACAAGCGTCAAATAATTATACTGGTGATAGGCAAAACACATGAATGAACAAATGAAACGTAAACCAATATTACCATACCAACTGAGTGCCAAACCATACCAAGTATACACACCTTCTTTGACTTGCCAACTTATATGGCAAGACCTATGGATATCACCTCTTTCGACATATGGTCCCCAGACAGAGGAATTCATAAGGGACTCAAGATATCTGTATATACTACTTGGTTCCAAACTAGGATTTCTAATAACCATTATAACAAATCTTCTCCATATAGTATCGAAGAGAAATAAGAATATAATCAGGTTCTCGGACTCAAATTGATGCTAAATAAGTAGATATCCATAAAATAGAATGTCCAAGATCCAATCTGAGACTAAAATGGTGTTATAATGTAGAAAGGGTCAAAATCTCATTCGACCAAAGTAAGTCAATAGTGAAGAAGGAGTAGATAAAAAATGGATCGGAATTTTCCTCGGTCTAAGTTTCCAAAGTAGTAACTTTAGCTCAAAAGACCATAAATCAATAGTAGAGGTGGTACGACTTTCATTTAAAGAATCAGTTTCAAAAGTGAAAAGTGGGAATAAATCCCTTTTTAGAAAACAGTAGTAAAAGCAAGTGTTTTAAGTTGAAAAAGTTCCACTAAATAAGCATGAATGCGTCTAAATGTATGCATGTCATCACCAGTATCCAAGCAATAGAAAAGTAAGTGCCTAAGCATCTATAGGCTATACCACCAATTTTATAAGGCTTAGAGAACTAACCTGCATCCAAATGGTATCATAACCAAGGCCTCGGGCCCAATAATCTACAATCTATAATGATATCAACATTATAACTCAAAAACTAAGGTAAATCAAGGGTATCGAGCTACTGGGAGGACCTAATTAGGGTATATCACCCAAATCAATAAGAGATACAGTAAATCCTACACTAAGTGGTCCTTAACACCAACCTAAAGTCAAACAAGTATAATCAGGCTCAATAGGATTCTACAACTATAGCGTGTATTCTAAGCTAAGGCTCAATTCATATTTTTATTCTAAGTTCCCTAAACATGACAATTCAGGATATACTAGCTATAACCCTATCCTATAACCCCCACCTATCATGCAATCTATACTATACATCATCTCGTAGAGAAGAGTAGACCGTAGCCTACCTCATTGTCGAACCGCAGTATCGAACCGTCCACAAATTTCTCTCCTCCACTCCACTATATTTGAATGATGTCGCACTATCAAAGTAGTAATCTAGATGTTAATACGAGTAAAACGATAACCATATTGACTATATTTCTTTCGGGTCCAAACATAGTTTGAAAATTGGCTCAAAGAAAAAGGGGAAAATGTGGAATTTTATTTAAGAATCATGTCCTCATATCAAGAGGAGTCTAAATCTGAAATCCCAACTAAATATGAGTTGAAATAGGACATGAAATCAAAAGAAAACATAGCTTTCCCTTTACCGGGTAAAACCCTAAATTTCATATTTAAAATCAAAGATTTGAAGATAAAAATATAAGTTAATCAATGAAAAATAATGAAAATCTAGTTTAAAAGCTCAACTAAAGTTCCAATCTTGAAGAGCTACTTTACAACTCTCAAAAATGAGCTTGGAAGCTTTGAAAATGGTGGAATGAGTTTTTAAATCTCAACTATGCATATAAATCATGAAAAACGAAATGAGTATTCTTAGAAAATGAGAAATATGAAGTTATAATCACATAGGAAATGATTATACGAGAAAAACGCATTGGGAATCGCCTAAAATGGAGTTTTCTAGCTCCTAAAATGTGAAAAAAATGAAATGGGTTCGGTTTGGTCTTAAACTTAGCGATTGCCTCTTAAAGGCACTTTGTTTGCTTAAGTGGCCTGGTCAAAGGATCAAACTATTGCTAAAGTGGTCAAATGGCGGCTAAAGTGGCTCATTCAAATGGTCAATGGCCGCTAAAGTGGTAAACTAGCTGCTAAAGCGGCCACACCAGTACCAACAACTTCCAAAACTTGATTTTGACCCTCGGAGCTCATCCAGAACCCTATAAACATGAACCAATAGTGCAAATTGATCATAAAATATGTTACGGATCAAATGGAATCATAGAATTTATAAAAAGAGGTTGTTTACAATAAATTGACCTTTTAGACTATTTTAACTAATTTTCTTCTAAACACTCAAAATAAAATATTAAGGCTTTGGACCCGAACTAACTATGCTACTAATCCAAAATCGACATTGTAGATCTATTGGAGCTGACAAAATCACCATTCAAGGTCATTTTGATAAAAAGTGGGTCCCACACTCACTGTTCCATTTTCACTAAAATCCCCCTAATAGCCTAAAATGAGTCCGAAAGCCTCGGGACCCAAGCCAAGGGTCTCCCTAGACTAAAATCCACATTCCAGAGCTAAAGACACTATCAAAATTCTCATCCGAGGTCTTCTACTTGATGTTTTGGTCCAAGACCAATTTCTCAACTTTAAAAGCTCCAAAATAAGGAAATTGGCTTAAAACCCAAACGAACTGTCCGAAAACTGAACCGACGGTCCCAGCAAGTAATAAATGACCTTTAGCCACTATGGGAAGGCTCAAAAAGCTGAAAATAAGCATAAACAAAGAAAATGACCTGGAAGGTCATTACATCCGGATGAGATCAATTTGAATTAGGGATTTCAAATTGAGTCAAATTGGGATTAGTTTAGGCTAGAATTAACATCAATCAAATAAAAAATGGATAGAAATTAAATAAAGTGAGGAAAACCAAATAGAATTAGGCTGCTATTTAATAAATATAATACCATATATATGATTCAACAAATAAATAATAGTGATATAATAATAAGTAATAATATTAAATAAAATATTATTTTGGAATTAATTATAGATAAAGGATGAAAAATTGTGAAAAGTTACATTTGAAATGAGACGTTATTTAACTAAAGCATGTATAAATGAATTATATACAAAATTAATAATGCTAATAAATAATACACTTGTAAATTACAAAATTAAGATATGTCAAAGTAATAAGATGAATGACTAATTGTTCAAATGTATAAATAATTGTATAAATAAATTTAGTATTTTAAAAGATTTAAAATACATTAACTAGTCGAATTGCCGCCTGAGATGGATATAGGGAGGTCAAAATTGGGTGTCAACAGGAGCTTGAGCACAAAGCCTTGTGGCACTCAAGAAGCTGAATTTAAACCAGAGCGATGACTCTAACTTTAGGCTTGATCAACTGAATGAGATGGATGAGTTTCGACTTGGAGCTTATGAAAGTTTATCCCTCTACAAGGAGAAGATGAAGTTGTATCATGACCAAAGATTGAGAAGCGAGAATTTAGTTCAGGTGATTTGGTCTTGTTGTTCAACTCAAAACTCCACTTGTTTCCTGGTAAGTTGAAGTCAAAGTGGATGGGACCATTTAAAGTGGTACATGTTTTTCCATATGCTGTTATTGATCTAGAGAAACGGGAAGGAAATTGGTTTAAGATAAATGGTCAACTGTAAAGTTATATTTAGGGACTGCTAATAAGATAAAGGTAGTTGATGTTTGGTATCTTTGTGAAGTCTAAATAATCAAGGTACTCGAGTCCTACCATGACGTTAAATAAGACACTTCTTGGGAGGAAATCCAATAGGGTATCTTGGTGAAGTATTAGTAATCAAGATACCCACATCGTGTCACTACATTAAATCAGGTACTGTTTGGGAGGACACCCAAGGTGTTTTCTTTTGTTTTACCTTTATTTTGAGTTTAGTGAGAGTTTGATGTTTTCTAAGTGTGCAGGTAAGGCTTGGAAAAGAAAAAGAATCAAAGGAAATTTGGGTAAAATAAGGACCACGAGTGCATGTATGACTCGTACCATGTTTGCATAACTGTGGTTCCCTTAGTGACTACTGGAACCAAAAAATTTAAAATTGAATGATGGACTATGGTTGGTTTTCACAAACTGTACTCTCAAAGTATGAGTCATGAACCTAACCATACTGTATGACCCAAAAATTGCATCCTTCTTGGAAAAGGTTCCACGAGTCTCAATACTACCCGTACTATGACTTCATGAGTCATACTGTCACTCGTGGGAACTGGGAAAATATATGCAAAGGCACGGATTCACCAGCCATAATACAAATTGTGGTATCAGTTCACGAGTCTTACTATGCAATCTATAGATCCCAAGTAATTTATTCAACTTATTAACTCATAATATGTATGCACGACTCGTGGTCTCTTACCACGAGTCATAAGATCAATCATGGTCAATAAGTCAATTCTTTTAAACCTCAATCATGACCTGACTTAGTTTTAACCCTTTTGGCCCGATAACTCTAAATCTCCTACCCGATATACTATTAGCCTAACCCGATACCCATTCCACTCAAATTCAAGCGGCTAAATCCCTCCACCTATTAACTTGCTCAAATCCCTTAATTCTCTCTCATAATCACTCCACCATCCTAATCAAATTGTAACTCCCCACTACACCCTTCAAATCACCAAAACCGACATCAAAACACCCTCAAATCAATACAATAACAATAACAACATAAAATACCCAGTGTATTCCCACAAAGTGGGGTCTGGGGAGGGTAAAGTATACGCAGTCCGTACCACTACCTCAAATGAAGTAGAGAGGCTATTTCTGATAGACCCCCAGCTCAGGACAAATAACAATATAACAAATAAAAAATATGAAAACAAAAAAAAATTTGGATAACACACCACTAGCTAATAAAAGAAACAATACACCCATAGAGTAATACTATAAACTATCTATCCGAAATCACAAACATCACCAAAACAGCACGAACAAGAAACTACTAGACACATGCATAACACTATAGCTATAGGCACAAAACAAAGCACTCCTCCCTATTAATAAGGACACACTCCTACCCACTAACCCTCTACCCTAATCCACGTCCTCCACACCTTCCTATCCTTTACCCTCAAATCAATGCCTTCATAATTCTTCTTCCCTATTAATTGTTAAAAACTCAAGTTTTTTCACTTTGATTATCAAATGTTTACTTTCAAACTAGTTCCATTAGGGTATGTACTTATTGTTAGGATTTTTCCCTGATTTTTGTACCAAATTTAAGTTTTACTTTTTTTTGAAAGGAAAATAAAAGTAATACCATAATTAATTTTACTTTTCGTAAAAGAAAAGTATAAAATTCTACCATATTTTGTTTATTTATTACTTAGATGAAAAGTTTTGAAACTCTATAAATAGAAGACCCCTCTTCTTATATCATAACATAATACAAGCATCCACAATGTAGTCATTCAAAAGAGTCTTGTTTACAGGGAGATTTTCTCCTAATAGATTTTAAGATTTTTGACATTAGTTGTTAATATATAGGCCAATTGGCTAAATCATATTCAATAATATGTTTTTAGTATATTTTTGTGTCATCTGTTTTATCGCTGTCATGAGTTGCAACTATTAGCTTCCGCATGACGCCCTATTGATTTTGAACCCAACACTTATTTTTTCATCGTACTGGAATTGTGTTCATAATTACTTAACCTAGGGTTAGTTTTTTTTTTTTTTGATTCATAAGTAATAACCCTATGAGATGATAGTGAATAAGTAAAAAAGGGTGATTATTGATTAATTACGCATAAGGCATATAGTTACTGTTGGTTTAGTCGAAATTTACTTGTTCATGAGTGGATTGGAATCATAAATGTTGAAATGTGCTTAACTTGTAGAATGTTGGTTTTGGGTATTCATACCCATTAAGTCAGCGGGCATTACGATCCAAAATTTTCCTCAAAATTAAGAAAGGATTTTTTTGCCTGCCTAACTCCCAATAATCTTGATTATTGTTAATATGGGTGAATTATGAGTAACCTGAAGTGAGTTAGTGTGAAAATGGGAGGAATTTGCAAATTTTGCTATTATGATGATCATACTTGATGTTTGGACTATTTTGACTAATTAAACTTGATAATTTCACTCCACTCTGAGAGTTAATACCTTTGGAAACACTTCATTAGTTGTAACCTTAACTTAGAATGAAAATATCAAGTTTCGGACTTGAACAGTTTGAAAAAGGAAAAAGAATAGGAACTACGATTGACTTCATGACTCGTGGTTTCAAACTACAAGTCATGGTATTAATCGTGGTCCCTATTATAAAGTGTCAATTTTTTTGCTTAGGGACCATGAACATCAGTATGAGTTGTACTTTAATGTGACGAGTCGTACTGATAGTTGTGGTAACCTGGGCAGAAACTTCACTTTTTTGGACTCTGATTCACAAGCTATCCTATAAGTCGTGGTAGCATACAAGTAGGTTGACTCGTACTGATAAGATTGAAATGTGATAATTCTACACTCTTAATTATGAGTTATCCTAATAATCGCGATCTTAAAACCACAAGTTGTAGTTTTACTCATATTGAATGGGTTATAAAAATGGTCTTCTGGATTCTTGTTCACGAGTCATGGTTTGAAGCTACGACTCGTACACTCGTATTATGGCTCGTACTGTTACCCTGTACAATATTTTTCTTCTTTTTATTTTTATTTATTAGGTATAATAATTTCACCTGCAGGTATTATGCTCCCCAGTAACAACACTAAGTAAGGTGGATGAGCTAAACTAGCTAAATAGGACCACCAGCTAGAAGATGAATCTAATGGTTCCAAAGAACAGTATGAGGGTGCTATATATCAAAAAAAATATGATCCTCGATATATGAGGTTGATAGCTATAGAAAAGGCTCAAGCTCAGGTTTAGTTTGCAACTCAGGTACAGGCAGCCTCTTCTTAGTCTAAAAAGGGAGAAGGGTCAGCCAAATCAGCTGTTGGTGATGAGTCTGGGTCTGGTGACTCCGAATCTGAAAGTAGAACTCATGTTAAGAGTTCTAGGGCCCAGAATTCCTCTGATGAAAAAAGGAGGTAGGCAGAGCAAAGGGGAAAATATTCCCAATTCTGTGAGGATATTCAATGGTGGATTGAGGGTACGCTAGCTGTCTATCAGCGGGACTCAGCTGTTACTGACAAGTGAAAAGTGAAAAGAAGCATATATGAGGAGCCACAAATTTAGACTGCCAGGTTGACTGAGGTGTCAAAAATCAAATAGTTATTGGATCAATATCAACTTGGTTGGATGGCAAAAACATTGGGTAAGTGTAGCCCACTAATGGTGCGAGAGTTCTGTACTGCGTATACAATCACTTTAAAGAACAAGATCCCAAAAGGGAAAAGTTTAAAGAGTCATCTTGCTACAGCTACAGTGCAAGGTTAAGGTAGGCGGGTGGATATTTTTTAGTGCACCATCCAGTGCTTTTTATTTGGACTCACTTTCCAGGCTCCTAAAAATATTGCTAAGTATGAGTTCCATGCTGATGTAATAAAAAGGTAAAGAAAATGTCACCCGGGGAGCTGCTAAAATAGTTTAAGTAAATTGTAAGAAAATTCACTGAGAAGAAAAAGGACACTGATTGGGTAGTTGGCAGAGGGCAGATTAAAAATGCTTCTCTGAATTTTGCTGCTAAGTTTTGGGGGCCCATTATATGACATAGACTGGGTTCGATCAGTAATGAAAATACCTTGACTCCTAACCACACAATTTTAGTGGCAAGTATCATGCTTGGGTATGCCCTGAACATAGCCCAATATATTATAGAGGACATTTGAGAGCATGCATTCAAAAATAACAGCAACATTCCATTCCCATACCTTGTCAGTGCTCTATGTGATTAGGATGACATACCAATCTTCGTAGGGGCTGATCAGAGTGTGGAGGTGACTCAAATAATAGACATTACTTTTATTTATGATGATGCAAATTTGATTGCTCGGATAAAGGACCAGCCCTTGAGTTCTTCTGGAGCTGCATTATTTGAGGAAATGATATATGGGAGTGAGCAGATTGATATCCTTGTCCAGCTTAATCATGTTGACATAGCCGCTGCTGAGATACAGAATGAGACTACAGTCGTTGAGGTTGACTTTACCACAACAACCACTGCAGTTCCTACTTTAGCTACCACTCCAGTACCATTAGTTTCCCGTGCTTTTGCCATAGGTATGATCACCGTCACATAATTTTCTACAGTGTTTAGTAAGGTGGAAATCCCATATAGAGAAGCAGTTAGATGAGTTTCTGAATTAGATTAAGCCATAGGTTAAGTCTGAGATTGAGGCTTTTGATTCTAGCCTTAGGGATGCACTAGTTCAGCCCAGCAGGATTTATACAGATGCATAGATGGATTTAAGTTGAGGATGAATGAGAGGCTTCAAATTCTACAGGCCCAGAGTTGAAGAAGATGTCTGATGTAGTCGCTCAGTTGCGAGCAAAGGTAACCACATTCTCTATACAACACACTCTTATGATTTTGACTCCTACTATCCATGTCATTGCGGAGAAAGATGAGAATTTGTTTGATCTATTTACGGATGATGAGTCTCCTCCAGATAAATGGTCGAGAAAGAGGAGTGAGGATGAGAGTGATGAGAGAAACCCATAGAGGGCACTCAAGAGATCAAAAAGAGATCTTCGTGATGCTCAATTAGCTTCCTGAGAGAAGGCTAGGTAGAAAGAGAAAGTTGATCATGCTCAAGATTGAGGAGAGTCCATTAGTATGACACTTGTGAGTGCCAGTATTTCTGGAGGTAAAGGCCTTAAGGCCGAGCCTCAACCATTGAGTATGCCGGCCACTGCCAATGCCATGCCTATTGAGAATACTATTGGGGATGCATATGTAGACCCCAATTTGACACCATCCACTTGCACCTAAGGCGCTACAAGTAAGTCCTACTTACCCTATTTACAGTTTTTATGCATTGGGGACAATTCATGTATTTTGATAGAGATTGGGGTACTTGTGTATGTGTATCCACCCGAGGCTTTTTCTCGTCGTGTTTCTTTTTCGAAGGGTGTTTTAATTTCTGTTGAACCGTCATGTTTAGGTATTTTTTACTGTGTTTTTTCTATTTTGTTGTTTTTTTTAGGTAGAAGAAAATTAGGAGAACTTAGGGCAGTCTAGAATAAGCAATGGTGGCACATGCAAATACTGGTTTTGAAATAAAAATATTATGAAAAAGGTGACCCCTCCAGATTGTGTTCTTTATTACTTTTATATATTAACCTTCAAGGCTCTTTGCGTGACAATTTGAAAATTGTTGTGATAATCAACGCTTAAGCTAGGGAATGAACTCAATAGCTAGTAGTCGATAGTGTAATTCTGTGCCATGTGTGTGCCATTATCTTATTCTTACTTAGTGTGTACAATCTAGAACTTGTTGGGTTATTCTTGCTAATTTTATAGTATAATTGGTTAGGATCGGATCATAGGCCATTTTTGGAAAAGCCTACTTAGCCTAAATAACCTACCAAATGATGTAAAAATCCCTCTATCCCTAATTTGAGCCTAAATAAGCCTTTTGTTTGATTAGCCTATTCACCTTCCCAAGTTTGTTTTGAACCTCCACTTTGGCCCTGGTCCCTGTTTAGACTCTAGGTCTCAACTCAGGCAAATCTCCTAAGTTAAGAGTGGCTACCGTAGAGGTAGATGAAAAATTGAGTTCGGTATGAAAGGAGGAGACTGGTTATCAAAAGGAAAATGAGTGTGGCATGTGCTAAAAATAAAGAAAAGGAAAGAAGAATTGCAAAACTGCAAAAACAAAAATAAAGAGAAAAATAAAAAGTTGAGTTAGAAATAAAGTCGCACCTATATTTGAAAAAGGGAGGGAAAGAGAAAGGTCGAAGTGAAATAAAGTTAGTGTAGTGCAAAGGAGGGTTAAGTCACTTATCCCAAATATACCATACCCACCCCAAGCCTACATTGCAAGATGAGTAAAGTCCTATCATGATACTAGTCCAACTATCTGAAAGCAGAAGTATAGAAAATAAGGGCAACCCTATGGTTTGTGTACATGCATTGTTTGAACTTTTTTGTGAGAGCGAACGCATTAGTTTGAGTCCCAATTTAATTGAATCATGTGTGTATGTGATTTCTTTGTCGTGAGGGAACTAGGGTAGCATTGTCTGACTGCTGGCCATGGGGTTGTGTGTCACTACGTGGTTGTCCATTAATAGCACGATGCCATTCATAGATCCTGTTGTGTTAGTTTTATTAGTTTTAATGGTGCGAATCTATTTTGTTATGAAAATTGGTGGGAGTTTGAAACTTAGTGAAATACATATTGTCAAATGCCATGTGACTTCCATAAATCTCCTAGGTTTCTTTTACTTAAGCATCGTGTTAGTATATTTTTGTTTTTGTTGCTTGATGACAAGCAAACTTTCTAAGTTGAGGATGTTGATATACCGTGATTTTATGGTACTTTTGACGCTTAAAACATGGAAATTGTGCATGTTCTTGAGTATGTTTTAGTTTATATGATGTGCTTTTGTGTGTTTGTGCAAGAAAATATGTCTCGAAAGCTAAAGTTGGAAAATGAGTTGAAATTTCTAATTATTGACTCATGGAAGCAGAGTACGAGTCGTTGTTTGAGAGTACAAACTGTACTCACTCTCGTACTAATGACCAGAGAAGGTGTGATTTTCAAGTTGATAAAATAACTCATCTAATGACTATGACTTGGTAGTATGAGTGATACACTTGGCCGTAGATGGAAGTTTAGAAGAAGTGAAATCTGTCCCAACAATATGAGTCATCCTACGACTCATGACCATTAGTACAAATCATAGTATGGACTCGTGAGGAGGATATCTGAAAGTATACAAATCAAGGCTCCAGAGCACGAGTCAGACCACCAGTCATAGTCCTAGACTATTAATCGTGGCATGACATGTAGAAACTGGAAGTATTTCTGTGATTTTTTGGCAAACCACGAGTTGAGAGCTTCAGACCACAAGCAGTACCTTTAATGTACGAGTCGTACATTGATAATTGATCTGTAATCCTATTTTTAGGTCGTGATTTATTTTGTCTATAAATACTTTTTTTAAGTTTTTATTTACAATATATGGACCCTAAGTATATTGTTACATTTTGTATTGCTTGAGAACATAACTCTCTTTGGTTTTTGAGCAATAACATACATTGATTATTGGTTATTGATTGTATTCTAATAATTCAAGATTCCAGATTTCATCTATTCAATTCTTAGGTTCATAATCATGTTTTCTACCAATAATTTTGATTTTGTTCTTGCAAACATGAGTAGGTAAATCCCATAACTAGCGTTGTGGGAACCATGATGAATTAACAAAGTAGGTTAAAGTACTAAGTGTTTCTTGAACGGTGTTCATGTTGTATTAATTGCTTTTTAGCAGTTGCAAATGTTAGAACTCGACGTAATTCTTTACTTGCTTGATCAAAGAGGTACAGAATATGAAAAGAGATTCACAACTAATATTTCAGGCTACCAACCCTCATCTAGTAGCTTGAGCCTTAATTGAGAAAGCTAACTCGAGATTAAGGGTAATGGTTAATATGCACACACTTATAGACCGAGAAGTAATTGAGTGATATTCAGCCAATTAGGATTGAGAGATGTTTTGGTGAACCAAACATATCAATTTTTCATGCTAAGTACCAGATAGATTACTAGTGCGCTACCCTTACTGAGTTATAAAATCATAGGGAACACAGTCCTAGATTATTCTCATTAATTGGTTAAAAACAACATTCCAATACTCTGTTAATTGGTTACTAAAGTTTACAAGCTGTTACTTGTTACTTCAACCCCCCCCCCCCCCGAAAATAATTGACTACTAGTTTAAATAATTATTTTGACCTAGTTTCTAGCTATATTCCTATGGGATCAACCCCAACCTAGTTAGGTTATATATTTGATCAACGACTGCATTATACTTAATTTTGAGGTGTAATTTTGGTGACATTACTAATCACTACAAATCGAATCCTGAATAAGATTGAATTGTAACGTGTGATCTTGACTCACCTACAAATTTAACTGTATCCATGGTAAATATTAGCAACTAATAAGTAAAGCATTGCAGAGCCTACAAAAATGAGATAATAACAACAACAAAAGACTAGTATGATAACTAAAACACAATAAACAACAGATGAGGAAAGATATCAAAAGAAAGAACTACAAGAATATGGCTACTACTTTGATATACACAAATAAGCCAAAAGCCTCAAAAAGAAAGACAACACTTTACTACCTACTAACCATCTACGCTAGTACGTGACCTCCACACCCTTCTATTTAAGGTCATTTCCTTTGTAATCTGAAGTTAGTTCATGTCCTGTTTAATCACCTCTCCCCAGTATTTTTTACCTACCTCTACCTCTCATCATACATAATTTATCCAACCTATTGCACCTCCTCATGGGGTGTCTGATCACCCACTTTCATATGTCTAAACTATGTCAGTCTCACTTCCGTCATCTTTTCCACCACAAATTCCATTCTCACCTTGTCTACGATATCTTCATTCCTAATATTATCACTCCTAGTATGCCATACATCCAAATCAACATCCTTATTTCTGTAACATAGATTTTCTAAACATAGGAATTCTTAACTTGCTAGAACTCTACCCCATACAACAAAGCTTGTCTAATCACCACTCTATAGAACTTACCTTTAAATTTAGTAGTACTATCTTACCATACAAGAATCTGGAGGCAAGCCTCTAATTCATCCACACTGAACTAATACAATATGTGACTTCATCATTGTTGTTTCAAATTTCCTAGATTACAAACTCAAGATACTTAAAATTGTCTCTCTTAGGAATAGCCTGTGTTTCAAGCCTTTCTTCCATAGATGCATCATGCATTGAATTACTAAATTTGCACTCCAAATATTCCATTTTATTTCTGCTTAACCTAAACCCGTTAGACTCCAGAGTTTGTCTCCACATGACTTCCAACCTAGGATTAACTTTGCCACGTGTCTCATCAATTAGTATTATGGCATCTACAAATAACATATACCATGACATCTCATCGTAATATACCATGTCAATTTATCCATCACCAAGTCAAATTGGAACGAGCTAAGAAATTGTCCCTGGTGCAATCCCATCTCAATTGGGAAGTGCTCTGAGTCTCCTCTTACCATTATAACCATAGTTTGATTTTACTAGGGACCCATAAATTTCAATTCTTTGGTTCACATCAGCCTTCATTCACATATACCCTTTTTTTTTTGCTTCCACATTCTATTACTCACAACATCGGGGAATCTTAATAGTTTAGTTCGTCGGCTACCTAAACTTTCACCAGCTGGTGAGGGTTCAATTCCCTTATTCCCGAAAAAAAATTCACAATATCCATACCTCATTGTAAATTTTGAAAAGTTAAATATGCATTTGTAAGAATTTTCTGAGGAGAAACAACACGAGTTTGATTCATCTATATTTTTCAGTGATATTTTATTATTTGCAAAGAAAAATATGAGTTTGAAGCTTAGTATTTCCTCCGTTGCAAAATTGTTATCATATTTCTCTAATCAAGAGTCAATTTGATTAATTTTTTAAGCTAAATTAGATTAAACTAATTTGATATTTTATAATTAAAATTCAGATATTTAAAAACGATATGTAAAGTACAATAAATTGTAATATTTCCTATATCAATATCATAAAAAATACATTTTAAAATATATTGGTCAAATTTTATATTGTTTAGCTCTCAAAAAGGAAATTATGACAATTTAAAATGGAGGAAATATATCTTTAGGGAGCATTCTTCTGATTGGTAGTATAGGTTGTTAGAGACAGTTATTGATTAAATTTTACTGCCTTGATGGGAAAAAGACTTCTAAAAGGTCTATTCTCTTGTTAGAGATTGGTCCAACTACACTTAGCATAGATTTCAGAAAAATCATTTTTCCAAACTCCAAACAACGTACTCCATGACAAGAGGAAGTTACTGCAATGTTAAGCACCCCCTCACTTCCAACCTTGAGGTTGTGAGTTCGAGTAACCAAAGGAGCAAAACGGGTGGAGCTCCTAGGAATGGGTGAAAAAAATAACTTACTCCCTCCGTTTATTGTTACGCATCCACTATTAACTTGATACACCCCTTAAAAATAATAAATAGTAGAGGTAATTTTACTAAATCACCCTTTGAATATAATAAATTCAATGCTTTGGAAAATATATGTCACGACCCAATATCTCGAATCATGATGGCACCTACTTTATCCAACTCATAGGTAAGCCAAACCATATTCCAGGATGACAAGCAATGGGCTAATCTTCGGAAGATAAGAAAATAAAGGAAATAGGCAAACAGAAGAAATACCAAACAACAAGAAATGACGATAAATATAGATAAACATTTTGTACAATAGAGAGAGGAGGACAAAATATACAAATGCGTTTTTCCATGACCTGGTAAGGTCGGTACAAGAGCCACTAAACCAAAAGAGAGTACTAGAAAATACCAAATATATAATATAGTCTCAGAATATACAAATAAGACTATCTAAAAACAACATAAGGAGGAGGATCAGCTCCGGACTCTAAAAGCTCACCCTAACTCCAAACAACAGCAAAACTCTAGGATAACGTTAGCGACGCTGACTCATACTCAGATCTGCTTCAGGAAAAAGATGCAAAAATGCAGTATGAGTACCAAAGCAAGGGGTACTTAGTAGGCATCATTGGCTGACTGAGATAAATTACAGTAAGAGGATAAATAAAGTTTGAAAATGTAACTAAAGTTAGAAATAAAGGAGCAAAAATGGGAATAGTAGAACATCCTGAGCGGATGTGATATATAGGTAAAATAAGTACTAGAATACGGAATAAAGTCTAAGTATAACCTAACTACGACCCCCCCCCCCAAGCCTAGAAGGCATAAACAAGAAGAAATAACCAAACCGAGCCCTCATAAGCATAGTGGGTACAAGCAAGAGTAACACTAATATAAAGATGGAACAACGATAGTAATAACCATAAAACGAGCCAACATGTGAAAGCGTACCTGATACTCTCTTCCGATCATAACCTCAAGTCTTACCGGACCTTACTGAATTTTCAATCCAAAATCAGTATTCGTATAGGTTATAAATGTTGGACTCAAATCGTAACTAGGGAATAATATCATGATAGTGAAATGCCAGACTCGAATCGGAACTAGTAAGTAATAATAATGCTGTTAGGTGCCTGACTCGAACCAAAACTGATAAATAATAAGCTAAAAGTAGCAATGATCAAGAAATATAACTCCAATTAAGTCCAACTATTCATAAACTTTAAAGTCAGACAGTCAAGTCTCTAAAGGCGATACGGGTCCTAACCACAAGCCAAAGAGTGTGATTTACGGCCAAATACTACCCCACCCGAGGTAACATAGCTAATACAGGGCTCATTAAAATGACTAAGTCATCTGAAAACTCAAGAATTAGTCTAAGGTAATGAATAGAAGTCATTTAGGTCAATACGGAGTTATTCTAGGCATTCTACCTAAAAGAAGGGCTGATGGGGCCCACTACCAATCCTGAAAATCCAAACCTAAGGCAAGCACCTACCCACCTAATCTAAGTCTTTTCAATCCCATCCGCAGACATTAAGTATACTAAGACTAGTCATAAGGGATAATCATAAACTAATATAAGGGAAGACGGGGCTGAATTCTACCTAAAAAGGCCCCCGACGGGCTAATTTAATCAATAAATGCTAAAGTAACAACCGATCCATAAGTACCCACCCATAGCTAGAAAAATACAACACTAATACTATAATGAAGCACAATCTAGAAGAAAAGTAAGCCTAGCCTACCTGGATGAAATCGAAAGCTCAAATAATCCTCTACTCTAGAGATTTTTCCATCCGAGAAGTCTCCGATTGGTGCTACACTAAATAAGGGTCTATATGTCAAGACAAAAACATTGATACCCATATTGTGTATATATGCTCTGGGTCAGAAATCAGACTAAAAATCCCATGTGGGGATCACTTGCGGAATCACAAAATTAAAACCATTACAGCATCCCTCTCAGTTCAAGGATCATTTACCCCGAAAAATGAGTGAAATCTAAGCCCAATTCAGTACCAAAATAGTCCCACAAGGTTCGAGAAAAGAAGAACTAAATTGGAGAATTACATGGGAAATTAATCAAAAACTTACGGGATAATGTTGATGAAAATGGTCACAATCACGATCCCAAGCTAACCCCAACTCAAACTATTGATCTCCCATGATTTTATAAGCTCTCACACTTTTCTAATAGTGTTAAACACTTAGAATTTGTGCTGAAAAAATGAAGGGGAAGATACATATACTGCCAGGGGGCTCCTCATCGCAATCAAGAGGTCCCCTAGTTGCCACACGACACCCCACTAACGAGACCATCGCAATCGCGGTGGCCTAGCCATGTGGTCGTGATGAACAAGCTAGCTCGGTACCACGACCTCCTTCATTGTGGTCGTGAGCCAGCCCTAAAGCCTCATATTACAATGATTAAAATCATAAACCATACTGATCGTGGGGGTACTCATCGTGATAGTGATGAAGGACCTAGGCCTACACCAGGTTCTGATGCACCATCAATTTTGCCAAGTTCTAAATATTTTGATCGAGCCCTCGAGATTCGTTCAAAATCTCATGAACACAAATGAACTGTGCTACCCTACCAAATTCGGCATTCTAGACTCAACAACACCATCTAAATTTCCATCCAAGGTTGTTTTCATAAAAAGTGGGTCCCATACCTAAGGGTTTGTTTTAGCCAAAATCCACCAAATATCCCAAAATGAGTTAGAAAGCCTTGTGACCTAGACCAAGGGTCCCCTTAGGCTAAATTTTATATTTTACAGCTAATGAGACTATAAGAATTGGCATCCAAGGCTATTTACCTAAAGTTTAGGCCCGAGTCCCTTTTCTAAATAGCAAAAGCTCCAAAACAGGGAAATGGTTCTAAAAACCAAATGAACTACCTGGTAGCCAAACTGTCAGTCTCAGCATGTCATAAATGACTTGGGACAGCTATAGGAAAGCTCTAAACATAGAAAAAGCACTAAAACGTGGGAAATGACCTGGAGGGTCATTACAATATCCACTACTAAGAGGACTTTCGTCCACTAAAGTAAAGAATTAAGAAGTACCTGAAGGCTTGAATAGGTAGGGATACTGGGTCCGCATCTCACACTCGGTCTCCTAGGTAGATTTTTCGACTGGATGGTGTCTCCACTGAACCTTAACCATAGGGAAATTTATGGAATGCAACCGTCTGACATCTCTAGCTAGGATAAATACTAGCTCCTCAATAAAAGTCAACCTCTCATCCAACTAAACTGAGTCCCACCAAAGCATGTGAGACTCACCTAGAATATAACACCGCAACATAGATACATGAAAAACTGGATGGATAGCTGTAAAGGCTGGAGGCAAAGCCAAATCATAAGCTACCTCCCTAACTATCCAAAGTATCTCAAATGATCCAATATACCTGGGGCTGAGCTTTCCCCTCTTCACAAACCTCATCATGCCCTTCATGGGCGATACTCAAAGAAAGACCCAGTTACTTACTTTGAATCTCCAGGTATAAAGCCTACGATCAACATAACTCTTATGCCTGCTCTGAGTTGCTCGTAGCCTATCCTGAATCACCCAAACCCTATCAAAAGACTCATGAAGCAAATGCGTACCACAGTGCCTAAATTTTGAGGTCTCAAATCAACCAATCGAAGAACGACAACGCCTACCATACAATACCTCAAATAGTGCTATCTGAATACTCGAATGGTAGCTATTATTATAGGCAAACTCTGCTAAGGCTAAAAACTGCTCCCACCAACCCTTAAAGTTCATAACATATGTGTAGAGTGTATCCTCCAAATCCTGAATAGTTCACTCTGACTGCCCATTATTCTGGGGGTAAAAAGTGGTCCTAATATCAACCTGGGTACCCAACTCCTCCTGAATTCCCCTCCAGAAGCTAGAAGTGAACTGAGAGACTCTATTTGAAATAATAGAAACAGACACACGGTGAAGGCAAACCACCTCTCAAATGTAGATATGAGCCAATCTCTCGGCACTGAAGAAAGTCTGAATAGGGATAAAATAGGCAGACTTGGTCAATTGGTCTATGATGACCCAAATGCTATCAGAACTGCGAGAAGTGTGAGGCAAACCATCCATGAAATACATTGTAATCCACTCCTATTTCCACTCAGGAATAGGTAGCCTCTGAAGAAATCCACCAGGTCTCCAATGCTCGGCCCTCACCTGCTGATATCATAGACATCGAGCCATAAAGTCTGCTACATCTCTCCTTATACCCCTCTACCAGTAATGTTAACTCAAATCCCTATACACCTTAGCTTTCCTGGGGTGAATAAAATATATACAGTTATGAACCTCCTGGATTATCAACTGAGCCAACCTCCCACCCTCAGAAAATAAATATGATCGTTGAGTCTCAAAATGCCCTCAGAATCTAAGTTAGCCCTCCTGGACTCACCTCTCAAAACCTGATCTAGAATGTCACACAACCTACCGTCTTCAAATTGATGACCTTAAATTTGCTCTAACAAGGTAGATCTAGCCTCAACCCTAGCAGGAATCCTCCTAGGGTCTGACATATCAAGTCGAATTATCATATTAGCTAAGGATTGAATGTCCAAGGCCAATGGTCACTCAGAAACTGAAACGAAGACCAAGATACCCATACTCAGTGACTTCCAGCTCAAGACTTCTTCTACCATATTTGCATTGCCCGAATGGTATAGAATAAAGAGGTCACAGTCCTTCAGCAACTCAATCCACCTACGTTGCCTCGAATTAAGCTCCACAACTGAAGACTGTGATGGTTAGTGAAAATCTCACAGCAAACACCATACAAGTGATACCTTTAAATCTTAAGCATAAAATTTACTGTTGCTAACTCCAAGTCATGAGTGGGGTAGTTGTGCTCGTGTACCTTCAGTTGCCTCAAAGCATATGCAGTAACTCATCCCCGCTGCATCAAAACACACCCCAAACCAACACCAAAAGCATCACAATAGACAGTAAACCTCTCTCCCTCAACTGGAAAAGTCAATATAAGAGCTAAAGTGAGAAAGTCCTTGAGATTAAGAAAGATCGCCTCATAAACATTGAACCACTAAAATGGAACCTCCTTCCTATTTAATCTAGTCATAGGCACCAATAGTTGTAAATCTCTTGACGAACCGCCTATAGTAGCCTACCAACCCAATAAAACTATGAACCTCAGGTAGAGACATAGGCCTAGCCCAATCATGAATAGCCTCAATATTCACTAGGTCCACCATAATACCATCCTTGGACACCACGTTCCCCAAGAAAGCTACGGTCTCAAGCCAGAACTTGCACTTTGAGAATTTGGCATAAAGCCTATGATCTCTCAAAGTGTAAAGCACAGTCCTCAAATACTACTCGTGCTCCTATCTACTCCTTGAATAGACAAGGATATCATCAATAAATACAACCACGAAAGTCTAAATAAGGCCTGAAAAGCGATTTATCAAGTCCATGAATGTTGCTGGGGCATTGGGTAACCCAAAAGACATCACCAGAAACTCGTAATAGCCATAACGAGTCCTGAAGGCTATCTTAGGGATGTCCTCCACCCAAATTCTTAACTGATGGTAGCCAGACCTTAAATCAATCTTAGAAAACAATGTCGCACCGTGAAGTTGGTCAAATAAATCATCAATACAAGGCATATGATACTTATTCTTCACTGTCACCTTATTTAACTGCCTGTGATCGGTGCACATACATATAGAACCATCCTTCTTCTTCATGAAGAGAATAAGAGCACCCCAAGGTGATACACTTGGCCTAATAAAAGCCTTACAGATCCTGAAGCTGAATATTTAGCTTTTTTAGCTCGGTATGAGCTATATAGTAAGGTGCCATAGAAATAGGTTGGGTTCCTGGCTTGAGGTAAATAACAAACTCAATATCTCACTTAGGAAAAAGGCCAGGTAGGTCGGTAGGAAAGACATCTGGGAACTCACAGACTATTGGAATAAAGTTAAGTGAAGGACTCTTCGTACTAATATCATGAACATAAGCAAGGAATGATTCACAACCTCTCGATACTAGTCTCCTATCCTGAATATAACGATTAATCCACATTGGTACGTGACTAAAAGAACCCTGCCACACAACTGGGGTATGCCATGCATGGCTAAGGTAATGGTCTTGGAAAAACAATCCAAGACCACAGGTGATTTGCCCAAATTACACCTTCCTTAAGAAATATAAGCGGTCATTGTCAAATATAAAACCCAACAAAGGTTGGGTCAAATCCCATAAGAAATATGGTGAACACTACGTCTTTTGTAAGTGAAGTTACTTTTAGTCTATGATTTTTGTAAAAATGAGGGGTTTGTAATTGGTGAATTCGAATTAATATTTAATTTGTTTCAAGTAACAAGCGTCAAATTAAAGAAATATGAATCAGTAGGGAAAGCAAACTAGGATTGTATTCACCATGGATCTATAACATTTTTGGGTTAATATCAATAATAGATTCTTTTAATACAAGTAATGTAAGGCAATTGAATTCAAATGTATGTCTAAACATTTCTCAACCTAATTATATGATTTGCCCTTCTATTCTTTTGAACATAAAGAGATGAAATTAGAAAGCTCAATTTTAGCCTCAAGTTGATTAATATCGCTAGAGTATTACCCATTAGACGGAGGTTAAAAACTCCAAATCCTAGATGTTAAACCCTTTTCCCAGTTTTAACCTCTTATTTCAAGCAAGTTAAACCTAGGGATCGTTCTAATATTGGCAACCATTAGAAATCTGTTAGAATGAAAGGAATAACAAAATTTTCACATATAATATTCAAATCCACACTTAAATCAACCTTAGAATTATTATTTTTCATGAATCCCACAACCCTAGTTATGGGATTTTTAGCAAAACATAGTTATTAAGAAGAAGAAAGCAATATATTTCATAACTAAAAGAAGAATTCTTACAAAGATAAAATTCAACACTTTAATCCTTGTCAAAACCCAAATGAAAGATGCCTATTCTAAACCCTAAACTAGGTATTTATAGGCTGTAAAAAAATTTGAATCCAAATTAAAATTGAATTTGGACGTCTTTACTGTGACTGTTCACTTGATGGCTTGCCAATCCTGTGATGGTTCATCACATCAAACTATCACTTCACTTCATCTGAGCATGTGTTCTATTTGGTCTTAACGGCTGGGTGTGAAGGCTCGCCATGGGCATGACAGTTCGTCAACCAAGCCATCATAAAAATATCTTCAGGTGTTGTTTCTGTATCGATGTGGCGGTTTACCTAATGGTCGGTCAGGCATGTAACGGGTCATCACTTTGAACCATCACACTTTCTTCCTAAGCACAGTTTCCTCTCTTTTTCATCTTGGATTAATTTCATGTATTTAAACACAAAGAACCATTAAATCTAACAATGGTTGCTTAAAAACTCACATTTATTCTTGGTTAAAAGAGTAAAATGTGTCATCACATGTCGGCACATCAACTCCCTCAAATTAGAATGTTCGCTTGTCCTCAAGCAACAAATCAACTTAAACTAGACAGACGCTTGAAAATATAAGACAATCAAGCTAAACTCTAGCAATCAATTTGGTCTTTCCAATTCTTTCCAAAATTCACCCCTTTCTTATCATTCTTCAACCAAGCACATAGTAATCATTCGATATGTTAACTAGTACGCATCTAAGAATGTCATTACAATATCAATGAACAATTTGTATGCACCACAACTGCTATTCTGACAATCAGTAATTAACAACACCTTTCTAGTTCCCTCACTACAAAGAAGTCCCATATACATAATAAATTCAATCAAGGAATTTCAAATAATGCACATACAATGCCAAAGGCTTTCCCTTACTATTCTATTTTATTTCTTCAGAAAATTGACCAGGATTACTACATGACGTTTTGTGGTTTGTAAAAGAGGCTTGGGTGCAGGTAGGATACATTTGGGAATAAGTGAAGAAGCCCTTATTAATACCATTGTATCCATAGTTCCACTTAAGACTAATCATTATACCCTTATTCACTCTTTTTTCTAATAATTATTTTCATTCATGGGTGTAGCAACTCTTGTGACTCAACTTTTTTTTTTTTCATTCTTTTTCTCAAGCTCACACCTACTAATTCTTTTCCATCAACAACTGATCTATTCATACCCTATTTCACTTATTATATACCTCTATAATAGCCACCCTTAACTTAGACGATTTGCCTGAGTTGAGGTGCACGATGTCCAAGGAGGGACTCGGTCCAAAATAGAGGTTCAAAGATAAAGTAGGGAAGGTAACTTGTTACTGAATTAAAATGGTTTGAACAGCTCAAAACAGGGATCTAGGGAATTATTCACATTTTTTGTACGGTCTCTTTAGGCTAAGTGGACTACATTCAAATAGGGCCTACGATCCTTGTCTAACCTCCAACTTAAAACTTGATAAAATAGACTGGGCTAGTTCTAGATGCATGCATAAAGTAAGAAAAATACAAAGTCATCTCAAACACACTTGGCATAGAAGAACACTTATCAATACCCATTATCACAATAGCGCTTCAGCTTAAGCAGAATTATTCCATTCATATACATCAATGTCATTCAAAAATCCAGAACATTCAACAATATGAAACTAAGTCACACGTGCTAAACAAATTTTTAGAGGGGTCTCCATTTTCTAAATATCACAAAATCCACAAAATCAGGCTATTGATTACTACAAACTATCCTAAAACACACAAAAGAAGTAAAATCACACGTGTCAGTTTTACTGGATAACACACCCAAGGGCAAAGAAACACGATAATAAAAATCCTCAGGTGGTGATAGACCCATAGGTAACCCCACCCCCATCGAAAGAACCATGCATTGTCCCAATGCGTAAATATAACAACTAAGTATTAGGAGGAAGGAATACCTAGGAAGCCCTCAGGTTTTTGAGTCTGGAATAATGTTGGAGGCTGCCGAGGCCTCTAAATTTGGAACAGTGATACCAATATGCTCAATTCATCCACAATACCCTCGGTTTCTAGAGTAGTATAGTCATAATCAATAGGTCGTACTTCACTCCATGCACTACACTAGAAGAAGCCCCAACAAGTTGTGCTCTTACTCGCTTTTGTCTCAACCCCTCATCTTTTTTAGACTCCTTCTTTCTTATTTCATATCATCATCTTCTTCAGTTTTCTTGTGGTGTTTTTTCTTTCTTGACTTTTTCTCCTCACCGCCTTCGATTGGTTTGTTACTGCTGGCTTTGAGAGGCCTCCCCATCAAATCCACTATGGGGTCATTCTCCTCCAATTCCACCACTTTTGGATCTGCGAACACCATGGTAGATATACTTTTTAGTGTAACAATATCATCTTAAGCCTTTTTCAATTTGTCTATAAACTGAGCTAAATCTGGAATTGTCCTTTCCTTCAACCTATTATTCACTCGCGTCTCTATATCATCCATGCGGGCTTGAAGATTGGCATATGGATTTAGATCTTTTGCAATTGTATGATCCACGAATGGCTTGAAATGTTTAGCCCATTCCTGTAACTGTTTCTCAAACTTTTTTTGCTTCTTGACCACTTTCACAAAATTCTCTGGGTTAATCTTTCCTTTGAATATATCGGTGGCATGAAAGCTGTGTCAGCAGTCTTAGCAGTTGGAGCAGTACCAGTAGTCCTGAATACAGTAGATGCACCCTGTGGATCAGCAACAATAATAGTTAGATTCATACCTGAAAGAGTTTCGAATGCTTTCGGAGTGGTTTGAGGATGAGGTTTAAATGATGGGGGTTTGTGTACACTCAACTTAAACTTTGTGTCATCTTGAGTTTTATTGATATCCTTCATCCTTGAATCCACCACTTCATCATCAACCCCACTTAAGATGGATACTTTGGCGAGTCTACATAGCTCGGTCACTAGATATGGGAATGGGAATGATGTTGTTGGCTTTTTAGCCCTTGCATTTATCTTATCTGCAATCACATGTACAAAGTTCACTTTGAACCCCGCCATTAAACTAGAAACCATCATAGCCCTGGTTTTATCCAAGTTGGAATCTTCACCTATGGGTATTAATCACAATCGTACCACAACCCACCAAAATTTAGCTGTAAAGTTCAACGATGACTAGGCTATCCTCTCTTTGGTGTTTGTCAACAAAGAAGGTTCCCCATCAGTCAATATTTGTGCTAGCCATGGTCTCTATCGTGATGCTAAAATTATTTTGTGCTCAAAGTCTGTAACGCTTACTGGAGGTACATATTTTTGGCCAAATAGGACCTTGTTGATTTTTCATTCAGAAATATCAACAGAGACACCCACGAACCAAAACTCTATCAAACACTTGTGTATCATATGGTTTCTGTCTCTTTTTACACAATAATTCAAAAGGCAGGCTATGTAGCATGCTTAGAATTCCCAAACTATGGCTGGGTAGTAATTCCCAGGTGGTGTACTCATCTAACCCAACTCATAGCCTGTGAACTGCCTCTCAATATTAGGGTATTCAGGTAATTTTGTCATCTCAATCTGAGCCTCTTCAACAAAAGGTCTTTTCAAGCTCTGTATTAGATGGGAGGAGACCATCTTGGTAGTGTTTCTCTGCACCCTAAATTTTTTATTGAATAGCATCCCTGACTCTCGGGCCCTTACTTCTGATTACTTCACCCCCCACCACCCCCGGCTCAGTTTCCTTCTCTAGACTCTTTGTGGCCTTAGTACCACCCTTTTTATTAGGATTTGAGCTCAAACTATCACTTTTCTCTCCATTACTGTTGTATTGTCCACTTGATGACTCATCCTCCTCATCAGATTGGAAGTTATGAGTTTTTTGCTTTGTACTTTGCCTGGGGTTGTAGGCTGGGGCATCAGTCTCCCCGACCTCATTTTCTAGTTTATCACATAATCTCAGGGTCGAGGTAGACTTGTCGTTCCTTTTTTATGTTCCACCACGTGTTACTTGAAGCTTTTGAGACGTTATATCTGTAGAAGGAACAGGTTAGTCAACCATATAAGAAAAACTAGGCAAGGTGTTCAATGATAAAGTACTACTTATGCTTAACGGTTTGGGGTGATGGCTAGTCACACTTGTGATGGCTCATTAACCCCAGTCATTAGGGCTTTCCAGTAAAAAATTATCCTATAACGGATTACCCTGATGGTTTATTACAGACTTGACGATTTGCCATACGAACCATCAATCTTAGATAGAATGTCAAGACAACAGTCTACCTGTGATGACTCAATTTGGTGGTTCATCACACTTATGGCGGTTAGTCACGTGAGCCATCACAGTTAAGCAGTCAGTTTTCTTCACTGAAGCATTTCCTCAAACATTTGACTTGTAATTTTTTGAACTTGTTAACTCTTTTGGAATTTCTTTACATGAACACACCCAACTAAAACATTATTCTTATGGGGGACAAGAGGAGTAACAATATCCCCAATGTGATCCAGGTTACTTAGACTTCACCCGTTGGTTTATCTCCTAACTGTGATTGGATAACAACTCAACCCATATAGAATTTAGGGAAAAGGCTCAAATATGCCATCGAACTATTGAAAATGGCTCATTTATGCCATCCGTTAAAAGTTTGGCTTATTTATGCCATCGCCGTTACAAAAAAGGCTCATTCATCCCAATTTTTTTTAACGGTGGTTTTTTAAAAAGGGAAAATACTCAAATATGCCATTGAACTATTGAAAATGGCTCATTTATGCCATCCGTTAAAAGTTTGGCTCATTTATGCCATCGCCGTTACAAAAAAGGCTCATTCATGCTATTTCTTTTAACAGTCCGGTTTGATGGTTTTTTGCAAAACCATTTTGTAAACGTGGCCAACAATAATTCGTCCACATCATTAATTAAATGAAAAAGACTCAAACATGCCATCGAACTTTGAAAAAAGGCTCATCTATGTCATCCTTTAAAAGTTTGGCTTATTCATGCCATTTTTTTTAACAGTCCAATTTGGGGTTTTTTTGCAAAATCATTTTGTACACGTGGCCAACAATAATTCTTCCACATCATTAATTAAATCAACCAAAGAAATTTTAAAATTTCTAATAAGAAAATATCGATTTCTCCGGCCAAAATATTTCTATGCATTTTGTAACTCCTTTATAGACACTGTAAAGAGTTCATCCATTTTCAATTTCTTCGGAATCGCTGAACACAATTCTGCAAATCTCAAGACCAATTCAAGCCCGAAACAGACATCAACTCTTTCAAACAACGAATCAATTAGTTACCGAAACACAATTTTTTAAATTCTTAAAAAATTGTACTTGAAGTAAAAATCAGAAAAAATCTATAATCGGTGAATTTTTTGTAACGGCGATGGTATAAATGAGCCAAACTTTTAACGGATGGCATAAATGAGCCATTTCCAATAGTTCGATGGCATATTTGAGCCTTTTCCCTTTTTAAAAAACCACCGTTAAAAAAATGGCATGAATGAGCCTTTTTTTTAACGGAGATGGCATAAATGAGCCAACTTTTAACGGATGGCATAAATGATCCATTTTCAATAGTTCGATGACATATTTGAGCCTTTTCCCTAGAATTTAAACAATAAAAAATGATGGTTGTGTTATCTTTATTGTACAGGTTGAATGAACTATCACAAAATAACAATATGCAAAATACGATAAATCATACACATACCTTGATTGAAGAATGGAAAAGGGAAATAATTACGTCTAGTACTTGACTTCACGCACCAACACAAAACATACGAGCTATAGTTCTGGTGTGGAGGGTTGATTATTTGTGAGGTTGTAGGTGTTGGACAATGGGGTTTAAGAGGAAATAAATATTAGGTGATGGTGGTAATGACTTAAGAACATGGGTATTTGATCGGGTGGGGGAGTAATAGCTTTGATTAGTGGGTAATGGGAGTTAAAGAGGGAAATAAAAAGAGGATAAACCAATCTAGATTTTGAAATTGTTCTCTTAAATTATTGGGATTTAATTGAATGTGGGTCAGGGTGTTGGGTAGGGTAGGATTAGGGTTTGGTATTGGGTCGAATCGAGTTATTAAAAATTGCAAAGTTAAACTTACCTGTATCAATAAACTAGTGAAGATTTGCCAATGGTGTGATGGTTTATAACACAAGCCGTCACACTTAATAAAAATGTGATGTTTGGAGCTCAGGGTTGATGAGTCAGGGTGATGGCTTGTCAGAACACTAATGGTTCATCACGCAAGTCGTCAGCCCTTATCCAGAATATTACTTTTCCATTCTCCTTTTAATGAGTCAAGGTGACGGCTCGTCACAGGAGCTGTCAGCCCTTAACCAGAATGACCCCTATCTTTGCTTCTTGTGATGACTCGAGGTGACGGTTTATCAGGTATCTGACGTTTCATCAAGAAAACCGTCATCCTCAACCAGAATGTCATCCTTCATGACTTCACCTATACTTTATTTTCCTACACACTTAAATATCCACATCAACTATATTCAAGAATAAAAACTACTCTAAGACTCATGTTACAACAACAAAATATGGGTTGCCTCCCATTAGCGGCTGATTTAGCATTGCAGCATGACTTACGTATCTTGATTACTCAGACTTCATAAAGATACGCCAATGATAATACCTTTACCTCCTTTAAAATTCTGATGTACTATTTTACCCGTTAGCTATTTACTTTGAAATGCTCTCTGTTCTTATATTCTAATTCAACAACTCCAGATGGAAACACTTGAGTAACTTTAAATGGTCCAAACCACTTACATTTGAGCTTACCTAGAAACAACTTGAACCTTGAATTGAACAACAATACAAAGTCTCCAACCTTAACTCTCTCTTCTCAATTCTCTTATCATGGTACAATTTCATTTTCTCTTTATAGAGGGCAACCCTCTCATAAACTCGTAGCCATAATTCATCTATCTCAGTCAGTTGTTCCAACCTCTAATCCACAACATCACTCAAACTAAGATTTAACTTTTTGAGTGGCCCAATTGCCTTGTGTTCAAGCTCCATAAGCAAGTGACAAGCTTTACCAAAAACAAGCTGGTAAGGAGACATAACTATTGATGTTTTGAAAGTCGTTCGATAATCCCACAATGCATCATCAAGTTTTCAAGACCAATAACTTCGGTTAGCATTTGCCGACTTTGCTAATATCATCTTGACTTCTCGATTAGATACTTTTACTTTCCAACTATTTTATGGGTGATAAGGAGTATCTACCTTATGTTGCTTCAGTTCATACTTAGCGAGAGTTGTACGGAACATCTTGTTGCAAAAGTGTGACCCCCATCGCTTATGATCATGCATAAAGTCCCAAACCGAGAGAAAATGTTCTTATTCAAGAACACAACCATACTCTTACCTTCATTATCTGCCAAGGCCAAGACTACCACCCATTTTGGTGCATAATCCACTGCCACCAAGATGTACTTGTGGTCGTAAGAACTCACAAATGGTCCCACAAAGTAGATGCCCATTACATCAAATAACTCAACTTTCAGCTACCTTCGAGAAATAGATCCTTGTTGTTGGCATGGATCACATGCCTTGACAAAGCCTTGGGCGTCTTTGTGGATGGTGGTCCAGTAATACGCATATTGTAGTTTGTTCTGGGCTGTACAATCACCCGCATGATGTCCCTCTACTGGGAAGAATGACAAGCTTACACAATGCTCAACATCTCCACTTCTGGTATATTTCTCCTAATTATGTTGTCAGCATATAAACAGAATAGGTATGGCTCATCCCAAAATTAGTTGCTTACATCATAGAGAGATTTCTTTCTCTGATAATAAGTCAGTTCTTCTGGCATCATATCACTGACAAGGTAATTAGCAAAATCAGCATACCAAGGCATAAGATCAAGAGATGTAACTAATACCTGTTCATCTAGAAATGAGTCATTAATCTCCAACTCATCTTTCATATTTCCTTCATCCTCAAGTCTAGAAAGATGATCTACTACCTTATTTTCACAACCCTTTTAATCTTTGACTTCAAAGTCAAACTCCTACCGTAGAAATACCCATATAATCAACTGTGGTTTGAAATCTTTCTTTGACATGAGAAATCTCACGGCAGCATGATCAGTGTGCGTAATAACTCTAGTACCAAGTAAGAATGCTCGAAACTTCTTAAAGGCATAGAAAACTGCAAGTAACTCCTGTTCAGTAACAGTGTAGTTTTTCTGCGTCCCATTCAATTCCTTGCTAGCATAATATATGGGATGAAAGATCTTCTCCCTCTTTTTCCCAAGAACATGCCTAAGTGAAACTCCACTTGTATCACACATCACTTCGAATGGTTTGGATCAATCTGGAGCAATAGTAATGGGTGCAGCCACCAACATTCCTTTCAGGCATTCAAATGCCTTCAAGCATTCACCATCAAACACAAATTTTGGTTCCTTCTTCAATAATTTGCATAACATAATAGAAATTTTGGAGAAGTCCTTTATTAACCATTTGTAGAACCCTGCGTGGCCAAAAAAACTTCTAACTCCCTTCACCGAGATTGGTGGACGTAGTTTTTCAATTACCTCTATCTTGTCTCTATCCACTTTAATACCTTTTGCTGAGATCTTGTGCCCCAAAATAATGCCCTCCTTGACCATAAAGTGGCATTTTTCCCAGTTGAGTACAAGATTGAAATCTTCACATCTTTGCAAGGTACTACTGAGATTTGTCAAGCAATCTTGTAAAGCATCACCAACAACTAAGAATTCATCCATAAATACCTCCAAAATGTCTTCCACTATGTTGGAAAAAATAGACATCATACACCCTTGAAATGTTGTAGGAGCATTGCATCACGATCCCTGTAGCCATTTTTGTCGTAGTAAATATCCCTCTGATAGTTACGACCTTGATTTCCTTGCCCATTAGACAGAAAATCCCCTATCTGGTTATTCAAGTAATTTGCCTCCTCTTCAGAGTCAGACGCAACTGCTTTACCCTGTGAACCAATAACTTTCAGTTATTCAACACCACCTGCTAACAAATGCGTTGTATGCAAGTCTATCTGCATCTTCATATGAGCTATGTCTTGGTCACGTTCTTCTTCCCTATGGCGTTGTTCAACCGACATACCCACAGTGTAAGTACATCTTACAACCTCAGAATCCATAATATGGCAAGCTTTATTTGTCTTTGTCAACCTATCCAAAATCACAGTTGCATCTATAAAAGTAAGTGTCATAAAAGCTCCTCCTGCAGTATTGTCAACTGTCAGCTTGGTTATTTAGAGACCTATAAAAGGTCTCCATCAAGTGCTCATCTGTCAAATTGTAGTTAGGGAATTGAGTCAGCTTCTTATTGATCCTCAACCACGTTTCATGTAGTGCTTCACCCGATTTCTGTTTGAAGTTACTGATTTCATCCCTCAACTGTAACATTAGAGAGGGTGGAAATAATTTTTCTAGGAAAGCTCCTTTCAGCTGACCCTATTTTATAATAGAATCAAGCGGCAGCTCAGTCTTCCACAATGTTGTATCCCCAGATAAATACAATGGGAATAGCCTCAGTCAGATGGCATTCTGACTAACTCCTGGAAAGTCAAAGGACTTGCAGATCCCTATGAAATTCATCAAATGCATATTTGAATCATCACCAGCCATCCCTCCGAATAGACCTTTGAGATACAATAGTTAGATCAAGGTGCTAGGGATATTAAACTTTGCTCTAGGGGCTAGTGGTGGTGGAACAATGGCCCAAGTGGCACCAATCCCATCTAAGTCAGCCTCATCTCCATCATTGAAGTCAAATTGCATGGTTGGTTCTTGTCAACCTCTTATTCTTTGTCACTGATGTTGATTGGCTGGGGCAACATTGTCAACATATTTCTCATCAACATCATCACTCAAGGCATCGTCACCCTTATTTCCAGGTGCATTCAGATTATGTTGATTTGCAGCAAGCTGTTGAAGCCTTATTGATTCACGCTGTTGTGTATCTATATTTCGTCTCAAAGTCTTTGCAAATTTGGGATCATAAGACAACAATGGTTCACCCAAGCTTCAGGTACTTGGCATGCACAAGTCAGTACCCTGCAATTATAGAAAATAACAAACAAAAGAAAAATTAAGAAATATGACAAAGAATCAAATAAACACAACAAACTTAATGGACAACCATATTCCCCGGCAACGGCACTAAAATTTGATACGTCCAAATTACACCTTTCTTAAGAAGTATAAGCAGTCGTTGTCAAATATATAACCGAAAAAAGATTAGGGTCGGATCCCACATGCACTACTAAAAAAAACCAAAAAAACATGGGACAAAAAAGCGATGGACAGGATCGCTC
Organism: Capsicum rhomboideum; assembly: GCA_031232105.1. Taxonomy (NCBI): domain Eukaryota; kingdom Viridiplantae; phylum Streptophyta; class Magnoliopsida; order Solanales; family Solanaceae; genus Capsicum; species Capsicum rhomboideum. The sequence continues at coordinate 36,090,868 of CP124719.1, forward strand.
CACAACAGCAACGTTGTCCGTCGTTTTTTGCATTTATTTTTAGTTTTTATTTATTTTTCACTAAAAGCGACAGAAAAGGTCTTAATGTCCATCGATTTTTTTCGCGAATTATGTGCCAAAATAATTAATAAATAATTTATAATTTTCTTATAAATGTGACGGACAACGTCACTATTATTTTTTAAAAAAAGAAAATTAATTTTAGAAAAATGACGTTGTTCATTGCATTTTAAATTTATCTTTAATTTTCATTTATTTTTTACTAAAAGCGACGGACAGTGACTAAATTTCTGTTGGTTTTTTTTTTTACGATTATTATTCCACAACAACTAATAAATAATTTATAATTTTTTTTTATAAATACGACGGACATGGTCGATTTTGTTGAAAATAAATAGAAATTAATTTTATTAAAATGACACTGTTTGTCATTTTTTTGAAATTTTTAATTAATTAATAAATAAATAATTTTATATTTTACAACAACAACAACGACAACATACCAGTGTACTCCCACAAAGTGAGGTCTGGGGAGGATAAAGTGTACGTAGTCCATACTACTATCTCAGAAGAAGTAGAGAGGTTGTTTCCGATAGACCACCGACTTAGGACAAATTTTTATATTTTAAAAAATTAAATTATATATATATTTTTTAAAAAAAGCGACGGACAATGGCACTTTTGTCTGTCGCTTTTTTGGTCAAATTTTTAGTCAAGTCTATTAGGACAATACTCCTTTCATATGTCTTCTCTCTCTTTTCCTTTTTCTTTCTCTCCGCTGCTTCTGTCTCTCTCTCTTATTTTCTTTCTTTTCTCTTCATCGCGTCGCCTGTTGTAGCCGCAGCCGTTGTCGTTGCTGCTTTCGCCGCCACTGGTAAGCTCCGCTGCTCTCTTTTCCTTCTTTTTTTTCTGAGACACTGGTCCCGACATTTGGATGTTTGGCCTTTTGTTATTCTCTACGGTTTTTGGCTTTTAACTATAATACCTAGCTTAGATATCATCGATGCCTTCATTGTTCTTGGTGCTCTGGTTGCCTTTCATGCTTTGGTCTTCCTTTTCACTATTTTTACGGTTTATTTCAAGCGTTTTGCTCGATATTCCAAGGTTTACAATTAAGAAATTAAATTTAGTTGGAATATTATTTTTGTACTTTTAGTATTTGTTTTGGTGGTTTCAATTTGAAAATTCTGGATTTGCTAAGAGAGCTTGGGGAATGTTTCAATTTGGTAAAGGTTTAAAGTGAAAGGATATTGTTGAAGACTTCTTTAAGCAAAAACAAATAGGAATGATTGGATTATGGGGAAAAGACTATTTTTTTATCGTGTTGTTGAAGTTAGGAGTAGAAAATTTAGGAACAAATTTGGCTATCTCTGTTTTGTTTTTGGGCTTAGTCAATACGTGCAATAACTTGGCGGGCTGAACTTGAAAGTTGGTAGGAATCAACTTTAACATTTGAATCTCTAGTAATTTGTTTAACAAGGAGATGTATTAAGTATGAAACTTTACCTAAATACAAAATGACATAGCAAATTTGCCTGCATATGAGAGAGATATAGATCAATTTAAGTCTGCATAAAATTTATTTATTTATTAGTTGATGATTGATTTTAACCATTGACTTCTTATATTTGATTAGCTAATTGGTGTTGAATTGGAACTCTGACTTCTCCTTTTCATTCGTCAACTCCGGCCAAATAAAGGTAAGTTGATTTTCCTCTTATTATATTTGACCATGGATTATAAATGTACATTGTAGTATTAAAATTGTGTGAATTTCACTTGGATATAGTCTTTTTTGAATTATATAGTGTGAGAGGGACATGCGATGCCTCTACTTATTTGATTAAATTATTTGAATTAGTACCAAAAATGAATAATTAGAATACTTGTTTGACTTGTGAATTAGTGAATAATTGAAATTTTAAAATTTTGTTGTGATTATTTGGTGTGAGAGGGACATGTGACGCCTCTACTTATTTGATTGTTTGAGTGGTACTAGAATTTATTTAGTAAAGTATTGACTTGAAATAGTGAAGAAGTGACTTTGTATTGACTTAAAATTAGTGAAGTAGTGACTTAAAATTGTGAAATGTTTAATGAACTGAAATTGTGAACTATTGACTTGAATATGCTAACTAGTGACTTAAAAAATATGAAGTGTTTATTGAATCAAAGCTGTGGACTAGTGACTTGGAATTATTAACTAGTGACTTAAATTTGTGAACTAGTGACTTAAGAAATGTGAAATGTTTAGTGAATTGAAGTTGTGAACTAGTGACTTGAAATATTTAAGTAATGAATTGGGAATGTTAAGTACTGACTTGAAAATGTTTAGTGAATTGAAGATGTGGACTACTGATTGTGAAATATAGTACATAGTGACTTAAAAAATGTGAAGTATTTAGTGAATTGAAGTTGTAAACTAGTGACTTGAAAATGTTAACTAGTGACTTAAAATTGTGAACTAGTGACTTAAAAAATGTGAAGTGTTTATTGAATTGAATTTGTGGATTAGTAAAAAAGGGAAGACCGGTGCACTAAGCTCCTGCTATGCGCAGGGTCTAGGAAAGGGCCCGACCACAAGGATCTATTATACGCAGCCTCACCTTACATTTCTGCAAGGGGCTGTTTCCAAGGCTTGAACCCGTGACCTCCTGGTCACATGGCGGCAACTTTACCAGTTACTGCAAGTTTTGGATTAGTGATTGTGGAAAATTTTAAGTAGTGACTTAAAAAATATGAAGTATTTAGTGAATTGAAGTTGTGAACTAGTGACTTAAAAATGTTAACTAGTGACTTAAAATTGTGAAGTAGTGACTTAAACATTGTGAAGTGTTTAGTGAATTGACGTTGTGGACTAGTGATTGTGGAAAATGCGAACATGTGACTTGTAAATTTTGTCTAGTTACTTAAAAAATGTGAAGTCTTTAGTGAATTGAAGTTGTGAACTAGTGACTTGAAAATATTAACTAGTGACTTAAAATATTTAAATAATGAATTGAGAATGTTAAGTAGTAACTTGAAATAGTTAAGTAGTACATTAAAAATGTTATGAAGTAACTTGAAAAATGGGAAAGAGTGACTTCAAAATGTTAAGTCTTAGTGACTGAAAATTGTGAAGTAGTGACTTGAAATAGTTAAGTAGTAATTTTAATGAATCTTGCTAATTTATAATTGAATATCTATATTTTTGTAGATGGATCATCGTTTGTAGATGTATGATATGGATTATAAAACTGGTAGGGATTTAAAATCCTAATATTTTAATGGTGTTAGAGGTTTTATCGATCATACAATATCACTAGAACTGTTTCAAAAAAGTGGGGTGGTTAGGTGTCCTTGTAGTTCATGTAGGTGCATAAATTTTTTTCAACCAGAAATAGTTATGAATCGTCTCCATCATAATGGATTTAAGTCAAGATATTTTGTGTGGGTCAATCATGGAGAGAGAGATGGTTTGAATGGTATATTCATAATTCGCTGCCCGAGGATGAATATAACATGCTTGTACATGGTCTACATGCTAGAGTTCAACATAGGGTTCAACATAATAGGATACAACATGATGATAGGGTTCATGAAATGGTCAATGATGCCTTTGGGATTGGGGATGGGATGGAACCTGAACAGAATTTAGAATAAGCTCCCAATGAAGAAGCAAGACACTTCTATTAATAATTAGAAGAGGCCAGTCGCCTACTTTGTGAAGGGAGTCTGCATTCTGCTTTGTCTTTTGCGGATAGACTAATGAGTATCAAATACGATTGAAATGTTGCTCAAGCTGCTATAGACTCTATGGTTGGGTATTTTGGGTGAACTAGTTAACCAAGAGTTGAACATACCTCAGAATTTTTATCAGGCAAAGAAATTGGTTTCCAAGTTAGGATTGTCATATAATAGAATTCATTATTGTATAGATGGTTGCATATTGTTCTATAAGAATGATGTTGTACTACAAAATTATAAGTTTTGTAGAAATGCTCGTTATAAGCGGACTCCTAATGGAAATATGGTTTCGATTAAGGCGATGCACTATTTACCTCTTATACCTAGGTTAAAGAGGTTGTCTTCTTTGATGAGTTCTACCCCACATATGAGATGGCACCATAAAAATAAAAGGCCACCAGGTGTCTCGTCTCATCCATCGGATGGAGAAGCTTGGAAGCCTTTTGATAGAACTTATCCTGATTTTGCTAGTGAACCAAGAAATGTTAGATTGACTTGTGTGCGGATGGTTTCACACTATTCTCTAATTCTGGTGCACCTTATTCTTGTTGGATTGTATTTATTACTCCATATAATCTCCCGCCTGAAATGTGCATGACAAGTCCCTTCATATTCCTAAGTTGTATTATTCCGGGTCTCCGTAATCCAAAAAGTTTGATTGATGTATATCTCCAACAATTGATAGATGAGTTACTACAATTATGGAATGAAGGTGTAGTGACATATGAAATATCAACTAAGCAGAATTTTGTTATGTGTGCTAATTTAATGTGGACTATTAGAGATTTTCCTGCATATGGGATGTAGTCTGGTTGGATGACTACCAAAAAGTTAGCTTGCCCTTATTGTATGGAAAATAGTAAAGTATTCACTTTAAATCATGACCGAAATTTTTTTTGGTTTAATTCTCACCGTCAGTTCTTGCCAATGAACCACGAGTTTAAAAGGATGAAAATTGCGTTCAGAAAGAATAAGATTGAGAATGATACGCCGCCACCTCCATCACTCTCAGAGCATCAGATTTGGGAGAGAGTTTGTAATTTGCCTAAAGTTATAGATGGTCCACCTTCTAGACTTTCCGGATATGGTGTTGAACATAACTGGACCAAACAAAGAATATTTTGGGAGTTACCGTATTGGGGGGGAGAATAAACTATGACATAATCTTGATCTGATGTACATTAAAAAAATATTTTGATAATTTGTTCAACACAGTCATGTATGTGAAGAGCAAGACAAAAAACAATCCAAAAGCTAGAATGGACATAAAGGAATACTGCAAGAGAAAGGAGTTGGGTTGAAAGAAAAAGAAAATGGTAAATTGTTTAAGCCCAAGGTCATTTTTTCATTTACATTGGATGAGAAACGAGAAATATGTGAGTGAATTAAGAATTTAAAGATGTCCGAGGGCTATGATTCAAATTTAGGAAAACAACTAGATATGGAAGAAGGAAAGTTAATTGGTATAAAAAGCCACGATTGTCAAGTTTTTATGGAAATTAAACCTTGATTCCTATCGTATTTAGGCAACTCCCTGAGAGGATATGGAAACCAATCACAGAGGTAAGTCTGTTCTTCTAAGATTTGTGTTCGGGAAAGTTGTTGGAGAGTAGCTTAGACAGAATGGAGCAGAGTATTCCTGTCATCACCACTAAGTTGGAGAAGATCTTTCCATGTGGCTTTTTTGATGTGATGGAGCATCTTCCAATTCACCTTGTAGAAGAGGCATGTTTTGAGGGGCCAATTTAAACGAGGTGGATGTATCAAAGCAAGAGGTAATTTTCTTTTAATTAATTATTTCGTTATTTTTAAAAAAATCTTTAATTACCTAAAATACAATTATGCAGAAAAATTGGCGAGGGCAAACAAACCATAATGCAAAGGGAAAAGATTGAAGGATTAATTTGTGAAGCTTATCTTGCAAAAAAACTACTCATTTATGTTCTTACTACTTTGGGGATGAAGTGACATGTAAGAGAAATAGGTCCAATCGCAATGATGAAGGTGATGGTGATCCTATGTTACCACCAATTTCAATTTTTAACCAATAGGGCAAATGATCTAAAAAATGTTATACGCAAGCCTTCACTGGTATGGAAAGAAAATTTGTTGTGACACGTGTTTTGCTAAATTGTCCCGAGATTCAACCATATCTTGAGTAAATGTTAATTGTGTTATCAAATTATATGAATTTGGTAAGTACACTCAACTAATGGAAAAAATCAATGTTATACACTTAACAGTTTATTCATCAGGACATAGGGTAATGATGTCATATATATGAGATTTTCCGATTGGCTAAAAGAATATATAAGTATGAAAGTGCATATGTTCATTTACTAAAATTATATATGTACACTTAGTTAGTTAGGTCATTTAATAAAATTTTATATTTTGGATTAACGATATGTAGGTTTTGGATGAATATAGTATCGTCAAACACTTGTAATTGGTGAGATATGTTGCATTTGGGCCTTAAACTCAAATTCAGATGATGAATAAATATTGTGTGAATGGTTTAAAGTTTCAAACTGAAAACATTTCTTGGTATAAGAAAATTAATAACAGTGGTGTGTGCGTTCAAGGTGATGTCGATGATAATGGCCAAATCGTTAAATATTTTGGTGTCATACAAGAGATTACTGAATTCAAGTACCTTGGTTTGCCAAGAAAGAAGATAATACTATTTTGGTGCAAGTGGTTTAATCCATCACATAGAGGTACCAGGGTGAATCAGTAACATAATATAATTGAAGTTAAGACACTACAATCGTTGTGATCCCTTTATCATTGCACAAAATGCTAGGAAAGTATATTACGCTATATATCCATTGCGTAGAGATAAAGCCAATTGGTGGGTGGTTATAAAGAATAAGCCTGTGGGAAGAATTGAGATTGAGAATGTGTTAGATATGGCATACTAGAACGAAGTCATAGTTGTTGATCAAACAGTGGATACTAAGTTGGAAAACAATCTAGAACATCCTCAAAGCATATTAGAAGATTTTTTTGATGATGAGATAACTGCCATCGCAAATATTAAGAAAGAGATAGATGAGGAAAATGAATAATTCTGGGAGGATGAATGGGATGATAAAAATGAAACACCTGAGGAGGAGAATTGGAGAATGATAGAAATGAAACAAGCAAGGAGGAGGGTTGGGAGAATGAAGACTAGCATGTTATTTTTTTTTTGTTACCACTAATTAATCGTTAATACTTATGATTTTCTTATATATTTAATGTAAACTTGAATACAGATGACATCCGGTGGTGATGGTAATCGACCTTGTACAAATAAGTTCGAAGTCGACTTCTAAGAAAAAAATCTAGGAGGCCTATAAAGCATGATGATATTCCTGGTCGGCTTTCATCCCAGCCACAGATGCGCACTTCTTCATCAAGCCAATCTTATGTCCCCTATGGAACTAAAAATCCTGCAGATTATCATGGTCCCAGAAAGTAATCACTACCTCTACACACTTCTGCTTCACATACTTTCTGTACTACAAATATAGGGATTTCAAAGTTATCATCTGATACTCCATCCACCCATGATTCATCCCCCCACCTCTTAGGATTGTGACTTAGAGATAGATCTGATTTTGACGTGTAGAGATCTGGTCCCTCATTGTCTCCTCAGAGTAACATATGCATCTGCATCTAGGCCTCCACCTCCACGTCCACCTTCACCTCCACCTGTAGATGATAATCCTGATGTAGATCTGATTGATCTACTACCTGGCGATAGGGATAAGATTGGTAGAGTGTTCATCGAGCCTGATGGATCATCGTATGTTTGTTTTCTTAATTGATAAGTTTATTTAATTTCTTTTATCTTCATTAATTAAATATTTATGAGTTGAAATGTTTATTATATTTTTTACAGGTGGTATCCCTCATCAAAAGAAATTAATTAGGCTATAAATGAGAGTGTTAGGAGGCTTTATACGTGTCCTTGGCACACCGACTCGACATTCCATCTGAGTTTCGACAGGAAATGTTTGATGAGTTTAAGGTATATTGAATTTAATTATTATTTAGTTAAATTTAATATTAATGTCATTCGCACTACTTTTAAGAGAAAGGATAGTTCGAGGATAAAAGGTTGGCTTGAATGTGTTAGGTATATGGGAAATGTTGGGAAATGGATTCTTAAAGAAATGTATGATGAGCTGCATATTTATTGAGATTCTCCTGAATTCAAGGCATTGTCTCAGCAAAATAATAAAGTCAGAGCCAGTTTAAAAGGTGGCTCGTTGCACATCAGGAGTACAAAGAGTGTCGGAACCATAATTCGAGAAATGATAAGTAATAACCTTAAATTCTAATTTACATGTTTATATAAAGTTCATTAATGTAACACCCCGTACCTTCCTAACCCTACTTGACGACGTTGAACAATACTTACTTGGTGTCGAGAGCCATACATATGTATTTTGTAATGCTATTGATGAGATAATTGACTTTCTCCCTCGTATATGTGATTAAACCTTCATAGGAGGTGTTTTGTGATTTTTGTGGAACATTTGTGGGGTTCAAAACGAGGCTAAGAGGACCTCTAAACAAAGTATATTAAGGTTAAGAAGTAAGTTAAAGAATAGGACTTGAAGTATCTAACCAAACCCGCGAAGAAAAGTCGAAAAATGAAATTTTCGAAAAAACTAAGTGTAGGGCGTGCCACGCTGCTCTAGGCTAAAATTTTTAGTCCAGAGGCAGCAATTTGGCGCGCCCAAGGGCGTGCCACGCTGGTTTTGCCACTTTTTCAAAGTTGGAAATTTTCTTAAGTCCCAAGGGTACCCGGGGACGTATTGAGCCTATTTTTGCCACGTTTCTTCTACAACCACGAGTATATATATGAAATGAGTAAAGTATTACATTGGTATGATAAAATTACTCGAGAACGAATTTGGAATCAAAATGACAGTTTTGCCCTTATGGTCAAAATAAGTCAAACGTGGCTAGAATCACTTGTTTTTAGGATTGAGGCTACGGATATGAGTAGCATGAGTGGGAATATTGTTGTACAATATTTAAGATGAATTAAACATGAGAAATTATTGATTTTATTGGGTTAAGTGATTTGGGCTCAATAAAAGCCCAAAATGAGGCAAAAGACATGGGTCACATGACCCAATCTTCTATTGACTAAGTCAAATATAGCATTAAATGCCAAAAATGGATAAGGATGACCCCAAGGACAATATATAGACCAAAAAATCAGATTTTATTCATTTGGTAACCCTCATGCTTTTTAGATATTTTCTCAAACCCTAAGAACTCAAAGTCAATTCTTGGAGCAAGATCATCACTTTTCAAGCTTGGGTAAGTGATTATTGTTATGGATTAATATATTATATGCATGAAATATTATGTAAATCATGTTGGGTGTGCTTGGAAATGTTGGACATGGTACTTTGTGTTTTTGTATAAGATTTGTGATCCATGGGATTCAAGCTTGAATTAGGACTTGTGCCTTTGATGAAAGATCATGGTATGGATAAAATATGAACGTGTATGGTGTTATTTTGTTATTAAACTTGTTATTTTTCTATAAGTGTAAATTGTGGGATTTTGGCCGATATGTGCTATGAAGTGTATTAAGGTGAATTGATGGACTATTTGCGATGTGGTGTGGATAGGAAAGTGTAAAGGAGAAGTGTTGTGGTGAAATGTATTGATTATCATGTATTGGTAAATGTTGGGAATATTATGGGATTTTTGGAATAATAATTTCATTAATGGTTTTGTCAAGGGAAAATGGCATATTTAATGACAAACATGTGACTCATTGATGTTATATGCATTTGTAAAGTAGTTGATGGTTAATGTGAATCCCATTGTATATTTGTGTTGTAGAGTGACACATAAAGAAGGAGCGGGACTATTGTATGCACCTCTAGGATTATATATTCATATTGCGAATACAAGGTATGTAAGGTTACTCTGTCTGTATCTTTCTGCGGCAAATAGTATTCACATTGACATTACGCTTGTCCCATCCGAAATGTGCTAAGGTATTCTATATCTGGTTATCAATGGTCATTATCATATGTTTCCTACTCATTTATCAATTGTGAATCTCACGTCTCATATTCATGAATAATGTTCTAAAAGCTCAACAATGTTATGTTCCAAAGTTTCAATAGTGGTTATACTCATGTATCTTGTTCATTGACTATTGTCTAATGGTTCCAATGGTGTTATGTCTCCAATAAGGCTATGTTTCCAACAATGTTTATTCACACGTCTCTCACTCATTGGTTAATGATCCAAAGCTTCAAGTGAAGTTATGATTATCATTGTATCAATCTCAAAGTAATAAACAAAGTAATGCATATGTGGTCAATGATCAAGTATGGGTGGCAGCTTTGGGGGCAAAATGCCTAGCTCAAGCTGATCTCGAGGTTGTTGGATCAGGGGGAAGTCCTGGGGGCATAAGCCTAGCTAGGACCGATCCTGACAGGGGGAAGCTCTAGGGGTAATAACCTAGCTCGAGCCAAACCTGAAATGTTGTATGGGTGGCAGCTCTAGGGGTACTAACCTAGCTGGAGCTGATCCCGATATATATATTGATTCATAGGGTGACAGCTCTAGGGGAATAAGCCTATCTCGAGACGATCCTAACATAACGATATGTTATGTTAAAACCCACTGTTCAGTCGGGGTCGGGTATCATAGGTCAAAGGCAAAGATGAATAATCATGGAAGTAAAGATTCAAAGAATGTAATGAAAACAACATACATAGTTTCCAAAGTACAAAATAGTGACTCATCTACATTGTGACTTATCTATATTGGTTATGCATTTGAACTTGAGTTCTTTGACATACTTACATATCTTACAAGTTGCATATGGCCTTACATACTCAGTACATTCTTCGTACTGACCCCTCTTGGGGAATTTACCTTACTTGCTGCAGGCACAGGTACTAGTAGGCCTCCACAGTAGGTTGCCAGTGTTGCAGATCTTTTGTGAGCTCCAGTTAGTTCGGGGCTACTCTGAGTCACAGTTGTACATATGTTTTGGTGTTGTACATGTTGTATAAAGCGGGGACTTGTCCCGACTTTTAGTTCATTTTGGTCAATGCATTTGTTAGAGCCTTTTGTAGATGGATGTGGGTATGTAAATGTAAAAGGGATATGTCGTTCTTGACTTGGTGGCCTCAACGGCCAAGTTTTGCATATGTATATATATATATATATCATGTTCTATGAATTCCATTATTGGTATCTATAGCTATTATATGATTATGGGTTTCTTATGGTATGTAAACGATTGAATAGATACAGAGCTTGGTTCTCTCGGGCCTTGTCGGCTATGAGTGCCAATCCGTTTCGATGGGATTCGGGGCGTGACAAAAGTGGTATCGTCGTTCTAAGGGTGTCTACAAAGCCGTGTCTGAGTAGAGTCTTACTAATCGATGTGTTGTGCACCACATTGATAAGTAGGAGGCTACGGGACATTTAGGATGTTGTTTCTTTTCTTCCCTTCTAGATCGTGCAATAGATCCAGTGTCGTAAGTTGAATTGAATCTGATCATGGTAATTGTTTTTCTTTGGAATAGTCAAAAAGCCAATCAGGAGAAGAGGTAAGGGTAAAGGGAAGCAGGTAGATGTGCCTGCGGAAGAAGGAATGAGTAGACTACCGCCTGACCAAGCTAGTCAGGGTGGGACAAATGCTAAAATTTCTTCGCGGTCTTCTTCTACTTTTCCAGCTCCGGAGGAGCCAGTTGGTAGAGAAGTGCCCCGCAGAACCACCACTGAATGCCACAGATCAGGATCTTAGAAATGCAGTCCATATGTTAACACAGTTAGTGGCAGCCCAGAGTCAAGGACGATCTGGTCCAATGACATATAATGATGATGATGCTAGAGTGGCATATCGCAGAACACAGGATTTCTTGAAACTGGACCCTCCTATCTTCACAGGGTCAGATCCAAAAGCAGATCCACAGGACTTCGTGGATCAAATTCAGAGGGCTTTGGAAGTTATGCACGTGACAGGGGTAGAAACAGTTGAACTTGTTGCGTATAGATTGAAAGGAGAGGCAATATTGTGGTACGAGGATTGGAAGAAATCCCGTGATATTGGTGCAAATCCACCTACGTGGGAAGAGTTTAAAGTGGCTTTCCTTGATCATTACTTGCCCTACGAGATCCGTGAGGCACGTGCGGATCAGTTTCTAAATCTCCGTCAAGGAAATTTAAGCGTCAGGGAATACCGTTTGCAATTTAATTCCTTGGCTCGATATGCGCCAAATGTTATGGCTACGATGATAGACAGAGTCCATAGATACGTGGACAGACTAGAGCCATATTTGGTAAGGGATTGCACCATTACCTCCTCCTTAAACAAGAACATGGACATATCTAGAATATAAGCTTTCTCCCAGAAAATGGAAGATCAAAGGCAGAGACGAAGGGTACATGAATTTGATAGGGGACAGTCCAAAAGATCTAGACCTATGGGACCACCTATGATGTCCCAAGGAGGATCTAGGCCCCGCATGTTTCCTAGACCACCTAGACCGTCGTTCTCCTATTCCACAGGGGGTACTAACTCACAGTTTCGAGGGTCTAGGGGTGGTCCGTCTGGGCAGAGTAGCGGAGTTCACGGATCACTGGCAGCAGGTTTTCCTCGTCAGCAGTGTCAGCACTGCGGGCGTACTCATACAGGTATATGCAGAGTGGGGACAAATGCTTGTTTCTGGTGCGGCATGAAAGGACACATGATGAGGGAGTGTACCCAGAAGAGTATGGGTGGTGTAGCACGATCGGCAGGATCGGCCGTTGCATCATCAGCATCGGTCCCTTCTTTGGGCCGAGGTGTACAGTCTGTTGGCCGTGGTAGAAGGGCCATAGGAGCAGCCATGTCACGCCCCGAGTCCCAACGAGGCGTGATTGGCACCCGAAGCCGATATGGCCTGAGAGAACCAATCTTTGCTCATGTCTACCCAGATGCATATCCTCGTATGAATCGTGTTAAATATTATTATGCCTTATGCAACTAAGCGGAAGTCATGCACATGGAAACATATATCATATCTATATACGAAACTTGGCCGTTAGGGCCATTAAACCAAGACTTCATGAGTCATCTAATATACATATACATGTACCCACATATGTCTACAAAAGCCTCTAACAGATGAATTGACCATAACAAACTAAAAGTGGGATAAGTCCCCGCTTTATAAAAAATTTACAACTTCAAAATGACTGTACAACTGTGACTTGGAAAGTCCCGAAGCAACTGGGGCTCACCAAAGATCTGCAAATAATCGTCCACTTACTGTGGAGGTCTACTAATGCCTGCACCTGCAACATGTAAGGTAAGTCCCCTGAGGGGGTCAGTACAAGGAATGTACTGAGTATGTAAGGCGTATAATAAATAGCATCATATATGAGCATGTCAAATAGAATAAAAATATGAGAGAATAGTCAATGGGGATAAGCCATCATTTTAACTAATATCAATTCTCATTCCTTTCCTTAATGGGAAACTATCTTCACTCAAGGAACTTGCCTCAAATAACTTCTTCTATATACAAGAGATTCTTTCTTACTTCTAGGCTCATTACCACTAGTGTTCATCTACATGATTAGAATACTATATCATACATCTCTTCTATTGGCGTACATCCACTCTCTTAATTGTTTAACCTACATCCACTCTCATGGCGGGAGAACATGCATCTATTCTATCAACGTACCTCCACTCTATTGGTGGTTTATCCTACATCCACTCTCATGGCGGGAGAATCATATATCCGCTCTCATGGTGGGAGAATCATATATCCACTCTCATGGTGGGAGAATCATACATCCACTCTCATGGTGGGAGAATCATACATCCACTCTCATGGTGGGGCAACATACATCCACTCTATGGTGGGAGAACATACATCCACTCTATGGTGGGAGAACTACATCCACTCTATGGTGGGAGAACATACATCCACTCTACGGTGGGGGAACATACATCCACACTATGGTGGGAGAACATACATCCACTCTATGGTGGGAGAATTTGATATAGCAACTTATGAGAGACTAATACATTAAGGATCATGACACTAATTGAAACACACAATCATGCTTTACCTCACTCTTATACTTCATGATATTAACACCTTAACTTAAGAGGGATGGATATACTAGCTCTCACTTTACCTCCTTCATTATCTTATGAGATCTTATATAAGTAAGCATATGATACCGGGCCTTCACCCTTGGAGGGCTATAATAGATAACAAAGCATAATATTGGGATTATTCTATATTGAACTTATACCCTCTAGAATGTGATCCATACTCAATGAAACATATAGCAACCATGCGCATTTACCTCTTTACAATCTTATACCCCTTACGTAGTTATGAGAATGACACGCTAAAGATCATGGCATTAAAGCACACACTTATATACACATCTCACTTCACTCCTTTACTTCATGAGTTCGACATCCTTACTTAAGAGGACTAATTATACTAGCTTGCACATCACCTCTCTTATTGCTCTAATGAGCTTGGCACTTCCACTTATGAAAGATTGATACAAGAACAATCATCATACTATAGGACTCCGGAACAAGACATGATTGGAATAATGCTATTCAAACTAAACAAGCTCTCTTTACCTTATTACTCTCGTTAAGATAGTTCTCTTAGAATTTACAACGTTATGACATCTTTGGAACTTCCATCAACGACTAAGAGATAAGTGTATTATCATTCATCTAAGAGTTGGACACGTATGAACAACAATATACGTCAACCTGAATTGATATACTTCAAGCCTTTCGGAATTGAAACAAGTCCAATATCAATGTGAACAACATGTTCCAGAAGGATATGGAAAGAGGAACCTTACATACCTTGTCTTCTTAATACGAATACACAATTTTAGACGCGTGTACAATAGTCCCGCTCCTCCTTTATGTTTTCACTCTACAACACAAGTTCATAACGAACCAACATTAATCACCAATTACCTTATAATGGCATACAATAACAATAAGTCACATGTTTAGCTTCAACATGTCATTTCTCCCTTGACAATATCACTTATGAAATCATTATACCAATAATCTCACAATATTCCATACATTGACCAACACATGATAACCAATATCATGCCACACCAAGTTCATATTTTACACTTCTCCATCATCACAACATCACAATTATACCATCACTTTACTTCAATACACCTCACAACAACAAATCGGCCAAAATCCCATAATTTACACTTATATGAAAATAAAAAGTTTAGGACAATAATAACACCATAAATGTTGTTATTTCATCCATACCATGATTTTTCATGAAGACCACAAGTCATAATTCAAGTTACAATCCCATGGATTTCACATCTTTTTCACAAAACCAAAAAGTGCCATGTCCAATATTTCCAACCATAACCAACATGATATACATATTATCTCATGATTATAATATGTTAAAGTACAATAATAGTCACTTACCCAAGCTTGAAAGATGATGATCTTGCTCTAAGAAGTGCCTTAGGGTTTTGAAAGCCAAAGAGATGTTCTTGGGAAATTTCTAGAAAAAGATAGAAAAGGCATGGGTGTTTCTCATGATAAAATCAGATATTTGGCCCCTTTTATAGACCTTGAGTCCATACTTAGTCATTAATGTGGTATTCTAGAAGGTCTTGGCAAGAATGGGTCATTTGACTCATTTTGGGCCATGCTTTTATTTCATTTTTGGGTCCTTTTTGGGCCCAATTCACTTAACCCAGTAAAATCAATAATTTCACGTGTTAAAGTCATATCATACATTTTACAATGATATTCCCACTCATGTTATTCATATACATAGCCTCAATCCCAAAAATAAGCGATTCTAGCCACGTATGGCCTATTTTGACCAAAAGGGCAAAATCGTCATTTTGACCCCAAATTCGTCCTCGGGTAATTTTATCATACCAATATAATATTTTACTCATTTCATGTATATACTCATGATTATATAAGAAACGTGGCAAAAATCGGCTCGGTACGACCCCGGATACCCTTGGGACTTAGAAATTTCCAACTTTCGAAAAAAGTGGAAAAGCCAAGGTGGAACGCCCCTGGGCGTGCCAACCTACTGTATATAGGCTAAAAATTTTAGCCCATATTGGCGTGACACGGTCCCAAACGCGCCCCTCCTTAAATTTTTTCAAAAATTTCATTTTTCGACTTCTCTTCGCGGGTTTGGTTAGATACTTCAAGTCCTATTCTTTAACTCACTTCTTAACCTTAATATCATTTGTTTAGAGGTACTCTTAAACTTGTTTTTAACCTCACAAATGTTCCACAAAAATCACAAAACACTCCTATGAAGGTTTGCTCACATATACGAGGCCAAATTTCAATTTTCTCATCATTTACTTTACCAAATGCATACTCATGATGTCTCAACACATAAGTAACCCTCGTTCAATGTCATCGCATAGGGTTGGGAAGGTACGGGGTGTTACATTCTTCCCCCCTTAGAAACATTCGTCCTCGAATGTTCATAGCATGGTTTTACTGTAATGACGTAAGTCGAAATGTTCTCATATACACACATAATACTAGTAAAGACTCACTTATTATACCCCCAAGACTGTATCTTGAATTCCACGTACTTTCAATTCATTAATCCCTTGATCATTATGAAATGACATTCTTATACACTTTCGACCATTTCACATGGCATGTCGTATAGGGTCACTTTTCCCTTTCTACTATACCATTACGATATGTTCCTTTTACTATACTAAACTCATCGACAGGTGGAAATATTTCTATTGACTTCACTCATAACCTCGGTGTACTATTAAATTCACGATAGTCGATGGAGTAACGTATGATGAAGTAGAGCGCAAATCAATCAATACATATACATAATGTAAAATGTGGTAATATACCTAAATACCTGTACCGTCCTCAGGAGGTGCTTCCTCATTCTGCCGGTCCACTAAAGCATGGGTGCGATTCTGCGTTCCACTGGCACTGGCTACTCCTCTGGCACCTCTACCGAGACCAGTAGACTGTACACCAGCTGTCGATGCCACATTGGCTGATCCGGCAGGCCGTGTCATACTACCTGTGGGCCTCTGTGGGCATTCTCTCATCATGTGTCCTGGCCTACTACATACAAAGCAAACATTTGTATCAAACCGGTATTCGCCTGCATGAAATCTCCCACAGCGCGGGCACAACTGACGAGAAGATCTCATTGCATGTGATCCATGAATCCCACTACTCTGTCCAAATCGACCACCTCTAGACCCTCGAAATTGGGAATGAGCACCTGCTGTGGAATAAGAGGATGAGGGTCTAGGCGGTAATACTCGAGATCCATATTCTCCTGGAGACAACATAGATTGGTCCATAGGTCTGGCCCTTTTTGATGGCCCTTCTTCCTCTTTCTGTATCCTCTTTCTTTGCCTTTGATCCTCCATTTTCTGCGCAAAAGCTTGTATTCTAGCTATGTTCATATCTCAATTTAAGGCAGCAATAGTGCAGTCTCGGACCAAATAAGGCTCCAATCTGTCCACATATCAATGGACTCTATCTTCCATGGTGGCTACTACATTTGGAGCATATCTAGCCAAGGAATTAAACTCTAAACTGTATTCTCTAACACTCATATTTCCTTGACGTAAATGGAGAAATCGGTCTGCACGTGCCTCCCGAATCTCATATGGGAGGTAATGATCAAGGAATGCTATTTTAAATTCTTCCCAATCAGCTGGGAGTGCATCAGTACCTCTTGATCTTTTCCAGTCCTCATACCACAAGATAGCCTCGACTTCAGTCTATAAGCTTCTAGCTCAACTGTTTCTACACCTGTTACGTGCATCACCTCTAGTGCTCTTTGAACTTGGTCCACTAAATCCTGTGGATCTGCTTTCGGGTCGGACCCTGTGAATATAGGAGGGTCTAATTTCAGAAAATCCTGTGTTCTGCGACTCGCCACCCTAGCCGCATCATCATCATGTGTCAATGGACCTGCTCGTCCTTGACTTTGTGCTGCCACTAACTGTGTCAACATATGTACTGCATTTCTAAGGTCCTGATCCGTAGTGTTCATTGGCGGCTCTGCAGGTTCTTATCTACCTCTTTGCTCTTCTGGAGCTGGGAGGGTAGAAGAAGACCGCGATGCAATTTCTGCGTCAGCTCCACCTTGACTAACTTGGTCAGGTGGTAATCTACTCATTCCTTCTTCAGCAGGCACATCTACCTGCTTCCTTTTACCTCTACCTCTTCTTGTGATCGGCATGGTTACTATAGCAAAGAGAAACATTTACCATGGTCAGATGTCAATTCAACTTACAACACTGGCTCTATTGCAGGATCTAGAAGTGAAGAAAAGAAACAACATCCTAAATGCCCCATAGCCTCCTGTTCATAAATGTGGTGCACAACACATCCATGAACAAGACTCTACTCGGACACGGCTTTGTAGACACCCTTAAAATGAACTGCTCTGATACCACTTTTGTCACGCCCCAAGTCCCAACGAGGCGTGATTGGCACCCGAAGCCGATATGGCCCGAGAGAACCAATCTTTACTCATGTCTACCCAGATGCATATCCTCGTATGAATCGTGTTAAATATTATTATGCCTTATGCAACTAAGCGGAAGTCATGCACATGGAAACATATATCATATCTATATACGAAACTTAGCCGTTAGGGCCATTAAACCAAGAATTCATGAGTCATCTGATATACATAAACATGTACCCACATATGTCTACAAAAGCCTCTAACAGATGCATTGACCATAACAAACTAAAAGTCGGGACAAGTCCCTGCTTTATACAAAATTTACAACTTCAAAATGACTGTACAACTGTGACTTGGAAAGTCCCGAAGCAACTGGGGCTCACCAAAGATCTGCAAATAACTGTCCACTTACTGTGGAGGTCTACTAATGCCTGCACCTGCAACATGTAAGGTAAGTCCCCCGAGGGGGTCATTACGAGGAATGTACTGAGTATGTAAGGCATAGAATAAATAGCATCATCTATGAGCATGTCAAATAGAATAAAAATATGAGAGAATAGTCAATGGAGATAAGCCATCATTTTAACTAATATCAATTCTCATTCCTTTCCTTAATGGGAAACTATCATCACTCAAGTAACTTGCCTCAAATAACTTCTTCTATATACAAGAGATTCTTTCTTACTTCTAGGCTCATTACCACTAGTGTTCATCTACATGATTAGAATACTATATCATACATCTCTTCTATTGGCGTACATCCACTCTCTTAATTGTTTAACCTACATCCACTCTCATGGTGGGAGAACATGCATCTATTCTATCAACGTACCTCCACTCTATTGGTGGTTTATCCTACATCTACTCTCATGGCGGGAGAATCATACATCCGCTCTCATGGTGGGAGAATCATACATCCACTCTCATGGTGGGAGAATCATACATCCACTCTCATGGTGGGGCAACATACATCCACTCTATGGTGGGAGAACATACATCCACTCTATGGTGGGAAAACTACATCCACTCTATGGTGGGAGAATATACATCCACTCTACGGTGGGGGAACATACATCCACACTATGGTGGGGGAGCATACATCCACTCTATGGTGGGAGAATTTGATATATCAACTTATGAGAAACTAATACATTAAGGATCATGACACTAATTGAAACACAAAATCATGCTTTACCTCACTCTTATACTTCATGAGATTAACACCTTAACTTATGAGGGATGGATATACTAGCTCTCACTTTACCTCCTTCACTATCTTATGAGATCTTATTTAAGTAAGCATATGATACCGGGCCTTCACCCTTGGAGGGCTATAATAGATAACAAAGCATAATATTGGGATTATTCTATATTGAACTTATACCCTCTAGAATGTGATCCATACTCAATGAAACATATATCAACCATGCGCATTTACCTCTTTACAATATTATACCATTTACATAGTTATGAGAATGACACGCTAAAGATCATGGCATTAAAGCACACACTTATATACACATCTCACTTCACTCCTTTACTTCATGAGTTCGACATCCTTACTTAAGAGGACTAATTATACTAGCTTGCACATCACCTCTCTTATTGCTCTAATGAGCTTGGCACTTCCACTTATGAAAGATTGATACAAGGACAATCATCATACTATAGGACTCCGGAACAAGACATGATTGGAATAATGCTACTCAAACTAAACAAGCTCTCTTTACCTTATTACTCTCGTTAAGATAGTTCTCTTAGAATTTACAACGTTATGACATCTTTGGAACTTCCATAAACGACTAAGAGATAAGTGGATTATCATTCATCTAAGAGTAGGACACGTATGAACAACAATATACGTCAACCTGAACTGATATACTTCAAGCCTTTCGGAATTGAAACAAGTCCAATATCAATGTGAACAACATGTTCCAGAAGGATATGGAAAGAGGAACCTTACATACCTTGTCTTCTTAATACGAATACACAATTTTAGACACGTGTACAATAGTCCCGCTCCTCCTTTATGTTTTCACTCTACAACACAAGTTCATAACGAACCAAAGTTAACCACCAATTACCTTATAATGGCATACAATAACAATAAGTCACATGTTTAGCTTCAACATGTCATTTCTCCCTTGACAATATCACTTATGAAATCATTATACCAATAATCCCACAATATTCCATACATTTACCAACACATGATAACCAATATCATGCCACACCAAGTTCATATTTTACACTTCTCCATCATCACAACATCACAATTATGCCATCACTTTACTTCAATACACCTCACAACAACAAATCGATCAAAATCCCATAATTTACACTTATATGAAAACAATAATTTTAGGACAATAATAAAACCATACATGTTGTTATTTCATCCATACCATGCTTTTTCATCAAGACCACAAGTCATAATTCAAGTTACAATCCCATGGATTTCACATCTTTTTCACAAAACCAAAAAGTGCCATGTCCAATATTTCCAACCATAACCAACATGATATACATATTATCTCATGCTTATAATATGTTAAAGTACAATAATAGTCACTTACCCAAGCTTGGAAGATGATGATCTTGCTCCAAGAAGTGCCTTAGGGTTTTGAAAGCCAAAGAGATGTTCTTGGGAAATTTCTAGAAAAAGATAGAAAAGGCATGGGTGTTTCTCATGATAAAATCAGATATTTGGCCCCTTTTATAGACCTTGAGTCCATAATTAGTCATTAATGTGGTATTCTAGAAGGTCTTGGCAAGAATGGGTCATTTGACCCATTTTGGGCCATGCTTTCATTTCATTTTTGGGTCCTTTTTGGGCCCAATTCACTTAACCCAGTAAAATCAATAATTTCACGTGTTCAAGTCATCTCATACATGTTACAACAATATTACCACTCATGTTATTCATATCCATAGCCTCAATCCCAAAAACAAGCGATTCTAGCCACGTATGGCCTATTTTGACCAAAAGGGCAAAATCGTCATTTTGACCCCAAATTCGTCCTCGGGTAATTTTATCATACCAATATAATATTTTACTCATTTCATGTATATACTCATTATTGTATAAGAAACGTGGCAAAAATCGGCTCGGTACAACCCCGGATACCCTTGGGACTTAGAAATTTTCAACTTTCGAAAAAAGTGGAAAAGCCAAGGTGGAACGCCCCTGAACGCGCCAACCTACTGCCTCTGGGCTAAAAATTTTAGCCCAGAGCGGCGTGGAACGGTCCCAAATGCGCCCCTCTTTAAATTTTTTCAAAAATTTCATTTTTCGACTTCTCTTCGCGGGTTTGGTTAGATACTTCAAGTCCTATTATTTAACTCACTTCTTAACCTTAATATCATTTGTTTAGAGGTCCTCTTAAACTTGTTTTTAACCTCACAAATGTTCCACAAAAATTACAAAAAACTCCTATGAAGGTTTGCTCACATATACGAGGCCAAATTTCAATTTTCTCATCATTTACTTTAGCAAATGCATACTCATGGTGTCTCAACACCTAAGTAACCCTCGTTTAATGTCATCGCATAGGGTTGGGAATGTATGGGGTGTTACAAGCCAGTACTAGTGGGGTCCAGAATCACACTTATGCTTTAGTGGACCGACAGAATTCAGAGGCTTCCCCTGATGTTGTCACAGGTACATTATCCATATTTTCATATAATGTATATGCATTGATTGACCCTGGTTCAACATTTTCCTATGTTACTCCATTGGTTGCTGCAAAATTTGCAAAGACACTAGAATTATTAATTAAATCAATTGAAGTGTCTACACCGGTTGGTGAATATATTATTGTAAAGAGAGTATATCGTAACTGTGTGGTTACTTTGTATAGTCATGACACATTGGCCGATATCATTGAATTAGACATGGTGGATTTTGATGTGATTATGGGAATGGATTGGTTGGCCTCTTGTTATGCCACAGTAGATTGACGGGCCAAGAAGGTGCAGTTTTCTTTTCCGCAAGAAAATATTCTTGAATGGCAGGGTAATGTAGGGGCACCACGATAGAGATTTATTTCCTATCTGAAAGCCAGGAAAATGATTGCTAAGGGTTACATATGTCATTTAGTACGGGTGAAAGATAATGATGTGGAACCACTAACTCCGCAGTCGGTTCCAGTGGTCAATGAATTTCTAGATGTGTTCCCAGAGGATCTTCCAGGTTTGCCCCCAGAACGGGAAGTAGAATTTGGCATTGATGTGATTCCAAGCACTCAGCCTATTTCTATTCCTCCATATAGAATGGCTCTAGAAGAATTGCGTGAATTGAAGGAGCAATTGAAATATTTGCTGGACAAAGGCTTCATTAGGCCTAGTATGTCCCCGTGGGGTGCACCGGTATTATTTAAATGGAAGAAAGATGCCACATTGAGAATGTGCATTGACTATCGGCAATTGAATAAGGTAACGATCAAGAACAAATATCCTCTCCCTCGAATTGATGATTTATTTGATCAGTTACAGGGTGCCAAGTGTTTTTCCAAGAATGACATAAGGTCGGGTTACTATCAAGTCAGAGTTAGAGAAGAAGATGTACCCAAGACAGCTTTCCAAACACGGTATGGCCATTATGAATTTTTAGTTATTTCATTTGGACTAACAAATGCACCGGTTGTGTTCATGGATTTGATGAATAGGGTGTTTAAGCCATTTCTAGACGTGTTCATCACAGTGTTTATAATGACATCTTAGTTTATTCAAGATCACCGGAGGACCATGCTAATCACTTACGGAAAGTGTTACAGATTCTCCGTGAGCGGAAGTTGTATGCCAAATTCTCTAAGTGTGAGTTTTGGTTAAAATCAGTTGCATTATTGGGTTACATTGTGTCAGATGAAGGGATACAGGTTGATACATAGAAGATTGAAGCAATGAAAAATTGGCCAAGACCTACGACACCCACAGAAATTTGTAGTTTTCTTGGACTGGCAGGTTATTACCGAAGATTTGTGGAAGGCTTTTCTTCCATTGCTGCCCCGTTAACAAAACTTACACATAAGGCAGTACAATTTCAGTGGAATTATACATGTGAGAAAAGCTTCCAAAAGTTGAAAGATAAATTAACCACCACACCAGTTTTAGTGCTTCCTAAAGGTACCGAGGGTTATGTAGTGTATTGTGATGCTTCCCGGGTTGGCCTCGGATGTGTATTGATGCAACACGGTAATGTCATAGCATATGCCTCACGACAGTTGCGGCCACATGAGAAAAATTACCCCACACATGATCTTGCATTAGCAGCGGTGGTCTTTGCTTTAAAGATATGGCATCACTATTTGTATGGAGTTCATGTGGATATCTATACGGATCACAAAAGTTTGCAATAGCTTTTTAAGCAGAAGGAGCTCAATTTGAGGCAACGAAGGTGGTTAGAGCTCTTAAAAGACTATGATATTGATATTCTTTATCATCCAGGCAAAGTAAATGTAGTAGCTGATGCATTGAGCCGCAAGGCAGTAGAAAGCACTAGCGGTCAATTGACTGAAAAGCAAGAGATAATAAAAGATTTATATCAGATAGCCAGCTTGGGAGTTCGACTCATTGAATCCTCAGATGATGGAGTTATTGTGCAGAATGCAGCAAAATCATCCTTAATAGCTGAAGTGAAAGAGAAGCAGTTTGCAGATTCTATGTTATTACAGCTAAAGGAAAATGTACAGCAGAATTTGACAGGGGCATTTGATCTTACACAAGAAGGGGTACTTCGATGTCAAGGGAGATTATGTGTACCGGATATAGATGAGCTTAGGAAACGTATTATGATAGAGGCGCATCATTCGCACTATTCTATTCATCCGGGTGCTACTAAAATGTACCATGATTTAAAAGAAGTGTATTGGTGGGGAAATATGAAAAAGAACATTGCAGAGTTTGTCGCTCAATGCCCGAATTGTCAGCAAGTAAAACTAGAGCATTAGAAACCAGGAGGTTACATGCAATATATCAATCTTCCAGTCTGGAAATGGGATATGATTAATATGGACTTCATTACAGGTTTGTCTCGTACATTGCGGAAGTTTGATTCTATATGGGTTATAGTGGACAGGCTTACCAAGTCAGCACATTTTATACCAGTCAGGACGACCTATACAGCTAAGGATTATGCGAAGTTGTATGTGAAAGAGATAGTACGATTGCATGGCATTCTACTTTCCATTATATCAGACAGAGGAGCACAGTTCACAACACACTTTTGAAGATCTTTTCAGCAGAGTTTGGGTACACAGGTGAATTTGAGTACAGCTTTCCATCCTCAGACTGATGGACAAGCAGAATGTACTATTTAGACACTTGAAGATATGCTACGAGCTTGTACGTTAGATTTTCAAGAGAGTTGGGATGACCATTTGCCTCTTATTGAATTTACTTACAACAATAGCTATTATTCAAGTATTAAAATGGCACCTTATGAAGCTTTGTACGGAAGGAAATGTAGATCACCAATAGGATGGTTTGAAGCAGGTGAAATTGCTTTACTTGGGCCAGCTATTGTTCATCAGGCTATGGAAAAGGTTAAAGTGATCCAACAGCGGTTACAAATGGCTCAAAGTCGCCACAAGTCATATGCCGATGTTAGAAGAAGAGGGCTTGAATTCGTCATAGGTGATTGGGTGTTTTTAAAGGTTTCACCGATGAAAGGGGTAAAGCGGTTCGGAAAGAAAGGGAAATTGAGTCCACGTTACATAGGCCCATATGAAATCCTTAGAAGATTTGGGCAAGTTGCTTATGAATTAGCACTACCTCAAGAACTTTCCTCAGTCCATTCGTTATTTCATGTTTCGATGCTTTGAAAATGCATAGGAGATCCATCTCGTATTGTTCCAATTGACGATGTTCAAGTGACAAATGATCTTACTTATGAAGAGGTACCCATTTCTATCCTATATCGACAAGTAAAGAGATTGAGGAATAAAGACATAGCTTCCGTAAAAGTCCTTTGGAGAAATCAGCAAGTAGAGGAGATCACATAGGAAGCGGAAGAAATGATAAAAAAACAAGTATCCTCATCTATTTCAAATGGACAAAGAGGTTCAAAGTACGGAAGTGTAGCAATAACAAGTGAGTCTCCATGAGCCTTCAGTGTTTATGTATATGTATGCTAATGTAGAAATACTTTTGCTGTAATTGAAATGATATCGTTAACATTCGAGGACGAATGTTCCTAAGTGGGGAATAATGTAACACCCCATACCTTCCTAACCCTACTTGACGACGTTGAACAATACTTACTTGGGTGTCGAGAGCCACACATATGTATTTTGTAATGCTATTGATGAGATAATTGACTTTCGCCCTCGTATATGTGATTAAACCTTCATAGGAGGTGTTTTGTGATTTTCGTGGAACATTTGTGGGGTTCAAAATGAGGCTAAGAGGACCTCTAAACAAAGTATATTAAGGTTAAGAAGTAAGTTAAAGAATAGGACTTGAAGTATCTAACCAAACCCGCGAAGAAAAGTCAAAAAATGAAATTTTTGAAAAAACTAAGTGTAGGGCGCGTCAGAGGGAGTACCACGCCGCTCTGGGCTAAAATTTTTAGTCCATAGTCAGCAATTTGGCGTGCCCAAGGGCGTGCCATGCTGATTTTGCCACTTTTTCAAGGTTGGAAATTTTCTTAAGTCCCTAGGGTACCCGGGGACGTATTGAGCCTATTTTTGCCACATTTCTTCTACAACCACGAGTATATACATGAAATGAGTAAAGTATTACATTGGTATGATAAAATTACTCGAGAACGAATTTGGAGTCCAAATGATAGTTTTGCCCTTATGGTCAAAATAAGTCAAACGTGGCTAGAATCACTTGTTTTTGGGATTGAGGCTACGGATATGAGTAGCTTGAGTGGGAATATTGTTGTAAAACGTATAAGATGACTTAAACAAGAGAAATTATTGATTTTATTGGGTTAAGTGATTTGGGCTCAATAAAAGCCCAAAATGAGGCAAAAGACATGGGTCACATGACCCAATCTTCTATTGACTAAGTCAAATATAGCATTAAATGCCAAAAATGGATAAGGATGACCCCAAGGACTATATATAGACCCAAAAATCAGATTTTATTCATTTGGGAACCCTCATGCTTTTTAGATATTTTCTCAAACCCTAAGAACTCAAAGGCAATTCTTGGAGCAAGATCATCACTTTTCAAGCTTGGGTAAGTGATTATTGTTATGGATTAATATATTATATGCATGAAAGAGTATGTAAATCATGTTGGGTGTGCTTGGAAATGTTGTACATGGTACTTTGTGTTTTTGTATAAGATTTGTGATCCATGGGATTCAAGCTTGAATTAGGACTTGTGCCTTTGATGAAAGATCATGGTATGGATAAAATATGAACGTGTATGGTGTTATTTTGTTATCAAACTTGTTATTTTTATGTAAGTGTAAATTGTAGGATTTTGGCCGATATGTGCTATGAAGTGTATTAAGGTGAATTGATGGACTATTTGTGATGTGGTATGGATAGGAAAGTGTAAAGGAGAAGTGTTGTGGTGAAATGTATTGATTATCATGTATTGGTCAATGTTGGGAATATTATGCGATTTTTGGAATAATAATTTCATCAATGGTTTTGTCAAGGGGAAATGGCATATTTAAAGACAAACATGTGACTCATTGATGTTATATGCATTTGTAAAGTAGTTGATGGTTAATGTGAATCCCATTGTATATTTGTGTTGTAGAGTGACACATAAAGAAGGAGCGGAACTATTGTATGCACCTCTAGGATTATATATTCGTATTGCGAATACAAGGTATGTAAGGTTACTCTGTCTGTATCTTTCTGCGGCAAATAGTATTCACATTGACATTACGCTTGTCCCATCCCGAAATGTGCTAAGGTATTCTATATTCGGTTATCAATGGTCATTATCATATGTTTCCTACTCATTGATCAATTGTGAATCTCATGTCTCATATTCATGAATGATGTTTCAAAAGCTCAACAATGTTATGTTCCAAAGTTTCAATAGTGGTTATACTCATGTATCTTGTTCATTGACTATTGTCTAATGGTTCCAATGGTGTTATGTCTCCAATAAGGCTATGTTTCCAACAATGTTTATTCACACGTCTCTCACTCATTGGTTAATGATCCAAAGCTTCAAGTGAAGTTATGATTATCATTGTATCAATCTCAAAGTAATAAACAAAGTAATGCATATGTGGTCAATGATCAAGTATGGGTGGCAGCTTTGGGGGCAAAATGCCTAGCTCAAGCAGATCCCGAGGTTGTTGGATCAGGGGGCAGTCCTGGGGGTATAAGCCTAGCTCGGACCGATCCTGACAGAGGGCAGCTCTAGGGGTAATAACCTAGCTCGAGCCGAACCTGAAATGTTGTATGGGTGGCAGCTCTAGGGGTACTAACCTAGCTCGAGCCGATCCCAACATAACGATATGTTATGTTAAAACCCACTGTTCAGTAGGGGTCGGGGATCAAAGATCAAAGGCAAAGATGAATAATCATGGAAGTAAAGATTCAAAGAATGTAATGAAAGCAACATACATAGTTTCCAAAGTACAAAATAGTGACTCATCTACATTGTGACTTATCTATATTGGTTATGCATTTGAACTTGAGTTCTTTGACATACTTACATAACTTACAAGTTTCATATGGCCTTACATACTCAGTACATTCTTCGTACTGACCCCTCTTGGGGAATTTACCTTACTTACTGCAGGCGCAGGTACTAGTAGGCCTCCACAGTAGGTTGCCAGTGTTGCAGATCTTGTTTGAGCTCCAGTTAGTTCGGGGCTACTCCGAGTCACAGTTGTACATATGTTTTGGTGTTGTACATGTTGTATAAAGTGGGTACTTGTCCTGACTTTTAGTTCATTTTGGTCAATGCATTTGTTAGAAGCTTTTGTAGACGGATGTGGGTGTGTAAATGTAAAAGGGATATGTCGTTCTTGACTTGGTGGCCTCAACGGCCAAGTTTCGCATATGTATATATATATATCGTGTTCCATGAATTCCATTATTGTATCTATAGCTATTATATGATTATGGGTTTCTTATGGTATACATACGATTGAATAGAGACAGCGCTTGGTTCTCTCGGGCCTTGTCGGCTACGAGTGCTAATCCATTCCGATGGGATTCGGGGCGTGACAATTAAATAACACTTGATTATGTTTTTTTACTTTTTGTTTGCAGAAAATAGAATTGGGTCGGAGCCGGATGTATGGGTTGAGCTAAAGGCTGATAATGCCAATGTAAGTTTAAAAAATTTGCTTACAAAGTAATAGTAAAATTTACTCAAAATGCCAATTGATGTTTTGGATCATTATCGAGTGCACTTTTTGTCTAGTGTTATTTGATTCTAATACAATGATTCTCCATAATGCTCTATACTGGATTATGCAATACCATATGTGTCTGATTAAGATGACAGTTTATAGACTATAAGCGATGAAGTATATGTGGCTTTATATGATGTGATCTTTTTAAGTTTAGTGGAAACAGTCTTATGTGCGAAATTTTCTTCACATCATTATGAAAAATTGTTTGATGTTCCCTATCAGTTTTTATCTAAGTCAAACTGAGAATTTATTTGAAGTTGTCACGACCCGAAATCCCATTCGGGCTGGACTGGCACCCGAAGCCGATATGGCCCGAGAGAACCAATCTTTGCTCATGAACCTTCGTATGCATAACCGCGTAAGAATCTTATTATACCTCATGAAACTATGCGGAAGACACGAACATGGAAACATATACTATATATATTTATAAAACTTGGCCGTTGGGGCCATCAAGTTTAAACGGACATTCGTATCTTACATCCATATACCCACATATGTCTACAAAAGCCTCTAACAGATGCAACCATAAGACCAACTTAAAGTCGGGACAAGTCCCCGCTTTATACTATATTTACAACATCAAACATCTAAACAGCTGTGACTCGGAAAGCCCCGAAGCAACTTGAGCTCACCAAAGATCTGCAAATACTCGGTAATCTACTGCGGAGGTCTACTAGCACTTGCGCCTGCAGTATTTAAAATAAATCCCCCAAGTGGGGTCAGTACGAATAATGTACTGAGTATGTAAGGCCATAAGAAATTCATCATACATAATAACAACAACAAGGGAGTCAAAATAAGAGAAGTAGTAAATGTGAATAAACTCTCTTTCTGTATGTGAGGAACCATGAACATTTCTTCTGTTATTGTCATTTACCATCCTCTATATACCCCCTTATTCAAGAGAGAGTTACTCCTACTCAAGAGACATACCTCCAAGAGATTCTTTATATGTAATAGATTCTTTCTTTGATTTTACGCTTATCATCATTATTATTCATCTTCTAGATTAGCATACATCCACTCTATTGGTGGGTTAATAACTACATCCACTCTTTGGTGGGTTAATAACTACATCCACTCTTTGGTGGGTTAACATACATCCACTCTCATGGTGGGTTAACATACATCCACTCTTTGGTGGGTTAATAACTACATCCACTCTTTGGTAGGTTAACATACATCCACTCTCATGGTGGGTTAACATACATCCACTCTTTGGTGGGTTAATAACTACATCCACTCTTTGGTGGGTTAAATATTATACACATCTTTCTTCATTTCTTACTTGGGAGAGATTGATTCATTCGCTTATAAGAGATTGATATAATGATAGTCATAACATTATGAAACTTGGAGCGTAACATTCTAGAAACTTTAGAGTTATAATATTGTTGGAACTTTGGAATCGTGTCCACCCCACATCTATGATTTTCCTGCACTTTTGCACCCAACAAACATACGTAACTTAAATCTCTTTCTTTTGAGGGATTGGTATATTTGCTTGCACATTACTCCCTTCATTACCCATATGATATTGGTACAAAGATAATCATAATATTATTAGACTTTGGAACATGACATGATTGGAAAATGCTTTTCAAGAATAAATAGATTCTCTCTACATCTTACCCTCTTTGAGATAGTTCTTTTAGAAATTACAACATTAGGATAGCTTAAGAACTTCAGTCAATGAATAAGAGATAAGTGAATCATAATTAGTCTAAGAATAGGACACATATGAATAACAATATATCTCAACCTGAACTGGGATACTTTAGAACACTTCGGACATGAGTAAGTACCATAATAAGGTGAATACGCTATGCTGCAGAAAGGTACGAAAAGAGTAACCTTACATACCTTATGTCCTCAATATAAAAGTACAATCCTATATGTGATTATGATAATCCAGCTCCTTCCTTACGTCTTAATCTACAACACAAGTACATACGAAACCAACATTAACCACAAGCTACATTCCAAGTGCATAAGACGATAATGAGTTACATAGTTGTCTTTAGCATGTCGTTTCGCCCTCTTACGATACTATTTATTGAATCAACATGACAACACTACCATAACACTCCACACATTGACCAAGACATCGCACATCAATATCATTTCACATCAAATTTATCCTTTATACTTCCACACTATCACTACGTCACAATTACTTCATCCAATCATCTTAATACCTTTCGTAACAACACATGAACAACAATCCATAATTGGAATTATTCAAAATATCACTGGGATACTCTTTTAAAGTCATTCAAGAGGTCCCATAAGTTGATAATTACATCCATGAAGGGTATAGGGGTTTCGGGGGGTCAAAGGGATGCAAAAACAATAAATTTGGAGTTTTGGGCCGACCCGCTAAGCCACCTGCACCCGTAGGTGGCTGACCTGTGTCCGAAGGTACCCTTTTTCAGTAGCCATAGGCACCTGCATTGGCACCTGCGCCCGCAGGTGCTCCAGTCTCGAGGGCGGATGCCCGTTTCAGCCTCCGGGGGTCATTTTAGGGTCCTTTTTTTCCATGAATGATTCATGATCATAATTAAACTTCTCATAACATATTTTATATCATATTATATGCCAAAAAACAGCAATGTCTTCACAACACACATAAACATCACCAAACTACATGCTTCTTTCAATACATCACCAATTCCATGCCCAATTTTGAAATAAAAATTCCAATCATTATGTACAAGAATAAAACAAGTTGAGGCTATAATTACATCTCACATGTCAATATTAAATCCATCAAGTCCACTTTCTTCAAGATCACAAGTCTCCTTTCAAGTTACAAGGCAAAACCCTTTACCGATTTAGCAAAACTAGCCTATTTTACACATAGTGAATTTCTCAATACTTTCTCAACATAATATACACCATATTCCATGAATATCATATATTAAACCATAATAATAAACACTTACCAAGAGGTGATCTTGTCCAAAGAGAATGGAAGCTTAGGGTTTGGTTGAAGAGAGAAAGTTGTGGAAAATTCTAGAAATGGGACATGTGGTTTTCCTTGAATAAAATCTGATTTCTCACCTTATTTATAGTCCCAAAAGTCATACTTATCCAATTAGATACATGTTGTCTTGGTCAACACAAGAATGGATCTTTTCCATCATTTGGGCCATGTCTTCCATGTAATTTTGGGCCTTATTTGGCCCAATGGCACAAGACACATGTAAGCCCCAACAAATTAATGTCTAATTCATCAAAGCTCCCATGTTTAACTAATTCCATAATTGTACACGTAATCGTCTAGGTTCGTAAATGTACGGGGTGTTACATTCTCCCCCTCTTAGGAACATTCGTCCTCGAATGTTAGTAACATCATCTCAGGTACATCCCATGCATCTCTATATTAACAGATTTCATACATATACACATATACACATAATACTTATGGATACTTCCTTGTTATTTCTCCAAGTCCACACCTTGAACTTTCTCTCCCGTTTGAAACTATTACGGGTACTTCGACCTTATCATTTCTTTGGCTCCCCACGTACTTTCTTCTACTTGTCAATTCCTATACCGTACCTTTATGGAACTACATTCTTTATTTCCTAATCTTTTCATTTACTCCTCCAGAATAACAATATATATTTCTTCATAAGTGGGATTCTCCATAACTTGCACATTTTCAATAAAAGCAATGGATCTCGGTGTATGACTTGGGTTAGCTTGTAGCTACTATTGTACCACCTTAACCTTCTCTATAGCTTAGTGAACAAAATCTAGCCCCCAAGTAAGGTAGTTCCATTTTCTTTAAACTTTCGTCTATATATAAACCTTCGCAAGATACCATCTTGATACTTGAATAATGGCTATTATTATAAGCACTTTCGATAAAGGGTAGATGATCATCCCAACTACCTTTGTAATACAATGTGTAAGCTGATACCATAATTTCAAGTGTCTGGATGATACGTTCTGCTTGTCTACCTTTTTAAAGATGAAAAACTGTACCCAAATTCACTGGTATACCCAAACTTTCTGTATTTTTTACTGTTACCTCATCCAGTTACCAATAACCAATACACATTCTCAATGTGCCATTTCTCTTTTGTGCAAACAACACTGGTTCACCCTACAGGGACATACTACGTCTTACTAGCTGATATATGTATACCTTGGGCATCGCTTTCCTTACCTCAGGATAGGAAACAAAGTTACCTTTCCACTCAAGGACAGTCTTTTGTGGAAGAAAAAGAGAAATATACTTTCTTAGCTTGTCAATCTTCGTGACATAACAAGAAGCCAACCACTTCATACCCATTACAACATTAAAAATCTTTCATTTCCATCTCCATAAGATCAACCATCGTAACATGATCATAAACATCTACTATACCATTACGATATGCTCTTTTAACTATATTAAGTTCACCGACAGGTGGAAATACTTCAATTAACTTAGCTAATAACCCTGATGTCCCGTTATATTTCACAGTAATCGATGGAGTAGCATATAATAGGGTAGAGCTCGGATCAATCAGTACATATACATCATGTGAAAATATGGTAATGTACCTGTACCTTTATCGAGAGGTATCTCCTCATTCTGCCAGTCCACGAGAGCATAGGTGAGATTTTTAGTTCCGCTGGAACTGGCTGCTCCTCTGGCACCTCTATCACGACCAGCTGACTATACACCAGCCACCGATGCCACAACGACTGATACTGTAGGTCGTGTCATACTATCTGTGGTCCTCTGTGGGAACTCTCTCATCATGTGTCCTGGTCTACTACACAAAAAGCAAACATTCGTATCAAATCGGCATTCTCCTGAATGAAATCTCCCACAGTGCTGGCACAGCTGACGAGAAAATCTTATTGCCTGTGATCCATGAATTCCACTACTCTGTCCAGACTGGCTACCTCTAAACCCTCGAAATTAAGAGTGAGCACCTGCTGTGGAATAAGATAATGAGGGTCTAGGCAGTAACATTCGAGATCTAGATTCTCCGGGGGACACAATAGACTGCCCCATAGGTCTCGCCCTTTTTGATGGCCATTCCTCAGATTTTTGCGTCTTTCTTCTTTGTCTTTGGTCCTCCATTTTCTGTGCGAAGGCCTGAATTCTGGCGATGTCCATATCTCTGTTAAATGCTACAATAATACAGTCTCGTACCAAATATGGCTCTAGTCTATCCACATATCGATGGACTCTATCTTCCATGGTAGCTACTACATTTGGAGCATATCTAGCCAAGGAATTAAACTGCAAACTGTATTCTCTCACACTCATATTTTCTTGACGGAAATATAGAAATTTGTCTGCACGTGCCTTCCGAATCTCATATGGGAGGTAATGATCAAGGAATGCCATTTTAAATTCTTCCCAATCAGTTGGAAGGGAATCAATACCCCTTGATCTTTTCCAGTCCTCATACCACAAGATAGCCTCGCCCTTCAGTCTATAAGCTGCTAGCTCAACCGTTTCTGCACCTGTTACGTACATCACCTCTAGTGCTCTTTGAACTTGGTCCACAAAATCCTATGGATCTGCTTTCGGATCTGACCCTGTGAATATGGGAGGGTCTAATTTTAAAAAGTCCTGTGTACGACAACTAGCTGCTCTAGCCGCGTCATCTGCATTTACCATTGGACCAGTTCATCCTTGTGCTTGTGCAGCCACTAACTGAGTCGATATATGTACTGCATTTCTCAAATCCTGATCAGTGGTATTCATTGGTGGTTCTACAAGTACTTTTCTACCTCTTGGCTCTTCTAGAGATGGAAAAGTAGAAGAAGACCGCGATGCAATTTCAGCATCAGCACTACCTTGACTAGCTTGGTTAGGTGGTGATTTACTCATTCCTTCATCGGTAGGCATATCCACCTGCTTACCTTTGTCTTTACCTCTTCTTGTCATCGGCAGTTTACTATATCAAAGAAAACCAATCACCAATGGTCAGATACAATTCAACTTACAACACTGGCTCTATTGCACAATCTAGAAGTGAAGAAAGGAAGCAACATCCTAAATGTCCCGTAGCCTCCTACTTATAAATGTGGTGCACAACATATTGATTAGTAAGACTCTACTCAGACATGGTATTGTAGACATCCTTAGAACGACCTACTCTGATACCACTTTTGTCACAACCCGAAATCCCGTTTGGGCAGGAATGGCACCTGAAGCCAATATGGCCCGAGAGAACCAATCTTTGCTCATGAATCTTCGTATGCATAACCTCGTATGAATCTTATTATACCTCATGCAACTATGCGGAAGACATGAACATGGAAACATATACTATATATATTTATAAAACTTGGCTGTTGGGGCCATCAAGTTAAAACGGACATTTGTCTCTTCCATCCATATACCCACATATGTCTACAAAAGCCTCTAACAGATGCAAAAAAAAGACCAACTTAAATTCGGGACAAGTCCCCGCTTTATACTATATTTACAACATCAAACATCTAAGCAGTTGTGACTCGAAAATCCCCGAAGAAACTGGAGCTCACCAAAGATCTGCAAATACTCGGTAATCTACTGCAGAGGTCTACTACCACCTGCGCCTACAGTATTTAAAATAAATCCCCCAAGAAGGGTCAGTACGAATAATGTACTGAGTATGTAAGGCCATAAGAAATTCATCATACATAATAACAACAACAAGGGAGTCAATATAAGAGAAGTAGTAAATGTGAATAAACTCACTTCCTGTATGTGAGTAACCATGAACATTTCTTCTGTTAATGTCATTTACCATCCTCCATATACCCCTTTATTCAAGAGGAGTTACTCCTACTCAAGAGACTTGCCTCCAAGAGATTCTTTATATGTAATAGATTCTTTCTTTGATTTTACGCTTATCATCATTATTATTCATCTTCTTGATTAGCATACATCCACTCTATTGGTGGGTTAATAACTACATCCACTCTTTGGTGGGTTAATAACTACATCCACTCTTTGGTGGGTTAACATACATCCACTCTCATGGTGGGTTAACATACATCCACTCTTTGGTGGGTTAACAACTACATCCACTCTTTGGTGGGTTAATAACTACATCCACTCTTTGGTAGGTTAACATACATCCACTCTCATGGTGGGTTAATAACTACATCCACTCTTTGGTGGGTTAAATATTATACACATCTTTCTTCATTTCTTACTTGGGAGAGATTGATTCATTCTCTTATGAGAGATTGATATAATGATAAACATAACATTATGAAACTTGGAGCATAACATTCTAGAAACTTTAGAGTTATAATATTGTTGGAACTTTGGAATCGTGTCCACCCCACATCTATGATTTTCCTGCACTTTTGCACCCAACAAACATGCGTAACTTAATCTCTTTCTTTTGAGGGATTGGTATATTTGCTTGCACATTACTCCCTTCATTACCCATATGATATTGGTACAAAGATAATCATAATATTATTAGACTTTGGAACATGACATGATTGGAAAATGCTTTTCAAGAATAAATAGATTCTCTCTACATTTTACCCTCTTTGAGATAGTTCTTTTAGAAATTACAACATTAGGATAGCTTAAGAACTTCAGTCAATGAATAAGAGATAAGTGAATCATAATTAGTCTAAGAATAGGACACATATGAATAACAATATATCTCAACCTGAACTGGGATACTTTAGAACACTTCGGACATGAGTAAGTACCATAATAAGGTGACTATGCTATGCTGCAGAAAGGTACGGAAAGAGTAACCTTACATACCTTATGTCCTCAATATGAAAGTACAATCCTATATGTGATTACGATAATCCACCTCCTTCCTTACGTCTTACTCTACAACACAAGTACATACGAAACCAACATTAACCACAAGCTACATTCCAAGTGCATAAGACGATAATGAGTTACATAGTTGTGTTTAGCATGTTGTTTCGCCCTATTACGATACTATTTATTGCATCAACATGACAACACTACCATAACACTTCACACATTGACCAAGACATCGCACATCAATATCATTTCATATCAAATTTATCCTTTATACTTCCACACTATCACTATGTCACAATTACTTCATCCAATCGTCTTAATACCTTTCATAACAACACATGAACAACAATACATAATTGGAATTATTCAAAATATCACTGGGATACTCTTTTAAAGTCATTCAAGAGGTCCCATAAGTTGATAATTACATCCATGAAGGGTCTAGGGGTTTCGGGGGGTCAAAGGGATGCAAAAACAATAAATTCGGAGTTTTGGGCCAACCCGCTAAGCCACCTGCACCCGTAGGTGGATGACCTGTGTCCGAAGGTACCCTTTTTCAGTAGCCATAGGCACCTGTGTTGGCACCTGCGCCCGCAGGTGCTCCAGTCTCGAGGGCGGATGCCCGTTTCAGCCTCCGGGAGTCATTTTAGGGTCCTTTTTTTCCATGAATGATCCATGATCATAATTAAAATTCTCATAACATATTTTAGATCATCTTAGATACCAAAAAACAGCAATGTCTTCACAACACACATAAACATCACCAAACTACATGTTTCTTTCAATACGTCACCAATTCCATGCCCAATTTTGAAATAAAAATTCCAATCATTATGTACAAGAATAAAACAAGTTGAGGCTATAATTACATCTCACATGTCAATATTAAATCCATCAAGTCCACTTTCTTCAAGATCACAAGTCTCCTTTCAAGTTACAAGGCAAAACCCTTTACCGATTTAGCAAAACTAGCCTATTTTACACATAGTGAATTTCTCAATACTTTCTCAACATAATATACACCATATTCCATGCATATCATATATTAAACCATAATAATAAACACTTACCAAGAGGTGATCTTGTCCAAAGAGAATGGAAGCTTAGGGTTTGGTTGAAGAGAGAAAGTTGTGGAAAATTTTAGAAATGGGACATGTGGTTTTCCATGAATAAAATATGATTTCTCACCTTATTTATAGTCTCAAAATTCATACTTATCCAATTAGATACATGTTGTCTTGGTCAACACAAGAATGGATCTTTTCCATCATTTGGGCTATGTCTTCCATGTAATTTTGGGCCTTATTTGGCCCAATGGCACAAGACTCATGTAAGCCCCAACAAATTAATGTCTAATTCATCAAATCTCCCATTTTTAACTAATTCCATAATTGTACACATAATCGTATAGGTTCGGAAACGTACGGGGTGTTACAGAAGTTTAGACTAAAATTTTGTGAAGTACACATTTAGTGAAGTTCCATGCATTTTATTTTGTTTAAGGTGGGTTTCATAAGTAACCTATGGCTATGCTTTTGCATTTGGGGCAATTAGGGTTGAGTTTGGCTTGGGATCTTATTGTGTTTAAAACAGGAGCTACTAGAGTTGGGTTAGTGTTGTGTATGACTTCGTTTGGGGTGTTGATTGTGTGTGTTAAGTCTTTTAAAAGTGACTGCTAATAATTACTGATATGAGAACATTTGATCGTGTATTAGCTCTAGCTAATCATTCTTTTTTCGTCCCATTCTTATTTTATTTCCTTGCCTCGATATTTGTAGTATTTGTTGTTGTTATTGCTCTTTCTATGTTATGCTCCACCTTGCTTAGTAATAGAAAAATATAATAACATTTCTTTTTTAATATACAAAATGATTATGAATGCTACTTGTCTGAATTCGGTCTAACCGCCCCTACATAGGAGGAAGCTACTCAAATTTGGATCGAAAAAGTGGTGGGAGGAACACAAAAGGGGAAAGTCTATGGGATGCGCTCTTAGAATGAATTGCGACGCATCCAGTAAGGATTGCAAGGTATTGATTTCTCACGCCAGGCTAAGGTGCTTGATGGTGTTCAGTTCGCTACTATGTCGCAGTAGATTGCACTGCTTACACGTGCCTTGGTACATTCTGTTGCTTAAAATGATAACACTTGCAAGACCGTTGAGGAAATTAAGCAACAACTGGTTAGCATGACTCATCGTCTTTATCATCGTTCTACATCTCCCGATTCAAGTAGCGAAGAAGACAGAGAGTGACGAGGAGTTAGTTGGGGATACTCCTTATTATTGTTGGATTTGATGCTTCTAGACACTTTTTATACATTCTTGAACTTAATATTAATGTTTGGAAACACTACAAGAAAAAAGGCCTTTAGTGGGGGGGGAGGAGGAGTGGAATGGTTGTTAAAAGTCAAAATCCGATCGCTATAAGCTTATAACGACGATAAAAATTTGGTCGTTGTATGACAGCTTTAACGAAAACATTTCCCTTCGCTAATTTGTCTTTGCAGTCGTTAAAAATATTTATGGGAGCAACAAATTTGGTCATTACAAGTGCTTTTAACATTAAAATTTCCCTTCGCTAATGTAAAGTTTTAATAAAATATAACAAAAATTTATACTACTGAATATTAAATAATTATTTTATATGCTTGTACACACACGATACATTTGAAAATGTAGTAAATAATCAATATTCATATAAAATTTTGCCATTAATATAAAGAGCAAAAGAAAGATATAATCATCCAATTGTATATCATTTTATCAATTCCTAAAAACAGAAGAAAAAAATACACCCAATGTACAAAAATACATTTTTAAACCACCGACAATAAAATAAAAGATTTCTTGTATTTCAACTTTTTACTTCTTCAAGGATAGATACTTCGGACTTCAAATTCTTGATTGGCTGAAAGAACAAGTTTATGTCGGTGTAGTAGCAAATAATAAGCTATTAAAGAAGAAATAGGTGACCTCAATATATCTAGTACTCAGTCATCAAACAAAGAATGCAAACATCAATAGTTCATAGTCTCATACCTACCAAATAATCCGACAAACACAAGAACAAGTAGAAAATTTTAATGACTGGAACATGCGAAGTGCAGTTGGGAATCAAAAAATTTCAAATCATCTTTTTCTTTTCTACTGATGTCAGACTTTTTTGGATGAGATTTAAATCAGCCTTTTCTTGATGTTCCACTCGATTTTGAATTTTACCAGTAGTTGAGAGTGCCTTGCTAGTTACATTGGCATGTTTTGTAGTGTGCGTCAGTTTGAACTTGGCCTATTCCTTGTGGTGCTCCTCTGGGCTTGACGGTGTATCCCGAAGGATTTCCTCAAGACATTCGTCTGCAACATCTCCATCTTCATCTATCTTAAGATGCTTGGCATACCATCTCAATCCCTGCGGTCAAGATATAAACATACGATGATTTAATATGTGCATTGAAAACAACCAGTATCATTTTAGAACTACAAGGACATAAAAGGGGAAGAAACTGCTACCAACTCAAAAGAAAATCACAAAGAGGGAAGATTTCACCAATAATAGGAAACTTATGTTAGATTAGAAAGAAAAAAAATGTTAGGTTATGAAAACTACAAAGGACCATTACATCCTTACTCTAGATGATTGCAAATTGACAGTTAAATAATCCAAAAGGTTAAACTTATCGTCACATCGACCGTCATTTCACTTCATCTGAGCGTGTGTTCTATTTGGTCTTGACGGCTGGGTGTAATGTCTTGCTATGGGCTTGACGGTTCTCCAGCCGAACCATTACTTTGAATTTTCACACTGCCTTCTTAAGCACAGTTTCCTCTCTTTTTGGTATTGGATTTATTTTCTTCCTTTAACCACAAAGAACCATCAAATCTAACAATGGCTTCTTAAAAACTCACGTTTATTCTTAGTTAAAAGCGTAAAATGTGTCGTCACATGTCGACATGATAGGGGGATAACTAGTCCATGCCAAAAATCACATAGAAATCCACTATATCTAGCACAATAAGGTCAGCCTGAGTGTCATACTCTCAAACAGTCACTATACATGATTGTTACGCCCAAATTACAACTCCCTTTTACAAAAGTGTAAGCGATCGTTGTCAAATATAGAAACCAACAAAGGTTGGGGTCGAATCCCATCGGGAATAAAGGGTAAAACAAATGGTATACAGTTTTTATAACAATTATCCATCAACTTCCAAGGAATGGGAGGGGGGGTTTGATTTAGTATCAGTAAACAATATTTGAATGTCGTGAGCAAAGGCAAAATTTCAAACAAATAACTCAATAGAGAAAAGTAAACCAGGATTGTGTTCACCTAAGTTTCCAATCACCAACGGGTTATGAGCAAAAATGAATTTGTATTAAAACACATGAAAATAAGGCAATCAATTCTATAATTTCATTTAAATGTCTTTCAACCAATTTAAATTAGTCTACACTTCAATTCTCACAAACTCAAAGTGTCAGTTCTGAACCCGATTTAGGCTTTAATGGACTAATCTTGTTCAAGCATTAATCTTTAGGTTAGAGATTGATAGATCCAAACTTTTGTTATGAACTCCTTTTCTTTGAAAGCTAAATTCTCTACCAAGCAATTTAACAAAAGACTATTTCCCAATGTTTGTAACCATCAAGAATACGTTAAAGTGAAGGAATCCATAATAGTTTCATGTAATCAACACCTATTCATAACCCATAAACCCTAATGGCGATTTTCGACCAAGGATTCCACA
Organism: Capsicum rhomboideum; assembly: GCA_031232105.1. Taxonomy (NCBI): domain Eukaryota; kingdom Viridiplantae; phylum Streptophyta; class Magnoliopsida; order Solanales; family Solanaceae; genus Capsicum; species Capsicum rhomboideum. The sequence continues at coordinate 36,131,943 of CP124719.1, forward strand.
ACCCTAGTTATGGGTGGTTTAGCCACTCATAGTCAAGAAACAAAAGGAAGAAAGAAGTTTTTATCATAAAAATAATGAAATCCTTACAATGAAAAGTAACCTTCAATGATGTTCAAAACTTAAAGTAAAAGAGCTAAAAAACCTTTTCTCAAGAGAAAGTCATATAGAAATATCCCCAGCATCGAAAGATCCCCCATTCTGAACCCTAAACTGGGTATTTATAGGCTCAAAATAAGAATGGTTTAAAATTCAAAATAAGTTTTGTCGCATCACCGCTGACGGTAACTGTGACGGTTGGCCAAGAGTGCGACAGTTCATCGAAGTTACCATCGCAAAGCTGTCGATCTATCCACATTCTGGCTAACTGTTGGTGGACCGATTGATGGTCCGCCATTCACATGACGATCCGCCATGTATGTCGTCACTATCTCTTCTTCTTCTTCAGGCTATTCTTGATATGGATTGGCAATAATGGTGACGGTCAACCAAGTCTTTGGCAGTCCTCCATGGTTGTCGTCGCCATGTCCTAAGCTTGACCCATTTTCGGTTAAGGCTTGGCGGTATTAGTGACGATCCGCCAAGTCTTTGGTGGCCCACCATGATTATCGTCGTAGACCCTTTTCACCAGATTTTCTCATCTCTTGCAGACTCAAGTTTATTTCTTGAAAGTATACACAAAAAGAATCTAAAACAACACATGTTGCTTGAAAACTCGCAATTATCCTTAGTTAAATATGCTAAATGTGTCGGCATAAGCCGGTACATCAACACCCTCAACTTAGAATACTTTCTTGTCCTCAAGTAACCTAAACACACAGTATATACTATACATAGAGATCTCAAATGAACAAGAAGCTAGTGTGTCATTCTCATGAGCTTCCCTCTCAGAAATTGCAACAAGTGTACAACTCAGTTCAACCATAACTAGTGGGAATCTATACTTGGAATTACCTTAGAATTTGCTGATCTATAAGCACTTAAGATTTAAAATCTAACAGTCAACAAGTTCACATATCAATTTCATACTCTGACTAGAAACAAGTCCCACAAACATATGTAAATCAGCACAATTAGGGACTCACACAAGAACTCTCACTCTAACAATAAAATTCAAACAATACACATACAATACCATAAGCTTGCCCTTACCATCTAACCAAGTTTATTGGTTGAGTCACAAGGATCAATACAGGGCTTTATTCATCTTGTAACGCAGGCTTGAGTACTGGTATGGTACATTTGAGGTTAAGGACTCAGCCTTCCTTGTCGTGTCATGTTTCAAAACACCACTTCTTTTTGCAATCACAATCAAACATTCCATCCTTATTATCCTTTATTCACACCATTATTTTCCCTTTCTGTGTGCATTCTTTTTCAGGATTCTTTGCAGCTTATTCCTTTTTTTTTTTTACACAAGTTTAGCTCAAATCTTTCTCTTTAATTTTGCACACTCTTGAAGCTTCCTTTCACACTGACTTACTTTTTTCATACCCCACTTCACTCATTACCTTTATACAGTAGCCACACTCAACTTAGGCAATTTGCCTGAGTTGAGGTGCTTGATGTCCAAGGAAGGACCAAGGCCAAAATAGAGGATAGACGATAGAGAAGGGACAACTAACAAGTGCTAAAAAAGAAAGTCACTACAGCTCTATATAGGGATCAACATATTTATGCAGCATTCTGGGTGTTTTGTTTAGGCAAAGTGGACTTAAAATCAAACACGACCTGTGATCATATCTATGGTCATCTTTCTATCGCCTAGCAAAATGGTTCGGGCAAGTTTTAGATGCATGCACAAAGTAAGAACTAGACAAGTCATTCTCACACACACATAGCATAGATTGATAGTGACTTGCTACTGCTTGACATCACACTCAAGTTACACCAATTACCGCCTAATATAGATTACTAATGCCAAGTAAAGATCCACCATAGTCAAAAGTCAAACTAAAATTAATTACACAATCACAACAAAATTTTTAGAGGGGTCAACATTTCATTTAACATAACACTTAAATAGTTTTTTATTCACCTAATTTCCTTGCAGGCACAATAAACTAGTAAACACAATCTACTAACAAAAATAACAATTAAACAACAATTTAAATAACAACCTAAACATGTCAGTTCTACTAGATATCCCATGAGGGAAAAGAACAGGCAACAAAAACCCTCATGGTGACAACAGAATCACAAGTACCCCCCCTCCATACCACAAAAAGAAAATATACTTTGTCCTCAAATGCATAAATATTAAAAAGTACAAGAGAATGGTGTAATTGCATGGCCTGTAGGCTAAAGAGATGTCATTATTGGAGACCCGGGTAGCCTCGGTAGTATCAATCGTAGCCCTAGTGTTGGTCGGGGCACTTATGTCATCAACAGCAATGTCACCTATGAAAGAAGGTCCACTAGTTGAGACTCCTGCCTCTTCATCAGCAACTCTTCCTTTCCTTGCATCTTCATCTCTTTTAGATTCCTTCAGGGCTTTTTTGATTTCCCTCTCTTCATCTGTCTCATCCGTATGCTTTCTTTTCCTAGACTTATTCTCCTTCTTCTCGAGTTCAGTGCTAACAGCTTTTTCTTTGTCAGTGATCTTTTAACCCATGAGGTCGACAATCTCTTTTTCTCCTTCACCAATTTCCACTACTCGAGGTTCCCACATGCCGGTGGAAGGATTTTTATTTAAATTGGCTATGTCCTCCTGAATTGATTCAATTCAACATAAAATTTTTCTATGTCAGGTATTGACAGCTCATTCAGCCTTTTGTTTACCCTTTCTTCCATATGATCCATCCGAAGGTGCAGATTTTTATACGGCTTCAAAGACTCTTTGACGATCTCATCCAGACATGACTTAAATTAGCATGTCTATGATTTTAATTGCCTTTCAAATATCTTCTATTTATTGACCATCTTGACAAAGTTTTTCGGAGTAAACCGGTATTCTACATAAGAAGCTGGCATGGGTTCCATATTTGCGGTATCGATATGAGTGGGAAAAGGACTGGCTCCTGATGTGCCCGATGCTACCTTTGGATCAATAAAGGCAAGTGGTAAATCCATACGTGAAGGAGTATGTGATGCCTCTGGAACAAGTTGGGAGTGCGTGCCCTGCGATGGCTGTTTCTGACTTTTCACTTTAAACTTTGCCTCATATTTCGATCACTTGATATCATACCTATGATTATCTTGAACATTATTATCAATCCGACTTATAATGGGTACCTTTTCTTGAAAGCATAAACCCGTGATGAGACATGGAAAGGGTAAGACACTAGAGGTCTTGTGAGCACATTGAAATAGTTCAATATTGATGATCATTCAAAAATTTGTCAATAGCCCTGCCATGAGAATGGATACCACAACAGCTCAAAATAACTCTAGATTTCTATCTCTACCTATCGGCATTAGCCTCAATCACACTACAGCCCACTAGAACTTTGCCTTGAAACTTAGTGATGATTTGATAATCCGATCTTTATTGTTTGCCCAAGAAGGTTCTCTTGAGTCAGTTAATACCTGTCCCAACCATCTACACTATGAACTTGTTGTTCTCATCAGGTGTTCAAACTCTGGTATTGCTGCAGAAAGAGTGTAATCTGGACCAAAAAGGAATCGATCGATTGTCTTATCAGAAATGTCAACTTGGACACCACGCACTGGGATTATTGTCTTATTTTTCATATCAGAAATCTTCTCCTCTTTTGGACACTTGATGTCACCCAAACTACACCTCCAATAAAGTATAAAGTGGTCGCTAAATTAAATATGGAACCCAACTAGGTTGGGGTCGATTCCACAGGGAATAGGACAAAATTAGGTTGAGTGCTTGTCCGAGTAATTGACAAGCACGTAAAAAGGGTTTTTTTTAAGCAAATAGTAACAGTAACAATTGTTGATTTTCATATTTGTAATCAATATGATAAATACACTAGGACTATGGTCCCCAATGATTCCTTAACTCCACCGGTTGCTTGTGCTGGCAAACTGTCCCACTGTGTTGCATGCAAAATCTAACAAGTTAGGTTTATCTAAACGTCTCTCGACCTTGATTATATTAATTTAACTCTTCTCCTCTCATTCTCTGAGTTTCGCACTACTAAGCCTTTTCCTGGATCTCAGATAACTATCCCTCAAGTTATTAGATAAAGGTTGATAGCTTCAAATCTCTATTGTTATTCCCTTTTCCCAATCTCTACCTCTCTCTCGAGCAAGTCTAGAATACAGGCGAGTTTCTAATGTTTGCAAACGTTAGAAGATCAATCACAACGAAAGAAATAATAATACATGCATTCACACCGATTCAGAATTGCTTTGCACTTAACCCGTTTCGTTAATTCCTCATGGTTCACACAACCCTAGTTGATGGGTTTAGTTACTCATGATTGCAATAACACAAGAAGAATTCAATGATGAAAATATAATTGTAAACTCACAATAAGAAGAAAACTCTGAAATCTCAATTTGAATAAAAACTCGAGAATCGATGTTCCAAGATTACAAAATCAATAATGTGTTTATGAACTCAAAAGAATGAAAATATAATCCAAAACAATGTAATTGACTCACTCTAAACATAGGAAAACATAGGGGTATTTATAGATACAAGGTGAATCCTATCCTAAACAAAGTAGGAGAAAAACACAATGTTCCATGGTTTTGTGACTTGGTATCGTAGACCCAACCCACGTCACGTGGGTCCATCTTGTGGAAATCAGGCCATTTTACAACTTTCAGGAGTTGACCCACGGTACCAACTTACATGGAGTAAGTCGACTCAGTCCTTGCCGTAGGTCACTCCCCCAGTTTCAACTTGGCTCTTTCATCTTCCAATGCTCCATTCTAGTTCATGCGTCTTCCCTTCTTCTCCATTTTTCCTCCATAACCTATTTTCCTATAAGATAGGACAGAAAACACATCATACCAACCAAACATACCTAAGTTATTGCATATTTTCCTTGTTTTAAGCATCGAAAGTGCCATGCAACCATAGCACATCAACACCCTCAAGTTAGAACGTTTACATGTCCTCAGGGAAACAAAACAAAATAAACACAATTGATGCTTAACAAAAAGAAACCTAAGAGACCTAAGAAAGTAGACTCATTGCTTTCGGCACCAAAACTTTTTCGACCCCTCCTATTGCAAATCAAAACCAACCACAGTGTGTATACATGCAGCGTATTATCATGACACAGAAGGGATCAAATGGTGGCATTAGATTATAAACAAACAACTAAGAATATATGTAAATGACATTATCCGAATAAATAACAGATAACATGCAACCCATATACTCTCACTACAAAAAAGTATCATACACTCATAGTATACTAATGAATATCAAAGTAGGGACTGGTTCAAAACACTCTCTCTCACAAAGAAGTTCAAACAGTGTACGTGAAATACCATAGGCTTGCCCTTATTTTCTATGCCTTAGTTTTTTTGGACAGTTGGACTAGGATCACTATAGGACTTTCATCAACTCGTAATATAGGCTTGGGGACGGGTGTGGTACATATTTATATGGTGACTCAACCCTCCTGGACACAATATTATTTTTGGCTCCACTTTCCAACCATTTTCATTTTATTCTCCCTTATTCTCCTTCATTTATTTTTAGATTTTCGGGTATTGTTTTCTTCATGCTTTCAAAACACAATATATATATATATATATATATATATATTCTCATTTTTTTGCAATTTCTATTTATTTCACTCATTTTTTTCTTTCTTCACACCTAAATTTGTTCTCTTTTTCTTTTACTAACCCCTTGTTCATACCCAAGTCAAACTACGCACCCCTATAATAGCCACCCTCAACTTAGGTGATTTGCCTGAGTTGAGGTACACAATGTCCAAGGAGGGACCAGGGCCAAGACAGGTTCATTGTAAGTCAAAATGGGAAGGTGAATAGGTTAATGAAAGAAATAGGTCAATTAAGGCTCAAAATCAGAATCAAGGGATATTTACTTTATTTGGTCAGGCATTTAGGCTAAAAATGGACCTATTCAAAAATGGCCTATGATGCTTTCCTAACCACTATCCTCTAACCTAGACAAGACTAACTGGGTAAGTTCTGGATCGCACACACAAAGTGAACTAGTTAATGACCTCACGCACATAGCACAGGGTTACACTATCAACTACTACCTATCCAATTCATTCATTGCTAGCTACAGTCATGTTGTCTATAATACTAATGTCATATCATGATCTAACAGCTATCACAAACTAACATACTACACACACAATTCAAAACAAAATTTTTAGAGGGGTGACCTTTAAACAATCAAAAAACATCATTATCATAAACTTGTTCAAAACTGGACTGCACTAAGGTTCCCCTGGTTTCCTTCTACTTAAACACAAAAATGTATAATAATATAAATAACAACCTAAACATGCCATTTCTACTATGATAGCACTTGAGGGAAAAGAAACACGGCAACAAAAATCCCCAAGAGGATATATAGACCCACAAGTACCTTCGTTCCCGTCAAATAAGCATGCATTATCCTCAATGAATTAGACCAAAGTAAAACAAGGGAGTTAGGAACATACCTATGGCACCCTAGGTGTGTGGGTCTAATGTCAATCAAAATAACAAAAATTAAAGAAAATGTAGGAATAGCAAGACACCTTGAGTTGCCTCCTAAGCAGCGCCTGATTTAACGTCGCGGCACGATGCGGGTTTCTTGAGTACTCAGACTTCATCAAGATATCCCTTGGGTTGGCCTCCAGGGACATCTAAACTATTTATCTCCAAAACCACTCTCATGTCCTTTGGCTGCTTCATAGTTCTGCAAACATTGAATGTGGCTTCCTTATTATTCAACCTGAATTTTAGCTCACCCCGCTCCATATCTACCAATGCTCTATCAGTGGCTAAAAATAGTCTCCCTAAAATTATGGGCATCTCATCGACCTCATAGTCCAAGATAATAAAGTCAGCAGGAAAGATGAAGTTTACAACTTTGACCAAAACATTAAATAATATGCCCACATGTCTCTGGATCATACGATCCTCCATTAATAACGGCATCTTTGTTGGGTCGGGGGTTCCCAAGCCTAATTTCTTAAACACTACCAGCGGTATCAAGTTAATACTAGCACCTAGGTCACACAAAGATCTGGCGAAGTTAACTGACCCAATTGTGCATGGAAAAGGCACCGGGATTATCTTTCATTTGCACAAGAGAACGAGATGCAATTGCACTCCAATTGTACAAATCACCAATAGACTCATAACTGACAGCTCTTTTCTTCGTGACCAACTCTTTCATGAACTTTGCATATCCCGACATTTGTTCCAATGCCTCCACCAATGGAATGTTTATAAAAAGTTACTTTAGTATAGACATGAACTTAAGAAATTTTCCATCCTCATTCTTCTTTTTCAAGCACTGAGGGGATGAAGATGGCGTCTTAAGAATAGGGGTTAGCATTGTGGGGCTTCCTTTTCTTTCTCGTTTTCAGCATTCACCTTATTTTCATCAGTCTGAGGCTCTTCAGCTTCTTTCATGATCTCTCCACTAATAATTTTATTTTCAACCACCTTTTTCTTTAGACGTTAAGGGAAAGGAGGGGGAAGTTTTGGGAATAGAACATACTACTTTAGAGCTTCCTTTACCTTTTTCATGGTATTCATAGCATGAACACCCTCAACTTGTTTGGGTGCCTCAATAAGAGTCTTCCCACTTCTCGTTGTGATAGCCATACAATGAGCATTATTTTTTGGGTTCTGGATGGTGTTGCTCAAAAGTGTACCTTGTTGACGCTGATTCAATATTAAAGATATCTGCCCGAATTATTGCTCCAACTTTTTAATGGTTGTCGAGTGAGACTCAACCTTTTGACTTATTCCTGAAATGTCTGCCTTAATATCCTTTAGACAGTTTTCTTGACTCTCTGCCCCCTTAACAAGTTTATTAAGAAGGGTTGGCTTTCATTCTTGAATTTCCATAATTAGCGTCACGGTTCCTCGATGGAATATATGCACCACTCTTCTATTTGTAATCATCCTTTCGCCACCACTCACTGTTACTATCCCGGTCTCTATCTCGATATCCTGACTTGTTATAATTATCTCTATAGTAGTTCCAACATTGATTCCCTTGCCTTGAGTTCTAATAGTCTTGATTAGACCCTTGGCCCTTGGCTCAAAAACCCACCACCTCTCGATTCAAGTACTTATCCTCCTTGTCAGATTCATAATTGTCATGCCTAGGTGTTTTGCCTTGTGCACCTATGGCATGCACCTTCTCAACACCCCTAGCCGCAATCTGTGTGGCTAGCAAGCCAATTTCTATCCTCAACTGTGCGACCTCTTGAGCTACAGATTTATTCAAAGCCCATTGTGCTGCCTAGGTTCCAATAGCATACGTCCCAGCAGGTGTATCTGCCTCTTGAGTATGCCATCCTCGGTTGGTCATAGTGATACGATCTAAAATCTCTGAAGCTTATTCCCACCTCAGACTCATAAATGCTCCGCCAGTGATAGTATCTGCTACAATCTTAGTATTGGCATTTAAAACTCTATAGAAGATCTCAAGTAAATTTCAACTATTCATCCTATGGTTTGGAACATTTTGCAACTTCTTCTTGAATCGTAGTCAAGTCTCGTAAAGTACTTCAGAATGTAGTTGTCTGAAAGTATAAATCTCATCCTTCAACTATAGCATCTTAGAGGGGGGGAAATCTCTCTAGAAATTGATTACTCAACTTTTGCCAAGTAGTGATAGAACCTTGTGGTAACTCGGCAAACCACAAAGTCGCTTCTCCTGTTAGGGAGAATGGAAATAATCTCAATCGAATAGCCTCTTGGTCAACTCCAAAAAAATTATATGAAGTGTATACCCCCCACAAAATTCATCACATGCATTTTCGGATCATCTGTAGGAAAATCGGTGAACACGCCTTTCAAGTTTAGCAGGTGGATCATGGCACTTGTAATGTCAAACTTAGTACCCTAAAGTAATTCTGGTGGAATAATGACACCAGTCTCAACCGGCTTAAAATAAGCCACATCATCTTCTTTGGGATCATTGTAAACTGGCACATATAGTCTTTGTAGTGGTTGTTATGCCCTCAGCCTTCTTTGTCTCTATTCAAGCACAGCAAGATGTAATGTTGCATCTTTCAGTACTTGATGATCTCTATCTGCTTGCCTAACAGCTGCTTGTCTCGCATTCTCCTCATCCGTTAATCGAGCACTAATTTGCTCAGCAGTTTCCTGACCAACTGGTTAAATCGGCTGGTTAGTAATATCTCTCACGGCTGTGGGATCCTGAACTCCATCGGTATTCACCATTCTTTGATTAGCTCTCAATTTTCTTTCTATCTCAGTATCAAGTGGAATCAGGGGATTGTCTTGACTCCTAGTGTTGGGCATACACCAGCGTGTGCCCTTAAAAGTGTAGAAAAATAAAACCAATCAACTCCAACAAATAAACTAATCAACTCCGTAACCATATTCCCCGACAACGACGTCAAAATTTGATGTCGCCTAAACTATACCTCTAAGAAAGCATAAAGCGATCGCTAAATCAAATATAGAACCCAAGAAGGTTGGGGTCGATCCCACAAGGAATAGGATGAAATTAGGTTGAGTGCTTGTCTGAGTAATTGGCAAGTAAGTAAAAAGGGGGGGGGGGGTTGTAAGCAAATAGTAACAGTAATAATTGTTGATTTTTGGATTTGTAATCAACATAAGAAATACACTAGGACTATGATCCCCAATGATTCCTTAACTCCACCGATTGCTTGTGCTAGCAAATTATCCCACTGCGTTGCATGTAAAATCTAACAAGTTAGGTTCATATAAATGTCTCTCGACCTTAGTTAGATGAATTTCACTCTACTCCTCTTGGTCTCTGAATTTCGTACTACTAACCCTTGTTCTGGATCTCAGATAACTATCCCTGTTACAGCTCTAGTTATTAGATGAAGGTTGATAGCTTCAAATCTCTGTTGTTATTCCCCTTTCCCAATATCTACCTCTCTCTTGAGCAACTCTAGAATACAGGTGAGTTTCTAACGTTTGCAACTGTTAGAAGATCAATCACAACAAAAGAAATAACAATACATGCATTCACATTGGTTCAAAATTACTTTGCACTTAACCCGTTTCGTTAATTCCTTATGGTTCACACAACCATAATTGATGGGTTTAGTTACTCATGATTTCAATAACACAAGAAGAATTCAATGATGTAAGCATAATTGTAAACTCACAATAAGAAGAAAACAATGAAATCTCAATATGAATAAAAACCCTAGAATCGATGTTCCAAAATTACAAAATCAATAATGTGTTTATGATCTCAAAAGAATGAAAATATAATCCAAAACAATGTGATTGACTCACTCTAAACATAGGTCAACATAGGGGTATTTATAGATACAACGTGAATCCTATTCTAAACAAAGTAGGAGAAAAAAGTCGGCAATGGTCCACGGTTCCATGACTTGGTATCGCGAACCCAACCCATGTCACATAGGTCTATCTCATGGAATTCAGGCCATTTTACAATTTTCAAGAGTTGACTCATGGTACCAACCTACGTGGCTTAGGTCGACTCACGGGACATGAGTCCCTGCCGTGGGTCACCCCACCCCCCATTTCAATTTGGTTCTTTCATCTTCCAATGCTCCATTCTAGTGCATGTTTCTTCCCTTCTTATCCATGTTTCCTCCATAACCTATTTCCCTACAAGATAGGACATAAAATATATCATACCAACCAAACATACCCAAGTTATTGCATATTTTCCTTGTTTTAAGCATCGAAAGTGTCATGCAACCATGGCACATCAACACTCCTTATTGAGAACAGCCAAGTCGTTAGCAAATAATTCTCTTACTAAGATTGGGTAGTAGAACCCTGGGGGCCTGCTGAATGGGTGCAACTGAATTTGAGCATACTGCTTTCTCTTGACGGTGGAAGTAGTGGTTCACCACTAGGTTGACGGTCCGTCAACTTACCCATCAAGAATTTCCAGAATCAACCAGATAAGATTCATGGGTGACGGTATTCCTGATGGTCCTTCACCTTAGTGACGGTCCACCAACATTTCTGCCACACTTGCCAGGGTTTATTTCTTTTTGATATTTTGTCAAGCACCTGGTGAGCAACCCAATTTTTAGTGTTCAAACCATGATTACTCTATGGAATCTCTTCCAATACATAATTATGGTCATGCCATGACAATAGGCTACTCATATTTCACCTCTCGGGATGTCTCACTACTCAGTTATAGCATGAATCACAAAAACAAAATAAAGATAACCTAAAACTACAAAGTTGAAACTTACTAAACAGACTGAGATAGAAAAAAAAAATACCTGAGTGAACTAATATGCAAGAATAAGGAATCTGAGAAAAAAATTTTAAAGTTCACCTTTTGGTGTGATTTTGATTTGCTGTAATGATTTGGGGAAGGGGAAGGCTTGGTTTAAATAGGAGAAAAAAGGAAGTAGAAGGTGATGAGTCTTGGTAGTAGGGAAGTCATGGTGAGTGAATGTGGTGTAATAGGAGATGAGTATGCCTTTGGTGGGAAATGAAAGTGTTTTAACGACAGAAGATGAAGGAGAAGAGATGTGGGTTTTAATGGAGAGGGTAATGTATCGATTTAAATTTAAAATTTCAGGGTTGGTTTAGATGGGTCGGGGCGGAAAAAGGTTTGGTTTAAGTTGGTTAATTATAAATGACATACTTACCTGGGATGGTGACTCTGGCAGTCCGCCAATAGGTTGACGGTCCACCGAGTACACTGTCAAGTCAAACCAGTATGGCATATCAATATTGTCTGATGACGATTGTGTTGACAGCACGTCACCATGGTGACGGTTCACCAACTATACCATCACACTTTAACCAAATTGACAAATTTTATCTCCTCCCTTGATGATAATCTTGGCAGTCCGCTAGTGATGTGGCAGTCCGTCAGACTTGCCATCAATGCTTATGCAGATTGCCTGATTCTTGTGACTTGATGATGTTAACCTTAGCGGTTCGTCACCTTATTGGTGGACCGCCACAACTACCATCGAGTATCAACTGTTCCTAACTTTTGCTAGATACCTGAATCCTTGCACAATTAGCACACACATCAATCCATTTCACTAAAATATAAACTAAAATATGGTACAACACATTGTGGGTTGCCTCCCACTAGAGCCTGATTTAACGTCGCGGCACGACTCAGTTATCTTGACTACTCAGACTTTGTCAAGATATACCATAGACAACACTCTTACCTCTTTATAAGGACACTCATATTGCTTTACTCTTTGGCCGTTTGCCTTGAACACATTTCCTTCATTGTTCTCCAACTCCACAACTCAGGATGGAAATACTTGAGTGACTTTGGAAAGGCTGGACCATTTTGATTTCAACTTCCCAGGGAACAATTTAAACCTTGAGTTAAAAAGCAACACATATCCCCCACTTTGAATTCTCTCTTCTCTTTCTTCTGATCATAGTATAGCTTCATCTTCTCTTTGTAAAGATCTGCTCTCTCATAAGCACGAAGTCTGAATTCATCAATTTCATTCAATTGGTCTAACCTTAATTTCACTACCTCGCTCCAACTAAGATTCAACTTTTTGAATGCCCATAGGCCTTTGTGCTCAAGCTCAACCAGTAGGTGACATGCCTTACCGAAAACCATCTAGTAAGGAGACATCCTTATTGGAGTCCTGAAAACAGTCTGATAAGCCCACAAAGCATCATCAAGTTTCCTTGACCAGTCCTTTCTATTTGCATTGATTGACCTGGCCAAAATTAATTTAATCTCCCTATTAGTCACTTCAACCTACCCACTTGTTTGAGGATAATATAGGGTTGCAACTTTGTGTTATTTCACCCCATACTTCGCCAGTACGGCTCTAAACACCTTGGAGAATGCTCAACATCTCAACTTTCAGCATACATCACCGAATAATATTATCCGCACACAACTTGAACAGGCAAGGCTCATCCCAAAAATAATTGGTCACATCATAGAGAAATTTCTTTTTCTGATGAAAACTCAAGTCTTCTGGGATCTCCTCACTCACCACATAATTTGTAAAATCAGCATACCATGAAATCATCCCATAGGACTCTGCAAGTACATGTTCATCAGGAAAGGAATCATCAATGTCTCTCTCTTTTGATCTCTAGCCTTCATTCTCCAACCAAGATAGGTGGTCTGCCACTTGATTCTCATAACCTTTTTTTATCTTTGACTTCGACGTCAAACTCTTGAAGCAACAACACCCACCTTATCAGTCATGGTTTGGCATCCTTTATAGCCATCAACTATCGCTATGCTTAATGATCTGTGCGAACCACCACTTTGGTGCCAATTAAGTATGCCCTAAATTTTTTGAATGCATAAACCACAACAAGAAGCTCTTGCTCTGTCACTGTGTAATTTTTTCGTTCTCCATTCAAAGCTTTGATAGCATAATATATCAGGTGAAAAATCTTTTCCTTCTTCTGACTAAGTACATCTCCAAGAGCAACTCCATTTGCATCACACATCACTTCAAATGGTTTCGACCAAGCATGAGCAATGATGATGGGTGCGGCAACTAACTTCTCCTTGAGATGAAGAAATGCTTTCAGACAACTATCACTGAAATCAAACTTGACTTCCTTCTCCAAGAGTTTGTATAATGGATTTACAATCTTGGAGAAATCTTTGATGAATCTCAAGTAAAAACTTGCATGACCAAGAAAAATACGTACACCCTTCACCGAGATTGGTGGAGGTTGTTTCTCAATTACTTCGATCTTGGCCCGATCAACTTCAATACCTTTCATTGAGATCTTATGCCAACGCAATGCCTTCCTTGACCATGAAATGATATTTCTCCCGATTAAGCACTAGGTTGGCCTCTTCGCACCTTTGTAAAGCATTACCAAGGTTAGCCAAACAATCTTCAAAAGAATCTCCTACCACGGAGAAAACATGCATAAAGACTTCCAATGTATCTTCCACCATATCAGAGAATATTGACATCATGCATTGCTGGAAAGTGGCAGGTGCATTGCACAATCCAAACAACATCCTTTTAAATGCAAAAGTTCCATAGGGATATGTAAAGGTTGTTTTCTCTTGATCTTTAGGAGCGATCGATATTTGGTTGTAACCAGAATATCCATCCATAAATCAATACCAACCTCTCTAAGTTAGTCGATCCAGCATCTGATCCATGAATGGCATTGGAAAATGATCCCGCAAAGTCCACGAGTTTAACTTTCTGCAATCCATACACACTTTCCAACCTGTGACGAGTCGAAGAGGAATCAACTCATTCTTTTCATTCACCACCATAGTCATAGCTCCTTTTTTAGGTAGGCATTGCATGGGACTCACCCATTTACTATCAGAAATCAGGTATATAACCCCCGCATCAAGCCACTTAATAATTTCTTTCTTAACCACCCCTTGTATTGGTAGGTTAAGTCTACGCTGGTGATCAATGAAAGGAATACTTTTCTCTTCTAACTGTATCTTGTGCGTAGAAATACCTGGTGGAATGCCAATAATGTATGCTATGGCCTACCCAATTACTCGCTTATATCTCTGCAATACTGACATGAGGTCTACCACTTGCCATTCAACTAAGTCTCCTACGATAATCACTAGTAAGGTATTGTTTGCACCCAGAAAAATGTATCTCAGATGCCCTGGAAGTTCCTACAACTCCAACATCGGTGGCTCTTCTATAGATGGTTTCGCTGGAGGTGTAGGCTTATTTTTCAAGTACAGGTCTAGCTTCTTCGGAGCATAGGAATAAGACCCTATACCAGTGAGGTGACACACTGTCTCATCATACTCTTCAATACCATCCGTATTAAAATTCATCAATACAGTGACTAATGTTTCAACCGCAAATCATTCCTCAATACGAACCTCTATTTCAGGCTCATGAATGACATCAATAACCGAGACAACATTTATGTCTCTCGGTTGATTCATCGATTGGAAAATATTAAACTTAACTTCCTCATCATGCAGTCAGAATTTAAGCTCATTGCTCTCCATGTCAACTAGGACTTGCCCAGTGGCTAAGAACTGTCTACCCAAGATTATAGGCACCTCAAAGTCCACTTCGTAATCCAAGATCATGAAATCTGCTGAGAATATGAAATTCTCCACTTTTACCAACACATCATAAAGAAAACCTTCTGGACTCTTGATCGAACGGTCAGTCATCAATAACCGCACCGATGTTGGTTTGGGGGATCCCAAACTTGACTGCTGATAAATTTACAATGGCATCAAATTGATGCTTGCGCTGAGATCACATAATGCCTTTACAAAGCTAATTTCATGAATCGTGCAGGGAATAGTGAAGACACTTAGGTCAGCCTTTTTTTTAACCAATGACCTTGATGCTATGGCACTGCAATAATGAATATTTTCATTCGGCTCAAAGCTCATTGTCCTCTTCTTTACCAAGTCTTTCATGAACTTGGCATAACCAGGCATCTGTTCAAGAGCTTATACAAGTGGAATGTTCACTGATAGCTGCTTTAACATAGATAAGAACTTGGTGAACTTCCCATTTTTTGCCTTCTTTTTAGCTTTATGAGGAAATGTAGGAGGTGGTCTTGGAATTTGATTTAAAGTCTTTGCGGCTTTCTTACTCTTCTCCTCATTTAGCACATTATCATTTTTCATTTTTGTGAATTTTTTGACATCCACACCTTGTTCATCATCTCTTTCCCGTCCATCAAACTCAATAGGGATATCCTTTTTTCTACTAATATCATTATTTAATTCATCTTCAGAGCCAACATCATCTACATGTGTTTGGACCACCAGTTGTGGTACAGGTAGTATTTTACCACTCCTTGTAGTAATGACCAAACAATTTCCATCATTTCTTAGATTAGTTACAGTGTCACTTAGCAAAGTCTCAGCCTTATGTTGGTTGAATATTGCAGATAACTATCCCATTTGGAACTCTAACTACTTGATCGAAGTAGAGTGTGAGTCAACTAATTGACCCATAGAAGACAAGTCAGTCTTCACCTCCTTGATACCTAAATCGGTTGACTTAACACCCTTCAACAACTTAGCCATTTTAGCCTCCAAAGAAAGCTTCCCTGAATCATTTGCAACATTTTCATGATTACCTAACGGTACATACAATCCACTTCGATCGCCATCGTTCTTCCAATTTCCCTGGTCACGATCTCTATAGAAGGACTTGTCATAATAATTATCTCAATTATAGTTTCGGCCTTGGTTTCCTTGGCCATTGTCCCGGAAACCCCCCTGCTTGTTCAGATAATTTGCTTCCTCCTCAGAATCAGAGTCAGCAGCTCTCCCTTGTGAGCCTACAACTTTTACCTTCTTCACTCCACCAGACAACAAATGTTTAGTCAATAAATCCATCTGCGTCTTCATATGAGCCATATCCTGATCACGTTCTTCTTCTGTTCGGTGCTATTTTGTTGACATACTGACCGTAAATTGATAAAAGAAAGTGAAATTACCTCTGAAAAGACTGTTTGATAATATTTGGTAGGTGCAATAATCATTAGAGCCTGTACCTAAAAAAAAAGATAATCTACACGTCATTACGAGTAAAACGATACCCTATTTATAATATAATACTCCGGGCCCAAAACTGAGTCAATATAGTGTGACGTTAATTCGAGATCATGGACCAAAAATGGATGAATTATGGATGATTCAAATGTTGTAGCTCGGCAAAGAGGTAGGCTTCAGTTTACTCTTCTCTATGAGATTTTGTATTGTATATATTGCATGCTAGGTAGGGATTATAGGATGGGATTATGGATAGTGTAGCATGACTTAGCCTTTTTATGAAATTTAGGGTAGAAATATGACTCAAACCCTGGTAAAAATACTTGTATAGCCATAGAGTCCTATTACCCTTGAATATAAGCATACTAACCACAGTTGATGATTAAGGATCCTTTGGTATGATATTTACCATTTGACTTAGTGATTCAGGAAGTTTTCCCCGGTTAGATCCTTATGGTGGCTTTATCCCCTTGATTATTGTGGTGGCCCGAGTTATGAGGCCTTGTTATATTGGGTATATGTTATTGGGCCCGAGGCTTTGGTTATGATACTAGTTGAACTCTAGGTGGGTTTCTACCCTTAGAAAGGGTGTGTTTATCGTTTATGGATGCTTAGGCATTTATGGTTGTGTGGTTTAGATACTGGTGATGGCATGAATACTGTTTGACATATTCATGCTCACTTAGTGGTACGAGTCCAAGCAGATTCTAGATTTTACTACTGTTTTCCTAAAATGGGATTTATTCCCACCTTCCACTTTTAAATTGGTTTCTTTTATAAAGGGGAATCGTACCACCTTAATTGGTGACTCGTGAGCTTTTGAAACTAAAATGATATTTTAGAACTTCGACCAAGGTTGATTCTGTTCCTTTAATTATCAACTCATTTTACCAGTACTATTTACTTCGATCGAGGGAGATTTTGACCCTTTGTATATGATTATGATGATTTAGTTTCGAGCATGATCTCGGGCAATGGATTTATGGATTTACATCCTTTTAGTCGTGGTTCGATCCCATACATGGATTATATATATATATATATATATATATATATGTATATATATCCGATATTGGATGGAGTATATAGATTATGATAATTATTAGAAGTCCTGGATCGAGACCAGGCAGTGTGTACAGATTTCCCGAATCCCCTAGGGGACCCCCTTCTTCTGAGAGCCGTCATGCCGGAGAAGGATGGTCTCCATAAGTCCTAAATTTAAAAATTCTCTTTTAAATTTTTGATTATATGCACTTATTTTAATTGTGAATAAATCATGAGATATAGCATATCATCATATGTTTATAGCTGCTCCACATGATATACACATCAACGGCGATAACTCCTACTATAACCTGCAGGCTACAGAAGTATAGTATGAGTACCAAACACGTAGTACTCAGTAGGCATCGACCAACTGAGCTCCAGAAATAATGCAAGCATAAATAACATATAAGGCATGAAAGTGACTACAGGCAACTATCCAAGAAACTACGCATAACAAAGCTAATGGAGAAATAAGGATAATTATTCTATCCTGACAGTACTCAGGAACTAAAGTGCACTACCGTATATCTCTATCCAATATACAACTAAAGAGGAAGGAAGTATATATAGTAGTATATAAGGCCAATGATACATATACAACATGGATAGACCAAGGAAGAAGGGATATACGGTAATAACATACATATATGTATTCATATAGGGCTAACTCAAAGGTAACTACCTGAGGAAGTCAACCTAACATCGCAAGGTCCATAGCCAAGTAAAGGAGCTAACACTAGCCTCATCAAGCCTATACCCGAAGGGTGACAAATCCTGGGGTAAACCAACTATAATATAACTCACCAAAAAGATAAAGGAATCAGAAATGTACCTCCAATCTTAGGTACCAGTCCACAACCAACCTGCCACGAACTAAACATAATAATCAATAATAAAGTAATCGGCTAGTCCGGACAAACAAGTACCTAAACAGACCCCCATAAGCCCAGAAGGTTCACGAAAATGCTTAGAAAACAACAACCATAACCCGTACCTGTACATCCCCCCATAAGATCGATAGATACAGGCATCAAACAACTATACTGGTGATAGGCAATGCACATGAATGAATGCACAAAACCATTAGTAAACCATATCCGAACTGGTACTTGGTATGACTTCTCTTTTAAATTTTTGATTATAGAAAATTATTTTAATTGTGAATAAATCATGAGATATAGCTTTGATTCGTCTGAGTTCCTTCTTTTATCGTTTATGTCAAACAGTTATCACACTGGAGGAAATAGATTGCTTGTAAATAGAGATCAGAGAAATAATAAATCATCTGGAGCAAATTTTCCCTCCTACATTTTTGATATAATGATTCATTTGCCTATTTATTTGGTGAATGAGGTAAAATTAGGAGGTCTAGTTTAGAATCGATGGATGTACCCCTCTAAAAGAGATATGTATACATTCAAATTCTATGTTCGCCATAGAAATCATGTAGAAAGATCTATAGCAGTGGCATATCTAGTTGAAGAGTGTTCAACTTTATACTCTAGATATTTGCATGGGGGTGTACGCACCAGATTTAATATAAGACCATAAAATGATGATGAATTGGATCGGGTGCACAAACTTGCAGTTTCTTTTCGAACAATGGTTGTTCTTTAGGAGAAAAGAAATCTATTGGTACTATTTCAGATAACAGGTCATGAAATCAAGTACGTAAGTAATCAGGTTGAACAAAGTTATGAAAATAAACTTTATGAACATTTGATGGGCCCATCTATACCAGATGATGATGGTAAAGTTAATTTAATAAAGAATGATGTATCAAAAATAATTATTGATAAGGCTAATGTGGCTGCTGAAGGATTTCTTGCTCAACAACTTGAAGTTGAGTTTGACGATGAATCTGAAACTGAGTCTGCCTATGAGTTTGAAGACGAGTCTGAAGATGAATTTAAAGACGAGTTTGAAGATGAGTTTGAACACAAGTCTGAAGAAAAGTCTGAAGATGATTTTGATGATGAACTGTGGATTTATTATTTTGCTGTTGACCAATAGTGTTAGCTTACTCTTTCAGTACTTTGATTGTTTGATAGTACAAAAACTCTTAGCTATCTAATATGCAGAAACACATATGATATTGACAATCTAATAACGTGCTTGCAAGTTGCAAATAATCATCTATTAGAAAAATATAGTTATTTAAATTGATAAAAAAAATTGAAATTACCTCTGAAAAGACTGTTTGATGATATTTTGTAGGTGCAATAATCATTAGAGCCTGTACCTAAAAAAAAAAGATAATCTATAAGTCATTACGAGTAAAACAATACCCTATTTACAATATAATACTCCGGGCCCAAAATTGAGTCAATATAGTGTGATGTTAATTCGAGATCGTGGAGCAACAATGGATGAATTATGGACGATTCAAATGTTACAGTTCGGCAAAGAGGTAGGCTTCAGTCTACTCTTCTTTATGAGATTTTGTATTGTAGAGATTGCATGCTAGGTAGGGATTATAGGATGGGATTATGGCTAGTGTAGCATGACTTAGCCTTTTTATGAAATTTAGGGTAGAAATATGACCCGAACCCTGGTAAAAATACTTGTATAGCCATAGAGTCCTATTACCCTTGAATATAAGCATGTTAACCACAGTTGATGATTAAGGATCCTTTGGTATGAGATTTACCATTTGACTTAGTGATTTAGGAGGTTTTCCCTGGTTAGATCCTTATGGTGGCTTTATCCCCTTGATTATTATGGTGGCCCGAGTTATGAGCCTTGTTATATTGGGTATATGTTATTGGGACCAAGGTCGTGGTTATGAAACTAGTTGGACTCTAGATGGGTTTTTACCCTTAGAATGGGTGTGTTTATCGTTTATGGACGCTTAGGCGTTTATGGTTGCGTGGTTTAGATACTGGTGATGGCATGCATACTTTTTGACGTATTCATGCTCACTTAGTGGTATGAGTCCAAACAGATTCTTGATTTTACTACTGTTTTCCTAAAATGGGATTTATTCCCACCTTCCACTTTTAAAATGGTTTCTTTTATAAAGGGGAATCGTACCACCTTAATTGATGACTCGTGAGCTTTTGAAACTAAAATGATGTTTTAGAACTTCGACCGAGACTGATTCTGTTCCTTTAATTATCAACTCATTTTACTACTACTATTTACTTTTGTTGAGGGAGATTCTAACCCTTTGTACATGATTATGATGATTTAGTTTCAAGCATGATCTCGGGCAATGAATTTATCGACTTACATCCCTTTAGTCGTGGTTCGATCCTGTACACTGATAGATTATGATGATTATTGAAAGTCCTCGATCGGGACTAGGCAGTGTGTACAGATTTCCTGAATCCCCTAGGGGGGCCCTTCTTCTGAGAGGCATCATGCCGGAGAAGGATGGTAGCCATAGGTCCTGCCTTGTCGAGCTAGGTGAGCTGGAGGAGGTGTATATACTTGGTATGGTACAATACTTGTTACATTATAGCACTCAGTTCGGATATGGTTTACTATTGGTTTCGTGCATTCATTCATGTGCATTGCCTATCACTAGTATAGTTGTTTGGTGCTTGTATCTATCGGTCTTATGGGGGGCTGTACAGGTTATGGTTGTTGTTTGCTAAGTGTTTTCGTGAACCTTCCAAAATTATGGGGGTCCGGTTAGGTACTTGTTTGTCCGGACTAGCCGGTTACTTTATTATTGATTATTATGTTTAGTTTGTGGCAGGTTGGTTGTGGACTGGTACCTGAGATTGGAGGTACGTTTTTGATACCTTTATCTTTTTTGGTGAGTTATATTATGGTTGGTTTACCGCAGGATTTGTCACCCTTTGGATATAGGCATGATGAGGCTAATGTTAGCTCTTTTACTTGGCTTTGGACCTTGAGATGTTAGGTTGACTTCCTCAGGTAGTTACCTTTGAGTTAGCCCTATATGAATGCATATATGTATGGTATTACCATATATCTCTTCTTCCTTGGTCTATCCATGGGTTATATGTATCATTGGCCTTATATACTACTATATATACTTCCTTCCTCTTCAGTTGTATATTGGCTAGAGATATACGGTAGTGCACTTTAGTTCCTGAGTACTGTCAAGATAGGATAGTTATCCTTATTTCTCCATTAGCATTGTTATGCCTAGTTTCTTGGATAGTTGTCTGTAGTCACTTTTATGCCTTATATGTTATTTATGCTTGCATTATTTCTGGAGCTCAGTTGGTTGATGGCTACTGAGTACTGCGTGTTTGGTACTCATACTACACTTTTGCAGCCTGCAGGTTATAGTACGAGTTATCACTGTTGATGTGTGTATCATATGGAGCAGCTATGGATCAGAGATTTGGGGTGAGCTCCTGGCATTTTGGAGTATCCCTACTCTCCCTCATATTGTTAGACTGTTCTCTATGTTGTGTTAGAGATGGCCTGTATATATACACTTTTCCTGTATTTCAGTGGTACTTCTATTGTATTAGAAGCTCTTGTACTGGCTCCACCAGTTTTGGGATTATTATTAGCCTTGATGTTATATTTATTCCGTTATTTTCTTTATTTCTATTGGTAGTCTGTTACTAGCTGTTCCAAACTATGTGTTGGTTTACCTACTGGTGGGTTATAATTGGTGCCATCATAACCTGATAAATTGGGTCATGGAAAGTTGGTATCAAGGCCTAGGTTTACCGGTGTTATTGGTACAAGAGTTAAGTGTTTAGTAGAGTCCTACGGATTGGTGCGGAGACGCCTGTATCCTATCTTCGGAAGGCTACAGGGCATTTTTAGGAAATTCTATTCTTGACTACTCTTCATGTGTCCGTACTTTTATGAACCTCTAAGTACTTTTGTCTCTACTCTCTATCATATAGATAGCACGAGGTCATCTATAGATGCAGACAGTATTTTAGTGCGTATTACCAGAATTTTAACTCAGCATCAAGCTGGAGAGTTAGAGATTAATATCGAGGATCTTCAGCGTCAGCCAGAGCGTCTGGGGTCAGTCTAAGTTTTGACAGAGTTTGTGACCACCTCAGCTCTTTGTGATTCAGTGTTAGGGGCTCCTAATCTATTTTCAGATACCCCCAACCAAAGATGATGCCCGATACATTGAGTATCCCTCATACTAGAGTTGGATTTGTTGGTGTTCTACAGGGTTCTCTGACTATTTCAGAGTATGAGATTGGGTTTTTCGAGTGGGCCATACATACTCCTATGTTATATGCTACTGAGCATGAGATGGTGCAGAGATTTATTAGAGGATTGACTTTACCACTCCATTTGGTATCGAAGCATTTGATAGTAGTTGGGTCTTCTTTCTCTGAGGTTGTTGATCACGCGAGGGCTATAGAGAGGGCTTGCTTTGAGGCATATGGAGATGGTAGTAACAGGCCATGTCAGCAGTTTAGTGTTAGTAGTATCCCGTCTGGAGGTAGAAATCCTTCCAGTAAAAGTCAACACCATTTTCCCTTATTAGGCCCGTACAAGTAGTACCTCAGCTTATGGGTAGCTCTCAGGTTAAACATAGTGGTATCAGTGGACAGAGTTCTGGTCAGACATCATGG
Organism: Capsicum rhomboideum; assembly: GCA_031232105.1. NCBI lineage: Eukaryota > Viridiplantae > Streptophyta > Magnoliopsida > Solanales > Solanaceae > Capsicum > Capsicum rhomboideum. The sequence continues at coordinate 36,155,088 of CP124719.1, forward strand.
AGTATTTGGTCTAGGTCTTTAGGCCGTGGCGACCATTCTAGGTCAGCAGGTTCAGTACATCAGAGAGTCCCAGGGGCATGTTTTGATTGTGGTGAGATTGGTCATTGTTCTAGAGAGTGCCCCAAGTTTGAGTTGGTCAGCTAATTGGGGACAGCTCATGTTTTTCACTAGGTTACAGCTTCAGAGGTTTGTAATGACTGCAGAGAGATTGGTCACTAGTCTAGGGAGTATCCCCGACATGGGATTATTAGCATTCGGTTCATCCAGATTAGTCCCGCATTGTTATGGGACCTTCAGTTAGAGGTAGTGCACCTAGTGCCTCAGATGGTCATTCAAACGCTCAGATCGAGTTCAGACATGCTCAGATTAGTACTCCTTTGGGCACACCAGATTTATGATTTCAAATTTCCATCGTGATAGGTATGCCTATAATTCTCTGCCTTTAGTTTCAATTTGAGGTGTGTTGGGGTTTTCATACCCATCGGCGGTTATATGCCTTGAAACTTCTATACTGACTATTGTATGCCTTGATGTTTTCATAGCGATTGACGTATGCCTTTTGTAGGTTTATACATATATGACTACCAACGTAAATGATTCTTTAGTAGTGGATCAGTGTGGTATTGTCCTAGGAATGTAGCATTTGGGTTAAAGTCCCATTTTTCCTTGGCATATTGTTCTTGTTATGGCTATAGAGTGGATCAGTATTATGTTTTCCCTGGGGTATGGCAGTTGAGTTAAAGTCCCGTTTCCTTGGCATTTTGGCCTTGGTGTGATCTTATAGTGGTACTGGCTATGTTTTTCACTTTATACCACCTGCATCTTATGCTATTGATATTATGGTCATTGGGTTGACATTTATTGATTCTTATTTGATGGATGGCAAAACTAGCATTATCTAGTTAGAGTACTTCCTTCCTTGAAATTCTTATTTCATTGGCTTACATGGCTACCTCGATTTGTTCGCCTTCCCTTTCTGTTGGCAAGGTTGGTTGTTGATCGAATTGTGAAAGTGAAGGTAAGTTTGACCTTTCAGGGCTTGGTCATGATTTTAGCATTGGTAGTCTTCCTCTATAGCCCATTTGTTTTGGTGATGCATTTGAAATTTATCCTTTGGATTTGGATAGTTCGTTACTCGATAGTGGTCTTAACCTTGATGTCGATTTTCAGTTGGAGTTGGAAATTTGGTTTTATTGCCTATTTCATATGTTGAGAAGCCTAAGGCTTGCTTCTCCAGTGTGTTTGGTTCATCTTCTAGTGATTATGTTGATCTTGGTGTAACACCCCGTACATTTTCGACCCTACTTGCTTGGTGATCTAGGGCGTATTTATATGCCTTATTTGAACCATGTTTACCTTAGTTTTGAGAGCACTAAGTGCGTATTTTGTATTGGTTTTGATGGACTATTGATATTGTGCTAATGTCCGCAAAGAAAAGTCGAAGAAAGGAAGAAAATTGCAATTTTGGTGTCAGGCGCGCCCAGGGGCGTGCCGGGCCGCTTTTGACAGAAATTGTTTTGGCACAGGCAGCAGTGGGGCACGCCAGGCAGCGTGGCAGGCCGCTTTTTGCCAAATTTCTTCTCCGACCACTAGTCTCTAAATAGGGCTCTTGAATTATGGTATCATTATTCCATCTTGGTAGGACTACTCTTGGACTATTTTGGCATCCAAATGAGGGTGAATTCTTATTCCTTTTTATTTTTATAATTTTTATCAATTTATGATAAATTAAGCCATGAGTGGCTAGAATCACTTATTCTTAGGGATAAGGCTACGAACATGAATCTCATGAGTTGAATATTGTCTTAACATTTATGAAAGTATTTAAACATGAGATGGATGGTGGATATATATTAATTTTGTTGGGCTAAATTAATTTTGTGACATTGGGTTCAATTGAGGCCCAAATTGAGGCAAAAGGCATGGCCCAAAAGAAGGAAATAATCCATTCTTTCTTTGACCAAGTAAACATGATAATTATTGATCAAAAGTGGCTAAGGATGACTTCAAGGGCCTATATAAAGGCACAAAATTCAGCTTTTAATCCACAAAACACACATGCCATTCTAGACAATTCCAAGATATTTCTTGAGCTCTCAAACCCTAAGCTACTAACTCTTTGGACAAGATCACTCATTTGCAAGCTTGGGTAAGTGTTTATTCTTGTGATTTAATATATTATATGCATGTGATATTGTGTACATCATGATGGTGGTGTCTAAAAGTGTTAAGTAGTGCACTTTGTCCTTACCTTACTTTTTCTATGTATGTGTATAACTTGTGAGATTGTTGTGATGCAACGTATTGAGGTGACTTGATGGAGTAATTGTGATGTTGTGTTGAAGGGGAAGTGTAAAGTATACACTTGGTGTGAAATACTATTGTTTATGATGCCTTGGTCAATGTTTGAAATGTTGTGGTATTGTTGGTATGATAATGTCGTGAATGGTGTTGTAAAGGGTGAAATGACGTTATAGGGCAATTATGTAACTCATTGTCATTATGCACTTGTAAGGTAGTTAGTTGTTAACATGAGCTCCGTGATGTACTTTTGTTGTAGAGTAAAACGTAAGGAAGGAGCTGGATTATTGTATCCACATATAGGACTGTGTATTCATATTGGGAAGATAAGGTATGTAAGGTTACTTTTTCTGTATCCTTCTGCAGCACATAGTGTTCACATTGTCATTGTACTTGTTCCATTCCGAAATGTTCTAAGGTATCTCATTTCAGGTTGTCATCTATTGTTATTCACATATTCCTTATTCATTGATCAGTTGTTATTCATGTGTCACATAATTGTGGACATGGTTTCAAAGTTCCAATAATGATATGGCCACCAATGTATCAATCTCACATAAGCAAATGTATCAATCTCACACAAGTAATAGTATCAATCTCTCACAAGTAAGGCATGAAGTAATATATATATATATATATATATATATATATATATATATGATGGCCCACCGATAAGGTGGATGATTGTTGATATTATATTATGGCCCACCGATAAGGTGGATGATTGTTGATATTTTACACTATATATATCTTATGGCCCACCAATAAGGTGGATGATTGTACTATAGCCCACTGATCAGCTGGATGAATGATATATGTGGCCCACTGGTCAGTTGGATGAATGGTAATGAAGACGAACATAAAAGCAAAGAAAGTAAAGCACTTGAATGAAATTATATTAGTTGAAGGAAGGTATACATGAATGATATTATATGAATGATAATGATATGAATGAATGATCGAAAATGAAAGCAATGAAAGCAAGGTACATGGTTCCACATATACAGAATGGAGGTTTATCCATATTGATTATTTCACTTATACTTGATATTATTGAAGTACTTATGTATCATGCAGTTTCTTACAGCCTTACATACTCAGTACATTCTTCGTACTGACATCCCTTGGGGGACTTACCTTACTTGCTACAGGCACAGGTACTAGTAGACCTCCACAGTAGGTTGCGGGTCATTTGCAGATCTTTGGTGAGCTCCAGTTGATTTGGGGCTTTTCGAGTCATATGTGTACATTTGTTTTGGTATTTTAATGTTGTATAAAGCAATGACTTGTCCTGACTTTAGGTTGGTTATGTATATGCATCTGTTAGAGGCTTTGTAGACATACGTGGTGTGAGATGAATGAAAGAATGTATGTCCATTTTGACTTGGTGGCCCTAGCGGCCAAGTTTCATATATGTATATTTCATATGTTTCCATGACTTCCGCCATTAGCATTTTGTATCTATACATAATGGCAATGTTCCTTGAATAACATGCATATGAGTGTACATGAATGAAGATTGGTTCTCTCGGGCCTTAACGGCTTCGGGTGCCAGTCCGCCCCTTTGGAATTCGAGGCGTGACAAAAGTGGTATCAGAGCAGGTCGTCCTAAGGGTGTCTACAAAGCCGTGTCTGAGTAGAGTCTTGCTTATGGATGTGTTGTGCACCACATTTATAAGTAGGAGGCTATGGGACATTTAGGAGTTGTTTATTTTCTTCATATGTAGATCGTACAATAGAGCCAATGTTATAGGTGGAACCATATCTGACCATTGGAATTGGTTTTATTTGTTATAGTAAAAGGCCGATGACAAGATGAGGTAGGGGCAAAGGTAAGCAATTAGATATGCTTGTTGGAGAAGGAACGAGTAAATCACCACCTGACCAAGCTAGTCAAGGTGGAGCTGACACTGAAATTGCATCATGGTCTTCTTCTACTTTTCCAGCTTCGGAAGAGCCAAGAGGTAGAGAAGTACCCGCAGAACCGCCTATGAATGCCACTGAACAGGATTTAAGAAACGCAGTGCATATGTTGACTCAAATAGTTGCTGCACAAACTCAGGGATAAAATGCTCCAATGACAAGTGAGGATGGCGCGGCTGGAGTAGCTAGTCGGCGGACACAAGATTTTCTGAAATAAGATCCTCCTACATTCACTAGGTCAGATCCAAATACTGACCCACAGGAGTTCGTGGACCAAATTCAAAGGGCTCTAGAGGTTATGCATATGACTGGTATAGAAACAGTGGAACTAGCAGCATATAGATTGAAAGGAGAAGCTATATTGTGGTATGAAGATTGGAAACGATCGAGGGGTATTGGCACAAATCCAGCTAATTGGGAAGAATTTAAAACGGCATTCCTTGATCATTATCTTCCATATGAGGTCCGAGAGGCTCGTGCGAACCAATTTTTAAATCTTCGCCAAGGGAATATGAGTGTCAGAGAGTACAGTCTTCGGTTAAACTCTTTGGCTAGGTATGCTCCGAATGTGGTAGCTACTATGGCCGATAGAGTTCATCGGTACGTGGACATATTGGAGCTATATTTGATGAGGGACTGCACCATTGCTGCTTTGAACAGAGATATGGATATAGCTAGAATACAAGCCTTTGCCAGAAAATGGAGGATCAGAGGCAAATAAGAAGGATACAAGAAGTTGAAGAAGGGTCGTCTAAAAGGGCTAGATCTACGGGACAGGTTATGGCATCCCAAGGAGAATTTAGGCCTCGAATTTTGCCTAGACTGCCTGGACCATCATTATCTTACCCTACAGTAGGTACTCTATCTTAATTTCTAGGGTTTAGAGGCGGTCAAGATGGGCACAGTAGTGGGACTCGGGGTTCACAGACAGTGGGGTATCGAGAACAAGGAAGTATGAGCCAATCGAGGTCTTTTTGTCAGTTGTGCTAGCACTGCGGGAAGTTTTATTAAGGTGAATGTTGGTTTAGAATGAATGTTTGCTTTTGTTGTAGTAAGTCAGGGCACATGATGAGAGAGTACCCACAGAGGGCCACGGTTAGTATGACACGACCTACGGGATCAGCCATTGTGTTTTCATTGTTAGGTGTACAACCTGTTGGTCGTGGCAAAGGTGCTAGCGGAGTAGCTAGTTCTAGTGGAATTCAAAATCGTACCTATGCCTTAGCGGATCGATAGAATTCGGAGGCTTATCCTAATAAAGACACATGTACAGTATTCATATTTTTACATAAGGTACATGCATTAATTGACCCGTATTCTACATTATCATAGGTTACTCCATTGATTGCAAAAAACATTTTGAAAGAACACCAGAACAGAACTACTAGTTACGCTATTCGAAGTCTATACACCAGTTGGAGAATCTATAATAATTCAAAGAGTATATCGTAATTGTATTGTAACTATTTATGGCTATGATACACTGGTTGGCATTGCCGAGCTAAGAAGTTACATTTCCATTTTCCACAAAGAATGTTCTTGAATGAAAGGGTAATATGGGAGCACCGAGAGGTAACTTTATTTCCTATCTTAAGGCAAGGGAAATGATACTCAAAGGAGAACATGTGTCACTTAGTAAGAGGGAAAGATATTGATGTGAAGCCACTAACTCTTCAATCGGTTCCAGTAGTAAATGAAATTCTTAAGGTATAGTAGAGTCTAGTATTGACGTGATTCCAGGCACTCAGCCTATCTCTATTCCTCCGTATAAAATGTCCTAGCAGAGTTACGAGAATCAAAGAAGCACTTAAAAAGACTTGCTGGAAAAGGGGATACATAAGACCTAGTACGTCCCCTTGGAGTGCACCAGTATTATTTGTAAGAAGGAAAGATGGCACGTTGAGAATGTGTATTGACCATCAGTAAATGAATAGGGTGACAATTAAGAATAAGTATCCCCTCCCTAGAATTGAAGATTTAATTGACTAATTCCAGGGTGCCAAATATTTTTCACGGGACATCACCAGGTAAGGGTTAGAAAAAAAAATATATACCCAAGACAGCTTTCCGAACACGGTATGTTTACTATGAATTCCTAGTTATGCCTTTTGGGCTAACCAATGCACCAGCAGTTGTTTGGGATTTGATGAATAGGGTGTTCACACCATTTTTTGATGTATTCGTGACCATGTTTATAGATGACATTCTGGATTATTCAGGATCACAAGAGGACCAAGCTAATCACTTGCGGTAGGTGTTACAAATGATTCGTGATCATAAGGTATATGCAATGCTCTCTAAGTGTGACTTTTGGTTAAAATCTGTAGCATTCTTGGGTCACATGGTATTCAGATGAAGGAATGAGGTTTGATACACAAAATAATAGAAATCGTGAATAATTAACCAAAACCTACGACGCCTATAGAGATTCGTAGTTTTCTTGGGTTGGCAGGCTATTACAGAAAATTTGTTGAAGAGTTTTTCTTCCATTTTAGCACCCTTAACAAGCTAACACACAAGGCAATCAAGTTTTCGTAGAATGATGCATGTGAGAAGAGGTTCCAAGAGATGAAAGATAACTTGACTTCTACACCTGTATTAGTACTTTTCTAAGGCACATACGGGTATGCAGTCTATTGTGATGTTTCAGGAGTCGACTTAGGATGTGTATTGATGCAACACAGTCATGTAATAGCCTATGCCTCAAGATAATTGCGTCCACATGGAAGAAATTATCCCACACATGATCTTGAGTTAGCGGTCGTGATATTTGCTTTAAAAAAAATATGGCACCACTATTTGCATAGGGTCATGAAAATTTGCAGTATATATTTTTTAAGCAAAAGGACTCACACTGAAGACAGTAAAGGTGGCCGGAATTACTAAACGAAGATGATAGTGATATCTTATACCAATCGAAAAAAGCAAACGTGGTAACCGATGCGTTAAGCCAGTTAGACAGCTTAGGGGTTCGTCTTCTTGAAACTCCAGATGAAAGAATTATAGTGTAAAAGGCGGCAGAGTCTTTACTTGTATCTAAGAGAAGGAAAAGCAATATACAAATCCTATTTTAGTTCAATGAAAAAGAAATGTACAATAAAGTTCGACGAAGGTATTTGCACTTACATAAGAGGGGAGGACTTCAATGCCAAGGTAGATTTTGTGTACCGGATATAGATGAGCTAAGGAAATGAATTATGACAGAAGCACATCATTCACGGTATTCTATTCATTTGGGAGCAACCAAAATGTACCATGGTTTGGAAGAGATGTATTGGTGAGGCAATATAAATAAGAAGAACATTGCAGATTTTGTAGCTCATTGTCTGAATTGTCAACAGGTAAAAGTAGAGCATCAGAAACCTGGAGGTTATATACAATACAGGAATCTTCCAGTTTGGAAGAGGGATATGATTAAAATGGGTTTCATCACAAGGTGGCCTCGTATATTTTGAAAATTTGATTACGTGTGCATGATAATTGATAGACTTACCAAGTAGCACACTTTTTACCTGTCAAGACCACTTGTACAACTGGAAATTATGCAAGGTTGTATGTTAAAGAGATAGTGCGATTACATGGGATTCCAATTTCTATTATATCAGACAGATGGGCAAGCAGAACGTACTATTCAAACACTTGAAGATATGCTACGAGCTTATACAGGTGACGGGGTATTTGTGAAAGAGACACCTATTGCCATTCTGTATCAACAAGTGAAGAGGATAAGGAATAAAGAAATATCTTCCGTAAAAGTACTTTGGAGAAATCAACAAGTAGGAGAAATCACATGGAAAGCCGAAGAAATAATGAGGTCAAAGTACCCGTGTTTGTTTTACACGGAAGAAAAAGTTCAAAGTGCGGAAGAAGAGCAATAACAAGTAAGTATGTATAAGCATTATGTGTATATGTATATATGCCAACATAAAGGTGCATTTGCTGTAAATGGAAAGATGTTATTAGCATTCGAGGACGAATGTTTCTAAGGGGGGAAGGATGTAACACCCCGTACATTTTCGACCCTACTTGCTTGGTGATCTAGGGCGTATTTATATGCCTTATTTGAACCATGTTTACCTTAGTTTTGAGAGCACTAAGTGCGTATTTTGTATTGGTTTTGATGGACTATTGATATTGTGCTAATGTCCGCAAAGAAAAGTCGAAGAAAGGAAGAAAATTGCAATTTTGGTGTCAGGCGCGCCCAGGGGCGTGCCGGGCCGCTTTTGACAGAAATTGTTTTGGCACAGGCAGCAGTGGGGCACGCCAGGCAGCGTGGCAGGCCGCTTTTTGCCAAATTTCTTCTCCGACCACTAGTCTCTAAATAGGGCTCTTGAATTATGGTATCATTATTCCATCTTGGTAGGACTACTCTTGGACTATTTTGGCATCCAAATGAGGGTGAATTCTTATTCCTTTTTATTTTTATAATTTTTATCAATTTATGATAAATTAAGCCATGAGTGGCTAGAATCACTTATTCTTAGGGATAAGGCTACGAACATGAATCTCATGAGTTGAATATTGTCTTAACATTTATGAAAGTATTTAAACATGAGATGGATGGTGGATATATATTAATTTTGTTGGGCTAAATTAATTTTGTGACATTGGGTTCAATTGAGGCCCAAATTGAGGCAAAAGGCATGGCCCAAAAGAAGGAAATAATCCATTCTTTCTTTGACCAAGTAAACATGATAATTATTGATCAAAAGTGGCTAAGGATGACTTCAAGGGCCTATATAAAGGCACAAAATTCAGCTTTTAATCCACAAAACACACATGCCATTCTAGACAATTCCAAGATATTTCTTGAGCTCTCAAACCCTAAGCTACTAACTCTTTGGACAAGATCACTCATTTGCAAGCTTGGGTAAGTGTTTATTCTTGTGATTTAATATATTATATGCATGTGATATTGTGTACATCATGATGGTGGTGTCTAAAAGTGTTAAGTAGTGCACTTTTGCTTTTTGCTAAAAAATGTGTCATCTATGTGACTTGAACTTGAAAGGAAACTTGAGGTTTTGATGGAAGTGAATGGTGTGGATGAAATATCAAAATGTATGGTGTGGTTATGTCCTTACCTTGCTTTTTCTATGTATGTGTATAACTTGTGAGATTGTTGTGATGCAACGTATTGAGGTGACTTGATGGAGTAATTGTGATGTTGTGTTGAAGGGAAAGTGTAAAGTATAAACTTGGTGTGAAATAATATTGGCTTATGATGCCTTGGTCAATGTTTGGAATGTTTTGGTATTGTTGGTATGATAATGCCGTGAATGGTGTTGTAAAGGGTGAAATGACGTTATAGGGCAATTATATAACTCATTGTCATTATGCACTTGTAAGGTAGTTAGTTGTTAACATGAGCTCCGTGATGTACTTGTATTGTAGATTAAAATGTAAGGAAGGAGTTGGATTATTGTATCCACATATAGGACTGTGTATTCATATTGGGAAGATAAGGTATGTAAGGTTACTCTTTCCGTATCCTTCTGCAGCACATAGTGTTCACATTGTCATTGTACTTGTTCCATTCCAAAATGTTCTAAGTTATCTCATTTCAGGTTGTCATCTATTGTTATTCACATGTTCCTTTTTCATTGATCAATTGTTATTCATGTGTCACAGAATTGTGGACATGGTTCCAAAGTTCCAATAATGTTATGTTCCAAAGTTCCAATAATGATATGGCCACCAATGTCTCAATCTCACACAAGCAAATGTATCAATCCCACACAAGTAAAGGTATCAATCTCTCACAAGTAAGGAATGAAGTAATATATATATATATATATATATATATTTGATGGCCTACCGATAAGGTGGATGATTGTTGATATTATATTGTGGCCCACCGATAAGGTGGATTATTGTTGATAGTTTACACTATATATATATATATATATCTTATGGCTCACTGATAAGGTGGATGATTGTACTATAGCCCACTGATCAGCTGGATGAATGATATATGTGGCCCACTGGTCAGCTGGATGAATGGTAATGAAGACAAACATAAAAGCTAAGAAAGTAAAACACTTGAATGAAAATATATCACTTGAAGGAAGGTATACATGAATGATAATGATATGAATGAATGATCGAAAATGAAAGCAATGAAAGCAAGCTACATGGTTCCACATATACAGAATGGAGGTTTATCCATATTGATTATTTCACTTGTACTTGATACCATTGAAGTACTTATGTATCATGCAGTTTCTTACAGCCTTATATACTCAGTACATTCTTCGTACTGACGTCCCTTGGGGGGCTTACCTTACTTGTTGCAGGCACAGGTACTAGTAGGCCTCCACAGTAGGTTGCGGGTCATTTGCAGATCTTTGGTGAGCTCCAGTTGGTTTGATGCTTTTCGAGTCATATGTGTACATTTTTTTTGGTATTTTAATATTGTATAAAGCGGGGACTTGTCCCGAATTTAGGTTGGTTATGTATATGCATCCGTTAGAGGCTTTGTAGACGTACGTGGTGTGAGATGAATGAAAGACTGTATGTCCATTTTGACTTGGTGGCCCTAACGGCCAAGTTTCATAAATATATATCACATGTTTCCATGACTTCCACCATTAGCATCTTGCATCTATACATGATGGCGATGTTCCTTGACTGACATGCATATGACTGTACATGAATAAAGATTGGTTCTCTCGGGCCTTAACGACTTTGGGTGCCAGTCCGCCCCATTGGAATTTGAGGCGTGACACTTGGTATTAGTCTAGTGTTGTATACTCAGTTTTTCCTGTGCTTTGTTTATGGTTCAGTCGAGTTAAAGTTGATCTAATTGGGAGAATTTAGAAAAATCCTCATTACGATACTTGTTCAATTGACTGTGTCTTCATGGAGTGTGTTCTCTTGATGATATGCACGTATGGATATTCGTTTCCATGGATTGAGTATTGGTTTGACCAAATCCATGCTGAAGTTGTGTTTTTTCGAGTTAGGGTAAATGGGTGATTTTGGAAATTCCCATTTTGACTTTTACCCAGCCTAATATGGCTTGGTAGATTGCTTCTACTCAGATGTATGTTCTTGGCTACCAGTTGTTGACTACCAAAGCGGGCATCTTTGGGAGTGAGTATTTGTTGCCATAGATTGGCTATTGGATTTGGTCAGATGTCAGTTGGATTGTATAGTCTGAGTTATTTGAGTTCTGGCTCTCACTAGTATTGTTTACAGCCTTGGCGAGTTCTTAGTTATGCCCTCTAGCATTTATGGAGTTGATTGCTTGCCTCTTTAGCTGGTATTTTCCCTCCGTTGTGATTATGTCCTTCGACGACATTTCAGCTTCAGCTCTTATGGAGATTATTGGTCATGTGCTTGATTTTCTGGTAGCGAGGTTGATTTGGGCAATTAGTCTTTGTAAGGACTTATTTGCCCCAGTTATAATTTTGACCTTTCTGGATAACGGATTGGGAGTCATGATAGATTTTGGTTTGTGGATGCCTATTCGTCAATAGGATCAATTTGGATAGTTGAGATCGAGTAGTTTAGCTCCAATATCGAGATTTTAGCTTGGGATTACATGACTTGGTTGCATCCCCATTTTGAGGTTTTGCTTTAGTTAGGCATTCATTTATAGGCTGGCTAAGCCTACTATTTACCTTTTGAGTCGGTTCTTTTCAGTCCAGATAGTCCATTCTTGGTAGATGCTCAGAAGATGGTCCATCGGTATATGGTATCGATTTCTATTGCTTATGACCTTGGGTTCTCAATTTTGGTTAGAATTATGGATTTTCTCCTTGGTGGAAGAAGTGCACTTAAGTTGGGTTTAGCATGGCTTCATCCACGGTTGGTGGGACGTCTTGAAGCAGATCATTCAGTTTCATGAGATTGGTACTTTGGACTCTTGAATTTCAGTTTCGAGGGTCATCCAGACCAATTGAAGCTTTGGCTTAAGAGTGCAGACTTTGGTCACCTCTATTGTGTGTCCTGGTAGCACCTTATGGGCTTATTCTTGCGCTTGCCATCATGGATTTTTGGTAAGTCTTCAACCTTTCGAGGACGGTGTGTTGAGATTGCGCATACAGGACTCAGATGACATTTTGCATGATTTGGAGTTGATAGCAGGTTTGGAAAGGCAAAACGAAGGTTAAGTTTGGATGTTGGAATTGTAGCATGATTCTGGCCTTGGATTGCCTTTAGCCTGGCTGATTTTCTGCTTGATTGCGCTTGTATTGGCATGTTGTCTAGGTGTTGTACACGTGTTGTGTTGTTGGGTTGATATGCTTCAGTCGTATTCAGTTCAGTTGGAGTCCAGTCGATCGCTGAATTTGGGTTTGTGGCTATTTGGAAAAGTGAAGTAAGGATGTGAAGTAAAATGGGATACCTTTGGTGAAATCCCTTAAAAGCGTTGTCTCTTCTTGGAGGTTATCTGGGAGCCATGCTTGGGGCATGCGAACCCAGTACCTCGTCCCTTCGAGCTTTTGGGTTCTTATTATCCATTGACTTTTGCGGACGAAAGTCCTTTTAGTAGTGGATATTGTAATGACCCTCTAGGTCATTTTTTTTTACTTCCATGCATTCCGGCATTTAGAGCCTTCCCACAGTGGCTACAAGTCATTTATAACTTGTCGGAACTGTCGGTTCGATTATCGGACAGTTCGTTTGGGTTTTAGACTCATTTTTCTATTTTGAAGCTTTCGCTATTAAGGATTTGGTTTCCGATCAAACCTTCTAGTAAACTATAATACCCTGCATCCTACGCGTATTAGTTCTAGTTATATGTCACTTGATATAGCCTTATAGTATGGGTAATGGACTTGGTTTCCTATATGACTAGCGACGGTAAGATGGGTTGGAAGGAACTGCCCGTACACTTTAATGTGACACGACTAAGTTAACGTCGATGCAACTATTTAAACTTGGGATCGTGAGTAGGTATTTGAATCTAAAGTTTAAAGTGACCAAGTGTACACAAACTGTAAGTTAAATTAAAGGGATTAAGAACTGGAAATGGAATTAACTATTGAGGTGCTTGCTTGACTTAATTAAGCTAGTAGGTGAATCACCTACTTGAGATATATGGACCAAGTTAATGGACCCAAGGTTATGGATCAAATTAAGGCCTATATTAATGGACTCTTTTAAGTCCCAAACTAAGTAAAATAAAAGGAGAAGAGAATGGGCAGCCCAACCCCAAAAATCTTTCTCGAAAGCCCAATAAGTTAAAGGCCCAATTTAGACAATATAAAGCAAGTAGGTGCATCACCTACTTTGAACTTTGAGCAGCTTGAACTCCCTAAGTAGGTGCATCACCTACTTGGATCAATTTGTGGCTGAAAATGGACCTAAAAGAGGAGGTTCTAGAGAGCCTATTTAAGGGTCAATTTGACACATTTTAACTCATAATAATTCAGCAAAATAACAAGAATTCTCTCAAAGATAATAAGCTATCTCTCTCCCTTTAAGTAGTAGCCACAAAATTCCTCTAGGGTTCTTGGTATAGTTGCCTCTTTGAAGCCAAGGTAAGTAGTGATTAACTTATAGATTTAGTTTAATTAAACCATGAGAAGGTGATGGAAATCAGATTTTTCATGTTTGAAGTGTAGAACAGCCCTCCAAGTTTGGCAGTCCACCTTTATCTAATTTCTACAAGGTTTCTCCTCTTTATGGTTCTAGTGAAAAGAAGTTCAAGTTCTTGTGGTAGTTGAGAGTATAAGGATTTCCACCAATAAAAAGGTAGGCTACTGCACATTTTATTACTCCTCCTTGTATATAAATTTAAGTGGAAAATTGTGGATGTGTTGCTAAGAACTTAGAGATGGTGAGTGCAATATTGTGTTGCTAGGATGAAGAATATTTGGGGTTGTTTTAGAGATTGTTTATGTGTATATATGTTGGGACAGCGTGGTTGGTCTTAAAAAAGGATGTGAGTTGTTGATATTGACATATAAAAGGAGGTGTAATGATACACCACTTAATTAGATGTTGTATGAGCTTGCTGCCTATCATACTTTGTGGACTGTTTTGTACATGTTATGAAGCCAAAGGAGTCTTCAGAAACTTATATGAATCCGTATGTTGTACAAATGTAATTAGAGGAGAAGGGGTTGAAAGAACACCCTTGATTTGGTGAATTATGGGCTTGCTGCCCGGCTACTGTTTTGAGTGAAGTTGAATAGCCCAAATTTTTTAATTAATTACTAATACTAGTTTTACCACGTACTTCATTGTAGATAAGTAATCTGAAAGGAAGGAGGTTAATTCAGGGTAATACCAGATTTATACAAGGTATGTAAGGCTACTCTATTTCGTATTCTTTGGCATAAAATCCAACACTTGTGTTACAAAGTGAGCTTCCAAAGTTCTCCCATGGCAAATGATACATAGTGGCAGCGTATGATCTCCCATGTAGATAACGATCTTTCTCCCATTCCCTAATGTGTTAAAATACCTCAATATATGCTTATTACCTAGTCTGCATGTCTACATTCAATAGCAAGTTTCATTAGTTCTCCTTTTAGTCAAATAAGGTCCATGTGTTATTTCAGCTCCTAGGCATTTCATTTATGTACAAACTTCTCCCTATCTCATTGTTATTGCATCAAGTGTTTATTCATGCATATTTTATTGGTGGACTATTATCCCAGAGCTCAATTATGTCATGACCACCAAAGTAACAATCTCAAAGGTAATAAACTAAGAAACGCAAATTTGGTTATGTACGGATGGCAGCTTAGGGGCGTAAGCCTAGCATGGGCCGATCCCTATCTCTTTACATGTGGGTGGAAGCTCAGGGACGCAAGCCTAGCATGGGCCGATCCCAACATGGATATTTACCACTGATCAGTTGGTTATTTGTATCACATGGCTTACGAAGATTATAAGGTAAAGTAAAGAAAGGAATGTAATGTACACGATCCCACAAGTATAAGTAAAGGTGGTATATTAGCACTATTTATATGCTTGTACCTGATTTCATTTGAGCTCTTGTGTTATGTATAACTACTTTCAGCCTTACATATTCAGTACATTCTCTTGTACTGACGTCCCTTACGGGGGACCTGCATTTCATGTTGCAGGCACAGGAGCTAGTAGACCCCTCCAGTAGGAGCACAGGACATACAGCGGATATTGGTGAGCTCCAGGTTGATTTGGGGCTTTCTGAGTCTGTTATTGTAACACCCCGTACATTTCCTACCCTACTTGCCAACTTTGAACCATGTTTACCTTAGTTTTGAGAGCAATAAGTACGTATTTTGTATTGCTTTGATGGGGTATTTGATAGTGTGCTAATGTTAGCAAAGAAACGACGAAGAAAGGAAGAAAATCAAAATTTTAGTGCTGGGCGCGCCAGGCGGCGTGCCGGGTCGCTTTTGGCCAAAATTTTTATGGCCTGGACAGCAAAGGGGCGCGCCAGGCGGCATACCAGGCCGTTCATGCTCCCCTTTTCAAGAGTTGAAATTCAGCTAAGTCCCAGGCCCCCAGGGGCTTGTCGGGGTGCTTTTTGCCAAATTTCTTCTCCAATTATTAGTCTTTAAAGAGGACTCTTGGGTTATGGTATCATTATTCCATCGTAGTAGGACTACTCTTGAGTGAGTTTGGCATCCAAGTTGGGGTTAATTCGTCGTCATAATTATTTTATCAAATTATGTTAAATTAAGCCATGAGTGGCTCAAATCGCTTATTCGTGGGATTCAGACTACCAACATGAATCTCGTGAGTTGAATATTGTCGTAACATTTATGGAATTATTTAAACCTGAGATAGTTGGTGGATCATACATTGAATTTGGTGGGCTAAGTTAACATGTGTTAATGGGCTCAATTTGAGCCCCAAAATGAAGCCAAAATGCATGGGCCAAATGGAAATGATCCATTCTACCATTGACCAAGTAAGCATAGCAATTAATGTTTGGATAAGGATGACTTGAGGGGCTATATAAGACAAGTAAAAATCAGATTTTTATTGACATAAACACACATGCCATTCTAGACATTTCCAAGATTTTCCTTTTAGCTCTCAAAACCCTAAGTCATCTCTTTGGACAAGATCATCATTTTTCAAGCTTGGGTAAGTGTTTATTCTTGTGATTTAATATACTATATACATGAGAAATTGTGTATATCATGATGGTGGTGTCTAAAAGTGTTGAGTAGCGCACTTTTGTTTATTTTTTGCCAAAAGATGTGTCATCCTTGTGATTTGAACTTGAAAGGAGACGAGGTTTTGATGGAAGTGCATGGTGTGGATGAAATATCAAAATGTATGGTGTGGTAATGTCCTTAACTTGCTTCGATGTATGTGTACAACTTGTGAGGTTGTTGTGATACAATGTATTGAGGTGACTTGATGGAGTAATTGTGATGTTGTGTTGAAGAGGAAGTGTAAAGTATAAACTTGGTATGAAATGCTATTGGTTTATGATGCCTTGGTCAATGTGTGGAATGTTGTGGTATTTTTGGTGTGAAAATGTCATGAATGGTATTGTAAAGGGTGAAATGACGTTATAGGGCAATCATGTAACTCATTGTCGTCTTATGCACTTGTAAGTAGTTATTAACGTGAGCTCCGTTATGTATTTGTGTTGTAGAGTGAAATGTAAGGAAGGAGCTGGATTATTGTATTCACATATAGGACTGTATATTCATATTGGGAGGATAAGGTATGTAAGGTTACTCTTTCCGTATCCTTCTGCAGCACATAGTGTTCACATTGACATTGTACTTATTTCATTCCAAAATGTTCTAAGGTATCCCATTTCCGGTTATCAATTATTGTTAATCACATGTTCCTTATTCATTAATCAATTGTGATTCACATGTCTCATGTTCATTGACTAATATTTCAAAGTTCCAATGATGTACAATCACCAATGTATCAATCTCATAGAAGTAAAGAAATGAAGTAATGTATAATTGTTTGAATATCATGGGTGGTATCCCAGGGGTTAAAATACCTAGCATGGGTCGATCCCAATATCACAGTAACATCCCAGGGGCGACAGAAGAGACTAGCATGGGTTATCACAGTAATATCCCAGGGGCGACAGAAGAGCCTAGCATGAGTTATCACAGTAATATCCCAGGGGCGACAGAAAAGCCTAGCATGGGTTAATCTCATCCCAGGGGCGACAGAAAAGCCTAGCATGGGTTAATCTCATCCCAAGGGCGACAGAAAATCCTATCATGGGTAGAACGATAAACATGAATAAGCGCATAGGCAAAAGAAGTAAAGAATGTAATGTACATGGTTCCACATATGCAGACCGATGGTTTATCTGTACTGACTATGCTCCTATATTTGATTCCATGGAAGTGCTTATATATCATGCAGTTTCATATAGCTTTACATACTCAGTACATTCTTCGTACTGACGTCCTTTGGGGGACTTACCTTACTTGCTGCAGGCACAGGTGCTAGTAGACCTCCACAATAGGTTGCAGATAATTTGTCGATCTTTGGTGAGCTCCAGATGGTTCGGGGCTTTTCAAGTCACATGTGTACATTTGTTTTGGTATTGTAACTTTGTATAAAGTGGGGACTTGTCCCGACTGTAGGTTGGTTATGTACATGTATCTGTTAGAGACTTTGTAGACGTATGTGGGAATATGAATGTAAGGGATGTATGTCCATTTTGACTTGATGGCCCTAACGGCCAAGTTTCGTATATAGCATATGTTTCCATGACTTTCGCATAGTTGCATGAGATATAATGATGTTCATACAGATACATGCATATGAATATACATGATCAAAGTTTGGTTCTTTCAGGCCTCAACGGTTTCCGGTGCCAGTCTACCCCGTTGGAATTTGGGGCGTGACAAAAGTGGTATCAGAGAAGGTCGTCCTAAGGGTGTCTACAAAGCCGTGTCTAAGTAGAGTCTTGCTTATAAATGTTTAGTGCACCACATTTACAAGTAGGAGGCTACGGGACATTTAGGAGTTGTTCCTTTTCTTCATATCTAGATCGTGCAATAGAGCCAATGTTGTAAGTGGAATCGTATCTGACCATTGGAATTGGTTTCCTTTGTTATAATAAAATGTCAATGACAAGACGAGGTAGGGGCAAAGGTAAGCAGGTAGCTATGCTTGCTGGAGAAGGAACGAGTAAATCACCACCTGACAAACCTAGTCAAGGTGGAGCTGACACTGAAATTGCATCGCGGTCTTCTTCTACTTTTCCATCTCCGGAAGAGCCAAGAGGTAGAGAAGTACCCGCAGAACCGCCTATGAATGCCACCGAATAGGATTTAAGAAATGCAATGCATATGTTGACTTAGATAGTTGCTGCAGAAACTCAGGGTTGAGCTGGTCCAAGGACAAGTGAGGATGACGAGGCTAGAGTAGCTAGTCGGCAGAAACAGGATTTTCTGAAGTTAGACCCTCCCATATTCACGGGTTCAGATTCGAAAGCAGATTGTAATACCCCGTACCTTCCCAACCCTACTTGACGACATTGAACAATGTTTACTTAGATGTCGAAATCCACAAGTATGTATTTGGTAATGTTATTGATGAGATAATGGAATTTGGCCCTCGTACATATGATTAAACCTTCATAAGAGGTGTTTTGTGAGTTCGTGGAGTAATTGGGTAATACCCCGTACACATTCTAACCTCATTTGGTGACTTTGGACTCATGTTTACTTGATGATTAAGATCACTAAGTAAGTATTTTGTAGTGTTTTGATAAGATATTGTACGATATGCAAGTGTTGGAAAACTTGCCGAAAAATTCAGCAAGATATGAAAACTTGAGCCACTCCCTGTTTCAGGGGGTGTGGCGCAAGAACCTGATTCATAGGGCAAGGAAAACTTGCGCCACTGCCTTGCTTTGCAGCAGTGGCGCAAGGCACAAAGATTTTTGCCTTCCCGGGCTCGTTTCGCAACGCAATTCTACGACGATTCTTGGATGGTTTATTTTGGTTCTTTGGAGTTATTTGAGCATTGTTAAAGCTTCAATACACTCCTACATACTCCTACATGATCAAATCTTGAAACATAAATAGTTATCCAAAATGTCTAATGAAGCCATGGGCGACTAGAATTCCTATATTTGCGATCGAGACAACGAATGTGAATTTCGTAAGAGAATATTGTCGTGAAATTATGGAATTATTTAAACATGAGATATATGGTGAATTATACATTGATGTTAGTGTATTAAGATGATATGGGTTATTGGGCCTTATTTGAGACCAAAATGAACAAAACATGAAAGGCCCAATGGGTCAAAATGACCCATTCTTGCTTTGACTTGTCAATGATGGAAATTAATGGCTAAGGATGACTTTAAGAGGTTATATAAGTAATTCATTAGCTACACACATCACATTCTCTCATTTTCTAAAGTTTTCAAGATAACTCTTTTAGCTCTTCAAACCCTAAGGCATTTTTGGACAAGATCATCATCTTCCAAGCTTGGGTAAGTGATTATTCTTGTACTTTAACATATTATGAGCATGAGAAATTATGTAGGTCATTTTGGTTATGCTTGGAAGTGTTGTACTTGGCACTTTTGGTTTTGTTAAAAAGATGTGTTATCCATGGGATTGTAACTTGAATTATGACTTGTGGTTTTGATGAAAGAGTATGGTATGGATAAAATATCAACATGTATGGTGTTATTATGGTCCTAAACTTTTTATTTTTCTATAAGAGTAAATTATGGAATTTTGGCCGATTTGTTGTTGTGAGGTGTATTGAAGCAATTTAATGGGATAATTGTGATATGGTGTTTGTGAGAAAGTGTAAAGGAGAAACTTTGTGGTGAAATGCTATTGGTAGGTGATGGTGTGGTCAATGTATAAAATGTTATGGTATTGTTGCATAAAAATGGCCATGAGTGGCATTGTAAAGGGTGAATAGGGAACTCATGTAACTTATGGTTGTCTTATACACTTGAAATGTCGCTTATTGGTCAATGTATGGAATATTGGGGGATTTTGGGAATAATGATTTCATAAATGGTATGGTCAAAGGGGAAATGACATGTTAAAGCTAAACATGTGACTTATTGTTATTTTATGCCATTGTAAGGTAATTGGTGGTTAATGTTGGTTTCGTTATGAACTTGTGTTGTAGAGCAAAACACAAGAACGGAGCGGGACTATTGTATGCGCGTCTAAGATTGTGTATTTGTATTAAGAATACAAGGTATGTAAGGTTATTCTTCTATATCCTTCTGTAGCATGTGGTGTTCACATTGTCATTTGATTCCGAAGTGCTCTAAGGTATCCCGTATTCGGTAGTTGGCTAATGTTACTCACATGTTTCCTACTCATTGGTCAATGGTGAATCATATGACTCATACCCTTTGGTTGACTCGTGTTCATTGGATAACATGTCAAAAGTTCCAAATGTTCTAAGGTATTGTATCTCCGGTTGGTAAATAGTTGATATCCACATGTGTCTTATTTAGTGCTCATTGTCCTAAGGTTTCAAAAGTGTTCTATTCCAAAGGGGTTCTATAGTATTCCAACTAAGGTTGATATATATTGTTATTCATATGTGTTTTCCTCTTAGACGAATTATGACCCACTTAGTTCTTATTTATGGACGGAAGTTCTTCAGTTGTCATATGTTGTAAAGCCTAAGAGAGCTACCTCAATAAGAGTAGTGAGGTAAAGAGGACTTGTTGAGTTTGAATAGCATTATTCCAATCATGTCATGAACCAAAGTTCCAATAGAGTTATACACATGTCTCATATTCATGATTAATGTTCAAAAAGCCCAATAAGGTTATGTTCCACGGTTCCCATGGTGGTTATACTCATGTCCCTTGTTCATGGATGATGGTCTAATGGTTTCAATGGTGTTATGTTTCTAATTATGTTTATTCACATATTTCTCACCCATTGGTTAATGATCCAAAGCTTCAAGGAAAGTTGTCATAAATTTGAAATCCCTAAATTAGAGAACTATTTCAAGAGAATAATAACATAAGAGAATCTATTTAATCTTGGATGGTATTTTCCAATCATTTCTTGTTCCAAAGTCCGATAGTATGATGATTAGCCTTGTACCAATCTTTCATAAGTAAAAGTACCCATCTCATAAGAGTAATAAGAGAGGCGATGTGCAAGTTAGTAGAATTATTCCTCATAATTGAAGATGTGAATCTCATGAAGTGAAGTAAAGTGAGATGTGTATATAAGTGTGAGCTTTAGTGTCATGATCTCTAATGTATCACTCTCATAGCTATGTCAAGGACATAAGATTGTGAAGAAGTAATGCACAAATGGTTACCTTATGTTATGTTTCATTGAGAATGGATAACTATCTAAAGGGTATAAGTTCAAGATGGGGTAATCCCAATATTATGCTATGTTAGTTATTATAGCCCACCAAAGGTGGATGTCCGGTATTATATTTATATATGATAGTCCACCAAAGGTGGATGTCCAGTATTATATTTATATATGATAGCCCACCAAAGGTGGATGTCCGGTATGATATTTATATATGATAGCCCACCCAAGGTGGATGTACGGTATTATATTTATATATGATAGCCCACCAAAGGTGGATGTCCGGTATTATATTTATATATGATGTCCCACCAAAGGTGGATGTCCGGTATTATGTTCATATTATAGCCCACCAAAGGTGGAGGCCTGGTACTAACTAGTTGAGTGAACAATAATAAAGAGAGTTGTAAAAGAGATGAGACTATATTCCTTGCATAAATATAAAGTTTATGATAATGATGAAGATGATGGGATTGAATGACCGAGTAATGAAATAATAGAAGTAATGAACATGGTTCCATAGTCAGGACGAAGGTATATCCATATTGATTATTCTCTTACGCTTAAATTTCTTGGAAGTACTTATGTGCTATTATATTTTCATATGGCCTTACATACTCAGTACTTTATTCGTACTGACCCCTCTTGGGGGACTTACCTTACATGCTGCAGGCACAGGTGTTAGTTGGTCTCCGCAGTAGGTGATGAGATACCCGTAGATTGTTGGTGAGCTCCAGTTGCTTCGGGGCTTCCCAAGTCATCTGTGTATATTAGATTTTGGCATTTTGTAAATATTGTATAGACATGGTCATGTATCTATTCGAGGCTTTGTCGACATAGTAAAAGATGTACGTTTATTTTGACGCAATGGCCCTAACGGCCAAGTTTCATATATTGCACATATTGCCATGACTTCCGCCATTGATATTGAATTACATGAGATAAAATAATATCCATACGTAAACATGCATACGAGAGTACATAAGCAAAGATTGGTTCTCTCAGGTTTTATCTGCTCCGGGTGCCAGTCCGGCCTGAATGGGATTTGGGTCATGACATAGATCCACAGGACTTTGTGGACCAAATTCAAAGGGCTCTAGATGTTATGCACATGACTGATGTAGAAAAAGTTGAACTTGCGGCTTATAGATTGAAAGGTAAAGTTATAATATGGTATAAAGACTGGAAAAGATCGAGGGGTATTGATGTACTTCCAATTGGTTGGGAGGAATTCAAAACGGCCTTTCTTGATCACTACCTCCCATATGAGATCCGGGAGGCACGTGCAGACCAGTTTCTAAATCTTTGTCAAGGTAATATGAGTGTCATAGAATACAGTCAGCAGTTTAATTCTTTAACTCGATCGATCCGAATGTAGTAGCCACAATGACAGACAGAGTCCATCGATATGTGGACATATTGGAGCCATATTTTGTAAGGGACTGCAATATTTCTTCTTTGAATAGGGATATGGATATAGCTAGAATTTAGGCTTTCGCACAGAAGATGGAGGACAAAAAGCAAAGAAGAAGGGTACACGAATTTAAACGAGGGCCGTCAAAGAGGGCTAGACCTATGGGACAGTCTATGGTGTCCCAAGGAGAATCTAGGCCTCGGATTTTTCCTAGACCGCCTAGACCATCATTTTCTTCCCCTACAGCAGGTACTTCATCCCAATTCTGGGGATTTAGAGGCAGTCATTTTGGGCAGAGTAGTGGGCTTCAAAGTTCACAGACAGCAGGATTTTCTCGTCCTCCATGTCAGCGCTGTGGAAGGTATCATTTAGGTGAATGTCGGTTGGGGACAAATGTTTGTTTTCGGTGTGGTACGACGGGGCACATAATGAGAGAATGCCCACAAAGGGGCCCGGGTACTATAGCACGACCTATGGGATAAACCGTTGCATCATCATCATCGGTTATTTTCGTAGGTCGAGGTGTGCAGCCTGTTGGTCGTGGTAGAGGTGCTAGAGGAGCTGCTAGTTCTAGTGGAGCCCAAAATCGCACCTATGCTTTAGTGGACCAGCAGAATTCAGAGGCTTCTCCTGATGTAGTTACAGGTACATTATCCATATTTTCATATAATGTATATGCATTGATTGACCCGGGTTCTACATTATCATATGTTACTCCGGTGATTGCTGCGAAATTTGAAAGAACACCAAAATTATTAATTAAGTCAATTGAAGTATCTACACCAGTTGGTGAACCTATTATTGTAAAAAGAGTATATCGTAATTGTGTGATAACTGTGTGTGGTCATGATACACTGGCTGATCTTATTGAACTAGAAATGGTGGATTTTGATGTTATAATGGGTATGGATTGGTTGGCCTCTTATTATGCCACAATGGATTGTCGAGCTAAGAAAGTACATTTTTATTTTTTTCACAAACGAATGTTCTAGAATGGATAGATAATGTGGGGGCACCGAGAGGTAAATTTATTTCCTACCCTAAGGCAAGGAAAATGATAGCCAAGGGGTATATATGTCACTTAGTGAGGGTGAAAGATACTGGCGTGGAACCACCAACTCCTCAATCGGTTCCAGTGGTTAATGAATTCCTCGATGTATTTCTTGATAATCTCACAGGCTTACCTCCAGAACGAGAAGTAGAGTTTGGTATTGATGTGATTCCAGGCACTCAGCCTATCTCTATTCCTCCGTATAGAATAGCTCCAGTAGAATTGCGAGAATTAAAGAAGCAATTAAAAGATTTGCTGGACAAGGGATTCATAAGGCCTAGTATGTCCCCGTGGGGTACACCAGTATTATTTGTACGAAAGAAAGATGGTACATTAAGAATGTGTATTGACTATCGGCAATTGAATAAGGTAACGATCAAGAACAAATATCCCCTCCCCAAAATTGATGATTTGTTTGATCAGTTACAGGGTTCCAAATGTTTTTCAAAGATTGACTTGAGATCGGGTTACCATCAAGTCAGAGTTAGAGAAAAAGATATACCCAAGACAACTTTCCGAACACGGTATGGCCATTATGAATTTTTAGTTATGTCGTTTGGACTAACAAATGCACCAGCTGTTTTCATGGATTTGATGAATAGGGTGTTTAAGCCATTTCTAGATGTGTTCGTGATGGTGTTTATAGATGACATTCTGGTTTATTCAAGATCACAAGAGGACCATGCTAATCACTTACGGCAGGTGTTACAGATCCTTCGTGAGCGCAAGTTGTATGAAAAGTTCTCTAAATGTGAATTTTGGTTGAAATCTGTAGCATTCTTGGGTCACATTATGTTAGATAAAGGAATTCAGGTTGATATGCAAAAGATTGAAGCGGTGAAAAATTGGCCAAGGCCTACGACGCCCACGAAAATTCATAGCTTTCTTGGGTTGGCAGGTTATTATCAGAGATTTTTTAAAGGATTTTCTTCCATTGTTGCACCTTTAATGAAGCTAACACACAAGGAAATCAAGTTTCAGTGGAATGATGCATGTGAGAAAAGTTTCCAAAAGTTGAAAGATAAATTAACTTCCACACCCGTATTAGTACTTCTAGAAGGCACAGAAGGGTATGCAGTATATTGTGATGCGTCTGGAGCTATCCTAGGATGTGTATTGATGCAGCACGGTAATGTAATAGCCTATGCCTCACGACAGTTGCAGCCACATGAGAGAAATTATCCTACGCATGATCTTGAGTTAGCAGCCGTGGTATTTGCTTTAAAGATATGGCGCCATTATTTGTATAGTGTTCATGTTGACATCTATACTGACCACAAGAGTTTGCAATATATCTTTAAGCAGAAAGACTTGAATCTGAGGTAGCGGAGGTGGCTGGAACTTTTAAAAGACTATGATATTGATATTTTATATCATCCAGGAAAAGCATATGTTGTAACCGATGCATTGAGCCGCAAGGCAATAGGAAGCACTAGTGGCCAGTTGATGGAAAAGCAAGATATAGTCAAGGATCTACACCAACTAGCCAGCTTGGGAGTTCGTCTTCTTGAATCTCCAGATGAAGGGGTTATCGTGCAAAATGCAGCAGAATCTTCATTAGTAGCTGAGGTGAAAGAGAAGCAGCATGCAGATCCTATGTTATTTCAACTGAAAGAAAACGTACAATAGGGTCTGACAAAGGCATTTGATCTTACGCAAGAGGGAGTACTGCAATGCCAAGGTAGATTATGTGTACTAGATATAGATGAGCTGAGGAGACGAATTATGACAGAGATGCATCATTCACGATATTCTATTCATCCGGGAGCTACTAATATGTACCATGATTTGAAAGAAATATATTGGTGGGGAAACATGAAGAATAACATTGCAGAATTTATAGCTCTCAATGACCGAATTATCAACAAGTAAAAATAGAGCATCAGAAACCTTGAGGTTATATGCAATGTATCAATCTTTCAGTCTGGAAATGGGACATGATTAACATGGATTTCATCACAGGTTTTCCTCGTACACCACAGAAATTTGATTCCATATGGGTAATAGTTGACAGGCTTACCAATTCAGCACATTTCCTACCAGTCAAGACCACCTATACAGCGAAAGATTATGCAAGATTGTATGTTAAAGAGATAGTGTGATTACATGGGATTCCAATATCCATTATATCAGACAGGGGAGCACAATTTACTGCACATTTTTGGAGATCTTTTCAGAGGAGCTTGGGTACACAAGTGAATTTGAGTACGGCTTTTCATCCTCAAACAGATGGACAAGCCGAACGTACTATCCAAACACTTGAAGATATGCTACGAGCTTGCACATTGGACTTTAAAGGTAGTTGGGATGATCATCTACCCCTTATTGAATTTGCTTACAATAATAGCTATCATTCAAGTATCAAAATGGCACCTTATGAAGCTTTATATGGAAGAAAGTGTAGATCACCAATTGGATGGTTTGAAGCGGGTGAAACTGCTTTACTTGGGCCAGATCTTGCTCATCAAGCTATGGAGAAAGTTAAAGTAATCAAACAGCGGCTACAAATGGCCTAAAGTCGACACAAGTCATATGCTGATATTAGAAGAAGAGGGCTCGAATTTTCCATAGGTGATTGGGTATTCTTGAAGGTGTCACCGATGAAAGGGGTGATGAGATTTGGAAAGAAAGGGAAATTGAGTCCACATTATATAGGACCATAAGAAATTGTCCGAAGATTTAGGCAAGTTGTGTATGAATTAGCATTACCCCAAGAACTCTCCACAGTTCATCCAGTGTTTCATGTTTCGATGCTACGAAAGTGCATAGGAGATCCATCTTGTATTGCTCCCATTGATAATGTCCAAGTTACGGAGGATCTCACCTATGAAGAGATACCTATTGTTATTCTGGATAGACAAGTGAAGAGATTAAGAAATAAATACATAGCTTCCGTAAAGGTACTTTGGAGAAATCAACAAGTAGAAGAGATCACGTGGGAAGCTGAAGAAATGATGAAGTCAAAGTACCCGTATTTGTTTCACACGGAATAAAAAATTCAAAGTACGGAAGTGGAGCAATAACAAGTAAGTATCTATAAGTATTATGTGTATATGTATATATTCTAACATAAAGATGCATTTGTTGTACTTGAGAAGATGTTATTAACATTCGAGGACGAATGTTTCTAAGGATGTAACACCCCGTACATTTCCGACCCTACTTGCCAACTTTAAACCATGTTTACCTTAATTTTGAGAGAAATAAGTACATATTTTGTATTGCTTTGATGGGTTATTTGATAGTGTGCTAATGTTTGCAAAGAAATGTCGAAGAAAGGAAGAAAATCAAAATTTTGGTGCCGGGCGCGCCAAGCGGCATGCCGGACCGCTTTTGGCCAAAATTTTTATGGCCTGGACAGCAAAAGGGCGCGCCAGGTGGCGTACCAGGCCACTCAGGCTCCCCTTTTCAAGAGCTGAAATTCAGCTAAGTCCCAGGCGCGCCCAGGGGCGTGTCGGGGTGCTTTTTGCCAAATTTCTTCTCCAATTATTAGTCTATAAAGAGGACTCTTGGGTTATGGTATCATTATTCCATCATAGTAGGACTACTCTTGAGCGAGTTTGGAATCCAAGTTGGGGTTAATTCGTTGTCATAATTATTTTATCAAATTATGTTAAATTAAGCCATGAGTGGCTCAAATCGCTTATTCGTGGGATTAAGACTACCAACATGAATCTCGTGAGTTGAATATTGTCGTAACATTTATGGAATTATTTAAACATGAGATAGTTGGTGGATCATACATTGAATTTGGTGGGCTAAGTTAACATGTGTTAATGGGCTCAATTTGAGCCCCAAAATGAAGCCAAAATGCATGGCCCAAATGGAAATGATCCATTCTATCATTGACCAAGTAATTATAGCAATTAATGTTTGGCTAAGGATGACTTGAGGGACTATATAAGACAAGGAAAAATCAGATTTTTATTGACATAAACACACATGCCATTCTAGACATTTCCAAGATTTTCCTTTTAGCTCTCAAAACCCTAAGTCATCTCTTTGGACAAGATCATCATTTTTCAAGCTTGGGTAAGTGTTTATTCTTGTGATTTAATATATTATATACATGAGAAATTGTGTAGATCATGATGGTGGTGTCTAAAAGTGTTGAGTAGTGCACTTTTGTTTATTTTTGCCAAAAGATGTGTCATCCTTGTGATTTGAACTTGAAAGGAGACGAGGTTTTGATGGAAGTGAATGGTGTGGATGAAATATCAAAATGTATGGTGTGGTAATGTCCTTAACTTGCTTTTTCTATGTATGTGTACAACTTGTGAGGTTGTTGTGATGCAATGTATTGAGGTGACTTGATGGAGTAATTGTGATGTTGTGTTGAAGAGGAAGTGTAAAGTATAAACTTGGTGTGAAATGCTATTGATTTATGATGCCTTAGTCAATGTGTGGAATTTTGTGGTATTTTTGGTGTGAAAATGTCGTGAATGGTATTGTAAAGGGTGAAATGACGTTATAGGGCAATCATGTAACTCATTGTCGTCTTATGCACTTGTAAGTAGTTATTAACGTGAGCTCCGTTATGTATTTGTGTTGTAGAGTGAAATGTAAGGAAGGAGCTGGATTATTGTATTCACATATAGGACTGTATATTCATATTGGGAGGATAAGGTATGTAAGGTTACTCTTTCCGTATCCTTCTGCAGCACATAGTGTTCACATTGACATTGTACTTATTCCATTCCGAAATGTTCTAAGGTATCCCATTTCCGGTTATCAATTATTGTTAATCACATGTTCCTTATTCATTAATCAATTGTGATTCACATGTCCCATGTTCATTGACTAATATTTCAAAGTTCCAATGATGTACAATCACCAATGTATCAATCTCATAGAAGTAAAGAAATGAAGTAATGTATAATTGTTTGAATATCATGGGTGGTATCCCAGGGGTTAAAATACCTAGCATGGGTCGATCCCAATATCACAGTAACATCCCAGGGGCGACAGAAGAGCCTAGCATGGGTTATCACAGTAATATCCCAGGGGCGACAGAAGAGCCTAGCATGGGTTATCACAGTAATATCCCAGGGGCGACAGAAAAGCCTAGCATGGGTTAATCTCATCCCAGGGGCGACAGAAAATCCTAGCATGGGTAGAACGATAAAGATGAATAAACGCAAAGGCAAAAGAAGTAAAGAATGTAATGTACATGGTTCCACATATGCATACCGATGGTTTATCTGTACTGACTATTCTCTTATATTTGATTCCATGGAATTGCTTATATATCATGCAGTTTCATATAGCCTTACATACTCAGTACATTTTTCGTACTGACGTCCCTTGGGGGACTTACCTTACTTTCTGCAGGCACAGGTGCTAGTAGACCTCCACAATAGGTTACAGATCATTTGCCGATCTTTGGTGAGCTCCAGTTGGTTCGGAGCTTTTCGAGTCACATGTGTACATTTGGTTTGGTATTTTAACGGCGTATAAAGTAGGGACTTGTCCCAACTGTAGGTTGGCTATGTACATGTATCTGTTAGAGGCTTTGTAAACGTATGTGGGAATATGAATATAAGGGATGTATGTCCATTTTGACTTGATGGCCCTAATGGCCAAGTTTCGTTTATTGCATATGTTTCCATGACTTCCGCATAGTTGCATGATATATAATGAAGTTCATAAAGAGACATGCATATGAATGTACATGAGCAAAGATTGGTTCTCTCGGGCCTCAACAGCTTCGGGTGCCAATCCGCCCCGTTGGAATTCGGGGCGTGACAGTTATACATGTTTTGGTATTATATTGTAGCTAAGTGTAACGCGGGGACGTGTCCCGACCTTAACTAAGTTTATATCTCTTTTAGAGGCTTTGTAGACGGTACAATAAAGTGTGGTTGTGTCTTGTCTTCTAGTCATTGCATCCCCAACGTCCAAGTCATCTATATATAGTTTTGGGCTTGACTACGTGGTTTACTTTCATTAAATCTTAATATCCATATTTGGCAGCATCTTTAAATGTTCATGGCAATGCATGGTAAGTACAATATTAAGGGTTGGTGCTTTCGGGCCTTTACGGCTACGGGTGCCTGTCCACCCTAATAGGATTTGAGGCGTGATATAAACAATCTCATATGAGAATTTCGATAGTGGCATCAGCTTCAAAATGTTGATTTTAGGTTGGGGGACCCTTGGTCGGAGTCTCGAGGCTTCCGAACTCATTTTGGGCTATTGGGTAGATTTGGTGAAAAAACTATAGGTTTGGGCTCCACATTTAATCGAAACGACCTCGGATGGAATATTTTGATGGTTCCGTTGAGTCCCAAATATCGAATTTGGTATGTTAGCATAGTTCATTTGTGATCACGGGGTTTCGAACAAATCTCAAACCCTTTATCGAAGTCCGTGAGGACTTGGTGAAAATGTTGGTTTTCAGCATCTGGTGTAGGCCTATTTTGGCCTTCGCATTCGCGAGGGACAAGATTATTGGCCTTCTCGTTCACGAGGCTTTGGTCGCATTCGCGAAGGTCAAGGATCTTGACCTTCCGCATTCACGGGATAGCTTTCATATTCGCGCCGGCTTGGCCGGCTCAGCTTTACTCTTCACGTTCGCTGTTGATCGATCGCGTTCACAAAAGGTCTCTCTAGTTTGGTTTCGCGTTCGTGGTGGGGGTACCGCATTGGCAAAAAAGGACCCCCTTGCAGTTTATATACTCCTATTTCTCTTTATTTTTCACCCCTTTTTCCGCCATTTCGAACCCTTGGAGCTTGGAAATTATTGGGATTTCATCCCATTGAGCTTAGGTAAGTTAACCCATAATCCCTTTGTCATTTTTCATTATTTTTCCCATCAAATTCCATCCCATTTGTGTAAATTCTTAGAAATCAGGGCTTTAAATCCCTATACTTTAGGGGTTGATTCAATTTTGAAATTTCGTTAGCAAGCCCTACGGGCCCATTATTGACCCGATTTTGGGCCCGAAGTATTATATTACAATATGGATATCATTTTACTCGTAATGACATATAGATTACTATTATGATAGTGTAACATCGATTCGGGGTCGTGGAGCAAGGACAGATAAATTGTGGACGATTCAAGTGTTGCGGTTAGGCATAGAGGTAGGCTTCGATTTACTTTTCCCTATGAGATTGTGTATTGTATAGATTGTATTCTAGGTAGGGATTATAGGATGGGATTATGGCTAGTGTATCATGGTTTAGCCTTTTTATGGAATTTAGGGTAGAAATGTGACCCGAACCCCGGTATAAAATACTTGTATAGCCACAGAGTCCTATTACCCTTGAATATAAGCATGTTAACCACAGTTGATGATTAAGGATCCTTTGGTATGAGATTTACCATTTGACTTAGTGATTCGAGAGGTTTTCCCCGGTTAGATCCTTATGGTGGCTTTATGCTCTTGATTATTGTGGTGGCCCGAGTTATGAGGCCTTGTTATATTGGGTATATGTTATTGAGATCGAGGCCATAGTTATGATGCTAGTTGGACTCTAGGTGAGTTTCTAACCTTATAAAGGGCGTGTTTATCATTTATGGAAGCTTAGGTGCTTATGGTTGTGTGGTTTGGATACTGGTGATGGCATGCATACTGTTTGACGCATTCATGCTCACTTAGTGGTACGATTCCAAGTAGATTCTTGATTTTACTACTGTTTTCCTAAAAAGGGATTTATTCCCACCTTTCACTTTTAAAATGGTTTCTTTTATAAAGGGGAATCGTACCCCCTTAATTGATGACTCGTGAGCTTTTAAAACTAAAATGATGTTTTAGAACTTCGACCGTGGCTGATTTCGGTCCTTTAATTATCCACTCATTTTACCACTACTATTTACTTCGGTTGAGGGAGATTTTGACCCTTTGTATATGATTATGATGATTTAGTCCCGAGCATGATCTCGGATAATGGATTTACGAATTTACATCTTTTTAGTCGCAGTTCGAGTCCGTGCACTGATTTATATATATATGATATTGGATGGAGTAGATGGATTATGATGATTATTGAAAGTCCTGGATCGGGACCAGGCAGTGTATACGGATTTCGTAAATCCCCTAGGGGGGCCCTTCGTCTGAGAGCCATCGTCCCGGAGATGGATAGTCGCCATAGGTCATTCCTTTGCGAGCTAGGTGAGCTGGAGGAGGTGTATATACTTGGTATGGTACGGTACTTAGTATATTATGGTACTCAGTTCGGATATGGTTTACTATTGGTTTCATGCATTCATTCATGTGCATTGCCTATCACTTGTATAGTTGTTTGGCACCTGTATCTATTGGTTTTATGGGGGGTTGTACAGGTATAGGTTATGGTTGTTTTTTATTGAGTGTTTCCTTGAACCTTTCGGGCTTATAGGGGTCTGGTTAGGTACTTATTTGTCCAGACTAGCTGGTTACTTTATTATTGATTATTATGGATAATTCGTGGCAGGTTGGTTGTAGACTGGTACCTGAGATTAGAGGTACGTTTCTGATTCTTTTATCTTTTCGGCGAATTATATTATGTTTGGTTTACCCCTGGATTTGTCACCCTTTGGGTATAGGCTTGATGAGGCTAGTGTTAGCTCCTTTACTTGGCTATGAACCTTGAGATGTTAGGTTGACTTCCTCAGGTAGCAACCTTTGAGTTACCCCTATATGTATACATATATGTACAGTATTACCGTATATCCCTTTTTCCTTGGTCTATCCATATTGTATATGTATCCTTGGCCTTGTATACTACTATACATACTTCCTTCCTCTTCAGTTTTATATTGGCTAGAGATATACGGTATTGCACTTTAGTTCCTGAGTACCTTCAGGATAGGATAGTTATCCCTTTTGCTCCATTAGCATTATTATGCCTAGTTCCTTGGATAGTTGCCTCTAGTCACTTTCATGCCTTATATGTTATTTATGCTTGCATTATTTTCGGAGCTCAGTCGGCCGATGCCTATTGAGTACCACGTGTTTAGTACTCATACTACACTTATGCAGCCTGCAGGTTATAGTACGAGTTATCGTCATTGATGTGTGTATCATGCGGAGCAGCTATGGATCGGAGATCTGGGTTGAGCTCCTGATGTTTTGGAGTATCCCTACTCTCCCTCTTATTGTTAGACTGTTCTCTATGTTATGTCAGAGATGGCTTGTATATATATATTTTTCCTGTATTTCACCGGTACTCCTATTGTATTAGAAGCTCTTGTACTGGCTCCACCAGGTTTTGGGATTATTATTAGCCTTGCTGTTATATTTATTCCATTGTTTTCCTTATTTCTATTGGTAGTTTGTTACTAGCTGTTTCGAACTACGGGTTGGCTTACCTACTGGTGGGTTATAGTAGGTGCCATCATGACCTGAGAAATTGGGTCGTGACATAGCACCGATAACAAAACAAAGCACTAGTCACTACTAGCAAGGACACATCCTTTTCTACTAACCTTCTATCCTAATTCGTGTCTTCCACACCTTCCTATCTAGAGTCATGTCCTCTGTAAGTTGTAATTGCTCCATGCCATGTCTAATCACTTCCCTCCGATAATTTTTCGGTCTACCTCTACCTCTCTTGAAACTATCCATAGCCAACCTCTCATACGTCCGCACTGGAGCATTCATTCCCCTCATCATTACACGACCAAACCATCTCAACCTCACTTCCCACATCTTGTCTTCCCCCGAAGTCATTTTTCATGATAAACAAACAAATAAAAGGTATTGTAATAAGATTACTGCACATGTGATGACAACACCGTAAGTTATTTTATTTTCTGATAGGTATATCTACGTGAGAATCACGAATATTAGCTTTTTTGTTTTCCTAACTATTAGAGGCAAGTGCTTTAAGAGGCGAACTGTATGTGCGCTTCTTATGACAGCTTTAACGCCCCTCGTCGCGGGTGGGCTAGCCTTCTCTGTAGTGTAAAGGGGTTCAACATATAATGTATATCAACATTAGATAATATTTGACATATCTATATAAGAATTTATTCTGTCTCAATTTATGTGATACTTTTTGTCTTTTCGAGAGTCAAACAATATAAGTTTGATCATGAATTGTCACGACCCGATTTCTCGAGTCATGATGGCGCCTACCTTATCCCACCAGTAGGCAAGCCAAGCCATAGCCCGGAGAGGAAAGCAACTGGCTAACTGGCGGGAACAAGAAAAGACAAGATGAAATGGTAATACTAACAGTAATAGGAGGCAGAAGTAGAAATATAGCATAATAAAGTATACCATAACGGGAGAAGAAAGAGAATAACATACTCAAATGAATCCCTCGCAAGACCTGGTAAGGTCGGTACTAGAGCCACTTCCAAGACGTAACCAGAGTACTAGACAGAACCCAAATGTATATAAAATATACAAGCAGTCTCGAAAGCAAAAGACTAAACTAGAATAGATGGAGAAGGATCAGCATCGAACGCTAGTAAGGTCGCTCTGCTCCGGATCAGTACTGGGATAGGAGAATCACGTCAATGCCAACGGCTGGTACCTGGATCTGCATCAGGAAAAAGATACAGAAGTGTATGAGTACTAAAGCAATGGGTACTCAGTAGGCATCATCGACCAACTGATCCCAATATAGCATAGGTAAGTTAAAATGCAAGGGTTCATGCTCAGTCCAAAATAAGAAAAATAAAGGAATAAATAACCACCGAATTGTACAGATGCAATAAGGAGATAAGTAAAACCGATACAAAATAATAAGTAAATGCTGAAATAAATAGACAAGTCAAACACAATCTAACTGGGCCACCATAAGCCCAGAAGGCACACCGAAGAAAACAATAACGCAACTGTGCCCCCATAAGCCGGTTGGACACACAGGAAAAGTAAATGCAGAACCGTCAGTAACTTGTGGCTGAACCAGTATCCAGTAACCATAGTACCTATCCAAGGGTGTACCGGGCTTGAACCGACACCAATGGGTAATAACAATAGGTCAGACGCCGGATTCGAATCGATCACAATAGGTAATAACAAGAGGCCACATATGTGATATATCTCAGTACTCATGATCTGATGCCGGACTCGAATCGGAACTCAAGGAACCACAATATCATAACCACAGTACCCAGTACCAGAATTCTCAAATCATATCATAATCAGATGCCGGACTCAAATCGAAACTCATAATAATCAGTAGCCAGAACCATCATTTCTGAATCAGTGGCCGAACTCGAACAGGAACTCATAATACTCAGTCTCCTGGAGTCATCATAACCAAGAGCCAGAATAGTGTCAGAATCCATACAAATACAAGTAAACGGGAACATACCAACCCTAGACCTAACCCAAAACATAAATAAAGGAGCTAACCCACAATGTACTACAAGGCCAATCCCTGGGTCCTCTAAGGTCAACATCCAACTACTAGGCGGCAAACATACCAAATCGGGTATCTCGAGTGTATCATGGCAAGACAAGTCCCAACACTAGGTCAAGGCTAACAATCCCAGTTAGGTGTTATGTTATCTGAGGCTAACTTGGCCAAACGGGTTAAGAGGGTCATAACTGGGGTAAACCAACCCAAATGATATCCTAAAAGAGTATCTCAGGTCTTAACTAAGCCCAATAGTGTCTAAGGTTAACTATGCCGACTGTGAAGAGTAGCGGGCCACTATGGGGTCCCGAAACCAAGTTTGGGCCAAACCTATCTGACTTAGGACTAAGGTTCCCCAACCCCCTACTAATAGTAGTACAATATTAACAAACCCTATAAAGGTCATCTTTAGCAGACCACGAGGATAACGGACCCGAAATATTCCCAAACAGGGCCCTAACCAGCCCAAAAGGCTTAATCATAGCAAGCCAACGCCAATCTACAACTATCAGCCCAAACACTAGCACAATAGCATGCAAATACTATAAATAAACTCAGTCTAGGTATAAGGTAAGCCTAGCCTACCTGGACGCCGTCGAACGTTTGCCAAAGCTTGCTAAACAGGAGCCTTCCCCTTTCGAGAGGCCTCCGACTGCTGCCACGCTACCAAAACAATAAACTATACATCAAAACAAGACTATTGATACCTATATTGCTCAGGTCGAAAAACGACTGAAAATTCTGCACTTATGGAATCGCAAAATCAAAACCATCACGGCGTCTCAAATAGCTCAGTGACCGATAGTCAGAATAGATATCATCCAATCCGAGCTTAAATTCAGCTCTAAACAACCCCAAATATCAACACCACCAACTATAAACAAAACTATACCGCAGGAACGACGAAACTTAGCGAGATAACGACGATTACACGTCTACAAACACTTTTCCACTAGAACCCGAGCTTGAATAACTTGATGTAGATAATTGACTTTCTTTTCGGGGTCAAATATCGTGTCAAATATTATTTTCCCGTAATAATCCTAACTAACTTGCATATAAAAGTATATAGGTATATGTTGAAAAATACATGGATTTGCCTTTTGTTAAGGAGAAATAATTGAATCGTACTACCGTTAAAGAGTAAATTAATGAATGTATGCAAGGAATGATCTAAGTGGAAAATATAAATAACATAATGGTTGCCACTGTTAGTATGAATTGATTAAACATTGGAGAATTATTCTCCACCGCTTTTACAATATGTTGCTGCCAATGTATCATGCTTCCACGTGGGAGGGGTTGTGGTGTCAAAACCACACCCATCTTTCTCCATTGTTTAAATAGGTTCATGACATATATGTACTCGGGTATTGCGTAGGTTTGTGGTAAAATAAACACAGCATTTTAAATATAGCATAATTAATAGAAAATTATTTTAAATAAAACCTCCATAAAATAATAATATTATTTATTATATCTAGATTTACTCTCTCCACTTAAAATATTAACAAATTATAAAACTATTATAAAGTAGTGTAGATATATCATAACTAAAGAATTTTATAAATATCAAAACACATTTTAGAAAGGTAATTAACTATATCTGTTTACCAAATTCTAATTTAATTTAAATGTTCCACAACATGCTCGGTATCAATAAAATTCTTAAATGAACTGCCCGAAAATCAAACTGTCAGTCTCAGCAAGTCATAAATAACTTGGAGAAGTTATAGGAAAGCTCTAAATGCCGAGAATGCACGAAAACGAGGGAAATAACCGGTAGGGTCATTACATTGAATTTGACCATGGATTTTTTAAGTTTTTTGGAATAAAATTTATATATTTGAAAACTAAATAAAAAGTACTACTTATTAGTCACAATAATTAACAATTAAAAGATATATGAAAAAATTTCGGTAAAAGATAAGACTTGTTTGAATCTCTAAATTTAAACGATGCCACGCAAATTGGAACGGAGGTAGTAATATTAACATAGGGTGTTCAATTAATCACCCTTTCACTATTATAGTTCTAGCACTGCATTACATTAGCAAGCTCAGGGTCAAGGTTCAAAAATGATATCATTTAGGGGTGTCAAAATGAGCCCAAATTGAGTTAACTCGCCCAACCAGCCTAAAATTTAATGGGTTGGGTTCAAGATAATTTACTATTGGGTAAATCTCAACCAATTAAGTCCCCACACATTTTTAAATTGGGTTCAACTAAGCCCAATTCAATTTCCCCTTCAACCTATTTAATAGGAAAATGATTTTCTTAATGAAAATAGTAAAAACAAATGACAATGTGTCTTATACCACTCTCAAAATCACTCACTCACCTCAACCTCATCTCACCCCAACTCCACCACACCCCCAGCTTACCCCCACCCCCACCCCGCCTCACTTAATTAAATTATTTTTATTTCTTAAAAATCTTTTTTTAAAAATTCTTTTCTTGCCCCATCCTACCTCATCCCCATCCCCCCACCCCAACCCTCCCTACCCCGATCCCCCGACCCCCTTAAAAAAAATTAAAAAACTTTTCTTACCCACGGTCCAACCCCCCTCCTATCACCCCCCACCCCCCCAAACCCCTACCCCTCCCAGAAAAATTATTTTTAAAAAAATATTTTAAAAAAAAAAAAAAAAAAATTCTTACCCCAAACCCCATATCCCCCTACGCCCTACCCTCTTGCACCCCCGCACGCCCACCCCACCACCCTCATAACCCCCCATACATCATATCCCCTCCCTAAAAAAATTAAATTTATTTTAAAAAAAAAAAAATCTTACCCAGCCCCCTACCCGTCCCTCCAAAAAATTATTTTTTTAAAAAAAAATTCTTACCTAACCCGACTACTCCCTATCCACCCAACCCCCGCACCAATCCTACCCAAATTTATTTCTTGAGTTGGTATTCAAATTGTGGTTACAATGGGTAAATATCAATATGTTAATATTCTTTAAACGAAACAGGTTAAATTGACTAAGCGGGTCAAATTGGACGAGTCAAGACCCAACCCAATTTTTAGCCCATTTCAACCCAACCCATTTTAACCCAAAGTAAATTTGGACGGGTTATGACCCAACCCAATATTTAATTCAACTCATTTAATATCTCTAATTTCAACTCAATCCACTCATTTGACACCCCTAATATCATTTAAAGAAGCTTTCACAGGATCTTTAAAGCTTTACTTATGGGAAGACCTTTCTGGGTTCTCGCAGAGGGAGTAGAAAAAAGTGAGAAAAGAAAATTAGTTGTAGCTATATATAACTGAATAAATTGTGGCAGTAAAATTATACTAGGACACGTCAAAATTTGAATGTTCCACTGAAGCATACTAGAGGAATATTCACTAGAGAGGGTTACAACTTTCAACCCATAATGCATTTGTTAGCCATCATTTATTTCACAATGGAGTACACAATTAAAGTATTTCTGAACATTTATGTCAGTACATATCGTTTGACTTACCTTACGCTTTACTCCTCATTAGTGGCGGACCTAAATGGTTACAATAGGACTCATATGAATTCGCTTCGTCGAAAAATTACATTATGTACAAATATGAATATATGAATGTTATCTAAAACAGAAGAAGTTTGGTAATATAGAAAAATCTGAATCCACTTGACATGAAGTGACTCTGTGGCACAGTGCTAATGCGGGTTCAAAGTGCAGTGGACGTCCCCCGTTTGAACCTCATTGTAGCTGTTTTTTCTTAGCTTTTTGACAGTTTTTGTTATACTTCAATGAGGCTCACCTTTTTATATTAACTTCAAATGCTTAAACTTTGTCTCAAGGTATAATTTTTTTTTCTCTTATAATTTTCTGTAAAATATATAAAGATATATTTGAAATGATTTATATATTTTACTTAAATTTAATTTGTTCTATATTGAAATTGCTTATTTGTTGCATATTATATTTCATTATTTGCCTTATAAGTTCTCTTTATTTGATTATTTGTTTTAGTTAGTTTATTCACAACTTTTTTATTTAATTTTTGTTCTTTTGTAAGCAATAATTTCTTTTTGTTATATATAAACAGGGAAAGGAATTGTATTTTGTTATAAGTTTAGAGTTTAATATATTTTAAAATTAGTCATGATTGTTGATCAATGTTTAAAATTTTAAAGCAAAATTTGAGAAACTAATAAGTAGATAAATTATTTTAATGATAAAGGTAATAGATTTTGTAATTGTTTTATAAGAAAAATTACCTACTTTTTAAAAAACAAGGAGCGTTAACTTGAAAATGATGACTTTAATTTAAGGTAGAAAATAAAAAAAGTAACAAAACGAGCAAATTTTGCTTGCTATTCCAACTGTCTTTTTATCATAGGCTCTCTGTTATGTATCAATTGCCCCACATCGGATAAATAGAAAAGTGTTAATGGGTTTATAGGCTAAATGAGTTCTCCTGTCTATCAAACTAGTCTTTTGGGTTGGGCTTTCCCGTTTGGTCTATAACATTGGTTCTTTCATTGCGAGTGGATCAATCCACGCATGGGACCACGACTCGAAGTGGTGGTCTGTGTGCCAGGAGTGATGGCCCGTACTCAAGAGGGGTGTCAGTCGTGACCAACTGAGAGGATCGATCCACGCATGGGGCCGTGACTCGGAGTAGTGGCTTGTGTGTCAGTAGTGGTGGCCTGGACCCAAAAGGGGTGCCAGCTATGACCAATGAGGTCGTTGGTTCTCAAGCGGGGGTGATTATTATGTGTCAATTGGGACTTTGTCCCACATCGAATAAATAGAGAAGTGCTAATGAGTTTATAGGTTAATGAATTCTCCCGCCTATCAGACTAGTCTTTTGGGTTGGGCTCTCTTGTTTGGTCTATAACACTCTCGTCGTGTTTATATGAATCCGCTTATATAAATTTATGGTTCTGCTCTTCAATCTCCTCAATAGATACTTCTACACAATATTTACTATATCATCTTTAAATATAATAAATTTAATATTTTAGAAAATAACTATAGCTAATAATAAAAATAAATTAAAAACTAACGGATGAATTATCTTATTTTTTGAACTGAACTAATAAAAATAAAAAAGTTTTTTTAATACAATAGACAAATAAAAAGTGGACGGAGTGTCTCTTGGGATTTTTTTCCTATATATTTGGTTGACTCAGTTAATAGTAGAATCAAATTGGGTCCACCTCATATATGACTAGGATCTTGAGATGTGTTTGGTATTCCTACTTGACTACTATGGATATGTGACTTTTCAGTTTCCATAGATTGTTACTCCGTCCGTCGTCTCAAAATTGCTGTTATTTTAGCAAATATCATGTTCATTAATAAATCAATAAATATAAATGTGTAGTTTTTTAAATTATTTGATTTAATAAATGTCACTTGAAAATTGAATACTAATAAAGCTGTCAAAATTGGTTGGCCCAATCCAACCCAGCCCAAGCCTCGCAGGCCAAAGAATTTGATGTGTTAGGACGAGCCGGCCCTTCATCTTAAATGGCCTTAAAACGTATAACCCAACTCAGCCCTAAAAGGGTCGCGAGCTGGGGCGGGCTGGCCCTTCATGTTTATCGGTATTTTTTTTTTTGTTAACTTTTTTCTTTTCAATATATATTTGAACGTATAAGTATGACAATTTGTTAATATTTCTAACATATGATTATATGAAAGTACATATTCTACTATAACTTATAACATATTCAACACCAATACATCGTCAAGTACATTTGAATTCATCAATAAAGTTGTTTTAATTAAAATCACCTTCATCTAAATTCATATCTAGATTTAATTAGATAAACATTATCAAAAAATATATATCAAAAATTAATAACATCTAAATTTACTTAAAAATATTACCGCTTTGAATTTGAATAAAGTTGTGCAATGAATTTCGAGTAGCAACAAGTGTTTGAACATTTCATAGTGAATGCAATTTTTATATTGGTGGTTAGGAATTTTAGTATTAGGAATTTAACGCTAAATGAGTAAAATATTGTGTAAGATATTAGCTAAAACCTATTCAGTAATCACTATTTATAGGTTTTAATTCCTTTTGTTCACAATTTTTTTAAAAATTTTAAGTTTAAATTGAATAGCAATCATGAATGAAACATTTATACTTGGTGATTAGGATTTAACGCTAAATAAATAAACTATTGTGTAAGATATTAAACTTATTCAATAGCTACTATTCTTAGTTTTTACTTCTTTTCACAATCTTAATTTAAATTAAAAGTAGTTTGGCCCACGGGCCAGCCTAGCCCAGCCTCAATCAAGTCTCAAGGGCCAACGGCTGACTTGGGCTGGGTTTATAAGCCCTAATTTTAAATGGGCTAAAAAATCATAATTCAGTCCAACCCTAATAGCGGTTGGATTGGGTTGGCCTCAAGGGCCAAGCCCATTTTGATGGCTCTAAACACTAGTATTATGTAAATAGAGTATAATGGATATAGTTGGAAAAACAGTACTCATTCCGTCTATTTTTACTTGTCTACTATACTAAAAATAGATGTCCAACAATACTTGTTCAATTTGAAAAATTAATGGATAATTTATCATGTTTTGTCCATTTTATCCTTACTATTAAATATTGTTCATGATCCAATACATTTTTCAAAGCATTAAATTTATTACATTCAATGATGATATAGTAAAATTATCTCTATTTTTTATTATTTCTTAAGGTGTGTGCCAAGTCAATAGTAGATAAGTAAAGATGGACGGAGGGAGTACAATTTTTTTTTCTTGAATTCCTAAGGTGTCACTTATTTTGGAAAACAATTTCTAAGGTGACACTTATTTTGAGACAAAAAGTTTTTCTAAGGTGACACTTATTTTTGAATGGAGGAAATATTTATTAATTATAGTTACTCCCTTCGTCCCATATTAGTTGGTCATCTTACTAAAAATAATTATCCCATATTAGTTGGTCACCTTTCTAAATAAAGATAATATTAATTAATTTTTTTTCATATTACCCTTGCAATTAATTCTTTTTAAAAGTGTTCACACTTGTCTGTAAGGTTCACAAGAAAAGTTTTTAAAGGGGTGAATTAGTAAAATTGTCTTCTCATTTATGATTTCTTTAACATGCGTGTAAGAAGAAAAATGACCAACTAATATGAGACGGAGGGAGTAATTAATATATATTTCACAATAATTATGATTAAAGTACTAGATGTAAATAAAAAAATTATTTGTATTGTGTTTACACTCTAGCTCTATAATTTTTGCCCTTTCATCTTCTTTTTCTTTTTTAATTTACATTACTGACAAAATAAGAAAATAACAATATGATGTTCAAGAAGGGGGTGCTCTTTCTTTTGTAATTGAATTGTTTGGGTTGTATGGTAATAGTTCACAGTTATTGCCAAAAAAAGGTAAGAAAATTACTCTTTCCTTTTGGTGTAGCTAATATTATATTCTTTAGTGTCTTGTTGTCTTTGAATTGTCATTTATAAACTATTTGCACCACTTGATAGGAAGGTTGCATTTGTTTGATGAGTAAAATTACTTCCATTAATGCATAACTCAAGACCGTAAACCTAACCCAACCCTGAAAATTTGATAAAGTGATAGAAACTGCCTTAATGCCCAATATCTTATGAGGTGGCATAATTGTCTCCCACGCACCAATGTGGGACGTAACGCTTATTACACATAACAATTTGAATTTCAGCAGATACCACAACACCCATACCCACTGTCATCCTCACCGTAGGTAGATTAGGTAAAATAAATATGAAGTTTGGTTTGTTTATGACTTTTTAGCTCCATTCCTTCTTTTGTCAAGAAAATACCATTACTACTCGATAGTATAATTTGGAATGCCTCACTATTTTTGGAAAAGTCTTCGTGATATCAGTGGCGGAGCCACCTTTAGCGAAGGGTGGTCAGATGCACACTCTTCGCCGGAAAATTATATGGTGAATAGAGATTAATATTAGTCATTATGAATGCATATTTAATTTTGCACACTCTTAATGTAACTGAGATTAAAATTTGCACACCCTTTACCAAATTTCTGACTCCGCCACTGCGTGATATTTTCATTTGGGTATTGATCATGAAAGCATAACTGAATATATAGTAGTACATCTGTAGGGTGCCATTCTATTTCCATTAATTAGTACTACCTAGGGGTGTCAATGATTTTTAAAAAATCGACCTAACCGAATCCTACCGAACCGATTTTTAGATTTCTTTTAATAAAACCGATAATTTTTATATTAACTTATAACCGTATCGAATAATTAGGTGGGTTTTTTATTTTATAAAACTTAACCAAAAAAATACTGAACCATACTGAATAATATATGTGTAATATACATATATACATACATACATACATATACTAAAAAATATATATATAATAAAAAATTTATTATTATTTTTATACATACATATACTAAAAAAATAATAATAATAAAATTATTATTATTATTTTTATACATACATACATATACTAAGTTTAAAAATAATAAAATAAGTAAAATTTTTGCTTTAGGGTGATGGAAGCGATAACCAATTACAAGTGGCAACATAATTAACAACCAAAGTTCTAATATTGAAATTTATTATACTAATCCGATCAAAACAAAATTAGTTCTAGCATCTCGACTCTCGAGATGAGTATCGTACAAGGTATTCCAACAATCTTGGCTAAAAAGCATATTTTTCCTCTCGTATGACTTAAATTTCTCCTATTGGATACTTAATTTAAGTAGATTCGGTTCTTAAGTTTCATCATGATTGATTTCTTTCCGTTCGTGTGATCTAAATTATATTTTTTTGTGTTTGCTTAATATTGTTTTACGCTATCATAATAATGGGATGAATCTCTATTTTTATTTTATTAATTCACCATCTTTTAAA
Source organism: Capsicum rhomboideum (assembly GCA_031232105.1). NCBI lineage: Eukaryota > Viridiplantae > Streptophyta > Magnoliopsida > Solanales > Solanaceae > Capsicum > Capsicum rhomboideum. The sequence goes on from CP124719.1 coordinate 36,199,159, forward strand.
CAATAAAAATGCCTAGAGAGTTTTTGCTAAAGTTATATACAAGAATACATGGTGGCGTATTCTTACTTTTATATATTTAAAAAAAATACCGAAAATTAACCGAATCATACCGATACCGAAGAAAAATCGAGAGGATGAGATGATTTCGAAAAATTCAATTTTAGTTATGTAAAATAAATAACCGAAAAATTGATAAGGTATAAATTTTAAACAATAACCGTCCGAACCGTACTATTGACACCCCTAATACTACCTTACGGAACCTTTCTATTGATTGGATTCATTTCAACCGTCTTAATGGAAAAAAAGACTTTTAAAAGATCTATATTACTAGTACTAGTTATAAATTAGTCCACCAGTAGAAAAACCAATTGCACGGAGACTTGTTTAAATAAAGGTTTTCTTGCCAAATTCCAAACGAACCCACAAACAAAAAAAAAATACTTAGAAACTCAAATTGAACCAAAATCATAATATGCAAGTGAAAATCTTTATCTGAAATTATTTTTTTGCTATGAAGGATACAATTTTTATTTTATTAATAAGCACAGACACATATATATTCATTTGTAGTTTTGAAGATTCACAAACAAAGTAAATTTGTATGAGTAAGAAATTGGTCACGTTAAAGTAACCAGAATATGTTGTTTTGCATCAATATATTGGATTTGGCTTGTTGAGCAAAGTTAATATTGGAGGTGTGCAAAAATAGATTCAACTAATAAATCAAAAAAATAAAAATATTATTGATTTATCGGTATTGGATTATTGGGTCAACGATTTTTAACGGTTTTGTAAATTTTGTTATTGGGCTATCGGTTCGGTTTTCGATTTTAAAGTTTTAGTTAATGGTTAAACTGATAACCCAATAAGATTATATTAAAATTATATTTTTATCCGTAATTATATAATAGTGGCTTTAGATTTTAAATACATACCCTATTATTTTTTGCATTTTATAGTTGTGATCTTAGCGCTTGTAAATTGTATAGACTTAAATTTGGCTGATAGGACTCTTCAAGTTTCTAATTAGCAAAATGGCCTACTTTCATTTTCTCATTTTAAAACAAAATTAAAAAAAACAACTTTAATGAAGAATTGGGCTATAATAACATATTAAAAACTATGGGAGCTATTTACAAATGTACATAAAACATAAAATCCCTTCCCGTTGGATTCTTTGTTAATGGCCTCTTCAAATGTACTATTTAATTAAATAGACTACAAGTTTTGTTTTTTTAAGTGAAATGACCCACTTTTAAATATTTTAATTTATTTATAATTTAAAATTTAATTACAAGTTTTAAAAGCTACAAATTAGTCCCCAAATCACTAACAGTCGAAATTTTTTTAACCCCCCACCAAAATCTTTTAAAATTACAAATTATTCAAAAATCTAATTTGCATGGACAGATCAATTATCGATCCAACAAATATATACATCGGTCTTCTATGTTATTCAATAGATGACCGATTGTAGTAATTAGTCCAACAAGTTAATCAACGGTCCAACTAATTACATATATATTATAGATTTTCTCCGACAGATTAATCATCTGTCTTTTTTTATTCGACCGATTACATATATATATATATATATATATATATATATATATATATATATATACATACATTTTTTTTCTTTTGAAAAAACATTGGTACTAAAATTAGAGGAGGGTAGAAAACTTACAATTTTGAAGGAGAGAGAAAATTTAGAAATAAAATACGAAGTTGCAAAAAGGAGAAAGTTGAAGAAATAATGAGTTTTTGGTAAAAATGGAGGAGAAAAAAAAGTTAGAGAGGGAAACAAGTAATTTGAATTGGCTGATAGGACTCTTCAAGTTTTCATTAGCAAAATGGCCTACTTTTATTTTCTCATTTTAAAACAAAATAAAAAAATAACTTTAATGAAGAGTTGAGCTATAATAACATATTAAAAACTATGCGAGCTATTTACAAATATACTTAAAACGTAAAACCCTAACTCATTCTTTCAATTTCAAATTACTTCTTTTCCTCTCTCTAACTTTTTTTTCTCCTCCATTTTTACCAAAAACTCATTGTTTTTTCAACTTTCTCCTTTTTGAAGCTTCGTATATTATTTCTAAATGTTCTCTCTCCTTCTAAATTGTAAGTTTTCTACTCTCCTTCAATTTTAGTACCAATTTTTTTTCAAAAGAAAAAAGTTTGAATATATATATATGTGTGTGTGTGTGTGTCTGTAATTGATCGGATAAAAAAAGACAGATGATTAATCTGTCGGAGAAAATCTATAATATATATGTAATTGGTCGGATCGATGATTAACTTGTCAGACTGAATACTACAATCGATCAGCTATTGAATAATATAGAAGACCGATGTATAACATCAGTCGGATCGATAATCGATATGTCCATGTATCGATCGGATCGATAATCGATATGTCCATGTATCGATCGGATCGATAATCGATCTGTCCATATATCGGTCAGATCGATAATCAATCTATCCATATATTTGTCGGATCGATAATCGATCTGTCCATGCAAATCAGATTTTTGATTAATTTGTAATTTTTAAAAGATTTTGGTGGGAGGTGTTTTTTAAAAATTTTGACAGTTAGTGATTTATGGACTAATTTGTAACTTTTAAAACTTGTAATTAAATTTTAAATCACAAATAAATTAAAATATTCAAAAGTGGGTCATTTCACTAAAAAAAAACTTGTAGTCTATTTAATTAAATAGTACACTTGAATAGGCCATTTAACAAAGAATCCCTACATGCATGAAGATAGTGTAGAACAAATAAAAATAAGAAAAAAAAATAAAAAAAATAGAGGATCATTTTCTTATCAATTAAACCGAAAATCAAACTATTAAGGGCCAAAAACTGATTAACCGAAAATCGATAATGAATATCTTATTGGTTTGGTTATCGATTTAGCGTGTTTGCAAATCAAAATCGATAAATCGAACCAATAATATATAAAACCGAACCGAGCCTATCGATACACACCCCTAGCTTAAATTGATTTTGATGATTGACACATGACTATAAAAGAATTAGGTCCCGTGGATATAAAAATCCAGGCCCATTCAAATAACTTGTGACCTGTTAAACCTCCTATTCTCAATTAAAATATCATTAAATGTAGAGATGGGCGTTCTGTTCTTTCAAATCTTGGTTCGGTACTTTAATGAGATACTGATAGTGTTAGCAGTGCAAGTAGTAGAAGAAATTCTGCAAAATGTATTAAGGCACAGTTAGTTAGTTAAACACTGTTAGGAGTTAGTCGTAGCACATGTCAAGCATGTGAGTACAAAGAAGGTCGGTGGAAACTTCTATAAAAGGATGTGAAGATATTTTGTAATGCATAACTAACAAGATGAAATGAAATAATTCTCTCTCTACTTTTTTCCTCTGTAATTTTCTCAACATTGTTTCTCCTAGCTCCATAACTCACTGTGGAAAACTCAATATGGTATCAGAGCTTTTGGTTTAAGTCCAGAGTTGTGAGAAAGGATTTCGATAAGAACGCCATTGAAGAAATCGCAGTGCTACGATAATAGCGGAAGCATAAAATACAGTAATACAGGTGTTGCTGAGACAACACAAATAGACAACAACGATCCTTTGCATCTGATGAATTTTGATGTTTCAGGTGTTGCTTTGATTCCAATTAAACTCACAAGGCCTGAAAACTATGGGCTATGGAGTAGATTTATGAGATTAGCTCTTTTGGTAAAGAATAAATTAGGGTTTGTGGACGAACCTTATGTGAAAATCTTTACAAAGAAAGTCGAGAGGCGCAATGGGAGAGGTGGGATGATGTGGTTTTGTCATGGACCAATGCAATAGTGGCTCCCGAGTTGGTGACAAGCATTTTGTATGCCTCAAATGCGAGGAAAAATTGGAATGACTTCAAGGAGAGGTTTGATGAATCAAATTGACCAGAATTTTTCATTTGTGGAAGGAGATAGGATCAATTACACAAGGTATAGATTCCATTACTGCCTATTACTCAAAAATTAAGAGACTTATGGGCTGAATTGGATGTAATGGTATGTCACCAGGATGTGAGTGTGAGGAAACTAAACCTTTTATAAAACATATGTTGCAATCGTATTTACTGCAGTTCCTTGTTGGATTAAATGAAAGTTTGGCCAAGTAAGAAGTGTTATTTTACTTAAGACACTTGTTTCAAGTGTGAATCAGCCATATGCAATAGTAAATCAAGAAGAAAATTAGAGGATATTGGGAATGACAGAGTCTGGAAAAGAGGTTCTAACTATGTTGGCTGGAAGGAATCGAGGATTTCAAAGGCATCAATACTATCAAGGTTCTCAAGAAAGTAACCAAGACGAAGTGTGTATACATTATGGGTTCAAGGGACATTTGGCAATAGACTGTTATCGACTAATAGAATATCCACCAGATTTTAAGAGTGAAAGGAGTGGTAAACCACTGAATGAACAAGGAATCAATCCTAGATCATATGCTCATATTCTAAATGAACAAGGAAGTAGCTCCAACGGATTCCATCGACAAAATCACAATGATACAAAATGGAATTCAACACAACATAGATCAGCATGAGGTCAGAAGCCCTATGCATCCAACAATGGCTCCACAGCAAGTCAAAGATCATATGTACACAATTCAAAACTTGAGACTGGAGGCATTTCAAAACAACAGTTTCAATGGAGGGCATTTCTCAGAAGAACAATATGAAAAGCTACTAGACATGTTGGATAAAGAATCAGCAATAGAGTATAAGTCCAACATGGCATGTATGACTTCATTACAAGCAAATAATACAGAGTTTGATTGGATTATTGACTCCGGAGCATCACATCACATCACACATTGTAGAGAAGCATTAACTAATCATAAGGCAGTAGAAGATTCAAAGTGCAACAAGGTTCAGTTCCCTACAGGAACCAAAATACAAATAGAAGGCACAAGCTGTGCAAAACTTTTAGGAAATATTACCTTGAAGGATGTTCTTTATATGTCAGACTTCAAATTCAACTTACTCTTTGTGTTTAAGTTGACAAGGGCACTCAACTGTTTTGTATCCTTTTGTCCTGATTTGTGTGTGTTGCAGGCACTCTTCAGTGGAAAGGTGATTGGGATTGGTAAAGAATCTAGTGGCCTCTATATTTTGAAGGATAAAATTTCATATGTTGCTGGAGTAGTGTTGAAGGCCAAGGAGGACTCAAGGTTATGGCACCTGAGATTGGGACATACTTCAATAAAATCTATGAAACATATTTCATTACTAAAGAATAAAATGGATGATGTTGTTCAACAGGATTGCATAATATGCCTTTTGGCAAAACAGTGCAGGTTAAATTTTCCAATTAGTATGACTAAGTCGAGTAGAATTTTGGAACTTGCTCATTTAGATGTGTGGGGTCCTCATAAATAGCCTACTTATTACAGAAAATACTATTCTGTCATCATTGTAGATGATTTTTGTAGATATACTTGGGTTTGTTTATTGCAGTCCAAGGTAGAATTTGTAGTGGTGCTGAAAGACTTCATTTCTATGATGTGTAATCAGTTTAATACTACAATAAAGGTGTTGAGATCTGACAATGGATTTGAGTTTTTTAATAACCAGTTTGCAACACTTTTAAGTGAAAATGGTATCATTACACCTCAACAGAATGGGGTGGTAGAAAGAAAGTATAGGCACATCCTTGAAATGGGTAGAGCCTTGAAGATACAATCAAAGTTACCAGCTAGATTTTGGGGTGAATGCATCAAAACTGTTGTCTACTTGATTAATAGAGTACCTAGTGTGATATTAGACAATAAATCTCCCTATGAGTTTTTGCATGGGAAATTACCTACCTTGGATCATCTTAGGTATTTGGTTGCTTATGTTTTGCTAGTGCATTGCCCAAAGGAACAAAGTTTGAAGCTAGAGAAAAGGCTACTGTTTTGGTTGGCTATTCAGACACGCAAAAGGGATATAGATTATTTGACTTAGACAATAGAATCTTCTTTGTGAGCAGAGATGTAGTGTTCAAAGAACACATATTCCCTTTCAAAGATCCAATATCAAGAAGAAGTTGCACCTGTTTTATGTTTTATTTCCCCTGTGTTAGGTGACTTGATTGAAGTTGATCAATCATCACCACGTCCCGGTCTATCATCACTGGATACCATGGACCGTGATGCTCCTCTAGATGTTCCTACTACTAGTACTGAACCCTGTAATGCTTCAGTACCAAATCCACCTGTGAGAAAAACTGGGAGAGCTGTCAAGCCTCCCATCTGGATTAAAGACTATGTGGTACCTTCCAAGTCCAGTGTCTACTCCATCATTGGTCATGTTTCAATCATTTTCCCCATCATATTAGTCTTATCTCAGTGCTTTTTCTATATCACTTGAACCATAATCTTACTAAAAGGCTTCACAAGATGCCAAATGGATGCATGCTATGAATCAAGAAATAAAAGTTTTGAAGGATAATCACACTTGGGAGATAATGGATCTTCCATTGAGTAAGAAACCTATTGGATCCAAATGGGTCTATAAAATCAAGTACAAGGTATCAGGAGAAATAGAAAGATTTAAAGCAAGGTTGGTAGCCAAGGGATACAACTAGAAGGAGGGGTTGGACTACCATGATACTTTCTCTTCAGTTGCTAAGATGGTAACTGTGAGGACTGTGATCAGTGTAGCAGCTTCTTAAGGTTGGAAAATATTACAAATGGATGTCAATAATGCCTTCTTGCAAGGTGACATATATGAAAAGGTTTACATGTCCCTACCTCTTGGTTTTGTTGCTCAGGGGGAGCATAAGGTGTGCAAGTTAGTTAAGTCCCTTTATGGACTCAAGCAAGCATTCAGACAATGGAACATCAAACTCATTGAGGCATTGTTAAGTGTTGGTTATAGTCAAAATGCTCATAATCATTCACTGTTTACTTTGAAGAAAGGTGAAGCTATGGCGATCCTACTAGTTTATGTGGATGACCTTTTAATCACTGGAAATGATGAAGCCATGATTAAAGGAGCCAAAGAAACACTGCATCAACATTTTAAAATGAAAGATTTGGGTGATCTTAGATACTTCTCGGTCATTGAAGTGCTGAGATCAAGAGAATGGATTTTGCTGAGTCAAAGAAAAAATACATTGAAGTTGATATCTGATATTGGGCTTAGTGGTTCTAAGCCAGTAAGCACCCCTCTAGAATTCAATACAAACTAACTTCAATTGAATATGATCAACAACTTGAAATTACTAATGATCCTGAGAAGGAGGATGTCACAAGTTATCAGCAGCTTGTTGGAAAACTACTATATTTGACTACTACAAGACCTGACATATGTTTTGCAGTACAGGTCCTAAGTCAATTTATGCAACACCCTAAGGTGTCACACTGGGAGGCTGCCCTGAGGATGGTTAGATATCTCAACATATCACCTGGATTAGGCATCATGCTCAAAAGAGGAAACATCACAAAGATCACAGCTTACTGTGATGCAGATTGGGCTACTTGCCCTAACATAAGAAGATCAGCAACTGGATATGCTATAAAACTGGTCCAGTCACTAGTGTCTTGGAAGTCAAAGAAGCAACAGACAATTAGTAGAAGCTCAGCTGAATCAGAGTACAGGTGTGTGGCAGCAATAGTTGTAGAGCTTATATGGCTAACATGTTTGTTGCAAGACCTTGGAGTACAGGTGGAGAAGCCTAGCACAGTGTATAGTGACTGTAAATCATCTATACAGATAGCAGAAAATCCAATTTTTCATGACAGGACAAAACATATAGAGATAGATTGCCATTTTATAAGGGAAAAGGTGAAGTCAGGGATGATTAAACCTAAATATGTTCACATTGGAATGCAGCTAACAGATGTATTAACTAAACGCTTGGGAAAATAGGACAACATCATCTATTACTTGCCAAGCCGGGATTGGTAGATGCATACCACTCTACAACTTGAGGGGGAGTAATGAGAAACTGATGGTGTTAGCAATGCAAGTAGTAGAAGGAATTCTGCAAAATGTATAAAAGCACAGTTAGTTAGTTAAACACTGTTAGGAGTTAGTTAGTCTTAACACATGTCAAGCATGTGACTATGAAGAAGGTCGGTGGAAGCTTCTATAAAAGGAGATGAAGATATTTTTGTAATTCATAACTAACAAGATGAAATGAAATAATTCTCTCTCTACTTTCTCCCTCTGTAATTCTCTCTACCTTGTTTCTCAAAGCTCCATAACTCACTGTAGAAAACTCAATATACTTTGATTTTTGGTTTGTCAATAACGTGTAACGAACACCATACCAAACTAATTAGGTTTGATTATTTTAAAGTTTGATTTTTGTAATTCCGTTCTTCAGTATTTATTTGAATGTGACAGCTTAAGTATAATATAAATTATACAGTAATAGCAATTGTTCTCAAAATCGAATATTTCAGCAACGATGCCTTAGGCAGCAGCCACTGTCCAGTGCCAACTGCCAAGATAGCGACAAGTAGCAAACCAGTAGCCACTGCCCAAGGCTCACAGCCTCACGCATAAAATGAGCTCAAGTCCTCCCAAGTTCAGATGCGAGAGTGTGGCGTGAGCGGGGGTAAGAAATAACAAAATTGTAGCAGCGGCTACCTTCTGGACTTGGGAGTTGGGACTACTGGCTGGCTGCTCCTGCTAGGATATGAATTAGAAAAGCTAGTGAATTATATTAAAGGGAAATACTTTCCCGTAAAGCACTTTTAAAAAAATATCCTTAGAAACACTTTTAAAAAATTTAGTCAAACTAATTACTGCTTAAAAGTATTTTTTTAAAAAAAAAAATATTAGTCAAACACAAACTGCATCTTATCAAAAGTACTTTTTTGAAAAGGTTTTTTTTTAGAAATAAAAAACATTGAAATTTTGCCAAACAGGCTTACCTAATATTATTTGGAAGATTGCTTTTAGATCAAGTGCCTGAACTACGACGACTCCATATTTGTTTTGTTAAGGCTAAACAACTTGCAATTATCCGCAACCCATCCCCGGGAACAGAACCCTGCTACTCCATTGCAAATTATGCTCTGACATGGCAACATTTCAACAAAGAAAAAACAAGTTCAGCAGAAACTGCAACCACATTATGCCTTGCAAAATGACAATACAGACTCCAATACTCAAACATACCAAAAAGATTTTCTGATTACATCTTTATCATATACCACATTCAATTATCTAATCTGGGAAAATACAAGTTCAGTGAGCAGCTAACACTGATTATCTAAATCTTTGAAATCTAAAGAGAAATCAAAAGGCGAACTTGCATTTCTAAGTAAACAAAGAATAGTTGTCATCTACCAATCTCACCACTGTAAAATTACAAAGTCTGCAAGCAATGTCTTGGTCATCTAAAATCTTTCACCACATTTACATACAAAGCTATTCAGATGGACTCATCTGAGCCTCCAACTAATTCACTTTTGCAGAACTCACAAATCTGGGGAACATCCTAGGAACCATGATCTCCAAATACATTACTTATAATATCAAATTTACACACATCATTTATCTGTTAATTAAAAGAAAAGTATGTGCCCAAATGTTCAAATGTATAAATCAGCCCCTTCCTGCATTACCATGCCGTTGATTTCTGAAGAAGCTAAGAAGTGCCTGAGCCTGCATGTAATCACAAATAAAAAATTTAGACATAACCAAAACCAAAAAGGACTAAAGTTATAACCACTAACGGTGTAAAGAATTCTTATGCTGCCAGTGTAATTTAACCAGTTATAGTAGGTTACTCTACTTTCAAGTTATTATATTATGTTTGCTATAAACAGTCACCTGTTATTGCTAGTAACTTAACCTGATGGCATAAAAATATTAAACACTATCGGTGCACAAAATTTGAAGAAAGAAAATGGATGAAGTTTCTGGCATCATACCTTTTCCCTTGCTCTTGGGGTGCCAGATTGTGACAATGCCACTAATGGAGGTACAGCTCCTTCCTGGAGAACCATGTTGCAAAACCTGTTACTGTTAGTGCATAGTTGCAAGAGTGCAGCTGCTGCATTCTCTTTACCCCTTGTAGAGCCCAGCTCAACAACCTCGACAAGAAGAGGAATCCCTCCTTCCTGACCGATTGCTGCTCTTCCCTCGGGAATGGTTGCAAGATTGGACAAAACAGCAACAGCCTTATCAACCATCCCGGTAGCAGGGTCCATCAAATCTACGAGATACTTTACCGCACCAGCCTGGATAATACGAGCCTTGTTTTCATGCAGTATTGACAAGTTAAACAAAGCTGTCGCTGCATCTTTCTTGCCCCTTGGAGTTCCATTTCCCAATAAATCTACAAGAGGTTTAATTGCTCCAGACCTCCCAATCTTCGTCTTGTTATCCTCCATCACAGAAAGGCTAAAAAGAGTTGCAGCAGAATTTTCTTTAGCCTCATCACTCCCGGTCTGGAGGACATGAATCAGAGGTTCGATTGCATCAGCATTTGCAATTGCACACTTGTTGTTGTCATTAATGGACAAGTTGAGAAGTGCAGTAACAGCATCTTCCTGTACTTTCATGTCTTCTGAATGAAGTAGGTTAACCAACAAGCTAATAGCACCACAATTTGCAATCACCATACGATTATCCATATTATGCTTGGCAAGTAACCGGAGTTCAGCTGTAGCAGTTCTCTGCATGTCAATGGAAGTACTCTTCAAGTCCTCAACCAACTTTTTAACTTGCTCCTCAAGTTCTGAAAGATCAGCCCTTTTTTCAACCGTAGGGGAAGAAATTATTCTTGGAAACCTATCAGATGGTCTACGCCAGATCGATTGATTACGAGGTCTTGTCTCTAGTGTTAATGGAAATTCTGGCTCCCTTCTAAGGATAGAAGCAGCAGGCTTGGAATCCACTACAACATCCCCTGAAGCAACAGCAGCAGCTTCTGACTGTGAGGCTAACTTATTTCCGTCACCAGGAATTACACGGGAAAAGTTTGAATTAGCAAGCGTGCTGGGTGCCGAGGTTGTTCTATTATGACCCAGAGGTAACTGTTCATCAGCTGCTAATGTACTATCACCATGTGAACTTATCTCTCCAGAGTGAGCCATCCGGTCTTCACTCTTAATATTTATCCTTTCAACATCAAAAGCAAGTACATTACCAGCAACTCCAGGTAAAGAATCCTCTGAAGAGGAACGGAGATGCGATGGAGATGATTCCTCTCTTTGGCTTACACTTGATGAAATCAAACTCTTTCTTGGAGAACCTAAAGATTGTGTGGAGTCTGGTGACAAAGAGTGTTTGTCCCTTGTAAGGGGAACCACATGAGTATCCCTGGATGCACCAGAGTCTGCATGTCTTATGAGGGAAGATGGCTGGTTCAAGCTCAAAGACTTCAATGGATCAGGCAACTTTACGTTATTTATCTCGCACCAGTTTGCAATAAGTGCCTTAACAGTGTAATTGGGAATGAGATTTGTATGCCCCAGAGTTTGCCGTGTCTTGGGGCAAACAGTGAGACCCAGATCAATCCATCTCCTTATAAAAGCCCTCTCATAAGTTTGACCAGAAGCAACAATTACAGGGTCAGTCATCAACTCAAGTGAAAGAGGGCAGCAAAAGTCAGGAGGTATTGGCACAGTGGTACAGCTCTGGGACTGTTTCACTGTGACAAAGCAATCGTGCATATGAGAAACAAGAGTTATCATTTGCTCAATATATTCAACGTCCTCAGTCTTTTCAGCTTGTTCAGCATTCTCTTTCAATTTTTCAAGGGCCACGAGCTCAAGCAAAAGCTCTTCGTTTGAGTTCAAGCTTAGGCAATCAGCAATTTTGGTAAAGCTATCAGAGCTGGCTCCCAAACCTTCCACTTGAGCTTTAATAACCTTTGTAATGGTCATTGATATCAATTCATAATCTACATACTTAATTTTCAGTATGTAGAGCTGCAATCCAAACAAAAGACATCCACCTTAGAAATGACTAGAAATCCACAAACATAAATGAAAAGAGAGAGAGAGAGAGAGAGAGAGAGAGAGAGTAGGGAGGAAGATTTCACAGAAGGGTTAGATGAATGCAACTAAAACGTAGAGAGAACAGACACAGAAGCCATGTTCTTAGCACCCACCTCAAGAGTTGTCAAGGTTACATCAGCAGGAAGGTATTTATGAGAAGATTTAAGTAGCTCAAGTATTTCCAGGCTACATGTTTGAATTTTCCCAATCAATGGTTCAGCTTGCAGGACCTATGGATGATCAAAAATTAAATATCAGCAACTAGATATAAAATAGCTGAAAGTACTGAAAATGTGTTACATGTTAGTCGTGAAGTTTAGATGAGCTCAAAGAAGCAACAGTTTCTATTTAGTTTAAAACTTTCAATCAGTATTAAGTGCAGACTTTAATAAGATAATCTGCTTATTCAAGACATGAAAGTTATGACAAGAGATAGATCTCCAAACATACAAAATAAACTTTACTGCACAATGGTTCCCAGGTTTCAAATAGCTCCCTCAGTTCATCAACATGTTGAGCAAGCCCAGCAAATGCTTTCAGAAGCAGCTCGCTAGAAGCTGCTTCAACATCAACGATGGAGTCGAGAATCGGCTTTACAAGCTTCAGTATATCCTCAATCTTACAGTAATATCTACGAACCAGTTCACCACTCATGTGATCACTTGATGATAAATGGGAAAAACAGGAGATATTGTTGAGAAGCACTTTGAACATTGATATCTCCATTCCACCTGATCAATCACAACCAAACTACTCAGTAAACCAAATCAACAACATCCAACTAGATTATACACCTGAATTGAATAACAGAGGATAAACTGGATAAATTATCTCTTCAATTTACTAGATAAGAAAACTGACGGAAAATTATGCCAAAGATTAAGAGAATTTAAATTTACTAAATGCATAGATGGGCTGTAGCTTAATCATTAGCTTTGAATGTCTAGAACTCATCTTTTGAAGGTTCCATCATGGAACAAAATCACGCTATACCACCAAGTAGATAATATTTTGACAGATCCAAGGTATTCACATAGAAGAAGGAGACCTTTGGAGTAACTGGTAAAGTTGCTGCCATGTGACCAGGAGGTCACGGGTTCCAGCCGTGGAAACAATCTGTTGCAGAAATGCAGGGTAAGGCTGCATACGATAGACCCTTGTGGTCCGGCCCTTCCCCGGACCCTACGCATAGCGGGAGCTTTAGTGCACTGGGCTGCCCTTTTTAAGGCATCACCTGGAAGAGCAGACTAAGTTTTTGCAAACCGGTGAATTTCTAACCCGACTTCAGCTTGAAGTTTTCCATTTGAAAATCACACCAGAAAGAAGCACAAGCTTTCTAATGGACAATTTCCAGGAATACAGCAACACACACATCCAGATAAAGACGGATTGAGGATTTGAAGTCCTACAATGGCCTCAAGTTAATATAAAATAATAACTGGGTTCATAGTCAAATATTTATAGATATTTGGTGGATATTTTAATATACATATAGGATTTGAACAAAAGCTATTGGGTTCCCAGGATCCACTGCTGGATAAGGATCTCCAGACATTCTAAAAGGAATAACATTTACCTCATTAGAGCAATCATGAACACCAAAGCCAAAATGTATACGATCACAAGCTGTGTCTTACTCATTCAGCTATTGCAGACTATAGTAAGCAGATAATGTCATGTTCATTTGTCCCCCATAAGATTCTGATGAATACTATTAACTAACGGCACCAAATGCGTACACAACTATCAGGGTTAGTGTAGAATCCTAAGAGTCTGAAGATACCTTCTCATCCAATACAAAAAAATTTCTCATTTTGGAGAAGTAATAATAATATTGATATAATAGGAGAGTCTCCCTGTATACAAGTGGCATCCAAAAAGTAGAGAACCTCAAGATCCACTTTATGAAATAGCACCCAACCATCTATAGTAACACGAACCTCATAGGTAAGGCGAAAATTTACAAGAAATCAAAAGAATCATTTCTTTTTATTGGTCAGAAATCAAAAGAATCTCATCATTTGTAAAACGAGTATTCCATGCCTTCAGAAGCCTCTCCATTTCTTTCAATTCACTCTTCCCAACATCTGAATCATAGGATAGAAGGAGCTGCTTCCCATGCCTGTTTTTTCGTGTTCTTCCTTTGAAGGCACAACTTAGAAATAATTCTTTAACAGCTAATGGTCCCACACCTTCAGATGGCTAGCACATATAGCACCAGCATCCTCTTCTTCTCCATGTTCGCAACAGTGAGAAAATTCCCCCTCTGCTAGCCATGTAGAAAAGCAGACATGTTCCGATGCTCTAGAACCTATATCAAGTATAGGAGAATTGTATCTATCCATTTAGTATTCGAAAACACAATGACTTTATTATGAAAAATAAATATTCCTAATTCCACTTTGCTTCTAAGGATCTTGGTCTATCAGGGAGATCTTCTAATTGACCACAACATAGTGTTCTAAATTCACCGATCTCCGAATCCTGCGTTCTTCAACCTTAAATCTCAAATAGCTCCACTTGTGCAATAGAATTGTCTTTTTGGCCTAATATAGAAGATGACTGAAAGAGATTGTCTTAGGTGATACAGAATCTTTGCTTGACGTTTAGAATCCTTGTAAGAAGAACAAAGACATAATTTGCTTTTCGGCTTTGTAAATATGGCTCTCAATACAACCTTTGTGCTGATTATTTGTACAAATTGCTACCTTTCTAAAAACAAATAAAATAGATGATGGCTGGAAAAGAGTTGTTTGAAAGGTCACACCACTCCATCTACTTTACCAGAGCTAACATTGTCCCCTACTCACCTTTAAGTGGATGTTTCTCATAAACAGCCTTCTCTCTGTTATGCTCTGGAAAGACCTCCCCCAAGGATTGTGATGTTTTCCATTCTCCATACTAGCAACCACTATCTTCAAAAGTGCATGATTCTTTTTGTCAAATCTCCAAATTCATTTCCCCACGAGGTCTTGATCGAAACCCTCAAGTCCATACCCAAGCCTCCAACTCTTTATTGGTTTTACAAAGTGAATTTCTTAGACCTTTTCATTGTGTGTCACAAGAAATTCTTTGGATCATCTCCAATTATTCATTATGCATTTGCATGCGAGACATGGAATAGGAACGTATACTCGAAATTGTCTTCTTAGTGAGCATCTCCTTACAACTTTCAACTTGCTAACCTTTTCTCTGCTCTTTCGATTACTGGATTTTACAATGTGTAATTTTTGTGTGGGGTGACTAACGATAGGCCTCGATCGTTGTAGAGGCCATACTTTTTTCAATGTATTGTGTATCGTTCGCGAATAGTAGATGATGAATCCATACATTGTCTTACTTCCTTACACTAGCTATGAGGCCTCTAAACTAGTGCCTCGTGATACTTTCCGGTTCCTCCAACAGGAAAGGGCATCCACAAGGTCTCTTTTCTCATTTGAAAAAGCCCTAACAGCCATTTGGTGCACAATTGGAAGCTATGTTGCTTGGACCCTTCAAACTCCCTGTTCCACCTATGTTGTCCGACACGATTTGGGTCTGAGTGTGGGATCCACACCGGATTTTAACTTACCTTGGATGTTTTGACTACATCTATGACCAAGAAGTATAGATTGTTTATATATCTGGTTTGATTATTGGGTTCACGTCACATTGATATAGTTATATAAAGTATGAGAACATTTTACCATTACGTGAGATATCTTATGAATAAAATATTAGGTATTTATAAAGAATTAATTTTTATCAGTGTTAGTTTAATAATTTTTATTAATTGAGATATATACTTATATATGTCGTAATATACATTTTTTTATGTTGTAATACACACTTATTATCCATATCCTAGAACCCGTATTCGCACTCAGTTCCATACCCACACATCTTAAAATTTATGGGATGAAGAATCCAACCTCTTGATCCGCACCCATATCGGGTAACCAGACTCGACTCCGAGCAACATAGAATGGAAGGGAAGAAACAACGGATTTTTTGAGAATAAAGAAGAATCTATACTAGCTCAAACAAAATTGAATATTTGTGCTTAGATTTTCCTACAATAAGGCCGCAGTTAGTGTAAATGATAGCTCCGCTATTGTTGATTTTATTAACACATTGAATAGCTTGTGATAGTAATCTTTTTTGGTTGTAACTGCCTCCAGCATCCTCTTTTTGCTGGTTTACTAACGGAAGTTACAAATTACTGAATTAAAAAAATAGCAGCGGCCTTGTGACCGCTCTAAAGATTACCTTGCAACACTTCCATTGCCAAGATAAATAATATAGAAGATAATAGTAGTTGTTGCCTGAGCCTTCTTAAACTCAAAAGAAAAAACACCCTACGGGGCTTCCCATTGAAGAGCCTAAAAGTGATAAAGGAAACTTGATCCATCTTTTGTGAAGCTCATCCTCTCCATCACAAAATCCAAAGGTTCTGGTATGATTGTATGCCTTCTCAAGATGCAGTTTGAATGGTACTCAATGAGTTCTTTATTTTTTAGAGTCCTGCCACTTTACTAGCTACAAGTGCAGTTTGTAGATTTTTGCATCCTTTTGCAAAAAGGAAGAGAAAAATGATGTGGAAGAAAGGAGGACAGGTTTCAGGAACGTTTTACCTTGATTATTCCCTTCAGCCATTGAAGCTTAATATTTTGTACAAGTCATAAAATAGGAAATGAAAGTCCTATTGATCCTAAATATCCCTGATTGGTTCTAATTAACTCTAATTGATGTACATCACATTCACTCATTCAGAATCTTACTAAAGTCTACAACACTATTTACAATTTTTCTTAAGACCTTCCATGAATGCATATGGAATGTCTATAGTGTCTTGTCCAACCTTCTTTAGTCTAATGTAGAGCACTTTAGCAATAATCTTGCAGATACTTTTTGTTAGACGAATGGGCTAGTTATTTTTTATATTCAATATTGGTCCTTCAATATGATTGAGGTCAACGAAGCTTTGAAACGTTTAACAAACCTCCCAATTTCATGAGAAGAACATACTTTCCCCAAAATGTAACCCTTAACCTTGTGCCATTTTCAGAAGAACACCAAGGTGAAGTCATCCGATCCTAGAACTTTATCTCCAGCATAATCTTAACTCCTTTCCAAACTTCTTCTATTGAAAATTCCCTTTCTATCCGTTCCTTTATCTCCTTCCTATTTGATAATTTTTGCTCCCTTGATTGAGATCTCATAGTCATGTATTTCCAATAAAATTGTCTACAAACTCACATCTGTCCTTTAACCTGTTGTTCTCCCTAACAAGTGAAAGTTGAATGAATTATCGTTTTACTAAACTTATGACTGCAACAAAAGTTTGGAGAAGAATAATAAGAAAGTCATATCAAAAATATAAATGTCATTAAGGACATGTAAATAGCAGTTCACAATTGTAAATAGTGGGGGAGAATACGGAGTTCCCAATGACTTTAGGTTTGCACCAAGAGAATGGCATGGTTAGATGAAGATGTACAGCAACAACATACCAGTATAATCCCACAAGTGGAGACTGAAGAGGGAGGTGTGTACGCAACCTTACCTCTACCTTAAAAAGGTGGAGAGGAGGTTCCCGATAGACCCTCGGCTCAAAGTAAACAATATAAAGAATTAGGTATGTAAAACAAATATAGTAGCGAAGAATCCCTACGAAAAAACAATGGGGAAGGAAATAGTAACAACAACAAATACTATGATAACAAGCTAAAGAGCCAACAAAACGAAAAATAAGATCGTACGAGAGTAATAAAAAAAATTACTGATAAGAAAACTAGACAGCACTCGACTACCTACTAACCTTCTATACTAATCATCGACCTCCAAATGTTCCTATCTAGGGTCATATCCTCGATAAGCTGCAAGTGTGTCGCGTCCTCATCTTATCCACCACCGCCACGGAGGACACTCCTACCTTATCTAGGATAGTTTTTATCCTAATTTTCTCTCTTCTGGCATGCCCACACCTCCATCTCAACATCCTCATTTCCGCTATTTCCATATTTTGGACATGAAAGTTTTTGACCGACCAACAGTTAGCCTCATAAAACATAGCTGCTCTGACCACTACTTTATAAAATTTAGCTTTAAGCCCTAGTGTCACATTCTTATCACACAAAACACCAAAAGCGAGCATCCATTTCACCCACCCTGTTGTTTAGATGTGTAACATCCTCGTTAGTCTCCATATTTCCTAGGATTATTAACTCCAAAATTCTTGAAACTTCCTCTCTTAGAAATGACTTGCATATTAATCCTCACTTTTACATCTGCCACATGAGTAACGTCAGTGAACTTAAAAATCCAAGTATTCAGTCTGTGTTGCTCAACTGGAACCCTTTAGACACCAAGGTTTGTCTCCAAACCTCCAGTCTATCATTAACTCCGCCGCATGTCTCGTCAATCAAAACAATGTCATCTGCACATAACGTACACCATGACACCTCTCCTTGGATATTCCACGGTAGTTCATCCATCACCAAGACAAATAAAACAGGCTAAGAGTTGATCACTGATGCAACCCCATCACAACTGTAAAGTTATCTAAGCCTTCTTCCACTGTCTTCACTCGAGTTTTGGCTCCATCATACAAGTCCTTAATAACCCAAATTTAAGCTATGGGTACACCTCAAGCCTCCAAACATCTTGATAGAAACCCCTTAGGGACTTTGTCGTAAGTTTTTTCTAGGTCAATGAACACCATATGTAAGTCCATGCTCCTCTCCCTATACAACTCCATCAAACTCCTTACAAGATGTATGGCTTCTCTAGTCGAACGGCCCGCCATGAATCCAAATTGATTCTTCGTAATAGACACAACCCTCCACATCCTCATCTCACCACTCTCCCCAAAACTATCATAGTGTGGTTTAGCAACTTGATACCCGTATAGTTGTTGCATTTCTAAATATCACCTATGTAATAGGCTAAATGGAAGTGCACAAGGGCATGCTCTGCAATGAGGAGATACCTAACAAAGTGAAAGGTAAATTCCATAGAACAGTCATGAGATGAGTGATGTTATATAGAAGTTAATGTCGCCTACAACTCCCAATATATTCATAATATGAATGTGGTAGAAATGTTAATAATAAGATGAATATACTATCATACAAGATTGGACCATTAAAAATAATCACAGCTGGCAGATGGTGCAAGTAGTACAGATAGAAGATAAAATAAAAGAAGGTTTCCTAAGTTAGTCCATGTCTAACCTCTAGATGTACGAGTCAGTAGGCGCAACGATACAATGATTGACAGTGTTAAAATAGGACAAGGTTGATATAAACTCACATGGAAAAAAGTATTCCAACGAACCTAAAATATTTTGAGACCAATGCATACTAAGCTGAGAACACAATACAATGGAAACAAAGAATATACATAGACGATGTTAACTAGTTGCGATTAAGGATGTTGTTATTAGACTTACATGAAGTCTTTTTTCTAATAAGGTATGATTTCATTACTAAGGTACCAAGATGGTACAAATACAATAGACCAGCTACTGTCACAAACAGATCACCTAACTCGCCTACAAATCCATACATTGTTCCAATTTTTTCATAACACTTTTTTTTTTTTTGAGAAAGTTAACCCTCTTTTTTTTTTTTTAGACAGGAATCTCACCAAAAAGTGTGTTTCAGAAGTAATTACACAAAATAGAGGGAGATGCCAGAAATTTCCTATCACCTATGCCCTCTTAAACTATCTAGAATGTTAGTAACCTCCTCCACCTCATTCGGTGGGTATGTATACACCCAAAAAAAAAAAAAAAAAAGTTGCTAGGCAGTTCATCTTCAAACTTTGGAAAGGGATGCTTTTGTTTTCAAAACATCTCTGGTTCCTTCCCTTCCACATCGTCCACCAAATGCAAGCAGGGACAATCTTCCATCTCTCCTTATGTCCTGATATATTCCCGTCTCTGTTCCAACAAGCTAACGTATCTGCAGTGTTCCTTGGCATGGTCCAACTGATACCCCTAAGGTTTAGGAAGATTTGCCAAAGTTGTGTTGTCACCTTGCAATGTAAAAAAAGATGGTTTGTTGTCTCTGTTTCAAATTCACAAAAAAAACATCTAGAACACAAATGCCTCCCTCTTTTCATAAGGTTGTCTTGTGTTAACACAGCTTGCCTAGACACTAACCAAATGAAACAATTCATCTTGAAAGGTATTTTAACTCTCCAAATCATTTTCCAAGGCCAACTCCCATGAGTATCCGTAGGAATGTCCAGAAGTCTATAAGGTGACTGTCTCTTTCCACAATAACCTATCTGCTTTATCATTTAGATTCTTAAATTGTTCAATGGTTTTGTAGAATTCTGTCAAGTTATCAACTTCCCAGTCATTAAACAGTCTTCTGAAGGTAAGATTCCAGCCATGTATATCACTAACATCAAAAACTGTAGCCCATTTCTGTTGGTTGAGATTGTAGATAATCGGAAACTGTTGCTTCAAGGTCTGCTGACCCATCCACACATCATGCCAAAAGGAGTTTTTTCTTCCATTTCCTAGAATTTCATAACACTTCTTTTGCAGTAGAAATACAAATTTAATAAACATCTTTTTTTTTTTATTCAGCAAATATGCTGTCTTTTCCCCTCAAAACAGACACTAGCTATACTGTCCATTAAACACATATGAGGTCTTGTTTCTCATAACTCTTTTTTTTCAGGTTAGCAACTTGTATTCCATATTTGCATAAGCATGAGATTTAGAGACCCTCTATTTTAAATCTTCTATCTAGTTGTTTTATTTTCTCTCTACTTCAGCTGAGATAGTGGTATGGACTGCGTACGCTTAACCCTCCCCAGACCCCACGTAGTGGGATTACACTGGGTATGTTGTTGTTGTTGTTGTATCTAGTTGTTTTATTTTGTTTAGAAACTTGAGCCTTAAAGTCAATATTGCCACCTACACATTTATTGGGAAGGAAAATCAGACCTTTTCTGAATCCCAGAATTAAAAATTACTGTTCCATATTTTATAGAGAACTCTTGTGCTATTTGATCAGAATGGAAAATACTTTTGGCAAGTTTGAGTCAAGAATATATTCAGCAACCCCCACACCCCCGGTGCAGCTGACTATTCTCCACAAGTATTTTAGGTAACACTTGGCATGGGAATCATATTCGTTCTCTAAAAGCATTACTATCAAGTTCAATGCCCTCCCTTCTCTAACCCAATTTTCAGGACATTTATGTGAAAATGCGCTCACTTCTGTTTTAGTGACTACAGTGTTTGGGCCAACTTGCCGACTCATCCACCTAGCAACCAGCTACCAAAAAATAAGCAGAAGTACCCAATAATCCTGCCCACCAAGACTGAGCATTTGCGCTTCCACTTTGTGTTGTAACTGGGATTTGGACCTGAAATCTCAAATTGTCACTCCTATGCCTTAACCACTCACCCATTCTTAGGGACGATATAAACTCACTATTTAGGTTCAAAATTATTATTTAATTGTAGCTTGATACTGTCTGAGCACAACTCTATCTCCAAAAAGAATTATGAAAAAGGACATTTGAGACTTGAAACATGGAAAGCCAGAAAGGTAAGTGGATATCTAAGAACATGTTTATCGTAAAGAATAAACTTTATTACTATGTGAGAAGTTTCCTTCTAACACTCCCTTCTATCAAGCGGCCGGGGCAACAGGTTCCACCCAAGGGCAGAGGAGATGGTTCGCAAACCCAGTAGTAGCTTTGGTTCAAACTCAGAATTTGAGTAAAAAATTCATTGAACATGTATAGATTATGAATTTAAAACCCAGTTACTTAAAAAGAACAAAATCTGGAACCCATAAGCTTCTAATCTTGACTCCACCTCTGGTCCGTTCCACCCTAATCTCCACAGCAATCAACTACTACTTTACCCAACCTCTGAAAGTCTCTACCTTCTACTTCCCAACATGGGTTTGAACTTGCTCCCTAAAATTTAAGCAAAATGTTAACAGAAACAATATAGGGAAACAAGCAAGCATCATCATAGTAAGAATGACTTGCAAATATTCGATAAAATTGCAGGTAATTGCTAGGATCCATTTAAATTACACAGAAACAAGCATGTAAATTAAATAAAAAAACTTCAAACCTGATGTTCTTCCCTTTTGACCAGAAGAACGAGGCTCGAAATGAAAGAAGAGGAAGAAGATAGGTTGAAATAGAGGACCTAATTGATTCCACCAACCCAAATAATCAACGCGTTTTTGAGGAAATTTAGTAGCTCAACTTGAAGAAAATTGTCAATTCTGGCAACTTGGAACCCCGAATTCTTCTTAATTTGGACGAATCAGAATCAGATTAGAGCTAAGCAGGTAGATAGATAACGAACAAGAATGTCTGCACTTGGGGGTTGGGGTTTAGCTTCTGATCAATATTGTTGGTGTTCGAAAATGGAGACAGAGAAAGCCAAGGTGTAATCATCAATATATATATACACACAAACGAGGGTTATGAATAGGGTACTGTTGGAGGTTATTTTATAAAGGGAAAATGTTAAAATAAACTGCATTAGAAATGACTTATTTATGTCATTCGTTATAAATTTAATTTATTTATATTATTATTATTAAAAGTTTAGCTCATTTATGTTATTATTATTATAGAAAGATTTATTCATATTATTATTTTGTAATGATAATTTTTGCAAAACTATTTTTGTAATGTGGCCTCTTATTAGAGGTCCACATTACTAAATCCAAACCAACTAATATTACTTAAAATTAAAAATTAAAAATCAGTCCTATTAAAATAAAATTTGATCCATACAATTAAAATAAAAAGTGGACTTATTAAAAATAAAAATCAGATTAATTAAAAATAAAAATCAAACCCATTAATTGTGTCGGGTTTTATTTTAATGGGTATTATTTTTTATTTTGATTTAAGTAATATTAGTTGATTTTGGATTTGGTGATGTGGACTTCTAATAAGAGGTCATGTGACAAAAATAGTTTTGCAAAATCACCGTTGCAAAAATAATGGCACAAATAAACTTTTCTGTAATGGCAGTGACATAGATGAGCAAAACTTTTAAAGGTGATGACATAAATGAGCTAAACATATAACGGATGACATAGATGAGCCATTTTCAATAGTTCGATGACATATTTGAGTCTTTTCCCTTTTATAAAATCTATGCCACACCAATTTTTCGATCACTTTGTTTTATATAATTAAAATTAGATTTTTTAAAACCATTGTATCATCTCGGTTTTTCTTTGGTATCGATACAATTAAGTTAATTTTTTAATTTTTTTTTTACTTTTAAAATTTCACCTCAAAATATACCATTTTTAAAGCGTTTCTTTATTACTAAAAGGAAATACTTAATAAAGTCCATAGAGGAAAAATACATTTAGTAGTTCTATAATTCTTCTACTATATGTTAATTAACTATCAAGAAGCATTTAGCAACACAAAAATGAAGGTATCCTCATGACGTGAAACTTGAAAACACCAACAACTTCTTTATATCTGTCCAATGAATCCTTCATTGTTGATATCAATATCTTCTCCATTCTAGATGAAAAGTTGCTCAGTGAAAAAACTTGTTCCTATATTGTTTGATCTCAAGCTTTCAATAGGAGTATTTGCATAGGTTTTGTCGTATTGCTTGATGGAGTATCTATTATAGTATATCCTTTTAATTTTTAAACCTAATTAATTAAAGGCTAATTAAAGGGCAAAGGCCCAAATAGGGGTGTCACCAGTGGCCTAGGACCTTGGTTATATTTTATATTTGAAAAATATTATAAAATATATTTATATATTAAATTTAACATATTGTTAATATATAAAATATATTTGCATACATGTAGGGTTATTCGATTCGGTTGCGGAAATTTTTTGGATTTTTTTTTATAAATTAAAAAAACCACCCCAATTGTTCGGGATGGTTATAAGTTTAAATAAAAGTCCACGGTTTTATTTAAAAAATGATATAAATTGGTTTGGTACAATTAGGTTCGGTCGGTTCGGTCGATTTTTCATATTTTTTTGACACCCCTAGTTATGAACTTGCTAGTATGACATACTTCAAAAGCCACCATTCAATTTTATTTTTTTGTGATTTCTTTATTTACTTATTATTTATTGTATAAAAATAAATATGTTAATTAGCACTCTCTCCATTTATTTCTATTATTTATTTGAAAAACTTAAACGTTTTAAAATTTACTACTCCACTCCTATTCTTTATTAAGAAATTCGAATGGGTGCAAGTCTTTTTATTACTCCACTCCTATTCTTTATTAAGAAATTCGAATGGGTGCAAGTTTTTTTATTTTTTAATTGTGCATTGGTTATACAATAAAGAATAACAATAATAAAAGAATGACAAGAGATTCAATTATCTTTTTTCTCAATATTTTAGTATTATCCTAATTTTTTTTATTTATGTGTTATTAAAAAATGTCATCTTCTTTTATAATTATTTTATTTATTTATTTCCTTTATTTCTACTAATTGGTATATATATCTATTTATCTCTACTAGTATTAGTACCCGCGCGATGCGCGGTCAATATTTAAGAAGAAAGATCACTATAAAAAGATAGATAAAAATAATGTAAATTTACAATTTTACCAAATCAATAGAAGCATAAAAAATTTCTTTTCATTATTGACCAACAGATAAACCAACATAAACTAATGAAATACATCGTCAATATCTCCTACGACTTATAGTTCCTTGAATGATTCATAAAAGTTAGTTCAAATTGAAAAGAAATGAGAGATAAAATCGATTTAAATATGTTGAAGATGTTTACCTGTGAATATTAAAAGGATACAAATATAAAGAAAAAATATTATCTTCCTAGTTACACTATTTGTACCTTTCTCATTCAAGCCAAACTAGGAGTCAAAAGATACCAAATATAGTAAAGAAATCAATTTTGTAATTTTCATTAGCTTCAAAATAATCATATTTTTAATTTCATTAATATTTCTTACACTTTTTTTTTCTTTATCATGTATGTTTATAGACCTTGTTATCTAGTGATACTATTTTACCGTAAATTTACAATCTAACAATGATTGAATTTATTACTTAATAACTTACTTTTATTTAAAGTTTTTATATCTTACACGTTAGTCAATCTCTATCACAATAAATTATTTTTAAATTTGAATAAAAAAATTACCAAACTTACCAAATAATTTTTTTCTTCAAAAATAAATAAATATTGTGTATAATTAAATTCATATTCGACAAATGACTTCCTTGTTCCAAAACAATATTGTGAATGTAGAATTCAATCTTCTCGTATGTTTATTTTTTTACTGAATTTCATTTTGAATTAGTGATAATATTTCATCAGCATTCTGGTCTCTTACTTTACCGAAATCTGATATTAAAAGGATTAATAAAAGATCAAGAAATTTAATCATTTTTATATCATAATTATATAAGACCCTAAAATAATATATATTTATGAAACTATATTATCCACAATAAAAATTTATATTTGTATAAAGAAATCACCAAACTAACAAATTGTTTTTCTCAAGAAAACTATGGATTCGACAATTGATATTTCTTTGTTTCAAATCTATGTTACATTGTGAATACATTGTTGAACCTTTTCATACGTCGATTCTTCTGCTGAATTCTCGCTTTGAATTAGTGATAACATTGCATCAATATTTTGGTCTCTTACTCTACGAAAACTTGATATTTAAGCCTGCAATTCATTAAGATAATTAGAATTACTATTTTACAAAATATCGACAATTCTTATTTAATTGCTACATGCTCATAATGTAAAAGATGATAATGACAAGTAGAGCTGATGATCAACAATGAGAGAGAGAGAGAGAGAGAGAGAGAGAGAGAGAGAGAGAGAGAGAGAGAGAGAGAGAGAGAGAGAGAGAGAGAGAGAGAGTAACAATATTTGTGTATTATTGAGAGGGTATATATAAGAGGTCAAATTTTCATTTTAAATTCAAATTCAAAAATTCTTGTTAAAAAATTAATTTATATTTGAATAAGATACTGAGATCATATTTTCCTTATTTTATACATATTACTATAATTACTATAATTCATTTAACAATAATTTTAATTTTTTTTAGTTAAAAAATCTTTTAATATGGAAATCTTTCTTTTCTTTTTGAAAGCTATACAAATTTACTTACACAAATAGAAAATTGAGATTTTATCTTAATTTTTAAAATAATAATCATGATTCATGTATTTATTTTGATTTGTATCTTTACGTCAAAATGGTAGTAATTTTACGTAAAATATTTCAAAAACTTGGATCATAATTATTAAAATAAATCTAATAATTTCAATAGATTTATATACCATATATACTATATTCTTCATAATTTTTTTTTAATTTTGAAAAGTGTAACAATAATTATGTATTACTGAAAAGGCATATATAAGAGGTCAAATTTTATTTTAAATTCAAATTAAAAAAATTCTTCTTAAAAAACTAATTTACATTTGAATATGATACTGAGATCATGTTTTCCTTATTTTATATTACTATAATTCATTTAACAATTATTTTAAATTTTTTTAGTTAAAAATCCCTTAATAGGGAAATCCTTCTTTTCTTTTTTGAAAGATATACAAATCTACTTACACAAATGGAAAATTGAGAATTTATCTTAATTTTTAAAATGATAATCATGATTAATGCATTTTACTTTGATTTGTATTTTTAAGTCAAAATGGTAGTAATTTTACGTACAATATTTCAAAAGCTTGGATCATAAGTATTAAAAGAAATCTCATAATTTCAACAAATTTATATTCCATATCTACTATATTCTTCATAAATATTTTTTTAATTTTGAAATGACTCTTTGACCACAATAATATTTTTCTATAAGTGCCACTTTAATTGCTAATTGATTATTTTCTTAACAAAATATTCTTTCACCACAATATTATTTATTCAACAAAGTCACCCCAAAAAGTAGCCTCAATACTATTCAGCCTACATGAAAATATACATCATCATAATAAAGGAGAGAATGTGATTTCTATACGAATTAGTAATTCTAATCATGGAAACATGAGATTACTCGTGGTCGTGTAGCTCGACATTCATAAAAACACTGATTTTGCCATTTTGCTTGTGCGATTGAATTGCCCCATGACCAACAATCTCACCAACGACATCTAACACAGATCCAAAAAACATAATAAGTTGGTTAAAAAAGAGCAATGTATATTCCAATATAAATATGTTATGATAATTACCAAATAGTTCGTTCTCGTCAACATCCACTTGGTCAATCAAGTGCTTTTATGGCCACAGATTGAAGATATTCATACTAAAAAGTGGATCATTTATTTCTTCAACCATTGTTCTGTTTGTGAACGTCAACCACATCCAGTGCTTAGTGGTCTTAACTTTGAAAATATTTGGACCAACCACGAAGTTTTTCATTGTGTATAGCCCTAACTCACTTATTTTTCCCGTTAACAAACGCATAGCATATCTCCCAATAGTTGCGTGTATAAGATCTCCCTATAAAAAAATTCAACACTGATATTATATACATAATTGAAAAAAATCAACTTATACATGTACAATTAATATACTAACTGAGATATCAATACCTTTTCATCTTGCAGCACCATCTCCATGGCTATGGGATTGTCTTCCTTTTCACGATCAGGAATAATCCACAATTGCACGACTTGCACTTTTAGATACCACTGCATTTTTGTCCCTGAAACCTCTTTGATAAAATCAATCTTAGCAGCCATAATTTTAATGAATCGAAGGAGTGAAGTGATTATTTTTCTATAGATGACGCAGTAGCTTCAATGTTCGTATTACATAGGAATCATCCCAATATATAGTAATTTTTGCAGGCATCTTTAGTTAGAACCAATATTGGCCAGAATATTTACTTTTCCATATATATATTTTTTGTAATTGCTTATAAAATATTGATCAGATATTCATTTACCATTCTAATATAATTGCTAATCATGATTAGCTGTAATAATAATTTGATAGCACTTACCATAGTCATATACTGTAAGGATCAGCAGTGTAAGGTATTGATTTAGCATCAATATGATTCACTTACCATAGCTATTGGAGTAAGGAAATTTTCCATTCACTTACAATAGCCATCAATGAAATCTCTGATTTTCTGCAATACAGATTCACCTACAATAGCCATTTATGAAATCTTCGATTTTCTGGAATACAGATTCTGGTATAATAGCCATCTTTGAAAAATTGCGAAAATCATGAACAAAATTATGGAAAATAGTTTGGACTAAAAATTATCAAATTGGGAGTAATTGTTTGATTGGAATATAAATTTGGAATTCAAATTACGGAGTTAGGAGTAATCTTATTTTTTTTTTCCTTTTGAAGCTTTATTAATTTCTAGCATTTCTATAATAAGAGTCAATATTAGTTGTTTTTTTACCACAATATGAATCTATATAATTAAAATAAATAATTATAATAGTGTTTATTCAATAAGAGTTAAATTTAATCTATATATATGTCTCTTGATTGTCAATCAATTATTCAATTTTTTTATTTTTTTTTACAACAATATGAAATAATATTATTAGTTTTTTTTACCACAATATGAAATAATAATATACTAATCTTAATATGAAATAATTGAATAATTATAATAGTGTTCATCCAATAGAAGTCAAACTTAATTATTTTTTATCAAAATATAAAATAATATTATTTATTTTTAACCACAATATGAAATAATATATTAATCTTAATATAAAATAATTGAACAATTATAATAATGTTCATCCAATAGGAGTTAAACTTAATTATTTTGTACCACACTATGAAATAATATTATTTTTTTTTTTAAAACAATATGAAATAATATACTAATTTTCATATGAAATAATTTAACGATTATAATAGTTTTTACCACAATAGAAGTCAAACTTAATTATTTTTTTACCACAATATGAAATAATATTAAATAATTAAATAATCACAAAATAGTTTTTTGTTGTAAAAACGTCGAGTAAGTAGTTCTCAAGATGCCACTTGTCATAATTTTAGGCTAACTACTCTCCTTTATTATATTTATAGATAGATATGAAATAATATTTTTTTTACAACAATATTAAATAATATAATAATTTTCATATGAAATAATTTAACGATTATAATAGTCTTTACCACAATAGGAGTCAAAATTAATTATTTTTTACCATAATATGAAATAATATTAAATAATTAAATAATCAACAAAAAAGTTTTTTGTTGTAAAAACGTCAAGTAAGTAGTTCTCAAGATGACACTTGTCATAATTTTAGACTAACTACTCTCCTTTATTATATATATAAATATGAAATAATATTATTTATTTTTTACAACAATATGAAATAATATACTAATTTTCATATGAAATAATTTAACGATTATAATAGTTTTTACCACAATAGGAGTCAAACTTAATTATTTTTTACCACAATATGAAATAATATTAAATAATTAAATAATCAACAAAATAGTTTTTTGTTGTAAAAACGTCAAGTAAGTAGTTCTCAAGATGTCACTTGTCATAATTTTAGTCTAAATACTCTCCTTTATTATATATATATATATATGAAATAATATTAAATAATTAAATAATCAACAAAATAGTTTTTTGTTGTAGAATGATAGTTTTTTGTTATAAAAATGTCAAGTAAGTAGTTCTCAAGATGTCAGTTGTCATAATTTTAGGCTAAGTACTCTCCTTTATTATATATATAGATATGAAATAATATTAAATAACTAAATAATCGATAAAATAGTTTTTTGTTGTAGAATGATAGTTTTTGGTTGTAAAAATGTCAAGTAAGTAGCTCTCAAGATGCCTCTTGTCATAATTTTAGGCTAACTACTCTCCTTTATTATATATATATATATGAAATAACATACTAATTTTCATATGAAATAATTTAACGATTATAATAGTTTTTACAACAATAGGAGTCAAACTTAATTATTTTTTACCACAATATGAAATAATATTAAATAATTAAATAATCAACAAAATAGTTTTTTGTTGTAAAAACGTCAAGTAAGTAGTTCTCAAGATATCACTTGTCATAATTTTAGTCTAAATACTCTCCTTTATTCATATATATATATATGAAATAATATTAAATAATTAAATAATCAACAAAATAGTTTTTTGTTGTAGAATGATAGTTTTTTGTTGTAAAAATGTCAAGTAAGTAGTTCTCAAGATGCCACTTGTCATAAGTTTAGGCTAACTACTCTCCTTTATTATATATATATATATAGATGTGAAATAATATTAAATAATTAAATAATCAACAAAATAGTTTTTTTGTTGTAGAATGATAGTTTTTTGTTGTAAAAATGTCAAGTAAGTAGTTTTCAAGATGCTACTTGTCATAATTTTAGGCTAACTACTCTCCTTTATTATATATATAGATATGAAATAATATTAAATAACTAAATAATCAACAAAATAGTTTTTTTGTTGTAGAATGATAGTTTTTTGTTGTAAAAATGTCAAGTAAGTAGTTCTCAAGATGTTAGTTGTCATAATGTTAGGTTAACTACTCTCCTTTATTATATATATAGATATGAAATAATATTAAATAATCAACAAAATAGTTTTT
The DNA here is from genome assembly GCA_031232105.1 of Capsicum rhomboideum. Taxonomy (NCBI): domain Eukaryota; kingdom Viridiplantae; phylum Streptophyta; class Magnoliopsida; order Solanales; family Solanaceae; genus Capsicum; species Capsicum rhomboideum. Next base: position 36,229,753 of record CP124719.1, read on the forward strand.
TGTTGTAGAATGATAGTTTTTTGTTGCAAAAATGTCAAGTAAGTAGTTCTCAAGATGCTACTTGTCCTAATTTTAGGCTAACTACTCTCCTTTATTATATATATAGATATGAAATAATATTAAATAATTAAGTAATCAACAAAATAGTTTTTTGTTGTAGAATGATAGTTTTTTGTTGTAAAAATGTCAAGTAAGTAGTTTTCAAGATGCTACTTGTCATAATTTTAGGCTAACTACTCTCCTTTATTATATATATAGATATGAAATAATATTAAATAATTAAATAATCAACAAAATAGTTTTTTTGTTGTAGAATGATAGTTTTTTGTTGTAAAAATGTCAAGTAAGTAGTTTTTCAAGATGTCAGTTGTCATAATTTTAGGCTAAGTACTCTCCTTTATTATATATATAGATATGAAATAATATTAAATAACTAAATAATCGATAAAATAGTTTTTTGTTGTAGAATGATAGTTTTTGGTTGTAAAAATGTCAAGTAAGTAGTTTTTCAAGATGTCAGTTGTCATAATTTTAGGCTAACTACTCTCCTTTATTATATATATAGATATGAAATAATATTAAATAACTAAATAATCAACAAAATAGTTTTTTGTTGTAGAATGATAGTTTTTTGTTCTAAAAATGTCAAGTAAGTAGTTCTCAAGATGTTAGTTGTCATAATTTTAGGCTAACTACTCTCCTTTATTATATATATAGATATGAAATAATATTAAATAATTAAATAATCAACAAAATAGTTTTTTGTTGTAGAATGATAGTTTTTTATTGTAAAAATGTCAAGTAAGTAGTTCTCAAGATGTTACTTGTCCTAATTTTAGGCTAACTATTCTCCTTTATTATATATATAGATATGAAATAATATTAAATAATTAAATAATCAACAAAATAGTTTTTGGTTGTAGAATGATAGTTTTTTGTTGTAAAAATGTCAAGTAAGTAGTTCTCAAGATGCTACTTGTCATAATTTTAGGCTAACTACTCTCCTTTATTATATATATAGATATGAAATAATATTAAATAATTAAATAATCAACAAAATAGTTTTTTTGTTGTAGAATGATAGTTTTTTGTTGTAAAAATGTCAAGTAAGTAGTTTTTCAAGATGTCAGTTGTCATAATTTTAGGCTAACTACTCTCCTTTATTATATATATAGATATGAAATAATATTAAATAATTAAATAATCAATAAAATAGTTTTTTGTTGTAGAATGATAGCTTTTTGTTGTAAAAATGTCAAGTAAGTAGTTCTCAAGATGCCACTTGTCATAATTTTAGGCTAACTACTCTCCTTTATTATATATATGGATATGAAATAATATTAAATAATTTAATAATCAACAAAATAGTTTTTTTGTTGTAGAATGATAGTTTTTTCTTGTAAAAATGTCAAGTAAGTAGTTTTTGAAGATGTCAGTTGTCATAATTTTAGGTAACTACTCTCCTTTATTATATATGTAGATATGAAATAATATTAAATAATTAAATAATCAACAAAATAGTTTTTTGTTGTAGAATGATAGTTTTTTGTTGTAAAAATGTCAAGTAAGTAGTTCTCAAGATGCCACTTGTCATAATTTTAGGCTAACTACTACAACAACAACAACAACAAACCCAGTGTAATCCCACCAAGTGGGGTCTGGGGAGGGTAGGATGTACGCAGTCCATACCACTATCTCGAACGAAGTAGAGAGGCTGTTTCCGATAGACCCCCGGCTCAGAACAAATAACAGTAGACAAAGAACATAACAACAACAAACAAACAAGGGATAACACACTAATAGAAAATAAAAGAAACAGGACGCCCACATAGTCATGCAATATACAAATCTATCCAGACATCCCAAACACCACCACAATACCACGAACAGGGAGCTACAAAACACACGCATAACACTACCGTTATACGCACAGAAGAAGAACACACTCCTACCCACTAACCCTCTACCCTAATCCGCTCCCTCCACACCCTCCTATCTAGGGTCATGTCCTCAGTAAGCTGTAGCTGCTCCATGTCCTTTCTAATCACCTCCCCCCAATATTTCTTCGGCCTACCTCTACCTCGTCTGAAGCCATCCATGCCCAATCTCTCACACCTCCATACCGGGGCATCTGCACACCGCCTCCCACATTCCCGAACCACCTCAACCGCACTTCCCGCATCTTGTGAACTACCGAGGCCACTCCCACCTTCTCCCGAATACTCTCATTCCGAACCCTATCTCTCCTAGTAATTCCACACATCCAACACAACATCTTCATCTCCGCCACCTTCAACCTCTGTATGTGGGATGCCTTGACTGGCCAACACTCCGCTCCATACAACATAGCCGGACGAAATGCCACTCTGTAGAATTTGCCTTTCAATTTAGGAGGCACCTTCTTATAGCACAAGACTCCCGAAGCGAGCCTCCATTCCAACCACCCTGCCCCAATACGATGAGTGACATCCTCATCAATCTCCACATTCCCCTGAATCATAGATCCTTTATTATATATATAGATTATATTAAAAGTGTGAAGGGTTTTAGAAATGTTGTTTGAACTTTTTACCCTTCATTAAAAAACTCTGCTCTAAACAAAATCGTCTTTTTACTATTTTTCTCAATTTATTATTTAATTAAATTAAGGACTCCTAAAATATATGGATGGAGAAATTATTCAGACTCCTAAAATATATGGAAAGAATTTAAAACCCCTAATATATATGGAAGAAACCTAATAACATACGTATATATGGGAAGAAATTAGTTTTATATTTTTAAATGTCCTCCAACCTCTAATCGTTAGGGTTTGTTTTCCCTTTTAACGTTGTCATCCTAACATTCTGAACTTTCAAATTATTTGATGATTTATGAATTCTTTTGCAGGATCTGGGGAGCTGTACTAGGTAGGAGATACTAGACTCTTCTCTCGACTCAAAGAAACTGGCAATCCACCAAATATTTGCCTATTATTGAGAGGAATTGCTCTCCTATGTTGCGAGACTTCAATTGATCAAAGTTGTTATCTTTGGCGTTCTAATATCTTAGGCCCAAATTTACAAATTTTCCAAGAAGGTAATGAAGTTAGTTTGAAGATAATGAAGTTAATTTGAAACAGCATGCAAAATATTGTTATGCAGCATAAAATTACTGCCATGTGACTTGAAGGTCAAGAGTTCAAGCTGTGGAAACAACCTCTTGCAAAAATATAATGTAAGGCTACGTACAATAAACCCTTGTGGTTCAACCCTTCCCCGAATGTAACAACCCGTACCTTCCCAACCCTACTTGATGACATTCAATAATGTTTACTTAGATGTCGAGAGCTATAAGCATGTATTTGGTAATGTTAATGATGAGAAAATTAAAGTTTGGCCTCGTACATGTGATTAGCCCTTCGTAGGAGGTGTTTTGTGATTTTCATGGAGCATTTGTGGGGTTCAAAATGAGGCTAAGAGGACCTCTAAACAAAGTATATTAAGGGTAAGAAGTAAGTTAAAGCATAGGACTTGAAGTATCTAACCAAACCCGCGAAGAAAAGTCGAAAAACGAAATTTTCAAAAAAATAAGGTTGGGGCACGCCAGAAGGCGTGCCACGCCGCTTTGGGCCAAAATTTTTAGCCCAGAGGCAGCAAGCTGGTGCTCCCAAGGGCGTGCCAGGTTGGTTTTTCCACTTTTTCAAAAGTTGGAAATTTCTTAAATCCCAAGGGTGCCCGGGGACGTACCGAGCCGATTTTTTCCACGTTTCTTCTACAACCACGAGCATATACATGGAATGAATGAAATATTATATTGGTATGATAAAATTACTCGGGAACGAATTTGGCATCATAATGACGGTTTTACCCTTGTGGTCAAAATAGGCCCTATGTGGCTAGAATCACTTGTTTTTGGGATTGAGGCTACGGATATGAATAGCGTGAGTGGGAATATTGTTGTAACAGGTATGACATGACTTAAACATGAGAAATTATTGATTTTATTGGATTAAGTGAATTGGGCTCGAAAAGGGCCTAAAAATGAGAAGAAAGCATGGGCCAAAATGGGTCAAAAGACCCATTCTTGCCTTGACCTTCTAGAGCACCACATTTAATGGCTAAGGATGGACTTAAAGTCTTATAAAAGGGACCAAAATATCAGATTTTATTCATTGGAAACTCTCATGCTTTTTAGATATTTCTCATCTATTTTTCTCTCAAAATCCTAAGAACTCAAAGTCAATTTTTGGAGCAAGATCATCATTTTCAAGCTTGGGTAAGTGATTATTGTTATGGATTAATATATTATATGCATGAGAGAATATGTAAATCATGTTGGTTACGCTTGAAAGTGTTGAATATGGTACTTTGTGTTTTTGTAAAAGATTGGTGATCCATGGGATTTAAGCTTGAAATATGACTTGTGACTTTGATGAAAGAGCATGGTATGGATAAAATATGAATATGTATGGTGTGATTTTGTTATTAAACTTGTTATTTTTCTATAAGTGTAAATTATGGGTGTAACACCCCGTACCTTCCTAACCCTACTTGACGATGTTGAGCAATGCTTACTTAGGTGTCGAGAGTCATACATACGTATTTTGTAATGCTATGGATGAGATACTTGACTTTTGGCCTCGTAAATGTGATTAAACCTTCATAGGAGGTGTTTTATGATTTTCGTGGAACATTTGTGGGGTTCAAAACGAGGCTAAGAGGACCTCTAAACAAAGTATATTAAGGTTAAGAAGTAAGTTAAAGAATAGGACTTGAAGTATCTAACCAAACCGGCGAAGAGAAGTCGAAAAACGGAATTTTCGAAAAAATCTAAGTGTTGGGCGCACCAGAGGGCGTACCACGCCGCTCTGGGCTAAAGTTTTTAGTCCAGAGGCAGCAAGTTGGCGCTCCCAAGGGCGTGCCACGCTGGTTTTTTCACTTTTTCGAAAGTTGGAAATTTCTAAGTCCCAAGGGTATCCGGGGTCGTACCGAGCCGATTTTTGCCACGTTTCTTCTACAAACACGAGTATATACATGAAATGAATGACATATTATATTGGTATGATAAAATTACTCGAGAACAAATTTGGAGTCAAAATGGCAGTTTTCCCCTTAAGGTCAAAATAAACCAAACGTGGCTAGAATCACTTGTTTTTGGGATTGAGGCTACGGATATGAGTAGCATGAGTGGGAATATTGTTGTAACACTTATAAGATGACTTAAACACGATAAATTATTGATTTTATTGGTTTAAGTGATTTGGGCTCAATAAAAGCCCAAAATGGGACAAAAGACATGGGTCACATGACCCAATCTTCTATTGACTAAGTCAAATATGGCATTAAATGCCTAGAATGGATAAGGATTACCCAAGGACTATATATAGACCCAAAAATCATATTTTATTCACTTGGACCTCTCATGTTTTTCTAGATATTTTCTCCAACATTTCTCTCAAACCCTAAAGAACTCAAAGTCAATTTTGGAGCAAGATCATCACTTTTCAAGCTTGGGTAAGTGATTATTGTTATGGATTAATATATTATATGCATGAAAGAGTATGTAAATCATGTTGGTTGTGCTTGGAAATGTTGGACATGGTACTTTGTGTTTTTGTATAAGATTTGTGATCCATGGGATTCAAGCTTGAATTAGGACTTGTGCCTTTGATGAAAAAGCATGGTATGGATAAAATATGAACATGTATGGTGTTATTTTGTTATTAAACTTGTTATTTTTCTATGAGTGTAAATTGGGGGATTTTGGCCGATATGTGCTATGAGGTGTATTAAGGTGAATTGATGGATTATTTGTGATGTGGTGTGGATAAGAAAGTGTAAAGGAGAAGTGTTGTGGTGAAAGGTATTGATTATCATGTATTGGTCAATGTTGGGAATATTGTGGGATTTTTGGAATAATAATTTCATCAATGGTTTTGTCAAGGGGAAATGACATGTTTAAAGGCAAACATGTTACCCATTGATATTGTATGCATTTGTGAAGAAGTTGATGGTTAATGTAAATCCCGTTATGTATTTGTGTTGTAGAGTGACATATAAAGAAGGAGCGGGACTATTGTATGCACATCTAGGATTGTATATCCGTATTGAGAGTACAAGGTATGTAAGGTTACTCTGTCCGTATCTTTATGCGGCATATAGTATTCACATTGACATTTCACTAGTCCTATCCCGAAATGTGCTAAGGTATTTTATATCCGGTTATCCATGGTCATTGTTATATATTTCCTACTCATTGATCAATTGTGAACCTCATGTCTTATATTCATGATTAATGTTCCAAAAGCTCAAATCCAATGTTCCAATAGTGATTATACTTATGTCTCTTTTTCATGGATTATTGTCCAATGGTTCCCATGGTGTTATGATTCTAATAATGTTTTGTTGCCAAATGATTCACATGTTTCTCACTCATTGGTTAATGATCCAAAGCTTCCAACAATGTTATATTCCAAAGTTCAAAGTGATGTTATGACTATCAAAGTATCAATCTCAAAGTAATAAGCAAAGTAATGCATATGTGGTCAATGATCAAGTATGGGTGGCAGCTTTGGGGGCAAAATGCCTAGCTCAAGCCGATCCCGAGGTTGTTGGATCAGGGGGCAGTCCTGGGGGCATAAGCCTAGCTCGGACAGATCCTGACAGGGGGCAGCTCTAGGGGTAATAACCTAGCTCGAGCCAAACCTGAAATGTTGTATGGGTGGCAGCTCTAGAGGTACTAACCTAGCTCGAGCCGATCCCAATATATACATTGATGCATAGGGTGGCAGCTCTAGGGGCATAAGCCTAGCTCGAGCCGATCCCAACATAACGCTATGTTATGTTTAAAACCCACTGTTCAGTCGGGACCCGGGTGTTACAGGTCAAAGGCAAAGGTAAATAATTATGGAAGTAAAGATACAAAGAATGTAATGAAAGAAACATACATGGTTTCCAAAGTACAACATAAGTGACTCATCTACATTTTGACTTATCTATATTGGTTATGCATTCGAACACGAGTTCTTGACATATTTACATATCATACAAGTTTCATATGGCCTTACATACTCAGTACATTCTTCGTACTGACCCCTCTTGGGGAATTTACCTTACTTGCTGCAGGCGCAGGTACTAGTAGGCCTTCACAGTAGGTTGCCAGTTGTTGCAGATCTTTGGTGAGCTCCAGTTAGTTCGAGGCTTCTCGGAGTCACTGTTGTACATATGTTTTGGTGCTGTACATGTTGTATAAAGCGGGGACTTGTCCTGACTTTTAGTTCATTTTGGTCAATGCATTTGTTAGAGGCTTTTGTAGACGGTTGTGGGTGTATAAATGTAAAAGGTATATGTCGTTTTTGACTCGGTGGCCTCAACGGCCAAGTTTTGCATATGTGAATATATATATCATGTTCCATGAATTCCATTGTTGATATCCAAAGTTATTATGTGATTATGGATTTCTTATAGCATGTATATGATTGAATAGAGGCAAAGCTTGTTCCTCTCGGACCTTGTCGGCCACGAGTGCCAATCCGTCCCGATGGGATTCGGGGCGTGACAATGGGATTTTGGCCGATATGTGCTATGAAGTTTATTAAGGTGAATTGATGGATTATTTGTAATATGGTGTGGATGAGAAAGTGTAAAGGAGAAGTGTTGTGGTGAAATGTTATTGATTATCATGTATTGGTCAATGTATGGAATATTGTAGGATTATTGGTATGATAATTTCATCAATGGTATTGTCAAGGGGGAAATGACATTTTAAAGGCAAAAATGTAACTCATTGACGTTATATGAATTTGTAAGGTAGTTGGTGGTTAATGTCAATTCCGTTATGTATTTATGTTGTAGAGTGAAACATAAAGAAGGAGAGGGACTATTGTATACGCATCTAGGATTGTATATTCGTATTGAGAATACAAGGTATGTAAGGTTACTCTGTCCGTATCTTTCTGCGGCAAATAGTATTCACATAGACATTACGCTTGTACTATTCCAAAATATGCCAAGGTATCCTATATCCGATTATCAATGGTCATTATCACATAGTTCCCACTCATTGATCAATTGTGAACCACATGTCTCATATTCATGGTTAATGTTCCAAAAGCTCAATAAGGTTATGTTCCAATGTTCCAATAGTGATTATACTCATGTCTCTTGTTCAAGGATTATTGTCCAATGGTTCCAATGGTACTATGGTTCTAATAATATTATGTTTCTCATAATGTTTATTTACATTTCTCTCACTCATTGGTTAATGATCCAAAGCTTCATATAAAGTTATGACTATCATTGTATCAATCTCAAAGTAATGAATAAAGTAATGCAAATATGTGGTCAATGATCAAGTATGGGTGGCAACTTTGGGGGCAAATGCCTAGCTCAAGCCGATCCTGAGATTTGTTGGATCAGGGGGCAGTCCTAGAGGCATACGCCTAGCTCGGACCGATCCTGACAGGGGGCAGCTCTAGGGGTAATAACCTAGCTCGAGCCAAACCTGAAATGTTGGTTTATGGGTGGCAACTCTAGAGGTAATAACCTAGCTCGAGCCGATCCCAACATAACGAGATGTTATGTTAAAACCCACTGTTCAGTCGGGGCCCGGGTATCACAGGTCACAGGCAAAGATGAATAATCATAGAAGAAAAGATACAAAGAAAGTAATGAAAGCAAAATACATGGTTTCCAAAGTTTAGTATAATGACTTATCCATATTGATCATTCATTTGTATTTGAGTTCATTGACATATTTACTAATCATACAGTTTTATTTGAGCCTTACATACTCAGTACATTCTTCGTACTGACCCCTCTTGGGGGATTTACCTTACTTGCTGCAGGCGCAGGTACTAGTAGGCCTCCACAGTAGGTTGCCAGTTGTTGCGGATCGTTGGTGAGCTCCAGTTAGTTTGGGGCTTCTCCGAGTCACAGTTGCACATATGTTTTGGGTGTTGTATGTGTTGTCTAAAAGCGGGGACTTCTCCCGACTTTCAGTTGGTTTTGGTAAATTTCTATGTAGAGGCTTTTGTAGACATGTGTAGGTGTATGAATGTAAGGTGGTATATGACGTTTTGACTTGATGGCCTCAACGGCCAAAGTTTCACATATGTATATATATAAATATGTCCCATGTTCCATGTTTTCCGTTATTCATTTTTCATGTTCTTACGTAATGGTGGTGTTGCCTATGACATGCATATGAATGAATAGAAGCAAAGCTTGGTTCTCTCGGGCCATGTCGGCTACGGGTGCCAATCCGTCCCGATGGGATTCGGGGCGTGACACCGAAGCCCGCACATAATGGGTACCGAGTTGGCTTTTTTAATGCAGAATAATTTTACGGATTAGTGTAGTCTCTATCTCAAAGAAGGTTTTAGTGTCTTGGAGGAAAGTGTGTATGCATAAGGCAACAGATGAACCAAACACTTGAAAACACAGGTAATCTATTTATTTATTTATTTTTCCCCTTTTTGTGTGTTTTTCTCTAAATCATGATGTAATGTTTTTATTTTCAAACTTGGTTTATGGTTGTTACAAAGTTGTATGTTATACTAACCTAACTTTTTGGGTATATATGAGATGTACAAATAATAAACTATTTGTATGCTAAATTAAAATTCAACCTTGGTTTATGGTTTCTGCAACTTCTCTTCATAAATTATAGGTTTGTAATTTGTATAATTATTGAGACTTTCTTTCGTGTTGCTTCTCTGTCCTCCATTGTGTCTATCGAATCAAAAATTTTCTTAGAGAATTGACTACTTTGTTTCTTTTGGAGAAAAGTTAGGGTTTGTTTCATGTCTCTAATATTTGGTTTTTAATATTAACTAAATATTTTTTTATTAAATTATTTTCTTGATCATCCCACAACACTGATGTGGGACTATTAACACTTGCAAAATGTAGGTGATCTTTGTAAGAGACCAATTCCAGTTATATTTGAATTTACTTTGGATGGAGAATATTAAAAACGAAAAAGGGTCAACAATACCCTTCAAGTATTTGAATTGGTTCATAAATACCCTCCTTTTACCTATTGGGCCAAAAATACCCCTCCGTCCACCTTTATGACTCAAATATACCCTTACAACTAACTGCCCATTTTTAAACCATAATTAAAAAATCTATTTATTACGTGTCAGCTTTCTATTGGTTGCAAATTAAATTAATTTGAATCATATTATCTTATAACCAAACCCGAACTCAACTAAAATTACCCGACCCAATCTATTAAACCCGCCCCAACCTATTATATTTGTTTCGATTCTTCCAGACCCTCGATTTCCATCACAACTTGTAGCAGAGCAGGGGTATCAATGGTGTACTTGCTTTGCTCAATTGTGTCAGCCAAGTGTCGGATGCTTGAGGGTATTGCCAACATTGCATCTTGAAGTGTATCTGAGCTACGAGTCTGTTTTACAGCTTGCTCCTCAGGTTGAGCTTTAGGCTCATCTTCATTATTAGCAATCATTTAAGTATATACTGGTTCTTTGGAAATGGGCAACCCTTTTTTGTTTAATAGATTGAGGCGGGTTTAATAGATTGGGTCGGATAGTTTTAGTTGGATCCGGATTTGGTTATAAGATAATAAGATTTAAATTAATTTAATTCGCAATCAATAGAAAGCTGACACGTAATAAATAAAATTTTAAATTATGGTTTAAAAATGGGTAGTTAGTTGTAAGAGTATATTTGAGCCATAAAGATGAATGGAGAGATATTTTTGACCCAATAGATAAAAGGAGGGTAATTTTGAACCAACTCCAATATTTTAAAGGTATTTTTGGCCCTTTCCGTATTAAAAAGAGGGGAATATAGAGATGGAGAACTAATAATCAGGATGCTCCAACCACAAATGACATTGGATGGCTGTTGTGTCTACAATGGTCACTTTACAGGCATGACACTACATATTCTTCTTTACACACCCAAAAATTTTCAATTCATAGTTTTGGTCCAACTATTAAATGTTATTGTAATTAATTTCAATTAAATTATTGATCAGATATTTCGCAACTTTATAGTAGGAGTAGTATTGTATGACCAAAAATTAATTTAGGCGGTTTTAACCTTGGTGGACAGAGTTACCTAGTACCTGTTGCTGGTGGGAGGTGACAAGTATCCCATGGAATTAGTCGAGGTCGCGCAAGCTGGCCAGGACACCATGATTATAAAAAAAAATAAAAATAATACTAATAATTTAGGCGGTTTAGTGTCCCAGTTCTATGAAACATAATATACCATTATTATTTAATTATTTTTATAAAATATTAAATTTTAACTATAATAAATATATGAAATTTTTTGTTTTGGTACAAACTCAATAAATTTATTACAAGACTCCTAAATAAATGCGAATAAATATTTGACAAATTTTGATTTGTATGTACGTGAATATATGGGAAATTTTATTTCATGGGAAGACTCCTAAATATGTGGGAAGTAAAAGATCTAAATATGAGAAATTTTGTTTGTACACGTATACTTGGAAAAGTCGATATAAAACGTTTGCCGTTTGAGGACTCGAACCAAGTCCTGAAAATTGTATATTGCACTCGATCTTTTCTTCTTTTTAGTATATGAACATGGAACAAATAAGAATTTATTCAGAAGACGAAGATGGAGCCATATAGTTTTATAAAGTATTCTATTATTTCATATCCACGATCAACTTTTTAAGGAGCATTTTGCAAAAGGTATAATTTCTACCCTTTATGTGTATATATGGATTTTGTTATTAAATTTATGTTTATGTATGTTTAGGTTCTTAGAATCTGATGTTGTTTTCTTGGAGCATCTATCATTTATTTCTTACTTTTAGGGTTATGTAGTCCTGATATGCTTCGATCGTATGCTTTTAAGTGAAGGATGAAGGTAAACAGAGAATTGGTTCAATTGGGTGCAGTTTACTTTTCAGTTATAAATATTTTGTTTTCAAAGACTCCAGTTAAAAATCTATTATCAGCCAATGCATAATTTACTTTTTTGTTATTTGTTACCATATGACAATCATTTAAATAACAAGTTTTACCATAGTTGGACGGGAACTATTTATATTCCTACAATTATAACTCTTCTCAATGTACTTGGCTCTGCAAGGTAGAGCAAAAAAAATTGAAAACTTTTATTTAGTTCATTGTTTACTACTTTCTTATTTATGTGTACGAGCTTATTAGGATCAATGCAATTGGTGGTATTTTGGATCCTATTTGAGAATGTAATGTCCCTCCATCGACCGAAAGCAACGCTCATTGGCCTTTTTGAGTCGGGAAAAGTCAATGAATGAATCGTTACAGAGAAACAAGTGATTATTTTCATAGAGACAGTCAGAGGTCGGTCTAGCCTTAAAGCTATAGGTTTACTGAACCCAATAGCTTTTGCCCAAATCATGTATTCGAACTAAGAAATACACTGAATAATACTTAATTATAGAAATGTCAATCCAATTTTGGTGTCTTATTGATAACGTAAACACGAAATCAAAACTCCAGCAGCCATTCAAGCATATGTTGAAATGCGGCAGAATTCAAAACAACCAATTGTCCATCATATCATCTCAGAGATGTATATACACGAATGGAACAAACTATTCTAGAATCTGGTGTGAATGTTTCTATTAATGCATTACGATTCTATGACGAATGGATTGTCAATATATATTTTCTAACGATGCTTTAAAGAGTTATTTTAGCTCATATCTAAGAGATGCATCTTAGTTTATTTGATGAACCTTACCTTTCAATTCTTTTTCTAGGTGTCAGCCTTTTATGTCTATAAATTGAAGGGTAATGCATTATTTATAAACTCTCTATGGTTCTTGTCGATAGGTGAGGCTTAACAAATATTGTGGTCTAAATCAAAATTTCGATATGAGGATTTAAATTTTATTTTAAAAGAAAAAAAGTCACATATATATACACCCTGTGTTTCATTTGTTTAGCCTATTTTGACTTGCACAATTAAGAAAAATAAGGAGTTTTTTTTTTTTTGAATTTTGTGGGTCTTAAACATGTCATGTGGATAGCTAAAATTAAAGAGTTGCTAAACAAAATGTCATTCCTTTGTAAACGGACTAATAAGAAAAGTAGCCAACTAAAGTCATTGCAAGAGACACTTGGTGCATCTTTTATCTTTAGAAGGATTGATTCTTTAGTGAAGAAGAGACATCGCCATTTCAGTGCCAGCTTGCCAAGGGAAAAGGTAATGGATAATTTACTTTCATGCTCCGTTTCCTGTTGATTACTTTACTTTTCAAACCATCTTTATCTATGTAAATAAATAGGGCCTAGAGTTAGGGAAGTACAAAGCCAATCTTTTAGCTACGTTTCGATTAAATCCAGTAGCTTTGGCTCAAACTTATGTTAAAAAATTCATTTGCTATGCATATAAAATAATGTATATTTTCGTTCTTAAAGCAACACCAATTAAAATTCTATTTGTTAATTAGCAACAATCCACAAGTAAGAAAAAAGAATGTTTTTTTTTTTTTTTCAAAACTCAAGGTTTAATATGTATAAATAAAACCTTAAAGAGGAGAAATTTGATTTTCAAACTAAGAGAATTTAAGAACCATGTACACCGAATAAATATAAGTACATGATCTAAGGCGTATTTATATGCCTTATTGTTGACTTTAACTCATGTTTACCTTAGTTTTGAGAGCAATACGTATGTATTTTGTATGGTTTTGATGGAATATGTAATATTGTGCTAACAAATGTGATTAGACCCTTATAGGTGGAATTTGCGACTATTTGGAGCGTTTTGGGCGTGGAAAGCGAGGTTTGGAGGAGCTACGAGCGAAGGATATTGAAGATAAGAGGCAAGCCAAAGATTTGAACTTGAAGAATCCAACCAAATCCGCAAAGAAAAGTCAACGAAAGGAAGAAAATCAAAATTTTAGGCTTTTGGTGAAATTTCCACCCAAGTGGACAGCAGGAAGGCGTGCCCAAGAGCGTGCCAGGCCTCCTGGGAGCACCTTTTCAGAGGCAAAATTTACCTAAGTGCCAGGTGCGCCCAAGGGCGTGCCGGGCCATTTTTTGGCAAATTTTTGCCTCGAGATTTTGTCTTTAAATAGGGCTTTTGGGTTATTGTATCATAATTCGATCATCACTAGACTACTTTGGGCATTGAAATTAGGTTTCATTCTTCGTCTTTTCAGTTTTTATTTTTTAATGGTATTTTATTACTTTATGATGTTAATTGAAGTTATGAGTGGCTAAAATCCCTCATTCTTGGGGTTGAGGCTATGAACATGAATCTCTTGAGTTGATTTTATTGTTTTTTGCTGAAGTTTATCATAAATTGGTTATTCTTATATTCTTAATTTTACTATTTTAATGCTTGATCGCCATTGAAATAAATCCCTTGTCTTGAGGTGAGCTCGAGAGACAAACTAAGAGATAGAACGTGGAATATAACGAGCGTAATCTTTACTCGCGGAAGGGATTCCAAGAGATTGATATGTGGTTAGGACCGAGAGGTACCTAATCCACCGTGCTTGTTCAATTACGAGAAGATAGCTTAAAGACATTAGAATAGGTTAAACTTATCACCGCTCAATGACGTAGTTGGGTTTCCAATTTCTAGTAGAAAGTTATAGTTTGGAGACGAATATAATTGTAACATTAACCTCGTGATCAATAACCAAGATAAACTACTCAAATTGCTTAAACTAGTAACAATTATGCTCAAGAGATGACGTTCGGAGTGCCTTGACCCTGGGAATTTACTTTTATTGACTTTTAAAGCATATTTGCAAAAACTGAAGTTACGGTAGCGAAGATAGGAGTTCATAGTCTGCAATCATTTAATTTTTAGTAACAAATCCCTTTTTCTTTTCGCAACACTAGTTTTTAATTATTGTGTGATGTCTAAAATTAATTTCTGTTGACGAAAGTCCCTTGGGTTCGATATCTGGCTCTTTTAAAGGAGCCATTATATTACTTGAACGATCACGTACACTTGCGTGTATAGCTGGGTCGCAACAAGTTTTTGGCGCCGTTGCCGGGGACTTTCAAATAGATAGATTTCAATTATTGACATTTTTACTTTAATTTTCAGCTAAGTGTTGACAACTTGATCTTAGCTGTTCTATTTTGCAGGCTTACTTCATCTGAACGCTGGCAAGGAATAAAGATTTGGTAACCCCGCAGTCTGAACCTGAAAGATACTTCCATAGATTGAGGAGACAGGCTGCAGATTACCCAATCCCGCAAGTCGAACTGGCTGACGAAGGCATACGGGGTGATCCCGTATGAATTGAAGAACCAGTTGCGGATAGACGTGAGCCGGTAGTGATGGAAGCTAGGACAGTTCGCGATGTGGCAATCCCACTCGCTACTAATGTGACCTCTAGTATTCAAAAATCGGCAGCTGGAGGTAGATTTGAGCTTAAACAGAATATGGTGCAACTCTTGCACTCAAGTGGATAGTTTACAGGTCTTGCTCATGAGGACCCGCAGAGGCATATCCAAAATTTTCTGAAGATTAGTGACACATATATTCCTGCGGGGGTGTCTTCGGATTATGTGAGATTAACTTTGTTCCCCTTTTCTCTGTTGGGGAAAGCAAGGAGGTGGTTAGATGCAGAGCCGGCTAATTCTATCACTACTTGGGATGATCTTGCTCGAAAATTCTTGATAAGGTTCTTTCCGTCTGGAAAGACAGCAAAGCTGAGGAGTGAGATATTGAGTTTCAGACAGAGAGATGATGAGAATTTATACCAAGCCTGGAACTGATTCAAATCCATGTTGAGGGATTGTCCTCATCACCACCAAGCAAATGAAGTGTTGGTGCACACTTTTATTGAGGCTCTCGACCCCAACACTAAAATTTTACTTGATTCAGCTGCAGGTGGACAAGCTTTAGAGAAGACTTATGATGAATTATATGCTTTGTTGAATCATATTTCGCAGGGAAATCTAGATTGGCATGGTGATAATTCTAGGAATTCTACAAAGAAGGTTGCTGAGAAACTAGATGTGGATGCAGTTACGGCATTATCTGCCCAAATTTCAGCTATGCAAAACATGATGAACAATCACTTCAACAGTTTGAATTTGGGGTAGCAACAAGCTCCCGTAAATGCAGTACAACAATAGGTTTCTGTGGTGTGTAGTGTATGCGGAAACGGGGACCATACCAGCGAGTTGTGCAGTGCAAATTCGAATTTCGTAAATTTTATGGGTAATGCCCAAAGAGGAGTTGGAGCACAGAATTATGGAAATACTTATAATGTTGGGTGGAAAAATCACCCGAACTTATCTTAGGGAGGTAATCAGAATCAATATAGACCTCAAGGATATGCACCACAATACAACTAACAACAGGGTCAAGTAAATCAAGTGGGTGCTAAGCTTGGAGATATGAGCGTGGAAGATATGTTGAAGCAGATTATGGCAGAGCAAGTTAAGGTGGCAGTAGATGTGAGAAACAATGAGTTGGCTACTCAAAATTTGGAGAAGCAAATTGGTCAGTTAGCAAATGCACAAAATACAAGGCCTCAAGGAGGTCTTCCAGGTGATACCGAGCCAAACCCAAAGCAGGTGAATGCTATTGTTACTCGTAGTGGTAAGCAGTTAGAGGATATAGTTCCACCAACAAAAGAATTGGAGCTGAAAGAAGTTGTGGTTGAAGACGAACAAGTTGAGTCTGCCAAAAGCTCCAAAGATGATAAAGTGATCCATAGTGTAAAGTTGCCTGCTCCTTTTCCTCAGAAGTTCAAGAATAAGAAGGAAGACGAATGCTTTGGTAAGTTCATTGAACTACTTAAACAAGTGCACATTAATTTTCCTCTTGTGGATATCTTGCAGGGTATTCCAAAGTATGCTAAGTTTATGAAGGATATTATGGCAAACAAGAGTAGATTGACAGAGTATGCCACAGTTGCACTGACTGAGGAGTGTAGCTCTGGCATTCAAAACCGGTTACCCACCAAGCTAAAGGATCCTGGAAGCTTCACTGTAAAAATTACTCTGGGAGATGGTGTCTGTGCTCGTGGGTTGTGCGATTTGGGGGCTAGTATTAATCTGATGCCCACTTCGGTTTTCAAGGAGTTGGGTTTGGGTCGTCCTAAACCTATTACTAGTATTTTACAGTTGGCAGACCGATTCGTGACTCGACCTGATGGTATTGTTGAGGATGTTCTGGTTCAAGTGGGTTCGTTGATCTTTCCGGTTGATTTTGTGGTGCTGAATTTTGAGCCTGACCCGAAAGTCCCATTTATTTTGGGGCATCTATTTCTGGCCACAGGAGGTGCGATCATTGATGTAGCAGCAGGGAAACTGACTATGCGAGCTCATGATAAAGTTGAGGTTTTTGAGGTTTATAGGGCTTTGAAGCTACCAGAAATTTATGAGAACTTGTCAACTATTACAGCTATAGATTTGGCGGCTGAAGACATCCACACTGTGTCTACAGATCCGTTGGAAAAAGTTTTGATGGGGCAAGATATTTTTGGTGATGCAGAAGCTATTGACATGGTGCAGGTTCTTGATCTTATGGGTATCTATGCTAAAGAGGGTGGATGGGAACCTTTAAATCGTCCACTCGGTCCTCCAACCAAGCTATCAATTGAGGAGGCACCGAAGCTTGAATTGAAAGAACTTCCGTCTCATCTTCAATATTCTTTCCTAGGTGATAATGAGACCCTTCCTATTATTCTTGCAGCAAATTTTTCAAAAGAACAAGTTGATGCAGCATTGGTGATACTCAAAAGAAGAAAGAAGGCTATTGGTTGGCAGATGTCTGACATCCATGGTATTAATACTGGTTTGTGTATGCATAAAATTTACATGGAGGAAGGGTATAAGCCGAGTGTGCAACACCAACGACGCTTGAATCCAATAATGAAAGAAGTGGTAAGGAAAGTGGTAATTAAGTGGTTAGATTCGGGCATTGTCTACCCTATTTCTGACAGTACATGGGTAAGTCCAGTATAGTGTGTCTTAAAAAAGGGTAGTCTAACGGTGATCACAAATGATAATAATGAGTTGATTCCTACAAGAACTGTGACTGGGTGGCGTACTTGCATGGATTACCAGAAACTAAATGATGCTACGAGGAAATACCATTATCCAATCCCTTTTATTGATCAGATGTTGGATCGTTTGGCCGGGCAGGAATATTATTGCTTTCTTGATGGGTATTTCGGGTATAATCAAATTGCTATAGATCCTCAAGAGCAAGAGAAGAATACATTCACATGCCCTTACAACACTTATGCTTTCAAGTGTATGCCCTTTGGATTGTGTAACGCACCGGCTACTTTTCAGCATTGCATGATGGCTATTTTCTATGACATGGTGGAGGAGTTCGTAGAGATTTTTATGGATGACTTTTCAGTCTTTGGTAACTCTTTCGAGGTATGTTTGCAAAACCTTGATAGAGTCCTTGCTCGGTATGAAAAAACTAATCTTGTTCTCAATTGGGAAAAGTGCCATTTCCTTGTGACGGAAGGTATAGTTCTTGGACATAAAGTGTCAAAGCAGGGGCTCGAAGTTGATAGAGCGAAGATTGAAGTTATCGAGAAATTACCTCCACCTGTGTCGGTGAAAGGGGTGCGTATTTTCTTGGGACATGCTGGGTTCTACAGACGGTTCATTAAAGATTTTTCCAAGATTGCACGTCCCATGTGCACGCTCTTAGAAAAAGATGTTAAATTTGTCTTTTGTGAGTCATGTGTGAAGGCATTTGAGGTATTGAAGAAAAAGTTGGTGGAGGCACCTATCCTTATTTCTCCTGATTGGGCCTTACCATTAGAGCTCATGTATGACGCAAGTGATGTTGCAGTGGGTGCAGTTCTTGGGCAGCGGAAGAATAAGATATTTCACTCTATTTATTATATGAGCAAGACCCTTGATGCAGCCCAAGTGAATTATACGGTGACTGAAAAGGAGATGTTAGCTTTGGTGTACGCATTTGATAAATTTAGATCATATTTGGTAGGTACTAGCGTCATTGTATACACGGATCATGCTGCAATACGTTATTTGTTCAATAAGAAAGATGCAAAGCCGAGGTTGATTAGATGGATCTTATTGTTACAAGAGTTTGATTTGGAGAATAAAGATAGAAAGGGGTCAGAAAATCAGATTGCTGACCATCTTTCTAGACTTGAAAGCTCGACACATGTAGTTGATGATGGGCGTATTTGTGAGGAATTTCCAGATGAGAAATTGTTCATTTTGGGGGTTGATGAGTTGCCATGGTATGCAAACATTGTGAATCTATTGGTAAGTGGGCTATTTCCTCCCGAGTCGAGTCCTCAACAAAAGAAGAAGCTGTCATATGAGGCACGTTCTTATATTTGGGACGAGCCTTATTTATTCAAGTAAGGGCCTGATCAAGTAGTAAGAAGATGTATTTCGGATGCGGAGGTGAAACAGGTATTGAAGATATGCCACACATCACCTTATGGTGGTGAACGCACAACCCAAAAAATTCTGCAATCAGGTTTCTTCTGGCCTTCTATATTTATAGATGCTCATGCGTTTGTGAAGAGTTGTGACCAGTGCCAACGTATGGGTACGATTGCAAAGCGACATGAGATACCCTTAACTAATATCCTAGAAGTTGAAATCTTTGATGTATGAGGGATAGATTTTATGGGCCCTTTACCGAAGTCGAATGGGAATCAATACATACTTGTAGCAGTGGATTATGTGTCTAAGTGGGTAGAGGCTGCTGCTCTTCCTACAAATGATTCCAAGGTTGTGGTAAAGTTCCTTCAGAAACATATCTTCACCAGATTCGAAACTCCAAGAGCTATTATTAGCGATGAAGGTTCACACTTTATAAATTATTGGGTGAAGAGTGTGTTGGCGAAATATGGTGTTAGACACAAGGTCTCAACAACGTATCATCCTCAAACAAGTGGCCAAGTGGAAGTGTCTAATCGCGAGATAAAACAAATCTTGCAAAAGACGGTGAATACTCAGAGAAAAGATTGGTCACTCAAGCTAGATAATGCTCTTTGGGCTTATCGAACTGCGTATAAGACTCCTATAGGGACTTCTCCCTATCATCTTGTCTTTGGGAAAGCATGTCACCTCCCGGTTGAGCTTGAGCACCGAGCATGAATCTAGATCAGGAGTTGGCTGGTAATATGAGGTTGTTGCAACTCTATGAGTTGGAAGAGTTTCGTTTCCATGCATATGAAAATGCGAAGATCTACAAGGATAAAATGAAGCGATGGCACGACAAGCACATCCTCCACAGTACTTTCGAGCCAGGCCAATTGGTACTATTGTTTAACTCGAGACTTAGATTGTTTTAGGGAAAGCTAAGATCTAAGTGGAGTGGGCCTTTTAAGTCAGTTGCACGACTCCTCATGGTGCAGTGGAAATCTTGAATAAAGAGGATGGTACGAGATTTATGGTAAATGGCCAGAGATTGAAGCACTATTTTGGTGAAGAAGAGAAGCAGAAGGAGGACGTGCTTCACCTTGATAATAATTGAGCTGAGTGTGGTCGAGCCGCGACATTAAACAAGGCGCTACATGGGAGGCAACCCATGAATGTATTGTAATAGTTAGGAATTATAAAGTAAAAATACAAAAAGAAGAGTTGGGTCACGACCAAAACTAAGGCGCTTGATGGGAGGCAACCCATCTCTTTTAAAATTTTTCTTGTGTTTATGCAGAGACACACAGAGCATTTTTCCATGAAAATCCATGAGAAAAAGGTAAAATTGGTGGATAGATGATCATTTGAAAGTACCGGGAAGGTAGGACATGTTTTGGAGCGAAGTTTTGCGTCTTGAGACTTGAAAAAGTCCTAAATTATGTTGAAAAATATGGAAAATCGCTCAGGTATGATGTTAAGTATGGGGCGCGGTACCTGGCGTACAGGGCTGCACTTGCCCAAAATATTTTCTGCATAGGCAGTGGGCAAGCGCGCGAGGCAGCGTGCCAGGCCGCCTGCGCCCAAAATTTTTCACAAGTAGGCAGTGGGCAGGCACGCCAGATAGCGTGCCAGGCTGCCTGCACCAAGATTTTTTATGCGTATGGCAGTGGGGTAGCGCGGCAAAGGGCATGCCAGGCAGCTACCCCTTAAGTTTTTTTGGGAATTTTTTTTTTAAAAAGAGGGCCTAGTCTACCCGACCCACCCCACCCTATCTCTTTTAAATCCCCAATTTTCTTTGTTCCTCACAACTTTTCCCCAACTTCCACAACCAAGAACCGATTTTTCTCCCACAAACATCAAAAATTTTCTCTTTCTTTTCTCTTCTCTTGCCCACACATAGCACAATTTCTCACCTTCTCCTCTTTGGGTTGTGATTACAAGACCCCATTCAAGCTATCAAGGTATGTTTCTTTCAACTTTCTCTCTCTAGATTGCTATGAGCATGTTGAAATTGTGGGGATTCTTGAAATTCGCATTTTTGATGCCATGTATGCTCTTTGTTGTTTTCCTTGAGTATTATGCTAGAGTTGGAACTTATGTGGTTCCCTGAATGAAACTTGAAGTACAAGTGCAATTGTTCTTATTAATCTTGTTTTTAGTTGAAATAATTGAAAGTGGTTTAGCTTTATTGGTGATAATTGAGAGGATTGGTGGTTGAAATCACTTGATACAACTCATATGTTGTTGAATATGTATGAATCTTGTCTGAATTCTTGAGTAAAACAAGTAAGTCATTCTAATGATAATTATGGGATTGTTGAACTTGTGTTGGGAATGTTAAATTTGTCTATGGTTTGGAATTGGTAATTGGGCATTAAGTGCTGAGGGGAAGTTTTAGTACCCTACACCCATATATTTTGACTTGGTTCTAATCAACTAAGTGTGGGGTGGCCCTTAAAGCCAATACACATTGAGTTGGTTAGCTATCTTTACGTGGAAAATTGACATGCTTGTGGAACTTTGTCACAGGTACAATGTCAGAGTCTAATGTGGCTGCTTCCAGTTCTCACAAGCGACGACGGTCAAGAAATAAGGTCTCCGCAGCTCCCCCAGTCCCGAAACGCCAGAAATAGAAATATGGGATAAATGCAGTCTCCAGTGCCGACAAAAAGTGGTACAAAAGCCACCCCGAAGCCAAATACTTTGTGGATGAATGTATTGATAGGTTCAGTCTAGCTCGGACTTACCCTAAAATATTGGCTCGAATTGTGCAAGTGGGTATGGGTTTCATCTTCGACAGACCTACGGATTGTAACCTTCATCTAGTGAGGGAATTGTATGCTAATTGGAACCCGAATGCACCTACCAGCTCGGTGGTTGTACGAGGGTCGGATGTTATACTTGATTCCTTGGGCCTTAATGGATTATTGGGAGTAAACACTCAGGCCAGTCCCCACGACCTACTCAGGTTGAATGCTAGGCCTCCCTATGCAGAAATTCGACACTCTCTTTGCGGCCAACGTTCGACAGCGAGATGGCTTCGCCATCATAAAAAAAGGTACCACATGAGTCTACCCTATGCTCATTTCAATAAAGAGGTGCGAATTTGGTTAAAGATTGTGTGCTGTTGCTTAATTCCGGGAAGCCATATGACGGGGGTCACTAGGGACCGTGTCTGTCTAGTGTATGCTCTCATGACTGATGTGGAAATTGATGTAGGTTCTGTGTTGTTGTCGGCTATGCACCGAGCTCGTCTACAAGGAGGTATTCGATATGCTTTTGGCGGTATATTAACTAAATTGATGCGAGCATTCGAAGTGCCCGAAGAGGCATTTGATTATCATCCTTTTATGGTGCCGACACCTGTGGATGTCACCCAAACCAAGGCACTTGATGCACTCGGCCCCACTCTCACCTTAGCAGAGCGTCACGCTTGAGATAACGGGATTTTAGCCAGTATGTATGGGTTGGAGATGCTACGGCATAGGACTGGGGGTAGGCCCTCTACGGCGGAAGAGCTGAGCTAGGTTAAGAGGGATTATCCTCTTAACGAGCATGCCATGGAATTGTTGAGAATTGGCCTGATTTTGTTGAGCCTGTAGATGATGATATCCCCACAGATGGGAATGACCGCCAGACCGATTTCGATGATTACGAGGTGGAGGCGGATGATACACCGCTAGAAGTCCGCAGACCGAAGGACGACGATTTCCTTGACTGACCAGGGAGCTCCTTAAACCCTACTCTTGCATTGTTTGATTTTTTTAGCATTGGGGACAGTGCTAATCTTTTAAGTGTGGGGTGGGGTGTTATTGTACTCCTTTTATGTATGTATATGTGTGTTTCTGTATGTTTCTAGTTGTTTTATTTTGGGTTCCTTAGCCTTTTTTTCGGTTCTTTTACTAAGGATAGTCCCTCTGAACTGTAGAAAACCACAAAAAGATTTTAATTTTTTTATGTTGTTTTTGGTTTTTATTACTTTTGAGTCTCCTTTAGTCATAGTATTAAGGGCTTTGCTCTATGATGGATGGATGACGACCGTCTTAAGAGCAAATTAGTCATGTATTGTTGGGTGTTCTTGCTTGCTATACAATTGTGCATACACGTGTTAAACATGCTAGAATATACAATAGCAAGTGTTGAGACACCTAATGCTCACTTAGTCGACTTGATAAGTTGCTTAATGTTGAACTTGTGCATGACTTCGTATAAATTGTATGGTGAGCCTACTTCAGTTAAACATGTACCATGTGTGAGTGAGATTTTTGTGATATTCCATATGCATAATGATGTCTAGAACTTGCCCGTTGTGTTTGCAAAGCGAAATAAAAGGTGTTGAGTTTAGGAGATGATATAGGCATTTCTTTGATAGCCATGTTTTATACCGAGTTTATCGACTTTATCTACCCTTTTTGCATGATCTTAGTTAGCCCCGTTGAGCCTTTAGCCTATTCTTTGGTAGCCTTACATGTAGCTTGATCCTTTTCTTTCAATGAACCATAATTTAATCCAAAACTCCTAAGCGCCTTAATTAAGAAATTAAGATGTTAAGGAGTGTAAAAAAAAAAAAAATTGAAGAAGGAAAAAAGTGAAATTGAAGCCCCAAGTAAATAGACTTTGGGTGTGTGAAAAAGTTTATGCGTTGTTGGTAGGGAGTATGGTAATGAAAAAAAAAAAAAGAAGCAAATCATTTGTTGATAGCAGTTACTCCTTGCCTAATATGCTTAAGCTAGCTTAAAGAGATGGGACAAAACAAAAGAGAGTTGGGAAGATAAAAGTGGTGGAAAATAGGTTGGTTGAAGGTGGTCTTAATGTAATTTGTAGTGTAGTAAAGCTCTTAGGGAAGATAGTCACTATTCTTGACCAAATAGTTCCTACCCGTCCCTTAGCTTACATTACAACCCTTAAAGTCCTACTTGATCTTGAGCTTTAACATTTTGACATTGGTGGAGTATTACACTAAGGGCAAGCTTATGGTTCATCTTGTGTTGCATGTGAATTCTTTTCGAGAGTGAGTGAACTTTTATTCATGCACCCATTTAATAATTAATTTGTGTGAAATATTGGGTGATTCTCTTGTGGTGAGGGCGCATGTTTAACGAAGTGTGGTGATCTATTGGTAACGTGTCATGCATGAATTTGCAACTAGTAAAGTTGTTTTGTGAGGATAGGTTGTTTCAATTTGCTATTCATTCTTTGGTGATACTAGCATGTTAGTTCATAATTTGATGAATGTGGTTGTGTAGCTATGCAGGAATACCTATTGTGTGTCGGTTGTCTTAAGTATCTCAGGTTTGAGTGTAGTTATTGTTTGAGGACAAACACAGGTTCAAGTGTGGGGTTGTGATCTAAGGCGTATATGCCTTATTGTCGACTTTAACTCATGTTTACCTTAGTTTTGAGAGCAATACGTATGTATTTTGCATGGTTTTGATGGAATATGTGATATTGTGCTAACAAATGTGATTAGACCCTTGTAGGTGGAATTTGCGACTATTTGGAGCGTTTTGGGCATGGAAAGCAAGGCTTGGAGGAGCTACAAGCGAAGGATATTGAAGATAAGAGGCAAGCCAAAGATTTGAACTTGAAGAATCCAACCAAATCCGCAAAGAAAAGTCGACGAAAGGAAAAAATCAAAATTTCAGGGCCTGGCGTGCCAAGGGGCGTGCCAGGCCGCTTTTGGTGAAATTTCCACCCAAGTGGGCAGCAGGCAGGCGCGCCCAAGAGCATGCCAGGCCGCCTGGGAGCACCTTTTCAGAGGCAAAATTTGCCTCCGGGCCGCTTTTTGGCAAATTTTTGCCTCGAGATTTTGTCTATAAATAGGGCTTTTGGGTTATTGTATCATAATTCGATCATCACTAGACTACTTTGGGCGTTTTTGGGCATTGAAATTAGGTTTCATTCTTCGTCTTTTCAGTTTTTATTTCTCTTTATGGTATTTTATTACTTTGTGATGCTAATTGAAGTTATGAGTGGCTAAAATCCCTCATTCTTGGGGTTGAGGCTATGAACATGAATCTCTTGAGTTGATTTTATTGGTTTTTGCTGAAGTTTATCATAAATTGGTTATTCTTATATTCTTAATTTTACTATTTTAATGTTTGATCACCATTGAAATAAATCCCTTGTCTTGAGGTGAGCTCGAGAGAGAAACTAAGAGATAGAACGTGGAATATAACGAGCGTGATCTTTACTCGCGGAAGGGATTCCAAGAGATTGATATGTGGTTAGGACCGAGAGGTGCCTAATCCACCACGCTTGTTCAATTACGAGAAGATAGCTTAAAGGCATTAGAATTGGTTAAACTTATCACCGCTCAATGACGTAGTTAGGTTTCCAATTTCTAGTAGAAAGTTATAGTTTGGAGACGAATATAATTGTAACATTAACCTCGTGATCAATAACCAAGATAAACTACTCAAATTGCTTAAACTAGTAACAATTATGCTCAAGAGATGACGTTCGGAGTGCCTTGACCCTGGGAATTTACTTTTATTGACTTTTAAAGCATATTTGCAAAAACTGAAGTTACGGTAGAGAAGATAGGAGTTCATAATCCGCAATCATTTAATTTTTAGTAACAAATACCTTTTCCCTTTTGCAACACTAGTTTTTAATTATTGTGTGACGTCTAAAATTGATTTCTGTTGACGAAAGTCCCTTGGGTTTGATATCCGGTTCTTTTAAAGGAGCCATTATATTACTTGAATGATCACGTACACTTGCGTGTATAGCTGGGTCACAACAGTACATCTCCTAAACAACAATTTCTTCCTCTTAATGTCCCAAAATATTGTTTAATGTTATTTCCCCGATCATGAAACAAAAACTTCACATATCAAGAATATAGAAATACAAAAGCAAAATTTAAGAATGATAGATCCGTCAAAACCGTATGTATATAACAAAGATTTTAAACATGATGCCTCGAAAATGATATTTGTGAGATGGCAGGCTCAATTAGCCCCATTTGATTTCGAAATCCAATATAAAATAGGAATTGATAATTCTTTGCCAGATTTCTTATCACGTGAATATCTACAGGATGAATCTTCAGTGGACTAGAGGCGGTGGCAGATATAGAGGACGAGGGGGAAGATCTTCTCCTTCTGGTTCTCAAGGATCATCATATGGATCCTCTTCTAATGCCCCAGTTATAAAAATTGGCAGAAGGGCTTTGATTAATGAGAAAATTTTTCAGACTGGCGAATCTTATTCGTCACCATCAAAAGTTATACATCTGGAAGATATTCTTGCATATGCCTGTATAACGGGCTGTCTTCTGGAATATCTTCCAGATGTATAATTTTTGATGGTGACGAAGAAGATTCGCCAAAGAATTATTTTTCTCTATCTGAGTAATTCTATGATCACAAATCATTTGATTTTGTTTAAGAGATTTAATCTCTTTTTTCAAATTTTCAATTTCAATTTTCAAATAGTCAAAAGAAGTTTCTCGTGACGGAGCATGTTTTTCAAGAAGCCTTCAATTGACTTCTGATAAAGAATACGGAGCTGAATATCAAAATTCATCCTTTTGCCTTGAAGTACTAGGAGTAGAACTTGTTGCCAAATTAATGCTTTTCTCTCGAAGGTTGTTATCAGTAACCTCCTTCAAAAGTTCAATGATATTATCAGAAGTAATAGTTTGTATATTCAAATCTTGAAATTGTGATTGCAGTTTATAAAACTCATCAATTTCGCAAGAACATTTATCTTCTTGACAAGTATTACAAGCATTATTATTTTCATTATCAGAAAAATCAAGTAAATCAACTTTTGCTTCAGATTCCGACTGATTAGGTTCATAATCGGATTTGGATCCAGAAGTGTATAACAAACTATACATTTTATCATGCAAACTATTATCAAATTCTAAAGCTTTAAGCTTTTCTAACTTACAATTAGGAGCTGTGTGTCCTAACTTACCACATCTATAACACTTAACTTTAGAAAGATCTCTATTGGATCTGGTCAATGTTGTCCGGATAGCAGATATGATCTGCTTTATATAATCAAAAGTTTTTAATAAAAACTGATGCTCAATCTGTTAAATATATGTTTAAAATCTTTGTTAAACATATATTTAACAGATTGAGCATCAGTTTTTATTAAAAACTTTTGATTATATAAATCGTCTTGAAATTTCAAAACACATTTAACAATGGTTAACATCTCATGAGCCACAATTGCATATTTTTCTGGGCTTCAGTCCATTTTCCTGAATGAAAACATATTAAATATTCGCAATTATCATTGGAATTTATTTGTTTCAATATCCCACCATAGCCAATATTAGACGCATCCGTCTCAATAATTTTTTCCAAGCAGGATTAGCAAGAGTTAAACAAGGTAGAACCTTAACACATTTTTTAACATTTAGAACAATAGTTGTATGCTTATTAGTCCAAGGCTCTTTATAATCCTTTTTTAGCCTGTCATATAAAAGGGCTAAATCACGAGACAAGTTTTTTATTAAATGGGGAAATATAGTTCAAACTTCCCAAGAAACTTTGTAATTGAGTTCTATCGGTAATAACATCAGGAAATTTATTAGCAAAGTTTATAGCCCTTTGAATTGGGGTTATTTTTCCTTGACAAATGTTATGTCCTAAAAAGTGAACATTTATTTGAAACAAACTCATTTTTGATTTAGATATAACCAAACCATTCTGAATAACAATTTTCTTAAAAATATCTAAATGCTTTATATGCATTTCAAAAGTTTTAGAAAAGACTAAGATATCATCAATGTATACAATGATAAAATTCAAATAAGGATTAAAAATATCATTCATGATTTTTTGAAATTCAGAAGGGGCGTTTTCCAAACCAAATGGTATAACATTTCATTCATATTGTCCAAATGGGACATTAAAAGCAGTTCCATAAGTATGCTCTTTAAAAATTTGAATTTTCCAATATCCTGATTTTAAATCAAATTTTGAAAAGATATTAGCATCATATAATCTTGAAAGTAAATCTTTCTTATTCGGGATAGGATACCTTATCCACTTCAAAAATTTATTTAGAGGTTTATAATTAATAACTAACCTCGGCATACCTCGTTCTTTTTCTGCAGCGTTATCAACATAAAATGTAGTACATGACCAAGGAGATTTAGAAGGTTTTATCAAACCCTTTTGCAACAAATTATCAATTTCCATTTTGCAAAATTCAACCAACTCAGCATTCATATGACATGGTCTTGATTTTGTAGGAATATTATCCTCAGAAAATCCTTCTTCATATGGAAGAGTAACTATGTGCTTTTTTCGATTCCAAAAAGCACTGGGGTGATCGGTACAAATATCGACAACAATTTGTTCGAAAATCAATTTAATTTTTTTCTGAACTTTGGTGGATTTTATTGTATCAAAAATATTTATGCTAAATAATACTAGCTGCAAAGAATCTATATGCCTTTGCTTCAAGGCCTATAATAGAAGAAAAGAATTGGTTAATTCTTCTGACAAACCCAATGCCTTCTACAGATGTGGTAGAGTAGGGCATTATGCAAAAGATTGCAAAATGAAAGAGAAGATAAAACTCCTAGATATAGATGATAAAATAAAGGATTCCCTATGTAAAATTCTTTTGAACTCTTCCCTGGAAAATAGTCCTGAACTTAGTGAAGTTGAAGATTCTTCCACAGAAAAAGAATTAAGGGCTCTTAGAGAACTTAGAGTTCTTCAAGATGAGGATTATATCCTCTCCTCTTCGGAAGAAGAAGACTGCATTCCATGTCAAATAGGACAACCTTGTGAAAATAAGGAAACAGATGAATTCTATGGAATTTATTCTCAGTTCAAGGATCTTAATGTTAAGGTTCTTAAAGATGACAAGCTTATAGAACTTTTGAAAGTCATCAAAGATTCTGAAATCAGGTCCCAAATCATTGATAAACTGGAAGGCCCAGGAGATACTTCAACTAAAAATCAGACTCAAGACCTTCAAAAAGGAGTTTATTCAATGATAGAGGTAAATAAAATGTTGAAAGAAAGACAAAAGTCAGAATATACTCCGACTACCATTCATGATTTTCTAGGAGAGGTTGATAATCTCAAGATAGAAATTGAGCATCTTAAGCAAAATGATAAGGTTATGAATGAAAGGATTCTAAGCTTAGAGATGACTCATATTGATGAAAGCAGAAGTCAGGAAATGAATGTTGACTTACGAAATTCGTTCGAGGACTTCATTGATGAAGCTGAAACCTCGAAAACAAAAGATTTATTTCCCGGATCCTTAAAGGATCAAGAAAAAGAAGAATTTATTCAAGCTTTGGAGTTATTGACTTCACAAAAAATTTATGTAAAAGTCACTCTTCTAATTGACTATAATTTTAAAAAAGATTTTACTGCCCTAATTGATAGCGGAGTAGATTTCAACTGTATAAAGGAAGGACTTATACCTTTCAGGTATTTTCATAAAACTACCCACAGTCTCCGTAATGCTAGCGGAAGTAAAATGAAAATCAATTTTAAGTTACCAAAAGCTTATATTTGTAATAACAAAGTATGTATGCGTGAGACCTTTGTATTGATTAAAGATATTTAAGATGAAATTATCTTAGGCGTACCATTTTTTATGCATATTTTTCCTATTACTAGGTGGGATACAACTGGTTTTACGGGAACATATGATAATAAGAAAATTCGGTTGGATTTTATAACTCAACCATTTGATAAATATCTGAATCAGATAAAAGACAAAGTTTTGTCAAAAATTAAACAAGCTGATTTTATCAAAAATGAGATAAACTGTTTCTCGATTGAAACAAGTTTACAAGCTCCTAAATTAAAGGAGAAAATTGAAATTGTGCAAAACCAATTCACTTTACAAATATGTGGTGATCATCCAAACATATTTTGGAAAAGAAAAAAACATGTGGTGAATCTACCATATGAGGATGATTTCCTGGAGGATAATATCCCTACCAAGGCTAGACCTTGTCAAATGAATTCTGAATATTTGCAACTTTGCAAAAATGAGATTCAAACACTTTTGAATAAAGAATTAATAAGACCTTCAAAATCTCCTTGGTCTTGTACTGCTTTTTTATGTTAATAAACATACAGAGCAAGAAAGAGGAGTTCCCATACTTGTAATTAACTACAAGCCCCTTAATAAGGTTTTAAAGTGGATTCGCTATCCAATTTCTAATAAAAAGGATTTATTGGATAGACTCCATGATTCCATTATATTTTCTAAATTTGATTTAAAATTTGGTTATTGGCAAATTCAAATCAAGGAGCAAAACAGATATAAAACTGCTTTATTGTACCTGTAGGGCAATACGAATGGAACGTTATGCCTTTTGAATTAAAAAATGCTCCTTTTGAATTTCAGAAAATTATGAATGTTATATTCATTCCTTACAACAACTTTATAATCGTTTACATTGATGATATATTGGTGTATTCAAAATATATTGAAACCCATTTTAAACACCTTGATTTATTCAAGAAAATTATTATTCCAAATGGTTTGGTTATATCTAAACCAAAGATGCTTTTATTTCAAACAAAAATCCAATTTCTAGGACATTTTATTGAAAAAGGAAAAATTATTCCTATTAACAGGAGTATTGAGTTTGCATCAAAATTTTCTGATATTATTACTGACAAAACTTAACTTCAAAGATTTTTAGGCAGTTTAAATTATATTTCTCCTTTTATCAAAGATTTGGTGAAAGATAATGCTATTTTATATGACAGATTGAAGAAAAATCCTGTAGACAGATGATCATACCCAAGCGATTAAAAATATTAAGACTAAAGTTAATAACTCTCCTTGACTAACTTTAGCTAATCAAAATTGGACTAAGATAGTTCAAACAGATGCTTCGGATATTGGCTATGGAGGAATCTTAATATAGTATTCTCCTGAAAATAAAAAAACAAGAATATCTTGTTCAATTTTACTCTAGTAAATGGACTAATAGTCAGAAGAATTATGCTACTGTAGCTAAGGAAATCCTTGCTATTGTAAAATGTGTTATTGAATTTCAGAGTGATTTATATAATCAAAAGTTCTTTATAAGGACTGATTGCCAAGCAGCAAAATTTATCTTTAATAAGGATATTAAACATGATGTTTCCAAATAAATATTTGCAAGGTGGCAAGCTTTATTAGCCCCTTTTGATTTTGAAATACAATATTTAAAGGGATCGACTAATAGTCTTCCTGATTTTCTTACAAGAGAGCATTTGAGTTAATAACTCTTATTCGATGATTTCAGGATATGTCAGGGGTCATACCGATCTTCTCACCCACCTCTAATAGAGGTAGAGGACGTGGACAAGGACGAGGCAGAGGAAATATCCTAGCTCAGATTAGAAATCAGAAGCTAATAGCTTCTAAAATTGTAGACACATCTAGTCCTACTAAGGATCACCCGATCTATGAAGAATTTCTGAAAACCAGAAAGGAGTATAATATGCCCCCAAGTTACACCTCAGCGTTGACAGATGACAACAATGAAAATATGGAGGTATATGAATTAAAAGAAAACAGAGAAGTTCTACTTCTGCTTGAGCAATCTGATCTTAATGGAAAGATAATCCTTGGAAATTAATGTCAAGGTATTTTAACACAACATCATATGTTGCTTCAACTTACAAATACAGAAAGCATTATGAGAATATACTCTCAAAAACAAAATCAGCTGAATTTCAGCACTTTTATTCTACTAATAGTAGAACTGATTTTAGTTTTTCAAAAATCATTATAAAAGAAGTTTTGATCCCAGAAGATTGGGGATTAAATACTTTCCAAGAAAAAGGATACATCCTGAAAATAAGGCCTCAGTTAAATTTAATTACTGGGATTATGTTGATAGTTTTAATAAAACTATTTTGTGTGAAAATCTTAACAGGAAACATTCTTGGTTCATAAAGATTTGTAACCAAGTATTTTTACAAAACATTCCTGTATGGTGGACATTATATGGTCCTACAATTAATATTTTACCAGATTCTTAGAAGAATCTTTATATTAAATGGGTTGATATTTCTCCTAAATTAATGGAATTACAGAAAGAAAATATTTTCTTTAAAGAAATGTCAACAATGTATTTCTTCATTGAATTTTCAATTCCATGGATAATGAAATAGTTGATGATACGACAGAATTTCCTTGCCTTGAGAGAACTTTTTATACTAAGTTCTGGACTAAAATGGTCCAAAAGGATAATGATGGAAAGGTTCATGGACAACAAACCTATGATAATATTCAGAAGATTGTCCAGGAATATGCAACTTTGCAGGAATCAGCTGTAAGACAGGATGAAAATAGTCCCTTTAAACAAATTTCCAGAAAATTTCAAATGAAGAAAGGGACCATGACCAAAGCAGAGATTCTAGCCTCATATATGGACGAAATCAAAAAGGATCTGCAGAAAAATTTGGACGTTGAGCTACCAGATGATATATCTATGGTGTCTATCAGTAA
This sequence comes from Capsicum rhomboideum, assembly GCA_031232105.1. NCBI lineage: Eukaryota > Viridiplantae > Streptophyta > Magnoliopsida > Solanales > Solanaceae > Capsicum > Capsicum rhomboideum. Next base: position 36,262,541 of record CP124719.1, read on the forward strand.
TACTGAAAAAGGCGATGGTGAAGAACACTTAGCAGGAGAAGGGAAAAGTGATCATAGCACTAGCGAGATTGATTTGGATAATCTAGACCTACTTCTTCAAAGTTTCAAAGAAAAGACTGGAGAATCTTCCAGCTCCACAAAAGACAACAAAGGAAAAGGAAAAGTCTAGAGGAAGGCCCCATGATCTAAATTATTGGGGAAAAGAAACGAATAACTTTAATAAAGTTGTAGGCCATATGGCACTCCAATAATTTAGAAAATGCTGAAAAATAGACAATTTTATCATCCTTTTTTATTTGAAATGTTTGTTGGGGTGGGAGTGCAGATCTAGTAGTTTCTGTACTACTAAGTCTATATTTCTTTTCCAATACTGAAAGATATTTGTCCACATATTTGACCATAAACCATGGGACAAATGCTATGATTTTATTAAAATCTGAAAAATCTTTATAAAAATCATTTTGAAAGAAATCAATTTCTTTTTTGTTAAAATTATCAAAAAAAACAATTTCTGAAGTGATCCCATCTGGGCTTTTTAAATTCTTCAAAAATTTTCTTTCTTGCCGGTGATCCCGATCTAAAATTAATTTTTGTACTAGTCATTTAAACCAGTTGGAAAATTCATTTCTGAGGCTGTAGGATCCTCATCAGTGACTACAACAACAACAACAACAACAAACCCAGTATAATCCCACCAAGTGATAATCCCACTAAGTGATCATCAGTGACTGGAACAACAATATTATTTTTTCCAATCATAATATTATTAACTCTATTTTATTCCCTTATTTGAGAAGTTGATGCCCTAGAAGGATAGTCAACAATATAATCAACAGGAGAAATATATGAAGGCACAGATCTAGTTAATGAATTAGATCTATTTATCCTGTTTAAATAGTTTCAAAAATAGGATCTGTAACTTTAATTTTTACAGTACCGTCCACAGTCTATTCAATTTCAGTGATTTCACTAGCTGAATCAGATCTAGGAGGGGTTGCTTCTTCAATAATCCATTCTTTTGGAAAATCAATTTCATCCCATTTAATGGGCCTACGAGTATTGACTTTTGATTTACCAAAATTCATTTCTATAAGAATGGTTTCATTTTTAAAATCCATTATTTTGCACATAGGATTTAGAGTATATAAAGGCTTATAGTAAATTCTATAACAGATACATATAACTTCAGTACCTGGTGCATAATCATAGCCATGCAATTTAATGTTTAACATTAAAGCATTCAAAGAGTTATCATCACTCAAATATATTTGCAATTTAGGATATGCATTAAAATAGACTGGTCCGTATGCTAAACTAGTCTGAATTGTCCCTATAAGAGACTTTCTCCAATTATGATTTTTACCATCTCTTAAAGCCGCTATAAAGCTTTCAGGTAGTCCTCTTAAAGTTAAAGGTTTGAAGTCCACTTGAATCAAACCTATATGCATAAACTTATGCGTCTCCCTATAAGGGTCTAGATCATTTTCAGATAATAACCTTAAGTAGCATGGTCACTATCTACAGTCAAAGTTTCTTCGATTGTTTTAACAATTTTTTTTAAACTGAGTTTCTCAAAAGTACCTAATTGGTATATTACCTTAGGTTGTACTCTAGGAATACTCCATCTATTAAGGAGATCTAGATGTTGAGGCATATCATATTCCTCTTTTCTACTGTTCTTCACAGTAGATCTTCTATTGATGATATTCATCTAATAGAGAAGTGTTAGACTAGACTTACCTGAATCTGCTATAGAACATGGCTCTGATACCAAATCGACAGGACCTTTCACCGGGATGACAGTACTGAGAACCTTTTTACAGGAATAGACCACCCTCAGACTGGATAATATAGTAAATCACGATCCCAAAACGACCCTTAAACACCATCCTCTAGGTTAACCGGGAGCAACAGGACTACCGTTATGTCAACATAACACCATATCATCGGATCAAGTATCCAAATCTTGCCCAACCATCACCCTAGATCTAGATCTGACCATCTAATATAGGAGCCTTCTCCATAGCAAACCAGTCCGTCATAGTCTAACACTTAAAGATTTAGCCTATCATTTAGGCTAATCGAATATAAAACCTTTTTATTTTAAAACAAAATTAAAAATTCACCTTCAGTATTAAAGTTGTCACCAGTGGAAGGGAAGATATAAGAGAAAATTTAAACTCTTGTTTAAGATATTATTTTTTACAAATGAGAGAGAGAGAGTGGTTTCTTCTCAAAACCTGCCTCTTACCTATGCTATTTGAATCCTTATATAATGGATTCAAGGGACTAACAAGCAAAATACAAAAGTACAAGGGCCCAAACGTGGCCTACAAAGAAAATAAAAAGTCGTCCTCAAGTGGCCGACAAAAACAAAAGATAACAAGATAAAAAGTCGGACTTATTTGACCGACAAGGAAAATGTGACCATATGGCCTACAACTTTATTAAAGTTATTTGTCTCTTTTCCCCAATAATTTAGATCATGGGGACTTCCTCTAGACTTATATATATATATATATATATTTTATTTTTTTATTTTTTTATTTATATATATATATATATATATATATATATCATATCTTGTGTCTGCCGTAGTTTTAGCCTCATACATGTATTTCTTGCTTTTGATGTCTATTACCATCTATTGTATAATGTGTTTCAGTTACCGCATTATTTCTCTGAATGCTATCCATTGCTTTCCTTACTAATTGACATGTTTTCTTCACTGTTGTATTTCTTTTCGCAATATTTCTTAATATGGGGTACTAACGTTGATATCTTCATTGCAGTGATTTCTTAGAGCAGAGAAAAGAATAGCTTTGATTTATTGTTAGAAATTCTCATAAATCCTCCACCACGTTGCTGCCTAAGTTTTCAAGCATAATAGTTTCATCCGTTTCATTTGCCAGCTTAAAACATATTTAAGTATCTTTTAATTTCTAATCCATGTCTAATAATGTTATCCGTTCTAGATTATGAATATTTTCTATGTGTTGACTTCAGTTTATTAGTTAGAATTTTTAAATAGTCTAATTCCAAATTTTATTTTGCGTTATATTAAGAGTAATGTCTTGATAATGATCAGTTAAATTTCACGTGCAATGCACGTACCCTAAACTAGTATATTAAAATTAAGCAAAGGAAGAGTATCACCTCTCTTTGTTTAAAAAACTTTTTAATTTTTTAATTTTTTGGTCATCTTCTAATAATGAAATGACAAGATCTCTAATATTTTAAGTGTTTTTATCTTTTTTTTTTTTATTAATTTAATGCATTTACAAGGAATAACTACTCATAACTTTCATAATTTTCATGTCCACAACCCCCATAATTTAATTTGTAAGTTTTTAATGTCTTATGGTATTCCTCTATTTTGCTTATATAAACTCTTATTTTGTTTCATGAAGGCTCTCATTCAAGGTCATTCTTTCTCTTCTTCATTACTTTGATTTGTGAAGGCAAGAAATATTTGTTCTCAAGTATCTCTTTTCATATTTATGTACTTTATCGTGCTTTCTTATTTTTTTAGCATTTCTTTTACACATATTATCATCCTCCAAACAAGTATGATTGAGAAAATCTTGTGAATTAACATGTAACTGAAAAGGAGTATATGAAGGCAAGAAGTATTTCGCTCTCAAGTTTTTTTGTTTTTTTTCATTTAATGTATGTATTGCACTTTTTTAAGTTTAACATTTTTAATGTATTATCAATCTCGAAGTCTGATAAAAAAAATCATCATAAAAATCAATCACTATATAATATAAAGCCAGGTATTAGAGAAGTGATGTGACACCTCTCTTTGGCCAAGGATCCTATTTATTTATTTTTTGACAATTGCCCTTACATATTTATTTATTTATTATTGTAAGCAAATAAATTTATCAATTACTAATCCATCCATTCATTTTTAGTTTTTATTGTAAAAACTTAAATTCTCAAAATTTACAACTTCAATTATTCCTTTTCTTTAAAAACCTAAATATTGATCACTCCAAACCTTTCATTTTTTTATGAAAAATTAAAATAGGTTAAAATGGAGTAGTTTATAAATGAATATCATTTCAACTCACACACATGCAATCAATAGTTAGTAAGGACACAATCAATTTGCAAACAAAAATTCAAACGAGAAGGTAAACAAATATCAACATCTCTATAAAATTAGTTGCTCAGACTTATTATTTTTTTATTGAGATTTCATGATCGTCTTTGTATTCTTATTTCTGTATGTTACATGGTTTTACTCAAATCGGGCTAAAATAAATATATGTTATTAGTGTTTATAATTTATATTATTAAATAATTCATTGTCAACATGCATAAGACAAGAATTTCTATGAAGGTAGTATGTTAGCATCCTCTTCATTTTTTGATTTTCTTAACTGTCCTTAGTTTTTATTGGCACCAAACTAAAAGTAGGGACCTTTATGTCAATTCACCAAATATCTCCAATTCAACCTTTCTCTTTTCCTGATTACACCCAAATGTTATCTGCTCCGTTCTTTTCTTTTCTCAATTCTTTCAACTTAATGTCCAGATTTTATTTTGCATCTGGGTTATTTTTTGAGCTGCACAACACGGTGAAGTTGGTTTCGATTTTAATGACGTTTAGCGTAATATTTCTGGTATACAGAGGAAGACGGTTTATAATTCAATTTTGTTCTGAGTTATAAAGATTAAGTTTATGTATAGTAGGTGATTTTCAAATAATAGTGAAACAATTCAATCTATTGACAACTTAGAAATTAGATTTCTTTTAGTGGTTGTCTTGGTAATTTTTTATGTGTAGCTTCGCGATAATAAATCCTGAACTCAGGAAATTATTTACCTCCATCACCGTGCTGGCCAATATTGAAAGAAGAGAAGATTTGAATTTTTTTTTCTGAAATATTAGAGAAGAACCATGATTCCTGTTGGGTCTCTTTTCCCCATAAATGTACACAAGAAGTGGAGTTAATTACAGGTGAAACCAAGGAGAAAGAAAAGAGTTGGGGATGTCTGATAAAATGACAAAAAAGTCCCTGCTTTTAATTTGGTGACAAAAATAAGTAATGATATTTAAGGAAATAAAAAATGGAGAGGATGCTAACATACTACCTTCAAATAGTATGTTAGCAAAATCTTATAGTAATCCACTTTATATAATGTTAACAGCTTTACGGGTATTTCAGATATTTTGATAAAAAAAATGATTAACAACACTTGTTTACCAAATACATCAACAATTTTTTTTAAGCTCCAACACTTTTATCCAAATTCGTAACTGCTTATTTTTAAAATAAGTTTCAGTGCTTTCAAAAGCACTTTTAAAGTACTTTTTAAAAGCCACTTTTTTCAGTCTATCCAAACGGGCACTTAATATTACTATTCATCTTTACTTATCCACAATTTTATGTACAAAAATATTTATACCGTTTAAAAAACTAATTGACAATTTATCATTTTGTATTCATTTTATCTTTATTATTAAATACTATTTATTATTCAATACATTTCTTAAAGTAGTAAATTTATTATATTTAACTGGTGATATAGTAAAATTACCCCTATTTTTTTAAAACAATTTTTTGGTGGCTTGTTAGGCCATTTTATTGATAACCAAAATAAAAAGAACAAAAAGCAGTAAAAGTGAGTCTAGCCACCAGGCCCAAAGATAAAATGTAACGATGCGGTAAAGGCATGTGCTTCTCATTCGTCATAAGTTTTAGGAATAATTCTTTAGTATGGGAGTGCATTTGATATGTACTAAGGTCATACAATTCCCCTAACACAAAATTAAGTTGAAAGTGTTCTTACCGATTTAGTTTCGAGCTAAGTTTAAACTAGGGTCAACTTCAAACGGGCACTCCTCCTATAATATAAAGAGTTAGGGGTCTTAATATCCACCAAATTAAAGATCTCTGAGTCTTCTTTATAACGCAATCGACCGTTCATTAATCCGCTTCCTGAGTAAAAAGTTATGACTATTTTACTGAAGAATATCCGTGCTGAAAAGCTGAGGGCGCTGTAGCGGGTCAGGTCGCTATAGCGACGCAACGACAGTTTATAACCTATTTTTGACTGGTTTCAGTGCCCAAACTTCAAAATTTCATTCCTAACCCCTAGAGGGGCGATTTTCTCTTAGTTTGGGTGAAAATCCTTCGTTGAGTTAAGATTTTACTCCTTTTTAACAACGTTTAATTCGTTAATCTCCGAGAATCATTAGAACAGTTTTTAATGGTGAAATTCTTGGGGATTTGAACCCTAAGTTCATGATATTTAGGGGAAAACCTATGGGTTGGGTTAATATCACCTAGAATAACTTCTAAATTGTTAATTAACAATCCCTAGCATGAATTAGTGATTTTAAAACATGAAAAATTGATAGTTAGGGACCTTGAATTCAATAAACGCGAAACCTTTAGCCTAAAAACTCCATTAATGGAGTTGGGTTGAGCTTGAAGGAACTATTTTGATGGCTAATTGACCCTTGGGTAATGTTGTAGATTGTAAATGAGGGTAAAATTAGTAGGTTTGAATTCTCAAGGTATTTGTTTAAAGAGTAGTTTATTAACTACTCTTGTAATTGTTGTTTATTAGATGATTTAGCCTTAGGAAACGTGAAGAGGAAGGAAAATCATCCATGGTATAGCTTATTTGTTGTAGCAGTTTGGCACCCAGGCAGGTTATGGTTTATGAGTAGTAGACTTGTCACGATCCAATTTCGGAGTCATGATGACACCTACTTTAACCCGCCAATAGGTAAGACAAACCGTAGCCCGGATCGACAAGTAATGGGCTAATTGGTGGAAGGTAAAGTAAATACTGAAAAATAAGTAAACAATAAGCTTGTAAGCAATATAAATAAAAATACGACAATATAAATGTCAAATGGAATGGAGGAAGAACAAAGGAAATATCCCACGACCTAGTAAAGCTGGTACAAGAACCACTAAATACAAAATGAGAGTACTGAATAGTATCAATATACAGAAAGTCTCAATAACTAAAGAATGTCCAAAAGTAAAGGAAGGAGAGGGGATCGGCTTCAACTCTAAAAGCTCACCCTATCTCCAAATCCTGAGAGTAGCTGGATAGAACATCAACGGCGACAACTAGTACTCGAATCTGCATCAGAAAAAGATGCAGAAGTGTAGTATGAGTATCAAATCAACGGGTACTCAGTAGACATCATCGGCCAACTGAGCTAAATTATAATAAAAGTAAAATAAAATACAAAAATGTAAACTAAGTCAAGGAAAAAGGGGCGAACCTGAAATAATGTTCCAGCTGACAGATAATAAATAACAGTATAAATAATATCGAAAGTAAGACAAGCTAACTACAGTCTAGATGGGGCCCATAAGCCCAGAAGGCGCAAACAAGAGAAGATTAACCCAAACGAGCCCCTATAAGCCCGCTGGATACAATCAAGAGGAGAACCATAGATACTAATAAGCATAAAGTAACCAACAATTGATTCCATAACCATGAATCCTTTCGTACCACGCAATACCGGACTCAAACTGGATCCATAATATCATAAGTGAATCATAAAGTGCTGGACTCAAACCGGACTCTAGTATCATATATGCCGGACTTGAACCGGGAATTAGTACCATATGCCAATAGTAGTTGCCGAACTCGAACCGGTCTTTAAAGTAAATACAAGGTTACAAGTCTAGTCAGAAGTTGGAAAGATGTGCAAGTCCCAATAAATTCTATGAAGATACATAAGATGACGAAAGAAGGCCTCCTAGGTCTACAAGGAGCTAATTAGGATAGTTGACCTAAAAGACCCGCTATTAACCCCAAAAGTCCATACTAAGGCAATTTCTACCTGAAATTAGACTAAGGCTTCAAAGTTTTATCTCAAGGTATTAGATAAGTCTAAACAAGTCCTAAGGCAATAATTAAATCCAAGGAACAGTGAATGGGTCAATTCTACCTAAAAATGACTCTCTAATTAGCTAAATATTCCAATTTTTGCTAAACATACATCCAAGCCTTAATTTCCAACCCAACTCTAGCTTAATACTATACTAATACCTTGATAAAACTCAATCTATGAGAAAAGTAAGCCTAGCCTACCTAGACGCCGATGAAGCCTGAGAAAGCCCACTAAATCAGAGCTTTTTCTTTCCGAGAAGCCTCTACACGATGTCACACTATCAAAATAATGATCTACATATTAATATGAGAATAACAATACACATACTGCATATAATTGCTCTGGGTCTAAAATTGAGCTAAAAATTCCATGTGGGATCCGCTTATGGAATCACAACTTTGATACTATCAAAATGTCCCTCTAAGCTCAAGGATCTTTTACCCTAAAAATGGGTAAATTTCGAGCACAAACGAACCCAAAATCAGCCCGTAAAGTAAACTAGGGATTCAGGTTTAAATTAGAAATTAACCGTGAAATTAATGGGAACTCAAGTAAATATCGACAAGGAAGTGATCAAAATGAAGTCTCCAACTTACCACGAACACTCAGTGATCAAACTCCGCTCTCCACACTCTTTCTAGGGTTTTATTGCCTTGGACTTGGAGAAAAAAATAAATTAAAATTGGGTAAAAGAGCATTTATGGAACCGAAAATGACCACTTTAGTGGCCATTTGACCGCTTAAGCGGTCGTCGCTAAAGCAACAAACCGTCTCTTAATCGGCCAAGCCTCAAAAGCAGGCCTCTACTAAAGCAATTGAGTGTCGCTTAAACGACCCCCGTTAAAGCAGTGAGGCTTTCGCATAAGCAGATAGGTGGGGGACCAGTATTGGTCGCTAAAGTAGTGCCCCGACTGCTAAAGAGACCTCCACTTAAGCGACCAAAGGTCCACTTAAGCGTCTGCACCAGCTGAGTCCAGGCACCAGCACTTTGCAAATTTTGCTAAGTTTCGACCGGACCCTCGAAATTTGTTTGGAATCTCATGAAAGCAAATTTCCATCCGAGGTCGTTTTGATGAAATGTGGGTCCCACATCCAATAACCGTTTTAACCAATTTCTACCCAATAGCCCAAAATGAATCCGAAAGCTTTTGGACCCAAATCAAAGGTCCTCCTAGTGTAAAATCAATGTTCCAGAGCTGTTAGAACTATCAAAATTGGCATACAAGACCGTTTACCTGAGGTTTAGGCCTAATACCTAAATTTGAACAGAAAGACTTCTAAATAGGGAATTGGCTCTAAAATAAAATGAACTGTCAGGTAACTGAATTTTCGGCTCTAGTAAGTCATAAATAACTTCAGGTAGCTATGGTAAAGCTCTAAACATCAAAATAGTGCAGAAATGGGAGAAATCATACTTAGGCATACGAGCATGGAGTTTGGGTGGATAAAACATGAATTTAATGTAATAAGAATCTAATTGTGTGTTGATATGTTATTGTATGAATCCTTGATGGATGTTTTGTGTTTGTATGACTATATGGTGGTTTGTACTATGAATTATGTGAATATAGATGGCAATGAGATTGTGTGAGCTCATAATCAAGTTATTTAGCCTAATTACCATAAAAGGGTGAACTCGGTATTATGTGTGGTTGAACTATGGGAAAATCTTGCTTAAGGTTAGTAATGAGGACTTATTATGGTATAAGGAGGCGATGACTTAACTTAAGAGCCTAAGGTCAAGTTAGGCTAAGGGTTAGGAAGTAAAAGGTATAAAGGTGTATGACTAAAGCTAGATTATAAGTTGAATAAAGTTAAATGATTGGCTTATGGAGTAGGTCTTGAACCTAGTAATGACTTGAATGTAAGGGTTGCTATATAATAACAGAATCTTCGATCTCGGTATAAATAAAGGAGGATTAGAATAGTGAATGAATTTATGAATGTTGAATTAGAGTTTAGACTTCTTTGGATTGAATATGTACTCCTAAAAAGGAATACTTGAATTTGATAAAGATGGCTTGATACAATTACTTGAATAATTCGTGGATTAGTCTTCGGACATGTTGTAATTTATAAAATCAATGAATCATAGCTACTTGTGACTTGGTGTGTTAAAAAATGATTGTTGTTTACATGGAATGATTAGCTCAAGTTGACCAAGTGTTTGGGTGGTTTTCTATTATTGTGATATCTGTTATTATCATGGGGTGTACCGATATTTGGATATCTTCATAAGATTGGTTGATATTACGATTTATTAGTTGGCTCGGGTACCACACCTATATAGTACATGGATAAAAGCTCGACCCCTGTAGGTCATGACTAGTGGGTAACCATAAGACCCTTATCATTTATGTACAAGGTATGTATGAGTGTGACGGTTCTTTGAGTGGACCGAGTATATAATTATTGTCATTATTGCTATTTATATTGGTTCTGTGAGTGGACCAAGTTATATTATGATTGCTGTTATTGGTTCCTTGAGTGGACTGGATTATGATGTTGCTTGATATATTTGGGATTCTTGTGTGGTCCGATTACTTGGCATATATTTTGGGATTCTTGTTGTTAGAGTCAGGGTTGTTGACTTGGTTATGGTTTGACTTGACTTGTTGTCTCTTGACTTGTACTTAACTGAAGTTGTAGAGTTACTTGAAAAGGCATAAGTGAAATAGATTGACTTATAATAACTATTGGGGTTAAACTCTGAAAGTTAGGATAGATGACACTTGATGTGAAGGTGATGAATGATCAACGGGAATAAGAATGGGAATACTCTTAGGTAACACAAGTGGATAATAGTGTTGTGGATTAAATTGTTAAATAGGTTGTCACAGCTGTAATAAAGGTTGGTTATTTTTATTTAATAAAGACTTCCACATGTTATGTTGAACAGGTGGTAAGGGGTTCTTCTATCTAGGTGGATTAGAGTAGTGCCCTCACGATCCAGTAGTTTTGGTCGTGACATAAAAATAACAAACCTAATCTGAAAATGCATTTGGGCCAAGCTCACTTTTTGTTTTTGACCTAGGTATAAATATGTCTCCACCTAACACTTGTAGATCCACTTTCATTTTTATCTTCTCTGACAAGATGTTATCCTCCTGTTGCCACTGGAACTAGACGCTCCATCATCATCTTCTTTGGGTCATTTACAAGCCTCTTCCCGATGAATCATTGCAAATTTCTTTCACATAAGGTGTATCACTTAGCCAAGGTAAACTCCTAACCCGTCTTTTCATTTACTTTATAACCCTTACTTCACTAATCCATGTCATATTCTCAAGAGAATAGTGTTGTTCTTTTGAAAGAAGGTAGCCATCTAGAGTTCGCAATTCTCTACAAGGAATGAAAAAATCTCTCTGCATCTTCTTTATTCTTGGATTAAACCACTTACCCCTTTTTCTTGCTAGTAGATTTGCATTGGAGTAACTTCTTCTTCTCTTCTTTAAGTTGGGGTCTATAGCTGACCTTCAACGGTTAATGCCAGATTTGATGTTGCTCCCTTTTGTTTTTGGTGATAATTTTTGTGTGCTAACGTAGTTTAGCCAATATGATTTAGCAGCTTTAGCTCCCCTAATATTAGGATAAACACTGTTGTAAATATGTCTACTGCTTAGAATCTGTATTTCCAAGTCTTTGTTTAGTATGACTAAATTTGTAAATATGGTTTGATATTTTTAGTTCTCACCCTGATGAATGGTAATTGTGCTTTATCTGTGTTAAGTATCTTTCTGCCTTGTATTGGTAATTGATGGAAATTGTGAAAAACTTGCTTCTCATTATTGTCAATAGCTAGGTTAGCTATGCAGTCTGCAAGTTTATTACCTTCCCTGAATATATGTTGTGTCTTGACCTCCATTTTTGATATTGCAACCTTGACCTCTTCTATACCCTCTATAATATCCCAAGGTACCTTCCATATCCCATCTATTATTTCCATCATTAACAAAGAATCCGAGTCTAAAACAATTCTCCTAGCATTGTTGACCACACAGTATTTCATCGCTTCCTTGATTGACCTTATTTCTGCTTCTACATTGGTAGTCATGACAATATTCTGACCATGTGCATATATTAGATCACAATTGGAATATCTCAGACAAAATCCATAAGATCTAATTCCTGGGTTCCCTTTACGTGCTCCATCAGTGTTGCACTTGATCACACCCTGTTGGGGTAACTCCCATCTATCAGTATAGTAATGCAATTTTGGTTTATATCTTCCTATTATGCTGACAGTTTCATCCCAACTCTTTCCTGGGTTTGATTATCCAAGGAGATTTCATTCTTATCATCTGTATAACACTTTGTTGCACTTGGATTATCATTCCAGTTAGGCTAGTATCTCCTCCATGCTTTCTAATGTTTCTCCTCTTTCATAGTGCCCATACAATCAAAGCAAGTATCACTTTGTATATCATCATTAGCTTATTAGGAGCTTGCATATGACACCATGTCATCAATATATGTGGTAATAACCTCTCCTCCATTGAGATACCTGCACAAATAGCAAAATACTTTCATAGCTTTTTTAGCTATGAGAGTTGTTAGAAAAAGATATTCCATTGTTTCTTGGTGGTACTGCTCATAACACCAGCATCTAGACACCGACACCAAATTTATCCTCATTCTCTGTAGAATATCATCAGTATACACTCTATCCTTACACATCCTCCATAGAAAGAAATTTATTTTAAAGGGCAATCCCTTATTCCAAAAGTTGTTGTATATCTCCTCTTTTCCTTCTTGTGCCTTAGAAATTCCCATCCCGATTTTACACTGAATACTCCATTTGAGGACCCCATCCACCATGCCTTATCTCCACCAGTGTCATTTAGGGTGGACTTTATTCTTTCAATAATATATTCAGTCATTTCTTCTGAAATATACCGTCTTCGTTTAGGCTTATCCCACCTTCCTGCAAGTATTAAATCTCTAACTTTAATTTCTTTCTCTCCCATATTTTGTTCCTTCAGATAGTATAAAGCACCTTGTTTTGTCCAATTGTCAAGCCAAAAATGTGCTCCTCCTATTTTCACTTGCCACCATATATTATGTTCAATTTCCTCTCTTATCTGAATCATCTTCCTCCAAACGTGTGAAACACCTGACCCTTGAGCAATCACTAGTTTTTTTTTTACAATATTTGTTCCACATAAAGTGACTCCATAAAGAGTCTGACGATGTTTTGAAATTCCACCACAGTTTTGCAAACAAAGCATCTGCTACTGTGTGTAGGGATCTAAAGTCAATTCCCCCTTCTTTTTTTAGTCAAAATAGTTCATCCCAAGCTACCCAATGTTTGCCCTTCACTCCACCAATTTTCCTCCAGAAAAACCTGGCCATGATCTTAAGGATCTTCTCTATCACCCCTTTAGGTGGATTCATAACAGACAATAAATAAATGGGTATAGATGGTAGGACATTTTTTATTAAAATATACCTACCACCATAAGTTAACAACCTGTTGTGCCAAGCCATCACCCGTCTGCTTGTCTTTATTATCAAATCTTCAAAATGGCATTTTTTTCTTCCTCCTATAGAATATAGGACACCCTAAATAGGTGAAAGGAAAACTCCCACTAGCAATACCAACAGTTCTCCTTATCTTATTTCTAGTAGTAATGGGAACCTTTTCATGAAGATATAGGAAAATTTTGTTCAAATTGATGAGCTGCCCTTATGTCTTTTCATATTTATTCAACACCTTTATCATCTTCTTTATTGACTCCTTTTGACTAGAACAAAATAGAATAATATCATCAGCATAGGATAAATGATTTATCTGTTCACTCCATTTTTGTAAACCAAAGCCATTAAAACCAGCATCCTCATTTAGCCTATTTAACCTCCTAGTTAGCACTTCAGCAACAATGATGAATAAGTGGGTGATAGAGGATCTCCTTACTTTAATCCTCTAGTAGAGGAGAAAAAACCAAAGGATTTGCCATTAACTAGCACTGAATACCAGTTATTAGAGACAAGCCTTTATACTATATCAATAATCCTCTCAGTGAAACCAAAATTCCTCATGAATCTTGTCAAAAAAATCCAGGAAACTCTATGATAAGCCTTTGTCATATCTAGCCTCACTACCACATTATGATATTTGTTTCTCCTATTGATATCCCTGATAATCTCCTGGGCCAATAATACATTTTCAGCAATGCTCTTCCCCTTCATGAAACCTGTTTGATTCTTTGATATGATTTCTGGTAGCACTTCATCTAATCTCCCATGTATGACTTTAGAGATTATATTATTCACATATGTGCTAAGACTGGTTGGTCTTAGGTCTGTGAATCTTGCCACCTTCTCTTTCTTTGGTATCAGCACCAGATTGGTATGTGTGATGTATTTAGGGAACTCATACCAATAAAAGAAAGCAATGACCAATTTGGTTATGTCTTCCTCAATGATTTCTTAATAATCCTAAAAGAATTCTCCAGAAAAACCATCTGGCCCACAAACACCGTCACTGTTAAGAGAAAAAATAGCTTTATTTACTTTCTTTGTTGTGGGTGTTCTGTCTATCTCCATTCTTTGCTCCTCTGTGATTATTATTGGAATGCATTCAAGCATAAATAAATCTTCATTATAATTGATTTCTGCAAATTGATACTTAAACACCTTTACTGTCTTTTTTCCAATGTTGTTTGTGTCTTTTAGAACTTCTCCCTGATCATTCTCTATTTCACCCAAATTCAGCCTCTTCCGTTTTCCTTCCACATAAGAATGAAAGAATTTTGTATTACTGTCACCATCTGTAAACCACTTCATCCCTGCCTTTTATTTCCAGTATTCCTCCTCTAGTTGATAATGCCTTCTTAAATCATCCTATGCATCCATCAACTCCTTTCTATTTTGCTTATTACTATTTATTCCCAGCTGTACTTCCTTTATCTTCACCACATCCTCCAAGTTAGCCACTTTCTGAAAAATATTACCATAAGTATCCTTGCTCCATTTGACCAAGGCCTTCTTTAAATTCTTTATTTTTTCCTGAACCACATGAAAAGGGTTTCCATGTATCTGCATGCTCTAGTTCTACTTCACAATAGTCTTAAAATCCCCATCTTGGTCCCAAATTTAGAAATTTGAAAGGTCTGCTTGCTCTTTCCTGGTTTACATTACAGCACACCTGCAGAGGAGAGTGATCTGAACCTTTTCTAATAAGGTGCTAAATCTCAGTTACAGGAAATTCATTCATAAACTCCTGATTAGACAAGACCTTATTCAACCTTTTAAAAATGTATTCTTTCTCTGTTCTTCCATTCCACCATGTAAATATACTACCAGAAAACTTCACATCTGTCAAAGCACATGAACTTATACATTAAGCAAAGTCCATAGTCTTATATTGAGTGACAAGTAGACCTTTCTTTTTCTCTTCTGCATCTAAGATCACATTAAAATCCCTACCTATCACCCAAGGTTTATCAATACTTCTACTGTTTTCCTCAATGTCTTCCCATAATTCTAATCTTTCTGAAGCATTTTATCTTTGCATACACAACAGTGATAAAAAATTCCTTCCCAATACTTTTTATGTACAAACTTGATAGTAACCTGTTGATGTCTATCATTTATAACATCACCATCCCATTCATCATTTTAGAATACCCATATCTTTGCAGAACAATTAACTATGGCATTTTCCATGCCCAGTTTTCTTCTATAATTTTCTAATTCTTGTAGCCTTGAAAAGGTTCCAAAAGGGCAATGCATGCATATTTGTTTATCTTCTTCAGATCAATTAACCTCTCAAAAGAGTTTTGAGTGTTTACTGACCTAATGCTCCAAAAGAGAAGTTTGTCCATCATTGTCTAATCAAAGGGAGTTTTGCATAACTACTCCTTGTGCTTTTGGGGGGCCCAGTTTTACTTTTCTTCCTTCCTATTCTGATTTTCTTTGTATGCCTTGGTGATATATCTCCTCTTGTACTCACATCCTTGATATGCTCAAGTATGTCATCATCCTCTTCCTCATCTTTTGATTCTGTCACCAAATCTGACCCTTGTACCTCCTTCAGCTGTTGTGACTCAAGTTCTGATTCATCTGCAGGCTATAATTTTTGAATATTTTTTTATGATCCTTCTCCCTCCATATGTGTGCCACTAATGATAATTTTTTTTTCTTAGTATGGTGGCTTGTTATTATCTTTTTCTTGCCCTGTATCTTCACTGATTGCATTTGCTTGCCCCTCTTCTTCCTTTTCTATTTCACTACTCCTTTAATTTTCATCCCTTATAACACTAGGAGTTTCCTTGTCTCTTTGTTAAATATCTGCCTCAAACTCTTTCTCTTTTTGCCCCTCTTTATCAACATATATGTGTTTATTGTTTTATGAGTGGCTATCTTTACTTTGATCCAAGTTGGCTTGCTCCTTTGTCTTGTCCTTGTGATCCCGTTGCTTACCAAATACCTCTTCAACAAATTTCTTTGCTGATTCCCTTTTATTTTGCTGAACTTCTTCACTATTCCTCTTTGCAGAGGCATTTGTATGTTCTGTGTGTACTTCTTTCTCCTCCTCATTGTTTAAAACATCAAACATATTACTAGTCCTCACCTCATCTTCCACAGCAAGTACTTCCTTTGGATTCCATCTGTGAGTCATTCCACCTCTGTATAAGTACCTACCCCTCCTTGCCCCATTTCTCTGTCTTTGCTCCTGAAAGATATTCTCATTCTTCTTGCCTTTATCTATTTGTTCTCTTTTGTTAGTTTTCTTTGGTGCTTCTTTTTCTTGTGTTGCCTTCTTCTCTTCTTCCTTCTTTTCTGCGTCTTCTTCCTTAGGATATAGTTCTGGGTGCAAAACAAAACATTCTTTTTCATTGTGCCCCGGCAACTTGTAGCCTTTGCAGTATTTAGGAAGGAAATCATACTTGATGGTGATCCACTTTGCCACTATCTACCAAGTTTTCTTTTTGATTCTAACATTAACTCTTTTAGGAAGATCACTTAGTAAATCTACTTCCACTTTCACACGTGCACAACTTGGTCTTATTTTATTACTAGTTTCCAGATTAACTTATAGTGGTTTCCCAACTGCTGCAGCCAATAAAAAAAATTATCTCCTTCTCAAAGAAATTTGGAGGTAGTGCAGGCAAAGATATCCATGCAATTGCTATTGAGGTCTCTTCTTTAGGGTCAAACAAAGGATCCCACTTCAAAGTTCTCATGGGATAGTTCCAATTTCTGTGTGCAATATAAAATATAGGTTTCGATAATAAATTCACATAATCCTCCATCCTTGAGGCCCTTATGAGAACATATCTATTACAAAGTAAACTTATATTAACATCTCCCTTTAATTCACATTGTTTTGGAATACTCTTTCTCAATTTTTGAATGTCAAACCATCCGTACGAGAATTTTCCAACTACTGCATGTTCCAGATCTTCATTGATGATCATCTGTGAAATCTCGTCTTCTTCCTATATTACTCGCAGTTCTCCATGCAAATACATTAATGGTTCTAATGGTCGAGGCGTGCATACTGAAAGTGTTGGTTGAAGGGTGGCTGCATAGTTTCTCTCCCCATCACTGTTAGAAGATGGGACATTATTGTGAGGTTGTGCAGCCTCCAACAGAGGCTGCCCAATAGCCAAAGTGGCCATTCCGGTGTCAAAAGGCAGTAATTAGGGTTTTTTTGGCTTAGGGTTTATTTATTGTTTCTTAAAGTGTGTATCAAGTTAATAATGAACTAGTAAAGATGGGCAGAGGGAGTATCTATATATATCTATATCTATATCTATATTTATACTATATTAAAAGTATGAAGGGCCTTGGAAATGTTGTTTGAACTTTTTTTCCTTCATTAAAATTATCTGCTTTAGACAAAATCCTCTTTTTTTTTTCTATTATTTTTATGATATTAAATATTGACATTGACTATAATAAATATATTACAAATTAAATAGAGAAAGTTTTCTTATTATGGTTAAATTCCTAAGTTACGTCCAAAAAGTAGGCAATAAACCTATTTCCAACTAAATTTGGTTGAAAAAAAATAGGCAAAAATCCCTATAGCAAACGTCCAAAAAAAAGGTAAAAAAATATCTATCTATCTATACTTATTATATATCTCTATTATAGTAAAAGTGTGAAGGTCCTTAGAAATGTTGTTTGAACTTTTTGCCCTTCATTAAAAGACTCCGCTTTAGACAAAACCGTCTTTTCACTTATTTTCTTCAATTATTATACTATTATATTTATAATAATGTTTTTAGTTGGTTATATGAATTTTCCTAAAAAAATATATTTCGGCTGAAATTTTCTAGGGCCGGTTGACCTAATTAGTGTCCTTTTCTATTTAATTTGATTCCCATACAAACACAAATACGTATACCAAGAGAAGAAGACAAGCAACCAGTAAAACCTATGAGGTTAGAATATTAGTTGTTTCTTTTCTTCTTTTCTAAATTTAAATTTTAAAAAGAAAATCCCTAATTTGAATCTTTATATATTTACACACTAACACAAATATGTATACAAGCTGTGAAACCTATTGAGGTTAGTATATATGTTAATTGGCGTACTTTTTTTTCCAGTTAGTTTACTAATTATTTTATAGTATTGTTGCAGTTCGATCTTCTTGAGGTTAGTATGTTAATTGATTTTTTTCAATTAGTTAACTAATTCTTTTTTTAATATTGTTGTAGTTCTTCTTCAATTCTTAATGTAGCCAAAAGAAAAGTGGAGCTATAAATAAGTCAAGTCAATAGTTAATTTTCTCTTTTTGGCTCTATGGTAGAATTCATACCTTAACATAATTTACGGATCTATGGTAAGTGATTCAAACAAAGTTTGCGTTCTTTTTAATATTGTTGCAGTTCTTTTTTAGGTTAGTATGTTAATCGCGTTTTGTTGCAGTTCTTCTTCAATTCTTATTGAAGCCAAAAGAAAAGTGGAGCTACAAGTAAGTCAAGTCAATATTGTTTTTTCTCTTTTTAGATCTATGGTAGATGATTCAAACATTAACATAATTTGTGGATCTATGGTAAGTGATTCAAATATTAAGTTTGTCAAAGATGATGCTAGAGCCAACATCAAAATAAATCCACAACTTCAACAACAGTTAGAGAATGATAAATATAACATTATTTCGATGTATAATAGTATGAGTATATTAACATGAGTATGCTATTGTTGAAGATGTAGTAGCTAGATGATGAATTGAAGCTGCCTTGAATCGACTTTCATAGCTAATTTTTTTTTTTTTTTTTGGTGATGAATCCTTTTTAAGAAATTTTATTATTTTCTGTGGTATTTTTATAGCTTTTTATTTTGGAGAGAATTTATTTATTTATTTTTTAAAAAAAGAAGAAGGTAGGGTAAAACCTTTGTACATGCAACAAAGAAAAATATTACGCAATTAATTATTTATCTCACTTTGTTAGTATGCATTATGCAACAATTTACCAGTTTCCTTTAATTTTCGATCTTTGTTAAATTTTTATAATATGTATTTTTTTTAAAAGTTTGTTATTTGTAGATTTGAGTTTTTCAATAGATGGTTACTTGTGAAGCATCTACATCTACATCTATCTTCTACCTCTACAGCTATATCTATCTACATCTACAATATATTAAAAGTGTGAAAAAAATCTTAAAAAAATGATTTGAACTTTTTGCTCTTTATTAAAAGACTACCAATAGACAAAATAGTCTTTTCACCTTTTTCCTAATATGTAAAAATAGTTTTTAATTATTTTTCTAATATTTAAAAATAATCTTTTAATTTTTCATTATTTCCTTACTATTCGGACTTTGATTTTAGTCCGTAAAGAACACGTAAGTGTTTTAATTATTTCCTTACTGTTAGGACTTTGATTTTAATCCATAAAGAACACGTAAGTCCCTTGAACTTTCTTTTCCTTTTTCATTTTGTGTGGTTTTTTTTTTTTTATAATTTATCTAAGGAGTATTAAAATATATGGTAAGAAGTATTAAGAGAACTAATAATTAAGGAATTCTAAAATATATAGTAAAAAGAAATATATATTAGTAAGAAGTATTAAGAGAATTAATAATTAAAGAATTCTAAAATATATGGTAAAAGGAAAGATATATGGTTTGTGTTTTAGGTTGGTCTTATTATTGGTAAATAGGGTGTAACCATAAAAATTATGCAAGGAAGAACTAGAGCACGTATTCAGGTAATTTCAAAATAGCTTTTACCAAATAATATGCATGTTTTGGCAGCAATAGTACTTTGATTTTATAAAGAGTTCCAATCCTTTGCATTGTGAAAAGGAATTATATTTTTGAGAAATTTCTCTAGATCTGTTTTTGCATGGTAGAATTCTTATGGGTTTCTATTTTGGTATCAGTCAAATTTATTTTATTTTATTTTATTTAATTTTTACAGCATCTGGCCATCTCAGACAAGTATGATTTTGCGATAATTTTTGTTAGGTTATTTTTTGATTTGACTATTATTATTATTATTATTATTATTATTATTTCTTGAGCCGAGGATTTATCGGAAACAATCTCTTATCCTATAAAAGTAGTAGCAGGGTAGGTGTAAGTTCCACGCGTACGTATGTGCTGTTGTTGTTACTGATATTAGTTGTGCTTATAGGCTGCTATACTGGCTAGGGTTTTGCTTGAACGTCTACATGCGCATTCATCAATATTGAAAAGGTAGGCATCTCATGTTTTCCTTTGTTATATTCTCATCGCTATGAATTTGATTATACAGAAATCAGGAATGTATTGTTGCCTTACATGGTAGAGAAGCATGTTAGATAGTAGATTCAAGTGAAGGTTGCTAAAGGTTTCTGCTATTTTTTTGCTTTGTTGTTTTGCATATTTTCTTCCCTTACCTTTCTCACAACATTGTATACTAATTTCTTCCAAGAGAAGAGAGGGCAAACCTGGGGAAGCTAGGGCTGCTTTAAGGCATTCAGTGAGGGATAACAAAGAAGATATATATTTTAAATTAAAAAAACAGAGAAGATGAAGAAGAATACAAAGATCTGTTACATTGTGTTTATTGATCATGATAACGAATCATCCTTTTTTTTTTATATATGTGTGTTTTTGACTCTTCACTTTTCATAAGTCATCATATTAATTTCCAAGTTGTTTGTCCATAGATAAAAAGGAAAAAGTGATTTATAGTATGAGATTCCATAATTTATTTTAGACGATCATTTAGATATATCGAGCGATTGGTGAATATTCATTTAGAAAATTAAAAAAATATAGATACTTTAGATGTGGTTTTGACCCCTCACTTTATTCGTGAGTCATCATAATAATTTTCAACTTGTTTGTCCATAGAGAAAAAAAGAAAGAGTGATTTATAGTATGAGATCCCATAATTTATTTTAGACGACCATTTAAATGTATAGAGTGTTTGGTTAAAGTTTAGGTAGAAAACTAAAAAAATCATGATATTTTAAGTATGCTTTTGACCCTTCACTTTATTCGTAAGTCTCATAATAATTTCTAAGTTGTTTGTCAATAGAGAAAAAGGAAAGAGTGATTTGTCATATGAGATTTCATAATTTATTTTAGACCATCATTTAGATGTATAAATCTCTTGTATTTGTATTATGAATACTTCCGGGGTGTTTGTTCATTGATCCTGAGTTATTGCCCTATTATGCCAATAGAGTGCAAATCCTGGGGCACGTGTTGGTGTCAAGTTTGTTTCTGAAGCTGGTGTTGGGGTTATTTCCAGTGGCGCTCTCAAGGGTCATGATGGAGGGACTGGTGCCTCAAGATGGACTAGCATCCAGAGTGTCGGGCTTCCATGGGCATTAAACTTTAGTGGCTAATGACCTCCGCGGCCGAATAGGTAGAAAATAAAAAAAATCAAGATATTTTAGGTGTATTTTGGACCCTTCATTTAATTCATAAGTCATCATAATAATTTTCAAGTTGTTTGTCGATAGAGAAAAAGGAAAGAGTGGTGGTAGTATGAAATCCCATAATTTGTTTTACACTATCATGTCATTTAGATGTATAGAGTGTTTGATGAAAGTTCAAGTAGAAAGCTGAAAAAGTCGAGATACTTTAGGTGAGTTTTTGACCCTTCACTTTATTAATAAATCATCACAAAAAATTTCCAAGCTGTTTGTCGATAGAGAAAAAGGAAAGAGTGATTCGTAGTATGAGATCAGATAGACTTAGATCACAACTATTTAACTTTTTCTTATAAAATTAATAATACTATTAGGGTACTAACTTTCAACGAGTTTATGATTCTACTACGAATTTCTTGACAATCAAAATAAAACAAACAAAAATAACGGAGTAGAAGAGGATATAGTAATAGAAATCTGAAGAGAATGAATGAATTGGACAAAAAATAGAAACAGAGTTGTAACCTTACCTAAGAAATTAAGGAGACATAGTAGGTTGTCTTCCTATAAATTTAGATATTTTACGATGTTATTTAGTTTTAGTTTTAGGTTTTAGCATCGCAACCTTTTATTTAATTTTAGGGTTTTTTTCTCTATATATAGAGTCTTATACCTAAAGAAACTAAAAGTGGTTTTAGGTAGAAAACTAAAAACATCGAGATACTTAGGTGTGTTTTTGACCCTTCATTTTATTCATTAGTCATCATGTTCATATCAATCCTTTGTTGTTAATATATATAAAATCATACCCCCGATCTTAAAATGTACATATAAATTCATTTTAAAATACCATTTGTCCTAAAAATTATTATGTTTATTTTTTGTATGTAATCTTTTGTATTGACGTGAGACACAAGTGCAACGCACGTATCCTAAACTAGTTATTATAAAAGCATGAATATAAATATTGGTTGACCAAAATATCCACTAAAGTTGATTGACTTATTTGTCCTTTTAAGTTAAATTTCCTCCATCTAGAAATTTACTAATGGGGATAAATGTAATTTTGTATTAGGACTAAACAAAACATTTTTCTATTAGGAGTAAGTTTTTCTTTTTGTTCCTTTGTTTTCCCTTTGGAATCAAATTAAATATGTTTTTTTTTTTAAAAGCCAAATAAGTATCCTGATTTATTTTGGATAATAATTCTTGGTATAAAGAAAGCATAAGCCAAACAAATGTTGAAATTTGAATGTCCAAAAATGTATTTGATGACTTATATGTGGCAAAAGTTCCCCTTTATAGAGCTACTAGATATAAAGAGGGGAAAACTACACCAAATACCCCATAGCATCAAAATAATTGCCCGACCCTGCCCTTACTTAAACTAATTACACTCAATGCTCACACGGTACTAAATAAATACCCGTATACCCTACTTTACCTTTTAGCTTTCATTGCCTTTTGATCACTTCTTTATTTTGTCCTTTTTCTCTTTTTCCTTTTTTTTAAATGTGTTTTAGCCATGTTCCTTGGCTTGTGTAATTCACTATGCCTAACTAATTTAATTACTTTATCCTTTAGCATTTTTTAAAGCAGTCCTCCGTGGTAGGATGTCAGTATATAGATATATGATGATGATATAATGAAGGACCGAGGAGTGTTTCATTGAGGATGATACCATGTTAGTAAATAGATATACTATAACGGTATACTGAGTATCCTATTGAAGGACTGAAGCAGTTCTCTATGATACCATTCAAATATATCGATATGCTCTGATTGTATCATAAAGTACTGAAGAGTGTCTCATTTGAAGAATTATATCATACCAGTATATAGATATCTTGTGATGGCATCATGGAAGTCACATTAAAGGATTAAAGCAAACCTCATGAATGATACCATAACAGTATATTGATATACTGAGATGGTATCATAGAGGTATCACTGAAGGATTGAAGCAAACCTCAATGATACCATGACAACATATAGATATACTGTGATGGTATCATGAAGGTCTTAATGAAGGATTGAAGCAGAAATCAATGATACCATGACAATATATAGATATACTGTGATGGTATCAGGGAGTTCCCACTAAGGATTGAAGCAGACATCAATGATACCTGACAGTATATAGATATACTGTTATGGTATCATTACAGACTGAAACAAACCTCAATGATACCATGTCAATATATATATATATATATATATATATATATATATATTGTGATGGTATCATGGAGGTCTGACTGAAGGATTGAAGCAGACATCAATGATACCATGACGGTATATAGATATACTGTGATGGTATCATAGAGGTTCCACTAAGGATTAAAAAAATATCAATTATAGCATGATAGTATATAGATATACTATGATGGCATCATGAAGGTCTCACTGAAGGATTGAAGCAGACATCAATGATACCATAAAAATATATAGATATACTGTTAAGGTATCATTACATACTAAAGCAAACCTCAATGATACCATGTAAGTATATATACACTGTGATGGTATCATGGAGGTCTGACTAAAGGATTGAAGTAGACATCAATGATACCATGACGGTATACAGATATACTGTGATGGTATCATGGAGGTTCCACTAAGGATTGAAGCAGACATCAACAATACCACGATAATATATAGATATTCTGTGATGGTATCATGGAGGTCTCACTGAAGGATTGAAGCAGACATCAATGATACCACAATAATATATAGATATAATGTTATGGTATCATTACACACTGAAGCAAATCCTAATAATACCATGTCAGTATTTATATACTGTGATGGTATCATGGAGGTTTGACTGAAGGATTGAAGCAGACATCAATGATATCATGATGGTATATAGATATACTGTGATGGTATCATGGAGGTCCCACTAAGGATTGAAACATACATCAATGATACCATGCCAGTATATAAATAAACTGTTATGGTATCATTGCAGACTGAAGCAAACCTCAATGATACCGTGTCAGTATATAAATATTGTGATGGTATCATGGAGGTTTGACTGAAGGATTGAAACAGACATCAATGATACCATGATGGTATATAAATATACTGTGATGGTAGGTCTCAATAAGGATTGAAGCACACATCAATGATACTATGACAGTATATAAATATACTGTCATGGTATCATTACAGACTGAAGCAAACCTAAATGATACCATGTTAATATATATATACTATGATGGTATGACGGATGTCTCAGTAATGGATTGAATCAGAGATCAATGATACCATGACGGTATATAAATGTATTGTAATGGTATCATTAAGGTCTCACTAAAGGACTAAAGGATTGAAGTAGACATCAATGATACCATGACAATATATAGTTATACAGTGATGATATCATTACAGAATGAAACAAATTCAATGATACCATGTCAGTAAATATATACTATGATGATATCATGGAGGTCTGACTATAGGATTGAAGCAGACATCAATGTTACCATGACAATAAATAGATATACTGTCATAGTATCGTGAAGGTCTCATTGAATGATGAAGCATACATTAATGATACCATGATGGTATATAAATCTACTGTAATGGTATCATTACGGACTGAAGTAAACCCAATGATACCATGTTAGTATATATACTATGATGGTATCATGGAGGTCTGACTAAAGGATTGAAGAAAACAACAATGATATCATGACAGTAGATAGATATATTGTGATGTTATCATGGAGGTCTCACTGAATGAAGAAACATACATCAATGATACCATGACGGTATCTAGATATACTGTGATGGTATCATGGAAGTCTCACTGAATGATGAAGCATACATCAATGATACCATGATGATATATAGATATACTGTGATGATATCATTACGGACTAAAGCAAACACAATGATACTATGTCAGTATATATATACTGTGATGGTATCCTGGAGGTCTGACTGAAGGATTGAATCAGACATCAATGATACCATGACAACATATAATGGAATCATTACTGTAATGATATCATTACAGATTGAAGAAAATGAAAAAAAACAGAAATAAAAAAGAAAAGAGAATCAAATAAAATTACAAAAGAAAAGAAATAAATAAAATAAAAAAGGACCAAAAATATGAAATGAGTTTGTAGTGAAAAATAAAAAATATTATGATTTGAGAAAAAAATGAATGAAAAAGGAGGAAAAAATACAGAATAAAAAAATAAATGAAAAGGAACAAGAACTAAAGAAATTGAAAAACAAAGAAAAAATAAAAAATAAAAAATAAAAATACAAAAATAAAAAAAATAGACAAAAGAAGAAGTAGAGAAAAAAATAAAAAAATAAAGAAATAAACGAAAAAAGTAAAAGATGAAAAGAAAAGGAACAAGAAATAAAGAAATTAAAAAATAAAAAATAAAAATGCAATAATAAAAGGAACCAATAAAGGAAAAAAAAGAAATAGAGAAAAAATAAATGAATAAAGAAATAAATGAGGAAAAGAAAAGAAAAGGAGCATATAAAATAAAAATGGAGTGTGAATTAGATTATGGTGTGAAAAAAAATAAAGAATAAAATAATTTTAAGAAAAAAATAAATGAACAAAGAAGCATAAAAAGAAAAATAAAGGCCATGAGAAAAAAAAAAAGAAAAAAAAGAAAAGAAGTAGAGAAATAAAAAGGAAAATAATTAAAAGAGAGATAAATAACTAAAGCTACAAGAAAAAGGGAGAATTTATGTAATTAGTTAGGGGCATTTTATGTAAGAAGACATTTAGTTGTAAATAGTTTGCTCCTATGGTGCAGGTTGTACTTTCCCCTATAAAGAGCCCGTGCTAGCACGACCCCAATATATATTACTTTATTTGTTTTAATTTATGTGGCATTGATAAAATTTTGGGAGTCAACTAAATTATTTATATATTGTATAAATATTTTAAGTTGTTAATTATTGTGATTTATAGTTTTTTTATTATGTCACAATTCATGTTGCATTGATAAAATTTTAAGAGTCAATCAAATTTTCTATATGTTTTTTTTAGATATATTAACTTGTTAACATGTCACGACCCAATTTCTAAGGTCATGACGCACCTACTTTAATCCACCAGTAGGTAAGTCAAGCCATAGCCAGGAACGACAAGTAACCGGCTAACGGGTGGAAGATGAAAAGAAACAAGAAGGAAAACCAACAACGACAATAATATAAACGGAAGCGAAGAAAGATACATACATAATATACCGAACAAGAGAAGGGAGAGGACAAAATATACAAAACAACCAAGTTAGCTAAGGACTTGAGGTAGATCTAGCCTCAACAGTGGCAAGAATCCTCTTGGGGTAAGAAATATCAAGTTGAACCATCAAGTTAGCTAAGGACTGGATGTCCGAAGCCAACGGCCGCTCTGAAACTGAAATGAAGGCCAAGCTACCCATACTCATTGCCCTCCGATTCAAGGAGTCCGCTACCATATTCGCCTTGCCCGGATGGTATAGAATAGAGATATCATAGTCCTTCAGCAACTCAATCCATCTACGCTGCCTCTAATTAAGCACACTCTGGGTCATAATATATTGAAGACTACGATGGTTAGTGAAGATCTCACAGCGAACACCATAAAGGTAATGCCTCCAAATCTTAAGTGCGAAAACTACCGCAACCAACTCCAAATCATGAGTGGGTACTTGCACTTGTGCACCTTCAGCTGCCTCGACACATATGTTATAACATGGCCCCACTGCATCAAAACACACCCCAAACCAATACCAGAAGCATCACAATAGATGGTGAACCCCTCGCCTTCAACTAGAAGAGTCAGAATAGGAGCTGAAGTGACCAAGTCCTTGAGCTTAAGAAATCTCACCTCACAACTCGCGGACCACTGAAATGGAACCTCCTTCCTATCCAATCTGGTCATAGGGGCTGCAATAAAAGAAAAACTCTCAATGAACCGTCTGTAGTAGACTGCTAACCCAACGGAACTGCAAACCTCAGTAGGAGACATATGCCTACCCCAACCATGAATAGCCTCAATTTTCACTGGGTCCACCATAATACCATCCCTGAACACCATGTGCCCCAAGAAAGCTATAGACTCAAGCTAGAACTAGCACTTTGAGAATTTGGCATAAAACCTATAATCTCTCAAAGTATGAAGCATAGTCCTCAAATGCTACTCGTGCTCCTCCGTACATCTTGAATATATCAGAATGTTATCAATGAAGACTATCACGAAGAAGTCCAAATATGACCTGAAAACACGATTCATCAAATCCATAAACACTGCTGGGGCATTGGTCAACCCAAAAAACATCACCAAGAACTCATAATGGCCATAACGAGTCCTGAAGGCTGTCTTAGGAATGTCCTTTACCCTAATCCTCAACTGATGGTAACCAGACTCCCAATCAATCTTAGAAAACATTGTCATACCCTGAAGCTGGTCAAACAAATCATCGATACGAGGCATAGGATACTTATTCTTCACTGTCATCTTATTCAACTACCTATAGTCGATACACATACGCATAGAGCCATCCTTTTTCTTCACAAACAGAACTGGACGACCCCAAGGAGATACCCTCGATCTGATGAAACCCTTACCCAGAAGATCCTAAAGCTGAATATTTAGCTCCTTTAGATCGGTAGGAGCCATACGATAGCGAGCCATAGAAATAGGTCGGGTGCCCGACTCGAGGTCAATAGCAAACTCGTCTCGCTCAAGGGGAAGGCTAGGTAGGTCCGTAGGAAAAACATTGAGAAAATCACGGATAATAGAAACAGAGTCAAGCGAAGGACTTTCAACATTAACATCCCAAACATAAGCAAGGAAGAACCCACAACCCCTCAATATCAGTCTCCTAGCCCACATATAAGAAATAATCCCCATTGACGCATGGATAAAAGAACCCTGCCACTTAACTAGAGGTATACCAGGCATGGCTAAAGTAACGTTCTTAGCAAACCAATCTAAGACCGCATGGTAGGGGGATAACCAATCCATGCCCAGAATCACGTCAAAATCTCCATAGCTAACACAATAAGATCAACCCAAGTATCATACCCTCGAGAAGTCACCAAACACGATCTATATACATGATCCACTACTAAGGAATTGTCCACGAGGGTAGCTACACGCAATGGTACAAATAAAGACTCTGAAGACAAACCCAACCGCGGTGTCTAATAAGTAGAAACATATGAAAATATGGATCCTGTATCAAATAATTCCTGGATCAAACAAAGTAGAAGCTGGCTAACGGCATACAAAAATTATACCTGTAATCACAGTATCCAAAGCCTCAGCCTCTGGCCTAACCGGTATAATATACAAATAGCCTTGTCCGCCACTGGACTAGGTGCCTGCCCGACTACCTGTCCTACCTGCTTGAGGACTACCTCGAGAACCCTGGGGACCACCCCTACGACCTTACGTACTACCCCTAGCTGGAGGCGACATTGATTTGATCGGCTGAGCACTCTGAACTGAAGACTCCATCATCCCACCCCGGGGAAACTCTCAAGCGAAGTGACCGATAACTCCATAATTATAACATGTCCTTAGAACTCTACTCTTTCTAGAAGGTCCGGCTGATTCGAAATGACCACCTCTGCCCGACGACCCTAACTGAACACCCCTCTTCGGCTGACTACTGCTCTGCCTACTGGTACCACTATAACTGGGTTGAACCCTATCTGATATCTTAAGCATCACCTGAACGGGCCTATTAGATTGACCCTGACGCTGATAAGGCTGCTTCTGGGGGTATCTATCCTGAAACCCTTGGCCTCTGAACTATGAGCCGCTGTGGTTCCTACTGTAACTACCCTGATAACGGGGTCTCTTATTACTGCCCCCTTGAGCCTTGCAATCTATCTCCTCATAGAATAGACGTGCTCAATAATATCAGAAAAAAACTTCCCCGAAGTCACCAAACTCTGAGTAGCCCGGTGAAGCGGTAGTCTTAACCCCCTAGCAAAGTATAGAATCTGTTCATACTCAGTAGGCAGAATCATAGTGGCGTGTCTGGCTAACTAGTGAAATCTCACCTCATACTCGGCCACAGTCATAGAACCATGTCTCAAAGCAAAAAACTTATCTCTCAGGCACTCGCGCATGCCGCAAGGTATATACTTCCCCAAAAAAACCCTCAGAGAACTAAGTCCAAGTCACAGGTGGAGATCCAACTGGCCTAGAATCAAGATAACCTATCCACCACTCCCTCGCTGATATGTCTAGCTGATAAATAACAAAATCCACTCCACGCGACTCAACCAACCCCAAATTATGTAATCTTTCCTCACAACTGGTAAGGAATTCATAAGCATCCTCTCTTGGGGTCCCGATAAATCTGGGTGGAGTCAATCTCAGAAGTTGTCCCAACATCTTCTGCTCTCCTGCAGACATAACTGGTTAGGCTACTACTGGCTATGGAGCCTCTTCTCTAGGAGCCGTAGCTGCGGGCTATGCCCCTAAATCAATACCACCCTGTGCTGCTGGCAGAGCTCCATTTATCGGCGGAACGCCAACTAACCCTAATAACTGAACCAATACATCTTGGAGGATCGAAGAAGATATAAACCCAGATGGGGGCCTGGGCTGTACCCTGGCCCACCTGCTGCTGTGCCGAAAGAATAGCTGGAGTTATCTCAGGCTCGGGAGCTATAACAGAAACTGGCGATGGCTCCCTAGCCTGATCTCGAACTGGGGCTGCAGTTCTAGCCTGCCCTCAACCTTGGGGTGGAGCTCTGCCTTTAGATGGAGCTCTAGTAGCTGGCTTGGGGTCCTGATCCCCTGCTGCCGTACCCTGCGTCCTAGCCATCTCCAAAAGAGTGAAACAAATAAGGATTTAAAAACCAGTAAGAGACACAATGCACGAAAGTGAGTAAAAAAGATAAGACTTTCCTAAAAATGTCCTGTATCCTCCCAAAGATAGGAAATAGAGGTCTCCATATCGATCTGCGGGACTCTACTAAAAATTGGCTCTTGTACCAATAATACCGGTGAAACCTAGGTTCTGATACCAAGCTGTGACAACCCAATTTCTCAGGTCATGACGGTACCTACTTTAACCTACCAGTAGGTAAGCTAAGCCATATCTTAGAACGAGAAGTAATGGGCTAACGGGCTGAAGATGAAAAGAAACAAGAAGAAAAATGAACAACAACAATAATATAAATAGAAGCAAAGAAATATACATATAAAATATACCGAACAGGAGAAGGAAGAAGACAAAATATACACAACCACCCCTCCCAAGACCTGGTAAGGTCGATACAAGAGCCACTATAACCAAAAAGAAGAGTAGTAGATAGTTTCCATAATATACATATATACAGTAGTCTTGGAATGCAAAAGACTATAACTAAAATAGAAGAAGGAGGATCAGCCTCAAACTCTGGAAAGCTCACCTCGTCTCCTGAATAGTAGATGGGCCTGAGGATAACGTCAATGCTGGTGGCTTGTACTCGAATCTGCATCAAGAAAAAGATGCAGAAGTACAGTATGAGTATCAAAGCAACGGGTACTCAGTAAACATCATTGGCCGACTGAGCTCAAATATAGTAAAAACATAAATATATGCGAGAGTGTAAGCTAAGTCAGTGGTAACAACAGTAGAAATATAAATATCTACAGTACTAAACATGTGCAGAAGCGGAAGATAAATAACTCAAAGTAAGAAATCCAAGCTAACTACAACCTAACTGGGGTCCCATAAGCCCAGAAGGCACACAGAAGAAGACAATTAACCTTATCGAGCCCCCATAAGCCTGCGGGTGCAGACAAAAAGTAACTAAAGTAAAAAGCATAAGTAACCCGTAGACAGCCGATCTCAAGTAACCAACTAATCTCGAATCCACAATAAACTATCCAGATGTGCAACGGGCTTGACCCGACACTAATGGGTAATAACAAGAGGCCAGAAGCCGGGCTGGAACAGAAAATAGTGGGTAATAACGATAGGCCACATGAATCACGTACAATGGAACTTAACATCATTGCCAAAACTCCAGTAACAACCGTAAACAACATCTGAACATCAACACCATATCATAAATAAATGTCGGACGCGAACCAAAACTCATAGTAACCACAACATAACCAAAAATAGTGATCCCATAAGTAGTCAATCTGACCCATAAAACTGATACCGAAACCATATCGTAGCTCATGCATAGTAACCATAACCATAGATGTAACCGATGCAGTGCTATGCCAAAACTCATAATAATAATATTAATAAAGCATATACCGAACTCGAATCGAAATTGAAATGTATTTATATAAAAGTAAGTGTAACCGACTAACCAGGAAGAAACTCATGGGTCCTAAGCCAATTTCCAACTCATAAGTCAAGAATACGATTCCCGGGTGGATAAATCCACTAAGGTAAGGCGGGTCTCAAATACTAGGTCAAGGAAGAGCGATCCAGGGTAATTTCTACACTACCGAGAGGAGAAGCTAAAACAGGCTAGAAATCAAGTTTAAGTCAAACCCAACCTAAGGTAATAGCCTAAATCAATAGCCATAGGTCAAAATAAGCCTAAAGAACCTTCAAGCCACGAATACTAGCTAGAAAAGGTAGTGGGACCCACTACAGGGTCCTGTAACCAAACCTAGGCCAAAACCTAGGCAAGTCTAGTCTAAGGCTTCCCATCCCCATCTCAAGGTACTAATAACGCTAATCCTAGTCTTATAGGATGATACTACACAACACTAGGGGAGAACGGGCCCAAAACATACTAAAATGGGGCCCTAACCGGCTAAATAAAGCATAAAAAAATACTAAAAAGATAATTGAGATAAAAATACCTGCCTAAAACTAGCACAATAGTATAATACTACCATAAATAAGCTCAATCTAAAGATAGGGTAGGCCTAGACTACCTGGACGCCGCTGAACGTTAACCGAATCCTTTAAATCGGAGCTTTCCCCTTCCGAGATCTACCACTCTATCAAAATAATGATTTAGGCACTAAAACGAGTAAAATGATACCCATATTGCGTATAAATGCTCTGGGTCATAAATCAGATCAAAATTTCTACGTGGGGCCCACTTGCGGAATCACGAAATTGAAATCGTAATAGCGTCCCCCAAAGCTCAAGGATCAAAAGCCACCAAAATGTAGCCAATTTCGAGCTCAAAGCAACCCTGAACCATCCCCAATAACAATCTCAAAATAATAAATTAAAATCGAGAAATCAAGTCGAAGCTTACGAAAATCGAAGGTATAGGACCCACAATCACAGTCCCAAGTAAATCCCAGCTTAAATATATGATTATCCCATAATTCCATAGCTTAAAGTGCCAACAATGGCATTTATACTTAGAAAAATATCAAGGAAAAACGAAGAAGAGAGTATATATTGTTACCAAGAGTCCGATTGACTACCTCGGTTTGCCCATCCGTTTGGGGGTGGAAAGAAGTAGAAAACATAAGTTTGGTACCAAGTATACCCCAAAGACTCTTCCAAAAATGGCTAAGAAATTTGGAATCCCTATCACTCACAATGGTTTGAGGGACTTCATGCAATTTAAGTACATGAATAAAAAACAAGGAAGCAACATGAGATGCATCATCACACTTATGGCATGGAATAAAATGAGTCATTTTAGAAAATATATCCACTACCACGAATATGCTATCATGTCCTCTCTTAGTCCTAGGAAGTCCTAATACAAAATCCATAGAAATGTCCATCCATGGACCACTAGGAGTAGGAAGAGGAGTGTACTTACCTTGAGGCCGAGTCGTGGATTTGGATTGCTTGAAATCTAGACATTGTCCACAAATCCTCTCCACATCATGCTTCATCTTGGGCCAATAGAATTGCTCCATGAGAATGTCAAGTGTCTTGGGTACCCCAAAGTGTCCCATCAATCCACCACTATGTGCCTCTTTGATGAACAACTCTCTCCATGAACTCATGGGTACACAAACCCGCCTATCCTTGAACAAAAACCCATCAATCAATTGAAACCTATCAACCCACTTCCCTTGATGAAGACTTTCAAAAGTATCCTTGAAGTCGGAATCCATAGCATAGAATCCCTTCAAGCTTTCAAATCCCATCATCTTAGAAGCTAAAGCATTGACCAAAACATACCTTCTTGATAGAGCATCCGCCACCACATTCTCCTTTCCTTGCTTGTAGTTGATCACATATGGGAAGGTTTCAATAAACTCAACCCATTTAGCATGCCGCTTATTCAACTTGGATTGCCCCTTAAGGTGTTTTAAGGACTCATGATCGGTCCTTATTACAAATTCTTTGTGCCACAAGTAGTGTTGCCAATGAGCCAACACCCGCACAAGGGAATACAACTCCTTGTCATAAGTTGAGTACCTAAGAGAAGCCCCCTTTAGTTTTTCGCTAAAGTAAGCTAATGGTTTCCCTTCTTGCATCAATACACCACCTATACCAACACCCGAAGCATCACATTCAATATCAAAAGCTTTATCAAAGTTGGATAGTTGAAGTAATGGTGAGGAACTCAACATCAATTTCAAGGCTTGAAAGGACTTCTCTTGCTCATCCCCCCACACAAAAGGTACATCTTTTTTGATCAATTCGGTCAAAGGAGAAGCAATTGAACTAAAACCCTTTACAAATCGCCGGGAAAAGCTTGCCAACCCATGAAAACTTCTTTACCTTGGTTGCATTAGTTGGAGTTGGCCATGACTTGATGGATTCTACCTTTTCTTCATCAACTTCAATACCATTTGCACTAACCACAAAACCTAAAAAGACGATTTTCTCAACACAAAATGAGCACTTCTTGAGATTAGCAAAGAGCCTTTCTTGTCGCAAAACATCAAACACTTGCCTCAAATGGATCACATGCTCTTCAATTGTCTTACTATACACAAGGATGTCATCAAAATATACCACCACAAAATTGTTGATGAAAGGTTTGAGAACATGGTTAATCAACCTCATGAAAGTGCTTGTAGCATTTGTCAACCCAAATGGCATGACAAGCCATTCAAACAACCCAAATTTCGTCTTGAAAGCTGTTTTCCATTCATCACCCGGTTTCATGCGAATTTGATGATAGCCACTTCGAAGATCAATCTTTGAGAAGACACTTGAGCCGCACAATTCATCTAACATGTCATCAAGTCTAGGAATTGAATGCCTATACTTGATTGTAATCTTGTTCACGGCTCTACAATCAATGCACATCCTCCAAGTGCCATCCTTTTTGGGAACAAGGATTACCGGTATGGCACAAGGACTTAGGCTTTCTTTGATCAACCCCTTCTCAAGAAGTTCTTCCACTTGCCTTTGTAGTTCCTTGGTTTCTTCAGGATTGCTTCTATAGGCCGGCCGGTTTGGAATTTATGAACCCGGTACAAAATTAATTTGGTGCTCAATTCCCCTCAAGGGTGGTAATCCCTTAGGCATCTCCTCCGAAAATAGATCATTATAGTCCTGTAAAAGAGAAGAAACAATACTAGGCAAAGTGCTAGTATCTTGATTAGCATGCAACAAAAGATTGGTGTTGACAAGGCACACTAGAAAGCGTTCCTCATCCACACCTTTGAGACACTTGCTTGGCTTGGCTATCATACACATGTTCTTCTTATTCTTAGCCAAGTCACTTCCTTCCTTTGGAACATTGGTGGAGCTTTCACCCTCACTCCTTGCCTCATCCACCCTTATCCTCTCTCGAAGTTCCTTCATAGCCCTATAGTCCTCACTAACTTGATATGGAGTGAGAGGTGCGAGCACATACTTCTTACCTTCAATCACAAAAGCATACTTGTTGGATCTTCCGTGGTGCACAACATCTCTATCAAATTGCCACGGCCGTCCCAACAATATATGACAAGCCAACATAGGCACAACATCACAAATCAACTCCTCATTGTACTTTCCCACACTAAATCGGATACTTGCTTGTTTGAGGACTTTCATCTCACCACTCTCATTGAGCCATTGTATATTGTAAGGGTTGGAGTGTTTTCTTGTTGGAATTTGCATACGCTCCACCAAAGAACTACTTACTACATTAGTGCAACTCCCACTATCAATAATCAAAGAACACACTTTGTCTTGGATTTTACACCTAGCATGGAATAAATTCTCCCGTTGATCAAGTTATTCTTTGGCAAGGGCTCCCATGATGCGCCTCACAACGCAAGAAAGATTGGTATTCACCTTCAATTCTTCATCACTATCAAGTAAAGGTCTTCCCTTTTCAAGGAAGCAAGCAAAATTCACCCTCTCATCCAACCTTTCTTCTTCATCCCCCTAAGCATCCCCTTCTTCCTCACTTTTGTCTCCCTCCTTCTCACTCTTTTCAACACCCTCTTCCTCATCCTCGGTTCTATACCCATCCCGAAGTGCAACAATTGTTCTTCTATTGGGGCACTCACTAGCAACATGTCCCCTTCCTTGGCATCTAAAACATTGAATGGTAGAAGGTCGAGGAAAGGTAGGTTTGACATAGTTACCTCCTTGTGGCTTCTCATTTGTCTTGGACTTGTAATCAAACTTGACTTGAGGATCTTGACCAACACCCTTAAATTTCCCTTTATAAGATGTCGCCTTTCAATTATCTCTACTCTTGTCCCATGTGGATGTGGAAGTATTCTTGGCCTTGTAGGACTTTTCTTCTTTCAAATCCATCTCGACCTTTGAGGCATCATGAAAGGCCGCTTCAAGAGTATCATAGTGTTTAAGTTTCAAAGGCTTTAGAATATCATACCTCAAATTGGCCACGAATCGAATCACCGTACATTCCAAGCTTTCTTCAAGTTTAGACTTCATTCTCAAGTTTTCAAACTCATCATAATACTCTTCCACACTTTTGGAACCTTGCCTCAACATGTACACCTTCTTGAGCACTTCTTGATAGTAGTTAGGAGTCAAGTACCTCATCTCCATAAGTATAATCAATTCTAGCCACGTAGGCAACTCATAGTTGTGATGGCTCTCCCTTTCCCGCCTCTTGGACTCCCACCAAGTTGAGGCATACCCTTCGAATTGTGTGAGAGCATACTTTGCCTTCAAAGTTTCCGAAATATTATTTGTGATTAAGATCCTCTCACTTTGAAGTTTCCATTCCAAGAACTCATCGGGGTCACTACTTCCTTTGAACCTTGGAAGTGTGACCTTGATAGTGTTCAAGCCTCGATCTTGATCATTCCTCTCCCCAAACCTATCTCCTTTAACTCCCATCCTATCTCCTCTATTTCCCATTCTATCTCCTCTATTCCCGTATTTTTGACCTCCCATTCCTTGAGCCCACCTCAATTCCCGAGACTGGAACCCTTCCCTTGGTACTCCATAACCACCCCTTCCTCTTTGCTCCCAAAATTCATCGTTATTGAGCTCATCATTCATTTCATCATAGAGAGGGTTTTGGTATTGGTAGTCTTGGTATGGCATTTGTGGTGCATTTTGTGGAGGTGATATGTGGGGATCATGTATGGATGCATTTGATCTGTTTTGGATTGGAGTTTGGTTCTGAACTTGGTCGTCCACAAGAAATCGGTTCTCTTGTGGAGGATGATAGGGTTGTGGATGAGGGTATGGTGTAGGTTGTCTTGGAAAATTTGGAGTGTTGTTCGTTTGAAAGGTGGGTTGTTGGAAGTTTCGGGTTTGATGTGGTGGAGGGTAACATAATTCATGAGCTTGC
This sequence comes from Capsicum rhomboideum, assembly GCA_031232105.1. Taxonomy (NCBI): domain Eukaryota; kingdom Viridiplantae; phylum Streptophyta; class Magnoliopsida; order Solanales; family Solanaceae; genus Capsicum; species Capsicum rhomboideum. Next base: position 36,299,882 of record CP124719.1, read on the forward strand.
CCCGGAGTAATGGTGGTGGATTGCACCGACGCCCTCCTCATCTCCTCATTTTCGATTTGAAGTTATTTCCCTCTCTCAACCCGTACCAACCTTTCCTCCATACCTCCCATTCTTCCACTCATTTTCGTAATTTGTTTGGTGAGGTGGGTGAGAGCCTCCAGGATGGGGTTTGAGGTTCACCACTTGGACTCGCATTCGACATGGTACCTACAAAACTCAACAAACAATATTAGTAGAAAAATCCTCACGTCACTCGTATGTAAACTCTCAACTAACCTCCTAAAGTGTCGTCTCAAAATTGGTAGTGAAGTCTAGCTTTGCTTAATCAATTCAAGATCACCTATCCTTTGTGGTAGAATGGATTCTTGTGACTCTTGAAAGAAGGACGACTCGATTGAAGGTAAAAGGACTTGAATCAAAGAGTTTATCAACGAATTAAGATGAGAAAAGTTGAAGGAAAGAAGCACGAAAGAAAACGGACTCAAAAAAAACTAAGTAACAAAAGTAAGAAAATTATTTGTGTTGCTTAATTTGATGAATCAAGGAGATGATTTGATGTCTTAAAACTAGTTAAAAAGTGATTAAATATGTTAATTACTTGTTAAATAGTTGAGAAATCGAAAGAAGAAAGCGTAGGAAAAAGAATCACGGAGTTTGGACACTTAGAAATTTTTTTGGGTCCAAAGTAAAAAAAAAACTAAGTGTTGAAATTCCTGCTCTCTGAATCTGAGAGCCACGCGCTGCAGGGTTTGTGTGGGCTGATTTTGCTGAGTCAGCTGCTGGCGTGGCTGGCTGGTGGCTGCTGCATCAGCGTTGACCGTTGACCGGCTGACGTGGCTGCTGACGTGGCAGTCCACGTGGAAAATATAATTTAATTTTTTTTTCCAGAAGTTCCACAAGTGGACCCACAAACACTTTTGACCAAATTTGACTTGAAATTTTTGGATCAAAGTGTACTTCTTCTCTCTTCTTCTCCAAGAACAATATGAAGGTGTTCAAGAACACCAAAAACATACACCAACCCTAGCACACCCAAATCAACTCGGAATTGACTCAAAATTTAGGAGTAGCTTCCCCACGACTTAGAGAACAAACCCCAATGAATTTTAATCCTCAATTTCTCCTCAATCAACAAACCCACTTTTCAAGTTTTGAAACTTCAAAAGCTTGAAAACCCTTTAATGACAACTTCACTTTCCCAACTCCGATTTGAACGAAATTTGAGATTTAGACTCAAAAAACACTAGAGAATCAAGATCTAGTGTCAAAAACAACAAATCAAAACAAAATATTTTCATTTTTTTTTTTTGGTTTTTGGATTTTTGGATTTTTGATGAAATCAAAATCCCAAGATTAAGATTTGTGAAAACAAACATTAACCTAGGCTCTGATACCAAAATGATAACGATCAAAGAGGGAAGAACAAGAATAAAAGAAAACAAAAGAAGGATATGTGGATTAATATCTAAGTATTGAAATTATGGGCAACAAGGGGCTTGATACCCTCACCTCCCAATTGATTCCAACACCCAAACACAAACCCTAATTTGAACAAATTAAAGGAAACCAAATACCACAAATGGGTAATCCTCAAATTAATTCAAACCCAAAGAAGTTCAACACCAATCTCAAGATTCCATCAACTAAACACTCACTAATTAACCACTAATTCCTTAAGAGAATATGCTAAGTAGAAGGCTAAATTTAACAATATTGTTCAATATTCATCAAAATCTACCATGCCAAATAAGGAATTACCCTATTTATACTAAAGAAATAAAGACAACTAGTTATTACAAATATGCCCTTAATGAGAGACAAGGTCCTTGTTTGGGTCATCTTGTTGTGAATTCTTGAATTTAAAATCTATCCACTTGCACTAATGAACCCCTTTCTTCATCCGCTTCACCCCTTTGATTCTTCCACACGTTGTAGATTCTCCATTGACAATCTTCGGGCTTCTCCCAAGTCCCCTTTTGCATAATCATCATTTGTAGACCTTGGAGTTCCCTTGCTTGACTCCGTGTGAAAGGACGTGTGCCCTCCATGCTAGCATCATCGGATCCTGTGTCGGGTCAAAAATTAGGATCACAGGTCATGCGTCAAGTTGGGATTGGGTGTCAAAATCTGAGTCGAGGTCGGGATCTAATGTTAGCGTCGGGAGTATATTTTTGTATATCATAAAAGAAATTTATATAGTTATTAATAATTATCTAATAATATTTTGGGATGATTGAGGTTGATAGGAGATTACATGCAAATCTTATTCATAGAGACTATTTATATTAAAAGTGAAAATAAATTAAGACTCCTAAAAAATAGGCAACAAACCTTTTTCCAACTAAATTTGACCCCCCCAAAAAAGGCAAAACCCCCTATATAAAAAAGAAAATAGGAAAAAAAAATATTATATTAAAAATGGGAATAAGTTAAGACTCCTAAAATATTGTTAGGGTTTTTGCCCTGATTTGTTTACCAAATTTAAGTTTTACTTTTCTTAGAAAGAAAATAAAAGTAATACCATAATTACTTTTACTTTTCCTAAAAGAAAAATATAAAACTTTTCCATATTTGGCTATCTCTTTCTTGGAGGAAAGGATTTGAAACTCTATAAATAGAAGACCCCCCTTCTCATACCATAACACAGTAACATCCACAATATAGTCCTCAAAAGAGTCTTGTTTAGGAGGAGATTATTCTCCTAATAAGTTTTTATGCTTTTTGAATTAGTTTTTAATATGTAGGCCAATTGGCCAAATCATATCAATAATATGTTTTTTAGTATTGTTTTATTTGTCATCTGATTTTTCGCCTTGATGGTTTGCAACTTTAAGCTTTTGCATGACACCCTCTCGATTTCGAACCCAACAAGTGGTATCAGAGCTTACGGTTCAAAGGTTCAATGGTTTGGTGAAACGAGATTAAAGACAGGTTCAAAGTGGATTCAAATCAAGCTGCAAGCAATTTGATGATAATGAAGATTTTGTCTAACTACATGTGGAGAATAAGCTTCAACCATATTTTCAACATTCCTGCTGCTGCATCTTTAAAAATAAAAATAAAATATTAATTTTCAATCCATTTTTAACCATGATATTTTAAACCTTATTTTTAACCATGACAAGCAGCAGTGATGAAGATTATGTGAAGAACAAAGATCATATATGCAAGTGAAGAAGGCGGATCAAGTTTTGCCAAGAAAATCCAGCCAAAAAGGGGAGATTTGTTAGAGTTTTTGCCCTAACTTTTTTTACCAAATTTAAGTTTTACTTTTCTTAGAAGGAAAATAAAAGTAATACCATAATTACTTTTACTTTTCCTAAAAGAAAAATATTAAATTTTTTCATATTTGGCTAACCTCTTTCTTGGAGGAAAGGATTTGAACCTCTATAAATAGAAGACCCCCCTTCTCATACCATAACACAGTAGCATCCACAATGTAGTCCTCAAAAGAGTCTTGTTTAGGAGGAGATTATTCTCCTAATAAGTTTTTACGCTTTTTGAATTAGTTTTTAATATGTAGGCCAATTGGCCAAACCATATCAATAATATGTTTTTTAGTATTGTTTTATTTGTCATCTGATTTATCGTCTTGATGGTTTGCAACTTTAAGCTTCTACATGACGCCCTCTCGATTTCGAACCCAACAAATATATGGTTAAAAAAAAGGGTAAAAAATTTATTATATTAAAAGTGGGAATAAATTAAGACTCCTTAAAAACAGGCAAAACCCCTATAGGCAAAGTTCTCCCCCCCCCCCCCTCCCCCCACAAAAAAAAAAAATAGGCAAAAAATATCTATATCTATATTATTATAAAAGCATGAATAATAATGTTGAGTGACTAAAATATCTATTAAAAGTTGATTGAATTATTTGTCCTTTTTAGTTATAATTTCCTTCATCTAAACACTTACTAATGGGTATAATTGTACTTTTGTCTTTGGACTAAACAAAATATTTTTGTATTAGCATAGGCCTAGGTTGCTCTTTTTCAAATTTTTACGTTCCAAATCCCATTGGTTTTTGGAGTACCCAAAGGCCAAAAGTTTTAGCACGTCCAGTGACCAAAAACCAACGCTTTTTTCCTTTAAATTTTTACGGTCCAAATCCCATTAGTTTTAGGAGTACCCAAGGCCAAAACTAATGATTAATTATATTAAAATTTTCAACAACTTCAAATGATTAATTAGAAGTTCTAAATCATACAAAGTACTGATTCATAAGGACATTGAACCACATATCTTATAACTATATGGAAGGGTTTTGTTGCCTCATTAAATTCTTCGATAATCGGATTTAGCGGTTTCAATTTTTTTTTTAGAGGTAATTCTTTTTTATGTTGTGTGCCTTATTAAGTTTATGAAGATTTTTAAGTTGTTAAATGTGTAAAAGCTCCTAATGAAGGACATGATCTTTCTTGGGAAGATAATGAGATTATTCGCGAGGCTTTCAAATGGTGCCCGAAACTAGCTGCTGCTTGTGATAAAGTAGCTTTTCAGAAAGCGAAGAGATGTGATGATGTAGCAGTTTGAGAATAAGATATATGACTACTGCCCAAAGCATTCCCTTTTTATTTTGTGAAAAATAGTTTCCGGTCATAACTCTACAAGATACATGAGGTCTCCAATTTGAGTATGATCCTATCAACGTTGATGGTGGGGATCGCGCATATTTAGTCCTATAATTTGTATGATCACATGATTTAAATTCTAATATGTCTTGATCTTTGAAAAACTTTCTACGGATTTTCCTTTATGTTTGTGTTAGATGAATGTTAAGTATTATATTGTATGGTGAATATCTTAAGATTAAGCTTATGATCTTGGTAGATGATCATAGTTCTTTCTTTTACATGCGGTTATAGATGTTATAGCAGAGGGTAACCAAGAGGTGGTTTTTTGTGTTTTTCTTTTACTTTCTTTTAGTATATGTTTATCCTAAATCCTATTGTTCAAATTCTTCACATTAGAGATACATTGTGTAATTCTAATTTTTTTGGTTTCCCAATAGATGTACTTTGTGTTAGGATATACTATTAACCAAGTGGTTTATGTTATAGTATTATATTTTCATCCCATGTAAACTTAATTTAATAAAGTCTTTATTTAAATAGATCATTGTGTTAACATGTGTGTCCTTTACTTATATAATAGTTGATTTTATGTATGGAGTTATTTAACTCATGTGCATGGAAGATTAAAATTGTCGGTTTATATAAGTTATAGATTAATGTTCACAATTAAAGATGAGCTAGGACAAACATCTTGATGATTGTAGCACAAGATTAAATATAAATTTGATCTTAATTATGGGAGTGGTAATATTCCAACTTCTTGTGCTAGTACATTCCGTATGTATTAAACGGACCAAGTAGAGATGTTCGTTTGTGTTTTGTATACTAATAAACAACTTCTCTAGTCCATTGCATGTATTTATACTCTTAATATTGATATAATCATTATGATCTATGTAGTTTGATTTATTATTGTAATCTATTAAAAGGTGAGACTCTAGTATGAATCAATATATTCGTAATAGATTGGATGATAACGAATCACACTAGTGAAATAATAATTAGTTGATAGAACCATGTCTCAAACTCGAGATAGAAGACACCCCTTTATGGATGCTTATAAGTTTTCAGGTGAAAACCCTACAGGTGGATTTTATATCCGTCGTGTGAAATAAGTTAAACATTATAAATAAAGGATTAAATTAGTCAATTAATTAAATTTTTTTAAAATTTAATTTAATTGATTGGTGTCGGTAATTCTAACATGGAGAGTTAAATAAAGTGTAATGGTAGATTTTGAACTTAAATCGAGGAGTGCAATTGCATATATTTAGTGGAATAATTTATAATTTATTATGATATGATAATTCATTCATTTGCGAATTAATATCATAATTGGAAGCCTCAGTTAATAATTTTGCAGTCCCTACTATGCCTGATTAATTAACCAATTTGAAAAGAAAAAGGAGTACTCTAAAATAAGGTTTTACACGATTTTGTTTTAGTAGGAATAAAATATTTGTCTTGAAGACAAACATCTTTCCTCTTGATAACATAAATTAAGACAATAATGTTTTACCTATTAAACATTGGTCTTAATGGACAAAAACGTTTATTGGACTTAATGTTGGACTTAATGGACAAAAATGTTTTTGAAGCTATAGTCTTAATGGAAAAAACGCTTGAAATAAATGGAGAAAAAGGGCCCTTACAACTTCAGCTTCAGTTGAAGATTGTGAATATATAGGGGCTGATTTTTCCAACATTGGGAGACACCTTGAGATACACCTTTTCTAGAAAAAGTTTAATTTGTCCACACAAGTGTTGGTTGAGTTAAAATTAGTCGGAAACTAGTAGAAGGCTGCAAACCTGGATTCCGTGGCGAGCAAGACGTTGAATCAGTTGTGTGAAAGTTTCGACAAGTAAGTAGCTTTCTATTTTTTCATTTTGGTTTTATATTATCATGTTGTTATGTAAGTCTGTGATCCATGACCATGCTTCTACTGCATGTATGAATTGTACAGTCTAACATTTCGGTATCCGTATTGGAGCCAGACTGAATCCAAATTTGTGTCGGAAAGTCCCATATTAGGAGTTAACCGCTCCCTAACAAAGGTGACTCGGGAACGATTGTGCAATTCTAAAGTTGCCAAGGTGTAGAAAATTGAAGCCTAATGTAATAAAGTGATGGTAACTTATATTATGATCAAGAATTAGGTCTTTATTGGGGTGAACCTAAATATCTGATTGTGAACACAATTATTATTGTATATTAACTTGAGGTTGTTATAGGAATTAATGAACTTTAAATCCTCGATCTTCATGTGCCTCCTGCATATATCCTTGCATTTTGCATCATTATTTTAAGAATGAGCTTGAATCATTTTATCATAATCGAGTAGTTTATTATGTGTAGAGTAAAAACTTCTTTAGCCATTTTTGCATTGTTTATTTCGATGAGCATAAGATTTCCTGAGATTTGAATAGAGACTTGAATAATTTGCCGAGTGCTTCTTCAAAGAAATGAAAAAAGAACGTAAACCAATAAATTATTTGTTAAAAAAGATCAGGTGAGACCAATTAGATTTTCAGCCTTTCACTTTACACTTCATGTAGTAGTTTTTTTTTCTTTTTCCCGATAAGAGAATAAACCTAAAAGTAATCGAACGTGCCTACATAAAATCTAATATGTAAAATTTGGTTAATTTTAAAAGGGAAAATTTCAATTATATACAGAAAAATAAAATATTTACAAAAAAAATAGCCCACTTTTCATTTACAGAAAAAATAGCCAAAAGGGTCGTGGGCTCAACAAAGTTCAATTTGGCCCAAGGCCATTAGGCCATTTATGCTTCTTTTTTTTTTTTAAAAAAAATATTTTTGCTCTTTTTTTTTTCAAACATTTTCCGTGCAATTTTTTTTCATGTATCAATATTGTATACATGGTGTATAAACATATATATATGATGAACAAATAATTATGTAGTGTATATATAATGTATCGATATTGCATAAATAGTTATGTAGTGTATATGTAATGTATCGATATTGTATAAATAGTGAATCATTGTATAAATAGCGTATAAACGTTTAGCGATATTGTATAAATAGTGTATAAACATGTATCGAAATTGTATAAATAATTATGTAATGTATCGGTATTGTATAAATGGTGTATAAACATGCATATATGATGTAAAAATAGTTATATAGTGTATATGTAAGGTATAAACAAGTATATATGATGTACAAATAGTTATGTAGTGTATATGTAATATATCGATATTGTATAAATGTGTATAAACGTGTATCGATATTGTATAAATAGTTATGTAACGTATCGACATTGTATAAATGGTGTACAAGAGTGTATTAATATTGTATAAATAATATTTAGATTAGACGTGTATCGATATTGTATAAATAGGTATGTAAAGTATTGACATTGTATGAATGGTGTATAATCATGTATCGATATTATATACACAATTATGTAATAAAAATATTTATTAACAACATAGATAACAAAAATAAAAATGTATCGATGTCAATATTTATTTGACTATCATGCATTCCCACCTTAAAAAATAAAAATATAAACAAAAAATAACAAAACAACATAGATATTCATTTTTTCCACAAAAAAAGTGAAACAATTAGAAAAGAAATTTTTTTTTTAAAAAAAAAGCAACAAAAAAATTTAAACAACGATTTTTTTTTTTTGTTAAATAGCACATCAATTTTTTTTTTTATTATTAAAAATATAATGGCCAAATGTTCCAATGGCCAAATATTCAGGTATATTGCATACCAAAGTTTTGGTAGCAGTTGGCCGGCCGACCATTTTTAGTAATTACTTTGGCCGGTTGGCCATTTTAAGTAAAAAAAAAAAAAAGTGGGTTTGTTTTTGTGTAATTTTTTTTCCCAATGGACATTTTGCATAATTTTCCCATTTTAAAATCCCTTTGATGTTTCTATTATTATCATAGCTGTATTGAATAATTTGTCATATTCATACCACTATAAACTATACTTTATCTTAATTAGCTTCACATAATTTACTGAATAAAATGTAAATAGTAAAATTAAAATTTTCATTGCAGAGGAGCAGAAATAACTTACGGTTACTATGATATATGCAAAGTGTACAGAAGGAGAGAGAGTTCATCTATGGAGCAGCATATAATGCATGGCAAATACAAATCTGCCCTGGTTGATTGGGGGAGATTTTAATGCTATTTAAATGAGGAGGAGAAAATTGGTGGCTTACTAGTTACACAACAAGAAGTAGAGGATTTTGCCTTTTGTGTAAACTCATGTGAAATTGATGAAGTTCCTTTCAAAGGAAGTCCATTCACTTGGTGCAACATGATCTGATTGCATATTTGAAAGGCTGGATAGACTTTTAACTAATGTGCATCTCCATAACTGGTCTACTGAGTTGGAGGTGGAACACTTGCCAAGGACAGGAGCTGACCATGCACCTCTATTGTTAGTATAGAAGAAAGGGTCACAACAATTTGCAAAACCTTTTAAATTCCTTAACTTTTGGGTTGAGGGCAAGGATATGATAGAGATTGTGAAGCAATACTGGAAGGCAGTTGAAGTTGGCAACAATTTTTGGTTATTTTAAGAACAAAGTGAAGAATCTAAATAAGGCATTGAGCAAATGGAACAAAGAGAGATATGGTGACATATTCCAGCAGTTGGCAATTAGAGAGGACATAATGTTAATAAAGGAGAGACTTTTTGAGGAGTAGACAACTCAGAAGAATAGATTGATACTACAACAGGCACAGTCTGAGGTGAAAAAATATTTGCATTTAGAGGAGCAGTTCTGGAAACAAAAGGCAGAGATTACATGGTTCGAACAAGGAGACAGAAATACAAAATTCTTCCAGAGTCTTGTGAAAGAAAGAAGAAAAAGGTTGTAGCTAAGCAAAATTAAGAATTGTGATAAAGACTGGATTGAAGGAACAAATTTGATTGCTGAAGAGGCCATAAATTATTTCAAGAGTCAATTTACACAAGAAGAGGAAGGCAGTAACTTTGAGATCTTAAACCACTTACTAGAAACAGTAACTGAAGCAGAAAACCAGAACTTGTGTGCAGTTCCTACCATGGAAGAAGTTGAGAATGTTGTTCTCAACCTAAATGGTGGTAGTTCTTGTGGGCCAGATGGATTTTCTGGTTTGTTCTTTCAACATTGCTGGGAAGTGGTTGGGCATGATGTTCTATGTATGGTAAGGGACTTCTTTAAAGGTAATACTCTTCCTAAAAGTATTACCCATACCAATTTGGTGTTGATCCCAAAAAAGGAGTTAGTGGAAAGATTCACTAATCTAAGACCCATTAGCCTGAACAATTTCATGAATAAGGTGATCTCTAGAGTGATACATGACAGGATATAAGGTTTTCTTCCTAAGATTATTTCAAGCAATCAATCAGGCTTTGTCAAAGGTAGGAGTATTATTGAAAATGTCCTGCTAACACAGGAGATTGTTTCAGATATTAGATTAAGAGGTAAACCAACAAATATTGTTTTAAAGCTGGATATGTCCAAGGCCTATGATAGAGTTTCATGGTTATACTTAACCAAGGTGATGAGAAAAATGGGTTTTGCAGAAATTTTCATTGATATGATATAGAGACTAGTTGAAAATAACTAGTATTATATCATTATTAATGGGCAATCATTTGGACTTTTTCACTCTCCTAGAGGTTTGAAACAAGGTGACCCCTTATCACCTACACTATTTATTCTTACTGCTGAAGTTTTATCTAGAGCTTTAAATGGTTTATTTGAATATGTAATGTATAAAGGTTATGAGTTACCTAAATGGAGTAGTAAATTGAATAATGTTACTTATGCAGATGATACAATAATCTTTACCTCTGCTGATAAACCATCTTTAGACCTAGTCATAAAGGTGTTTAAAGATTATCAGGAGATCTTAGGTCAAAGGATAAACAGGCAGAATAGTTCATTCTACATGTATAGGAAGGTGGCTACTGCTTGGATGAATGAGGTAAGCAACTTCACTGGTTTTGAACAGGGTCAGTTTCCATTTCAGTAGTTGGGTTGTCCAATTACTCATGTAAGGAAAAGGAAGGCATACTATAATGATTTGATAAAAAATGTAAAGAACAGACTCCAGAACTGGAAGGATAAGCTACTATCATTTGGTGGAAAAGCTGTTTTGATCAACAGTGTTTTACAGAGCATCCCTCTCTACTTGCTTTCAGCTGTGGTACCACCTAAATTCATCTTGTATGAACTTCATAAAATCTTTGATAGATTTTAGTGGAGCACAAAAGAGGAGGGAAAGAGTAAATACTGGATTGCATGGGATAAGATGTGTTTTTCAAAAGAAGAAGGTGGAGTGGGTTTTAGAGATCTTTTTGATATCTCTAAAGCTATGTTTGCAAAGTTATGGTGAACGTTTAGGACAACTAGATCTCTTTGGACTGATTATATATGGAATAAGTATTGTAAAAAACTTATTCCAACAGTGGTGCAATGGAAATTGGTTCTCAAATATGGAAAAAGATGCTTGAAGCAAGAGACTATATTGAGTAGGAAATTTGGTGGGAACCAACGGTTGGTTCATCAAATATATGGCTTGATAATTGGATAAGGTTAGGGGCTCTATATCATGTTGTGGATCGTGATTTTAAGGTTAATAAGGAGGCTAGAGATATAGATTCACTCATGATAGATGATAGATGGGATGTGCAGAAAATGCAAGGTGTTTTACCTGAGAAATTGTTGAATACACTATTGAAAACATCACCATTAGTAAGAAAGCTTCACCTTGGTGGATGCCTACTACAAATGGTAAATTCATAGTTTCAAGTGCTTACCATCTGATCAGACATAAATGCTGAAGATTTTTTAACTAATTATTGTTTTTAACTCAAGGAGGCAGGATCCAAATTCAACACACATTCAGAGAAGGAGACACACTTGCAGATTTTTTTAACTAATTATTGTTTTAGTTTTGCAGGTACAAAAAGTTTTAACTCATTCTTGGAATTACCTAAGTAAGCAAAAAGTATTCTAATCCTAGACAAGCAACAAACTCCACACATAAGAATCAGAAGGCTGAAAAGGAAAGTTGAACCAGACTGAGGATAGCAATCAATAATCTGAGCAAATACTCCCAAGAACATTCAAATTATTACATAGGGGAGGTTCAACACAAACTACAAAGTTAAAGGTCATTATCTTCTCAATTGTATAGGCTGTTATTGGCTATCAATTAATTGTAACCATACTAGTATGGTACAATTGTTTAAACTAATATGAAGGTGGTATTAATCTCAAAGAGATTCAATCCTTCGTAGAGGAATAAGCAGAGGTATCATATTGGGTGCTTTTAGTTAACAGAAACATCAGATCTGACATAAAAATAAGATAAGCTAACATTGAGAGCTTGGAATTTCATTCCATGGGTAACAAATACACAACACCTAGTGAGAGTCTAAGGTGACTTGAGGTATAAATCATACCAAAACTGTAAAGATCTTAATCTTAGCTCAAATCAGTTGGATCAGAAACAAGAGCAAAGGAGGTTTAATCTAGAAGAACTCACCAGAGAAACAAAGTAGCAACTGAAATCTACATCTTTTTTAAGAGGAAGGTCGCTGAAAATCATCGGAGCTCAATGACGCCGTCAACAATGCCGACCCTTCAACTTCATTTTCCCAATCGTTTTCTTTCTATTTGTTTTGTTTTATAGAATAGGCCTTTTTTATTTGCTTTTGTTGTTGGATATTTTTCGGGTTGGGCCTAATCATTGGGCCTATACCACTTTCTGTACATATTGGTTTATTTTTAGCAATAAAAAGCCAATATCCATCTTTAAATTAAAAAAAATAGTAAAATTAATATTGTTAATTTCAACTCTTTTTATAACTCAACAAAAAATCATTTTCACCCCCCAACTTTGCTTTTAAAATCAAACTCCCCCCTCAACTTTGAATAATAATCTAACTCCCACTTTGTCCTAATTTAATTTTTAAAATGCCTATTGTATCCTTTCATTATGCATGGTATCAAACTTATTTGCTAAGTTACTTTTCCAACTTGGTGGCTAGCAAACCTAAGTGCCAAATTACTTTTCCAACTTGGTGACTAAGTAGTCAAATGCAATTTAGTTATCTCTTTTACCCAAATAGTTGTGTATGCTTGGCTTATAAGTAACCTTTGTTTCATCAAGTTACAAATACACAAAAGACAAAAGTAATATAATTAGTAGTTCTCCCTCTATCTCTTTACTTCTTGTTATTTACTCAAGCACTAGTTTTAATTTCATAACACGGTATCAACACGACTCTACCTTAAGTGCATACTTGAGAAAATTCTGAAGTCCCATGGAATATTCTCTATCCAGTGAAGTGAATGTAGTAGCTGATGTGTCGTGGTTTCATGACACTTTCGATGCTTAAAACAAGAAATATATGATAAGTCAAAGGTGCGTTTATGTGTATATGATGTTTTTTTGTTTGTTTTGCAGGAAAACACGGTTTGAAAGTGAGCAAAGAAAAAATAATAAAAAAGACACGAATGTGGGAAAAAGAGGTTGGCTACGACTCGTTAGGTCACGCTACGAGTCGTAGCCCAAATCGTTGCGTTACCAGTGATTTGGGCTTTGAAGAGTTGAAGTTAAATATTGGCTACGAGGGCAGGCAATGAGTCGTCATGAAGACTCATCCTGAGCATATAACAAAAGTCCTGATGATGTGATAATTTCCCCCCAGTGGCAACGAGCTCCTCCTACGAGCCGTTACGAGTGACTATGACTCATTGCCAATAATTGTTCTAAGCAGAAGGGACCAAACACCTGTGGATTGGAAAAATCACCCCAGTGGCAATGGGTTACCCAACGAGTCATTAGATGACCGTACGAGTCATCACCAACACCTGAGAAAATAAGGCAACGGATACCTAAGCAGCGCGTGACGAGTCGGAGCGAGACCCTACGACTCGTCGCCACTTCCGACCTTGCAATCCTATTTCATTTTGGACAGGATTCTTTGATGTTTATAAATACTCTTAATAGGTCTTTTGTTTTAGTTTACATCCTACTACTACTTTTGAGATATATAGTTGTTCTTGCAAGTTGTAAACATCAATTTTTAGGGTTTTGATTTATAATTGAGATTAGTGGGTTGTTTATCTCATTCTTCGTAAGTCATAATTATGCTTTCTTTCCAGAATTATTGTTATGTTCTTATGATCATGAGTAGCTAAACACCACAACTAGGATTGTGGGAACTATGACGGATTAACAAAGTAGTGTTCATAGTACGAAGTGATTCTCACAGGGTGTTTGTGCATGTATTATTATTCTCTTCAGTGTAATTGCTTTCTGACGTCGTACAATATTAGAACTTGCCTTTTCTTTACTCTTGACAAATGGAGCCATAACGGATGGAAAAAGGAAATAAACAATAGAGACTTGGAGCTATCAACCTTCAATTAATAGCTTGAGACGATAACTTGGGAAAGCTAATTTGCGATCCAAGATAGGGGTTAGTAGTTCAAAACTCAGGAGATGAGAAAACTTAATTGAGGATAGTTACTTAAACAAGTACGGAAAGCCGTATAGGTGAACATAACCTGTCGATTCTACATGCCAAGCACCGGGAGAGATCACTAGTATGAAGAACCTACGGAGTTATGAAGTTATGGGGAACATAGTCCTATTGCCTCTCATCTACTGATTACAAACTCAATGAAATTAGCAATTGTTACTTGTTGGAAGCAAAATTCCAAAACCCCCCAAATACTGGAAATTGTTTACTGATTGTTTAGATAGACACATTGATAGAGATTTTGACCTATTCCTCATGGGATCAAACCCAACATAGTTGGGTTCTATATTTGACCAACAACCAATTTATATATTTATTGGAGGTATAATTAGGGTGACATCAAATTTTGGCGCGGTTGTCGAGGAATATGGTTACGAAGTTGATAGATTGTGTTTGTATCTAATAGTTGGTTTTTGTTTCCTGATTTTACTTTTTTTGTTGTTTCTAGGGCAGTTACTGATGCATGCCCAACACTCAGAGTCAAGGTAATTCCCTAATTCCCCTTGATCCTGAAATTGAAAGGATTCTGATAGCTAGAAGAATAATGGTTAATGAAGGAGTTTATAACAAAAAAGTTCATAATGAGGAAGTTCTAAATCAAGGAGTTCATAACCAAGGACTTCATGAGACTGCGGAATAGACGACTACTCGTATGATCGCTGAAGAAAATGCCAGACAAGAAACTGCCAGACAGGAAACATTGAATGAATAGGCTAGACAAACAGAGGCAAATCGTCCAGCTAGGCTTGAGGAGCAAGCAAGGTAAAAAGGTCTAAGGTGCCAAGAGTGTCCCCAACGTTATATTTCTTAGTTTAATGATGTAGATGATGATGAAGGTTTAGATGATACAGGTGAAACTGGTGCTATTGTTCCACCGCCACTACCAGTAGAAGCTAAGTTTGACATCACCAGTGCTATGATACAATTGCTGAATTTGAAAGAAGTGTTCACAGGCATTGCTACTGCTGATGCAAACTTCCATCTGATGAACTTCATAGGGATTTGTAATTCCTACAATCTACATGGAGTGAGCCAAGATGTAACAGACTGCAGTTGTTTCCTTTCTCTTTGATGGGAGAAACTACATTATGGTTGATAGAGTTGCCATGAGGATCGATCACTAATTGGCAGGAATTGAGAACTTAGTTCTTGGAGAGATTTTTCCTATCATCTAGAATGTTGCAATTGAAAGATGAGATCTATAACTTCAGGCATTTACATTCGGAGGTGTTGTATGAGACCTTGTTGAAGTTTAAGAAGAAGCTGCAAAATGTCTCAAATCATAGAATACTGAGTTATACTTTGCTTGAGTATTCTACAGGGGTTTGAATTCTAATGACAAGGCTATAGCAGATACTAACACATGGTACGTTTATAAGTTTAACATTGGAGCAGACTTTTGAGATTCTTGATAGGCTCACCAAAACCAACTAGGGTTGGCATACTCGAGATTCAGATGTACCCGCAGTCACTTATGTGATAGGAGCATCCCAAAACAACGAGCGATAGATGATTCAATCGCTCAAAACGTAGCACAGTTGAGGGCCAAGTTTATCTTATTTCTGAAGTTGTTTGCAGTAACAGAGGCAGAGAAGGTAAATATGGTTGGTTCACAAGGTAAAACACCTAAGCACGACGACTCTAATTCATTCGAGGAGGCAAAATATCTAGATAATCAGGTGGCAAGTTTCTGAGCCAAAGGCCAAGGGTCTAATCAAGACAATTAGAAATCTAGGCAAGGAAATTAAGGTCGGAACAACTACAAGGATAATAACTACAACCGATCTGGGTATAGAGATAGGAGTATGGGAAGAGATGGTGATTAGAATAGAAAGGATGACTATAAAGACAGAAGTGGCCTCTATGTTCCACCTGGGAGCCGCGATGGTGATTCGAGCAATTTAAGAATGGAAGAAATGCTTGCTCAAATGTTGAAAGGTGTAGAGAAGACTGATGATTACCTTAAGAAGATTAGAGTAGATATTTTAGGGATGACTCAAAAAGTTGAATCACATGCCACCGCCATCAAGCAGCTTGAGCAGTAGTTTGGTCAGATTTTAGCCTCAGTGAATCAGCATCAAAAGGGTACACTTCCAAGAAACACCATCCAAAATCTAAAAAATAATAGTCAGTGCTTGGCGATTACCACTAAGAGCGGTAAGATGACTGCCGATTCACCTATGCTTGTGGTTATTAAGAATGATGTTGATCCGGTGATTATTAATGATGAGAAAGTATCTGAGAATCAAGTTGATGATGAGAAAGCATATGAAAAGCCACTTCCAGTTGCTAAAAAGAAGGATAAGGCTAGAAAAGGAAAGGAAAAGGTGGTCCCACAAGTGTTGATGCCTATTCCATGGTCTCCTCCTCCGTTTCCACAAAGAATGAAGAAGACAGATGAAAAAGAAAAGTATCAAAAGTTTAACTCGATGTTAAAAAAGTTGTCGGTGAACATATCTTTAGTTGAGGCACTTGAGCAAATGTTGAGTTATGAAAAGTTTATGAAGGATTTGGTGACTAAAAGAGGACTGTGAGTTTTGAACCTGTTGATAATGTACACCATTATAGTGCAATAGCTTCCCAGTCTTTAGTTGAGAAGAAAGAAGATCCTGGAGCGTTCATGATTCCATGTACAATTGGGTCTTTAAATTTTGCTAAAGCTTTGTATGACTTGGGTGCTAGTATTAATATGATGCCACTAGCAGTATATAGATAGTTGGGGTTGGGGTCACCCAAACTGACGGCGATGAGACTTCTTATAGAGTATCGCATTGTGAAGAAGCCTGTTGGGGTTTTATGTGATGTTTTGGTTAGGGTTGAGTCCTTCATTTTTCTGACTGATTTTGTCAATTCTGATTGTAAGGTTGACTTTGATATTCCCATTATCTTAGTGAGACCATTCCTTTCCACTGGAAGAGCATTGGTTAATATGGAAACTGGGCAGTTGAAGTTTCAGTTGAATCTTGAGCAAGTGATGTTCAATGTATGCCAATCCATGAAACAGCCAAAGGATATACAAGTGATATCTATTATTAAAACAGCCGATGGGGATGTATTGGTAGTTCCTATTGAGGAGAGGCTTGGAGTCAAAGCAATTACAACAGTTATTATGAATTTCAAGGGTGATGACATTGATGAGTATGATGAGATGGTGAGTGCACTTGCTGGTTCGGTTTCCTACACTTTTGCACCAAAGAAGTTAGATCTTAATTTGAAGAATAGGGTTACCCCACTGGCTAAGCCTTTTATTAATGAGCCTCCTATTTTGGAGCTAAAGGCTCGTCCATCCCATCTTCACTATGATTTCTTGAGTGCCAACAACATTTTGCCAGTTATTATAGCAGTTAATTTGGTTAAATGACAAGTTGAGGCTCTAGTTTCTATTTTATAGAGGTTTAAGAGGGCTACTGGATGGTCCATTGCTGATATTATTGGGATTCTGCCTTGATTTGCGCACACAAAATCTAACTTGAGCTAGATTGTGTTCCTAGTATTAAGCATCAATAAAGACTTAATCCACTTATGCAAGAGGTAATCAAGAATTAGATCATCAAGTGGTTAGATGCTGGTGTGGTTTATCCTATTGCTGACACAAAATGGGTTGGCCCGGTTCAATGTGTGCCAAAGAAGGGTAAAATTACTGTAGTTCCAAACTAGAAGAATGAACTTATTTCGATGAGGACGGTCACTGGTTGGCGAGTATGCATGGACTATAGGAAGCTAAATGCTTGGATTGAAAAGGATCACTTTACGATGCCTTTCATGGATCAGATGTTAGACCATCTTGCTAGTAGAGAATGGTAATATTTTCTTGATGGTTATTCGGGGTTACAACCAGATTTTACTTAATCCCAAAGACCAAGATAAGACAACTTTCACTTGTCCATATAGTACGTTTGCTTTCAAGAAGATGCCTTTCAGATTGTGTAATGTGTCAGTGACTTTTCAGCATTGTATGATGTCCATCTTTTTTGACATGGTGAAGGACACTATTAAGGTATTTATGGATGATTTCTCAGTTGTTGGTGATTCGTTTAAAGATTTCTTGGCCTATATAGCTAGTGTCTTGAGGAAATATGAAGATTGTAATTTGGCGCTAAATTGGGAGAAGTTCTAATTTATAGTGAAATAAGGAATAGTGCTCGGTCACAAGATTTTGAAGAAAGGGATTGAGGTTGATAAGGCGAAGATCGAGATGATTGAAAAATTGCCTCAACCAATTTTTGTCAAAGGTATTCGAAGATTTTTGGGGCATGCTGGGTTTTATTGTAGATTCATCAAGGATTTCTCTAAAATTTCACATCCCTTGTGTAAGTTGTTGGATAAGGAGGTGAAGTTCATTTTTGATAATTCGTGTCTAATAGCATTTGAGTGTCTAAAAGAGAAGTTGATTTCAGCCTCTATTATTGTTTCACCTGATTGGTCCATGCTATTTGAGGTTATGTGTGATTCTAGTAGTGTGACGCTAGGAGATGTCCTAGGCAAAGACGAGAGAACATTCTACAACCGATCTATTATGCTAGGAAAACATTTAATCCAGCTCAAAAAAATTATACTGTGACTAAATAAGAGTTTCTTGCTGTGGTTTTTGCATTTGAGGAATTTCGATCTTATTTGCTTGGTACGAAATTGATTGTGCACACTGACCACATAGATTTTAGGTACCTTATAGCTAAGAAGGATGCAAAGCCGAGGCTAATTTGTTGGGTACTTCTGCTACAGGAATTTGATTTTGAGGTCAAGGATTGAAAGGGGACCAAAATCAAGTGGCTGACCGCTTATCACCACTTGAGAAAGAAGCAATACTGAAATTAACGGATTAGCTTGAGATAGATAATACTTTTCTAGATGAGCAGGTATTGGCTGCATCGCAAGACTTGATTCCATGGCATGCAGACTTTGCAGATTATTTGGTGAGTGATGTGGTGCCTGATGAGTTATCATTTCAACAACGAAAGAAATTTATGCATGATGTGAGGAGATTTTTCTGGGATGAGCCATACTTATTTTGGATTTGTGCAGACAGACTGATTTATAGATATGTCCCAAAAATAGAGATGATGAGTATTTTGGAGGCATGTAATTCATCGCCAGTTGGGGGTCATCATAGTAGTCTACAAACTGCTTATAAGATTTTGCAATGTAGGTACTAATGGCCTACCATTCATAAAGACACACTTGACTATGCAAGATCTTGTGACCAATGCCAAATACAAGGGAACATCTCACGCAGGCAATAGCTCCCAATGACCCCAATACTAGAGCTTGAGCTGTTTAACTTGTGGGGTATTAATTTCATGGGCCCATTTGTGAGCTCATATGGGATGAAGTACATCTTGGTTGCTGTTGATTACATTTCAAAGTGGGTAGAGGCAGTTGCACTTCCAAAAAATAAAGGGAAGAGCGTGACAATATTTTTGAGGAAGAACATATTTTCCAGATTTGACACGCCAAGAGCCATCATTAGTTATGGGGATTGACATATTTGCAATCGTATTTTCAAAGCCTTGATTAAAAAATATGGTGTAAAGCACAAAAGGGCAACACCCTACCATCTACAATCAAGTGGGCAAGTTGAGGTCTCCAATCGAGAGATCAAGTCCATTCTAGGAAAGACTGTAAATGCTAATAGAACAGAATGGTCTATGAAGTTGGATGATATATTGTGGGCCTACTGGAAAACTTTTAAGACTCCTTTTGGTATATCCCCATATCATCTTGTGTTTGGAAAAACATGCCACTTACCTGTCGAACTTGAGCATAAGGCATTATGGGTACTGAAAAGGTTAAATCTGGAGTGGAGTGACACAAAAAAGTTGAGACTTAAGCAGTTGAATGAGATGTATGAATTCCGTCTCTGTGCGTATGAGAGTTCAGCTTTATACAAAGAGAAGATGAAATTGTACCATGATCGCAAGATTGAGAAAAGAGAGTTCACTGCTGGTGACATGGTTTTGTTATTTAATTCCAAGCTGAGGTTGTTTCCTGGCAAGTTGAGATCAAGATGGAGGGGACTTTATTGAATGTTGACGGTGTTCCCTTATAGTGCTATTGAGCTTGAAATGGTGAGGGCCTGAAGTTTAAAGTGAATGGCCAAAGGGTGAAACATTACCCCAGTGATGTTGATGAGGTCAAGATGATATGCAATGTGGTTCTTGGTGAAGTATGAGTAATCAATAACACCCAAGTAGTTCCGTAATGTTAAATCAGGCGCTGCATGGGAGGCAACCCATGGGTTAGTTTTGTCACGCCCCGAATCTCATCGAGACATGATTGGCACCCGTAGCCGATAAGGCCCGAGAGAACCAACCTTTGCCTATGTTCATTCGTATGTATATCTTCGTATGAACCGTATAAAACCTTATGCAACTATGTGGAAAACATGAACATGGAAACATATGCTATACATATATTTATTTAGGAAACTTGGCCGTTGAGGCCATTAAGTCAAAACAGACATTCGTTTCTACATACTCATCTCTTACATCCATATACCCACATATGTCTACAAAAGCCTCTAACAGATGCATCAACAAGACCAATTTACAGTCGGGAAAAGTCCCCGCTTTATACCATTTATATAACATCACAACAAATATACATCTATGACTCAGGGGGCTCCGAACCAACTTGAGCTCACCAAATATCTGCAAATGATCCCCAGTCTACAGAGGAAGTCTACTAATGCCTGCACCTGCAACATGTAAGGTAATTCCCCCGAGGGGGTCAGTACGAAGAATGTACTGAATATGTAAGGCTCAGCAGAAATTCATCATACATAATAACAACAATAATGGAATCAATATAAGGAAACAGAAATGTGAATAAACTCTCTTCTGTATGTGGGAAACCATGTATATTACGTTCTTTACTCCTCTTGTCTTCATCTTTTATTCATCTTCATTGTTCTACCCATGCTAGGCTATTCTGTCGCCCCTGGGATGAGATTAACCCATGCTAGGTACTTTAACCCCTGGGATGTTATATTAACCCATGCTAGGCTTTCGTGTCGCCCCTGGGATGTACCTTCATAACCCATGCTAGGATTTTATATCGCCCCTGGGATGTATCGTCATAACCCATGCTAGGATTTTATATCGCCCCTGGGATGTATCGGGATCGACCCATGCTAGGTATTTTAACCCCTGGGATACCACCCATGATTACTTCTTAATTATACATCTCTTCTTCTCTTGTTAGTCTTACTTCCATTCTTAAGAGTGATTGAGATATTGAAGATCATGACATAATAGAAATCACACATATATATATTACATCTTCACTCTTGCTTCATGAGATTGACATCTTCACTTATGAGGAATAGATATATTAGCTTGCACATCACCTCTCTTATTACTCTTATGAAATCTTGTGAGATTGGTACTTTTACTTATGAAATATTTGTACAAAGACAATCATCATATTATAGTACTTTGGAGCATGACATGATTGGAAAATGCTTCTCAAGGATAAATAGATTCTTTTATGTTATTACTCTCTTAAGATCGTTCATTTAAGAATGACAGTATGACATTTTTGGGAACTTTACTCAATGAACAAGAGACAAACGAATCATCATGCATTTAAGAATAAGACACATATGAATAACAACATACGTCAACTTGAATTTGAGGTACTTCAAACCTCTCGGAATTGAAACAAGTCCAATGTCAATGTGAACAACATGTTGCAGAAGGATGTGGAAAAAGGAACCTTACATACCTTGTATTCTCAATACGATTCTACAATCTTAGGTGTGCATACAATATTCCTGCTCCTTCCTTATGTTTCACTCTACAACACAAGTTGATAACGAAACCAACATTAACCACCAATTACCTTATAATGGCATACAACAACAATAAGTTACATGTTTAACTTGACCATGTCATTTCCCCCTTGACAATACTATTTATGAAATCATCATACCAATAATTCCACAATATTCCATACATTTACCAACACATGATAACCAATAGAATGTCACACCAAACTCATATTTTACACTTCTCCATCACCACCACATCACAATTATTCCATCAAATGACTTCAATACACCTCACAACAACAAATCGGCCAAAATCCCATAATTTAGACTTATAGAAAAATAACATGTTTAATAACAAAATAAATCCATACACGTTCATATTTTATCCACATCATGATCTTTCATCAAAGGCACAAGTCCTTATTCAAGTTCAAATCCCATGGATCACAAATCTTATACAAAAGCACAAAGTGCCATGTCCAACATTTCCAACCATAACCAACATGATATACATATTATATCATGCTTATAATATGTTAAAGTACAATAATATTCACTTACCCAAGCTTGAAAGATGATGATCTTGTCCAAATATGCCTTAGGGTTTTTGGGAGTCAAAGAAGCCTTCTTGAGATTTTTCTAGAAAAAGATAGAGAAAGCATGTGTGTTTCTCTTCAATAAAAATCAGCATTTTGCCCCTTTATATAGGCCCTTAATTGCCCTCCTTATTCACTCTTTAGCATTAAATGTTGGGTTCTAGAAGGTCCAAGCAAGAATGGGTCTTTTGACCCATTTTTGGGCCATGCTTTTTTTTTCATTTTTTGGGCCCTTTTTGGGCCCAATTCACTTAACCCGATAAAATCAATAATTTCTCGTGTTTAAGTCATCTCATAGGTATTACAATAATATTCCCACTCATGCTATTCATATCCGTAGCCTCAATCCAAAAACCAAGTGATTCTAGCCACGTTTGGCTTATTTTGACTATAAGGGTAAAATCGTCATTTTGGCCCCAAATTCGTTCTCGAGTAATTTTATCATACCAATGTAATATTTCATTCATTTCATGTATATACTCTTGGTCGAAGAAGAAACGTAGCAAAAATTGGCTCGGTACAACCCCGGATACCCTTGGGACTTAGCAATTTCCAACTTTCAAAAAAGTGGAAAACCCAAGGTGGCACGCCCCTGGGTGCGCCAACTTACTGCCCCTGGGCTAAAAACTTTAGCCCAGAGCAGTGTGGCACGGTCCCAAACGCGCCCCTTACTTATTTTTTTCGAAAATTCCATTTTTCGACTTCTCTTCGCGGGTTTGGTTAGATACTTCAAGTCCTATTCTTTAACGCACTTCTTAACCTTAATATACTTTGTTTATAGGTATTATTAGCCTCATTTTTAACCCCACAAATGTTCCACTAAGATCATCAAACACCTCCTATGAAGGTTTACTCACATAACAAGAGCCAAATTCAATTAGCTCACCAATAGCATTACCAAATGCATACTTATAGCTCTCGATACCTAAGTACATATCATTTAATGTCGTCAAGTAGGATTGGGAACGTACAGGGTTTTACATTCTCCCTCCCTTAGGAACATTCATCCTCGAATGTTAACAATATCGTTTCAATTACAACAAATGCATCTCTACATTAGTATACATACACGTAAGGCTCATGGATACTTACTTGTTATTGGTGTACTTCCACACTTTGAACTTTTTCTTCCCTTTGAAACAAATGAGGGTCGTCGATTTCCTCATTTTTCTAGCTTACAATGTGATCTCCTCTACTTGTTGATTTCTTCAAAGGACTTTTACAGAAAGTACGTCTCTCTTTATTAACCTTCACACTTGTTGGTTTAGAATAACCATCTCTATCTTTCCCTAGTGAGGTCCTCCAACCTTTGTTTATTTCCAATGGGAACAATATGAAAAGAAATTCTTATACACTTTCGATAATTTCACATGACATGTAGTATAGGGTCAATTTTTCCTTCTCTCTGAATTATATTATACCTTTCATGAATAACGCTTTGAAGGGTACTTAATCCTCTATGAGTGCAAATATCTACCATACCATTTCGATATAGACTAACTTTTCTGACGGATAGAAATATTCCATTGACTTAACTAATAACTCCTGTGTTCCATTAGATTCGTAGTAACTGATGGAGTAACATACGATAGAGTAGTTATATATACATCATGAAACTATAGTAATATCCCTAACTACCGGTACCGTCATCAGGAGTTGCCTCTTCGTTCTTCCGGTCTACTAGATCATAGGTACAATTTTGGGCCCCACTGGAACTAGCTGCTCCTCTCATATCTCTACCACGACCCATAGACTGAACGCCTCTGCCTGGGGAAGGAACCGATGCTGATGATACAGCGGTTGATCCTGTAGGTCGTGCTATACCACTCGTACCCCTTTGAGGGTCTAGGCGGTAACATTCGAGATCCAGATTCTTCTGGGGACACCATAGACTGCCCCATAGATCTCGCCCTTTTTGCTGGCCCTTCCTCAGATTTCTGTATCCTCTTTCTTTACCTTTGGTCTTCCATCTTTTGTGCGAAGGCCTGAATCCTCGCTATATCCATATCTCGATTTAGGGCAGCGATAGTACAGTCCCGTACCAAATAAGGCTCTAATCTGTCCACATATCTATGTAATCTATCTTTCATCGTGGCCACCACATTTGGAGCATATCGTGCCAAGGAGTTAAAATGCAAACTGTACTCTCTAACACTCATATTTCCTTGACGTAAATTTAAAAACTGATCCGCACGAGCCTCACGGATCTCGTAGGGAAGATAATGATCAAGGAATGCTGTTTTAAATTCTTCCCAATTTGGTGGCATTGCACCAGTACCACGAGACTTCTTCCAATCTTCATACCACAATATCGCCTCGCCCTTCAGTCTGTAAGCTTCCAACTCAACCGTTTCCATCCCGGACACATGCATAACCTCCAAATCTCTCTGAATTTGATCTACGAAGTCCTGTGGATCTGCTTTCAAGTCTGACCCAGTGAATATATGAGGGTCTAGTTTCAAGAAATCCTGTGTCCTGCGACTTGCCATTCTAGCCGCATCATCATTATGTGTCATTGTACCAGCTCGTCCCTGACTTTATGCCGCCACTAACTGTGTCAACATATGTACAACATTTCTAAGATCCTGGTCAGTGGTATTTATTGGCGGTTCTGCAGGTACTTCTCTACCTCTTGGCCCTTCTGGAGCTGGAAAAGTAGAGGAAGACTGCGATGCAATCTCGGCGTCAGCTCCACCTTGACTAGCTTGGTCAAGTGGTAATCTACTCATTCCTTCTCCAGCAGACACATCTACCTGCTTCCCTTTACCTCTACCTCTCGTGATTGGCATTTTAACTATACCAAAGAAAAACAATCACCATGATCAGGTCCAATTCAACTTACAACACCGGCTCTATTGCACGATCTAGCATGAAGAAAAGAAACAACATTCTAAATGCCCCATAGCCTCCTGCTCATAAATGTGGTGCACAACACATCTATGAACAAGACTCTACTCGGACACGGCTTTGTAGACACCCTTAGAACGAACTGCTCTGATACCACTTTTGTCACGCCCTGAATCCCATCGAGACATGATTGGCACCCGTAGCCGATAAGGCCCGAGAGAACCAACCTTTGCCTATGTTCATTCGTATGTATATCTTCGTATGAATCGTATAAAACCTTATGCAACTATGCGGAAAACATGAACATGGAAACATATGCTATACATATATTTATTTAGAAAACTTGGCCGTTGAGGCCATTAAGTTAAAACAGACATTCGTTTCTACATACTCGTCTCTTACATCCATAAACCCACATATGTCTACAAAAGCCTCTAACAGATGCATCAACAAGACCAACTTACAGTCGGGATAAGTCCCCGCTTTATACCATTTATATAACATCACAACAAATATACATCTATGACTCAGAGGGCTCCGAACCAACTGGAGCTCACCAAGTATCTGTAAATGATCCCCAGTCTACAGAGGAAGTCTACTAATGCCTGCACCTGCAACATGTAAGGTAATTCCCCCGAGGGGGTCAGTACGAAGAATGTACTGAATATGTAAGGCTCAGCAGAAATTCATCATACATAATAACAACAATAATGGAATCAATATAAGGAAACAGAAATGTGAATAAACTCTCTTCTGTATGTGGGAAACCATGTATATTACGTTCTTTACTCCTCTTGTCTTCATCTTTTATTCATCTTTATTGTTCTACCCATGCTAGGCTATTCTTTCGCCCCTGGGATGAGATTAACCCATGCTAGGTACTTTAACCCCTGGGATGTTATATTAACCCATGCTAGGCTTTCGTGTCGCCCCTGGGATGTACCTTCATAACCCATGCTAGGCTTTTATATCGCCCCTGGGATGTATCGTCATAACCCATGCTAGGATTTTATATCACCCTGGGATGTATCGGGATCGACCCATGCTAGGTATTTTAACCCCTGGGATACCACCCATGATTACTTCTTAATTATACATCTCTTCTTCTCTTGTTAGTCTTACTTCCATTCTTAAGAGTGATTGAGATATTGAAGATCATGACATAATAGAAATCACACATATATATATTACTTCTTCACTCTTATGAAATCTTGTGAGATTGGTACTTTTACTTATGAAAGATTTGTACAAAGACAATCATCATATTATAGTACTTTGGAGCATGACATGATTGGAAAATGCTTCTCAAGGATAAATAGATTCTTTTATGTTATTACTCTCTTAAGATCGTTCATTTAGGAATGACAGCGTTATGACATTTTTGGGAACTTTACTCAATGAACAAGAGACAAACGAATCATCATGCATTTAAGAATAAGACACATATGAATAACAACATACGTCAACCTGAATTTGAGGTACTTCAAACCTCTCGGAATTGAAACAAGTCCAATGTCAATGTGAACAACATGTTGCAGAAGGATGTGGAAAAAGGAACCTTACATACCTTGTATTCTCAATACGATTCTACAATCTTAGGTGTGCATACAATATTCCTGCTCCTTCCTTATGTTTCACTCTACAACACAAGTTGATAACGAAACCAATATTAACCACCAATTACCTTATAATGGCATACAACAACAATAAGTTACATGTTTAACTTGACCATGTCATTTCCCCCTTGACAATACTATTTATGAAATCATCATACCAATAATTCCACAATATTCCATACATTTACCAACACATTATAACCAATAGCATGTCACACCAAGCTCATATTTTACACTTCTCCATCACCACCACATCACAATTATTCCATCAAATGACTTCAATACATCTCACAACAACAAATCGACCAAAATCCCATAATTTAGACTTATAGAAAAATAACATGTTTAATAACAAAATAAATCCATACACGTTCATATTTTATCCACATCATGATCTTTCATCAAAGGCACAAGTCCTTATTCAAGTTCAAATCCCATGGATCACAAATCTTATACAAAAGCACAAAGTGCCATGTCCAACATTTCCAACCATAACCAACATGATATACATATTATCTCATGCTTATAATATGTTAAAGTACAATAATATTCACTTACCCAAGCTTGGAAGATGATGATCTTGTCCAAATATGCCTTAGCGTTTTTGGGAGTCAAAGAAGCCTTCTTGAGATTTTTCTAGAAAAAGATAGAAAAAGCATGTGCGTTTCTCTTCAATAAAAATCAGCATTTTGCCCCTTTATATAGGCCCTTAATTTCCCTCCTTAGTCACTCTTTAGCATTAAATGTTGGGTTCTAGAAGGTCCAAGCAAGAATGGGTCTTTTGACCCATTTTTGGGCCATGCTTTCTTTTCATTTTTGGGCCTTTTTGGGCCCAATTCACTTAACCCGATAAAATTAATAATTTCTCGTGTTTAAGTCGTCTCATAGGTATTAAAATAATATTCCCACTCATGCTATTCATATCCGTAGCCTCAATCCAAAAACCAAGTGATTCTAGCCACGCTTGGCTTATTTTGACTATAAGGGTAAAATCGTCATTTTGGCCCCAAATTCGTTCTCGAGTAATTTTATCATACCAATGTAATATTTCATTCATTTCATGTATATACTCTTGGTCGAAGAAGAAGCGTAGAAAAAATTGGCTCGGTACAACCCCGGATACCCTTGGGACTTAGCAATTTCCAACTTTCGAAAAAGTGGAAAACCCAAGGTGACACGCCCCTGGGCGTGCCAAATTACTGACCCTGGGCTAAAAATTTTAGCCCAGAGCGGCGTGGCATGGTCCCAAACGCGCCCCTTACTTATTTTTTTCGAAAATTCCATTTTTCGACTTCTCTTCGCGGGTTTGGTTAGATACTTCAAGTCCTATTCTTTAACATACTTCTTAACCTTAATATACTTTGTTTATAGGTATTCTTAGCCTCATTTTGAACCCCACAAATGTTCCACAAAGATCATCAAACACCTCCTATGAAGGTTTACTAACATAACAAGAGCCAAATTCAATTAGCTCACCAATAGCATTACCAAATCCATACTTATAGCTCTCGATACCTAAGTACATATCATTTAATGTCGTCAAGTAGGGTTGGAAACATACGGGGTGTTACAAGTTTTGTGAAGTCTGAGTAGCCAAATTAATAGCGTCGTGCCACGACGTTAAATCAAGCACTGCTTGGAAGGCAACTCAATAATTTGTACTCATTTTTCACTTTTATTTGTAGTGTGTGATATAGGGTAATATGTGTTGAAGTGTGCAGGGCATCACACACTAAAATGGAACCAAAAATTTTTTTGGTGCCTAGTCCCAACGGACCACCTAACAAGTCGTACGGTCACCCAATAACTCATAGGGTAGTTTCGTAGCCAAAAAGTGACATCAAGTGAAAATCATTGGTAATCCCATGAATCTCAAAACAAGTCATAGCCCTAGGCGATGAATCATCATCTTGAGTAGTAGGGTCTGGTGAAGGTCACCCAGGTAAGTTCTCTAAATTGTACCCTACGGAGGGATCCAACGACTCATAGCTAGTGGCAACGAGTCATAGGGTCAGTCATCGCTGCTCAAAAAAATTTGATCCTCATTTAAATTGGCGCGACCCAACCCATTCACGTGATTTAAAACCTAAATTGACACCCGATCCGATCCCCACTTCAAAATCAAAAATCATAACTCCCTCCATCTTCCCGTAACCATCCCTCCACCATCAATTACCTCATTAATTATGAAATAATCATCCAACTATATCACACAAATGGATTATTTCTACTCACTTGCACTCAAAATCAAAATCTTAAGTGATTCTCTCCACAAGTTGGAGGGAGACCCCATCAGGTATCGCCAGAGTTGTCGCCACTGCCGACCTTAAAATCCTATTTAATTTTGGACAGGATTCTTTGATGTCTATAAATAATATTAATAGGTATTTTGTTTTAGTTTATATTCTACTACTACTTTTGAGGCATGTAGTTGTTCTTGGAAGTTGTAATAATTGATTTTAGGGTTTTGATTCATAATTGAGATTTGTGGTTGTTCATCTTATTCTTTGTAAGTCATAATTATGCTTTCTTTCCAGAATTATTGTTGTTTTCTTATGATTATGAGTAGCTAAAAACCACACCTAGGGTTGTGGGAACTATAAAGGATTAACAAAGTAGTGTTCGTATTACTAAGTGATTCTCATAGGGTGTTTGTGCATGCATTATTGTTCTCTTTAGTGTGATTGCTTTTTGATGCTATACAACATTAGAACTTGCCTTATCTTTACTCTGGACGAAAGGAGGGGTAGCAGATGGAAAAAGGAAATGAACAACAGAGACTTAGAGCTATCAACCTTCAATTAATAGCT
Organism: Capsicum rhomboideum; assembly: GCA_031232105.1. Taxonomy (NCBI): domain Eukaryota; kingdom Viridiplantae; phylum Streptophyta; class Magnoliopsida; order Solanales; family Solanaceae; genus Capsicum; species Capsicum rhomboideum. The sequence goes on from CP124719.1 coordinate 36,329,633, forward strand.
TGACTCGATAATTTGGGAAAACTAATTTGGGATCCAAGATAGGGGTTAGTAGTGCAAAACTCAGGAGAAGAGAAAATACACTTGAGGATAGTTACTTAAATAAGTGCAAAAAGCTTTTTAGGTGAACATAACCTATCGATTCTATATGCCAAGCACTGAGAGCTCACTAGTATGAAGAACCTATAGAGTTATGAAGTTATGGGGAACATAGTCCTAGTGCCTCTCATCTACTGATTACAAACTCAACAAAATTAGCAATTGTTACTTGTTGAAAGAAAAATTCCGAAAATCCCCAATTACTGGAACTTGTTTACTGATTTTTTAGATAGATACATTGATAGAGATTTTGACCTATTCCTCATGGGATCGACCCCAATCTAGTTGGGTTCTATATTTGATCAACGATCGCTTTATTCTTTTATTGGAGGTGTAATTTAGGTGACATCAGTAGCAGTATATGGTAAGTCTAAAAAATGACCAAATAACTATTATGATTGTACAAATAATCGTGGATGTAACAATGGATAAAACATTGATCATCGATGTGGTAATAAAAAAAGGGAAGAACATTATGCGTTCTCTAAATGGTCCTTCAAAAGGTGAACTTTTGAAGGTAATAATTACTGGTATGAAAAGTATTGGCCACACAATTATCGTGCGACCTAATTTGATAAGTTTTTATAAATCCTCTATCAAAATAAAGGGATATAAAGTGGTGGTAAACTTGACCTTTCAAAGTAATGTGGAGGTGTGTCATGCAAATATGATAAATTTCAAGACATGACAATGAGCTTCAAATGAAAATTATAAAGCACATACATATGATTATAGTTCATTCCTTAAAGAGAATGAGACTTGTGATAACCATCGTTGATGCTCGGCCTTTCTTGAAAGTGCATGTGTCAAGATGTGATAAAAAATATGAATAAGGACATGCTCATGTATGGTTGGATAAATGTCACATCTCACCTCTATAAGAGGTTTGAAAAAAATAAAGAAATTTTATTTTGACATAAACTGTCATTGATCGTGTACTTTTAGTATGCCATAAATATTGTAGTATGTTATAATGAATTACCAAAGGGTAAAAGCAAGAAACAAGTCTTTCCTATAACATTTTAATGATCAAGTCCGTAATTATATGATTTTCTCCTTGAAGGAGATGTTCACTATATGAATGGTGTGTAGAATTTGCGGTAGTACACAAAATTAATTAAGAGCTCCAAAAGAACTAAAGTGTTACTACCTGAAGGAATGAAATTATTTATAATATTGGGATTGTAGTGAGTCTCAATAGAAACTTATTAAGTTTGAAAGGCATTGATCAAAAATAAATTATATTGAGACTATAAATAATGGGAAGATGTTATATCTTCATATTACTACAATCATAGCGGGTTATAAATATTTGTATAAAAGGTTACCCGACTTTTCCTCTTGTTTGTAATACATAAATAAGAGCATGATGACGGAATCACATGCAATAGTAAAATAAAAATTTACCAAAACAAATATCAGTTGGCATGACGGTTGACCTTCCCGATTCAAGTGTAATGCAAAATAATTGAGAATTCATGTGGTTATATATTGAAGAAATAGAAATTTCTTCACGAATTCTCTTGTGCTGCTTGTTCTCACAATGAATTGATCATTGTACTATCTAAGGTTGAGATTGTATCCCTTAAATTTTTGGAATGTATAAAAAGGTGTATATGGGCCCATTCACCTGCTGAACTGATTATTATTATATAGTTTAATAGATGCATTTATGAAATGGTCACATGTACTTTTCTATCAACTTGTAATTTGATTTTTGTAAGATTGTTTGCTAGAATTGTTAAATTACGAGCACAGTTCCAAATTATAAATTATTTTGATAATGCTGGTTGGTTTAGTAGAAATTGTATGCCTCCAATTATAGCTAAACCATTAGTTATGAGAATAAATCTACTAAAAGAAATTTGATATGAGATGTGCCATTTAAAATATAATAGCATTTGTATGTATCAAGCCAACAAGGATCCTCTATCACTATTAGTTCAGGGTCAGAAATCAAATAATTTCTATTTGAAAATTTGAATGTACAGTATATGATTCAATTGCTCCACCATAATGCACAATGATGGGTCCCCAAATGAGGCTGAGGGTAAATATTAGATTTGCTAACATTAGGAGGAGAGATGATTACAATAAAAAATTATGTCCAAAATGAATTATCTAGATCCTCAGAAAAAAAAAGGATGAACGCAAAGTTCAAGAGATAATTCATTTGTAAATGTTGTAAATTAATTATCAGATGTATTTGCTGACCCACTTTTATAATTCAGTTGTAAATGCTCTAATGGGAAGTCCCTAAAGGACAAATTCTATAGCACGCTTAATCAATTAGTTCTAAAGGTAAAACTCCTTGAATAAAGAGAGGAACAAATGATCAAGATGGTTATGATAATGAGGCAAGCGCTTTGAAAAATCACAATGACATAACACTTAATAAAACCTTGAGAAAGGTACAGGTACCTGAAAAATAATGCATATGAAAAGATCTTAATAAGTTATGTCGTATTGAAACCGACATCAAAAATCGTCAACGATATCTGTGATATAATATAGCGCTCAATATATAAGTGGTATCGAGAATATTGAATTCAAATCTATCAAAAAGTATGGACAGATAAATTATTGGCCAGCTAACAAATATGAAATTCAAGTACTTTATTTAGCTTGAAAAAGTGATATTTTGGACTTATCCAAAGATCAGGGTATAATGTCAGTGGGGGTACAAATGAATTATTATGCAAAAAGTAAAATCGTAAGATATGTAGTACTACTTGTGCCTTGGGTATAAAGGTGTTTCACAAAATTCTTGGCGTTATTATATAAAGATGTGTTCTCCTATGGTGGATGCAGTGAGGTTTGTTTCAGTCTGGAAATACTGAAATGCTTGAATACGTATAATGAAATATTTTCATGTCTAGATAGATGACAAAGGTTATATGAAATTCTTAAAGGATTTAAAAGGTTATAAAGCAATTTCTTGAATATCCCAATGGTTATAAGATTACTTAACATAAAGAAAAATCAATTTTCATCTAATGAAAATGGTTAGTAAGTACCATGTTTTAGTGCAGTTGATGCACTTATGTATTGAGGAGTATCATTCACAAGAGTAAAGTGATGTTTTATGCTATGTGAGTATAATGCACTTTGTACTCTTTTTTCCTTAGCCGAAGTTTTGTCCCAGTGGATTTTCTTGTCAAGGCTTGTAATGAGGAAACTAGAAATGCATATTATTGAATATGTAGTCGGAGTATTTGACAAATAAAATATTTGTCCATCAATGAACATATATTGAAATTTTTTTGAAGTAATTTTACATGGATAAATCACATCTATTGAATACCCCGATTATTGTGAGATTTCTAGATATAAACAAAGATCTATTCTAACTCTAGGAAAATAATGAAGAGTCTCTTGGTGATGAAACTCCATATCTCAGTGCAATCAGAGCACTAATGTACCTTGCCTATAATATACGATTATATATTTATTTTACAGTAAGTTTATTGGCTAGATTCAACTCTTCCCCAACAAGAAGACATTAAAATGTTGTTAAGCATATATTTTCAAAGAACTATTAACATGAGATTATTTTATTCTAATAAATCCAATTCAGAAATGATTGGTTATGCAAATGCAAGATATTTATTCGATCCACATAAAGCTCGATCTCATACGGGCTATTTGAGGCACAACTATATATTGGCATTCAATGAGACAAATAATTGTTGCCACTTCTTCAAATCATGAAGAAATAATAGACATCCATGAAACAAGTCAGGAGTGTGTTTGGTTGAGATCAATGACTTAACATATTCAGGAAATGTGTGGTTTCCTTTGAAAAGGGATATTCCAACTATAATGTGTGAATACAATATTGCAAGTATAGCTCAGCTGAAGGAAGGATTTATTAAAGAAGAAAAAATAATACATATTTCACCAAAGTTCTTTTTCACTCATGATCTTAAGAAGAAAGGTGAAACAAATGTTCAACAAATTTGATCAACTGACAAATTGGCGGATCTGGTCACTAAAGCATTGTCAACATCAATATTTGAGAAGTTAAGATATAAGATGGAATGCATCATCTCCGAGATATCAAATAAAGTTTTCATCAGGGGCAAAATACGTGTTGTACTTTTTTTCTCTTAACAAGGTTTCATCCCAATTGGGTTTTCCTGGTAAGGTTTTTAATGAGGCAACACTAAAGGCGTATTACAAGATGTGTGTACTCATTGTCCTTCACTAGGCTTGTTTCTACTGGGTTTTCCTAGTAAGGTTTTAACGAGACACATTATCTATTAATGGACATCCTAGGAGAAGTGTTGTAAAATATATTAGGTATATGTATGTCCATTTTGTATTATTTGGAGGACAAGAATTAGTTGCAAGAAATAGATGGATGACCATGTAGCTTATGCATGGTAGTGAGCTTATTTGCTAAGTTACTTTTTCAACTTGGTGACTAGCAAACCTATGTGCCAAGTTACTTTTCCAACTTGGTGACTAAGTAGTCAAATGTAATTTTGTTATCTCTTTTACCCAAGTGGTTGTGTATGCTTGGCTTATAAATAGTCCTTGTTGCATCAAGATAAAAATGTGCAAAGAGAGAAAAGTAATATAATTAGTAGTTCTCCCTCTATCTCTTTGCTTCTTGTTATTTACTCAAGAACTAGTTTTAATTTCATAACAATATTGACATTTTCACGAAACCAAAACGAAATTGGAGAAAACAAAAAATATAAAAAAGTGCACAAAGCCCTAGAAATTTACCAGTATGTGTTTAGATTTATGAATTAGTTTAATCAGCAGGAAAAATAATGCTCTTCTATTTTTCCCTTTTTCATTTTATTTTTCTAGGAGGTGGACTAGGCTACTACTATACTATTTGTTTACTTATTTATTTGTAAATAATATATATTAATTTACAACAAATTAAATACTTAATAAGCAATAATACATGTATTGTAATTTCTACATAACTAAACCTTGCATAAATAATACCTACATAACTAATACTGGGTAACTAATACATAAATAACTAAAACATGCACAACTAATCCTTACATAAAATAATATATATATATATTCTCTCAAAACTAATTCATGTATTACTAATACCTGCATAACTCTAAGCCTTAACCAAACGGCCCATAAGTGTCTGCAACACAATTTGGAGGTGTTCAACATGTTCATCCTCTCTACGGGAATATATCAACATGTCATCAATAAATACAATCACGAACATGTCAAGATATGATATAAAGACCTTGTTCATTAGATCCATAAAAGTTGTTGGCGTATTCGTTAACCCAATGGACATCACTGAAAATTGAAAGTGACCATAACGAGTCCTCCAGGTTGTCTTAGGAATGTCTTCCTCCCTAACTTTCAATTGATGGTAACCAGACCTGATGTAAATCTTAGAGAAATACTTGGCACCTTGAAGTTGATCGCACAAGTCATCGATTCTGGAAAACAGGTACTTATTCTTTATGGTTATTTTATTTAACTGGCGATAGATAATACACATCCTTAAAGAACCATCATCCTTACTGTTAAATAAAACAGGAGCACCCTAAGAAGAGACACTCGGCCTAATGAATCCTTTTTCAAGAGGATCCTTTAACTATTCCTTTAGTCATTCTAGATGGAAAAATATACATCAGTTTGGTGTTAGAAGGACATCAATTCCAAATTCAATCTTTCCTGTGATGGACTCTAGAAAGTTCAATTGGAAATGCTTTGAAATATTTATTAACAACTGACACATATTAGAGAGTCGGGCCAACATTGGAATCCCTAACCAGAATTAAGCGGTAGATACACCCTTTGGAAACCATATTCCTAGTCTTACGATACAAAATAAACTTGCCCTTTGGCATTCTAGTTACTTCTTTCTATTCTAAGATAGAGTCATTTGGAAATTGAAATTTTACAATTCTATTCTGACAATCAACCACAGCATAATATGAGTACAACAAATCAATGCCTATGATGACAACAAAGTCAACTATTTCTAGTTTGAATAAATTGACCATGGTGTCATTACAACATATGGTGACTATGCAACCTTTATGGACTTATCTTATTATAATAGACTCTCCAACAGGACTAGAAACAACAAATGGTTCATTAAGTTATTTGTACCTCATTTCAAACTTTTCAGCAACCTAAGGGGTTACATAATAGAAAGTGGCTCTAGGGTCAAGTAAGAATAAACATCATGAGTACAGACTTTTAACATACCCACAACAACATCTGATGATGTTTCTAAATCTTAGCGACTTGGTAGAGCATACATGTAGTTCTGACCTCTACATGTTCTTGAAATTGTACCTTTTATTGTACCCTACCTTATAGCGGCTAGTGAGTTAGTGGATTAAGCTCTATTGCTCCCATTACTTGTATTTAATGATGGGTAGTCTCATTGAAAGTCACTTTATTAGTGTAACACCCCATACTTTTCCAAACCTACTTGCTTGGGTGATCTAGGGAGTATTTATATGCCTTATTTGAATCATGTTTACCTTCGTTTTGAGAGCAATAAGTGAGTATGTTGTAGTGGTTTTGATGGAATATTGATATTGTGCTAATGTCCGCAAAGAAAAGTCGAAGTAAGGAAAAAAATCACAATTTTTGTGCCAGGTCCACTTTCTGCCAAAATTTTTATGGCATAGGTAGCATAGGGGCGGGCTAGGCTACTTTGCGCCAAATTTTTTCTCCGACCACTAGTCTCTAAATAAGGCTCTTGGGTTATGGTATCATTATTCCATCTTAGTGGGACTACTCTTGGACTATTTTGGCATCCAAATGAGGGTTAATTCTTCGTCCTTTTTATTTTTTTATAATTTTTATCAATTTATGATAAATTAAGCCATGAGTGGCAAATATCACTTATCCTTGGGATTGAGGCTACGAACATGAATCTCGTGAGTTGAATATTGTCGTAACATTTATGGAATTATTTAAACATGAGATAGTTGGTGGATCATACATTGAAATTGGTGGGCTAAGTTAACATGTGTTAATGGGCTCAATTTGAGGCCCAAAATGAAGCCAAAAGACATGGCCCAAAAGGGCAAATGACCCATTCTTCCATGTTGACCAAGTAAACATGGAATTTAATGCCAAGAATTGGCTAAGGATAACTTGAGGGGATATATAAGACAAGGAAAAATCAGATTTTTATTCACATAAACACACATGCCAATCTAGACATTTTCACAAGATATTTCTTTAAGCTCTCAAAATCCTAAGTCATCTCTTTGGACAAGATCATCATTTTTCAATCTTGGGTAAGTGTTTATTCTAGTGATTTAATATATTATATACATGAGAGATGGTGTGGATCATGATGGTTATGTCTAAAAGTGTGAGTAGTGCACTTGTGCTTTTTGCTAAAAGATGTGTCATCTATGGGATTTAAACTTGAAAAGAGACTTGAGGTTTTGAAGGAAGTGAATGGAGTGGATGAACTATCAACATGTATGGTGTGGTTATGTCCTTAACTTGTTTTTTTCTATATGTATAACTTGTGGGATTGTTGTGGGATTGTTGTTATGCAACATATTGAGATGACTTGATGGAGTAATTGTGATGTTGTATTGATGGAGAAGTGTAAAGTATGAACTTGGTGTGACATGTTATTGGTTTATGATGTCTTGGTCAATGTATGGAATGTTGTGGTATTGTTGGTATGATAATTCCATGAATGGTATTGTAAAGGGTGAAATGATGTTATAAGGCAATCATGTAACTCATTGTCGTCGTATGCACTTGTAAGGTAGTTAGTTGTTAACGTGAGCTCCGTTATGTATTTGTGTTGTAGAGTAAAAAGTAAGGAAGGAGCTGGACTATTGTATTCGTATATAGGATTGTGTATTCATATTGGGAAGATAAGGTATATAAGGTTACTCTTTTCGTATCCTTCTGCAGCACATATTGTTCACATTGTCATTGTACTTGTTCCATTCTGAAATGTTCTAAGGTATCCCATTTACGGTTATTAATTATTGTTACTCACATGTTCCTTATTCCTTGATCAATTTTGATTTACATGACTCATGTTCATTGGCTAATCTTTCAAAGTTCCCAAAAATTTACATTCACCAATGTATCAATCTCATAGAAGTAAAGAAATGAAGTAATGTATAATTGTTTGTATATGCTTGAGTAACATCCCAGGGGCGACATAAAAGCCTAGCATGGGTTATCACAGTCACATCCCAGGGGCGATATAAAAGCCTAGCATGGGTTATCACAGTAACGTCCCAGGGGCGACAGATATGCCTAGCATGGGTTATCACAGTAACATCCCAGGGGCGACAGAAAAGCCTAGCATGGGTTAATCACATCCCAGGGGTTAAAATACCTGGCATGGGTTAATCTCATCCCAGGGGCTACAGAAAAGCCTAGCATGGGTAGAACGATAAAGATGAATAAATGTAAAGGCAAAAGAAGTAGAGAAAGTAATGTACATGGTTCCACATATGCATACCAGTGATTTATCTGCACTGATTATTCTCTTATATTTAAATTCATGGAAGTACTTATATATCATGGAGTTTCATATGAGCCTTACATACTCAGTACATTCTTCCTACTGACGTCCCTTGGGGGACTTACCTTACTTGCTGCAGGCACAGGTGCTAGTAGACCTCCACAGTTGGTTGTGGATCATTTGCCAATCTTTGGTGAGCTCCAGTTGGTTCGAGGCTTTTTGAGTCATATGTGTATATTTGATTTGGTACTGTAATGTTGTATAAAGCGGAGACTTGTCCCGAATTTATGTTGGTTATGTATATGCATCTGTTAGAGGCTTTGTAGTCGTATGTAGGAATATGATTGTAAGCGATGTATGTCCATTTTGACTTGTTGGCCCTAACGGCCAAGTTTCTTATATGTATATATCGCATGTTTCCATGACTTCCACTATTAGCATCTTGTAGCTATACATGATGGTGATGTTTCTTGAATAACATGCATATGAATGGACATGGATGAAGATTGGTTCTCTCGGGCCTTATCGGCTTCGGGTGCTAGTCCGCCCCATTGGAATTCGAGGCGTGACGAAAGTGGTATGAGAGTAGGTCGTCCTAAGGGTGTCTACAAAGCCGTGTCTGAGTAGAGTCTTTCTTATGGATGTGTTGTGCACCAAATTTCTAAGTAGGAGGCTACGGGATATTTAAGAGTTGTTTCTTTTCTTCATTTCTAGATCGTGCAATAGAGCCAATGTTGTAAGAGGAATCATATTTGACCATTGTAATTGGTTTTCCTTGTTATAGTAAAATACCGATGACAAGACGAGGTAGGGGTAAAGATAAGAAGGTAGATATGCTTGCCGGAGAAGGAACGAGTCAATCACCACCTGACTAAGCTAGTAAAGGTGGTGCCAAATAGGAGTTTGCATCGCGGGCTCCTTCTACTTTTCCATATTCGAAAGAGCCAAGAGGTAGAGAAGTACCTGCAGAACCGCCTATGAATGTCACTGACCAGGATTTAAGAAATACAGTGCATATGTTGACTCAGATAGTTGCTGCACAAACTCAGGGACGAGCTGGTCTAACTATAAGTGAGGATGACGCAGCTAGAGTAGCTAGTCGGCGGACGCAGGATTTTTTGAAATTAGACCCTCCCACGTTCACCGGGTCAGATCCGAAGGCAGATCCACAGGATTTTGTAGACCAAATTCAGAGGGCTTTAGATGTTATGCACGTGACTGGTGTAGAAATAGTTGAGCTTACAGCCTATAGATTGAAAGGAAAAGCTATATTATGGTATGAAGATTGGAAACGATCAAGGGGTATTGGTTCAATTCCAGCTAGTTGGGAAGAATTTAAAATGACATTTCTTGATCATTATCTTCCCTATCAGATCCGAGAGGCTCGCACGGATCAATTCTTAAATCTTCGTCAAGGGAATATGAGTGTCAGAGAATACAGTCTGTAGGTTAATTCTTTGGTTCGATATGCTCCTAATGTAGTGGCCACAATGACAGACAGAGTCCATCGATATGTAGACAGATTGGAGCCATACTTGGTGAGGGACTACACTATTGCTGCCTTGAACAGAGATATGGATATAGCTAGAATATAGGCTTTTGCGTAGAAGATGAAGGACCATAGGCAAAGAAGAAGGGTACACGAATTTGAATGAGGGCCGTCAAAGAGGGCTAGACTTATGCGACAGTCTATGGTGTCCCAAGGAGAATCTAGGCCTCGGATGTTTCTTAGACCACCTAGACCATCATTTTCTTCCCCTACAGCAGGTACTTCATCCTAGTTCTGGGGGTTTAGAGGCATCCATTTTGGGCAGAGCAGTGTAGTTCGAGGTTCACAAACGGCAGGATTTTCTTGCCAACCGTGTCAGCACTGTGGGAAATCTCATTTAGGTGAATACTGGGTTGGAATGAATGTTTGCTATTTTTGCGGCATGCCGGGGTACATGGTGAGAGAGTGCCCACAAAGGGGCATGGGTGGTATAGCACGACCTACGGGATCAATCGTTACATCATCATCATCGGTTCCTTCCCTAGAAAGAGGAGTGTAGCCTATTGGGCATGGTAGAGGTGCTAGAGGAGTAGCTAGTTCCAGTGGAGCCCAGAATCGCACTTATGCTCTAGTGGACCGACAAAATTCGGAGGCTTCACCCAATGTAGTCACCGGTACACTATCCATATTTTCACATAATGTATATGCATTGATTGATCCGGATTCTACATTGTCATATATTACTCCATTGATTGCTGCAAAATTTGAAAGAACGCCGAAATTATTAATTAAGTCAATTGAAGTATCAACACCAGTTGGTGACTCTATTGTTGCAAAAGGAGTATATCATAATTGTGTGGTAACTGTGTGTGGTCATGATACACTAGCTGATCTTATTGAACTAGCAATGGTGGATTTTGATGTCATAATGGGTGTGGATTGGTTGGTGTCTTGTTATGCCACGATAGATTGCTGAGCTAAGAAGTTACATTTTCCACAAACGCATGTTCTTGAATGGAAGGGTGATGTAGGGAAACCGAGAGGGAAATTTATTTCCTATCTTAAATTAAGGAAAATGATAGCCAAGGGATAGATATGTCACTTAGTAAGAGTGCAAGATACTGATGTGGAACCCCTAACTCCTCAATCGGTTCCAGTGGTCAATGAATTACTTGATGTATTTCCTGAGGATCTTCCAGGATTGCCCCCAGAACGGGAAGTAGAGTTTGGTATTGATGTGATTCCAGGCACTCAGCCTATCTCTATTCCTCCGTATAGAATGGCTCCAGCAGAATTGCGTGAATTGAAGGAGCAATTAAAAGACTTGCTGGACAAGGGCCTCATCAGGCCTATTATGTCCCTGTGGGGTGCACCAGTATTATTTGTATAGAAGAAAGACGACACATTGAGAATGTGCATTGACTATTGGCAATTGAATAAGGTAACGATCAAGAACAAATATCCCCTCCCCAGAATTGACGATTTGTTTGATCAGTTACATGGGGGCCAAATGTTTTTCAAAGATTGACTTGAGATCGGGTTACCATCAAGTCAGAGTTAGAGAAAAGGATATACCCAAGACAGCTTTTCGAACACGGTATGGACATTATGAATTTTTAGTTATGTCATTTGGACTAACAAATGCATCAACTGTTTTCATGGATTTGATGAATAGGGTGTTTAAGCCATTTCTAGACTTGTTCGTGATGGTGTTTATAGATGACATCCTGGTTTATTCAAGATCACAAGAGGACCATGCTAATCACTTACGACAGGTGTTACAGATTCTTTGTGAGAGTAAGTTGTATGCAAAGTTCTCTAAATGTGAATTTTGGTTAAAATCCGTAGCATTCTTAGGTCACATTGTGTCATATGAAGGAATTAGTGTGGATACACAAAAGATTGAAGTGGTGAAAAATTGGCCAAGGCCTACGACGCCCATGGAAATTCGTAGCCTCCTTGGGTTGGCAGGTTATTATCAAAGGTTTGTTGAAGGAGTTTCTTCCACTGCTGCACCTTTAACGAAACTTACACACAAAGCAATAAAGTTTCAGTGGAATGATCCATGTGAGAAAAGCTTCCAAGAGCTAACAGATAAATTAACTTCCACACCCGTATTAGTACTTTGAGAAGGCACCAAAGGGTATACAGTCTATTGTGATGGGTCCGGAGTTGGCCTAGGATGTGTATTGATGCAGCACGGTAATGTAATAGCATATGCCTCACGACAGTTGTGGCCAAACGAGAGAAACTATCCCACACATGATCTTGAGTTAGCAGCGGTGGTATTTGCTTTAAAGATATGGCGTCATTATTTGTATGGAGTTCATGTTGACATCTACACTAATCACAAAAGTTTACAATATATCTTTAAGCAGAAAGATTTAAATCTGAGGCAGCGGAGGTGGCTTGAACTATTGAAAGACTATGATATCGATATTCTATATCATCTAGGGAAATCAAATGTGGTGGCCGATGCATTAAGCCGCAAAGCAGTAGGAAGCACTAGTGGCTAGTTGACGGAAAAGCAAGACCTAGTCAAAGATCTATATCAACTAGCCAGCTTGGGAGTTCGCCTTCTTGAATCTCCAGATGAAAGGGTTATTGTGCAAAATGCAGCAGAATCTTCCTTAGTAGCTGAGGTGAAAGAGAAGCAGTATGTAGATTCTATTTTCTTGCAGCTGAAGGAGAATGTACAACAGGGTATGACTAAGGCATTTGATCTTACGCAAGAAGGAGTACTTCAATACCAAGGTAGATTATGTGCACCAGATGTAGATGAGCTGAGGAGACGAATTATGACAGAGGCGCATCATTCACGATATTTTATTCATCTGGGAGCTACCAAAATGTACCATGATTTGAAAGAAATGTATTGGTGGGGAAACATGAAGAAGAACATTACAGAATTTGTAGCTCAATTGTCAACAAGTAAAAGTGGAGCATCAGAAACCAGGAGGTTACATGGAATGTATTAATATTCCAGTCTGGAAATGGGACATGATTAATATGGATTTCATCACAGGTTTTCCTCGTACACTGCGAAAATTCAATTCCATATGGGTAATAGTTGACAGGCTTACCAAGTCAGCGCATTTTCTACCAGTCAAGACCACCTATAAAGCTGAAGATTATGCAAGGTTGTACGTTAAGGAGATAGTGCGATTACATGGAATTCCGGTCTCCATTATATCAGACAGGGGAGCTCAATTTACTATGCATTTTTGGAGATCTTTTTAGAAGAGCTTGGGTACACAAATGAATTTGAGTACTTCTTTTCATCCTCAGATAGATGGACAAGCAGAACGTACTATCCAAACACTTAAAGATATGCTACGAGCGTGCACGTTGGACTTTAAAGGTAGTTAGGATGATCATCTACCTCTTATTGAATTTTCCTAAAACAATAGCTATCATTCATGTATCAAAATGGCACCTTATGAAGCTTTATACGGAAGGAAGTGTAGATCACCAATCAGATGGTTTGAAGCGGGTGAAACTGCTTTACTTGGGCCAGATCTTGTTCATCAAACTATGGAGAAAGTTAAAGTGATCCAAAAGTGGCTGCAAACGGCCCAATGTCCCCACAAGTCATATGCTGATGTTAGAAGAAGAGGGTTCGAATTCGCCATAGGTGATTGGGTATTCTTGAAGGTGTCACTGATGAAAGGGGTAATGCAATTTGGAAAGAAAGGGAAGTTGAGTCCCCGTTATAAAGGGTCATATGAAATTGTCTGAAGATTTGGGCAAGTTGCGTATGAATTGGCACTACCCCAAGAACTCTCCATAGTTCATTCAGTATTTCATGTTTCGATGCTTTGAAAGTGCATAGGACATCCATCTCGTATTTCTCCCATTAAAGATGTACAAGTTACGGAGGATCTCACCTATGAAGAGATACCTATTGCTATTCTGGATAGACAAGTGAAGAGGTTAAGGAATAAAGATGTAGCTTTCGTAAAGGTACTTTGGAGAAATCAGCAAGTAGAAGAGATCACATAGGAAGCTGAAGATATGATGAAGTCAAAGTACCCGTATTTGTTTCACATGGAAGAAAAAGTTCAAAGTGCGGAAGAAGAGCAATAACAAGTAAGTATCTATAAGCATTATGTGTATATGTATATATGCTAACATAAAGGTACATTTGTTGTAAAGGGGAAGATGTTATTAACATTCGCGGACGAATGTTTCTAAGGGGGGAAGGATGTAACACCCCGTACTTTTCTGACCCTACTTGCTTGGGTGATCTAGGGCATATTTATATGCCTTATTTGAACCATGTTTACCTTAGTTTTGAGATCAATAATTGAGTATGTTGTATTGGTTTTGATGGACTACTATTGATATTGTCCTAATGTCCACAAAGAAAAGTCAAAGAAAGGAAAAAAATCACAATTTTGCTGCCAGGCGCGCCCAGGGGAGTGTTAAGCCGCTTTCTGCCAAAATTTTTATGGCACAGGTAACATAGGGGCGCGCCAGGCTGCTTTGCACCAAATTTTTTCTTCGACCACTAGTCTCTAAACAAGGCTCTTGGGTTATGGTATCATTATTCCATCTTAGTGGGACTACTCTTGGACTATTTTGGCATCCAAATGAGGGTTAATTCTTTGTCCTTTTTATTTTTTTTTATAATTTTTATCAATTTATGATAAATTAAACCATGAGTGGCAAATATTGCTTATCCTTGGGATTGAGGCTACGAACATGAATCTCGTGAGTTGAATATTGTCGTAACATTTATGGAATTATTTAAACATAAGATAGTTGGTGGATCATACATTGAAATTGGTGGGCTAAGTTAACATGTGTTAATTGGCTCAATTTGAGGCCCAAAATGAAGCCAAAAGGCATGGCCCAAAAGGGCAAATGACCCATTCTTCCATGTTGACCAAGTAAACATGGAATTTAATGCCAAGAATTGGATAAGGATGACTTGAGGGGCTATATAAGACAAGGAAAAATCAGATTTTTATTCACATAAACACACATGCCAATCTAGACATTTCCACAAGATATTTCTTTAAGCTCTCAAAATCCTAAGTCATCTCTTTGGACAAGATCATCATTTTTCAATCTTGGGTAAGTGTTTATTCTAGTGCTTTAATATATTATATGCATGAGAGATGGTGTAGATCATGATGGTTATGTCTAAAAGTGTGAGTAGTGCACTTGTGCTTTTTGCTAAAAGATGTGTCATCTATGGGATTTGAACTTGAAAAGAGACTTGAGGTTTTGAAGGAAGTGAATGGAGTGGATGAAATATCAACATGTATGGTGTGGTTATTTCCTTAACTTGTTTTTTTCTATATGTATAACTTGTGGGATTGTTGTTATGCAACATATTGAGATGACTTGATGGAGTAATTGTGATGTTGTGTTGATGGAGAAGTGTAAAGTATGAACTTGGTGTGACATGCTATTGGTTTATGATGTCTTGGTCAATGTATGGAATGTTGTGGTATTGTTGGTATGATAATTCCATGAATGGTATTGTAAAGGGTGAAATGATGTTATAGGGCAATCATGTAACTCATTGTCGTCTTATGCACTTGTAAGGTAGTTAGTTGTTAACGTGAGCTCCGTTATGTATTTGTGTTGTAGAGTAAAACGTAAGGAAGGAGCTGGACTATTGTATTCCCATATAGGATTGTGTATTCATATTGGGAAGATAAGGTATGTAAGGTTACTCTTTCTGTATCCTTCTACAACACATATTGTTCACATTGTCATTGTACTTGTTCCATTCCGAAATGTTCTAAGGTATCCCATTTATGGTTATTAATTATTGTTACTCACATGTTCCTTATTCCTTGATCAATTTTGATTCACATGACTCATGTTCATTGGCTAATCTTTCAAAGTTCCCAAAAATATACATTCACCAATGTATCAATCTCATAGAAGTAAAGAAATGAAGTAATGTATAATTGTTTGTATATGCTTGAGTAACATCCCAGGGGCGACATAAAAGCCTAGCATGGGTTATCACAGTCACATCCCAGGGGCGATATAAAAGCCTAGCATGGGTTATCATAGTAACATCCCAGGGGCGACAGATATGCCTAGCATGGGTTATCACAGTAACATCCCAGGGGAGACAGAAAATCCTAGCATGGGTTAATCTCATCCAGGGGTGATAGAAAAGTCTAGCATGGGTAGAACGATAAATATGAATAAATGTAAAGGCAAAAGAAGTAAAGGACGTAATGTACATGGTTCCATATATGCAGACCAGTGGTTTATCTGCATTGATTATTCTCTTATATTTGATTTCATGGAAGTACTTATATATCATGGAGTTTCATATGAGCCTTACATACTCAGTACATTCTTCGTACTGACGTCCCTTGGGGGACATACCTTACTTGTTGTAGGCACATGTGCTAGTAGACCTCCACAGTAGGGTTGTGGATCATTTGCCGATCTTTGGTGAGATCCAGTTGGTTCGGGGCTTTCTGAGTCACATGTGTATATTTGATTTGGTACTATAATGTTGTATAAAGCAGGGACTTGTCCCAAATTTAGGTTGGTTATGTATATGCATCTGTTAGAGGATTTGTAGACGTATGTAGGAATATGAATGTAAGGGATGTATGTGTAACACCCCGTATGTTTTTAAGTCTAGCTGACAACCGTAACATTTAGGGAAATATGGAACATGAGAGAATGGATGAATTATGTAGCAATTTGTGGGCATTAAAAAGTCTTACACCATTGGGCCTTAAATGAAGCCCAAAACAATTATAAGAGAAAGACATGGCCCAAAAAGGATTTTTGACCCATTCTTCCAATTTGCTCCATTTGACCAAATCAACCCTTGCATTAAATGCTAAGGAAGATATAAGAGAGACATGAGGGACTATATAAAGAGAAAAATCAGATTTTTTATTGCATTGGACTCTCATGCTTTTCTAAACTTTACCAAATAATTTCTTTTGCATCTCAAGAACTCTAAGTTATCCTTTGGGCCAAGATCATCTTTGTACAAGCTTGGTAAGTGTTTATTATGATGGTTTAATATATGTTATGCATGTGAGATGGTTTATATTATGTTGGTTATGTTGTTGGAGTATTGAGAAGTTCACAAGGTGTGAAATGTATATGTTTGCTAAATCGGACAATGGTTTGTCTTGTAAACTTGAATATGCACTTGTGGTCTTGAAGGAAATGAACTTGGTGGAGTAAATCTTTACATGTGAGATGTGATTATAGTCTCACTTTGTTTAATCCTTCTGTATCACATTTGAGATTGCTATTGTGAAATTGGTTATGGTTTTGGTGTCGTATTGGCCGTGAAATGTAGTTTTGAGTGTTGTGAGGCCATGGCTGAATTTTGGTGTTTAATATGATCAAAAAATATGTCAAAATAAGTTTGGTTATGATCATGGACCATTCATGGCATTAAAGGACCCAAAAGAGGCCATTTTGGACCAAAACGGGCATCCGCCCCCGCAGACGAGGGCATCTGCAGGCGCAGATGCCAACGCAGATGCCCCTGGAATTTTCCATAGGCCATCTGCGCGCACACCTCAGCCACCTACGCGTGCAGGTGGCAACGCAGGTCAGCCCAGTTTTCCGTTTTGAGCGGTTTCGTTTTTAGTTGATCCCCGAAGGCCCCTATACCCTTTTTGGATGTAATTATCAACTTGTGATGTCGTTTTAATGACTTTAAAGTATCGTATGGAGGTGTGTTGGACTATGTTAAGTATGGATGGTTGTTCACATGTTATTATGAAGGAGTAATTATGACAGAATGATAAAGAGAAAAGCGTAAGGGTAAGTGTGGTGTGAAATACTATCGATGTATGATTTCTTGGTTAATGTGTGTAATGTGATGGTGTTGTGGATATGAAAATGCATTGACTGGTATTGTAAGGGGTGACATGACTTCATACGGCAGTCATATAATTCATTGACGTTTTGTATGCCTGTATAGTGACTAGTTGCTAATGTAAGTTCCGGTATGAACTTGTATTGTAGAGTAAGAAGTAAGGAAGAAGCTGGACCATTGTGTTCATACATAGACTTGTATATTCATACTTGGAAGTGCAGGTATGTAAGGTTACTTTTTTCGTATCTTTCTGCAGCATATAGAATTCACATTGACGTTACACTTGTCCTATTCCAAAATGTGTTGAGGTGTACTATTTCCGGTTACAAATGGTTGTTATCACAAGTTTCCTAGTTATTAATAATGTTCCAAAATCCCAATAGAGTTGTGTTCCAAAGTTCCAATATTGTTATGCTTATGTATCTTGTTCATTGATTCCAATAAGGTGATGTTTTTGAAACTGCTTACATGTTCCTCACTCATTGGTTAATGATCCAAAGTTTCACATAATGTTATGACTATCATTGTATCAATCTCAAAGTAATGATTAAAGTAATACATATATGTGGTTAATGATCAAGTATGGGTGGCAGCTTTGGGGGCGAAATGCCTAGCTCAAGCCGATCCCAAGATTGTTGGATCAGGGGGCAGTCCTAGAGGCCTAAGCCTAGCTCGGACCAAACCTGACAGGGGGCAGCTCTAGAGGTATAAACCTAGCTCGAGCCGAACCTGATATATTGGTTTATGGGTGGCAGCTCTAGAGGTAATAAGCCTAGCTCGAGCCGAACCCAATGCTTTGATTCTTAGGGTGGTAGCTCTGGGGGCATAAGCCTAGCTCGAGCCGATCCCAACATGACGATATGTTATGTTAAAACCCACTGTTCAGTCGGGGCCCGGGTATTACAGTTCACAGGCAAAGATGAATAATCATAGAATCAAAGGAACAAAGAAAGTAAAGAAAGTAATATACATGGTTTCCAAAGTACAGTATTGTGACTTATCCATATTGATCATTTATTGTATTTGAGTTCATTGACATGTTTACATATCATACAAGTTTCATATGGCCTTACATACTCAGTACATTCTTTGTACTGACCCCTCTTGGGGGATTTACCTTACTTGCTGTAGGCGCAGGTACTAGTAGGCCTCCTCAGTAGGTTTCCAGTTGTTGCAAATCTTGGGTGAGCTCCAGTTAGTTCGGGGCTTCTCCGAGTCACTGTTGTACATATGTTTTGGTATTGTACATGTTGTATAAAGCGGGGACTTTTCCCGACTTTTAGTTCATTTTGGTCAATGAACTTGTTAGAGGCTTTTGTAGACAGATGTGGGTGTATAAATGTGAAAGGTACATGTCGTTTTTGACTTGATGGCCTCAACGGCCAAGTTTCATATATGTATATATGTCACATGTTTCATGAATTTCATTGTTAGCATTATAAACTCCTACGTGATAAGGGTGTTTCGGATGGCATGCATATGAATGAACATAGGCAAAGCTTGGTTCTCTCGGGCCTTATCGGCTACGGGGCCAATCACGACTCGATGGGATTCGGGGCGTGACAGTATGTCCATTTTGACTTGGTGGCCCTAACGGCCAAGTTTCTTATATGTATATATTGCATGTTTCCATGACTTCCGCTATTAGCATCTTGTAGCTATACGTGATGGTGATGTTTCTTGAATGACATGCATATGAATGGACATGGATGAAGATTGGTTCTCTCGAGCCTTATCGACTTCGGGTGCCACTCCGCCCTGTTGAAATTTGATGTGTGAAAATTAGCCACACATTGAGAAAACATCCATACATGGGCAACACTCTCCTAGGTGCCTCTTGCCATATTTGTTGTAGGGAGGATGTGGTGGAGTCCTATTAGCAGCACTGGCCTAAGACTGTGTGCTTGGTGCTTTGGAATTCTGATTCTTCCAAAACTTCTTGTCATTACTGGCCTCTAAGATGGTGCACTTGAGGAAGATGGAGAAATTCCTGATAACCTCTCATAAAATAGACCTATTACCATTTCTCCAATAACTGACATCATTGCTAGTTGTCCTAGAATTTTTGTTCTGATTCCTTTCCTTATTCATTTATTTAAAGTCCTCAGTTTGTTTTACATAAACGACCAGTCTTGATATCTCTATATCTTTATGTAGTAAGGCTATAACATACTTGTTGGTTAAATGCCTTGCAAGATCAGTCACAAATTTACGCACCCTTTCCCTCATCATAGAAGTCATCTCTGGGGCATAGCAAGACAACTAGGTAAACTTAAGACTGTACTCCTTCACACTCATGTTACCTTGACTTAATGACATTTATTCGTTGGCCTTATCCACTATCAGCTGCAAGGACATTAAGTGATAGACGAATGCATCAATGAAGTCTTCCCCTACTGTAGGACCTACATCACTCCCTCTAGATAACTCCCACTCTTCATACCAAGTACTAGCAACATCCTTTAGCTGGTATGAAGACAATTCAACTCCTTCTGTATCACTAATACATATAACTCTAAGGATTTTCTGCACCTTCCAAATATAAGATTTGATATGACAATATTTTATTGAGTTTATTATTGAATTGTTTAATCAATTTTGTTACATGAAATAGACAAGGCTGATCATTATTAGGGTTTTCTAAAAGAGAATTTATTTCATGATATTTCTTTATCATCATACTATCATGTTTTCTGACCCGTCCCTATTTAAAATAGTTGTGGTTAAGTGTTATTACTCACTAAGCTAGTGACTTACTCCCCGCTAATTTTTTTTTACAGAAAACACAGGTGACATTGGCAATGATTTCATTTACTAGAGCTTATGATTTGACAATTTCTGGTGAGACCCATATTGCTTCGCGCATGCAAAAGTCTAATTATTTTTTGTTGTACTTTTATTTTAAAACTCTTAGATTCTCTTGATTAGTCATTTCTTTTATTGGAGTCATGATTATTCTTTTGTTTTCGTATACTTATGACTGGTATTAGCCTTCTTTCCTATTTCTGAGATGATTTTAGAATTGTGATACTGAAAGTGGTTGATTGAGGATAATTATGGTCTATTTTGTTAACATCTGTTGGTTAGCTAATGATTAGAAGACAAATATTTTTGGAAAGGCCTAAAAATAGGGAAGACTCTGCTTGATTTTTTGTAGAATATCGGTGAGGCTTGCTTTGGGATTCTATCCTTTAGTGTGGATCAGAGTCCTAAATTGGATCGTGAAAATTTAACCCATAAAGGATTTAATACTTTTAGCCCTCAAGGGGCTCCATTTATAAACATGGAAAACATCAGTGATGGATGTTAAGTAAAGAAGGAGGTAGAAGATTATTTTGGTAGAAAATCAGACCAATGGGATATTTGAATGATTTTTGTCCTGATTTTATTACCATATTTGAGTTCTAGTTACTTTCTTTAGAAGGAAATTGAAAGCATTTTCATAATTGTTTTTACTTTTCTTGAAAGAAGAATATAAATTACTTTCATATTTGGATAATTACCTTTCTTAAAGGAAAGTTTTATACCTTTATAAATTGATGATTCTTATCATATAGTAACACAATAGTAACACCAATATAGTCCTCAAACGAAGTCTTGTTTAGGAGGAGATTATTCTCCCAATAGTTTCGTACTTTTTTTATTAGTCATATGTAGGTCTATTGATCAAATCAATTCAATATATTATGATTCTTTTTATTATTTCTACTTGAGGCCCTGATAATTTTGTATATCAACAAATACATCATGAGATATCAATCTCCAAATAAAGGTGTTAAAACAGGGAATTAAAATCTTCTTGTTTGACGAAAATACTTTACATATCAAGTAACAAAAAAAATTAACTTAGTAGTAACATTGTGTTATTGATGATATTTGTCATTTTTCTAGTAACATGACACCTCTAGCAGTAGGAGGATGTTGTTGAATCATGAGGAAATAGGTCTCTTCGTATTTAGTATTGCCGAGTTTGGCCAAAAATTTGGCTATAGTTTATAAGCCTCTCTAAAGTAGTGATGTGTACTGAAATTTGAGACACTCAACTTGCAAATGATATCTTCTATGCAACTCGTTAGCCTGGTATTGCTATTGTTCCTGCCAGTTACCATATTTGCAATTGGGAGTGTGTCAGTCTCCACCATAACATTTTTGAGACACTTTCCAATGCACCATTCGATGCCAATTTTATGATGCCTTTTCTTCTCCAGCATTGTTGCTGCAACACTTAATAGGCATGACAGAGGCACTAATCAAATTACCTAACTTATTCCTCACTACACTTCCAATACCGGTCATTCTTACTACACTTCCAATACCAATCATGTGCTATCCTTCACATAACTTCCATATGTGTTTAGCTAAATCTACATAATCATAAGAGAATATTGATATCCATATTGGTATATGATGTCTCCGGTCAATAAATAAATGAAAAGTCAACCTTGAGCTTCCGAGGTCAAAACTGGAAATTCATTCAAAATCAGATTAATCCATGACCTAAAGGCCTCATATTTTAAATTTCAAATTTCATCAAAAAACATGTTTGAACTGACATTAAATCTATCAAATACCACATTCCAATTATAGCCCCCCAATTCTCCCATACCATACATGTATCAATCAACCATAAATCATAACAATCCATGATAGAATGATAATACCAAGGTTAGATAACCCCCCTCCCCCTTAATTAAATCTCTAAAACCCCTTCATAGTCTTCAATGTTGTGCCCAAAACTCTCAGAATAATGTTATGAAGTGTTACATCAAAATAGGGATAGTAAAGGAGATTTTGCATAGATATTTTTGCAGAATAGGACTATTCCTCGATGAAGTGGAATCGAGGGTGCTGAAAAATCATTACAGAAGCAGAACTCATTAAAGCCAGATGACTTTGGAGAAGCGGACAATTCCACACAAGAGCAACCCTATCGATGCGGAGTCTGCTTTACATATGCTAGACTTGGTGTACAGTTCACCCTTTATAAACATGGAGTAGAATTCATAGGATTGGAGTCATATAAGCAACCAAAACACTATAAAATAGATAACCCCTGACCCAACCAAGTCAATAAAAGTGACTTCCAAATTGTATATGCGACGTTACTTGACTCCACCTTAAGCCAGTAACTCTAAAATCATCCAAACTTGGAATCAACCCTCGAAATTCATCCAAGACCCTATGAAAACAAGTCAAACATGAAATTCAATCATAAAATATGCTAGAAACTCATGGACTACTCAAAATACCAATCCGAGGTCATCTTGACTAAAAGTTGATGATTGTCAAACCTATTCTTCCAAATGAATTAGTAACCAAACCAATGGTCCAAATTTCTCTAGAGTCCCACGAAAACCATACAAACCATTCGACCAAGTCATAACTCACCCTTCAGTACTTATGGAACAGTCAAAACTCCATTCTGAGCTCGTAAATATCACGACCCAAAATCCAAGGTTGTGATGGAACCTACCTTAACCCAACCTTGGTAGGTAAACAAACTCCCAAATACTACACTTATAACAAATAAAAGAAAAACTAAAATAAATGACACATTTAAATAATCCAAAAGTCATAAATCACTCCTTTTCATAAATACAAGACACAATACTCAACATAATCTTCAAGACTCAGTGCCACATGAATAAGGGCACCTAATACAATAGAAGAAAACCAATTTTTTTTATTAAATAGCCATCCAAAATATAAAGAGCAGAAATAAAGATAGAGAGGGATACATGGCAAGTATTTGAAGTAGGATCTCACCATGAATTCGAACCACAAGGACCACAAACAAAATCAGGGACCATGATGGGAACTCATATTAGGATCTACATCAGGAATGATTTAGAAAACATAGAGTGAGTACATACCACTAGTACTTAGTAGGCTTGATAGGTTGTAACAACCTAAAACTTTTCCATGCTCAAACCCAGACTTAGCTCAGAAAACTAACTTAAACATCAAAGTCCCAGATGAGTACGATTTATTGTACGAGTAATATAATGAGACCACAAGTCATAGGTTGACTCATGGTATGCTGGCCTTTAAATAGTAACTCTCCAAGACCAAACAAATTAAAGCATGACCCGTGGTTTGAAACACGAGTCATACTGATAAGTCGTGATACTATTCTAGTAAGTGATCAAAAACTTCCAAGGGACCATGACTCATTCTATAAGTCATACAATGACTCATAGGTGGCCTTCTAGGAACTATTCTAAATTTTCCTAGGACTCACGAGTCGAAATCCCGAAATCATGAACTCTGGTTTGGTAGTATGAGTCATACTCATACTATGACTCGTGAAGTCCAATTTCCATTAATTTTAAGATGTTTTAAAAGTGGAAAAATAGTCTTTTCCCCTTTTTTAAGCCCTACACTACATCATTTTTGCTTTCTTAGAGGGAGATTGAATGTTAAACAGATGAACTATTCCCTCATTCTTATAGTTAACACCTAGAAGTCAGAAATTAGATCCTCTCAAGTTTCTCAAAAGAAAAAATAGGATTTGTCATCCAAGTTCTAGATTTCAAGCCTTTAGTCCTAATCCTTGAGATTTTTATTATGGTTTTCATGATTTCTTGAATTAGGGTTTATACAGAATTATGCAAATTTTATGGCTTCTTGTTACAATATGTTCCTTTATGATTATCATTCCTATTTAAGCAATTATGCATGGTTTATATTGTTATAACTTTAGTTTGAAATCTTACAATTAATTTAGCATGATCTTCACAGAATTGAGCATGATGTAGAATAGACTAGCATGAATTAATCTTATGATAATAAATGTTTAGTAAATTATGCATGACTAGTTCCAGTATTTCAGAACCTTAGTCAATCAGATAATTTGAACTAGTTTCATGCTTATTTTCAGACTATCAATTTATCTATTATGAGCAAATAGTATATATTTTTGGGACTACTATTTAACATCGAGCGACTATGGATTCCAGATAACTCAAGTCCCAAAACTACATGACAGCATAGGATATTATAGCCGTTTGAGGCTCAGTTTAGTAGATTCACCTCAACTCAGGTTCTATACTGATGGCAAGGTATAGAGCATTTCTCCCCAATGTTGGTTAGACATTGGACTCCATGTTACTCACATGATTTATGTTGGTTAAGAAAAACTCCCCAGTATCAGTTTTCAGTTGCATTAACTATTTATGATTTCACAGATTTTAGCTCAGTCAAGTTTTAGCTTACTTTACAAATAAGGATCTATGTCGTACAATTTTAAATTATGCATTATAAAATGATCAGTGTGCATAGTTTTTGAGTTGCTTTACTTCAATTTTTGACATGATTTCTATGGCTTGCTCATTGTATTGTACTTCAATTTGAAAGCATAATTTAAATGTTTCTGCATGATTTTATCATATCTCATATACTCAATACATTCGAAGTACTGAACACATATCTTTTTTTGCACTATATCCTATTATGATATAGATTCAGGTACATATTCTCAGACTTACAGTTAAATTCGTATCCCAGTCCATTAGATAGTAGAATTGGTGAGTCCTTATTATTTAGGGACAACTTGTAATTTCAGATCTTTATTTTAGACATTGTCTCACTTTTAAGTTATTTTAGAGTTAGCTAGGGATCTTGTACCATCAACTCATCCTTATTAGTATAGGCTTTAAGACATAGACAATTTAGTAGGTTGTTTGATTTTAGACATTGTTTTAATACACAGTCAATTTTTTTAGTAGATTGCTTGTGTTATTTGATTATGCTTCCACTCCGTATTTCAGTATTATCTATTGGTAATATGCCAATACCAAGGGTTTGATTGGGATCACTTATGGTTCTAAGTACCGCGTCTCATCCAAGGTGTAGACTCGTGTCGTCACATAGGCCAACCAAGCTTAAGCAATTTCTATATTGACTAAATTATTAAACTAATGTTGCACATAGAAAAGTCCCAACAAATCTATAATAACAGTCCATAAAAGGATACTTCAAAGTATAACAAGGCTAAGTGAATGATACAATGCAATGCTATGCAATGAAATACAAAGGCTTATGCCTATTATATACACTTCCTCTATATTGCCATGCTATGAGGAGGAAACTACAAGACATTTGCGAGATCCATGGATGATGCCCAAAAACGAACCAAGACTTACATATATATATATATTGCTTTAACTCGAACCAGGACTAAAATCAATATCAATTACCTAGACTCTATCACAACTCCAAAAAAAAAATAGGGTTGTGATGTCACTTACTCTATTCCCATGGTAGGTAAGCCAATATTCATGTGTATAAAGAACATAAATAAACAAATATGATTGATAAATATTTTAGCAAATTAGCCAATATCAACTTTCAGTACCGCATATATATAACATGGAAAAACTCAATAAATCCCTATGACCTTTGTGACGACCTAATGAATGTGAGTGGTACCCACTCCATTCTCTGGTGGAAGAACCAATAACCCCAAAAGCATTAACTAACACTTAGAGAAAATAAAGGAACTATTCCATTACTAGTTCAATGCCTATCCAGTCTAAACAAAACTAAGAAGTGTGGAACATATTACTAAACTAATAAACATCCCTATAATCTGAAAGTCGGTGTACCAAAACATACTAAGATCATCAAGAAGGGGATGCAACCCCAAAAACTAAAGAAAAATGCATAAGTCCAAACAAAGGACAGTATCATCAAGAAGGATTCCATGGTAGCCCGAATATGCTGCTCACCCTTGAAATCTAAATCATGCGCTAGAGTCACAAGTGAGATCTTGTAGGAGCCACTGAAATATGCGTTGCACTCAACAAAAGTAAGAGCAGGTGTAGTATCAGCACAGAAGAAAACAACACTATACCGTTAGGGTCATTTGGCCAACCCAAGATGAGAATATGAACATTCAACCAAAACATAGTACAACAAGTTAATACATGCTCACCTAACTACGCCTAGCACAACAAGTAATATTTAAGCAGTTTAGGATTACTAGCAACAAGTCAAAGACATTCACAATTAAGTCCAGTCCAGTCAAGTCAAGTTCAACAAATATCACAACATATGGATACATTCCCCCGGTTCACTCATGAAACTATCAAACTCACCTGTACCTCGTACATACATGCTAAAGGTATCATAACCACCCTCTAGTCATGACCTGCAGGGGACAAATTCCGTCCATGTACCTAAATTCTAGACGTAAGTGCCTGCCAAACTTAATCCTCCAATAAACCATGAGAATGTCCCATTACCGAAATATTCCACAATCAACAACAAAGTATGACAAAATCATACAACAAGGTACATCAACCAATACTTGTAACATCCACAATTTTTACATAAAGTTCATTTAAAGAGTGACCACACACGAAAAAATCTGCACTAACAAGCGATACTAAGTAGTAGTTAACATGCACAGATAGCACAAATTGGATTAAACTACAATACCATCACCTACCTCAATCCAAGATTACACAACTCAACTAAGCTTGAGCCTTGCCTTTCCTTTTCGTGTAATTTTTGCTTGATCTCGATCAAGAAATACATACAAACACATAATTAGTGAAATGACTTACCACGTTGGGGGATTATAACTCATTCCCAACCCCATAATTCACCTAAAATTACTAAATTCATGGATAAATTAGTGAATTTACTACATGCAAGGGTAATTTAATGATCATTAACCAAAACCCAGTGATTTTATACTTAAATTACTCCCTTGCACCATAAAATCAACTAATATCAGCCCTTAACCCTCCCCAAACTACGTAAACTAGCAATTCTAAGGCTGGACTATCAATTTACTAGTTAATGGGGATGAATTTATTACCTTAACGAAGCAAAACGATGGACAACTGAAGATTTCGCCCAAAATTGCCTCTCCTTACCCCAAAATGTGCTTTGGAAAAATAAACCATTTTGGGGTTATTAGTATAAAACAACAATTTATGTCTCTATAGCGACACATGTCGCTATAACATCCATTGACCGCATTGATTGGGCGCTATAGCAGGATTTTATCCACTTTTGGGCATGTCGCTATAGAGACATGCACGTCTCTATAGCGATGTCTCTATAGCGACATGGACGAGGCAGAATGTCCCTTTTCCCCCAAAACTCCCCTTTTTCACAACATACCTTAAATCCAATACATCCCAAACAATACCCTTTATGATAAGATAGATTCCAAAAGTTCTACTTACCCAAATTAAATTCTGTGAAATCCTACGGGTTCCTTATCATCTTAGTTAACTAGAAATTGAGTCAAATCCCACCACACTTACCTAATTCATTCCTGAATTTCCTTAGACCACACCTTGCTTAGATTTTATCCGAAACTAGCCTAGCCTAAATTTTATAACTTCAAATACGGGAAGAATTTTAGCATGAAATTTTTAATGAGGGACTTATACGTAATGACAAAAAGGGTCGTTACAACCTTAGTGTCACATGTACACGAGCTTGCTAAAAATAAAAATAAAAATAAAAATAATACTTAATCTAGTACATCATTGTCTAAAATAACTAAAAAGCATAGCCAAGATAACGAATGAAATCGGTTAAACTTTCGGATGTTAGGAGCTCATCATGTCTCAAAATAAGCTAGACCTCAAATGAATTTAAATCATCATAGGTAACTCATACCTAGATATTCATTAGAAAATATGTAGAAAATGTAGGGTGAGTACAAACCAATAGTACTCAGTAGGCTTCATAGGCCGATTGAGCTTAAGTAGTCATTATATAAATAAACAATGTTAAATGAACATGCACGTAGAAAAGTATAAGAAGTTAAATAATAATAATAATCAAGTGAAGGGTAAGCTTACCACAAAGTCCATAGCTAATGGCTCCCACTTCTACTCGGTTATAAGTATCCTTTGAATCATCCTAGTTGGTCTCTGGTTCTTATAATTCAGGTGCTAACAATTCATACACTTAGACACTATAACACCTTGGATTTTTATTTGCACTTAGCACAGAAAAATAGTTTGAAATTTTATAGTTCCAGGTTTTCGTGGATTGGTTCATGAGTTGTGAACCAGGTCCATGAGCTGTGGAACTAATGGAATGTCCTTCAACTTTTTAGTGAACCATGTGTAGGTCCATGACTTATAGAATCAAACCATGAGTTGTGAAGCCACAACCTCTAATCTAATCCAACTCCCAGGTTTTCATGACACTTCAGATGACTTGTGGAATGAGATCACGATCCATACTGTGACATATGGAAAACTTGGATAAAGTTGAATTTTTCTCTTCAGCTATAGGAGTCTCAGTACAACAAATTAAATTCAAACCATGAGTTGTGGAATGACTCATGGAAGTGGGTTCAGAAAAGGCTCAAAAATTCCCCATGAAGTGACTCATAGGTTACTATTCACCGAAATTTGAAAGTGTTTTATCAGGGACAATTCCATCTTTACCTTACTTTCTAAGCCTTAACTACTCCATTTTAGTGTCTTTTAGGGGGGGGGGGGAATATTAGATGACTTGATTTATTATCCTCATAATTTACACATAAATTTCTCCCAAGTTAGAAAGAGAATAGAACAAGTCTCCTTCAAGAAAGACCTAGGGTTCTTAACACATACCTTCAATCTAAGCTCCTAATATGAAATTCTCAGCACTATCAGGTATTTAAGGTTTCAATAAGGGTTTCCCTTCATTCTCATGCTCGATTTTCAGAAATAAATCATAATTTTTATGACCTCAAGTTTAGGGTTGCTATACCAATTATGTAAATCATTATTGATCTCAATCTTTATGAATTATCATGTTGTTAAAGTCTTGTCAAAAATATTTATGCACGATTTATGGAAGTTTCATCTTAGTTTAGTTACTTGAACAAGAACTCAGAAAGATTCATCATGATTTAACCTCACAGTTTTAGCATTCAGCATAAACAAATGATTTAAGTGGAGTACTATACTCTATTTTTAGACAGAGATAATTTAATTACTTATGAGCAAATAGTATATGGATTATTTTGGGAGAATTATTTAACATCGAGATAAGGCGGGTTTAGAAAATTCAAATCTCATATCTATGTGCCACCCTAGGATTTGAGTACACAACTAGCTGGTTAGCTCTGTTAGACTAAATAGCTCAATAGTGGATCCATATTAGATAAACATGTTTGATACCCTGTCAAGGAATAGGAAATACCCTCCAACTGAGATTATATCACCTGATGTACGTCGGTTGTAAGAAACTCTCCACTAACAGGTTTACATTACTTTACAGTTTAAATTTAGTATGATCTTTCAGAATTTGCAGCTTTAAACATGTTTTCAGTTCACAACCTTAGAAACAGATTTACATTTACAAATTTTGACAGTTGACTCTCATATGATCTTTATATACTAGTTTTGAAATATTCTTCCATCTATATCATTTACTCATGATTTATGAACTTCATCAGTCTTCATAAGCATGTTATTATCATATTTTCATTTAGTTTTATCCTTACATATTCAGTACATTCCCACGTAATGATCACTTACTCTTCCATGTGCTACATCTTATCATTGATAGATTCAGGTGTTTATTTCTGATTCATGGCTAGTCAGATTTTAGCATTTCTAGTCAACAGTTGGTGAGTCCTCCTTATTCAGGGACTTAGTATAGTTTGGCTTTATAGTTTCTTTTAGTTCAGACATAATTTCATTTTATTGGAAGGACTTGGGGCTTGTACCAACAACTTACTTTATTCAATTTTTAGATACTTATTAGACATTTGTTTTTCAGTTTGTAACAAACATGTTTAATTTGGATTTAGGTTTTAGTTATGATTTTTAATTCACAGCTTCCGCTTCAGTTTTATTTTATATTGTTATATAAAAATATTCCAGTACCAAGGGTCCGCTTGGAATCACTTATGGTCCTAAGCGCCGATCACACCTAGGATGTCATCTCAGGTTGTGACAAACTTGGTATCAGAGCATTAGGTTCAAGAGTCCTAGGATGTATAGGATGTATGAAAAATTGTGTTTAGTATAGTTCTATTTATAGGTATAAAGCGTACCACACTTATAATGGAGTGGCTACAGGACTTTTTGGAAATATTGCCCTTCTTTAATAGTCTTAGTTGGGTCATAGAGTTTAACTCAATGTAGTTTCTCCTAACTCCAACTTTACACATATTTCAAATTATGCTTCCAAGAATAGCCACCAGTCGTACGATTAAAACTAGGAATAAAGCATGTTTTACCAGCTAGAATAATGAACCTTAGGTGTCACCTGTGCCACTTAGACTAAGGTGTCCCAATGCACTTGTTGTTCATCCACTTTATGCTGATATTACTAATAATGAGTTCTATAACATCATTCAGATGCTTGCTCAGGCGATGGTAACTCAATTTGACTATTAGATAGCATATATGTGTCTAGGCTTTCACGTCTTTTAATTAAGGAGGGTGGAGCAATGATGTTGATTGGAGATATGGACATTGCTAGACTTATGATTCATATACAGTAGGTTAAGGAGGATAAGTTAAGAGAGAGAGATGACTTACTTAATAATAGGGATAGAATATCAAATCACGAGTTCAATTAGTAGAGGAACAGAAATAGGAACCGGTCGTCCTTCCAATAATGGTCATCCAGACCAGCTTCATCTTCAAGAAACACACCAACACCCAGACCTTCGAATGAACAAAAAAAAAAAAAGAGTATGGCTCTTAATCTTAGGGTAGTGTTGCAAGAGGGTACCCATCTTACCCTATTTCCAATACGTGTGATAAGAATTATCTTGGTGAATGTCTTTTTGGCAGAGAGAGTTACTTATCATTCAGGTCATATGCTTAAGGATTACCTCTCTTCTAGGTAGGGAAATGGGGGTAGCAAAACTTAGTCCACTATATCATCAGCTCCAACTATAGTCAAATCCACTTCTATGCCTTGTCTTCTCTAAAGATCAGGAGAGTTCTCCAGATGTTGTTACTGGTAAGTTAAAAGTTTTTGCTCTTGACATTTATGCTTTGTTAGTCCATAAAACTACTTTGTACTTTTTAACTCCTTTTGTTGCTGTAAAGTTTGAAATCAGTCCTGAACAACTCTCAAAACTATTTTCTATTTCCACTCGAGTTGGAGAGTCAATTATTGCTAAAATAATCTATAGGAGTTGCATTGTTTCAGTCCATCATAAAAATACCATAGTTGAACTAGTAGAGTTAGATATGGTAGACTTTGATGTTGTTCTAGGCATGTATTAATTACATTCTTGCTATGACTAAATTGATTGTAGAAATAGAGTTATAAGGTTTCAGTTTCCTAATGAGCCAGTCTTAGAGTAGAAGTGTAGTCTTTTCATGCCTAAGGGTCATTTCATCTTATACCTTAAGGCTAGAAAGATGATCTCCAAGAGGTATATCTACTATCTAGTTCAGGTTAAGTATCCTAACTCTAAGACCCCATCTCTTCAGTCAGTTTCTGTAGTTAATGAGTTTCTATAAGTGTTCCCCGATGATCTTCCCAGAGTCCATCCGACAAGGAGATAGACTTCAGGATAATATTTATCCTGATATGCAACCCATCTCTATTCTTCTATATAGAATGGCTCCAGTCAAATTAAAAGAGCTGAAAGAATAGTTGAAGGGCCTTCTAGATAAGAGATTCATCAGACCTAGTGTTTCTCAGTAAGGTGCCCTAGTCCTTTTCATACAAAAGAAAGATGGTTCCCTCAGAATGTGTATTGACTACCATCAGTTGAACAAGGTCACAATTAAGTATAAGTATCCCATTCCTATAATTGATGAATTGTTCGACCAACTTTAAGGTGCCATTTGTTTTTCAAAAATTGATCTCAGATCTGGGTACCATCTGTTGAAAGTTAGAGAGTCTTAACATTTTTAAGAAAATATTTTGAAGTTGTTATGGTCACTTTGACCTTTTTGCTATGTATTTTGGACTAACAATTGCTCCGGTAATTTTTATGGAACTCATAAACAGAGTGTTCCAATAGTAGCTTGATATGTTTGTTATCTTTTTCATAGATGATATCCTGATCTACTTTTGCTGTGAGGAAAAGCACGTAGATCATCTCAAGATTGTTCTTAAGACCCTCAAGGATAAACAATTGTTTGCTAAATTCAAATTTTGG
The DNA here is from genome assembly GCA_031232105.1 of Capsicum rhomboideum. Classification (NCBI taxonomy): domain Eukaryota; kingdom Viridiplantae; phylum Streptophyta; class Magnoliopsida; order Solanales; family Solanaceae; genus Capsicum; species Capsicum rhomboideum. The sequence continues at coordinate 36,362,613 of CP124719.1, forward strand.
TTGAGATCAGTGTATTTCTTTGATATGTTGTTTCCAGTTAGGATATTCAGGTTAACTCTCAAAAGATTGAGGCAATGAAGAACTGGCCTAGGCCCATTACTCTAATCAAAATTAAGAGCTTTTTGGGTTTATCTGATTACTATAGGAGGTTTATTGGGGGTTTCTTATCTATTGCTACCCCGTTGACTTGGTTGACACAGAAAATGGTCAGGTTATAGTGGGCTGAGGTTTATGGGAAGAACTTTCAGGAGTTGAAGGTTTGATTAATTTTTGCTCTAGTTTTGACTTTACTAGAGGGTATATATGGTTTTATGGTTTATTGTGATTCTTCTAGAGTTAACTTGGTTATTTTTTGATGCAGAATGGTAAGGTCATTAGGTATGCTTCAGACAACTTAAGGTTTATGAGAAGAACTACCCCATTCACGACCTTGAGTTAGCAGCAGTGGTGTTTGCTTTGAAAATTTGGTGTCATTACCTTTATGGTGTGCACGTTGATGTTTACATAGATCACAAGAGCCTACATTATGTCTTCAGTCAGAAAGATTTGAATCTTCATGAAAGATGTCTTGAACTTCTCAAGGATTATGACATGAGTGTGCTATACCATCTGGGTAAGGCAAATATTGTTGTTAATGCTCTTAGTAGGTTGTATATGGGGAGTGTTGTTCATATAATAGAAGGTAAGAAAGAACTTACAAAGAATTTGCATAGACTCACACATTTGGGAGTACATCTCACAAATTTTGATGATGGTGACGTGAGAGTGCATAATGGTTCCAAGTCCTCTTTGGTGATTGAAGTGAATGAGAAGAAAAATAGTGATCACATATTTCTTCAGTTGAAGCATGCAATTTGCAAGAAAAAAGTTAAAGTTTTATCTCAGAGGGAGAATGGAATTCTTTGGTATCAAGGTATGTTGTGTGTTCCAGATGTAGATAGGTTGAGGGAGAAGAAGTTGATAGAGTCTCACAGTTCTAGATACTCTATTTATCCAAGTTCCACCAAGATGTACTATGATTTGTGAAAAGTCTTTTGGTGGAGTGGTATGAATAAGGACATTGCAGATTTTGTAGCAAAGTGTCCCAACTGTCAGAAAGTGAAGGTTGAACATCAAAAGCCTGGTGATAAGGCTCAAGATATAACCATTCCTACGTGGAAATGGGAGATGATTAAAATGGATTTCATAACAGGCCTACCTTATATGTATCAAAAACATGATTTGACTTGGGTGATTGTGGATAAAATGACTAAGTCAGCTCGCTTATTGCCTCAAGGCTACAGATTCAGTAGAAGATTACACCAGATTGTACATTCGAGAGTTAGTCAAATTTTATAGAGCTCCCTTGTCTATCATTTCTGATAGGGGTACTCAGTTCACTATTCACTTTTGGAAGTTTTTTTTAGAAGAGTTTAGGCACTCGTGTAGATCTTGTTAGAGCTTTTCATCCGCAGATCAATGGACAGGCAAAATGCACTGTTTAGACTTTCGAGGATATGATAAGGGCTTGTATGATTGACTTCAAAGGTAATTGGGATGATCATCTACCACTTATTGAATTTTCTTATAACAGTTATCATTCCATTATTTGGATGGCTCCGTTTGATGCACTTTGTTGGTGGTGATATAGGTCTCCTATTTATTTGTTCAAGGTGGGTGAGGCTGCATTGATTGGGCCAGACTAGGTCCATCAGGCCATGGAGAAAGTTACTTTGAGTAGAGAGAGGTTGAAAGCTACTTAGAACCGGCAAAAATCTTATTTTGATGACAGGTAAAAAGACTTAGAATTTGAGGTTGAGGATTGGGTTTTCTTGAAAATCTCACATATTAAGGGGTAATGCGATTTGGTAAGAAGGGGAAGCTTATACCTCCATACATTGATCCCTACCATATTTTGAGCATTATTGTGTAGGTAGATTATGAGTTAGAGCAGCCTATAGAGTTAACAATAGTGCATCCTATGTTCCATGTCTCCATGTTGAAAAAATATGTTGGCGATCCGTCTTTTATTGGTCCTTTGGAGACTATTAGGGTGACATTCTTATTATTCCTTTGGATACTGTTTGGGTGAAAGACAACTTATCTTTTGAGAAGGTACCAGTTTAGATACTAGATTGACAGATTTGCAAATTGAGAACTGTAACACCCTAAAAGTTCCTAAGGCTTTATTTCAGACTTAGCACAGAAGACTAGTTGAATCCAACAGAAAGACCCACAAAACAACTCTAACAATGAGTCATTGTCAGCTCTAATAGATTGTCAGGGCACTCATCCTCAGTGTAGTCCCCAAAAGTACAAAAGATGAAATTTTAACTCAGTGGCCACGATTACTAACGATGAGTCATCGTCACTTAGGATGGCACGTCCTGAGCAGGCCAACAGTCCTGATAGTTGAAAAATCTTGCCCAGTGAGGATGAGTTCTAATGATAGGTCATTGTATGTCACAATGAGTCATTGTGACCACCCATCCTTAACTTTCCCAGAATCAGCCCCCTCACAATGACTTAGATGATGAGTTATTCTAAGTGATGATGAGTCATCCTGAGACTCATCCGTTGCTATTTAGTTAGATATGTTTCCCTAGGGGTATTTTTTTACTTTTCCCATTTAATAGACACATACTACGTCATTTTAAAGCACATTGGGGAGGGATTAATGGGACAAACACTTTTTCTCTCATTATTCCTACTAAAACTTAGAAAACTTACAGAAGAGCGATTCATCTCCTCAAAATAGAGAAAAAGTTATAGTTCCTTTTCGAGCTCAAGTTCTTAGCAAGAACTCACTTTTTAGGTATGTGGGATTTCATCAATGTTATCCTTTTACCCATTGAGTCCCAAACAACTTAGAAATTCTCATTTTTACCATGAATCAAAATTAGGGTTCTCATCCCATTTATAAATTCCCTTTTTATTTCAGTCTCTTACGGTTCTTATTTTTTGTTATTTCTCATGACTTTACACCTAGCATTACTCAGTATTCCATTATTTTACTACTCGATATGATTTATAGTATTTCCACATGATTTAGTTATGTTTTCAGAAAGTTTGGCGTGTTGTGAACGCACGATACTAGTAAGTGTTAATTTTAGCATGAATAAAGTAAGTAGCCTCAGTTTGTAGACTTACAACATAACTTCAGTGAATTGGAATTTCAGAATACTTTCAGACAAAGTATGTTTTGGCTCAGTTTCAATATATTAGTTTATGAGCTATTAGTATAAATTAGTTTAGGGAGTAGTACTTACCACTGAGTTAGACTGGGTTCAGGGAATCCAAGTCCCTAAACTAATTTCTACCATAGCTTATGTAGTTCTCCTAGTTAGGCATCAGTTTATTGATCAGGCCAGCTATTCCCTTATACCCTGGCAAGGTATATTAGGCCCTTTTGATTGGGTGTATACATCGGACTCCATGTTCAACTCACATGTTTTATATTTGTTAACAAGATCTCCCACATAAGTTAGACTTAGTATTAGTACCAGACCCTTAATTTAATTTTATTACTTTTAAACTATGATTTTATAGCTTTACCTTTCGTACAAGTTTGTATGCATTTATAATAGGGTCATTGTACTATAGTTCATCTTTGCATCCAGTGTTGCATTTTAGTTCAGCATATCAGTACTCAACTTATTTTACAGCTGCATGCCTTACATACTCAGTACATTCAAAGTACTGATCGCATACTCTCTTTTGCGTTGTATCGTCTTATGATATAGATTCCAGCATTCAACATCTGCCCCATGAGTAGTACGATCCTATACCCTCTCAGGAGCTTATAGTGGCTAGTCCTCATCATTTGAGGACCAGTTGTCAGTATTGTTTCTTTTTAGTATTTCTTTCCAATTTCAGATATTTAGAGTTAGCTGAGGACTTGTCCCAATAACTCGTTAGTTAGTAGAGGCTTTCAGACAGTCCAACAATAGATGCTTCAGATTTATGGTTTGTGTCTGACACATTTTTATTTCAGTATTTATTCAAACTTATATTGATTTCAGAAAAATCATTCTTATATTCAATTAGACTCTGTACCAGTGATTCAGTTGTTTCAGTATTTTTAATACTATGCCAGGCCATGAGTTAGCTTGGGGTCACTTGTGGCTCTAAGCACCATGTTACATCCCGGGTGTAGGCTTGGGTCATGAAAAACTTGGTATTAGAGCATCAGGTTTAAGATGTCCCAGGGTGTCTGAAATTCACGTTAAGTAGAGTCTCGTTCATAGGTGTGAAGCTGGCCACACTTATGAGGGAAAGGCTACAAAATGTTTTAGGAAAGTCTCACTTCTTTCATGACCATATCGTGTGATAGAGTGTGAAGTCTATTTAATTTCCTTCTAATTCATTCTCTACATATATATAGAAAAATGTCTCCCAGAAGACCTAATGGATAAAGGAACGACAATGGAAATCAGTAAGCCCCACCAACTGTAGCAAATCCCCTGAATAAGAAAGTTACTCATGTCGAGTTCAAGGCTGCTTTCCAAGTGCTTGCTCAGGCCATGACCAACTAGGTCAATCACCAAGCTATTGCACCTGCTAATTCTAATTGGAATGTAGTTGCTATGTGAGTTCGGGACTTCACTCAGACGAATTCTCTAGAGTTCCATAGTTCAAAGGTGGAGGAAAATCCACAGGATTTCATTGATGAGGTTTAGAAGATCACTCGGATCATGGTCATTACTCCAGTTTAGAGTGCACACTTAGCCGCTTATCAGTTGAAAGGAGTGGATCAAACTTTGTTCAAGCAATGGAAATAAGGTAGACATGCAAATGCAAGCCTAGTTGATTGGGATGAATTTGTGGCTGCTTTCCTGGACAAGTTCTTTCCTCGTGAGTTGAGAGAATATAAGGTTGAAGAGTTCATCAATTTGAATCAGGTAACATGACTATGAAGGAATATTCTCTGAAGTTTACCCAGCTCTCTAGGTATGGTCTAAAGATGGTTACAGAGCCTAGGGATGGAATGAGTTAGTTTGTTTTGCACAAACTCACGCACCCCCACATTGGTATCAGAGCTATGAGAAGTCAAATGACATATTTAAAATTATGAGTCAAAATAAAGCTATGAATAAAGATATGAGTAGTCAAAACATTTGTGGGATAACTATAAAAAATGATACAGAGACAAGTTCAAATCAATCTAACTATAAACCATTAACAAAAAATCAAGTGGAATTACTCAAACGGATTATGGAAGTAAAATAGGAATTAAACTTTAGAAGAGATAGATTACAAAATAATATATTTGCAGGAGTACACCATAAATCAATACTAACTCAGAGAAAAACAATATTTGACTTAGAGTTAGAATTATTTCATGTAGATCATAAATATCAACACGACTTAAAATGAATAAAGAAGAATACCCTGTAGAAGAGAAAACATTTATGGGATCAGAAGGAATATTAATAACAATAGTACATTCAAATTTAGGCCGAAGATATAAAAAATTAGGAAATAATTTACATTTAATGCCAGACCCAACTTCAGCAAAATTAGAAGATAACTTAACTGCTATGGTAAGAATAACAAAAGCAAATACAGCAATAGATCAGAAATTAGAAATTGAAAAAATCCGTGACCAAGCAAAGAAAGAAATAGAACAAATAAAAATAAACTCTATAAAAGAAGAACCACCACAACAAAATGTAATACATGAAGACGAACAACCCACAACTTCACGTATCCAAGAATTAGAAAAAGAGTTAGCACTATTAAAACAGATATATGCGAATAAATTAAAAGAAAAAGAAGAAAAGAAAATCAATAAAGAAAAACAACTAGAAAAACAATTGGCAGCAGAAATAGACCAATTTAAGGAAAAAATACAAATTGAAGAAACTACTAATACTTTTTTAAATGAAGAATTTACCAATATCAGTATAGATAATATAAGTGACGACAATATAAATGACGAAATTGAAACAAATGATGACCCTAGTGAAACTTACACAGAAATACTAAACCAAATAAATAACCTAGAAATAAATGAAACTACCATGGAAGAACCAGAAATTAATACCCCGGAAATTAATACAAATACTAAACATGAACCAAGTACTTCTACATCAACACGAGAAAGATTACACCCAAGAACCTCAAGTCCAAATTATTTTTCAGTAGATTATGGATCATATGATAGAGAAGAAACATTATGGAATAGAAGATTAAATACAAAATGGATACCTAATAGAGAAGAAACATTATGGAATAGAAGATTAAATACAAAATGGATACCTAATAGAGTACCAGAACAATCTAGTTTCTTAGACCTAGACTGTGTTACAGACATAACTAAAATACTACAAATATGGTTAGGAAATATTTTGAAACAACTAATAGATAATAAAATATCAATAGCACAAACACCAGGTTATATAGAAAGAACTTTAACAGGAGTAGTAAAATTATGGTTACACAATTTAGCAGAAGACAGTATAGCTACACTAAGGAATGATAAGAAAAATGATGGCACAGCAGCCGCATCAAACATAGATATTTTATACAAATATGAAATAGGAATAAGAAATGAATTTGGAAGTATGACCACAGAATTAGCAGAACAAATTAAAGATAAAAATTTAAATAGACATTTAATGAACAAATTAGCAATATGTAATATGTGTTATATAGACCAATATACTTGCGCATTTAAAGAATATTATTATAAAGGTATATATACTCATGAAGAAGGTATAGAAGTTAGGAAATTATATTTTATAAAATTACCAGAACCATTTAGTACAAAGATAAGTAAAAATTGGGAAGCAACAAGCTTAACAGATACTTTAGGATCTAGAATAAAGTTTTTACAAACTTGGTTTATAGACTTATGTGATAAATATAAAGAATCACAAAAATTAGATAAAGTATTAATAAAAAACATGACATGTTGTACAAATAAAACAGCACCACAATTTGGCTGTAAAATACCAAACAAATACAGATATAAAAAACGACAAAAAATATATAAGACAAATAAGTCAAAATATAAATATAAACAACCACGAAAACGATATTATGTTAAAAATTATAAAAGTAAAAAACCATATAAACCTAAGAAAAAGTTATCCGAATGTACATGCTAAAATTGCGGAAAACTAGGACATTTAGCAAAAAATTGTAAAATACCAAAAGACCCAAAGAAAAAACAAATAAGTGAAATACAAATACAAGAAGATATATATACGGAACTACCCTACATTGATTATGACATAGAAAGTGACGATAGTATTTACCAGTTAGAAGCATACGAAAACTCAGACGAAGATAATGATGAAGAACAGTTTTATGACTGAAAACGATATAAGAATAATTAGACAAGAAAATTACCAAGATGAAGAATCTTCAAGCCAAAAAGTAATATTTGACACAAATATATTTGAACAAATTAAGAAAAAAGAATCACCCCTAAGAATAGAAAAAGTCCTAGAAATACCAATAGTAAGAAATTGGTTTAAAAAACCAAAAGAAGAATATTACATAATAAGCCAATGAGAACATACGATAGATTACAAATATGCTAAAGGAAAGGCAATTATACCTTTGCTAAATAAAAAAGAAATAAATAAAGAAATACAAAGTTTAAAATCAAAATCCCCTATAACACACGTACATCTAGGAGCAACGGAAATACTTATAAAAGCATGTTTTAGAGAAGGAATAGATACCCCAATAGAAATCTATTTAGCAGATGACAGAATAATTCAACCTATAGAAAAAAGTGTAATAGCAGCAGTAAAAGGAAATTTAATTTATCAAAAATTTAAATTTATCATAAGCGCCAACTATTCAGTGGCAATAAAAGATAGAAACATAGACAAATCATTAGTATTATATTGGAAAATGACAGGAATAGAACTAGCACCAGGGAGTAAAATATTTACAGCAAGATGTAAAAATTTATATATTCTAACTACAAAACATACAGTCAAAGCAATCAATAAAATTAATAAAATCAAAATAGAAAACCCATTTGACACTATAGTCACAGCAATAGATAATAATGATTATAGTTATAAAGAATTAGACATGGAAACAGATTTAGATATAGTACAAGAAGGAATAGGAACATCAAAAAGAATCATGGAAAATCCAACAACATCTTCAAGAATGAGTACATCTAGACAAATGGAATATATAGAACCAATGGAAATACAACCATACCAATATTATATAACAGGAATGTTAGATCAAAGAAAATATTTAATCCTAATAAATACAGGAGAACAAGAAAACTATATTACAAGAGAATTAGTATTAGAAGAAGAAATAATAACACACGAACAAACATGTTCCGACTTACCCAAAGAACTAAGACAGACAAAAGAAATAACAAACCAAGAATTAATAATTGGAGGAATACCAATCACAATACAATTTAGAATAGCACAAATTAACACAAATATTATTTTAGGACTCACATGGTTAGAACATGTTAAGCCATATAATATAGAAGATAAACAATTAATTATCCATTACAACAATAAAAAACTTAATCATAAGTAGAACCAAGGTATAATGGAATGACAAAAGTATATATACTAGCTAAGATAATCGTAGAAGGATATAATAGTAGATATTATACACCTATGATAGATACAGGAGCTGAAGCTAATCTATGTAAATATAATTGTTTACCAGAAGATAAATGGGAAAAATTAAAAAATCCAGTCATAATAACAGGATTTAATAATGAAGGAAGTATGATTACATACTTGGCCAAAAATGTTAAATTTCAAATTTGGGATAAAATATTAACAATCAAACTAATGTATAATTACGAATTTACAACCAGAGATATGTTACTAGGAATGCCATTCGTAGACGACTTATATCCACATATATTAACCAAAACACATTGGTGGTTTACTACACAATGTAAACACAAAGTGAGAGCTAAACGAGTACCAAATAAAACTAGAAAACAAACACCCTGGATAAAAGGAAGTGAGAAAATAACACAAAAACTAGAAAATAGCCCTAATCAAGATATGGCTATTGAAATAATAAAATTTTCTATTAATACATTAAAACCAATACAGGATAAACTAGAATTATTATATAGTGAAAACCCCTTACAAGGTTGGGAAAAACATAAAACAACGGTAAAAATTGAACTAATAGATGAAAATAGTATTATAACGCAAAAACCATTGAAATATAACTTTGCCGATTTAAATGAGTTTAAACTTCATATAAATGAATTACTCCAAAACAACTATATACAAGAAAGTAATAGCAAACACACTAGTCCCGCATTTATTGTCAACAAACATAGTGAACAAAAAAGAGGGAAAAGTAGGATGGTTATAGACTACCGAAACCTCAATGCAAAAACAAAAACATATAATTACCCCATACCAAATAAAATACTAAAAGTACGCCAAATACAAGGATATAATTACTTTAGTAAATTTGACTGTAAATCAGGATTTTACCACCTCAAACTAGAAACTGAATCTAAAAAACTAACAGCATTCACAGTACCCCAAGGTTTTTATGAATGGAACGTTTTACCATTTGGCTATAAAAATGCCCCAGGTAGATACCAACATTTAATGGACACATATTTTACACAATTAGAAAATTGCATAGTATACATAGATGACATATTACTATACTCAAGAACAAAAGAAGATCATATACAGTTATTAGAAAAATTTGTAAATATTGTAGAAACAACAGGAATAAGCCTAAGTAAGAAAAAAGCAGAATTAATGAAACATCAAATCGAATTCCTAGGAATACAAATAGATAAAGATGGAATAAAAATGCAAACACATATAGTACATAAAATCCTTAATTCAGAAGAACTCTTAGACACAAAGAAGAAGTTACAATCCTTTTTAGGATTAGTTAATCAAGTACGAGAATATATACCTAAACTAGCAGAACATTTAAAACCATTACGGAAAAAATTAAAAAAGGATATAGAATACCATTTTGATGAACAAGATAAGACACATATCCAACATATTAAAACGATATGCAGACAATTACCAAAATTATACTTTCTAGACGAAAAGAAACAATTCACATACATAGTAGAAACCGATTCAAGTGAACATAGCTACGGAGGAGTATTAAAATATAAATACCATAATGAAACAATAGAATATCATTGTAGATACTATTCAAGATCTTATACGGAACCACAAATAAAATGGAAAATAAATCGTAAAGAATTATATGCATTATATAAATGTTTATTATCTTTTGAACCATATATTGTGTATAACAAATTTATTGTGAGAACAGATAACACACAAGTAAAATGGTGGCTAACAAGAAAAATACAGGACTCTGTGACAACAAAAGAGATACGACGACTCGTATTGAATATACAAAATTTTACATTTACTATTAAAATAATTAGAACTGACAAAAATACTGTTGCAGATTACCTATCAAGACAAAGCTACTCAAACAGAACCAGATAATATCATGGAAGATATGTTAAAGGCCATTACTACACTTTGTCATAAAGTGGACAGTATTGACCTAGAAGTACAAAAGCTAAAGGTTAATGAAGTTACACTGAAACCTACAGCTAGTACAAGTCAGCCGCATGACTCTAAATATGCTGATCTACGTCGATCGGAAGACGGTAAAATTCCAGAACTAAAAGGAGACGATGGGAAACTCCTAAAAACCGATAACAATCCATCTATTTCAAGTGCAGGTACAAGCAGGACAGCTAGCAAAAGGCCAATTAATAATTTAAACAGCCTATTTGACAAACCATTTGTCCAAAAGATACCTACCACCAATATACCATCACCACAAACATCCTCATATGTAAATAGCCTAAACCACGAAAAGAAAATATACAACCACATCTCCAGTACATATATACGAAACCTACACCAAATCCAAACGTATTTAAACCTCAACCAAGATCCACCACAGCCATAGAACCAAATACGGATTACATAACCCAAAAGCTACAAGGATATAATAAACTTATTGCTCAACCAAAGACTAAGGCAAATTTAGTAAAAACATGTTATGATTTCGGACTACTCAGTACAGTATACACAACTATCGGAGCAGAACTAGAAAAAATACCCGCAGTACACAACGCATTTACTACATATAAAAGAATTACGAAAGGAACTTTCTTTTATGTAAGATTCTACGTCGCACCAGCAGAAATACTCTACACTGAGATAAAAACTATCATCCAAGTTATCAAAATTGGACTTACAAAAGAAATGATACTACCCGAAGAAACTGGTCCACAACCAGAAATACCAGAAGAAGAAATACCAAGCTTGTTTGCAAATAAACGACTTATTGGATTAACAACTATTATTCAAGAATTAGCTAATAATTATACTAATGGAAATGCCATATGGAAATATTCGTCAAGAGACCAAGTTATGATATATTCAAATTCCAGAGAACTAAAAACAGCAGATATGGAAGAAGTCCGTCAATGGATACTTTCACTACTAAGACTAGAAAAAGCACCTACAACAAGAGCTTTAAAGAAAGAATTTATTTCTCCAGAATTATTAACCAGATACTGCCAGCTAATTGGTCAAAAATACCCAGATCACAGATGCTCTAAATGCAATGGAGGAGATACTATCAATATACCAGAAGTTATTTTAGATTAAATTCAATCATGGACAACAATTAACAGCCGACAGTCTACAAAGCTAAAGAAGAAAACAAGATGGCCGACAAAAGATAAAGGAAAAGAAGATATGTAATAAAGTAGTAGATTCCCTTTCCTTTTCTTGCTTTTTACTTTTTTATTTTTTAGTGAATAAGTCAAAAAGGGCATAGTAACTTTACTATGCATCTTTTACTTTTCTTTTACTTTTCTGAAAGGGCAAACGTCCCTATCATTAGGAATAGTAGTTGGCTCTTAGGATTAATTAGAAGCCAACGTTTATGTATATATATGTATGTAAACTTCAGAAGAAGGAGTAAGCTTTGAGAAATCCTCTCTCAGTAAACTCTCTTCTCTTTCCCCTCTCATGTGTTGAGATTCTTAGATATAAATAAATAAAATATTTTTAACAGGTAATGATGGATGAATCAGATACCCATACGGAAGTATCACATACCACCAAAAATATAACAACTAAGGTATACACATGTTTAAATATGTATAACTAATTTGTTATATTCCTAATAATCTCTAGCATATTATTAATATTTATCATGTAGTAGTGTAACTATATATTGAACTGTTTAAGTAAGTTTGCTATGATTAGTCAGCCAAGAGTAGGTAAGCCCAGACTAAGCCGTCCTATAGTCGAAACCGAGTAGGCGAGGAATGCCGTTAAAGGGGAGTAGACACCAGTTGAGGCATTGTTAGGGCAACTGATTAAGGCTAAAACTCATAGTAGTGACAGAAAAAATTGTTCAAAATACTTCACTACTAAATGATAAATAGTTAATAATACTAGTAGAGATTAAAGGGAATATGCTTTAGTCAATACATGAATTTTGAAAATATGGAAAACAACCAGTTAAACACACAGACTTATCTACTTGATGATAATGAAGAATATAAGATACTACTCTTATATATTTTACGAAAATTAGATACAGACACTACCAAAATGATTTATGATATATTAAAAACCTATGAAGCTATAGCAGTAATGCAAGATAATTGGATGGAATTTATTAGATCTGATGATATTTACTTAGAAGGTGATATAGATTTTAGTGATTATGATGATTACCTAGACTTTAACTAAAATGATAAATTACGACAGCTTTAATTATTGGTTAGAAACAGTAGAAGAAATAAAATTAAATGAAGAAATCCTTAAGATACACGTAGATACTTATTTTATGAATTATGAACTCAAATACTTAGACTACATAGAACAGACTATAAAAGAGCTAAGACGATTATACCCTGTAAGGCAATTATATTTTATATCAGCCTTTATGACATGTCATTTAGAATAAAATGAACCAAGAACAATTTGAAAATTGGAGACAAGTAGTAGATGAGCTAAGAGAAACAGAAACTCTATTACAATTTAATTTAGATAATTAAATAAGAACAAAGGAAATGACAGACTTACAAAAAATGTTAGAAAATATAACACATATGTTAGTATTAATTCCACTACGCAATAGATACTATGAAGCAGCATTTAGATAAAAATGAATCTAAATACAAGCATAATTAATTATGAAAGCCTTCATTATTGGATACAAACCATGGAAAATATAATATTATTAAAAAAAATTATTAAAAACTAATACAGAAACATATCAAAAAACCCAAGATATACAATACTTAGACTATATAGCAAATAATGCAACAGAAATTATGAGATTAATTCCACTAAAAGAACAATATTATAGAGAAACCAATGTTCTTTTGCATAATATTGTTCTTTTAGCGGAATTAATCTCATAATTTCCGTTGCATTATTTGCTATATAGTCTAAGTATTGTATATCTTGGGTTCTTTGATATGTTTCTGTATTAGTTTTTAATAATTTTTTTTAATAATATTATATTTTCCATGGTTTGTATCCAATAATGAAGGCTTTCATAATTAATTATGCTTGTATTTAGATTCATTTTTATCTAAATGCTGCTTCATAGTATCTATTGCGTAGTGGAATTAATACTAACATATGTGTTATATTTTCTAACATTTTTTGTAAGTCTGTCATTTCCTTTGTTCTTATGTAATTATCTAAATTAAATTGTAATAGAGTTTCTGTTTCTCTTAGCTCATCTACTACTTGTCTCCAATTTTCAAATTGTTCTTGGTTCATTTTATTCTAAATGACATGTCATAAAGGCTGATATAAAATATAATTGCCTTACAGGGTATAATCGTCTTAGCTCTTTTATAGTCTGTTCTATGTAGTCTAAGTATTTGAGTTCATAATTCATAAAATAAGTATCTACGTGTATCTTAAGGATTTCTTCATTTAATTTTATTTCTTCTACTGTTTCTAACCAATAATTAAAGCTATCGTAATTTATCATTTTAGTTAAAGTCTAGGTAATCATCATAATCACTAAAATCTATATCACCTTCTAAGTAAATATCATCAGATCTAATAAATTCCATCCAATTATCTTGCATTACTGCTATAGCTTCATAGGTTTTTAATATATCATAAATCATTTTGGTAGTGTCTGTATCTAATTTTCGTAAAATATATAAGAGTAGTATCTTATATTCTTCATTATCATCTAGTAGATAAGTCTGTGTGTTTAACTGGTTGTTTTCCATATTTTCAAAATTCATGTATTGACTAAAGCATATTCCCTTTAATCTCTACTAGTATTATTAACTATTTATCATTTAGTAGTGAAGTATTTTGAACAATTTTTTCTGTCACTACTATGAGTTTTAGCCTTAATCAGTTACCCTAACAATGCCTCAACTGGTGTCTACTCCCCTTTAACGGCATTCCTCGCCTACTCGGTTTCGACTATAGGACGGCTTAGTCTGGGCTTACCTACTCTTGGCTGACTAATCATAGCAAACTTACTTAAACAGTTCAATATATAGTTACACTACTACATGATAAATATTAATAATATGCTAGAGATTATTAGGAATATAACAAATTAGTTATACATATTTAAACATGTGTATACCTTAGTTGTTATATTTTTGGTGGTATGTGATACTTCCGTATGGGTATCTGATTCATCCATCATTACCTGTTAAAAATATTTATTTATTTATATCTAAGAATCTCAACATATGAGAGGGGAAAGAGAAGAGAGTTTGCTGAGAGAGGATTTCTCAAAGCTTACTCCTTCTTCTGAAGTTTACACACATATATATACATAAACGTTGGCTTCTAATTAATCCTAAGAGCCAACTACTATTCCTAATGATAGGGACGTTTGCCCTTTCAGAAAAGTAAAAGAAAAGTAAAAGATGCATAGTAAAGTTACTATGCCCTTTTTGACTTATTCACTAAAAAACAAAAAAGTAAAAAGCAAGAAAAGGAAAGGGAATCTACTACTTTATTACATATCTTCTTTTCCTTTATCTTTTGTCGGCCATCTTGTTTTCTTCTTTAGCTTTGTAGACTGTCGGCTGTTAATTGTTGTCCATGATTGAATTTAATCTAAAATAACTTCTGGTATATTGATAGTATCTCCTCCATTGCATTTAGAGCATCTGTGATCTGGGTATTTTTGACCAATTAGCTGGCAGTATCTGGTTAATAATTCTGGAGAAATAAATTCTTTCTTTAAAGCTCTTGTTGTAGGTGCTTTTTCTAGTCTTAGTAGTGAAAGTATCCATTGACGGACTTCTTCCATATCTGCTGTTTTTAGTTCTCTGGAATTTGAATATATCATAACTTGGTCTCTTGACGAATATTTCCATATGGCATTTCCATTAGTATAATTATTAGCTAATTCTTGAATAATAGTTGTTAATCCAATAAGTCGTTTATTTGCAAACAAGCTTGGTATTTCTTCTTCTGGTATTTCTGGTTGTGGACCAGTTTCTTCGGGTAGTATCATTTCTTTTGTAAGTCCAATTTTGATAACTTGGATGATAGTTTTTATCTCAGTGTAGAGTATTTCTGCTGGTGCGACGTAGAATCTTACATAAAAGAAAGTTCCTTTCGTAATTCTTTTATATGTAGTAAATGCGTTGTGTACTGCGGGTATTTTTTCTAGTTCTGCTCCGATAGTTGTGTATACTGTACTGAGTAGTCCGAAATCATAACATGTTTTTACTAAATTTGCCTTAGTCTTTGGTTGAGCAATAAGTTTATTATATCCTTGTAGCTTTTGGGTTATGTAATCCGTATTTGGTTCTATGGCTGTGGTGGATCTTGGTTGAGGTTTAAATACGTTTGGATTTGGTGTAGGTTTCGTATATATGTACTGGAGATGTGGTTGTATATTTTCTTTTCGTGGTTTAGGCTATTTGCATATGAGGATGTTTGTGGTGATGGTATATTGGTGGTAGGTATCTTTTGGACAAATCGTTTGTCAAATAGGCTGTTTATATTATTAATTGGCCTTTTGCTAGCTGTCCTGCTTGTACCTGCACTTGAAATAGATGGATTGTTATCGGTTTTTAGGAGTTTCCTATCGTCTCCTTTTAGCTCTGGAATTTTACCGTCTTCCGATCGACGTAGATCAGCATATTTAGAGTCATGCAGCTGACTTGTACTAGCTGTAGGTTTCAGTGTAACTTCATTAACCTTTAGCTTTTGTACTTCTAGGTCAATACTGTCCACTTTATGACAAAGTGTAGTAATGGCCTTTAACATATCTTCCATGATATTATCTGGTTCTGTTTGAGTAGCTTTGTCTTGATAGGTAATCTGCAACAGTATTTTTGTCAGTTCTAATTATTTCAATAGTAAATGTAAAATTTTGTATATTCAATACGAGTCGTCGTATCTCTTTTGTTGTCACAGAGTCCTGTATTTTTCTTGTTAGCCACCATTTTACTTGTGTGTTATCTGTTCTCACAATAAATTTGTTATACACAATATATGGTTCAAAAGATAATAAACATTTATATAATGCATATAATTCTTTACGATTTATTTTCCATTTTATTTGTGGTTCCGTATAAGATCCTGAATAGTATCTACAATGATATTCTATTGTTTCATTATGGTATTTATATTTTAATACTCCTCCGTAGCTATGTTCACTTGAATCGGTTTCTACTATGTATGTGAATTGTTTCTTTTCGTCTAGAAAGTATAATTTTGGTAATTGTCTGCATATCGTTTTAATATGTTGGATATGTGTCTTATCTTGTTCATCAAAATGGTATTCTATATCCTTTTTTAATTTTTTCTATAATGGTTTTAAATGTTCTGCTAGTTTAGGTATATATTCTCGTACTTGATTAACTAATCCTAAAAAGGATTGTAACTTCTTCTTTGTGTCTAAGAGTTCTTCTAAATTAAGGATTTTATGTACTATATGTGTTTGCATTTTTATTCCATCTTTATCTATTTGTATTCCTAGGAATTCGATTTGATGTTTCATTAATTCTGCTTTTTTCTTACTTAGGCTTATTCCTGCTGTTTCTACAATATTTACAAATTTTTCTAATAACTGTATATGATTTTCTTTTGTTCTTGAGTATAGTAATATGTCATCTATGTATACTATGCAATTTTCTAATTGTGTAAAATATGTGTCCATTAAATGTTGGTATCTACCTGGGGCATTTTTATAGCCAAATGGTAAAACGTTCCATTCATAAAAACCTTGGGGTACTGTGAATGCTGTTAGTTTTTTAGATTCAGTTTCTAGTTTGAGGTGGTAAAATCCTGATTTACAGTCAAATTTACTAAAGTAATTATATCCTTGTATTTGGCGTACTTTTAGTATTTTATTTGGTATGGGGTAATTATATGTTTTTGTTTTTGCATTGAGGTTTCGGTAGTCTATAACCATCCTACTTTTCCCTCTTTTTTGTTCACTATGTTTGTTGACAATAAATGCGGGACTAGTGTGTTTGCTATTACTTTCTTGTATATAGTTGTTTTGGAGTAATTCATTTATATGAAGTTTAAACTCATTTAAATCGGCAAAGTTATATTTCAATGGTTTTTGCGTTATAATACTATTTTCATCTATTAGTTCAATTTTTACCGTTGTTTTATGTTTTTCCCAACCTTGTAAGGGGTTTTCACTATATAATAATTCTAGTTTATCCTGTATTGGTTTTAATGTATTAATAGAAAATTTTATTATTTCAATAGCCATATCTTGATTAGGGCTATTTTCTAGTTTTTGTGTTATTTTCTCACTTCCTTTTATCCAGGGTGTTTGTTTTCTAGTTTTATTTGGTACTCGTTTAGCTCTCACTTTGTGTTTACATTGTGTAGTAAACCACCAATGTGTTTTGGTTAATATATGTGGATATAAGTCGTCTAAGAATGGCATTCCTAGTAACATATCTCTGGTTGTAAATTCGTAATTATACATTAGTTTGATTGTTAATATTTTATCCCAAATTTGAAATTTAACATTTTTGGCCAAGTATGTAATCATACTTCCTTCATTATTAAATCCTGTTATTATGACTGGATTTTTTAATTTTTCCCATTTATCTTCTGGTAAACAATTATATTTACATAGATTAGCTTCAGCTCCTGTATCTATCATAGGTGTATAATATCTACTATTATATCCTTCTACGATTATCTTAGATAGTATATATACTTTTGTCATTCTATTATACCTTGGTTCTACTTATGATTAATTTTTTATTGTTGTAATGGATAATTAATTGTTTATCTTCTATATTATATGGCTTAACTTGTTCTAACCATGTGAGTCCTAAAATAATATTTGTGTTAATTTGTGCTATTCTAAATTGTATTGTGATTGGTATTCCTCCAATTATTAATTCTTGGTTTGTTATTTCTTTTGTCTGTCTTAGTTCTTTGGGTAAGTCGGAACATGTTTGTTCGTGTGTTATTATTTCTTCTTCTAATACTAATTCTCTTGTAATATAGTTTTCTTGTTCTCCTGTATTTATTAGGATTAAATATTTTCTTTGATCTAACATTCCTATTATATAATATTGGTATGGTTGTATTTCCATTGGTTCTATATATGCCATTCGTCTAGATGTACTCATTCTTGAAGATGTTGTTGGATTTTCCATGATTCTTTTTGATGTTCCTATTCTTTCTTGTACTATATCTAAATCTGTTTCCATGTCTAATTCTTTATAACTATAATCATTATTATCTATTGTTGTGACTATATTGTCAAATGGGTTTTCTATTTTGATTTTATTAATTTTATTGATTGCTTTGACTGTATGTTTTGTAGTTAGAATATATAAATTTTTATATCTTGCTGTAAATATTTTACTCCCTGATGCTAGTTCTATTCCTGTCATTTTCCAATATAATACTAATGATTTGTCTATGTTTCTATCTTTTATTGTCACTGAATAGTTGGCGCTTATGATAAATTTAAATTTTTTGATAAATTAAATTTCCTTTTACTGTTGCTATTACACTTTTTTCTATAGGTTGAATTATTCTGTCATCTGCTAAATAGATTTCTATTGGGGTATCTATTCCTTCTCTAAAACATGCTTTTATAAGTATTTCCGTTGCTCCTAGATGTACGTGTGTTATAGGGGATTTTGATTTTAAACTTTGTATTTCTTTATTTATTTCTTTTTTATTTAGCAAAGGTATAATTGCCTTTCCTTTAGCATATTTGCAATCTATCGTATGTTCTCGTTGGCTTATTATGTAATATTCTTCTTTTGGTTTTTTAAACCAATTTCTTACTATTGGTATTTCTAGGACTTTTTCTATTCTTAGGGGTGATTCTTTTTTCTTAATTTGTTCAAATATATTTGTGTCAAATATTACTTTTTGGCTTGAAGATTCTTCATCTTGATAATTTTCTTGTCTAATTATTCTTATATCGTTTTTAGTCATAAAACTGTTCTTCATCATTATCTTCGTCTGAGTTTTCGTATGCTTCTAACTGGTAAATACTATCGTCACTTTCTATGTCATAATCAATGTAGGGTAGTTCCGTATATATATCTTCTTGTATTTGTATTTCACTTATTTGTTTTTTCTTTGGGTCTTTTGGTATTTTACAATTTTTTGCTAAATGTCCTAGTTTTCCGCAATTGTAGCATGTACATTCGGATAACTTTTTCTTAGGTTTATATGGTTTTTTACTTTTATAATTTTTAACATAATATCGTTTCCGTGGTTGTTTATATTTATATTTTGACTTATTTGTCTTATATATTTTCTGTCGTTTTTTATATCTGTATTTGTTTGGTATTTTACAGCCAAATTGTGGTGCTGTTTTATTTGTACAACATGTCATGTTTTTTATTAATACTTTATCTAATTTTTGTGATTCTTTATATTTATCACATAAGTCTATAAACCATGTTTGTAAAAACTTTATTCTAGATCCTAAAGTATCTGTTAAGCTTGCTGCTTCCCAATTTTTACTTATCTTTGTACTAAATGGTTCTGGTAATTTTATAAAATATAATTTCCTAACTTCTATACCTTCTTCATGAGTATATATACCTTTATAATAATATTCTTTAAATGCGCAAGTATATTGGTCTATATAACACATATTACATATTGCTAATTTGTTCATTAAATGTCTATTTAAATTTTTATCTTTAATTTGTTCTGCTAATTCTGTGGTCATACTTCCAAATTCATTTCTTATTCCTATTTCATATTTGTATAAAATATCTATGTTTAATGCGGCTGTTGTGCCATCATTTTTCTTATCATTCCTTAGTGTAGCTATACTGTCTTCTACTAAATTGTGCAACCATAATTTTACTACTCCTGTTAAAGTTCTTTCTATAAAACCTGGTGTTTGTGCTATTGATATTTTATTATCTATTAGTTGTTTCGAAATATTTCCTAACCATATTTGTAGTATTTTAGTTATGTCTGTAACACAGTCTAGGTCTAAGAAACTAGATTGTTCTGGTACTTTATTAGGTATCCATTTTGTATTTAATCTTCAATTCCATAATAAAATATCATAATCATCATAATCATTAAATTGTAATAAGTCAAAATATATTATGTTTCTCTATATTATTTTTTATGAATGGAACGTTTTACCATTTGGCTATAAAAATGCCCCAGGTAGATACCAACATTTTATGGACACATATTTTACACAATTAGAAAATTGCATAGTATACATAGATGACATATTACTATAAGAGTTCATCAATTTGAATCAGGTAACATGACTATGAAGGAATATTCTCTGAAGTTTACCTAGCTCTCTAGGTATGGTCTAAAGATGGTTACAGAGCCTAGGGATGGAATGAGTTAGTTTGTTTTAGGTTTTTCCTAGTTAGAGGTCAAGGAGTCAAAGACCTCTATGCTTGTTGGGGATATGTATATCTCCAAGCTTATAACTCATGCCCAACTGATTGAGGAGGAGAAGATAAAGAAGAAGGAAAGAGAGAATAAGAGAGGTAGAATGGGTAACTTTGACTACTCTCAGCAGAGGTATAGTGGTGGTAACCATTCTCAGTTTCAGTAGAGGTCTTTAGCTCCAGTACATTCTTCAGCATGTGCACCATCTCCTAGGCCTTATCTTGATCAGAGAAATAGAGCATTAGTCTCTAAGTCTCAGGATAGTGTTACAGGCCGCCACACTTTTCTAGCATGTCCTAAGAGTAGTAAGAACCATCCAGGCAAGGGCCATCTCGATAAAAAGGGTTGTTTTGGATGTGGTCAGATAGGCCACAACTTGAGATAGTGCTCTTCTGTCGGGCATGGAAATAGGGGTAACAAGGCTCAATCTAAGACTTTAGTAGACCCTTTAGTTTGTCCAACTCATCAGGGTGCTTCTTCAGATGTAGGTGGAGAGCAATGCCAAAATAGGTTCTTTGCTCAGTAGAATCGATAGGATCAGTAGGGTTCCCCTAATATAGTTTGTACTTTGCGAGTCTTCCATATTAATGTATATACATTGCTAGATCCTGGAGCCAAACTTTTATTCATGACTCCTTATATTACAGTACATTTTAGTGTTAGTTTAGAAACCCTTTCAAAACCATTCTCAGCCTCTACTCCTATTGGTGACTCAGTTATAGCTAAACGGGTATACAAAAATTGCCCAGTCACAGTTTCACAGAAAATCACCACAGTTGATCTAGTAGAGTTAAATATGACTAATTTTGACATCATCCTTGGCATAGATTGGTTATATTCTTGTTATGCCTCGGTTAACCGTAGAAACAAATTTGTTACGTTTCAGTTTCCAAATGAACCAGTCTTAGAATAGAAGGGTATTACATCAGCACCTATAGGTCGATTTGTTTCTTAACTTAAGGCTAGGGAAATATTCTCTAAGGGTTGCACCTACCACCTAGTTCATGTTACAGATTCCAAGTACAAAATCCCAACTCTCTAGTTAGTTCCCATTATGAATGAATTTCCAGAAGTGTTTCCCGAAGATCTGCATGGAGTCCCTCCCGAGCGAAAGGTAGACTTTGGAATAGACCTTCTCCCAAATACCCATCCTATCTTAATTCCTCCTTACAGAATGGCTACAACTGAGCTTAATGAATTGAAAGAACAGTTATAGGAATTCTTAGCCAAAGGTTTCATCAGACCCAACATCCCTCCATGGGGTGCCCCTCTAGTTCTTTCGTGCGTAAGAAAGACAGTTCCCTCAGAACATGCATTAATTATCGTCAGTTGAAAAAAGTCACAGTCAAGAATAAGTATCCCATTCTTAAAATTAATGACTTGTTTGACCAGCTTCAGGGTGCCATTTGCTTTTCAAAGATAGACCTCAGATCCGGCTATCATCAACTCAGAGCTAGAGAATGTGACATTCTAAAGACAACCTTCAAAACTCGGTATGGTCACTATGAATTTATTGTTATGTCTTTTGGACTAACAAATGATATTGTAGCTTTTATGGACTTGATGAACATAGTGTTAAAGTAGTACTTGGACATGTTCATCACTGTCTTTATAGATGACACCGTTATTTATTCTTAGAGTGAGGATGAACATACAGACCATTAGAGGATTGTATTGCAGACACTCAAAGATTGCCAGTTATTTGCTAAGTTCAGCAAGTGTGAATTTTGATTAAAATCAGTAGCATTCATTGGTCATATCATTTCTGGTGAGGGAATTCAGGTTGATCCTCAAAAGATCAAAGAAGTTAGGAACTGGACTTGATCCATCTCTCCATCAAACATTAGGAGTTTCTTGGATTTAGCCAGTTACTACAGATGGTTCATTGAAGGATTTTCATATATTGCTTCTCCTATGTCTAGATTGAATTAGAAAAATGTCAAATTTCAGTGGTTCGATGCTTGCAAGAAGAGTTTTCAAGAGTTGGAGACATGACTCACTTCTGCTCCAGTTTTGACTCTACTAGAGGGTTTAGATGGGTTTGTTGTTTACTGTGATGCCTCCAAAGTTGGCCTTGGATATGTGTTGATGCAGCATGGTAAGGTCGTAGCTTATTTCTCTAGACAAATCAAACCTCATGATAAGAATTACCCAACTCATGATCTTGAGCTAGCCACAGTTGTTTTTGCCTTAAAGATTTAGAGGCACTATCTTTTTGGAGTTCATGTAGATGTGTTTAACAATCAGGAATCTCAACTGGGACCTCTTTATAAGAGAGACTATCTTTCACGCCCACACTCTTTAAAGGCACAACTAAGTTGGATCATCAACGCATTTCTTCAATAGGGATACATAGAAGACTAGATACACCAATGCTAAATCTGCAGTCAAATCTAACTCATAGGCCACATTGCCAATGCGCCTCAAAATCCTATAAGGACTAACGTATCGGGAATTATTTTTCCCTTTCTTTCCAAACCTCATCAACCTTTTCATGGGTGAAATTTTCAAGTAAACCCAACCATCACCTGTAAACTCAAGCTTCTTCTTCTCACATCTGCATAGGATTTTTGAGGACTTTCAGTTGTTTTTAGCCTCTCTCTAATCAGCTTAATTTTATCCATAGCCTCATGAACTCAATCAGGCCCTATCAAAGTAGCTTCACTAACCCCAAACCAACCAATAGGTGATCTACACCTGCTACCATAAAGTAGTTTAAACAAAACCATCTGAATGCTGGAGTGATAACTGTTATTATAGGCAAACTCAATGAGAGGCAAATAATCATCCCAGCTACCTTTAAAGTTAATCATGCAAGCTCTCAGCATATCCTCTAAGGTCTGAATGGTCCTCTCCACTTGAACATCTTTCTGCGGGTGAAAAACTGTATTGAGATGAACCTGGGTACCTAGACCCTTCTGAAAGGACTTCCAAAATTGTGAAGTAAATTGAGTACCCAAATCCAAAATGATAGTCAAAGGAACTACATCTAACTTGAACAACTCTCTAAGGTATATATTAGCATAACCCTCAGCTGAATCTGTGGTGTTAACTGGTAAGAAATATGTCGACTTAGTCATCTGGTCCAAATAACCCATATCAAATCATGTTGTCGAGGTGTATGAGGTAACCCTATAATGAAGTCCATATTCACCTATACCCACTTCCAAGTAGGAATATGGACATTCTGAGTCATACCACCTAGTCTCTGGTGTTCGACCTTAACCTACTGGCAATTTGGACACTTTACCACAAATTCTACGATATCCTTTTTCATGCCATTCCACCAATAGAATTCTCGTAGTTCACAATACATCCTGGTGCCTCCTTGGTGAATAGAATACCGATAACTTTCATCTTCTATCAACATCCTTTATCTCAATTCATTTGCACCTGGAACATATAATCAGCCTTGACAACGAAGAACACCATCTCCCTCTTGGGAGAAAATTTTAACTTTTTAACTTTGGACAGCTTTATTTAACTTAAGTAGAATAGGATAACTATCCTGCTTCACCTTTACCTCTACCAGATTCTGAACCATGACACTACATTTGGCTGAGTCAACCAACCAAACTCCCAATCTAGCAAGTCTATGAACATCATGAACCAATTTCTTATTTTTATCCTCTACATGAATAACACTGCCTATAAAAAATCTGCTAAGAGAATTAGCCACTACATTGGCTTTACCAAAATGGTACAAGACACTCATATCATAATCTTACAATAACTCTAGACATCTCCTCTCACAAAGATTTAAATATTTCTAACTAAACACAATCTGAAGGCTCTTTTAATCAGTAGGTTCATTAGTTGATGAACAAAGAAGTCACTTCAGTGAAAGTTCTTTGGAGGAATCAGCTAGTTAGAGGATCTACTTGGGAAGCAAAAGCAGATATGATGACCAATTACCCTCATCTTTTCCCTTCTAATTCAGCTCCAACTTAAGGTAACGATTTTCTCCTTCCTTGGTATTCTATTCAGTTTCATATCCCTCAGTTTCTCTTATGTCTTAGTTTACATGATGTTTTATGAATTCAGTTCAGCTTATGTTTTAGTAAGAAATCAATATTATATCGGTATTCATCTTTAGAACTCAGTGTTGAGATTGCAACTCTTTCCCTATATTCTCAGCCTAGTTAGCCTTTATTCGAGGAAAATTTTTTTCAAGAGGGAGATATTGTAATACCCCAAAAGTTCCTCAGTCTTCATTTAAGACATAACATAAAAGACTAGTTGAAACCAGTAGAAAAACCCACAGGATGACTCTGACAATGAGTTATTATCAGGTCTAACGGGTCGTCAGGGCACTGGTCCTTAGTGTAGTCCCCAAAATTACAGAAGATGAAAATTTCAACTTAGTAGCCACGACTGGTCATTGTCATCTAAGATGACGTATCCTGTCAACCGTCTTGAGCGTTAGGCCTAAGTACTGATAGTTGAAAAATCTTTCCCAGTGATGACAAACTCTATCGATGGGTCATTGTGTGTCATGGAGAGTCATTGTGATCAACCATTGTTAGGTTTCCTAGAACCAATACCCTCACAACAACTCAAATGATGAGTCATGGTAAGTGATAAAGAGTCATTTTGAGGCTCGTTCGTCGCGATTTAGCAGTTTTTAAATACTTTTCCTAGGGGTATTTTTTAAATTTTCCTATTTCCTTGACCTATGCTACATTATTTTAAATCATATTGGGGAGGTATTAAAGGGAATTAGATGATTTTTCTCTTATTATTCCTCCCAACACTTAGAAAACTTTTAGAAGAGTAATTCATCTCCTCAAAACAGTGAAAAAGTTAGGGTTCCTTCTCAAGCTCAAAATCTTTCAATTTAGCAAGAATTCACTCTCAAGTTATGTGGGATTTCATCAATGGGTATCCTTTCACCCATTGAGTCCCAAAGAACTTAGAAATTCTTAGCTTTACCATGAATCAAAATTAGGATTCTCTGTCAGTTTACTATTTCCCTTTTTATTTCAGTCTCTTATGGTTCTTATATTTTGATTACATGTTTCTCATGAATTTAGACCTAGCATGACTCAGTATTCATTTATTTTACTAGTCGATATGATTTATAGTATTTCCAGATGATTTAGTTATGTTTCCAGAAAGTTTAACGTGTTATGAACACACCATACCAGTAATTGTTAATTTTAGTGTGAATAAAGTAATTAGCCTCAGTTTAAAGACTTACAACATAACTTCAGTTAATTAGAGTTTTAGAATACTTCCAGACAAAGTATTTTTTGACTCAGTTTCAGTATTTCAGTTTATGAGCTATCAATATAAATTAGTTTGGGGAGTAGTACTTAGCACCGAGTTGGACTGAGTTCAGCGCACTCAAGTTCAGCGCACCGTAGGTTATTTAGCCCTCCTAATTGGGCCTCAGTTTAGTGATCACGCCAACCATGCCTTTATACCCTGGCAAGATATATTGGGCTCTATCGATGGGGTGTATACATCGGACTCCACGTTTAGCTTATCTAGTTTATGTTGGTTAACAGGCTCTCCCATATAATTCAGACTTAGTATTGGTACCTGACCCTCAGTTCAACTTTATTTACTTTTAAAATATGATTTTACAGATTTACCTTGTGTACCCGTTTTTATGCATTTATAATAGGGTCATTATACAACAGTTCAACTTTGTATCTAGTATTGCATTTCAGCTCAGCATATCAGTATTCCATAGCATGCTTCAGCTTATTTTACAATTGCATATCTCACATACTCAGTACATTCTAAGTAGTGATCACATACTCTCTTTTGTGCTATAACATTTTATGATATAAGTTTCGGCGTTCAGCACCAGCCCCGTGAGTAGTGCGATCTGATACCCTTTCAGTAGCAGATAGTGGTGAGTCCTTATTATCTGAGGAATAGTTTTCAATATTTTTTCTTTTTAGTATTTCTTTCCACTTTCAGACATTTAGAGTTAGCAGGAGTAGAGGCTTTCAAACAGACCAATAGTAAGTGTTTCAGTTTTATGGTTTATGTCAGACACATTTTATATTTTAGTGGTTATTCAGACTTATATCGATTTCATACAAAGCATTCTTATATTTAGTTAGCTTCAACATTAGTGATTTAGTTGTATCATTATTTTTAGTATTATGGTCATGGATTAATTTGGGGTCACTTGTAGCTCTAAGCACCATGTTACGTGTTGTGTCCAGACGCACATGCAAGTGTACGTGGTCATGCAAGTAATAAAGTAGCTCTTTCCAACCGAATATTGACCCCACGGGGACTTGGTATTTAGCATAAAATCCACTTCTAGCAATACTATAAAATTAAACAAGTGTGATTCATAACAAAGAAAGTTTGAGTTTTGTTATTCTAAAAGTAATAATGACAATAGATCACAATTAAACGTGTTGTAAATAATATTTAGGAGGATTCTAGGGTCAAGGCATCTTGACCAATCATGCAAGGCTATACAATCTCGTTGGTTAAGTTATTTATCTTGGTTGTTGATTCACGGGGTTAATATCATGATTATGGTCTTTCGAGACTCTAATCGTCTATTTAAACTAGCCTCACAACTACATCATTGAGCAGGAATGTGGGAATTAATTTAAACATATTTATATTTCTTCCCTTATTTGAACCAAATTAGGTATATTCCTATCCTCACCGCGAATCTAATCTCTATTTCTTATAGACGAGAACCCATTTCTTACATTCTTTGTTCTAATATAATACTACTCCTTCCGGTCTCATAAGAGATATATAGATTTATTATAAAGGTCGCAAATCTTTAAAATAGTAAGTGCAAGAATGCAAGAATAACCAAATACGATAAATAACATTAACTAACTTGAATATATGCTAAACAATCATGTTTACATCCTCAACCCTAGAACTAGGGTTCTTAGCCACTCATGCTAATGATAAAAACACAATAGTTTGACGTTTACATCAAGAGAAAAAACTAAGAAATTAAAAAGAAGAAAGAACCTAATGTTGAACTCTCCTCTACGTTTTTAGCCTCTAAAATTAATGAACCACCCTTACAAAAACATGGGGAAGGACTATATATAGTAGTGGGAAAAGTACCCCAAAACCATTAGGTTTTGGACTTGATTTAATGAATATTAGGATCTGGGATGCACATAGGCACCATGAGCCTCCCATAGTTGTTTGACTTGTGGGGTATTGATTTCATGGGCCCATTCATGAGCTCATATGGTATGAAGTACATCTTATTTTTTGTTGATTACGTTTCAAAATGGGTGGAGGTAGTTGTGCTTCTAAACAATAAAGGGAAGAGTGACAATATTTTTGTGGAAGAACATATTTTCCAGATTTGGCAAGCCAAGAGTCATCACCTATGATGGTGGTTTGCATTTTTGCAATCGTCTGTTCAAAGACTTTCTTAAGAAATATGGTGTAAAGAACAATAGGGTAACACTCTACCATCCACAATCAAGTGGGAAAATTGAGGTCTCCAATCGAGAGATCAAGTCCATTCTTGCGAAGACTATGAATGCCAATAGAATGGATTGGACCAGAAAGTTGGATGATACATTTTAGGCCTACCAAAAAACATTTAAGACTCCTATTGGTGCTTCCCTATATCAACTTATTTTTTGAAAAGCATACCGTTTTCCTGTTAAATTTGAGCATAAGGCATTATGGGAACTAAAGAGGTTAAATCTGGTGTGGAGTGATACGGCAAAGCTAATACTTGAGCATTTGAATGATATGGATGAATTTCATCTCCGAGTGTATAAGAGTTCAGCTTTATACAAAGAGAAAATGAATTTCATCCTGACCGTAAGATAGAGAAAAGAGAGTTCACTGCTGACGACATGGTTCTATTATTTAATCCCAAAATAAGGGTATTTCCTGGTAAGTTGGGGTCAAGATGGAGGGGACCTTATCGAGCGTTGACGGTATTCCCCTATGGTTCTATTGAGCTTGAAAATGATGAGGGCCTGAAGTTTAAAGTGAATGTTCAAAGGGTGATGCATTACCTCGATGGTGTTGATGAGGATAAGCTGATATGTGAGGTAGTTCTTGGTAAAATCTTAATAATCAAGAAACCCGAGTCATGCCACAACATAAAATTAGGCGTTGCATGGGTGGCAACCCATGGGTTAGTTTGGTGAAGTCTGAGTAGCCAAATTATCCATGTCGTGCCGCGATATTAAATCAAGAACTGCTTGGAAGGCAACCCAAGGATTTTTTACTTGTTTTACTTTTTATTTATAGGGTAATGTGTGCTAAAGTATGTAGGGATAATGCATAATAGAACTCAAGAACTAGAACAAAAATAGAAACCACGAGCTCAATGGACGATCATTGGAAAATCCAAAGATCATGTTTCCTATCGTCTGCATGAAGTCTAGATATTAGTTTTTAGGAGGTGGTCTAATGATTGAGTACCAATGACCATTCCAAGAATGAACGGTCATGGAATCTATCGTCTGACTAAACTCCTTAAAACGAACTTTCTGGAATTACTTTGCATTGTACAACGATCGTCCTTAAGCTTCATCTGCTCCCAGGTAAGTTTTTCTTAGCCTCTTAGGAATGATGAGATACAATGATTGTTGTATTAACCGATGATCCTAGGGACAAGCCATTCATTGGGTCTTAAAATTTCTTTTAAAACCTTGCCCGACCCAACCCGACTTTCCCAAAATCTATTTTAATCCTTAATACAGATCCGATACCATTACACTCCCATCCAAGCTCAACTTTGACCATCACAACTGCATGATCATAACAACTAACAAAGCATACATACGATTTCTTCCCTAAAGTCAGGTGATTTCAATTAAGTCGGGCTAGACTCGCTCTCTTTTAAGAACTCAAGATTATTGTAGACTTACATTCATTGTTAAAGTAAGTTGTTTCAGTGTTTAACTTGATCATGCTTAATAATTGATGAAGTAATGAGAGATAGGGTTTACATTATCTTGAGTATGCCTTAAAATTGCATCACTGAGTTTGGAGACACTTCCATAGTGAAGCAATGCTGGAATTGTTTTGTTAGGGTCTGGATTATTGGTCTTCATATTGTTCTTCATAGTGGTTGTGAAGGGGGTAAAGTCTAATTAACCCCTAAGTATGCAAATAATGGATAGAATTTACAATTTAATTTGCTTAAAGGAGGTGCCCACTCAACGTTGAAACCAACGACCATTGTTTCTATGAATAATCATTGGTTAGATCACTATGGGTGCCAAAATATAAGGTTGAAGGAAGTCCATAGATTAGTCTTCGTCTGGATCGTTGACGATATTTCCAATAATCGTTGTTTCTACTAATGAGTTGTTGGTAGTCTTCGTCTGATGTGAACACCCTCAGAAAATCTGAGAGGGTCTTCCAATGAGCCAAAGGATGATCATCCTTTCATATAATGATCATCCTATAGGTAGTCTATAGATACTGTATAGTACTTGTCTTGTGATTAAAATTGATACTAATGGTTTCATCCATAGGTACTATGGAACCTAAAGTGGGCAAGAAGAGGCAGTCCATAAAGAAATAGCTAGAAAGCGGGCACCAAAGGACCAACCTTCAACCTTGGAGACTGAATCTGAGGAATCTAGTGGTTCAGAGATCTAGTACTCCACAAGTGAAACTGATGACCAATATAAGCCTCGAACTACTAGGTCAAAAGTTGCAAAAGCTAAAGATACATAGTCCACACCAATGGTTCCTATGGCCACTCCTATTGAGCCTCCCCAGTCTAACGAGGGATGTCAAGATTCAAATCCAAAGGGGAGTGAGCTTGAGGTTGATGAAGCTGATGATGTAGGGGATTCTGAGAATAATGAGTCAGTGGATGGTTCTAGTAATGCTAATCCAGAATCCTCCAACAAATCTATGAGGTTACGCCTCCAAAGAGGCAAACCCGAGGTGATGGGGTGTTCCAGAATCCCAGGCATACTATAATGAGAGTGCCTTAAAGCAAGGGGGATGTCAAAAAGAGTATCCAAGAGGAGATCCGCATGCTGCTCGGTTGATGTGTCATGGACTTATGACACTTTCAATTCTTAAAACGAGGGATATTTTCTAGTACAAAGTCATTTCTATATGGGTATGAGGTGTTCTTATAGAATTTACAGGTCAAACAAGTCCAGAGAAGGAAAGTAGAAAGTTTTGAATTTAAAGGCATCAGACAGAAGCTTTCCATGATTGTGGGATCTGACCACAGTTATACCATAGCTGTTATGGGTTAAAAATGAGAAGTGATATTCAGTTGTTATGCAAACAAAAGCTTCCCATGATCGAACCTAGATGTCATAATCGTATTATTGATCGTGGGAAGGCAGTCAAGATTTGAGGGTTACAAATGTTAAGTATGAAGAGGATCAGATAAGGGGATCTCATGATCATAGGATGATACCACGAGATCGTACTTAGGATCGTGGGATAAGGATTCTACAATGTGAAAAGTCAAAGGTAAAAGCTACGAAAGGAAGTCATGATTGTAAAATGATACAACGAGCTCGTATTGAGCATCGTGCCAACCAAGATTTGAAAATGTAAAAGTCAAAAGCCAACCTATAAGCACCAAAGATGATCATGGTATCTAATCACGATCGTACCTTCTTTGGTTCGAGGTATCGACTCAGCAAATCCTTTTTTGTTTAGGATAGATTTTTATTTTGTCTATAAATACTCCTATTAGGTTTATTGTTTCAGTTTACATTCTACTAATACTTTGGAGACATATTGTTGATCTTTAAGTACAAACATCTATTTTGAGGGTTTTTATTCACAAGTTGAGCTTTGTGGTTTTCATCTTATTCTTATAAGTTCATAATTATGTCTTCTTCTAAGAATTAATGTTGTGTGATTGCAAGTCTGAGTAGCTAAACACCATAACTAGGGTTGTGGGAACATTGATAGATTAACAAAGTAGTGTTCATTGTACGAAGTGATTCTCAAAGGGTGTTTAGGCGTGTATTACTGTTCTCTTTGATTTGATTGCTTTTTAGCTGCTGCAGATGCTAGAACTTGCCCTATCCTTACTCACGAAGAAATTAGGGGTAACTGATGGGAAAAGGGAATAAACAACAGAGACTTGGATCTATCAACCTTCACTTAATAGCTTGATTCGATAATCTGGGAAAGTTAATCTGGGATCCAAGATAGGGGCTAGTAATACAAGGCTCAGGAAAAGAGAAAACTTAGTTGAGGATATTACTTAAACAAGTGCGGAAAGCCGTTTAGGTATACATAATCTATCGATTCTACATGCTGAGCACCAGGAGATATCACTAGTATGAAGAACCTATAGAGTTATGAAGTTATTGGGGAACACAGTCCTAGTGCCTCTCTTATATTGATTACAAATCCAACAAAATCAACCATTATTACTATTGGACTTTTGATTTCCAAAACCCTCATTTTTACTGGAGATTATTTAGTGATCGCTTAGATAAACACTTGATAGAGATTTCAACCTTTTACTTGTGGGATTGACCCCAACCTAGTTGGCCTTTATATTTGATCAACGTCCACTTTATACTTTGTTTAGAGGCGTAATTTGGGCGACATCAAATTTTGGCACCATTATCGGGGAATACGGTTATGGAGTTGATTGATTGTGTTTGTCGGGCTGTTGGTTTATGTTTCCTAATTTTATTTTTACTTGTTTCTAGAGCGCACACTGGTGCATTTCTAACACTCAAAGTTAAGGCTATCCCCTAATTCTAATTGATATGGAACTTGAGAGAACTCTCAGAGCTAGAAGAAAGATGGTGAATGAAGGAGTTCATAATCAAGTAGTTCATATCGAAGGATTTGATAATGCGGGAGTCCTGAATCATCTAGGATATCATCATGGGCTTCAAGAGATTGCGGAGCAGTCCACTACTTGATTGATGGCTGAGGAGAATGCTAGGTAATAAGTTGCCAGAAAGCAACAAGGGAAGAAAGGGCTAGACAAGCTGAAGTAGACTGTCTGGCTGCACTTGATGAATGAGAGAGACAAATAAGGTATAGGGGAAACAACCTCTACAACTGTATCTTTCTTAGTTTGATGATGTAGAGGATAAGCTAGACTTTCTAGAGCCGATCGAGATAGGTGTTATTATTCCACCATCATTGCCTCCAGTAACTAAATTTGACACCACCAGTGCTATAATACAGTTTCTAAACTTAAAGGGGGTATTCACCAACCTTGCTACTGCTGATACGAACATGTATGTGATGAACTTTGTAGGGATTTGTAATTCCTATAACCTACCTGGAGTGAGCCAAGAGGCGACCTTTTATCTGATGGGAGAGGCTACATTATGGTTGATAGAGTTGCCTCATGGATCGATCACTACTTGGAATGAGTTGAGGACTCACTTCTTAGATAGATTTTTCCCACCTTCCAGAATTTTACAGTTGAAATAAGAGATTTATAACTTCAGGCAGCTACATTTGGAGATGTTATATGAGACCTGGTTGAGGTTTAAGAAAAAGCTCTAGAATGTACCCAACCACAGAATATCAGGCCGTAAATTGCTGGAGATCTTCTATAGAGCTTTGAATTTGAACAACAAAGCTATAGCAGACATTATTACTGGTGGGGCATTTATGAGGTTACAGTGGGAACATGCTTCTAAGATTCTAGATCAGATCACTAAAACCAATCGGGGTTGGCATACTTAAGATGTATATATGCCTGTAGGCATTTATATGATTGGGGCATCCACAGAGCAGAGAGCGCTAGATGATTTGGTCACTTAAGGGGTAGCATAATTAAGGACTGAGCTTAGATTATTTACTAAGCAGTTTGCAGCAGTGGGACCAGAAAAGGTGAATGCAGTTAGTTCACAAGGTAAGACACCCAGGCATGATGATTCTGGTTCTGATTTTGAGGAGGAAGCTAAATGTCTAGACAATTAGGTGGTGGGTTTTTGAGTCAAGGGCCAAAGTTCTAACCAAGACAATTGGAATGGGTAAGGGAATCAAGGTTGGAACTACTATAAAGACAACAACTATAATAGGTCTGGAAATAGAGATAAGAGTGGAGAAAGAGAATGTGATTGGAGAAGAAAGGATGATTACAAGGATAGAAGTGGCCACTATGTCCCACCGGGGAACCAAGATGCTGATTCAAGCAATTCGAGGATGGAAGACCTGCTTGCTAAAGTATTAAAAGGGGTTGAGAAAAATTATGATTGCCTTAAGGAGCTGAGAGTAGATATTTTGGGCATGAGTCAAAAGGTTGAATCATATGCTACTGCCATCAAACAGCTTTAACAACAATTTGGTTAGATGTTCGCCGCATTAAAGCAGCGTCAACAGGATACACTTTCGAGTAACACCATCCAAAATCCTAAAAATGATGGTAATCGATTGGCTATTACTACTAGGAGTGGTAAGATGACAGCTGATCTACCTATGCCCGTGGTTATTAAGGTT
The DNA here is from genome assembly GCA_031232105.1 of Capsicum rhomboideum. NCBI lineage: Eukaryota > Viridiplantae > Streptophyta > Magnoliopsida > Solanales > Solanaceae > Capsicum > Capsicum rhomboideum. The sequence continues at coordinate 36,396,863 of CP124719.1, forward strand.
GAGGTTGAGCTGGTGATTGTCGATAATGAGAAGGAGGATGAATCTGAAAATTTGGTTGTTGATAAGAATGCACCTAAAAAGCCTCTAGTTGCTGAAAAAAAGGCTATGACAAAAAAAAAGAAAGGAAAAGGAGGTCCCACAAGTTTTGACTCCTAGTCCATGACCTCCTTCTTTTCCACAGATATTAAAGAAGAAGGCTGGAGAGGGAAAGTATCACAAGTTCATCTCCATGTTGAAAGAATTGTTAGTGAATATACCTCTAGTTGAGGCTCTTGAGCAAATGCCGGGTTATGGAAAATTTATGAAGGATTTGGTAACAAAAAAAAGGACTTTGAGTTTTGAACCTCTTGATAATGTGCACCATTGTAGTGCAATCACTTCCTAGTCTCTAGTTGAGAAGAAGGAAGACCCTAGAGCTTTCATGATTCCTTGTACCATTGGGTCCTTCAATTTTACCGAAGCTTTGTGTGACTTTGGTGCTAGCATTAATTTGATGCCGCTACCAGTATACAAATAGTTGGGGTTGGGGGCTCGACTTTGATGAGACTCTTTATGGTGTATCGTACTGTGAAGAAGCCTGTGGGGATTTTATGCGATCTTTTGGTGAGGGTTGAATCCTTGATTTTTTGGGCTGATTTTTTCATCCTTGACTGTGAGGTTGACTTTGAGGTTCCCATTATCTTAGGAAGACCATTCCTTTCAACTAGACGTGCATTGGTTGATATGGAGACTGGGTAGATGAAGTTTTGATTGATTGAAGAACATGTGGCTTTTATTGTATTCCAATCCATGAAGCAGCCGAAGGATATGCGTGTGATTTTTGTGATTGACACAGTCAATCACGATGCATTGGTATCTCCCATTGAAGAGAGGCATGGAGTTGAAGAACTTGCAACAGTTATTATGAATTTTGAGGGTGATAACATTGATGGTTGTGATGAGATAGTAAGCACGCTTGCTGGTAAGGGTTCATAAAATTTTGCATCGATGAAGCTAGATCTTGATTTGAAGAATAGAGTGACCCTGCCGGCTATGCCTTTTATTGAGGAGCCTCTAATCGTGAAGCTCAAAGCTCTTCCATCCCACCCTCATTATACATTTTTGGGAGACAACAACACTTTGCGGGTTATTATTGTAGCTGATTTGGTAGATTGGCAAGTTGAGGCTTTAGTGTCTGTGTTACAAAGGTTCAAGTGGGCCATTAGATGTTTCATTGCTGATATCATTAGGATTCAACCTAGAATTTGCGTACATAAAATCCAACTTGAGCCTAATTGTGTACCAAGTATTGAACATCAACAAAGACTAAATTTGCCTATGCAAGAGGTATTGAAGAAGGAAACTACCAAGTGGTTGGATGCGGGTGTGGTTTACCCTATTATCAACAGTAAATAGGTGATCCCGGTCCAATGTGTGCCTAAAGAGGGTGGAATCATTATGGTTCCAAACGATAAGAATGAACTCATTCCTATGAGGCCAGTCACAGGTTGGAGAGTATGCATGGACTATAGGAAGTTGAATGCATGGACCGAGAAGGATCACTTTTCAATGCCTTTCATGGGTCAGATATTAGACTATCTTACTGGTAAAGGATGGTATTATTTTCTTTATGGATACTCGAGTTATAGTCAAATTTTAATTACTCCCAAGTACCAAGAGAAAACCACTTTTACTTGTCCATATGAGTCTTTCATTTTCAAGAGAATGCCTTTTGGTCTGTGTAATACACCAACAACTTTTTGGCGTTGCATGATATCTATCTTTTCAGACATGGTGGAAGATACTATGAGGTATTTATGGATGACTTCTCGACTATTGGTGATTCATTTGAAGATTGTTTGGCTCATCCTCAGACAAGCGGGAAAGTTGAGGTTTCCAATTGTAAGATCATGTCCATTTTGGCGAAAACTGTGAATGCCAATCGAACGGACTGGGCTAGAAAGTTAGATAATTCATTATGGGCCTACCAGACAGTATCCAAGACCCCTATTTATGTGTCCCCATAAAAGAGTGCCACTTCCTATTGAACTTGAGCATAAAGCATGGTGGACACTGAAATGGCTAAATTTGTAATAGAATGATGCATCAAAATTGAGACTAGAGCAGTTGAATAAGATGGATGAATTTCGTCTCTGTGCTTATGAAAGTTCAACCTTGTACAAAGAGAAGATGAATTGTACCATGATCACAAGATTAAGAAAAGAGAATTCATAGCGGGTGACATGGTAGTGCTATTTGATTCTAAGCTGAAGCTATTTCCTAGCAAGCCTGGGTTGAGATGGAGAGGGCCTTACAAAATATTAACAATATATCCTTATGGGACCATTGAGCTCGAAAATGATAAGGCCCAAAGGTTTAAGTGAAATAGACAAAAGGTAAAACATTACCTCGGTGATGTAGATGAGGTCAAGATGATTTGTGATATAGTTCTTGATAAAGTCTGAGTAACTAAGAGCACCCGAGTCTTGCCTCAATATTAAATCAGGAGCTTCATTAGAGGCAACCCATGGGTTTGTTTGGCAAAGTCTGAGTAGCCAAACTAACCACGTCATGCCACGATGTTAAATCAAGCGCTGCTTGGGAGGCAACCCAAGGATTTTTGTACTTATTCTATTTATAGGATAATGTTTGCTACATTTACAAGGATAATTTAGAAAAGAAACCAAGGAAATGGAATAAAAATAGAACTTACGAAAGCATTGTATGATCGTGGGCTCTATCGTCTACATGAATTTCAGGGAAGTGATTTTTAGGAGTTGATCCTACGATTGAGCATCAATGATCTTACAACAATAGTACAATCGTGGAATCCATCATCTGATTGAACTCTTACAAATGAACTTCTAGGTAATGGAACCTATAATTTTAAGGAATGATCCTGGTTAGAGACCACAATTGTCCTTAAGCTTCATAGGTTCTCAAGTAAGTTTCATTAATCCCTCTTGGTACGAAATATACAATGATCATGGTATGATCCAACCATCGTTGGTACGAGCCATCTGTTGGGTCTCTCATTAACTTTTAAAAGTTTACCCAACTCGACCCAAATCAGCTTCTAATTTCTGTCCCTTGTATCCTTGATCCAATAGATCCCATTCATCACTTAAACACAAATTTCATTAGTCAAACTTCAATTTCACAATAAAATTTAAATCAAAGAAGCAATCTAAGAGAAAACCTACTCGATTCTGACATAGAATCTTGCTAAGTCGACTGCTCTAAAGTGTTTCATCCCTCTGGTCTTGAACTTCTTCACAGTTGAGGAACGTGTAATCTTAAAAATAGTAAGTGTCCTTCTCATGCTTTAGAATTATGAATTATGAGTAAAATAAAATAAGAAGATCAGTAAAACAAACCTTATAGAATACTCAGACAAACACCACATTGAGTTCAAAGGGAGTTATGCACCAAAAATTTACATAACTGTGTATTGTGAAATTTGTTGTGTGATGGGTGATAGAAGGGGAAGTCTGAGTACCATTCATAATTCAAATAGAGTCAAAAATTGGGTTAAGAGGTTGTTTTAAAGTGTTGTGTCAGTGCACACTCCATGATAAAACCTACGATCATTGTATCAATGTATGATAATAGGTTGGTTTATTGTGGGTGCCAGTTTTTCAAGTCTCAGGAGTTCATCAGATGATCACATCCCACGATTATCGTATCTTGGTACGATCGTGGGTTGTAGTCATTTGATGTGACAAACCCCCATGAATTTCTAGTAGGGACTTCCTATGATCTAAAGTATAATCGTACCTTCATGCCATGATTGTACAATCAATCGTCTATTTGAATTACTACACACATGTTTCTAATTTTTTTCTAGGAAGCAAAATAAGGCAGCCCGCAAGGAAATTGCTAAGAAGCGGGCACTGAAAGACACACCTCCAGCTTTGGAGAGTGAATTAGAGGAATCTATTCGTTTGAAGGTCGAATATTCCAAAAGTGAAAGTAAAGAACAATACTCACCTCAAACTACAAAAACACAAGCTCTTGCTAAGGTTAAGGCTTCACCTTCTACTGTATTGGTGCCCGAGGCTAATCCTATTGAGCCTCCCTAGTTTAGAGAGGGAGGCCAAGATGAAAACCCAACCGAAGATGAACCAGAGGCTATACAGGTTGATGAGGAGAGTTCCTCTGAGGATAAGAGTTCAAAGATGGTTCCGAGAGTGCAAATCCAGAATCTTCCACCGAAGTTATTGATGCAAATCAGCCCTTAAGGGGGATAGATGTGAGGAGATGCTTTGTTTCAAAATTTAGAACCTACTATAGTGTGGTGTACCTTTGCATGTTCCTGCACCAGTTAGGCCACCGGCACTGACTGAGGGCACTGGCCCTGTTGATGAGAGCGTACCTAGTACTAGTGCCTCACCGACTCCTGCTAGGATGGTGTCCGTCTCTCGAGACTTTATACAGCAGCTAGTTGACAGGCAGACAGAGATTTTTGAGCGCCAGGCTCACATTGAGGCTCAGATGGCTAAGCTGGTATCCCAGCTTAAGCCTTGGGTTCGATCCACAGTCGAGGCTGCAGAAGCTAGGGTGGAGGCTCGGATGACTGCAGCTATGGACCAGTTTATGCGGGGCCTGCATGGGCGGATTGACATTTTTGAGGCACGTATGGCCTCCCGCTTAAGTGCTGCACCGAGCCCTAACTTGGCCGGCTTGACCCAGGAGGTTGCTGCATTGAGAGAGGAGGTTCGGGCAATGGCATCGACTAGCACGCCAATTATACCACCTATGCCTGTCCCGACCTCCGTACGACCAACCTTTGAAGTAGATTTGTTTGCTGATGATGAGCCGGAGATGGATAGAGGAAAGAGACCTCGTAGTCCGGCAGATGGGGGTGCGAGTGATGATGAGTTTGATAGTGATCTTAGGAGGGCTGTTAAAGCCTCCCGGGTGGAGTACCACGCGAGCTAGATTGAGGCAGAGCAGAGGGCGCGTGGTGCATCTTCCAGTCAGACTATTCCCCCACTGGATGCGACCACTGCACAGTCTGATGATCCCGCTGCTGGCGGGCCCACTTTCGGCCCTTAGAGCACCACAGGTATGTCTTCACTCCCTTATTTTGGATATGATATCGGTGCACTGAGGGCATTGCACCATACTTAGTTGGGGGTGGGGGTTTACCACCACTTGGGGGGTTTTGTTGCCGTGCTTCTTTTCCCCCGAGTGTGATATCATAGTAGAACCAGCATGTGTAGGATGATATTGTTGATGTTTTTTTTTTTATGTTTTTTGCTGTATTAGGAGAAAAATGAGGGAACTTTAAGTGCAGTTCAGTTTTGAAAAATGTCTTATGTGTTGTTGTTGCTAAGGATACCCCTCCTGAAATTTGGTTTTTGGAATTGACATGCGTTGTGTGTGACTGTTGTTGGATCTTGTTATGGTACTAAGAATTATAGGCAAACAACTGTAGCTAGCATTGCATGAAGTTATTGATGAGGAGAGTTCCTCTGAGGATAAGAGTTCAAAGATGGTTCCGAGAGTGCAAATCCAGAATCTTCCACCGAAGTTATTGATGCAAATCAGCCCTTAAGGGGGATAGATGTGAGGAGATGCTTTGTTTCAAAATTTAGAACCTACTATAGTGTGGTGTACCTTTGCATGTTCCTGCACCAGTTAGGCCACCGATACTGACTGAGGGCACTGACCCTGTTGATGAGAGCGTACCTAGTACTAGTGCCCCACCGACTCCTGCTGGGATGGTGTCCGTCTCTCGAGACTTTCTGCAGCAGCTAGTTGATAGGCAGACAGAGATGTTTGAGCGCCAGGCTCACATTGAGGCTCAGATAGCTAAGCTGGTATCCCAGCTTAAGCCTTGGGTTCGATCCACAGTTGAGGCTGCACAGGCTAGGGTGGAGGCTAGGATGACTGCAGCTATGGACCAGTTTATGCGGGGCCTGCATGGGCGGATTGACAGTTTCGAGGCACGTATGGCCTCCCGCTTAAGTGCTGCACCGAGCCCTGACTTGGCCGGCTTGACCCAGGAGGTTGCTGCATTGAGAGAGGAGGTTCGGGCAGTAGCATCGACTAGCACGCCAATTATACCACCTATGCCTGTCCCGACCTCCGTACGACCAGCCTTTGAGGTAGATTTGTTTGCTGATGATAAGCCGGAGATGGATAGAGGAAAGAGACCTCGTAGTCCGGCAGATGGGGGTGCGAGTGATGATGAGTTTGATAGTGATCTTAGGAGGGCTGTTAAAGCCTCCCGGGTGGAGTACCACGCGAGCTAGATTGAGGCAGAGCAGAGGGCACGTGGTGCATCTGCCAGTCAGACTATTCCCCCATCGGATGAGACCACTGCACAGTCTGATGATCCCGCTGCTGGTGGGCCCACTTTCGGAGCTTAGAGGGCCACAGGTATGTCTTCACTCCTTTATTTTGGATATGATATTGGTGCATTGAGGGCATTGCACCATACTTAGTTGGGGGTGGGGGTGTACCACACTTGGGGGTTTTTGTTGCCGTGTTTCTTTTCCCCCGAGTGTGCTATCATAGTAGAACCGACATGTGTAGGATGATATTGTTGATGTTTTTTTTTAATGTTTTTTGCTGTATTAGGAGAAAAATGAGGGAACTTTAAGTGCAGTTCAGTTTTGAAAAATGTCTTATGTGTTGTTGTTGCTAAGGATACCCCTCCTGAAATTTTGGTTTTTGGAATTGACATGCGTTGTGTGTGACTGCTGTTGGATCTTGTTATGGCACTAAGAATTATAGGCAAACAACCATAGCTAGTATTGCATGAACGGATAGGTAGTAGTTGGTAAGATAACCCTGTGCTATGTGCGTGTGAGGTCACTACTTAGTTAGCTCTGTGTGTGCGATCCAAAACTTGCCCGGTTAGTCTTGCCAAAGTTAGAAGATAAGGATTAGGAAAGGATCATAGGCCGTTGTTGAAATAGTCCACTATTAGCCTAAATGCCAAACCAAAAGAATAAGTATCCCTTGATCCCAACTTTTGAGCCGTAATTGTCCTATTCCTTTCATTAGCCTATTCATCTTTCCATTTTTTAATCACAATGAACCTGTCTTGGCCCTGGTCCCTCCTTGGACACTGTGTACCTCAACTTAGGAAAATAGCCTAAGTTGAGGGTGACTATTATAGGGGTGCGTAGATTGAGTTGGGCATGAAGAAGGGTTAATAAAGAAGAAAAAATTTGGGTGTGAAAAAAAAAAAAAAAGGGGTATATGTGTTTAAAGTTGAGGAGAAAAACCACACCCAAATTCTGAGAATAAAGAAAGAAGAACAAGGGAGAATAAAAATGAAAAAGGTTGGAAGTGGGAGCCAAAAAATAGTGTAGTGTCAAGGAGGGTTGAGTCACTATATCCATATGCACCATACCTGTCCCTAAGCCTACATTATAAGCCAAGTAAAGTCCTATAGTGATCCTAGTCCAACTGTCTGAAAACTAAGGCGTAGAAAATAAGGGCAAGCCTATGGTATTTAACGCACATTGTCTTAACTTCTTTTTGAGCGTGAGTGTTTTGACCTCGTCCCTATGTTGATATTCATTAGTATATTGAGAGTGCATGGGACTTCTTTGATTGTAAGGGCACATGGGTTGCTTAATTAGCTGCTAGTTGTTCTGGAAATGTCAATTGCATATACGCTTAGTTGTTTGTGCATAATTTGGTGCCATCACTTGATCCCTGCTATGTCATGATTCTGCACTGCTTACATACACACTTTGATTCTACTTTGAAAATAGGAGGGGTCAGAAAAGTTTTTGTATCAAAAAGCAACAAGTTGACTGCCATAAGTCCCTTAGGTTTCTCTTAGTTAAGCATTGTGTTGGTGTAGTTTTATGTTGTTCGCTTGAGTACATGCAAACATTCTAAGTTGAGGGTGTTGATGTGCCATGGTTATATGTCACTTTCGATGCTTAAAACAAGGAAAAGATGCAATAACTTGGGTGTGTTTTGTTGGTATGATGTGGTTTCTGTCCTAATTTGCAGGAAAACAGGCTTTAAAGACATAATGAGCAAAAGAGGAAGAATCAAGACCGAGAACGAAGTGTCAAGTGAAGAAAGAACAAGAGGCTGCAAAAGAGAACCATTCACGCCACAATTCACGTGGCGTGGAATCCATTCACGCCACGTGAGTGGCTATCGTGACAGTCCAGAAAACAGAAAATTCTAGCCTGATTTCTACGGCAGGTGTCACGTGGCAATGGCGCCACGTAACACCTGTCGTGGAAATCAGGCTGGAATTTTAAATTTTTTGGACTATCACGATAGCCACTCACGTGGCGTGAATGGCTTCCACGCCACGTGAATTGTGGCGTGAATGGTTCTCTTTTGCAGCCTCTTGTTCTTTCTTCACTTGACACTTCGTTCTCGGTCTTGATTCTTCCTCTTTTGCTCATTATGTCTTTAAAGCCTGTTTTCCTGCAAATTAGGACAGAAACCACATCATACCAACAAAACACACCCAAGTTATTGCATTTTTTCCTTGTTTTAAGCATCGAAAGTGACATATAACCATGGCACATCAACACCCTCAACTTAGAACGTTTGCATGTCCTCAGGCGAACAACATAAAACTACACCAACACAATGCTTAACTAAGAGAAACCTAAGGGACTTATGGCAGTCAACTTGTTGCTTTTTGATACAAAAACTTTTCTGACCCCTCCTATTTTCAAAGTAGAATCAAAGTGTGTATGTAAGCAGTGCAGAATCATGACATAGCAGGGATCAAGTGATGGCACCAAATTATGCACAAACAACTAAGCGTATATGCAATTGACATTTCCAGAACAACTAGCAGCTAATTAAGCAACCCATGTGCCCTTACAATCAAAGAAGTCCCATGCACTCTCAATATACTAATGAATATCAACATAGGGACGAGGTCAAAACACTCACGCTCAAAAAGAAGTTAAGACAATGTGCGTTAAATACCATAGGCTTGCCCTTATTTTCTACGCCTTAGTTTTCAGACAGTTGGACTAGGATCACTATAGGACTTTACTTGGCTTATAATGTAGGCTTAGGGACAGGTATGGTGCATATGGATATAGTGACTCAACCCTCCTTGACACTACACTATTTTTTGGCTCCCACTTCCAACCTTTTTCATTTTTATTCTCCCTTGTTCTTCTTTCTTTATTCTCAGAATTTGGGTGTGGTTTTTCTCCTCAACTTTAAACACATATACCCCTTTTTTTTTTTTTTTCACACCCAAATTTTTTCTTCTTTATTAACCCTTCTTCATGCCCAACTCAATCTACGCACCCCTATAATAGTCACCCTCAACTTAGGCTATTTTCCTAAGTTGAGGTACACAGTGTCCAAGGAGGGACCAGGGCCAAGACAGGTTCATTGTGATTAAAAAATGGAAAGATGAATAGGCTAATGAAAGGAATAGGACAATTACGGCTCAAAAGTTGGGATCAAGGGATACTTATTCTTTTGGTTTGGCATTTAGGCTAATAGTGGACTATTTCAACAACGGCCTATGATCCTTTCCTAATCCTTATCTTCTAACTTTGGCAAGACTAACCGGGCAAGTTTTGGATCGCACACACAGAGCTAACTAAGTAGTGACCTCACACGCACATAGCACAGGGTTATCTTACCAACTACTACCTATCCGTTCATGCAATACTAGCTATGGTTGTTTGCCTATAATTCTTAGTGCCATAACAAGATCCAACAGCAGTCACACACAACGCATGTCAATTCCAAAAACCAAAATTTCAGGAGGGGTATCCTTAGCAACAACAACACATAAGACATTTTTCAAAACTGAACTGCACTTAAAGTTCCCTCATTTTTCTCCTAATACAGCAAAAAACATTAAAAAAAAACATCAACAATATCATCCTACACATGTCGGTTCTACTATGATAGCACACTCGGGGGAAAAGAAACACGGCAACAAAAACCCCCAAGTGTGGTACACCCCCACCCCCAACTAAGTATGGTGCAATGCCCTCAATGCACCAATATCATATCCAAAATAAAGGAGTGAAGACATACCTGTGGCCCTCTAAGCTCCGAAAGTGGGCCCACCAGCAGCGGGATCATCAGACTGTGCAGTGGTCTCATCCGATGGGGGAATAGTCTGACTGGCAGATGCACCACGTGCCCTCTGCTCTGCCTCAATCTAGCTCGCGTGGTACTCCACCCGGGAGGCTTTAACAGCCCTCCTAAGATCACTATCAAACTCATCATCACTCGCACCCCCATCTGCCGGACTACGAGGTCTCTTTCCTCTATCCATCTCCGGCTTATCATCAGCAAACAAATCTACCTCAAAGGCTGGTCGTACGGAGGTCGGGACAGGCATAGGTGGTATAATTGGCGTGCTAGTCGATGCTACTGCCCGAACCTCCTCTCTCAATGCAGCAACCTCCTGGGTCAAGCCGGCCAAGTCAGGGCTCGGTGCAGCACTTAAGCGGGAGGCCATACGTGCCTCGAAACTGTCAATCCGCCCATGCAGGCCCCGCATAAACTGGTCCATAGCTGCAGTCATCCTAGCCTCCACCCTAGCCTGTGCAGCCTCAACTGTGGATCGAACCCAAGGCTTAAGCTGGGATACCAGCTTAGCTATCTGAGCCTCAATGTGAGCCTGGCGCTCAAACATCTCTGTCTGCCTATCAACTAGCTGCTGCAGAAAGTCTCGAGAGACGGACACCATCCCAGCAGGAGTCGGTGGGGCACTAGTACTAGGTACGCTCTCATCAACAGGGTCAGTGCCCTCAGTCAGTATCGGTGGCCTAACTGGTGCAGGAACATGCAAAGGTACACCACTTACCTCATCTAGGGCAGCCTCGGATGCCTCAGACGGCTGTGATCCTCGGGGAATAATGGAGTGCAAACCCCTCTGCTGCATCATCGCAATATCTGCCAACCGGGTCACCTCTATAGAATTATCGATGGCAGGCATCCGAGATAGCCCTGCTCTATCACATAGACCCTGGATCAGACACAGGAAAGGGATACTTGTGTGCTCCCTGAACGCTCGCTTATGGATCTCTTGGATGATGTACCTTATGAAATTAATATCATAGCCCGCCAAGATACTGGATACTACTAACGCCCTGTCCAATGTGAGAGAGTTATCAGCATTGGTTGGACCCAACCTATGACGCACCACTGACCACCAGAATCGACCAGCGAAATGGAGCGTGGACTTTTTGATGTCCAGCTTCCCAGTCACCCAACTAGCCGCTACTCCCTCCTCGGCTATATAACCTACAATCCATTTAATCAACTCTAACTTCTACTCTGCATCTCGCATCCTAACTCTATCTCTGACCGTGGTAAGCCTGTGATCAAATTCAGCTGTCGAAATCGAAACTGGACGGTCAGGCCCAAATAGGAAGTAATGAATGGTCTCTTCTGAAATGTCAACTCGGGTACCGCGCACCATGACATGGGGTAATACTGGCTGCAAAATGTATCACTGTCCCACTGGGGTGCTCAAACCAACCGATGCAGCATAAGAAGCATAAAATTCTCGGACCAATTCCAAGCTATACCTGCCAGAATGCTGTGCCATCCAACCCAAGCCATATCTCTCAAAAAGAGGCCAAATATCCGGCAATGTCCTCAGTTCCTCCATTCTATACTGGGGCTCCTCCATAATGCTTCTCCGACACACACCATGCTCTGTCAGCTCAGCATCACGATCATAAATAGCATGCATGCCCTGTACACACCAACTTTGAACCTCCCTATCCTGTGCAGTGGTCGGGGCACTCTCGGCACCAGTACCGAAAGGAGAGGTTGTAGCCTCTGCCACAGATGTATCCTGACTCGTAGCCTCATAGGCAGACGTACCCTGACCTGTAGCATCAGCCGCAGACCCTGACTCAGAAGCATCCTCCCCCTCTTCAGACTGGGGGGCCGACTCAGAAGATGCGGCTGGTACCACGGGCTCAGCAGGTGGTGGGACTGGCTGAATTGCAGCCCGGGCAGTCGCTCGAGCACGCGTCTGTAACCTAGTATCCCGTGGGATTAAGGCCGTGTCGTCCTGACTAATCTCAAACTCCTCCACGGAACCACTTGGTTCAGACTCAGTGGGTTCATCCCTCAGACGGGTCGGTAAGTCTAGATTTTTGGTACGAATTTGGGATGATGCATCAAGGTGGTCACTTTTGGGATTGGATTTTGGAGGTATAACAACGAGTTTGGATTAAATTTGTTGGGTATGGGGTCGTATTTGGGTTGGGTTTTGTATAGTGAATTTGAATTTTCGGACCTATTTGGTAATGGGGTTTGGGTTTTCGAATATGGAACGAATTTGGTGAGTGTTTGGGATATGGTTTTTGGATTTTTGGAGTTTGGGAGAGATGTGATTCAAATTTAATGGGGAGAAGTAGAGGGAATTGGAATTTTAGGGTTTAAGTTGAATGAATCTAAAGTGGGAAAGAAAGGGTTTTAACCGGGTATAAATTGGGTGAGGAAGAAAGGGTTTCGGATTTATTTTGGAAAAACTGGGCTTGGGTCGGGTCAAATTCTGATTTTGGATGTTTTTGTGTTTCATGAAATGACCCACGCCACGTGACTGACACCCACGTGATGTGGAGTATGTCGTGACTGGTGTTCTGTAACTGGACTGAATGTCTGATTTCTACGACATCAGTCACGTGGCGTGGATCCCATTCACGTCACGTGATTGCTTCTGTTGAACTGATTCAGAGCCTGGAAATCTTTCTCTGAGTTTGACGATGTCATCCACGTGGCGTAGAACCCCCTCACGTAGCGTGATTCATGTTGTGGATGAAATTTCACCACTTCTCATAGATTTTGTGATATTCAACTAACTGCTACTCAATAATCGGACCTCCTCATAGCAAAATCTTGGGTCGCCTCCCAATCAGCGCTTGATTTAACGTCGCGGCACGACGTGGCTAACTTGGATACTCAGACTTACCCAACTAACCCATGGTTTGCCTCCCATGAAGCGCCTGATTTAACGTCGCGGCACGACATGGCTAACTTGACTACTCAGACTTCATCAAGTTCAAGTTCTTCAATCGTCCTTATCTCTTCCGAAACTCCTACATACTGCTTAACACGTTGTCCATTGACCTTGAATAGGACATTATCCTCTCCTTTCAGCTCAATAGCACCATGTGGAAATATCCAAACTACCGTGAATGGGCCAGACCATTTGGACTTTAATTTTCCAGCAAACAGGTGAAGCTTGGAGTTATACAGCAAGACCAAATCTCCTGGATGAAACTCTTGATTCTCAATTCGACGATCATGATACAATTTCACTTTTGTTTATACAATGCTGAACTCTCATAAGCCCGGAGACGAAATTCATCCATCTCATTCATTTGTTCCAGTCTCATTTTAGCCGTTTCATTCCAGTCTAAGTTCAACCTCTTCAATGCCCACAATGCTTTATGTTCCAGTTCGACGGGCAAATGGCAAGCTTTTCCAAAAACCAGCTGGTATGGTGAAGCACCAATCGGTGTTTTGAAAGCCGTCTGATATGCCCATAACACATCGTCCAATCTTAGATCCCAATCAGTCCTATTAGCATTGACTGTTTTTGCTAAGATAGACTTGATTTCACGATTTGATACCTCAACCTGCCCACTTGTCTGCGGATGATAAGGTGTGGCCACCTTATGCTTTACACCGTATTTTTCAAGAAGAGCCTTAAACAGCCGGTTGCAAAAGTGGGATCCTCCATCACTAATAATAACTCGCGGTGTCCCAAATCATGAGAAAATGTTCTTTTTCAAGAAAGTTGTGACACTTCTCCCTTCGTTATTGGGAAGCGCAATTGCCTCCACCCACTTAGAAACATAGTCAACAGCCACCAAGATATACTTCATTCCATGCGAGCTCACAAATGGACCCATAAAGTCAACTCCCCACACATCAAATAATTCAAGTTCAAGAATCGGAGTCATGGGAAGTTCGTGTCTGCGTGAAATATTACCTTGCCTTTGACACCGGTCACAAGCGCGGGCATAGGCATGAGCATCCTTGTAAATGTTGGGCCAATAGTACCCATATTGCAAGATTTTATGGGCAATCCTTGTACCTCCATGATGACCCCCAACTGGAGATGAGTGACATGCCTCCAAAATACTCATCATTTCGACCTCTGGGATGCATCTTCGAATAATGCCATCAGCACACACTCTGAACAAATATGGCTCATCCCAAAAGAATTTTCTTACCTCATGCATGAACTTTCTTCTCTGCTGATATGTCATATCCTCCGGGATTAGATCACTTGCCAAAAAGTTGGCGAAATCAGCAAACCAAGGGATTAAATCTTGGGATGTTGCAAGCACTTGCTCATCTGGAAAAGTATCATCAATTTCAAGATCATCTTTCACTTTCAGCATGGCTTCCTCCTCAAGGCGTGACAGATGGTCAGCCACTTGATTTTCGGTTCCCTTTCGATCCTTGACTTCAAAGTCAAATTCTTGCAACAGAAGTACCTACCGAATCAGTCTTGGCTTAGCATCCTTTTTTGACATAAGATACCGAAGAGCCGCATGATCTGTGTGCACAATAACCTTTGTGCCAATCAAGTACTATCTGAATTTCTCGAAAGCAAAGACTACTGCCAACAACTCCTGCTCAGTCACAGTGTAATTCTTTTGAGCTGGATTAAGCACTTTGCTAGTGTAGTAGATCGGGTGTAATATCTTCTCAAGTCTCTGACCCAGGACTGCTCCCAAAGCCACTCCACTAGCATCGCACATAACCTCAAAAGGTTTAGTCCAATCTGGTGACACAATGATGGGGGCTGACACCAACTTCTTTTTAAGACACTTAAATGCTTTAAGATATGCTTCATCAAACACGAACTTCACCTCTTTCTCTAAAAGTTTGCACAAGGGATGAGCAATCTTGGAGAAGTCTTTGATGAACCTTCGGTAAAAACCAGCATGACCCAAAAAACTCCGAATACCTTTTACAGAGATAGGTGGGGGCAGCTTCTCAATTACTTCGATTTTTGCCTTATCCACCTCCATGCCGTTCTTCAAAATCTGTTGCCCCAATACGATACCTTCATTTACCATAAAGTGACACTTTTCCCAATTTAACACTAGGTTGCACTCCTCGCATCTTTGCAGCACATTAGCCAGGTGTGCCAAACAACACTCAAACGAGTCACCCACTACAGAAAAATCATCCATAAACACCTCAATAGTGTCTTCCACCATGTCAGAGAAAATAGACATCGTACAGCGTTGGAAGGTGGCCGGTGCATTACATAAACCGAAAGGCATCCTCTTGAATGCGAATGTCCCATATGGACAAGTGAAAGTGGTTTTTCTTGGTCTTCGGGAGCTATAAAGATCTGATTATACCCTGAATAACCATCAAGAAAATAATACCATCCTCTGCCAGCAAGACGATCTAACATTTGGTCAATGAAGGGTATAGGAAAATGATCCTTTTCAGTCCATGAATTTAGCTTCCGATAGTCCATGCAAACTCTCCATCCAGTCACTGGTCTCATTGGAATCAACTCATTTTTGTCATTTGGAACCACTGTGATTCCTCCTTTTTTTGGCACACACTGAACCGGGCTCACCCACTTGCTATCAGCAATAGGGTATACCACTCCTGCATCCAACCACTTGATGATCTCTTTTTTTATGACCTCTTGCATAGGTGGGTTTAGACGACGCTGGTGTTCAATGCTAGGGACGCATTCTGGCATAAGCTGAATTTTATGAGTGCAAATGCCGGGCGGAATACCTATGATATCTGCAATGGACCAACCAATGGCCCTCTTGAATCTTCTCAAAACCGAAACCAAAGCCGCTACTTGCCATTCCCCCAGCTTAGCAGAAATAATCACTGGCAAGGTATTATTGGCTCCCAAGAATATGTAGCGAAGGTGGGCCGGAAGAGCCTTAAGCTCTAACACTGGAGGATCCTCTATAGATGGGCGAACTGGTGGAGTTACCCTATTCTTTAAATCCAAATCCAGTTTCTTAGGCGCATAAGTGTATGCTCCTTTACCAGCTAGCGCACCCACCATCTCATCATAGTCTTCTATACCATCGTCTTCAAAGTTCATGAGCACTGCAGCCAGAGGTTCTACTCCCAACCTTTCTTCAATGGGCACGGTATCTTCAATATCATCGACCGCATCTATCACTGAAATGACTCTCTTATGTTTTGACTGCTTCATTGACCGACAGACATTGAAAGTAACCTGCTCATCATTCAATCTAAATTTCAGATGCCCGGTTTTCATATCAACCAGAGCGCGACCAGTGGCAAGGAATGGTATCCCCAGTATGATGGGAACCTCAAAGTCAACCTCACAATCGAGGATCACAAAATCAGCTGGAAATATGAAAGAGGCAACCTTCACCAAAACATCGTACAAAATGCCCACCGGCTTTTTCACAGTTCTATCAGCCATGAGAAGTCTCATGGAGGTTGGTTTTGGTGCACCCAACCCCAACTGCTTAAACACTGCTAATGGCATTAGGTTGATTCTAGCACCCAAATCGCACAGTGCTTTAGCAAAGTCGTATGACCCAATAGTACACGAGATTGTGAACGCTCCTGGATCCTCCTTCTTTTCAACTAAGGACCGTGACGCAATTGCACTACAATGGTGAATGTTATCTGCGGGCTCAAAACTGACCGTTCTCTTCTTAGTCACCAATTCCTTCATGAACTTGGCATAGCCTGGCATCTGTTCTAAAGCTTCTATAAGAGGGATGTTAACTGACAGCTCCTTCAACATGGTGATGAACTTCTGATACTTTTCTTCCTCCGCCTTTTTCTTCAACCTTTGAGGATAGGGAGGAGGAGGTCGCGGAATAGTTTTGAGTACTTTTGGTACCTCAATTCTCCTTCCTCTTCTCAGATTTTGCATTGTCGCTATCAGCCTGCTGATTTGGAACCTTGCTACCCTTTGCATTATCTATCTCTAACTCAACTTCATCATCGATAACCACTGGATCCTTAGGCATACTACTGTCGGCAGGCATAGGTGGCTCTATCGTGCACTTCCCGCTTCTAGTAGTGATGGCGAGGCAATGACTATCATTTTTAGGATTCTGGACGGTATTACTTGGAAGGGTGCCTGGCTGATGTTGATTCAGTGCCACTGAAATATGCCCAAACTGTTGCTCCAACTATTTGATGGCGGTCGAGTGAGACTCCACTTTCTGACTTATGCCCGAGATGTCAGTTCTAATTTCTTTCAAGCAATTCTCCTGACTTTCTGCTCCTTTCACCAATTTATTTAGAAGTGCCTCCATCCTCGAATTTCCAGACTCCTGATCACGTCTTCCAGGCGGTACATAAGTGTCATTCTTTTCTCTATGATCATCTTTCCACCTCCAATCACCATCACGGTCTCGTTCACAATCTCTGTATCCTGATTTGTTGTAGCTGTCTCCGTAATAGTTCCGACCTTGATTCCCTTGCCTTGAGTTCCAAGAGTCTTGATTAGACCCTTGGCCCTTGGCTCGGAAACCCGCCACTTCACGATCTAGATACTTCGCCTCTTCATCTGACTCACTATCATCATGTCTAACTGATTTGCTTTGTGCCCCAACAGCATGCACCTTTTCTGCATCTTTAGCAGCTATCTGTTTGGCCAGAAGACCAATCTCTGTCCTCAACTGAGCATCCTCTTGCACCACAGATTCATCCAATGCCCTTTGATCTGCTGAAGCTCCAATAGCATATGTCCCAGCCGGCATATCTGCCTCCCGAGTATGTCATCCTTGGTTGGTCTTAGTGACACGATCCAATATCTCAGAAGCTTGGTTCCATCCCAAATTCATGAATCCTCCACCAGTGATAGTATCCGCTACCCCCTTTGTGTTGACATTTAAATCTCTGCAGAAGATTTCAAGTAAATTTCGACCACTCATCCTATGATTAGGCACGTTCTGCAACTTTTTCTTGAACCTCAGCCAAGTTTCATAAAGTGCTTCCGAATGAAGCTGTCGGAAATTATAGATCTCGTCCTTTAACTGCAGTATCTTGGATGGTGGGAAAAATCTTTCCAAGAATTGATTTCTCAATTCCTGCCAGGTAGTGATAGAACCTCGTGGTAGCTCATCCAACCACAACGTGGCTTCTCCTGTAAGAGAAAATGGGAACAACCTCAACCGAATCGCCTCTTGGTTAACCCCAGGCAGATTGTATGACGTGCAGACCCCCACAAAGTTCATAACATGCATGTTTGGATCATCAGTAGGAAGACCCGCGAACACACCTTTCAAGTTCAGCAAATGGATCATGGCACTAGTAATGTCAAACTTAGTGCCTGGTGGTAACTCAGGTGGAACAATAGCACCATTCTCAATCGTCTCAAAATAGGCCACATATTCATCTTCAGGATCATCATAAACAGGCACACGTTGTCTTGGTTGTTCTCTTAATTGTATCTGTCGCTCTTCAGCATCAACCATACACTGTGTTGCTTCCTGCATAGCTCGATTATCTCTTTCTACTTGTCTAAGAGAAGCTTGTCTAGCATGCTCTTCTCGGGTCAATCGAGCAGTTTTTGCTCCACTTTTTCCTGACCAGCCGGATGCAATGGCTGATTATGAACATCTCCCGCAGCTGCGGGATTATGGACTCCTTCAGTATTCACCATTCTCCGATTATCTCTTAAAGTCCTTTCAATTTCAAGATCAAGTGGAATCAGGGGATTGCCTTGACTCCTAGTATTTGGCATACACCGGCGTATGCCCTCGAGAGTATGTAAGAACACACCCAATCAATTCCAACCAATAATGTTCAACTTCGTAACCGTATTCCCCTGCAACGGCGCCAAAATTTGATATTGCCCAAAGTATACCTCCGAAAAAGTACAACGCGGTCGCTGAATCAAATATAGAACCCAACTAGGTTGGGGTCGATCCCACAGGGAATAGGTCAAAGTATGAGTAGGCTACTGGAAGGAATAACTGGCAAGTAACTAAACTGGGGGGGGTTTTTTTGCTATCAAATAGTAACGATAATGATTGCTGACTGATATCGAGCTTGTAAATAATAAGAGGAATTCACTAGGACTGTGATCCCCAATGATTCCTTAACTCCACCGGTGACTTGAGCTTAACAAGACTGCCCCACTGCGCTGCATGCAAAATCTAACAAGTTAGGTTTATCTAATTGTCTCTCGACTGTCATTAGACGAATTTCACTCTTCTCCTCTCGGTCTCCAAGTGTCGCACTACTAACCCTTGTCTTGGAATTCAGGTAACCTTTCCCGCTAAGGCTCCGGTTATTAGATAAAGGTTGATAGCTTCAAATCTCTGTTGTTATCTCTTTTTCCCAATCTCTACCTCTCTCTCAAGCAAGTCTAGATTACAGGCAAGATTCTAACGTTTGCAACCGTTAGAAAAGCAATCAATACGAAGGAGACAATAATACATGCATACACAGCAGTACAAAGTTGTTTTGCACTTCACCGGTTTCATTAATTCTTTATGGTTCACACAACCCTAGTTGATGGGTTTAGCTACTCATAGTTGCAAGAACACAAGAATAATCCAAAGATGAAAGCATACTTATGATCTCACAAGAATGAAGGAAAATCCAAAATTTCAATTATCAATCAACTTCAGAATTAGGGTTTGTGAATACAAAACCAAAATATATGTCTCAAACAATGTAAAATAACTCTTAAAATAATAAATTGTCCAACTCTCGCACTTAGGACTACCTAGGGGTATTTATAGATACAAAACTAGTCCTATCCAAAACAAAATAGGAGAACAGAGTCGGCAGCTTTCACGATGTCGTGACTTGGTGTCGTGGAACCAAGTCATGGCACGTGACTTGTATCGTGGGAATCAAGCCCTTTTCTTGGATCTCTGAAGTGAACTCACGACAGGCTTCCACGCTACGTGGGTGTCAGTCATGCCACGTGACACCTGTCGTGGAAATCAGGCTGGAATTTTTTGTTTTCTAGACTGTCACGATAGCCACTCACGTGGCGTGAATGGCTTCCACGCCACGTGACTTGTGGCGTGAATGGTTCTCTTTTTCAGCATCTTGTTCTTTCTTCACTTGACACTTCGTTCTCGAGCTTGATTCTTTCTCTTTTGCTCATTATGTCTTTAAAGCCTGTTTTCCTATAATTTAGGACAGAAATCACATCATACCAACAAAACACACCCAAGTTATTGCATCTTTTCCTTGTTTTAAGCATCGAAAATGCCATATAACCATGGCACATCAATGGGGTGGCCCTAAACAACAAGAAGAACTAAAAATGGAGCATTTAAGAAGAACCCTACATGCTACTCAGGGAACTATAGAGGGTTCCCAAATTAAAGAGGGTGGTTGAGAAATATCAGCTAGAGTGGATGACCAAACCCTTGGGGAACTATGGAGAAGAGATGGTGCATGAATTCTATACCAAATATGCAGCAAAAATTGAGAACTTGACTCCTTTAGGGAAGGAGAAATACATATGGAAGCAGCCTAGGTTGGACACAGTGCTTGTGAGGGGTGCACCTATTGACATCTCAAAAAAGGCTATCTCTAAAGCCTTATTCAGTGATGAGTTTGAGCCACCAGTCAAGACTCTGGAGTATGATTACCGAATTTTAGAGTTTAAAAGGTTAAGATGCTGAGTATTAAAGTTAAGTTAATGTATTACAAGAAGTTGTCAAACCACATTACTGAAGCAAAGGAAAGAGCCAAATGGGTGAATGGTATGACAATCTACAAACACACTTTGAGTTTTAGCGCCAAGGCTTGGTGGTCTATTATCCAAAATTGCATATCACCGACTAGTAATGTTAACAACTTGAGTGATGAAAAGGTAGGGATAGTGGCATCCTTTAAGGCGGAGTTAGATCTAAATATTCTGTGAATCATTGCAGAAGAAATTTGGGAAAGGGCACTGCTTTATCACACTACCTTGCCATTCCCGACTTTGATCACACAATTGTGTTGGAAGTCATCTGTATCTTCTATTTTAGTGGTCGATAGGTTTAACTTGCCTACTAAAATACAAATATAGATCATATTAAGGATACCTTGAACCCGGCGGCTCAAGCCCTGGATACTTTTCTAGATTTTCCATTACAGGACACTGAGAGGGCTGCCCAGGCTATATATATTCCGGCTTCTGAAGCTAGTACTACTTTTTTATCGGAACCAAAGTCCATATCACTCTCGGGTATACTTAGTTGGTGCCTGCTGGCTACACATTAGTACCAACAGCCTTTCTTGAGTAGACAATGAAGAATCAGGTTGTCCTTAATGCTCGTGTTAAGAAGTTGGAGGTAAGGGTGAAGCCCTACATTGAGGATGAGATTAGAGTAGTAGTACGGGACATACAGACTCATCTTGATTATTTTGAGAGCCAGATGATGGCTAAGTTAGATAGCGTCCAAACTCCTGACTTGAGCATGGTAGTATAGCCTCCACTACTATCGATATTTGATGATTTTATAGTAGACAAATAGGTACCAGACTTCTATACCCAAGCCCCAATAGATGGGGGTGCAGGTAAGAAGGTAGAGGAAATAGGGGATAATTCACAGACCCGTAAGAAAAGGAAATTAACAAATAAGGGTAAGAATAAGAAGAAGGATAAGGAAGGAAGAAAGAGAAAGAATAAGGGTGGCATGACTACAGCAACTTCTAAGATTGAGAGGACCTTCGAGGTACATGTTTCAGAGATGATTGAGGTCCTGCATGCTAGTGTCACCACTGTTGCTGATGATAATGTTATTAAGAGTGGGGGGGCATAGAGATTGCCCCCACGAGACCTTTTTTGAGTGCACCGGCTGCTATCGGTGCCCACGTGATTGAGATTGACAGAACAATAGTCGAGGCCACTAGAGACGGAGTGCAGATAGGGGTCCCATCTATGACCCCCATTGATGAGTCTATGATAGACGTCTAGTGCACCACAGGTATGTTCCTACCCTATTTTTACATTTTCTTATTCTTTCATGCAATGTGGTCATTGAATGATTTCCAAGTTGGGGATGGGGGTGTACCACATATGAGGGCTTTTGTTGTAGTGTTTTTTTTCTCTCAGATGTGCTATCTAGTTAGAACCAGCATGTTTAGGAGTTAATTTTTGTTTTTGTGTTATTTGTGTGTTAGTTGTGTAACTGAGAGAGAAATAGGAGAACTTAGTGCAGCCAAAATAAAAAAAAAATGTAATCTATTTTTTAATATTTTAATGATACCCCTCCATAAAAAAAATTGTGATGTTTTTGTTGTATTGTGTGCTTATCCTAAACTGTGACTAATGTGAATTTCATCATGGCCTTAGGATTATAAATGTGATAACCGTAGCCTAACTTGCATGAACCGGATAGGTAGTGACTAAGTATGTAGCCCTAAGCCAAGTATGAGTGAGGTTTTACCTAGTCGATGTGTGTACGATCTAAAACTTACTCGGTTAGTCTTGCCAAAGTATTAGGATAGTAGGATAGGAAAGGATCATAGGCAGTTCTTGATTAGTCTACTTAAAACCTAAAGCCTACCGAATAATAATATCCCTTGATCCCAAAATTTAAACCTAAGTAGGCCATTTTTTTGAACTAGCCTATTCACCTTCCCAATCATTTACAATGAACCTGCTTTGGCCCTTGTCCCTTCTTGGACACTATGCACCTTAACTCAGCCAAATCACCTAAGTTGAGGGTGTCTGTTGTAGGGGTGCGTAAAAAGTTTGTCTATGTATAAAAAGTTAGTAAAATGAAAAAGTATTCGGGTGTGGTATTGTGTGAAAAAAAGAAAAAAAAAAGTGAAAAAGATAAAGTTTAAAAAAAGATGAAGTTGTGAAAAGAAAACTTCACCCGGGTACAAAAAGTTGAAAAAGGGAGAAAATTCAAGAGAGTAGGAAAGGGGAGCCAAAGGTAGTGTAGTGCCAAGGAGGGTTTATTCACTTTGTCCATATGTACCATACCCGCCCCCAAGCCTACGTTACAAGCCAATAAAAGTCTTATAGTGATCCTATTCTGACTGTCCAAACAACTATGGCGTAGAAAATAAGGGCAAGCCTATGGTATCAAATGCACACTATCCGGACATCATTGTGAGAGAGAGTGCTTAGGTTTAGTCCCTGTCTTGATATTCATTGCATATGTTGAGTGTTAGGGAATTCTTTGATGTGAGGGCATAGGGGCTGCATCGTAGTTACTATTTGTTTGGGTAGTGTCATATGTATGCGTGCTATCTTGTCTATTGATAATGTGATACCATTACTTGATCCCATTGTATTATGGTCATTGATTTGTGTACACCCAGCGAATATTGGTTTTAATGATACTCAGAGGGGGTTGTACTTGTGTTTTGACTCATGTGTGCTTAGGTTGAGTTTTTGAAAATATGACTGCCTAATACTCTTGGTTTTCTCTTGGTTAAGCATTGTATAGTTTGTTTTGTATTTGCCTAAGGACATGCAAACATTCTAAGTTGAGGGTGTTGATGTGTCGTGGTCTTACGGTACTTTCAACGCTTAAAATGAGGGATATTTGCTAGTATAAAGGCATTTCTATGTGAATATGAGATATTTTGATGGAATTCGCAAGTCAAATAGGTCCGAAGAAAGAAAGTGAGGATTTTTGGACTTAAAGTCATCAGACGGAAGCATTCCACAACCATGGGATCTGACCATAGTTGTACCATAGTTGTCATGGGTTAAAATTGAGAAGTGATATTCAGGTGTTATACAAACGGAAGCTTCCCACGATTGTACCTAGATGTCATGATAGTACTGTTGATCGTGGGAAGGGAGTCCAGATTTGAGGGTTACAGATGTTAAGTGTAAATAAGATCAGACGAGGGGATCTCACGATTGTAGGATGATACCACGAGATAGTACTGAGGATCATGGGGGAAGGATTCTAAAAAGTAAAAAGTCAAAGGTAGAAGCTACGAAAAAAAAGTCACGATCGTATAATGATACCATGAGCTCGTACTGAGCATCGTACCAACCAAGATCTGAAAGTTACAAAAGTCAAGAGCCAACCTACGAGAACCAAGGACGATCGTGGTATCTAACCACGATCGTACCTTCTTTCATCTGAGGTACCGACTTAGCAAATACCTATGTGTTTAGGATAGGTTTTTATTTTGTTTGTAAAAACTCCTATTAGGTTTATTGTTTTAGTTTACATTCTACTAATACTTTGGAGAAATATTTTTGTTCTTTGAAGTACAAACATTGATTTTGAGGGGTATAATTCATAAGTTGAGATTTGTGGTTTTCATCTTATTCTTGTAAGTTCATAATTATGTCTTCTTCCCAGAATTATTATTGTGTGCTTGCAATTATGAGTAGCTAAGCACCACAACTAGGGTTATGGGAAACTTAACGGATTAACAAAGTAGTGTTCGTAGTACGAAGTGATTCTCAAAAGGTATTTGGGGGTGTATTGTTGTTCTCTTGGCTTTGATTGCTTTTTAGCTGCTACAGACACTAGAACTCACCTTATCTTTACTCGTAGTTTAATTAGGGGTAACAAATAGGAAAAGGCAATAAACAATAGAGACTTGAAGCTATGAACCTTCACTTAATAGCTTGAGCTGATAATCCAGGAAAGCTAATCTGGGAGCCAACATAGGGGTTAGTAATGCAAGGCCCAATATAAGAGAAAACTTACTTAAGAATATTACTTAAACAAATGTGGAAAGCCATTTAGTATACATAACCTATTGATTCTACATGTTGAATAACAGGAGAGATCACAAGTACGAAGAACCTTCAGAGTTATGAAGTTCTTAGGGAACACAGTGCTAGTGCCTCTCTCATATTAATTACAAAGCCAACAAAATCAATAAATGTTACTGTTGGACTTTTGATTTGCAAAATCCCCCTTTTTATTAGAGATTATTTACTGATCACTCAGATAAAAACTTGATAGAGATTTTAACCTATTCCTCGTGGGATTGACCCCAACCTAGTTGGGTTCTATATTTGATCAACAACCATTTTATACTTTGTTTAGAGGTGTAATTTAGGCAACATCACCGGGGCACTCTAAAGGGTTGCTAAACTGAGCAGACTGTTCGGGAAATATAAATTAGATAGGATGATGAAACCTGTGGATAACTACAGTGCTAAAATAGTACGAGAGTTTTATGCCAACTATGTTGCGACACTAGAAAATATGAATCCTTTAAGGAAAGATAAAGATATAAGAAACCAACCTCGGATGGATAAGGTATTGTTGTAAGGTACAGAGATTGACATTTTTGAGAAGGCCATCTTCAAAATTTTATTTGGTGCAGATTTTGTACCGCCAGCTGAAACACCAAAATTTGACTACCAGTTGGCGGACTTGGAAAAAGTAAAGCATTTGAGTTCGTAAGATAAGATAATGCACTACAAGTGGTTGGATCACCACATAGCCAAAGCTAAGGAAGAAGATGAATGGGTCAATGGCAAAGAAATCTACAAGCACACACTGAATTTTCTTGCTAAGTCTTGGTGGTCCATAGTCAGGCATCGCATAGCACTGATGGGTAATGACATTGTGCTGAGTACTGACAAAGAAGGTGTGGTGGCAACCATTTTAGTTGAGATGGAGTTGAACATCCCACAGATGATTGCAGATGAGATTAGGGAGCGAGTTCTTATGTATCACACTAATCTCCGATTCCCTAGTCTTGTGACCAAGTTGTGTTGGAAGTCTAGTGCGCCATCCAAACCCACTATCGATCAATTTCTCAGGCCGACCAAAATAGCTGATATTGCATTGACCAAAGATTACATGAATCTAGTTGCCTGAGCTAGAGGTCCAGTTCAATATTTAGCCCCATGGACAGCTAAAGGGGATGACCTTACAGCTCAAACTACAGAGCTTCTAGCTACTGAAGTTGGTGCCACATCTTCATTTTTTTAGTCATCCGTAGTGCCTTTGGGTACACTTTAGCCTGTTCCCATAGGTTATGACTAAAAAATGCTTAAAATGTTGGCCATTTCTGAAGCAAAGATTAAAAAATTGGAGAAAAGGGTCAAACCTTCTATGGAGGATGAGATCAAGAGTACTGTACGGGGTATGTAGGCGAGGTTTGACAATTTTGAGACCTGGATGATGGAAAAATTAGAGAGTGATTAGGCTCCATATTTAATTACAGTCACAGATGAGCTTGCCTCACTTAAGATAGTTGTGAAGGACCTTGTCGAGAGACAAATTCATGCCATGCGGCCTCCTTCTTAGTCGATTATTAAGAAGGAGTTTGATATTCAGGTGCCAAAATTTCTACACCTAGGCCCCGGCAAATAGGGGCGAGGGTAAAGAAGCAGATGATATGACAAATGATAAGCATCCCCATAGAAAGAGAAAGAGAAAAGATAAGAAGGGGAAAAATAAGGTGGTAGGTGAGAGCGAGAGGACCTCCGAAGCGCATATGTCAGAGATGAGTGAGATCCCAGCTGATGTTGTTGCTACTATTGCTGAGAATGGAGAGGAACAGAGATTTCCCCTATGATACAGTCATTAAATGCCCAGTCACCACTGGTGCCACTACATCTAAGTTTTCGAGAGTCAGAGAGCATAGAGGGGTTGCATTCGTGACCCTCATTGATCAGTCCGAGACAGGCGTCTAGTGCGACACAAGTATATCCCCACCCTAGTTTTTCATTTTTAATATTTTGTGCATTGAGGACATTGCACTATTTCTTAGTTGGGTATAGGGGTACACCAACATCCAAGGGTTTTTGTTGCCATGTTTCTTTTCCCTCGAATGCGCTATCTAGTTAGAACTGGCATAGGATTTTATTTATGTTTTTAGTTCATTTTTTTATTATTTGTATGATCAAGAGGGAAATAGGAGATCTTGTCACAGTCAGAATAAAAAGAGCATGCAACCTTAGTTTTTGAATTTTATGTTTAAATAATACCCCTCCTGATTTTTTTTATGTTGTGTTATGTGTTAACTATGAACTGTGACCATTGTGGATCTCGTTATGGCATTAGGATTATGGGTGTTATAACCATAGCCTAACTATGCATGAATCGGATAGGTAGTAACTGCTAACATAGCCTTGAGCCATGTGTGTGTGAGATACTTACCTAGTTCGATGTGTGTGTGCGATGTAGATCTTGCCCGGTTAGTCTCGCCAAGGTTATAGATAGTTGGTTAAGAAAGTATCATACGCCATTCTTGAATATTCCAATCTGAGCCTAAAAGCCTTACCAAATAGAATGTGATGTCCCTTGATCCCGATTTTGAGCCAAAATAGACCTTTTCCTTGAGCTAGCCCATTCACTTTCCTGATTCTATTACAATAAACCTACTTTGGCCCTGGTCCTTCCTTAGACACTATACACTTTAACTCAGGAAAATCGCCTAAGTTGAGGGTGGCCATTGTGGGGGTGCGTAAAGAAAATTGGGTATGTAGAAGAAGTTAGTAGGTAAAAAAGGATTTGGGTGCGGTATTGTGTGAAAAGAAAAAGAAAAAAAGAAAAAAAGTGTAAATAAAGTATTAAAAAGAAAAAAATGGAGAAGAAAAAGAAAAGAGAAAATAACAAAAAGAAACCGCACCGGAAGTCTGAATATCGAAAAGGAGAAAAAGAAATAAATAGGGTTGAAAAGTGGAGCCAAAAGTAGTGTAGTGCCAAGGGGGATTGAGTCACTTAATTCCTATTTACCATACCCATCCCCGAGCCTAAATTACAAGACAACAAAGTCCTATTGTGATCCTAATCCAACTATCCAAAAAATTAAGGTGTAGAAAATAAGGGCAAGCCAATGGTATTTCAAGCGCACTTTCGGAACTTCTTTGTGAGAGCGAGTTCTTCGAGTTAGTCCCATGTTGAAATATGATGTGCTGATATACATTGATTATCATGAGTTTACGAGACTTCTTTAGTGTGAAATATTATGGGTTGCAAGAGCGGTTGCTATTTATTCGGGTAGTATCGTTAGTATATGTGATAGGTTATTTGTTGATAATGCAATGCCATTGCTTGATCCCTTTGCATTATGGTTAGTAGTTATTATACACAGAGTGATTTTGGTTTTGATTGTATTGGAGGGGGGTTGAAAATGATTAAGGTACATGCATGCTAAATTTGATTTTTAATACTGTGACTGTCGTAAGACTCCTACGTTTTTCTTGGTTAAGCATCATGTGTTTTGTTGTTTTGGTTAGTTTTGTTTTATTCGCCTGAGGACATGCAAAAATTCTAAGTTGAGGTTATTGATATTCCATGAACTTACGCTACTTTTGACACTTAAAACAATGGAAATTTGCTAGTTTAAAGGCACGTTTATGTGCGTGTGATGTGTTTTTATGGTATTTGAAGGTTAAATAAGTCCGGAGAAGTAAAGTGCAAAAATTAGGACTTAAGGGAATTAGATGAGCCATCCAATGACCGTTGGAGCTGACAACGGTCATCCTATGCTACAGTTGGATGAAGCAGATAGGGTTAACTCCAAAGAACAACAGGCGAGAGATCCCACAATCATTAGAGGAAACAACCATCTCATTCTGAAGATCATGCTAAGGTGTTCCTGCAAAGTGAAAAACTCAAGGCACAAAAAATGACCAGAAACAACAGTTGTCCCTAGAAACAACGAGCTCCTCCTGAGCATCATCCCAGCCAACATCCGAAAGTGATCAAAAAGGCATTATCCAGCAACAAGTACAAGGAACGATTGTGGGATCAAACCACAATTATTCTATCCTTCATCTGAGGTGCCGATTCTGCAAATCTTATTTTGTTTAGGATAGGATTCTTTTATGTCTATAAATACTCTGAATAGGTTTATTTTTTTAGTTCATATTCTATTACTACTTTTGAGACATATAGTTTATCTTACAAGTTGTAAACATCAACTTTTAGGGTTTTGATTCATAATTAAGATTCGTGGTTGTTCATCTTATTCTTTGTAAGTCATAATTATGCTTTATTTCCAGAATTATTATTGTGTTCTTATGATCATGTGTAGCCAAATACCACAACTAGGATTGTGGGGACCATGACGGATTAACAAAGTAGTGTTTGTAGTACAAAGTGATTCTCAAAGGGTGTTTGTGTGTATATTGTTGTTCTCCTCAGTTTGATTGCTTTCTGATTGTGTACAACGTTAGAACTCGCCTTATCTTTACTTTGGATGAAAGGAGGCTAACGGATGGGAAAAGGGAATAAGCAACAGAGACTTATAGCTATCAACCTTCAATTAATAGCTTGAGCCGATAATTCGAGAAAGCTAATCTGAGATCCAAGATAGGGTTAGTAGTGCAAAACTCAGGAGACGAGAAAGCGTACTTGAGGATAGTCATCTGAACAAGTGCGTAAATATGTTTAGGTGAACATAACCTTTCGATTCTACATGCCAAGCATGGGGAGAGATCACTAGTACGAAGAACCTACGGAGTTATGAAGTTATGGGGAACATAGTCCTAGTGTCTCTTTTATATTGATCACAAACTTAAAGATATTAGCAATTGATATTTTCTTGACGATACAATTCACAATCCCCCCAAATTACTATAAATTGTTCACTGATTGATTAGATAAGCACATTGATAGAGATTTCAATCTATATCTCGTGGGATCGACCCAAACCTAGTTGGGTTCTATATTTGCCAGTGACCGCTTTATACTTCTTTTGGGAGGTATAATTTGGGCAATATCACTTTCTCTTACTCAAACAACATAACCACCTAAAATATGCACGTATCAATCATTCAAAACATAATCCACAATATTAGAAATACAAGTCTTATGCCTCTTATTAACCTCTACCGGTTAGAATAGCAGTATTCCAACCTTTTGAACATTACTGAGATGCCAATTGGGACCAACTAATCCCAATTGTGAGTGTCGAGATACCAATTGGAAGCTTCCAATTACCAATTGGACTCAACTCGGGAAGACAACACTAAGATAGCACAATGGGAGAGAAGAAAGTGAGATTGATTTCCTAGATGCCTTGTAGCTTCCTACAGATTTGATATGGACGTTAACACACCAATCTACAGGACTCTACTAGACATTTGCTCTTGTATTGGTAGACCGTTAACCTAGGCTCTGATACCAACTTGTCACGACCCAAATCATGGATTTTGTGGGCATCTACCAAACTCTACCCTAGCTAGGAGAACTCTTACCACCCAATCTTTAATCATTACGTAAAACTTTGTAAAACCATAAGCATTAGTAAATAATAACTCTTTCTTTTAAAACAAAACTTATGTTTAAGTACATTGCGGAAGTAAATTAACAAATTTCCAGAACCTAATATAAACCAGTATAAGAGCACTAAACAAATGAAAGGATGACCTGAGACACAACATCTATGTAAGAGTAGGATGATAAGAGTTGCTGGAGAATAATCACCGATGTACCTATAGAAACTCCAACTGACCTACAATATGTCTATATCTCTAAATGGAGATATAGTAAATGTAGTATCAGTACAACCACACATACTAGTAGATATCATTGGCCGACCAGTGTTATAAATATATAACAACATATAGCAAACAAGAAGAGATCATTACAAGGATACAAGCTTAATAACTTAACATACTTAACTTACTTCAACTTTCAACCTTACCTCCTTTCCTTTATTATAGCATTATTAATTTAAACTTAGAGCGTGAATAACTAACACGATTGTATGAATCAATCTAACCCACATACCTTAATCCTCTATCTCTCTCATTAATCCTTTTTTGTGACAACCATCTCTCTTTATTCTACTACCATTAACCATCGCGATTGCAACAACTAAGACAATTAATAAAACTTCAACAACTTTGCAAGAAGGGACACTATAATACACATCACATATACAACTATACATATATAAGAGTAATTTTATCCATATTCAAAGATATATTCAAACTTTGCTGCAATGCACAATCACAACGATCAACACAACTGGTCCACACAAGGAACCATAATAGATCATCAACATAACTTGGTTCACTCAAGGAACAGTCAAACTCTCCAAATTATGGTGTACACACATACTAGGGTTAGTTGGGACCTTTAGTTATTACCTACAGGGGATGAGCTCAGTTCATGTACCAGTACCGGTGCAGTACCTGATTCAAATATTAGTGTCAGTGTGCCATCTGATCCCAGACAACTAGTGCCTGCTATCCTTATCCCAAACCAAGTGTTATACCACCCTTATTATAATGTCCCCACCCTTATCCTCCCTAAAATCCACCAATTTTGTGAAGACCAACCTTTACCGGTTCACCTTACAACAACAAACATCACCACAAATAGTACAATAACACAATGAGAAAAATAACCACACTTGTATATCAAATAAGGTCCTCTTTACCAACCTTATTATAGGTTATCAATTTCCAAACTTGCATTCAATAATTAACAAGTTCATCAATCCAGGTAAACAACAAATATCCACTAACACATGAAACCACAAGTATGCCCAATGGCCAATTCACCACTTATTCAAATGAGCATTATCAAACCCAATCATCAATCACAAACATGTTCTAAGACCAATCAATCAAGTATCCATTTTAGGAGTGCACATTCCACCAAAATTGATATCTACAATCTAATTCAACATCTTATTTCATTCACCAATCTAACCTTTTTTATTCCTATCAAAATTGGTCAGTTCAGTTACTAACTAGTAAACCTTACACCCAAGTCGTCACTAAGTTCAAGAAACTATCCCATTAGTCAACTGTTCAACTATTAGGCTCTATTCAACTTATAATTCTAGCTAGAGTCATACACCTTTACACATCTTACTTCCTACCACTTAGCCAAACTTGAATTTAGGTTCTTAAGTTATGACACCCCATCCCCTTATCACAATCAATCCTCCTAAATATCTTCCAGCAAGAATATCTCATACTCCAAACACATACAACATCAGATTCACCCTTTTAAGGTATTAAAGACTAGTTTTATAGATTACAAGTTCACCTAATTCCTCTATTGCTACCCATATTCACATATTAAAATTTCAAATCATCAATTAAGTCATACAAATACAAACATCCATCAAGGGAACCACACAAAATACAACACTCAATTATATCCTTATTATATTAATTCCATATTTTATCCATCCGAATTCCTTATCCGTAGGCCTAGATATGAAGTCTCCCATCATCTATAGTAATTACATGTATCTAACCCAAGTCTTATACACATTAAACCATAACCAACCTAGACCAAAGATCTTGGAATAAGTAAGCCACACCAAGGTTGCTCTTTCCTTTCTTTCATGCTTCTATTAGCGCAATCATCTAGAAATCAAACAATTATAGGAGTAATTAATCAATTACTCTTCAAATAACTACTTTGGGAATTCAACCCACCAATTCTATCCTTATTCATGGTATAAAACATTACCCAAGGGTAAATTAACCATTAACTAGTTCTATCATACTCAACCCATCTCTATTAATGAGGTTTCAAAGCTAAAGATTCCATTGCTATTGAATTCAAGGTCCCCAACCATTAGTTTGATGTTTTAGAATAACTAATTCATTCTAGGAATTGCTAGTTAACAATCTAGAAGTAATTCTAGGTGATATTACCCCAACCCATAGGTTTTTCCCAAAATCTCATGAACTTAGGGTTCTAATCTCCAAGAATTTCACCATTAAAGATCATTGTAATGATTCCAAGATGTTATTGGATTAAAAGACAAATAATATGACAAAATAACTTACCTCAACAAAGAATATCCACCCTAGAACTTGGAAAATCGCTCCCCTTAGGGATTTGGACAAAGTTTTTGAGTTAAAAACCCCAAAACATCAAAAATAAGCTTAAGTACTACCCAATTGTTGCTGCAGCAATGCCGTTGCAGTGAGCAACTTTTCATCCCAGACAATCTTTGGAAAAATGGTCATAACTTTTTATATTCTAATAGTAGTGCTCGTTTGAAGTTGACCCTAGTTTAAACTTAGCTCGTAACTCAATCGGTAAGAACACTTCCAACTTAAATTTATGTTAGGGGTATTGTATGAGCTTAGTTCATGTCTAATGCACTCCCACACTAAAATATTGATCCTATAACCTATGAATAATGAGGTTCTTATTCCTTTACCACATATATTATAAGTAAAGATGAAATGGGTCATTACAAGTTTAGATCAGTCGCATTCAGTACAGTTTATCACTATTTTCAGTATGATCAGTTTTATTTTATATCTTACATATCTCACATGCTTAGTATATTCAAAGTACTGATCACATAATCTCTTTTATGTTGTATCATATTATGATGTAGGTTCGATCACTCAGTCTTAGCACCACGGTTAGTACGTTCCAGTACCATTTCAGCAGTTACAAGTGGTGAGTCCTCATCATCTGAGGACACATATTTTATTATATTCTTTTGGTATTTTAGTTTCATACATTTAGAGTTAGATGCTAATTCTAATTCCAAGAATACTACATATACTAAGCCATGCCAAAAAGGGGGAACGACTACCTAAACTAAGGATTCTGAAGCATAATTATAGTCTAAAGCTCCGAACAAAGGCCAAGAACAATGGAATGGAAAAATAACCTTAATATTATCCTATAAGACCCTACCCTACATGAAATTTATACCATACACAATCTCATAGAGCAAAGTCTAAAAAAAATAGACCTTAGCCTATCTCAGAATCGAAAGTTGAAAGGGCACATGGTATCTAAGGAAAGGGTTATTATAGACCCATAGAAAGTTGAAGCTATTAAGAATTAGGCTAGACCAACAAATATGATAGAAATTCATAGTTTTGTGGGGTTGGCTAGATACTACTACTAGTTTGTAAAAGGGCTTGCTGCTATTACTTTGTATATGACCCACCTGACCCAGAAAGAAGTTCCATTTATATGGGATGATAAGTACGATGAGAGTTTCCAAACTCTCAAAACTTTTCTAACTTCAGCTCCAATTCTCACCTTTTCTATTGGAGGTAAGGATTTTATTGTGTTTTATGATGTATTACGGTTGGGTTTAGGTGTTGTTTTAATGCAGGGCCACAATGTCATTGCATATTCTTTGAGGCAACTTAAGCCTTATAAGAAAAACTATCCCATATATGACTTGTAGTTGGCGGCTGTGGTCTTTGCTTTGAAGTATTGGATATACTATCTCTATGGGGTAAAGTGTGAAGTATTCACAGACTATCGTAGCTTGCAGTATGTGTTCACCCAAAGAGACCTGAATCTGAGATAGAGAAGATGGATGGAATTGATTAAAAACTATGACATCTCAATCCTATATAATCCGAGCAAGGCCAATATGGTGGCACAATTATTGAGAAGAAAGCCGGTAAGCATGGGAAGTTTATCATGGATAGAGGTGTCAAAGCACCCATTGGCTAGAGAGGTACAATCTTTGGCTAATGATTTTTTGAGATTAAAGGTGACTAGCAAGGGAGGAGTGTTAGACTATGTAGAGGCTAGGTCCATGTTCTTTGACTAGATCAAAATATAACAGTTTGAAGACAAGAAGCTGAGCAACCTTAGAGAAAAAGTGTTGCAAGGTGAGTCTAAAGAGGCCATCCTTGATAATGAAGGAGTATTGAGGATTTGAGGGGATTGTATATGCCTCATGTGGGCAATTTAATTCCTACTATTCTTGCAGAGTCCCAGTACTCTAAGTACTCTATACATATGGGTGCAACTAAAATGTATAGAGATTTGAGGCAACATTATTGGTGGCAAAAAATGAAATGTGACATTGTAGATTTTATGACTAAGTGTTAGAATTTTCAACAGGTTAAGTATGAGCATCGGGAACGTGGTGGTATATTTTAAAGGATGCCCATTCCATAATGGTTGTGGAAAAGAATAACCATGGACTTCATGGTGGGTCTTTCTAATACCTTGAGGAAAAGTGAATCTATATGGGTTATCAGCGATCGATTAACCAAGTCGCCTGATTTCATCATATGAAGGGTGGATTATAATACAACTAAATTGGCCAAGATTTATGTGAAAGAGATTGTAAGGATCTATGAGGTACCTATTTTTATTGTGTTAGATTGAGGTACTCAGTTTAACTCTAATTTTTGGGAGAAATTTCAATCAGAGTTGGGTTAGAGATTGGACCAAAGTACAACTTTTCATCCACACACCAACGGATAGTCAAAACAAATAATACAAGTGCTTGAAGATATGCTTTGGGATTTCATAATGAAATTTAGGGGTCAATGGGACTAGTACTTACCTTTGTGTGAGTTTGCCTACAATAATAGCTGCCACTCTAGTATTGACATGGCTCCTTTTGAAGCCTTATATGGTAGAAGATATAGGTCACCGATAAGATGGTTTGATACATTTAAGGTGAGGTCTTGGGGCATGGATATTCTCAAGGATTTAATGGAAAAAGGTAAGGTTTATACCAGGAAAGCTAGAGTGGCTCAGAGCCAACAGAAAGAGTATGTTGATAATAAGGTAAGAGATGTAAAGTTTAACATAGGTAAGAAAGTGCTTTTGAAAGTATCACCCATAAAGGGTGTAATGCATTTTGGTAAGAAAGGCAAGTTGAGTCTAAGGTACATCGAACCCTTTAAGGTTTTAAAAGGAGTGGGGTCAGTAGCCTATAAGTTGTCCTTGCCTCCAATCTTGTCTGGGGTTCACCCAATATTTCACGTATCCATGCTTAAGAAGTACCACGGTGATGGGGATTACATAATTTGTTGGGACTTCGAGTTGTTCGATTAGGAACTTTCTTACGAAGAGGAACCAATTGCTATATTGGATCAGTATGTGAGAAAATTGAGGACCAAATTCATCCCATCTGTAAAATTTCAATGGAGGAACCATTCGGTTGAGTAAGAAACTTAAAAGACGAAGGCGGTTATGCACAAGCGGTACCCGTAATTATTCATAGACTCAGTTAATTACTCTTACTTTAGATATATCTTTTTGGGATAGTTATTGTTTGGGGATGAAAGGGTGGTAAATTGGTATCTAATGTAATGACCCAATTCGTTATTACACTGAAATGAGGAGTAGAACCTTCGCTAGTTTTTCCCTTGGATAAATTTTTGAAAATTTAGGGTTGGCCTAATCTTAGGTGTATTTTGTGGGTTGATAGTCTAAGGAAATTTAGTAGTAATGTGAACATTGGTGGGATAATTTGACTTGATTTTGAGATAAAGGAAGAGTTTAGGAAGTCGTAGAAACTTCCAGTACGTAAAATGGATCAATAGAACTTCAGTTTTGGAGTTTATCATTAAAAACACAGTTTTCAGGTTTTTAAAAATTAGAAACACATTTTTCATTCCTATTTTCTAAAAATAGCTTTGGGGAAGGTGATTTTCTGTAAATTTTAGGGGTTGTCTTCTTTGGAGGTAAGGTTCGTTAACGTTCTAAACTTGAATTACTTCTTAGAAATTGTTAGAAATTGCTAAATCATGTTCATGGTAGAAATTAGGGTTTAGCCCTAATTTATAAATTGAATACAAATTGATGGGAATATGTGTAAAATTAGTTGTTAATGATCCTAGGGTGTTACAAAATATTATTTGGAGTAGAATGATGGTTATTCATGCTAAATAAAGTATAATTCATGGGATTTAAAAGATAGAAAACCCTAAGGTGATGAACTAGGGCAAATTTATGGTTCAAATTGATGGTTATTGATTCCTAATGGTTATAAAGGATGTAATAATTGAAATGGGTGTGTAAATTTGTTATTATAGATCAAGAAAGGGTCGAAAGAGAAAGGAAAGATAAACTTATGGCCTTGAAGTGATTCAAGCAAACATTGAGGAAGGTTATGGTTTAATTGTAGCAATTAGACTTGCTTGACTATGTTTTTATACATAAATTGAATATTTGTAACTTCTTTTGGGCACTTCCTGTGATTATTATCTATATTTACATATTCATACATGTTGATGATGATTTGTGATGGGGTTTTGAAGATGAGTTGATGATTTTGATCATTGTAGTGAGATCATGAAAATAATGATATTGATAATGATGCTGATGATGATGAGTTGATGATAATGATAACGGTAATGAGATCATTGTGAAATGTTTGATGTTGATGGTATTGAGAAGAGAAAGAGATAATACGTACATCTTGCATACATACATTCATCATATACATTTGAATGTACACTTATACTTATATGTCGTTATGTAACTTATGATGAATTTGACTAAGCGTAAAGGGTGTAACTCTGAGCTTGTATTCTCTCTTAAGTGAAGTGTCATAATTTGTGCTTTGTTATTATTAGTTATAAGTTATGTTGTGATTGTTGTTTCTTATATTTGGTTTGCTTATTTGTATGGGGTTGGGTTATCTCAGCCTATGATGCCTACCAATACTTGTTGATGTACTGATGCTACCTGTGCTCTTTTTTTTGCTAAGTGTAGAGCGTGTTCTAGCATTTAAGACGAGACCTTGACTTTAGCCAGAAGTTCTGGACTTCGATTCATGGGTGAACACCATGATTGGGCAGTCATTGAGTCATCTTGCTTTTGTTTATGTCCCTTATTTTGGGACTAAGATATTGTCGCATTTCTTAGTATTTTTGGATAATTTTAGTTATAGTTTTTGAATATTCTTAGTGTTCTTGTACGGTGACTTCAAGTCCTAGGGTTGTAATAGATAGAGAATTTTTGCACTCTATTTTAGTCATGATGTTTTCTTAGGTTGAAACTTTAACTCTTTTAATGAATGTTTGGATTTAATGACTTGATAATAATAAGGTTAATGGAAAGTAAAGTGGTAACTAGTTGACTTGGTTGATAAGGGTTAGTTTAGATGCTTCTCCCGCCATAGTTTTAGGGTGGGTGCCAATCATGACCATTTGGGTTGTGACACATATGGAGGATAAGAGAACAAGTTCAAAGTCTTGTTTCCAAGGTATGTACTAGGCCCTTTTATTCCTAGTGATCCTTGGAGTCATAATGATATTTTCATTATGTTGAGTAGGGTCTTGGAAGTGAGTGATATCCTACCCTACCATGAGAAGATTGAAGTCTCCAAGCTTCTTTCATGATTTACTTTTTTTGTGCTTAAATTGTGTGAACTCCATGTTTTGGAAGTCAACCGTACTTTTTGTTTGGGAAAGAATCCATGGTGCATCCATAATGCCCAATTTATGTGTTCTACTCCTTGTCACACTTATGTGGATAGACAAGATAAGGTGTTAAGATAGGTTCTTAGGAGCATTCTAAGATTAGTGAACATAGGAAATACATCGTATAGTTCTTTCATTCTCTCAAGATGCCTGGTTCCACTTGTTGATACACTCCTTGTGGGAGGTTGTTTGAGGAAGGACAATAAAGTCTACTTGAAATGCTCTATCTTTTCCTCTTGTGTTCCAAATTTAAAATACCTTTTTGTTAACCTTCAAGTCCTAAGGCGTGTATTTTCAATTAAAAACCATTGGGATGAGTTGAATGCCCTTCACTCCTTTCTCTATTACTTGTTTTCATTGAATAAGCCTTTAATGGTGGTTGATATCTTATTTGTGAACCCTAGGGAAAATGTGTCTTGCCTTCTTTAGGTGTTGATTATCTACTTGCATCCTTGTTTGACACACTTGTGCTTAAGTTGTGTGAATTGCAACTTGTGGATGCTAAGTGTCATACTTTTTTATGGAAGAGTCCATGAATGTTGAAGACTTCTTGTCACCTTCATAGAGTTGGACAATTTGAAGTATCAAATGGGACTCGTGGGATCATGGTAAATACCATAAATTGAGGGAACCCAACCTCTTGGGTATACCATTTGTTTTGGAGTGAATTAGTTTCTCATATATCCCTCAATTCCCCTAGTAGCATGACTCCATTAGTGAATGCACTTCTCTTGGGAAGTTTCTTGAATGGAAGAGATATGATTTGCTTAAATTGCCTTTTCTTATCTTGTTGCGTTCTTATCTTTGAGAACACCTTAGATAAGAATAGTAACCTTAGATCTATTCTTTTCTATCTCTTTGCCTATGATGATAGCCATGCTTGTGTTGCAAATGCATTTTGTGAGAGCATGGATTGTCTTTAAAGGAAGGGTAATTTGCACCTTAATGACTTGACTCCATCCTTGGTTGTTCCAACTTGTAGTAACCTGCTTGAAAATATTGGTAATCTTGCATATGGAAACACTTTGGATGAGACTCATATTCTTAATACCTTTCTTTACTATCTCTTTGCATTTGATGATTTCCATGTTAGAATTGAATTTGTCTTCTATGGAGGTAGGTGTTCTTGGAGATGGTCCACTTGTTTGTGTGACCAAGCTATGTGATTCTTTCATATATTTGACCCTAGTGAAACCTCATGGGTGTTTGAGCTAATGGTGGTGCCACCTTTGGTATGGCCCTGTGGTGGAATAAGGAAACAATTGTGTCTTAGGACCTTTATGGTTTATTTGTTCCATAATGCTTCTACTAATCGGCTCTTTTGTACATTGTACAATTAATTGCTCTTATTGATTGCAAAGGATTCTTGGTTTATGTCAAATTGTGCCTCCTTGGCACGGAGATATTGTTGCTAACCATTTTTCTAACCCTTATACTTTGAGGATATAATGGTTTCTTGTTCGGCTTATGTATTTTTGGATTTGGATTTGAGGATGAATACTTTTCAAGAAGGGGAGGATGATATGAGCACGGATAGCTCGATTTATACCAGACCTATACCCCGGGCTACAAAAGTCATGCTCATACCTAGAGAGACATTAGAAGGGTTACCCCAAATGAAGGTCTACAAGTTGTGGGAGATTCAACAAAGAGAAGAAGACACCTACTGCCAAGTTTGGCAATGTACCAAACAATTTGGTGCATCCCCTATCACTTCGTTGATGGTCAGCTTGCTTGTGGCGATGGTAAGGACTCTTTGGCGATGGACACATGATGCAAGGAGCCTTGGGTGATGGATAACACCTTTGGGCGATGAGGAAATCACTTTGGCAAAGCATCCATACACTTAGGTGATGCATGGCGTCCTCTTTAGCTTAATTAGACTACATTAGGCTACATTTTAAATAAGTGCTAAACTTGTAAAGGCAATTCAATAAATACTTGCCTTAGTCATTTCATTAGGAGTTTTTTGATGAATTCAGAATTAACATTACTCTTGTGAGTGTAGTTAAGGGTTGATTCCCTCTAGGATTAGTGTAGCTTAATCTTAGTTGATTATAATAGATTGAGTGATTAGGATGGATTCTCGATATTGCTCATGTTAACTTCTTCTAGCTTAACCAATCATCGAGTTTCCTTTTTTTTTGGATTCAATTTGATTTTCTCGTCTTTGATTGAGTAGGTGTTATTTTTATTTGATTGGTTCAATTGAGAGGTGAAGGTATCGAGTCCTTTGTTGCTCATAAATCCAATCAAATTTTTATAATTCCACATATCTTTTCATTATTTCAATTTTACATTTGTGTTTGATCTTCTTTTCCGAATTTTGATCCTAGTTTTCATATCAGGATCATAACATACTCACAGATGGGCCGTAAGAGTTGCTGGTTCTGGTAGATCATTTTTCATTGTTGCTTTTCATATAATAGTTGATAAAGTTTCCACAAACATTTTTTCTGTTAGATTTGTTGCCACCATCAAAAATTTAATCTCTCGCATCATCGATAAAATCAACGTTATTCTTTTACCTGATACCCCATAGATCATTAGATGGTAAGTATATATGATTTACTCTTTAAAAAAGTCTAATATAAATTGGTAATTGGACAAATATTATTAAACAAATATCATGTACATAAACATAAAGTAAATTAAACATCTCTACATGTTCTTCAAAAAGTTATTCTTTTTTTCTCTTCGAGAACCTAGAGTAGTAATTTGAATCTCAAAATTCGAACATTGTCACAGAATTTGAGAAATTTTTTGGAGGGAAAAAAACAAATTTGAAAATATAATATCTACAGAGGAGGACATGAGAGAAATAGAGAATGAAATTGAGGGGTGAAAAATTAAGGAACAAAAGAAGAACTTTTATAGTTGGTGTGAGGTGTTTTGACAAGATAAAATTTCGGAATCTTGTAAATAATATTCGATCTATATTGATTTACATTAGATTTGATCAGAAGTCAAAATTTAACCAAATATATCAATCTTAAGAACCTATAAAAAAACATAATCTTAGTAAGTATATCATTATCATAAAATAGGTAAATAAATAACCTATAATTATTATAGTTAATTAAGTTTTTGCCTAGTTAACATTTAAATACCTTAAAATAGATTTTCGTCTATATAGACATTTATATATTAAGGAATCAATCTCATACATTGTAGTCTATAATATTGATCTTGATAGTCTAAATTATTTTGACTCTCATTTTAATTATAACCTAATCAGTTCATTGTTTGTCTTGATTGAATTATATAATTTCTTACTTTTTAGGAAAAACATTGTAGGAGATTTTCCATCTATGTCTTTAAATTAGTATAAGTTATGATAATTTTTTTAAGCTAATAATAGTATTTCAAACTAAATTTAGTGCTAATTAATAAATAATTTGTTTTGGTACCAAACAATTTACTAGCAAGCCATAGACAAACTTAATTATAAGAATAAGCGGATATAATACGATTTCTAAAAAGTAAAAAACAAAGTGTTTGTCATACATAAGAAAATAATAAATCAGTAATTTTGAAAAGACCAAGCTTCCTGTTAAAATGAACTTGTCCCGAGTGATATCAAACTTAGGCCATAATCTAAATGGTCCTTTTGATTTCATAAATACAATCCCATAACTTTAAGCGCTTATGCAATGTAATAGCACTTCACCGTCTGCAAACCTATGTTTAGGCATGCTAAATATGTTTATTTATTTTGTATAGTAAACAAAGCATTCTAAAATTCCCTAGCACCATAGTCTTTCATCAGCTATAAGTTACAAATATGTGACTATCGAATAGAAGTGGAGTAAATAGAAGTGTCAAACTTGTTGTACATTGATGCAAAGCATATTCACTCTAGAAATGATATCTTTCTCTTAACCTTATTTCTCACATTCCAATAATTAGGGTTGTCATCGCACCTACACCAATCCATTTTTTGTAAATAAGCTAATTCGCATACACAACAAGAATATAAATAAAAGCAGAAAGTAAAGATTCAACACATATGTCTCAAAACACTCTTCAAATACTCGTAGATAAAATATGAAATCATATATAAGAAATCCTATGACCTAGAGTCACGTGTATAAGAACGACCTCTATAGAGAACTGCCAAAATGTAATACATAATTGTCTACGAAGAAAATAAGATAGGAACAAAATATAGAGGAAACTATGTCAATCTCCTGAGGCAAGGATCTCACCATAGCTTCAGATCTGCTAACTCCTGTCATGATCCAAAAATTCAAGTTATTATGGCACCTATCTCAACCTCCAGGATGGGAAAGCCAACCCAACACACAATAGTAATAATTAATTAAATATGCAAAAGAAATGAAATAAGGATGAATCTCAAATTAAATCATATAAACAACCCAATAAAGAAGTACGAAGGACAACAAGCATCCCCTAAAATTTAATAGTCACAAGTACAAGCCTCTAGTGATAAAATAAGTACAATGGGAGTCTAAACTATCTCGAAATAAAGAAAGACCACATTAATAAGATATAGGAGATCTAGTAGGCACTGGGTCAATCAATCGCTATCATTGAATATTAATTTTAGAAAACCCGATCAAAACCTCAGAATTAGCAATCGGAAGAAACTAGCTCAGTACCTACACATAAAGTGCCAAAATAAACAAGCATGAGTACCAACTACATGTACTCAACAGCATAATCGACTGATCCTAATTCAATGTAATAGCAAGAACCACCAAAAGAAATACTACTACCGACTATAGCCTCGAATATCTGTCAATTAGGAAAGCCACACCTAATCTAGCAGTTTTACAATAATAAGATAGATACATTACCGTACAAGATCCACAACTCCTCAAATTAGTGCAAGAGTAACACACCCCTCAATCACTACACACAATAACAAAAGTACAAACCAAATGTAAGTGATGAGATGAATGTAAATGACGCAAAGTATGCTACAGTATACAGTTTCTGTGATGTATAGCTAGCTGGGATCCAGGGGGGGCTCGCGAGGTCCATATGCCCGCCCGAAACCATTTTCTATAGGGCATACAAATCAAGAATCCACCTAGAACCATTTTCCATCAGACTACCCAAAACACTTTCCTACCGAGCATGCAAATCATTTTGAATCAAAGATTGATAAAATTTTCCCAAAATGCTTTTCCATCGGGCATGCAAGTTTATTTTCAAATGTCTTTCTCAGAAATATCTCTTTAACAATGCCATGATATGAATATGAGTGATTATGCATGCTTCAAACTGATAAGAGTAACAAATATAACTCAATCCAAATACACAAGGCCATACTCAATTCAAAAACACCAATTACAAGTCCAAATATCATCAATCCCACTCAATTTACTTAAATCACGCTCATAAGGAGAGGTACAATCAATATCACAAATATTATGACTAATAGAAACACTATTCCTCTTTCCACATTATAAGTCATGTATCAATAACTTTCACCACCCAAACGGTCATGATTGGCACCCACCCTAAACAATGGCGGGAGAACCATACTTAATCCAACCCTCACTTAACCAAGTGTTATATTCACATTCACCTTATACTAAATTCATCATTATCAAGTTCTAAAACCCCATTATTAATTAAATAAATAAAGATGTCAAACCAACAAAAACATTACTTCACTAATAAAGTGCGGAAATTCTGTATTTATTACATCCCCGGGACCTGAAGTCACTGTAAAAAAACATCTAAGAGTACTCAAGTCTATAACTAAAAGAGTATCCAAAATATAGAAATAAACAAGGAGTGCCTTAGTCCCAAAACAAGGGAGATGAACATAAAGCTGACGATCCAAACGCTGCCTGATCATGGTGCTAACCCTTAAATCAAAATTCAAAATTACTGGCTAGAGGCGAGGTCTCATCTCAAATGCAAGAACACACTCTGCACTCAACAAAAAAAAGAGCACAGGTAGCATCAGTACATCAACAAGTACTAGTAGGCATCATAGACCTACTCAACTCAACGCCATATAAATAAGCAAACCAAATAAATGTAACGGCGATCATCACAAAACTCATAATTAAAGATAACAACACAATTATAACACCACTTTAGAAGGAATACCGAATCATATTTATGTATGTTTACAATTAGCCAATTTCACCAACAAGCTACATCACCACAGATGATTATAACCAAACATTCAATGAACATGGATGAATGTATGAATGCAAGATGTGTGCATTGTCTTTTCCTCTTCTCAACATCATGATTTTAATATAATAATTTTAATTATCTTATCATCATCAATATCATCAACAACATCATGAACATCATAATTACAATATCATCATCACCATTATCAATATGTATGAATATGCAAATGCAGTCAACAATCACAAGTAGTGCTCGAAAGCAATCACAAATACTTAATTCACATATAAGCACAGAGTCAAGCAAGTCTAATTGCTACAATAAACAGTAACATACCTCAATTCTTAGATCAAAATACTTCTAGGCCACAAGCTTGCCTTTACTTTCTCTTTCACCTTGTTCTTGATGTATAACAACAAAGTTACACATATAATTCAATCATTTCACCCCTTTTTAACCACTAGGGATCAATAATCAACAATTTTAACCATAAAATTACCCTTGTTTATCATCTAAGGGTTTTTTCTATACCTTAAAACTCATGAACCCTATGCT
Organism: Capsicum rhomboideum; assembly: GCA_031232105.1. NCBI lineage: Eukaryota > Viridiplantae > Streptophyta > Magnoliopsida > Solanales > Solanaceae > Capsicum > Capsicum rhomboideum. The sequence goes on from CP124719.1 coordinate 36,441,498, forward strand.
ATTTAACATGGACAACCATGATTCTACTCTAATTAGTGTTTTCTAACACACCCTAGAACCATTATCTACTGATTTTATACTCATTCCTAACAATTTGCATTAAGTTCATGAATTAGGGCTAAAACCTAATTTCTATCATAAACAAATTTTCTAATAATTTTCCATGATTCTAAGAAGTAATTCAAGTTTAGAATGTAAGGAACTTACCTCCAAAGATGAAAACTTCTGAAAATTTGTAGAAAATTGCCTTCCCTAGAGCTTTGGTTCATTTTTCAGAAAGTGGAGAATGAAAATGTGTTTTTGATTTAAAAATTATAAAAACACCATATTTTACCACTGCAGCATTAAAGTTACCACTATGGTAGTTCGTGATGATAACAGGCTACCACTGCAACGGTACTTTTTTCCGCTGCAGCGATACTGCTGCAGCGGTTCCCTTTTTTATTGCAGTGGTCTCAAGGCAGAATCTCGAGGCCTCTCCCTAATTGTATCTATTTTACAACATATTCCTCAAAATACAATATCGCGAACTAACCCTTCCATGGTAAACTCTATAACTAAAGTTCTATAACTCTGATTTACGTGATGATAGTTGCTCCGACTTCCTAAACTCATCATCTATCTAAAAATCAAGTCAAACATCCCCACCAACTCTCACATTAATACCAAATTTCCTTAAACTATTACACCCTTAAAAATTATCCAACACTAGGCTAGCCCTGAATTTCTTAAAAATTATCTAAGGCAAAATTTGGCAAAGTTTTTACCTCTTATGTTAGCATAACAACAATCTAGGTCATTACATTAGATACCAATTTACCACGAGTTTATCTCCTAACAAAAACTAGCCCAAAAGGATATAGTTAAGCATGAAAGAATAAATATTTGAGTCAATGAACAAGTGCGGATATTGATTGCGCATGTCCTCCTCTGTCTCCCAAGTTTCTTTTTCGATAACCATTGAACCTTCACACAAGGAATGACTTTAGTTCTCAACTTTCTCATGTATCTATTCAATATAGCAATTGGTTCCTTTACATAAGATAACTCCTTATCAAATAACTCGGAGTCCCAATGAATGATGTAATCACTATCTCCATGATACTTCTTTAATATGGACATGTAGAATACTGGGTGAACCCCATACATGCTAGGAGGAAAGGCCAACGTGTAAGCTACTAACCCCATTCACTTCAAAACCTCAAATGGTCAAATGTATCTCAGACTCAACTTGCCCTTCTTTCCAAAATGCATCACACCCTTCATGGGTGAAACTTTCAAGAGTATCTTCTCCTCCTTTTCAAACTTCATATCTCTCACCCTATTGTCTGTATACTATTTCTGTCAGCTCTAGGAGGCTACGAGTTTTTCTTGGATGAACCTTACCTTTTTTATTGAATCCTTGAGCCTGTTAGTGCCCCAAGGCCTTACTTCAAACACATCAAACCATCCAATTAGAAATCTACATCTTTTACCATATAAGCCTCAAAAGTAGCCATGTCAATGCTAGAGTAGTAGCTATTGTTGTAGGCGAATTCACACAAACGTAGATATTGGTCCCACTGACCCCTAAAGTCCATAACATAAGCCTGAAGCATATCCTCAGGCAATTGAATAGTTTGCTCTAACTGAACATTGGTCGGTGGATGGAAAGTTGTACTTAGGTCCAATCTATAACCCAACTTTGACTAGAATTTCTCCCAAAATTAGAGGTGAACTGGGTACCTCGGTCTGACATAATTAAAATAGGTACCCCCATGTAGTCTTACAATTTCCTTGATATAAATTTTGGCTAACTTAGTTGCATTATAATCCACCCTTACCGGGATGAAATGAGTCGACTTAGTCAATCGATCAATAATGACCCATATAGAGTCGCACTTTCTCAAGGTCTTCGGAAGGCCAACCACGAAGTCCATGGTTATTATATCCCACTTCCATTCCAGAATGGGTATCCTTTGAAATGTACCACCAGGCTTTGATGTTCATACTTGACTTGCTGGAAATTTTGACACTTGGTCATAAAATCTACAATGTCATGATTCATTCTTCGCCACCAATAATGTTGCCTCAAGTCCCTAACATCTTGGTGGAACCCAGATGTATAGAGTACTTAAAGTTGTGAGCCTCTACAAGGATAGTCGAAACCAAGTTTCCCATCAGGGTACACACAGGCGTCCTCGAATCCCCAACACTCCCTTATCATAAAGGACGGCCTCCCTAGCTTCACCCTTCAACACTTTTTCTCTAAGGTTGTTCAGCTTCTTATCTTCGAACTGCCTGCTTTTGATTTGGTCAAAGAATATGGACCTAGCTTCTACATGTGCTAACACTCCTCCTTCGCTAGTCTCCTGCAATCTCAGAAAATCATTAGCCAAAGATTGTACTTCTCTTTCTAATGGGTGCCTTGACACCTCAAGCCATGCTAAGCTTCCAATACTTACTAATTTTTGGCTCAACGCATCTGTCACCACATTGGCCTTACTCGGGTGATAGAGAATTGAGATGTCATAGTCTTTGATCAACTCCATCCACCTTCTTTATCTCAGGATTAGGTCTCTCTGGGAGAACGCATGCTACAAGTACGGTGGTTGGTGAACACTTCACACTTATAATGTTTCCAAATCTTCTAAGTAAAGACCACAACTGCCAATTCCAAGTCATGTATGGGGTAGTTTTTATTATAAGTCTTCAATTGCCTCAAATCATAAGCAATCACGTTCTAATCCTACATTAAAATAGCACCTAAACCTAACCATGAGGCATCACAAAAGACAATGACATCCTTACCTTCAACTAGGTAGGTTAGGATTGGGGTCGAGGTTAACAAAGTTTTAAACTGTTAGAAGCTCTCTTCACACTTGTCATCCCACACAAATAGAACTTCCTTCTGAGTAAGATGGTTCATATGTGAGGCAATGGAAGCAAACCCCTTAATGAACCAATGATAATAACTAGCCAACCCCATAAAACTATAAATTTCTATCACATTTGTAGGCCTAGCCCAATTCTTAACAATTTCAACCTTCTGCGGGTCTACTATAACCCCTTCCTTAGAAACCATGTTCCCCAAAAAGGACACTGAAGATAGCCAGAACTCACAATTGGAATATTTAGCATATAGTTGTTTCTCCTTAGGTAACCCCAATACTGTACGCAAGTGAGCTTCATGCTCTTCTTCGCTCTTGGAGTAAACTAGTATGTCATCAATACAGACGATAACAAATGAATCCAAGAATGACTTAAATATCCCATTCATTAGACTCATAAAAGAGGATGGGTCATTGATCAAACCAAAAGACATGCCTAGAAACTTGTAATGCCCATAACGAGTTTGAAAAGTAGTTTTTGGGATGTCCTCTACACTAATCTTGAGTTGATGATAACCTGACCTCAAATCAACTTTGGAGAATACTGCAACTCCATTCAACTGGTGTCATCTATCTTAGGCAAGGGATATTTGTTGCAAATGGTTACCTTATTCAACTAGTGGTAGTCTTTGCACATCCTCATGCTACTATTTTTTTTTTTCATAAACAAAATAGGAGCACCCCCAGGAGAAACACTTGGGTGAATAAAACCCTTTTCTAACAATTCTTGTAACAGAGATTTTAACTCCCTCAACTCTACTGGTGCCATATGATAAGGAAGAATAGAGATGGGTTGAGTTTCGAGCTCTAAATCTATATAGAAATTAACTTCATGGTCCAGAGGCATACTCAGAAGTATTTCCTGATGAACTTCCACCCTAATTTATGGGCATAAATAGCTAACACAATTCTCACATGAGTAGGCTAAAAGTACCCTCCCACTCTAATTTCTCCATCTCGGGCATCGCTACAGTGATAATTTTTGCATAACAATCAAGAATGGCATGATAAGAAAACAACCAGCTCATCCCTAAGATAATATCAAACTCCTCCATGTCTAAAATTACTAAGTCTGCCAAGGTTTTGTACCTCATAAACATCACAAGGCAAGCCCTATAAACCTGATCAACATATACAAATACCCCAACTGGTATAGACACATACATAGGAGTATCAAGCAATTCACCGTTCAAGTCCCAACCCAAAGCAAAATTTACAGACATATAAGAGAAAGTAGACTAGGGATCAAACAATACAGAAGCCATACGATCACAAACAAGAATAGTAACTATTATCACAACATTAAAATCTTCCACCTCAGGATGAGCCAGAACAACATAAAGTTAGGCCCTATCACTACCCTGACCGCCACCTCTACCAGCTTGAGCACTATTTCTACCAAACTGTCCTCCACCTCAGTTAGCTTGGTTTCCACCCCTTTTTGTAGCCTAGCCACTAGACCCACCCTGTGGACGAACACTATTATTTCTTTCACTACCATGACCTACTGGAACTAGAGCACTAGAAGCTGGTTGTTGAGGCAACTAACCTTCATACATGAAATTAGGACAATACCTTCTGATGTGGCCCAAACCCCTACACTCATGGCACCTGATGCCCAAAGCAGCCTTTTGAACTAAAGAGAATGAAGGTATATAGCTACCTGTCTGTGAAAGCAGATAACTGAACCCAGATGGGGCCCCTGTGGACACAGGTGTGGCTTAATTATAAGGCCAAAAATAACCATGCCCCTCAAAAAAATACCGTTGAACTGGCCTGAAATCCAGTCTGTTTTCTTTTCTGCTTTCACTTCTCTCTATTTCTCAAGTGCCTCAGCCTTCTTAGCAAACTCCACTATAAACTGAGAGGACTTACTAGATGCAGCCACATATAAAGTAACCATTTGAATTCCAGAATTTAGACCCTTCACAAAGTACCTGATTCGATTATCCTCTAAAGTGATCATTTGTAGTGCATATCAAGAGAAGGCATGAAATTTGGCCTCATAGGCCACCACAGACATGTTACCATGCTCTAACTTCAAGAACTCTTCCTTATTCTGATCACAATAAGCACAAGGAACATACATCTCAAGGAAAACATTTAGGAATTGCTCTAAAGTAAGTAGAGGTAAGGCAGCCCTGCACTCAACGAATGATCTCTACCATTGCTTAGCTTTGGCCTACAGCTAAAAAAAAACAAACTCCACACCATATCTTTCAAAAATACCCATCTTATGCAGGCGTTCATGATAATCCAACAAGAACTCAAAATCATTTTCAAACTCTATACCCTAAAATACCGGGGGTTTCATTTTCATGAACTTACAGAAAAGGCCATGTTCATCATCAGTCTAAGTACCTGTCGGGGATACAGCCCTATCTCTGAGCCCTCATCCATCATGGGTACCATGGTTGGGGATGGGAATGCTGGAATAGTCGGTATAGCATCGGTGTCAGCCTAACTGCCTAAGTATCCCAACACTTACTAAATTAGTCCTGCAGTCATAGGTACCTGGGCTTCACCGTTTTGTACAGGCACTACACTTTTAGGGATCACCACTTCTTCTTCATAAATTACCACATCCTCATCCTGAGCCAACTTTGGAGTACCCTATGGTGAAGGAGGGAGAGAGTCCTTTGCCTAGCCGATCCTTTATCTTCTTGAGATCTACCCCTAATAGGAACTGCTCCTCTTTCTACTCTCCTGGCCCTGCCCGACAAGTGTGGTCTCCCCCAGACTACATCCTTAGTGGATGGTGTAGGCATTGTCACTAGTATCGATGATGGGTCGGCTGTTGTTGCTCTAGAGAAACGTGTGTTCACTATCTGCTAAACAAGAAGAGTTAGATACCAATTTAGATTACCAGCTACCAATTGGAATTAAGTACTAGCACGAAAGGAAGAAAGAAAGTAACTTTGTTTCCTAAAGCCCTGAGCCTCTCAAAGAAAAGTACAGACGTCTCTGTACCATTCCGCAAGACTCTACTATACCTGTTCTTATACGATGAGATCTAACAACCGAGGGCTCTGATACCATCTTTTTCATGACCAAAATAGTCATGATTGGCACCCACCCTAAACTATGGTGGGAGAGCCATACTTAACCCAACCCTCACTTAACCAAGTGTTACATTCACATCATACTAACTTTATCATTTTTAAGTTCTAAAACCTCATTAATAATTAAATAAATAAAGATGTCAAACCAACAAAAACATTATGTCACTAATAGAGTGTGGAAATCCTCTATTTATTACATCCTCGGGACCTGAAGTCATCGCACAAGAACATCTAAGAGTACTCAAGTCTATAACTAAAAGAGTATCCAGAATACGGAAATAAACAGAGGATTTTCTTAGTCTCAAAACAAGGGACATGAACATAAAGCTTAAGATCCAAAGGCTACCCGATCATAGTACTAACCCTTAAATTGAAATCCAAAACTGATGGCTAGAGCAGAGGTCTCATCTCAAATGCTGGAACATGCTCTACACTCAATAAAAAAAAGAGCATAGGTAGCATCAGTACATCAACAAGTATTGGTAGGTATCATAGTCAAACTCAACTCAACATCTTACAAATAAGAAAACCAAATAAATGCACCAACGATTATCACAGAACGCATAATCAAAAACAACAACACGTTGATAAGACTTCACTTTAGAGGAAATACAAAATCATATTTATGTATGTTTACACTTAGCCAATTTCAGTAACAAGTTGCATCACCACATAAGATTATAACTGAACATTCAATACACATGAATGAATGTATGAATACAGGATGTGTGCATCATCTCTTTCTCTTCTCAACATCATCAACAACATTATGAACATCATGATTTTAGTATCATAATTTCCATCATCATCTTATCATCATCAATATCATTAACAACATCATGAACATCATGATTGCAATATCATTGTAACACCCTATACCTTCCATACCCTACTTGACAAACTTGAACCATGTTTACCCTAAGTTCGAGAGCAATAAGTATGTATTTTGCATTGTTATTGATGGAACATTTGATATTGTTCTAGTAAATGTGATTAGACCTTTGTAGTAGGTGGTGTTTGTGACTTTGTGGAGAATTTGTGGGGTGAAAATGAGGTTTAAAGGACATCCAAGCAAAGGATCTTAAAGATAAGAGGTAAGCAAAAGGTTGGAACTTGAAAGATCCAACTAAATCCACAAAGAAAATTCAAAATCAAAAATTAAGTGTGGGGCGCTGCAGGTGGAGTGTCAGGCCGCTTTGGCCTGAAATTTTTGTTGCACCGGCAGCAAGGGGGCGCGCCTGGGGGCGTTCCAGGCCGCTAATGTGCACCTGTTCAGGTGCTAAAATTTTTCTAAGTCCCAAGGGTGCCCGGGAGCGTGCCGGGGTGCTTTTTGCCCGATTTCTTCTACGATTATTAGTCTATAAAGAGGACTCTAAGGTTATGGTATCATTATTCCATCATAGTAGGACTATTCTCGAGAAAGTTGGCATCCGATTTGGGATTAATTCTTCGTCACAAGTGTTTTATCAAATTATGTTCAACTAAGCCATGAGTGGCTAGAATTTCTTATTTTTGAGATTGAGGTTACGAACACGAATCTTGTGAGTTGAATATTGTCGTAACATTTATGAAATTATTTAAACATGTGATAATTGGAGTATTACACATTGAATTTGGTGGGCTAAGTTAATATGTATAAATTGGCTCAATTTGAGGCCCAAAATGAAGTCAAAATGCAAAGCCCAAAGGGGAAAATGACTCATTCTTGTATTGACTATAGAGACATGGAATTAAATGCCCAAATAAGTGGCTAAGGATGACTTGAGAGGCTATATAAGATAAGGAAAAATCATATTTTTATTCATACAAACACACATGCTTTTCTAGACAATTCCAAGAAATCCCATTTAGCTCTCAAAACCCTAAGTCATCTTTTTGGACAAGATCACTCATTTGCAAGTTTGGGTAAGTGATTATTCTTATGGATTAATATATTATATGCATGGGAGAGTATGTATATCATGATGGTTATGTCTAAAAGTGTAAATAATGTATTTTTGCTTTTTGCTAAAAGATGTATCATCTATGGGATTTAAACTTGAAAGGAGACTTGGGATTTTGATGAAAGTGCATGGTGTGAATGAAATATCAACATGTATGGTGTGGTTATGTTCCTTGACTTGTTATTTTTTCTATGAGGGTAAATTGTGGGATTGTTGTCGATATGTTGTTATGAAGTGTATAGAGGTGACTTGATGGAGTAATTGTGATGTTGTATTGATGGAGAAGTGTAAAGTATGAACTTGGTGTGACATGCTATTGATTTATGATGTATTGGTCAATGTATGGATTTTTGTGGTATTGTTGGTATGACAATTTCATAAATGGTATTGTCAAGGGGGAAATGACATGTTAAGGCAATCATGTAACTCATTGTCGTCATATGTATTTGTAAGGTAGTTGGTGGTTAATGTAAACTCCGTTATGTATTTGTGTTGTAGAGTGAAACATAAGGAAGGAGCTGGACTATTGTATTCACATTTAGGATTGTATATTCATATTGGGAAGATAAGGTATGTAAGGTTACTCTTTCTGTATCCTTCTGCAGCACATAGTGTTCACATCGACATTGTACTTGTTCTATTCTGAAATGTTCTAAGGTATCCCATATCCGGTTATCAATTATTGTTAATCACATGTTCCTTATTCATTGATCGATTGTGATTCATGTCTCATGTTCTTTGACTAATATTTCCAAGTTCCAATAATGTTATGACTACCAATGTATCAATCTTAATACAAAAGAACAGAAGTAATGTAACACTCTTATAATGGAAGAACGAAGTAATGTATAACTGTTTGTATGTTCTTGAGTAACATCCCAGGGGCACTATAAAAGCCTAGCATGGGTTATCACATTAACATCCCAAGGGCGACATAAAAGCCTAGCATGGCTTATTACATTAACATCCCAAGGGCGACATAAAAGCCTAGCATGGGTTAAAATAACATCCCAGGGGTTAAAGTACCTAGCATGGGTTATTAACATTCCAGGGGCGACATAAGAGCCTAGAATGGGTTAATCTAACATCCCAGGGGTTAAAATACCTAGCATGGGTTAATCTCATCCCAGGGGCGACAGAAAGGCCTAGCATGGGTAGAACGGTAACGATGAATAAATGTGAAGACAAAAGAAGTAAGAATGTAATGTACATGGTTCCACATATGTAGACCGGTGAATTATCTGTACTGACTATTCTCTTACATTTGATTGCATGGAAGTGCTTATATATCATGCAGTTTTATATACGCCTTACATACTCAGTACATTCTTCGTACTGACGTCCCTTGGGGGACTTACCTTACTTATTGTAGGCACAGGTGCTAGTAGACCTCCATAGTAGGTTGCGGATCTTTTGCCAATCTTTGGTGAGCTCCAGTTGGTTCGGAGCTTTTCAGGTCTCATATGTACACTTGTTTTGGTACTGCAATGTTGTATAAAGCGGGGACTTGTCCCGAATTTAGGATGGTTATGTATATGCATCTGTTAGAGGCTTTGTAGATGGACGTGGTGAGATGAATGAAAGAATGTATGTCCATTTTGACTCAATGGCCCTGACGGCCAAGCTTCTTATATGTATATATCACATGTTTCCATGACTTCCGCTATTGACATCTTATATCTCTATGTGATGGTGCTGCTTATTGAGTGACATGCATATGAATAGACAGGAGCAAAGATTGGTTCTCTCGGGCCTTATCGGCCTCGGGTACTAGTCCGCCCCGTTGGAATTTGGGGCGTGACAATCATCATCACCATTATCAATATGTATGAATATGCAAATGAAGTCAATAATCACAAGTAGTGCTCAAAAGCAATCACAAATACTTAATTCACATATAAGCACAGAGTCAAGCAAGTCTAATTGCTACAATAAATCATAACCTACCTCGATTCCTTGCTCAAAATCACTTCTAGGCCATAAGCTTGCCTTTATTTTCTCTTTCACCTTGTTTTTGATCTATAACAACAAGGTTACACATCTAATTCAATCATTTCACCCTTTTTAATCACTAGGGATCAATAATCAACAGTTTTAACCATAAAATTACCTTAGTTCATCATCTTAGGGTTTTTATCCCTTAAACCTCATGAACCCTACGTTAGTTAGCATGAACAATCATGATTCTAATCCAATTAGTATTTTCTAACACACCCTAGAACCATTATCTACTGATTTTATACTGATTCCCATCAATTTACATTAAGTTCATGAATTAGAGCTAAACTCCAATTTCACCATGAATAAGTTTTTTAATGTTTTTCATGATTCTAAGAAGTAATTCAAGTTTAGAAGGTAAAGGAACTTACCTCCAAATATGAAAACTTCTGAAAATTTGCAGAAAATTGCCTTCCCTAGAGTTTTGGTTCATATTTCAGAAAATGGGGAATGAAAACATTTTTCTGGTTTAAAAACTTTAAAAACACTGCATTTTATCTCTACAGCGGTAAAGTTACCGCTACAGCGATTTGTGATAATAGCAGGATACTGCTGCAGCGATACCTATTCCGCTGCAACGATACTGCTGCAACAATTCCCTTTTTTGCTCTAGCCGTCCCAAGGCAGAATCTCGGGGCCTCTCCCTAATTGTGTCTATTTTACAACACATTCCTTGAAATACAATATTACAAACCAATCCTTCCATGGTAAACTCTATAACTTGAATGCTATAACTCTGTTTTACGTCCTGGAAGTTCCTATGGCTTCCTAAACTCATCATCTATCTAAAAATCAAATAAAACATCCCCCTTAACTCTTACATTAATACAAGATTTCCTTAGACTAGGACACCCTAAAAAACGTCAAACACTAGACTAGCCCTAAATTTTTTAAACATTATCTAAGGGAAGATTTAGCAAAGGTTTTACCTCTTATTTCAGTGTAACAATGATCTGGGTCATTACAATAACAAGGGACTATAGCCAAAACAAGTCAATTATTCATTTTAATCCTTTATAGAAAACTGGTACCTTCCTAGATGCTTGCCATCTTATATTTACGAAACACCTATCTCTCCATTACTCTCATACAAGAACCTAACACATAGATACTTCAAAAGAGAGTCCAGAAAAGTCTCAACTTGCCTAAAAGAAAGTTCGAATAGTCACACCAAAGCTTTATCCTTCTGAATAATCTCTGAAAACATATGATCAAATACGTATTCTATATAAGAAAATGAATTCATATACACCCATATTGCTATACTTAAATTTTGATACCAAAAATTCAACCACAAATCCACAAGGACAAAACTATAATTTCATTCATAAATCACGTGACCCATAATTTAAGAAACTCAAATATAAAACTTCATCGAAAATGGAGTTAAAATTGACCTTCAAATCATCAAAATACCATACTTAAATTTTGAGTCCAAAAATTCAACCGCAAATCCACAAGGACAAAACTAGAATTTTATTCATAAATCACGTAACCCATAAATTAAGAAACTCAAATATAAAACTTCATTGAAAATAGAGTTAAAATCAACCTTCAAATTATCAAAACATCATTTCTTATCTCTACTCAAAAATCCCCAAATCTCTCAATTGAAAAATCAAAATTTGAAGATGAAATCATAAATAAACCATTGAGAAATGTGTAAAAATAGTACAAGAATCATACCCAAGAAAGAATCATTGAAAAACACCTTTAATCTCGCAAAATCAAGTTCCCAAGCTCCAAAATTGAGGTATAAACAATAAAATGAGAAAAGAGGAAAACCCCACTATTTACCAACATCGATCTCCACACATGTTGAGATTTGGTCACAGATGCTAGACCTCAGGTATGAAAAAATGTTCGCAAAAGCAGACTCCACTTAATATGTGAACTTCCATAGGACTGAACTCATCCTGTAAATGCGAGCTCGCCACAACAACAACAACAACATACCTTGTATATTCCCATATTGTGGGGTTTGGAGAAGGTAAGTGTACGTAGTCCATACCATTATCTCAAAGGTGAGATAGAGAGGCTATTTTTGATAAACCCCCGGCTCAAAACAAAAATAGTTTATATAGAAATGGTAAAGGAACAAGAAACAACAGATATTTAACATAGCAAACAAAAAAATAATAAACAAAACTACCACCAAGTAATACTGCGAACGGACAATTTGAAATAACAAACCTCACCAACATTCTAAAACAAAACTATCACCGTATACTAGAACTACTAGAAAGGATGTGCACCATCCTAATAACCTTCTACCATGATACACTTCCTCTACACTCTCCTATCTAGGGTCATGTCCTCGATAAGCTGAAGCTGCTCCATGTCATGTCTAATCACCTCTCTCAAATACTTTTTTGGTATACCTTTACCTCGCCTAAATCCATCTCTAGCCAACATTTTACACCTCCTTACTAGGCCTCCGAGCACCTCCTTATCATATGGCCAAACCATCTCAACCTTGCTTTTAGTATCTTGACTTCCACCGGAGCCACTCCTACCTTCTCTCAAATAACCTCATTCCTAACTCTATCCCTCCTAGTCAGTCCACACATCCATCGTACAATCCTCATCTCTGTCACCTTCATATTTTGGATGTAAGAGTTCTTGACTAGCCAGTACTTTGCCCCATACAACATAGCTTGTCTAACTGCCACTTTGTAGAAATTGCCCTTAAGTTTAAAAGGCACCTTCTTATCACACAAGACTCTAGAAGAGAACCTCCAGTTCATCCATCCTACCCTAATACAGTGATTGACATCCTCGTCAATTTATCTATTCCCTGAATCATAGACCCAAGATACTTAAAATCATCTCACTTTTAGATGGATAAAGTATCAAGTTGTACCACCTCGTCGGCCTCAGTCTTCACTTCCCTGAACTTGCACTTCAAATATTTCATCTTGGTCCTGCTTAATTGAAACCCTTTAGACTCTAGGGTTTGTCTCCAAACCTCCAACTTGGCATTAACTCCACCACCAGTTTCCTCAATTAAAACTATATCATCAGCAAATGGCATACACCATGTGTAACACCCCGTAAGTTTCTGTGTCTAATTAATTCCCGTAACATTTATGGAAATAATGAAACATGAGAGCTTTGATGATTTATGCATTAAAATTTGGTGGGCTTAAGTCATTGGGCCCAAATGAAGCCCAAGATTAATAAGAAAACATGGCCCAAATAGAAATTTGACCCATTCTTGTGTGACCAAGTCAATATACCATGATTGGACCAAATGTTTGGCTAGAAAGGGACCATTAGGGGACTATAAAGTGGACTAAAAATCAGATTTTATTTCACAAGACTCTCATGCCATTTCTAGAAATTTCCCAAAATTTCTCTCTACACATAAACCCTAAGCCTTCATCCCTTTGGCCAAGATCAACTCTTTTCAAGCCTTGGTAAGTATTTATTCTCATGGTTAAATATATTATGTGCATGAGAAGTTGGATATATGATATTGGTTATGTTGGTGATGTATTGAGAATTCACTATGTGTGTAATATTGCATGTTTGCTAAATCGGAGGATGGTTTTGTCTTGTAAACTTGAAAATGGATTTGTGGTATTGAGAGAAGTGAACTTGATGGATTCAATATTGACATGTGAGGTGTGATTATAACCTTAACTTGTTTTATTTTTGTCCATAATGTTTGGACTTGTTGTTGTGAAATTAGTTATGGTTTTGGTGGTATATTGACCGTGAAGTGTAGTTTTGGGTGTTGTTATGTGTGGTGCGACCATGGATGGTTGTGGACATTCAAGATGATCAAAAATATGTCAAAATAAGTTTGGTTATGATCATGGACCATTCATTACATTAAAAGACCCAAAAGAGACCCATTTTGGCAAAAACGGGCATCCGCCCCCGCAAACGAAGGCATCTGCGGGTGCAGATGCCAACGCAGATGGATCTGGCTGCTGCCAAAGTTCATCTGCGAGCACAGGTGGCTGACCTTCTGGTGTAGGTGGCTACACAGGTCAGCCCAGATTTTTGTTTTGTATGTTTTCGCATCTATTTAATCCCCGAAGACCCCGATACCCTTTATGGATGTAATTATCAACTTGTGATACCATTTTAATGACTTTAAAGGGGCATATGGAAGTATGTTGGAATATATTAAGCATTTATTGATGTTCATAAGTTGTTATGATGCAAGTTGATAGGGAAATTATGACAGAATGATAATGAGGAAACGTAAAGGGTAAACGTGGTGGCACATGTTATTGGTTTAGGATGTCTTGGTTGATGTGTGGTATGTTATGGTGTTGTTGGTATGGTAATACAATGGATTGTACTGTGAAGGATGAAATGATGCTATATAGCAGTCACGTAACTCATTATGACACTTATACATACGTAAGAGAGTTGATTGTTAACGTACGCCGTTACATACTTGTGTTGTAGAGTGAAACGTAAAGGAGGAAGTTGGACTCTTGTATCCCCCATAAAGGCTTGTGTATTCGTAGTGAGACGACAAGGTATGTAAGGTTACTCTATCCGTATCCTTCTGCAGCACATATTGTTCATGTTGTCATTATCCTTGTTTCATTCCGAAATGTTAAAAGGTATCTCATTTTCGGTTGTCATATGTTATTATTCTCATGTTTCGTAATCATGGACCAATCATGACTCATATGTATCTTAATCATGGATCAAAATTCCAAAGCTTCCATAAAGTTATAATTACTACCAAGTATCAATCTCATGAACATAAAAGACTAACGTAGCGTATTTATGTGTTTCCAATAAGGTTATGATCCCCAATGTATCAATCTCAGAAAAGTAAAAGAGAGAAGTAATGCAATGAAGTAATGAAAGAAGTAATTCCCGTATGGTTACTTTATATTTCCCTCATGGTTACTTTATATTTTCCTTATGGTTACTTTATATTTTCTTTATACTTATTGAGTACGGGTGATAGCTTTATGGGGGTGCAAGCCTAACTCAAGCCGATCCCGATATTGTTGGATCAGGGGGAAAGCTCAGTGAAGCAAAAGCCAAACTTAAGGCCGAACCTGCTTCACTGATTTCCGAGTGATGGCAAGGGGGAAGCTCAGTGGGGCAAAAGCCTAACTTGATGCCGAACCTGACAGGGGTAGCCCTAAGGGCCGAACCTGCTATATATATATATTGACGGTTGCATTGCATATTGACGGTTGCATTGCATGTTGACGGTTGCATACTAACGGTTATATATTATTGACGATTATCTATTGACGGTTCTAACTACTTACGGTAACGGACATAAAGGTAAATGGAATAATGAACGTAAAGTACCTATTTCCACACATACTGAACGATGATTTATCCACATTGGCTATTCTCTTGAAATCAAGTTCATTGAGGTGTTTATGTTTCGTGAAGTTTCTTATAACCTTGCATACTCAGTACATTCTTCGTACTGACCCCTTTTGGGGAACTTACTTTAATTGCTGCAGGTACAGGTGTTAGTAGACCTCCAAAATAGGCTACGAGTTATCCACGGATCATTGGTGAGCTCCAGTTGGTTCGGGGCTTTTCGAGTCACATGTGTACATTATTTTGATATTGTAATTATTGTATAAAGCGGGGACTTGTCCCGACTATTGGTTTTTGTATTTATGGATCGGTTAGAGGCTTTGTAGACATATGTGGGTTATGGATGTAAGAGACAAATGTCCGTTTTGACTTGATGGCCCCAACGGCCAAGTTTCCTAGATATATTTATATAGCGTATGTTTCCATGTTCATGTTTTCTGCATAGTTGCATGAGGTATCATAAGATTCATACGAGGATATGCATACGAAGGTTCACGAGCAAAGATTGGTTCTCTTTGGCCATATCGGCTTCGGGTGCCTGTCCATCCCGAATGGGATTTCAGGTCGTGACAAAAGTGGTATCAGAGCAGGTCGTCCTCAAGGTGTCTACAAAGCCGTGTCTGAGTAGAGTCTTGTTCATGGATGCGTTGTGCACCACATTCATGAGCAGGAGGCTATGGGCATTTAGGAGTTGTTTCATTTCTTCACTTCTAGATCATGCAATAGAGCCAGTGTTGTAAGATGAATTGTATCTGATCATGGGAATTGTTTTTCTTTGGTATAGTAAGAAATGTCGATTACAAGAAGAGGCAAGGGAAAAATGAAGAAGCTAGATAGGATTGGCGGAGAAGGACCTAGTAACTTACCACTTGAACGGGTTGAGCAAGATGAAGCTGGAAGTGAGTTTGCATCGCGGGCTTCTTCTACTTTTCCAGCTCCAGAAGAGCCGAGAAGGAGAGAAGAATCTGTTGAGCCACCCGTTAATGTCACTGACCAGTATTTGAGAAATGCAGTATATATGTTGATTCAGCTAATTGCAGTACAGAATCAAGGACAAGCTGGTCCAACGACAAGTAATGACAGTGAGGCTAGGGCAGCTAGTCAAAGGACGCAGGATTTCCTGAAATTAGACCCTCATATATTCACTGGATCGAATCTTAATGAGGATCCACAAGATTTTATTGATTAAATCAAAAGGGCTTTGGATGTTATGCACATATTTGGTGTAGAAACAGTTGAACTTGCGGCGTATAGATTGAAGGGGGAGGCGATATTATGGTATGAAGATTGGAAATGAGCTAGGGGTGTTAGTGCACCCCCAGCTAGTTGGGAAGAATTTAAAATGGCATTCCTGGATCACTACCTTCCATATGAGATTCGAGAGGCACGCACAGACCAGTTTCTAAATCTTCGTCAAGGTAATATGAGCATTCGGGGAGTACAGTCTTCAGTTTAATTCCTTGGCCAGATATGCTCCCCATATGGTAGCCACTATGGCTGATAGAGTTCATCGGTATGTGGATCGATTGGATCCATCATTGGTCAGATACTGTACCATTGCTGCTCTGAATAGAGACATGGATATAGCCAGAATACAGGATTTTGCATAGAAGATGGAAGATCAGAGGAACAGAAGAAAGATGCACAAAGCTGAAGGAGGGCCATCAAAGAAAGCTAGACCTATGGGACAGTACATGGTGTCCCAAGGAGAATTTAGACCTCGGGATTTTAGTAGACCGTCGAGACCATCACTTTCCTGTCCTATAGTAGGCACTCAACCCCAGTTCCAAGGGTCTAGAGGCAGTCACGTTAGGCAAAGTAGTGGAATTCAAGGTTCACAATCAGTGAGGTATCAAGAGCAAGGAGGTATGAACCAATCGGGGTTTCCTCGCCAGCCGTGTCCACACTGTGGAAAGCTTCATTTAAAGGAACACCGATTTGGGACCAATATTTTCTTTTGGTGTGGTATGTCCGAACACATAGTGAGAGATTGCCCAAGAAGGGACACGGGCATTATTATACGACCTATGGGGTCAACCGTTGCACCGTCATTATCAGTTCCTTTCTTAGGCCAAGATGTACAGCCGATTGGTCGTGGTAACGGTACTAGAGGAACAGTCAATACTAGTGGAATACAGGACCGTACTTATGCTCTAGCGGGTCAGCAGAATGTGGAGGCCTATCCTGATGTAGCTACAGGTACATTATCTATTTTTTTTCATCATGTATATACCTACGCATTGATTGATCTGGATTCTATAGTATCATATGTTACTCCATTGACCGCTACAAAATTTAAAGAACATCAGAATTATTAGTTAGACCATCTGGAGTATTTACACCTGTTAGTGAATCCACTATAGTCAAGGGATTACATCGTAACTGTATGGTACCTATTTGTGAGCATGTCACGTGGCTTTATTATATTGAGCTAAAAATGGTAGATTTTGATACTACAATGGGTGTAGATTGGTTGGCTTCTCACTAAGCCACGATAGATTACCGAGCTAAGGCGATATATCTTCATGTTCCACTAAGGAATGTTTTTGAATGGAAGGGTAATGTGGGATACACGAAAGGAGACTTTACTTCCTATCTTAAGGTAAGGTAAATGATATCCAAGGGAGTCATAAGACCTAGTATGTCCCCTTGGGATGCACCGTATTATGTGTTTAGATTCGACCAATTATAGAGTGTCAAATGGTTCTCAAGAGTTAACTTGAGATCAGGATATCGACAGGTAAGGGTTAGAGAACAAGATATACCCAAGATAGCTTTTTGAACGCAATAAGGTTACATGAAAGAAACATTTTAAAAATTGTAACTTATTGTCCGAATTGTCAATAAGTAAAGGTGAAACATCCGAAATTTGGAGGTTATACGCAATGTAGCCATCCTGCAGTGGGAGTGGGATATGATTAACATGGAAATTTAAAGGTAATTGGGAGGAACCTCTATCGCTTATTGAATTCAAGTATCAAATGACACCTTATGAGGCTTTGTACGGAAGAGAGGAAAGTTGGCCCGATATAATGTACTATATGAGACTACGCGAAGAGTTAGGTAAGTCATAGATAAACTATTATTACCCCAAGAAATCTCCACAGTTCATTTAGTATTTCATGTTTTGAGGCTCCGAAAGTGTATAGGAGATCCATCTTATGTTGTTTCCATTGAAGACGTATGAGTTACGGAGGATCCCCCCTATGAAGAGATCCCTAATGCTATTTTGAATCGACAAGTGAAAGAGTTAAGGAATAAAGGAGTAAGCTTCCATAAAGGTACTTTGGAGAAATCAACAAGTAGAAGAAATCACATGAAAAACTGCATAAATGATAAAGTCTAAGTACCCGTATTTGTTACAGACCGAAGAGAAAAGCTAAGACGCTGAATTGGAGTAGCAACAAGTAAGTATATATGAGCATTATACGTATGTGACAACATGACAAATGCATTTAGACTAAAACTTGTTTGGGTCGGTTGCTACTACTATTAACATTCGAGGACGAATGTTTCTAAGGGGTGAAGGATGTAACACCCCGTAAGTTTCTGAGTCTAATTAATTCCCGTAACATTTATGGAAATAATGAAACATGAGATCTTTGATGATTTATGCATTAAAATTTGGTGGGCTTAAGTCATTGGGCCCAAATGAAGCCCAAGATTAATAAGAAACCATGGCCCAAATAGAAATTTGACCCATTCTTGTGTGACCAAGTCAATATACCATGATTGGACCAAATGTTTGGCTAGAAAAGGACCATTAGGGGACTATAAAGTGGACTAAAAATCAGATTTTATTTCACAAGACTCTCATGCCATTTCTAGAAATTTCCCAAAATTTCTCTCTACACACACAAACCCTAAGCCTTCATCCCTTTGGCCAAGATCAACTCTTTTCAAGCCTTGGTAAGTATTTATTCTCATGGTTGAATATATTATGTGCATGAGAGGGTGCATATATGATGTTGGTTATGTTGGTGATGTATTGAGAATTCACTATGTGTGTAATATTGCATGTTTGCTAAATCGGAGGATGGTTTTGTCTTGTAAACTTGAAAATGGATTTGTGGTATTGAGAGAAGTGAACTTGATGGATTCAATATTGAGATGTGAGGTGTGATTATAACCTTAACTTGTTTTATTTTTGTCCATAATGTTTGGACTTGTTGTTGTGAAATTAGTTATGGTTTTGGTGGTATATTGACTGTGAAGTGTAGTTTTGGGTGTTGTTATGTGTGGTGCGACCATGGCTGGTTGTGGACATTCAAGATGATCACAAATATGTCAAAATAAGTTTGGTTATGATCATGGACCATTCATTGCATTAAAAGACCCAAAAGAGACCCATTTTGGCAAAAACGGGCATCCGCCACCGCAGACGAAGGCATATGCGGGCGCAGATGCCAACGCAGATGGATCTGGCTACCACCAAAGTCCATCTGCGAGCGCAGGTGTCTGACCTGCGGGCGCAGGTGGCTGTGCAGGTCAGCCCAGATTTCCGTTTTGTATGTTTTCACATCTATTTGATCCCCGAAGACCCCGATACCCTTTATGGATGTAATTATCAACTTGTGATACCATTTTAATGACTTTAAAGGGGCGTATGGAAGTATGTTGGACTAAATTAAGTATTTATTGTTGTTCA
Source organism: Capsicum rhomboideum (assembly GCA_031232105.1). Lineage (NCBI taxonomy): Eukaryota > Viridiplantae > Streptophyta > Magnoliopsida > Solanales > Solanaceae > Capsicum > Capsicum rhomboideum. The sequence goes on from CP124719.1 coordinate 36,461,338, forward strand.
TAAGTTGTTATGATTGATAGGGAAATTATGACAGAATGATAATGAGGAAACGTAAAGGGTAAACGTGGTGGGAAATGTTATTGGTTTAGGATGTCTTGGTCGATGTGTGGTATGTTATGGTGTTGTTGGTATGGTAATACAATGTATTGTACTGTGAAGGATGAAATGATGCAATATAGCAGTCATGTAACTCATTGTGACACTTATACGTACGTAAAAGAGTTGATTGTTAACGTACGTCATTACATACTTGTGTTGTAGAGTGAAACGTAAAGGAGGAAGTTGGACTCTTGTATCCCCATATAGGGTTGTTTATTTGTAGTGAGACGACAAGGTATGTAAGGTTACTCTGTCTGTATCCTTCTGCAGCACATATTGTTCATGTTGTCATTATCCTTGTTTCATTCCGAAATGTTAAAAGGTATCTCATTTCCGGTTGTCATATGTTATTATTCTCATGTTTCGTAATCATGGACCAATCATGACTCATATGTATCTTAATCATGGATCAAAATTCCAAAGCTTCCATAAAGTTATAATTACTACCAAGTATCAATCTCATGAACATAAAAGACTAACGTAACGCATTTATGTGTTTCCAATAAGGTTATGATCCCCAATGTATCAATCTCAGAAAAGTAAAAGAGAGAAGTAATGCAATGAAGTAATGAAAGAAGTAATTCCCGTATGGTTACTTTATATTTCCCTCATGGTTACTTTATATTTTCCTTATGGTTACTTTATATTTTCTTTATACTTATTGAGTACGGGTGATAGCTTTATGGGGGCGCAAGCCTAATTCAAGCCGATCCATATATTGTTGGATCAGGGGGAAAGCTAAGTGAAGCAAAATCCAAACTTGATGCTGAACCTGCTTCACTGATTTCCGAGTGATGGCAGGGGGGAAGATCAGTGGGGCAAAAGCCTAACTTGATATCGAACCTGACAGGGGGTAGCCCTAAGGGCCGAACCTGCTATATATATATTGACGGTTGCATTGCATATTGATGGTTGCATTGCATGTTGACGGTTGCATACTAACGGTTATACATTATTGATGATTATCTATTGACGGTTCTAACTACTAATGGTAACGGACATAAAGGTAAATGGAATATTGAACGTAAAGTACCTATTTCCACACATACTGAACGATGATTTATCCACATTGGCTATTCTCTTGAAATCAAGTTCATTGAGGTGTTTAAGTTTCATGAAGTTTCTTATAACCTTGCATACTCAGTACATTCTTCGTACTGACCCCTTTTAAGGAACTTACTTTAATTGGTGCAGGCACAGGTGTTAGTAGACCTCCAGAATAGGCTACAAGTTATCCGCGGATCATTGGTGAGCTCCAGTTGGTTCGGGACTTTTCGAGTCACATGCGTACATTATTTTGATATTGTAATTATTGTATAAAGCGGGGACTTGTCCCTGTCACGCCCCAACTTCCAACGGGACGTGATTGGCACCCGAAGCCGATATGGCCCGAGAGAACCAATCTTTGCTCATGAACCTTCGTATGCATATTCTTGTATGGATCTCATTAAACCTTATGCACCTATGAGGAAGACATGATCATGGTACATATGCTATATATATATATATTAATGAAACTTGGACGTTGGGGCCATTAAGTCAAAACGAACATTTATCTCTTACATCCACATACCCACATATGTCTACAAAAGCCTCTAACAGATGCATTTACTAGACCAACTAACAGTCGGGACAAGTCCCCGCTTTATACAATATTTACAATATCAAAACAAATATACAACTATGACTCAGGAGGCTCCGAACCAACTGGAGCTCACCAAAACTCTGCAAATGATCCACAGTCTACTGAGGAGGTCTACTAATGCCTGCACCTGCAACATGTAAGGTAAGTCCCCCGAGGGGGTCAGTACGAATAATGTACTGAGTATGCAAGGCTCATAATAAATAGCATCATACATAAGAATGTCAATAGAATAAAATATGAGAGAATAATCAATGTGGATCAAATCATTTTATGTAACATCTTTTATAATTATAGTCCTTCAAGGAATTTACCTTCACTCAAGAGACTTGTCTCTAATAGGTTCTTCTATACCCAAGAGATTCGTTCTTGCTTCTCTATTCATTACCGCTATTGTTCATCTACTTGGTTAGTAGGTTATAACAGAATAACACTTCATCCACATACATCCACTCTAGTGGTGGGGGTAACAATATGACATACATCTACTCTCTTAACGTACATCCACTCTATTGGTGGTTTTAACCTACATCCACTCTATTGGTGGGGCAACATACATCCACTCTCACGGTGGGGCAACATACATCCACTCTCATGGTGGGGTAACGTACATCCACTCTCATGGTGGGGCAACATACATCCACTCTCATGGTGGGAGAACATACATCCACTCTCATGGTGGGAGAACATACATCCACTCTCATGGTGGGAGAATCATACATCCACTCTCATGGTGGGAGAATCATACATCCACTCTCATGGTGGGAGAATTTGATATGTCAACTAATGAGAGATTAATACATTAAGGATCATGATACTAATCGAAACACACAAATATACTTCACCTTACTCTTATACGTCATGAGATTAACATCTTAACTTATGAGGGATAGATATATATCAGTTTGCACTTTACCTCCAACACTAACCCCATGAGATCTTACATGGGTACATACATGATACCGTACCTCCACCTCGGGTGGGCTATACTAAATGACATATCACAATCTTGGGGTTATTCCATCTTAAACTTATACGCTCTAGAAGGTGGTCCATACTCAATGAAACGTATAATAACCATGTGCATTACCATTTCACAATCTTATACCCTCTACTTCGCCATGAGAATGACATGATAAAAATCATGGCATTAAAGCACACACTTACATACACATCTCACTTCACTCCTTTACCTCATGAGATTGACAACTTCACTTATGGGGAATAATTATACTCACTTGCACATCACCTCTCTTCTTACTCTTATGAAATCTTATGAGATTGGTAATCTGACTTATGAACAATTGGCACAAGGATAACCATCATACTATAGGACATTAGATCAAGACATGATTGGAATCATGCTACTCAACGAAACAATCTCTCTTTACCTCATTGCTCTTATTGAAATAGTTCTCTTAGGAATTACCATGTTATGATATCTTAGGAACTTCACTCAATGAATAAGAGATGAGTGAATCATAAATCATCCCAAACTGGGATACATATGAATAATAATATACGTCAACCTGAATTGATATACTTCATGCCTTTCGGAATTGAAACAAGTCCAACGTAAATAGGAATAATATGTTGTAGAAGGATACGGAAAGAGTAACCTTACATACCTTGTATTCTTAATACGAATACACAATCTTAGACGTGCATACAATATTCCTGCTCCTTCCTTATGTTTTGCTCTACAACACAAGTTCATAACGAAACCAACATTAACCACCAATTACCTTATAATGGTATACAACAACAATAAGTCACATGTTTAGCTTTAACATGTCATTCCCCTTTGACAATACTATTTATGAAATCATCATACCAATAATTCCACAATATTCCATACATTGACCAACACATGATAACCAATAGCATGTCACACCAAACTCATGTTTTACACTTCTCCATCACCACCACATCACAATTATTCCATCAAATGACTTCAATACACCTCACAACAACAAATCGGCCAAACTCCCATAATTTACACTTATAGAAAAATAACAAGTTTGGGACCATAATAACACCATACATGTTGTTATTTTATCCATACCATGCTTTTTCATCAAGACCACAAGTCATAATCCAAGTTACAATCCCATGGATTTCACATCTTTTACCAAAACACAAAACACCATATTCAACACTTCCAAGCATAACCAACATGATATACATAATATCTCATGCTCATAATATGTTAAAGTACAAGAATAATCACTTACTCAAGCTTGGAAAATGGTGATCTTGCTCCAAAAATGACTTAGGGTTTGAGAGCCCAAAAGGGTGTTCTTGATAGTTCTAGAGAAAAAGATAGAAAAGCATGTGTGTTATTGTATAAAAAAAATCTGATTTTTGCCTCCTTTTATATACCTCTAAAGTCATGCTTAGCCACTCTTGGCATTTAAGGCTTAGTCAATGGAAGAATGGGTCATTTGACCCATTCTTGGCCCATGCATTCTTTCATATTTTGGGCCTTTTATAAGCCCAATTCACTTATCCCAATAAAATTAATAATTTCTCATGTTTAATTCATTCCATACGCATTACGACAATATTCCCACTCACGGGATTCACACTTGTAGCCTCAATTCCAAAAACAAACAATTCTAGCCACGTTTGGTTTATTTTGACCTTAAGGGCAAAACTGTCATTTTGACTCCAAATTCGTTCTCGAGTAATTTTATCATACCAATATAATATTTCACTCATTTAATGTATATTATCATGGTTGTAGAAGAGACGTGGCAAAAATCAGCTCAATACGTCCTCGAGCACCCTTGGGACTTAAGAAAAATTCTAACTTTGAAAAGTGACCAAACCCAGCGTGGCACGCCCTTGGGAGTGCTAGCTTGCTGCCTCTGGGCACAAAAATTTGGCCCAAAGCGGCGTGGCACGCTCCCCATCGCGCCCCTACCAAAAAATTTTTTTTTTTTTTTTTTTTTTTTTTTTTTTTTTTTACTCTCAAAACTAAGGTAAACATGTACGGGGTGTTACAGTCCCGACTATAGGTTGTTGTATTTATGGATCGGTTAGAGGCTTTGTAGACATATGTGGGTTATGGATGTAAGAGACAAATGTCCGTTTTGACTTGATGGCCCCAACGGCCAAGTTTCCTAGATATATTTATATAGCGTATGTTTCCATGTTCATGTTTTCCGCATAGTTGCATGAGGTATCATAAGATTCATACGAGGATATGCATACGAAGGTTTACGAGCAAAGATTGGTTCTCTCGGGCCATATCGGCTTCGGGTGCCAGTCCAGCCCGAATGGGATTTCGGGTCGTGACACCATGGGACCTCACCTTGAATTCGCAATGTCAACACATCCATCACCAATGTGAATAAAAAAGGGCTAAGAGTCGATCCCTGGGGTAATCCCATCAAAATAGGAAAGTGCTCCGACTCACCTCCCACAGTTCTAACACGAGTCTTGGCCCTATTGTACACATCCTTAATCACCCTAGAATACGCCACAGGCACACCTCTAGCATCCAGGCACCTCCAAAGAACCTCTCTGGGGACTCTATCATAGGCTTTTTATAGGTCGATGAACACCATGTGCAAGTCATTCTTGCTCTCCTTATACTGCTCCACCAATCTCCTTACAAGGTAGATGGCATCCATAGTCGAACACCCTAGCATAAAACCAAACTGGTTCTCTGAAATACTCACAATCTTCCTGAACCTCAACTCTACAACCATCTCCCAAACTTTCATAGTGTGACTTAACAACTTAATGGTTATTGCAACTCTAAATATCACCCTTGTTCTTATACAATGGAATCAGCATACTCTATCTCCAAGCTTCAGTCATCTTTGTCGTCTTGAAAATGACAATAAACAACCCAGTCAACCACTTCATACCCTTCCCTCCTGTGCACTTCCAAAAATCTACCGGAATCTTGTTTGACCCTGTTGCTCTACCTCTCTGCAACCTACGAATAGCACATTTAACCTCCTCAACCTAAATGCGCTTACAATAACCATAGTCGTGAAGCCTATCAGAGTGCTCCAACTCACCCAACACAATGAAAGTAAGTCTGTCATCTCCTTTTGATGAGAACCTCTACCAAAACTTTGCCATCGACATCCTTTATGCACTTTAATTGGTCAAGGCCTTGAGCCGTTCCCTCCCTAACCTTCGCCAGCCTGTACAACTTCTTATCTCTACCTCTACCCTCTAACAAAGTGTATAAGCTTTCCAAAGCTGTATTTTTAGCTGCCATAACCACCAAATAAGCCTCTTTCCAAGCAATCTTATACTTCTCCCTATTCTTCCACTTCTCTTCCTCATCCTTACTCTCATCCAACCTCACGTACGCCTCCTTCTTAGCCTCTACCTTCCCTTTTACCTCTCCATTCCCCCACCATTCCCCTTGGTACTTGCCATAGCATCCTCTCAAGACACCCAACACCTCTCTAGTCGTCTCCCTGATGCATCTAGCAGTTGCATCCCACATACTATTTGTATCGCCTCTACTCTCCCAAGCCCTTGTAGCCATCAACTTCCCCATATATTGAGTGCATTGTCCAGAATCAAACTACTCTATCTAATTTGCAGTGGTCATCCCCACCCACTTCCTAAGGAGCAAAAAGTTAATTTGGGTCTTGCCACCGAATAACGGAAGATAACCAAGTGAACCTCCTTCTTCGGAAAACTTGAATTAGCTACTGCCAACCCAGAGGCTCGGGAAAAATCCAAAAGAGTGGCTCCTCAGTCATTTCTTTCACCAAAATCATAGCCGCCATGCACATCGTCATAACCCCTTGGCGATGACCCAATGTGCCCATTGAAATTCCCTTCTATGAAAAGCTTCTCGATATTAGGGACACCTCTTACCACCTCATCCAAAGCCTCCCAAAAGCTCTTTTTCTCATCCTCACCCAAGCCTACATGCGGGGCATAAGCACTAACAAAAGTCAAAATAGATCCTCCAATTACTAATTTAATCAACATCACTCTATCGTTAACCCTCCTAACGTCTACCACTTGCTCTCTAAGCTCTTTATCTACTAGAATACCTATTTTATTCCCCTATCGAAGAGCGAGCTATAGATGCGGGGAAATCCCATAGCCAAGGCATAATCGATGTGGATGAGCTTCGGTAGGAGTAGTCAGCCCTAGCCTAGTTTAGCGTTGTAGGAGTGGCTCCCTAGTCACCGATACAGCTCCGCAAGTGCGACCCAAGAACTGCATGAGCGGTTGCTGTAACACGTAACAACAACAACAAACTAAACAAGCTCAAAATCTACCCTTGAAACTCACCTAGAAGCTAGTGAATGCAAATCCACTATGATACTGGACTAAAAATGATATTCCAAATTCAATTGCATTATCAAATCACTGAACAGAGATCGTTACCAATGAACGTGGATCGAAGTTAACTCTATGCCTTAAATTTCCTACGTTTTAACTAAATATTCCAAATCAATTTGAATACCTCAAGACTCGAACCAAAGGTCCTAGTAAACCAAAAATGATATTCTGGAGATATGGAATTGACAAAATTTCCATTTGACCTCAAAATCACCAATTGTTGACCAAAGTGAACCATTTAAACTCCAAAACCTTCCAAAATAAAAAAAACTCACTTAATCTACAACCAACCACCTTGAGAAAAAACCATATGTATTTGCAGATCAAAAATACAATAACACAACTATAAGGAGGGGTAAAATGGTTAAAATACACCAAAAATAAAAAATCAACATGATGGTTGTTGCATTATCCACCACTAAAACATATGTTTGTCCTCAAATGTAAGGATAAAGAATACACCTGAAGTGTTAAAGAGCTAAGGATATCTACTCCCCATGTCCAACTTTGTCTCCCAAGTGGCTTCCTCAACCGGATGATCCTTACACTGAACCTTCACTGAAGTTATCTCCTTGGACCTCAACTTCTTGATCTGATCTATCTATCAAAAATAGCCACAGGCTCCTCCTCAAATGTCAGATAATAATCTGAATCCATTGAATCCCACTGAATCACATGAGAACCATCAAATTGGTACTTACTCAATATTGAGACATGGAAAACTGGATGCATAACTAAAAGACCTAGAGGTAAAACCAACTAATAGGCCACTTCTCTAATATGCTGAAGAATCTCAAAAGGAACAATAAACCTTAGGCTAAGTTTGCCTTCTTCCTAAACCTCATCACACTCTTGATGGATGATACCTTTAACAGAACCCACTCACCAACCATGGACTCCAAATTATGAACTCTTTGTTCTGTATAACTCTTCTACTTATTCGTGGCTATCAGAAGCAGGTCCTAAATGAACTTCACCCTTCCATAGAATTCCTAAACTAGTCTATGCCTCATGGCCTAACCTTAAAAAATCAAACCAACAAACTGGAGACCTAAACTTCCTCCCATAAAAAGCCACCTTCTAGATGCTGGAATGGAACTATTGTTGTAAGCAAACTCCACCAAAGACAAGTACTAGTCCCACTGACCAGCAAAATCAATCACACAATCTCAAAGCATGTCCTCCAACACCTGAATAATCCAGTATGACTAGCCATATATCAAGGGTGAAAGCTATACTTATCTCTAACTGAATGCCCAATTCTCGCTGTATAGAACTTCAAAAATGTGATGTGAACTAAGTACCTTGATCTGAAATGATGAAAGTGGGCATACCATGAAACTAAACTATCTTTTGAATGTCGATCTTATCCAACCTCTTTGCATTGTAGTTAGCCTTCACCAGTACAAAATGAGCTAATTTGGTCAACTAATCCACAATCATCCAAATGCAGTCAAACATCCCAAAAGTCTAAGGCAAACCAACCACGACATCCGTAGTAATACATTTCCACTTCCACTAAAGTATGGCATTCTCTAAATCATACCACCGATCTCAGATGCTCATACTTCACCTACTAATAATTCAAACACATAGCCACAAACTCCACAATGTCCCTTTTCATCCTACACCACTAATAATGTTGCTTCAGGCCATGATACATCTTGGATGCTCTCAAATTAATTGAATACTCAAACTACGAACCTTATTCATAATCAACCTAGTCAAGTGTCCAACTCTAGGAAAACAAATGTGACCCTTGACCCTCAAACCACCTTCCCGGTCTAGAATTACTTACTTAGCTTCTTATTTCAACACCTTTTCCCAAATGATAACAACTTCTCATCCTCAAACTAACTATCCTTAATTTACTCTATCAACAAGGATCATGCCTCAACATAAGCCAGAAATTTACTGGGCTCAAAAATATCAAGTCTCATAAAGATATGTGTTAAACTCTAAACATCCAAAGCCAAAGGTAACTTCTCCGCCAATAAGGCAAGGCTACCCATACTCACCAAGTTCCTACTCAAGGCATCTGCCACTATATTGACCTTACCTAAGAATAGTCATGTCATAATCCTTCAACATTTCCAACCACCGTTGTCTCAAATTGAGATCGACACTTCACAATGGACCCCATCCAAGTACTGCCTCTATATATTCAAAGCAAATACTACTACCTCAGGCTCCAAGTACTGAGTGGGGAATTTCTTCTCATGAGTTTTCAACTGCCTCAAAGCATAGGCTATAACCTACCTAAAGCATCACAATACATGATAAAACCTTCATCTTTCACAAGTAAGGTCAAGATAGATAATGAAGTCAACAAAGTCTTAATCTTTTGATAGCTCTCTTCATACTCATTGGACTAGTGGAAAACAATATTCTTCTAAGTCAATCCAGTAAAGTCAGTTAATAATTTTAGAGAAACCCACGACAAACCGTCTGTAGGCCTAGACCAACAAAACTCCAAATCTCAGTTGGTGAAGTAGGCCTAGACCTATCCCAAACCTCCTAAACCTTGGTTGTATCAATCGTAATGCCCTCATTGGACACTATATGCCCTAAGAAGGCCACATAACTAAGCCAAAACTTACACTTCAAAAATTTGACATACAATCACTCATCTTTCAATCTTTGAAGCACAATCCTCAAATGTCGTACATATTTTTCCTACCTATTGGAATACACTAAGATATCATCAATGAACATAACAAGAAATAAATCAAGATAAGGTCAAAACACTCTATTCATCAACTTCATAAATGTTGATGGGGGCACTAGTCAACCCAAATGATATAACCAAAAATACATAGTGACTGTACCGAGTCCTAAAAGCTATCTTAGGGATTCTTGTAGCCCTAATCTTTAATTAATAGTACCTCGATCTCAAGTCAATCTTTAAAAACACCAAAGCGACCTAAAGTTGATAAAACAAATTATCAATGCACGAAAGAGGATATTTTTTCTTGACGGTCATTTTGTTCAACTGTCGACAATCAATAAATATCCACCTAGACCCATTTCTCTTCTTTAAAAACAACACTGAAGCACCCCAATATGAAACACTAGGTCTAATGAATCCTTTGCTCAACAAGTTCGATAACTGATTCTTCAACTTTTTCAACATTATTGGAGCCATATATAAGGAGGAATGGAAATGGTCTTAGTGTCCAACTCCAAATCAATGCCAAAGTCAATATCTCTATCCATTAGAAAACCAGAAAGATCCATAGGAAATATATCCTAAAACTCCCTAACCACCATAATCGACTCCAAGAAAGGCGCGTCAGTGCTAGTATCATAAACATAAGCCAAATAGGAGAGATATCCCTCCTAAATAAATTACAGAACCTTGCAGAAAGAAATCACCCTCTTAGGATATGAACCTCGGGTACCCTTCCACTCTAACCTCGATGCACCTATCATAACTAAAGTAAATCTCTTGGCTTGAAATCCAAGACAACAAGATATAAAGAAAGACAATCCATGCCCAAAATTTACATCAAATCAACCATATCCAGAATAATCAAATCTACCTAAGTATTATAGCCCAAAATAGTCACAATAGGATTGGTACACCTAACCACCACTAAGAAATCACCTACAAGGGTGGAAACACAAATAGGTACAAAAAAGACTCACACATCATATCAAGACCTAAAGCGCAAAATGCAGACACATAGAAGAAACTAGAATCAGGATCAACTATAACCCCTAACTGGTGGGGTTGTTGTCCTAATTATAGCTTGAGAACCCTACTATCAACCTCCACTATTAAGTCTAGTATAATCCCTCTTGAGATGCTTTGGGCTACTACACTAAAAACAAGACCTAAACACCACCATTTGCTGAGAAAATCCCAAAAAATTAGAATAGCCACCACGATCGGAGAACCAAAAGTCTGCCTTGAACTGAAAGAGTCTCATTTGAAATACCCATACTCGAATACCTAGATAGCAACATGAACTGGTATACTATGTTGAGGACAAAAACCTCTCTAAAAATAACCCTATCTCCTGATATGGCACTACTGAAATGACCAGATATGTAGGACCTCTTACCTTTTAAGTCTCCAAACTCCTCACAATGCATGAGCTCAATTTCCTTGGCTGCCTCAATCACCCTCTAAAAAGAAACCCAGACTGAGTTATAAGAAAGACTATCTCTCAAATATTAAAGGTCAAACCATTCTTAATCTGTGAATCCTCTCTGTCTCATCTGGCAAAATCACTAAGGCATGGTGAGATAATGCACAAAACCGCGTCCCATACTCAGTCACTGAAATCCCATCCTAAGTCAAATACTCAAACAAATGTATCTACTCCTCCCTTAAACTATGAGAAACAAACAAATCAATGAAATCTTGGGAGAATAATGCCCAAGTCATAAGCAAAGATCATATGGGTCTAGAATCAATATAAGAATGCCTCCACTACTTAGTGGGGCCATGCATCTGAAGAGTAGTATTATCAACCATGTAGAACTACACCAGTCTAATACTTTGAAGACTCTCATGGCAACTCACTACAAACTTATAAGCATCCTCACTCTATCCATCCTGAAACTAAGGTGGATCTATCTTCCTAAACCTCTAAAAGCTCCTTTTCTCCTTATTAAACATCACCGACCTATACATATATATGGCTCTCATACCTGGATAGAGAATAGCATCAAATTAAGTTGTTACAACCACTAGGCCATTGAAAACTAAGATAGGCTTCTAATTAAGGTTTGAGCCCTAACCATAATTTACAAACTCTATAGATTATCAGTCAAATCACTAATCTGTGACATACCTTTTAATAGAACCAACACATGAATCAAGGCATCCTAAACTACTGGAGTATCTACAAACCCAGGTGGATCCTGAACTGGGTCCACCTCTACAACCAAAATATGATCAGCCTTAAGCTCATACTCACCCTAAGGAGACTCTACTCCAATTGGGACTCGAGCAGCTGCATGAGCTTTACCCCTAGCATGACCTCTACCATAGCCCTATCACGCTCTTGCCTCATCTATGTGTCCCGACACGTGCAGTAGGCATGGATGTTGGAATAGGCTCCTGATCTCTCTCCATAATCACACGAGTCTTCACCATCTATGAGAGAATAAAATAATGAACCTCAGTAAATGATAAAATTAATTTTGGATGATATGAATGAATAAAGGAGTTTCCTTAAGTCATATAGCCTCTCAATGATAGATAACAGATATCTCCGCATTAATCCATAAGACTCTACTGGACTCAGCTTGTACTTGTGGACCAACAAATCTAGAAATCTGATACCAACTTATCACGATCCAAAACCTTAAGTTCTAATGGAACTTATTCAATCCAACACAAAAAAACTAGTAATTAATCAAATATGTAAAAGAATTGAAAAAAGTACAATCCTAAAATTTAATAATCTAAAAAACCCAATAAAGATGTACCAAGGACGACAAACATCCCCAAAATCTGACAGTTAGAAGAACAAGCCTCTAGTGATAGAATCAATAAAAAGGGAGTCTAAAGTATCTCAAAATAAGGGAAAATACCAAAAGATAAGGGAGAACTGGTAGGCAATAGGTCAATTAGTCTCTACCTCTGAATCTATATGTAGGAAAACCTTATCGAAACCTCAGAATAATCAACCAGAAGGAATTGGCTTAGTACCTATATATAAATTACAAAAATAAACAAGTGTGAGTACAAAACACATGAACTCAGTAGCAGCGTCAACTGACCCTAATTCAAATTGATGTCGAGAACTACAAAATACTACTAACGACTATACCCTCAAATATCTGCCAATTAGGAAAGCCACACCTAAGCTGGCAGTTATATAATAGTAAAATTGATAGAACACCATACAAGATCCATAACTCCTCAAATCAAGATAAGAATAACAGATCCCTTAATCACTATAACCGAAAATAAGTGATAAAATGAATGCAAATGATGCAAAGTATACTATAGTATACACCAAATGCTCTATATAGCTAGCTGGGAATCATGAGGTCCATATACCCACCCAAAATCATTTTTTATCAAGCATTTAAATCAAGAATCTGTCAGGAGCAATTTTTCATAGGGCCAACCAAAACACTTTCTCAGTAGGCATGTAAATTACTTCAAATCATGCATGTCGTCTTCAAATTATCTTTCTGAATAATATCTTTTTAATAATGTCATAACATAAATATGAGTGATTATGCATACTTTATGATGATAAGAATAACACAAATAACTTCATCATGCACACAAGATCATTCTCAACATAAAAGCATTTGTTATTAGCACAAATATAATCAATCTCACCTAATTTACTCAAATCACGTTCATAAGGGGAGGTACAATCAATAGCACAACTATCAAATCCGCTAGAATGACGATTCTGCTTTCCACACTATAAGCCATGTATTAATAACAAGGGAAAATAGCCAAAAACAAGTCAATTATTCATTTTAACCCTTTACAAAATACGAATACCCACATAGATGTTCATCATCTCATTAATACAAGACCCTCATCTCTCTATTACTCCTCACACAAGCAACCAACACACATAAATACTTTGAAAGTGGACTCCACTTACCATGTAGGCTTTCACAAGAGCAGACTAGTCCTACAGGAGCGAAGCTCATAGGAATGGGAAATTCCACAGACTCAGCTCCACTGATGTGGATGAGATTTTATAGGAGCGGACAGCCTTAACCTAGCCCAACTCTATAGGAATGGCTCCATATTTGTTGGTGCGTCTCCAAAAATGTGACTCAAGCACTACAGGAGTGATTGCACTAGCAGCAGCAACACACAACAATAAAAACCAACTAAATAAGCTCAGAATTGACCCTCAAAACTCACCTGGAACCCAATGAACGCAAACTAACTATGTTGTTAGACTAAATACAAAATTCCAATCTCAATGGAATCATCAAATGACCAAACAAAGATTGTCATCAATGAATGTTGGCCAAAATACCTTAAACTTCTAACTTTCAACCAACTACTCAAACTCCATTTCAACTCCTTGAGACCCAAACCAAGGGTCCTACTAACCCAAAAAGGATATTCCAAAGCTAACAAAACTGACAAAATTTCCATACAATCTTAAAATCACCAAGTGTTGATGAAATTCAACCATTACAATGTCATAACCTTCCAAAAAGAGAAACTCATGTAATCCACAACCAACCACCTCGATAACTGAACCACCTATACCTGTAGACCTCAAATACCATAACAAAATTATGAGGAGAGGCATAATGGTTAAAATACACCAAAAAAAAATCAACAAAATGATTGTTACAACTCCACACGATCAAAGGCCATGCTAACAACTCATATAGGAATCTACATTAGAAAGATACATAAGAGTAGGGTGAACACAAACCACTAGTACTCAATAGGCATTATAAGCCAACCAAGATTAAGTATTTATTGTATTGAATAAATAATGCTAAAGTAACTTTGTATGCAGAAGAGTTTTTAGCAGTTCAATAACAACAGTCAATAAAGAGTACTTCAAGGCATAATAAAAATAAATGAGTGATGCAATACAATAATGTGCAATGAAATGCCATGATCAATGCCTACTGATATACACTTCCTCCAGAGTGGCATGTTGTGTGATATACCCATGGGACACTTTTGAGGTCCATTATATCCCACCCAAAACCTTTTCTAGCTAGCAAAAATTATCAGCTCTCTTATTATTACATTTCTCAATATAACAGCCCAGACTAGATCTAGGGTCATAATTAATATTCTCTTTTAATAATTATATATATGCATGAGTATGAATGTGAATGTATGATCATACTAGTAAGATGAATGTAAATGCAATAGATATAGATACATGTATTTCTCAACTCAAGTCATGGGCTAGGAGCTTTAATATTAATAACATTTCTCAGCCATGCTCGTAGTCCACACTTCTTATTTTATTTCATTTGCTTTCCATATCATGCTCTCCATGGCATATAAATCCTCATATAACCAATAATGCATGAAACAACCCAAAGCATAATATATGAACCCCACTTTCATATTCTCATGCCCTTCATTAGCATAACCGCCAATTCAAGCATCACAATATCAAATTATTACAATAACTACATAAAGCCATACTTTACCCAACCCAATGACACACTTTACATGATAAGTTCCCACCCAAGATATGTCTAAAGAGGAGTAAGCCATAACTTACCTCAAAGTCATATCATAAGCTACTAACATTCACACTATGGCCTTTACCTTTAGAATGGTTGATAACGTCCAAATTTGTTTCTCGAGTAAAGCAGTATATGTGGTGGCTTGAAATATATTACCCAACTCAAGGAGTCGGGGTCGATCCCACAGGGAATGGTATTAAAGCTTTAACCCAACTAGTGTAGTAATTCACTATTTGCTTTTGACTATAGAACAGGTAAAGAAAATGGGGGTTAAGTTTAATTCAAACTAATTTATCAAACACAAATATCAATTAAGAGCAATTGGAAACAACACTTCTTAATTTTTGAACTTTAATCAAGTAAAAGGTCCTTAGAGATGTGCTAGTATGGGTATAAGTATTATAACCACGAATATTAATATTGCTTCAATATCATTATCATCATGGGTAGTCTAGGTTTTTGATATATTAACAATCTCTTGATTTATCAATATATTTCACCTTGGGTTCTCTCAAAAGGTGTGCACAATTCAACCAACCTAATACCTCAAATTATCTACTCTATCTCTAGTGATAGTTATTAATTGAATGATTCAAGTCTTTGCCAACTACTTCTTCTCACCCTTACCCCCTTTATCTAGTAGATAAGAGATACAAAGCTAATTAGAGTTTCCAACCTCTACTATTGATTCAAATACAAAGAAATATTTAAACCCATATCAAATAAATAATAATTGAAGAAAATTACCAACACACAACTACATACTCAGAACCAACATCACACCTCTAATACTTGAGGGTTTAGCTATGCATAAGTAAAAAGATAGAAATTATACCAAAATCATCAGCTAAATTCTCCATATAGTGAATATCCACAAAGAAGTCACAAAATCTCCAAGAAGAATTCAAGATATGTCTTCAACAAAACCCCAATTACTTGGTTATAAAGCCACAAA
Source organism: Capsicum rhomboideum (assembly GCA_031232105.1). Lineage (NCBI taxonomy): Eukaryota > Viridiplantae > Streptophyta > Magnoliopsida > Solanales > Solanaceae > Capsicum > Capsicum rhomboideum. The sequence continues at coordinate 36,477,531 of CP124719.1, forward strand.
AACTCAAAGTGTAGTTGAATACCTTCCAAAATCAAAAATATTGTATTTATATGACCTAGGAATACGAAACCAAATGATTACAAAGTTTCCACTAGATGCACTTTTGTGAGCTCCATCAATCTCATATAACTCTCATGTTATTTGCATCCCTGCACTTTCAGTTCACAAAACTTGCTTCAGGTTGCTATAATGAGAATACATAGCTTTTGTGTGATCCGTATAACTAGGAACCATGATAACATAACTATAACTTGAGAGGAACTTTCATGCTGGTCATTTATACGATCTTATGTAGGCTTTTATGGTACGCATTGAGATTTTGCAATCTAAATCAGCACTTGTGTGATTTGGACTTGGTACCTCTTCTTTTCTTCCATATTTTTGCTTCTTTTGGGCATTTTGCTGCTCCTTGGTGGAATTCTTGATCTTACTACCTACATTCAACAAATTAACATAAAAATTGACTCAAATTGGCATTAAGAATAATAATTTCCTATTAAATTGATGCTAAATGAGTCGTAAATTACCACTCATCAACACCCCCAACTTAAGCAAATCAAAACTAACAACAAGGACACAGTAACTACAATTGTTACATCTTTTAAGGTTGCACATATGCATTTAGAAAAATCAGCTTCCCCTTTTGAATTGAAAATAAATGGTGCAAGCTTTAACTATCAAACAATTATACCATAAGCTACAAGCCTCCAGCAATGATAACCATTACCAAACAAAGCACATGCTTATATATGCTAATCAAGGTCTCTTATTGTGTCAGCTACGTACAATTCAAGTTCCCTTACACAAAGAATATCCATTCACTCATTATGAATTTAATTGCAAACACAAGGTATCATATCAAAATCACTCACACTCTCATAGGAAATCAAGGATTATGAATGCCATGCCATAGGCTTACCCATATTTTCTATCACACCACATATGGGAATGCTAGGTTGACGATCTCAAAGTACTTTGTAGGCTTATAATGAAGGTATTGGGTAAGGTGGAATAATCATATGGTTCAAGAATTCTCCCGAAGAACTTTGTGAGACCCTTTATCACACTTTCCTTTCTATACCAACCCCAACTTGACACCTCTTCTAAGCACATAGATTGCGCTCATTGACACCTTTCTTCTCTTACACACTTAATTCAATCAACTTTATTTATTTACACTAAACACCTTTTTTCTTCTTTTTTTTTATATATATGTAATCCTACTATTTGCATTAACCACTAAAGATACTAGAGAAGGAAGTCATCAACCTTTGCTTCTTTTTATTGCCACGTACAACCTTTGTTTACATTTGTTCCACCCCCAACTTAGGCTTTTTACCCCACTTAAGTGATTCAAGGAGGATTCGGTTCAACAGAGGGGACTTTGCAAGAAAATAAAAATTAGATCAAGGCTTGTAATGCAGTTTTTCCAAGAAAAAAGGCTAATAGGCACAAAAGGGCAAAACTAGATCACTCAACTCAGGGGTTATGAGGTTTGAAGGCTTTTTGAGGGCTCTTTCTCTATTCAAGGCTTAAGATCATTTGTCTAACTTTGTACAACCTTATATTTAGTGACAGACTAATAAGACATGTTTTAGATGGAAACACAACACAAGATCTAAGGAGAAGCATCACCATACATGGCACTAGACTACATATGCACATTATCATTTCACTTCCCTAATTGACATAATGCAATCATTGCACATTTAAATGCTAATAGCTAGATAGACAAGGAAAGATGCATGCATTCACAACAATGATTATCAAATTATATCAACTCAACCAATAATTTTGAAAATAGGGCACTCATCAAGTTGAAACTATATTCACGTGAGAAACTCCACAAAAATACCCTTTAAGTCAAACAATTTTATTGCTAGCAATGATTACTTAAGCACAATACCAAAGAGAGTTTTATCAAATCAAATAGAAATAATTATAAATCACTAGAATTCAAAACAAACACAAACAAACTTAAAAATTAAAATGAAATAAAAGTCACAATCACCACACATCATAAAATAAAAAATAAGTGTCTCGCACTCAACCACACACCATAATATAATCCAAAATCAAAATATCGTCTGAATAATACACATCAAAATGAATAAAATCCCACCCCAACTAAAGATTATGCTTTGTCCTTTAATGCATAAATAATTAAATCAAAGAAATACAAAGATATAGGGGGCCCTGTGACATTTATGACTTAGGTAGAGTTTGGCCCATTGGTGCAGCCTTATGCTCGGCATCAGTTCCTGGATTAGAGCTAGGAGGTAGTTGTGGTATGGCATTGACTATGGGATCAGGTGTAGAAGTAACTCCTTCGTCATGTTTTGTTTTACTAGTGCCTATCAAAGAGGTATCTTTCCAAAACAGCTCTAATAGGGGATGCATAATCATATCATCAAAGTTTTGGAGGTCAGACTACAAACTCTGCAACATATTATCAGGATCCTCTATTTTTTTCTCCTCTAGGTCCTTCTCTTTAGTCTCTTAAGCATCAGTATCATTAGGTAAAGTCCTCTTTGGGACCTATTCAATGGTAATCTCAGGGGCAACCTGAGGTGGCATAGAAAGTAGTAAAGTAATATCAGTAGACTTATGGGTCCACTCTCAACTCTCAAAACAGTAATGTCATCCTTAACAACTAACCAATATTTAATTCCTTTCTCACTCTACCCATGCTTATAACTCTCTCAGTTAATGTTGTCAATCTCTCACCATAAGTGTATAGTGTCTACCTAAACTCTCTTATATTAGCCTATATAAGTGCTAAAATGGCTCAAAATATCTATAGTATCTACTCTTCCAATCTTATAGCACTGGCATCCATAGATTGTGCAAAATTTCCCATTTTTATAAAACTTGCATGTGTCAAAATAGGCTAGAAAGAAGCAGTGGCAATAGATGGTCTAGAGCCTGAGGTAGGTAAACTTTATGATGGTGGCACTGAAGTGGAAAATGTAAAAAGTGTGTTAGGCTCACTAAAAGTGGTCGGAGTAACAGTAGGAGGAACACTTTCTGCCTCGAGTTTCTATACATCAATAACTGGGGAAGTATCAACATGGATCTCCTTCTTTGTTCTGTTTAACCCTTTTTCATACTCAATTTGATTCCTTCAAATATCACAAGTAGAGGTAGGATCAATCTCCATATCCACCTTAGGCCTAAATGGAACCTTGGTCCTTCGATAAAGCTTAGTAGTGAAACATAGGAAGGGGGAGAGGTGTGCTCTTGTTTGGCTTTCTTAGCTATCTTTGGCTGAATAATTATACCCAAGTTTATCCTTTAAATGTCAATAATGCAACTAAGCAGCAATGTTTTGTTTGGACTGATCTTTGATTCATTTTGAGAAGGCATTAATTTACTACTAACAAATCAAAGCCATAAGCAAACCTTAATATTGAGATCTTTCCTCTCTATTTCGACCCCCCACTCAATCCATAAAGGTGTCTCTTAACAAAGTACAGAAACCAACCACGGTCGCTGAGATCATACTTCAGTCTAATTGAATAGTAGTGGTCTGTGATATGCTTTAATACCCCCACCAAGAACTAGATTTATTTTAGTTTGGTCATATCAACATCGACCCCTTGAACCTTCACAATATCACTCACTTCTAAAGGTTGATTCTTCTTCCACTTTCCTAATAACAAAGACCCATAAGCTTCATAAAGCTCTTGCACCTAAGCTAGAATATGTTTCAGGCATGCCTTAGTGAAATTCATCCAATCATGGTGATCATCTCCCAAGTAGATGGGAATTGATCAATCAACCCATTAATTAACAACATTTTCTCCTCTGATATGGTTCAACTCATAATAGTTTTGAACATGTTAAATATGTAAGGAGCCACTGCAAGTTTTAGGGTTGGAGCTACTTTAGACCTTTGCTCAACTAGCTTTCTTTTGGCTGGTGGTAAAGGAGGATCTGGAGTAGGATAATGGATGTAAGTATGTTCCCTTTCAAACTTAAAGTTAGAGAAAGTCCAATTAGGCATGGTGTCAAATTCCTTATCAAAATATTTATGGATTAGATAGTACTTTTTTGTTGTGGTTCCCTAAGTTAATTAGACCATACACGTTGTTTAATATTTCTATAAGCATCTCTGGAATTGAAATTCCCTTGGTCGTAGGATCTTTGATCTTTGTTTAAGGAGCCTTAGACTGAGGAGCAGATTTCTTTTGTGACATATCGATAGATTCAAACAATGCATAGCCAATCCGAGGCTTAACAATCTAAATACCAAAGTTAAAATCAAAAAGCAATTTCAGTAACTAGGCATCACAAAACTCTTATGTGAATTGCATTAGAGTTATACGAGCAAGAATTAGGATTGCAAACATGGACAATGTAAAGTTCAAGGAAACTTGAGAGTTATGTGATCTTGAGGTGAGGTTACGCGTATCATATTAAAGTAATGCAAGCTTGATGGAGCTTGCAAAACTCAACCTTTCAGACCTTAGTTACTTTTTTAATCCCTTACTAGGAACTCTTACCTTTTTTTCTCCCTTGGTAACTCAAACTCACAATCTTTAGGTTGGAAGTGAGGTGTGCTTACCATTCGAGCAACTCCCTCTTATCTTTCAGACCTCAGTTATACTGTTAGATTGTGCGAGTTTGGTATGACTTTGTGTGTATCACATTTGAGTTATATGTATCACACAAGGTCTCAAAGTCATCACCAAAAGTCATCATCTTTCCCAAATAAACCCTTGAACCTTTCATTCAAATTTTGAAACAACTACATAGGCTCAATGGTTAATTTTACACAAAATAGGGTACTGAGACTTCCCTCATCACCTCTTGATCAACAACCAACAAATTAACAAACAATCATGCTAATTCTAATTCAACATACTTCTACTCCTACTCAATCCTAATTCAACGTTCAATCCTCTAATTATAGCTCAACCAAAATTTAACAGACCAAATTATTCCATTTTCAGCATATAAAAAATAAATTAGGCATCTATTAAAGCACATAAGAGAAATTTCATAGGGGGGACAATTTGGGGGAGGCAAAATCACTAATATTAAATCACAATCCAGTGTATATGACCAACAATGGACTCAACAACATCAATTTAAGCACATGATAAACCATTTATGAAATAATTTTAGCATACAAGAGTAGTTGTAACAAAGGGAAATAATTTCAAAAAAAGGGTTTCTCAATTTCACAAATAATACCATGTACAATGAATCAAACACATATCTTAAGGAATTTTAAAAGCACAAATCGAAAGAACATACCGCTGAAATCTTGACTCAAAGATGAAAATGATCAGCGATACAAAGAGACGTCACTATGACGTTAATAAGAGACTGATGATCTACTTTTTCTAATGTGGGTGTAGGTATGTATGACTGAGATTCGACGTAGAGATGCACTAACAGTGGTAAAAATGGTGGATTGTGAGCAGTGGGAGTAACAGGGGAAACCTTTGAGTTGATTAAGGAGAAGATGAAGAATTTGAAAATTAAAAAGTCTCCTCTTTTCTTTCAAAATATACTAACTCACTGACCCTCTAGTTGTACAAGCTCGATCTAGATTGCATAAACATGCGGTGGCTCATACACTTAGTTATGGGACTTGGGGACCATGCTCTTTTTGTTCAGTGATAAATAGGAGCCATTGTGTGATGAACTTTGGCGATACACAAGGTGCAATGTGATACGCCAAGGTGTGACAATCTTGGAGCTTAAACTATAGGATCCTGTCATCTTTGGTGAACAACTTGTATGATACGCACAAGTGTAATGATATATGCACAAGTCTTCAGCTGCCCAAATTTTTTTGCACAAGGACTTCTTTTTATAAACTTCACCAACTTATTATTTTAACACACCTGCACAACTTAACAAACATTAACAAAATAATATAAAATAAAGCATAAAACTTGGGTTGCCTCCCAAGAAGAGCCTTAGTAAACATCATGGAATGATGTGGATACGGTTTTTATCAAACATCATCAAGGTAAAGCACCTTGATCTTAGAAGCTTCTGTGGCAACTCCAAGGTAGTGCTTCAAACATTGCCCAACTCTAAGGTAGTGTTTCCTATAGAGCTTTTGGGTGTTCTTTCTGACAGAGATATTAATTTTGGCATTGATTTAGAGCTGGGCACTAAGCCCATTACCATTCCTCCTTATAGGATGCCTCCGATAGAGTTGAAGGATCAGTTACAGTACTTGTTGAGTAACGAATTTATTAGACCTAGTATTTTGCCTTGGGGTGTTATTGTGTTACCTGTGAAGAAGAAGGTTGGGTCCTTATGGATGTGTATTGATTATCGATAGTTGAATAAGATAATTATCACAAACAAGTATCTTCTTTTATGCATTAATTATTTGTTTTATCAGCTTTAGGGTACTTTAATATTTTTGAAGATTAACTTAAGTTAAGGGTACCATTAGTTGAGGATTAGGGCTTTGGATATCCTTATGATGGCTTTTAAGCTCGATATGGCTAATATGAGTTTTTGGTTATGTTCTTTGGGTTGACTAATGGCTCAGCGGCATTTATGTAGTTGATGAATGGAGTTTCTTTACCTTATTTGGATTCCTCAATGATTGTGTTGATTGATGATATCTTGGTGTACTTTGAGAGTGAGGTGGACCATGTCAATCATTTAAGGATTATGCTTCAGCGATTGAGAGATAAGTTATTGTATGCTAAGTTCTTAAAGCATGAGTTTTGGCTTAGTTCTATGGCAGTTTTAGGGCATGTTGTGTCCAGGTATAGTATTATAGTCGATCTGGCCATGGTTGAGGCAGTTTAGGATTGGTCTAAGCCTACTTCACCTATCAAGATCTAGAGATTTGTGGGTTTGGCTAGCTACTGCAGCTAGTTTATGTAGGACTTTTCTATTATTGCAACTCTTTTGACCAGGTTGACTTAAAAAAAATGTGGTGGTCCGGTGAGTATGAAATAAGCTTTTAAAAGCTTAAGTTTTTGTCAACTTCAGTACATATTCTGAGCTTACCTATAGAAGGTGAGGGCTTTACCATTTACTATAATGCTTCAGGAGTTGGTCTTAATAGAAATTTGATGCAAAATGGAAGGTTATAGCTATGCTTTGAGGCATAAGCCAATGTAGTGGAAGATGTGCTGAATAGAAAGGCAATGAGTTTGGGTAGTCTCGATTTTTTGGTGACATTGGAATGGCCTTTGGCTATAGATGTTCAGATTTTGGCCAATAGCTTTGTGAGACTTGATGTTGTTAAGCCTAGAAGAGTTCCTGCTTGTGTTGAGATGTGGTCCTTGTTAATTTATAAGAATAAGAATAGACAGTTTGAGGATGGAAATTTGTGCATCATTTGGGATAAATTCGTGAGTGGTAAAACTAAGGATGTGATTCTTGATTTAGAGGGTGTTTTGAGGATCAAGGGTCAAATTTTTGTTCCTAGAGTTAGTGACTTAACTAGGTTGATCAACGAGGAGGCTCATAGTTTGAGGTATTCTATTTATTTGGGAGTAGCTAAGATATATCATAACCTGAAGTAGCATTATTGGTGGTGTAGGACGAAGAGGGACATTGTGGTGTTGGCCTTATCTTCGAGTCTTTTAGCTATGCATCCAGTTTCCATATCTTGATAATGAAGAAGTATTACTTTGATGGTTTTTATGTTATTTGATGGAATTCGATCGATTTGGATTAGAATCTGACCTTTGAGGATGAGCCCATAGCTATTCTTGATAGACATACTAAGAAGTTGAGATCTAAGGAGATAGGTAGCAATTACCCTTTCTATCATTACGGTATAACTTACCGTGCCAAAACTTGGGTTAAAATTCTCCCCGAATGAAGTGTTATAAATTTTAGGCTAGGCTGGGCTAGTCTTGGATGATTTTCAAGTGTGTTGTGGTCTAGATAAAATTAGTAATGGATAGGTTGATGATTATATTATTTAAAACCATAATATGTTAGCTAAGAGGTTAAGGAGTTTGTTGAAACTTTTGGAATTGAATTTGGATTAGTAGAACTTCAGTTATAGTGTTTGATCTATAAAGGCTAGTTTGAGACATCAAAATTAGGTAGTGTGTTATAAAATTCTCCAAAATTGGACTGCCTGGAGTTACTGCCTTGCCTACGCCACTATAAAAGGAGGCAGGTCGCTACCATGAGCTCGAGATAGCAGGAATTTTCCTACTATAGCGGAAGTCAATAATGGTAAGCCCCGCTATAACAAGAATCGAGCCACTATAGTGCGATATGCGCAATAACTTAAAATATTATTTTCATTTCAAACTCATTCAATACTAGGAGAGGGTGATTTAGGGGGAATTTCTCCAGTTTCCATCCAAAAAATTTTGTTTAGGAAAGGTAACCCACCTATTTAACTAGTTTATCATTAATTAATCCCTAAAATCCCTAGGTTTTGATCATAGTGGGGGAATTAACTTGACCTAGGTTGATTTTTTGGTGCAAATTAGTGAAAACAAGGTGTAAGCCTTGGGTTTTGGTCAAGGGTGGATGTATTTTGATTAAATGTTTAGAATTCGTTCTTGTAAATGTGAATTTGATAGAGTTAGAGTTGAATGAAGGTATAAAGACCCTAGAATAAGGAAATGATTCATGAATTTGACCTTGGGGTTATGGGATTAGGTTATAATCCTTAAAATTGTTAGAGCATTATTTGATTAGCGCTTATTATATTATTATATTATTTTTAGACTACAATCAAGTCGAAGCTTCAAGAAAAGACAAGGCTCAAGTTCATTTAACATTGCAGGACTTGGATTGAGGTAGGTGATGGTTGAATTGGAGTTATAAACTCAAGTTGATGTATGTGTACATCTTAACTGCCTATTTATCTACTTGTTGCAATGCATGCTATTGAATGTTGAACTTGTTGGATAATTATACAAGTTGGTTTTGATCACCTGAAATGAGATTATGTAACAGGGCTTGATTTAATATGCAAGTGTGGTTGAACAATCTCATTATGTGATTGTACATGTCGTGGTATTGTTTGATATTGTGAGATGAACTAGTAAAAGTTGACCATCACGAAATTGGTGGATTTTAGGGATTATAAGGGTGGAGATATTGAAATAAGGGTAGCATAACACTTGGTTTGGGATAAGAGGGCAGTCACTAGTTGTCTAGGATATTTTGGTACAGGGACTAATCTCATTTCATATAGGTCATGTTTAGTAGGAATTTATAAGACCCTTAGCATATGTGTACACGGTATTGGAGAGTTTGATGGTTCTTTGAGTGAACCGATTTATGTTATTATTTATTATTGTTGGATCCTTGTGTGGTCCAGGTTATTGATATAGTAGTTGAACTGAATTAATGTTGTTGAAGTCAATGAAAAGGTATTTGTGACAAGGTTTGAGTTGTCTTTTTATGAGTCATGGTTGTTGACTTGAGTTGAATATTTTATACATTTAATATGCCTTCCTTGTTAACTTGATTGTTTAGTTAAGTGAATATGTGAAGGAAAGACAAATTGAATGGATAATTGTTAATATTACATGGTTGCTTCTTGTTTATAAATTGTTGGTTGAGTGTTTACATTGTTAAGTTGAGTTGGCTATGACCATACCAGTACATAGTGGTTTTATACTTTTGTGCTCTTTTATTTTATTGAGTGAAGAGCATATTTCAATGGCTTCGATGGGACCTCATCTGTAGGCAATGACCAATTTTTGATCCAAGAGTGAGCATCATCTTCTGAGCATCCATGGTTCTTTCCTGCATTATGTTCTTATCCTCCACTTGTTTTGAACACAGACGGTTTTAGTTTATTTCTAGTTTTCTGGATTATACCCATGGATTGTCTTGTTTAGATGTTCTGGTATGGTGAACTTCAATTTCTGGGGGCGTTTTAGACTTTGATATTATTCTGTTTTTGATTTAGAACTATTTCAGACATTGGTTATTAATATAGAATTGTTTCCATTAGCATTACAAATGACTAAGTGTTGATAGTGGAAAATCGGGTTAGATGGTTCTCCCACCGGAGGGTAAGTATGGATGTGTCATGATCCAAACCGCAGATCACACGAGTACCTACCCAACTCTACCCTAGATAGGAGAACCCTTACCACCCAACCTTTAATCACTGTAGAAAATATTGCTAAAACCTTAAGCATTAGTAATTAAAAAACCTTTTGTTAAAAATAAAACTTATTACAAAGTACATTGCAGAATTTAATTACACAACTTCCCAGAACCTAGTCTAAATAGGTACAAGAGCAATAAACAAATAAATCATGACTCAAGACACAACATCCATGTAAGAGTAAACGACAGGAGCTGTTGAAGAATAATCATCGTTGCACCTACAAAAACTCCAACTAACCTGCAACATAGCTATATCTCCAAATGGAGATATAGCAAGTGTAGTATCAATACAACCACACGTACTAGTAGGTATCATTTTCCAACTAGGATTAAATAGCATATAACAACATATAGCAATTTAGAAGAGATCATGACAATATAAATACTTAACAACTGAACATACTTAACCTACTTCAACTTCCAACCTTACCATCTTTCCTTTATTAAAGCATTATTAATTTATCCCCATAGCGTGACTAACTGACACCAATCCATGAGTCACCCTAATCCATATCTCTTACACACTCACATTGTTACAACAACTCAACACTTCTCTGTTTCTCTCATTAATCCTCTTTCATTACAGTCCTCTCTCTTTATTCTACTACCATTAACCATTGAAATTTCAACAACCAAGACAATTGATAAAACATCAACAACTTTGCAAGAAGGGACACTACAATACACATCACATATATAACTATAAACATAGGAGAATAAGATTTATACGCAATCTAGGATATACCTTATATTTACACTTTGTTGTAATGCACAATCACAACTATTAACTTTGTAACGACTTATTATGTCGTTACTAAAAGGCATCTCATTTATGGGCACGGGGTATGGAGAATTTTAAAATATAGTCCCGAACTTATACGGATTTACTTCGCAAAAAAATTTGAAATTTAAAATTTTAGGTAGAGCTGACATCATCCCACTATAGAGGTGTTGTGGTAATGGCCGACCGACCGCTATAGCAGGATGCCGAAGGCAAAACCAAAGCATGTTTTATTTAATCTCCTTTCTCATCTTCAGTTGCAAATAGATGAAAGAGGCTTCAAAAAACCCTCCTAGGGTGACCTCATGAACATGAAGCAATGGAGAGGGGAAAATATGCTCGAATGGGGTAAAAGCCATGGTTTTCTCTCAGAATTTATGCCCGAAATCACTAGCACAGAGTCAAAAACTGACGTTCATGCCTCCGTAGCAGCTGCTTGGTGGGTTAGGTTTACCTAAGTAGTTTAGACCTAGGTTAGAAAGCATAGGTATGACGTAGATTGACGGGAGGTTTCATACTTAGGCCTGCGGGCACGGTGTTGGGATGGATAAAAAGGATAAAATCTGGTTGTTTGGATGAAAAATCAATATTACTTGTGATATTGAAATCTGTCAATTAATTAATGTGCATTGTTATTGATTTTGGTCATCCTTGAATATTAAAAAATGGTGTTGTACCCATAAATTGGCTTAGAACCTAATAAATGCCTAACTAGAGGTAGTTGGGGATTAGTGTTGGTAGATTTCAAGGAATCTATGGTAGTAACTAGAGGAATGGAAGTCTTATAAGGTGTCAATGTTAAAAGGGGGAAGGTTGGGGTGTATTATGTTGCGGATTATAGGTGCGGATGTATACCTTAGACATTGCAAGTCCTAACCAAGTCCTTACTGAGGTGCAAACTATAGGTGGTGGTTTAATGTAGTTGAAACCCAACTTGTTTTATGTAGGCATGACAATTGTTTCTTCGTAGGATATTGCAATGCATGTTCAAGGAAAGTGAATATGAGGCCATTTACGTGAGGTTTAGGCTCGATACCCAAATTTGAACAGTGAAGACTTCTAAACAGGGAATTGGCTCTAAAAACCAAATGAATTGCTCGATAACCGAATTGTCGGCTCCAACAAGTCATAAATGACTTGGGGTACCTATGGGAAAGCTCTAAATATCAAAATAGTGTATAAATACAGAAAATTACCTAGAGGGTCATTACATGATATCTCACCTCACCTAGCTACCTTTGTTGTATTTTTTACTAACTTGCAGGCACATGATTCTTATAAAGTAACTCTAAGGGAAGTGCTGCCAGTTGTGGTGAATCAAGATACTCAACCAACTATTGACGATCAAGCTACTCATGTAGTTGATAAACCAGCACCTTTTGAGCCTGTGTTGCCAACTGTTGTTGACCAAACAACACGAGCTGAGCCTGTTTTAGCCACTCTTGTTAATGATGATAGTGATTCATGTTCCATATCTATAGTTTAGTTTTCTGAAATGCTTGACATTGCAAATGCTGAAGAAACAGGAGATGCTTCTGAGCTACTTAGCATGCCACAACCTGCATCACTCTCAATATCCAATCCACAAGATAATAGTGCTGGTACAACACCTACAAAAGATAGTGTAACTCAGACATTACTAGAACCATAAAGGCATTACATAATCACTAAATGCAAGGTAAAATTAGTTACTTTGCCTCACTTGTCTCTTGTTGCAAGAAAAGAATAGATCATGAGGGAACCAAAATCAATAAATGAAGCACTGAAGTCACCACATTGGTTTACAGATATACAAGATGAGATAAATGCACTAAACAACAAGACCTGTATACTAGTACCTAAACATGTAGGTATGAACTTGGTTGGCTCCAAATGGGTGTTTAAAACTAAACTGCAGGCAGACAGAACAACTAACAGATATAAAGCAAGGCTTGCTGCTAGGGGTTTCTCTTAGCTTAAAGGAATAGACTTTAAATAAATATTCAGTCATATGGTTAAGTCTACAACCATTAGAGTGGTTCTGTCAGTAGATATTGCTTTAAAATGGAATATTAGACAACTTGATGTCAAAAATGCATTTCTATATGACCACTTGCAGGAAGAAGTATACATGAGTCAACCTCTAGGATTCATTGACCCCAAGTATCCAACTCATGTTTGTTTGTTAAAAAAGGCATTGTATGGTCTTAAAAAGGCACCTAGAGCCTGGTTTGATAAGTTCAGTATGTATTTGCTCATCTCTGTTTCACTTGTAGTAAGGCATATCCCTCTTTGTTTACTTTACATGGTAACAGAGAGACTATCTTATTATTATTATATGTGGACGATATAATTATCATAGAAAGTGATCAAAAGAATGTCTCAGAGGTGTTTCTGAACTTGAGAGAGAATTCTCTATGAAAGATCTTGGTCCTTTACATTTTTTTTAGGAATTAAGGTCAAGTACTTCCCAAGTGGACTTTATTTGAGTCAGGGGAATTATGTTGTTGAGTTACTTAACAAGACTGCTATGACCTAGGCAAAAGCAATAAATATACCTCTTACATAAAAACATGGCTTACATGAAGCTGTTGGAAGCCCTACTGATGCATCTATGTATAGAAGGATTGTGGGAAGTCTTCATTATTTGACACTCACAAGGCCTGACATCACTCATGCAGTAAATCTAGTCAATTCATGCAAAGTCCAAATAGTGAACATCTTTAAGGTGTTAAAAGAATCCTCAGGTACATTACATCATGGGCTCAGAATTATCTCATGATTACCCTGTCGGTTATGTGGTTATTCGGATGTTTATTAGGGAGGCTGCACTACAACTAGGAGGTCAACTATAGGTTACAGCATCTACTTAGGTGCAAATTATATCTCTTGAATCTCTAAGAAATAGACCACAGTGGAAAGGTCCAGTTCTGAAGCTAAATATAGAGCCTTAGCTTCTACTACAGCTGAGATGACATGGATCTTTTACCCTCTTTATAACATTGGAGTATATCTCAAGACAGTGCCTGAACTGTATTGTGACAATTTAAGTGCCTTATACTTGATGGTTAATCCAGTGATGCATACTAGAACAAAGCATGTAGAAATGGACTACTATTTTGTTTGAGAAAAAATGGCCAGAGGATAGCTACTCACATAATTTGTAAGGTCCAGAGATCAGCTAGCTGACATTTATACAAAGGCCTTGACAAAGCAGGTGTTTGCTGATTTTAGAAGCAATTTAGGAGTGAGTGATCCACCACTCACTAGCTTGAGGGGAAGTATTGAAGATAATGATTAAATAGAAGATAAGAAGAGTATATGTTAGCTAATTCTGTTAGCCTTAGTAGAGTTAGAGTTAGCCTATGCTTTGCCTCTATAATCATACTAGTATTTTAGTAGTAATAAACATCTACTTGTATATGTAGTTGCCTAGTGATACAACTCTAAGTCTTCAATATTGGCATAGCTAGGACTCTTGTAAGTAGTATAGGACTCTACAACTATATTGTATTCAACTCCTATAAGTAGCAGCATGTACTCAACTCCTTAATCATCAGAAATATACTTTAATTATTTTCATTGTGCTAGAGAATTCTACAGACAGAGTTGTTGATTAGGAAGATGTCATTTCATAGGCTGGTGAGGGAAATAGCTCAGGATTTCAAGATGGATCTGAGGTTTTAGAGTAGTGTTGTGGCGGCTCTACAAGAGGTTCTTGAGGCGTATCTCGTTGGTCTCTTTGAAGATACTAATCTTTGTACGATTTATGCCTAAGGATATTGTCACGCCCCGAGTTCCAACAAGACGGATTGGCACCCGTAGCCGATAAGGCCCTAGAGAACCAAGCTTTACCTATGTTCATTCATATGCATGGCATAAGAAACATCACTATCATGAAAGAACACACAATTCTAATGACGGGAATCATGGAACATGTGATGTATATACACATATGTGAAACTTGGCCGTTGAGGCCATCTAGTCAAAAATGACATGTATCTCTTACATTCATATTCCTACATATATCTACAAAAGCCTCTAACAGATGCATTTACAAGACCAACTGAAAGTCAGGACAAGTCCCTGCTTTATTCAACATGTACAATACCAAAACACATGTACAACTATGACTCAAAAAATCTCCAAACTAACTGGAGCTCACCAATGATCCCAAAACAACAGGCAACCTACTGTGGAGGCCTATTGGCACCTGAGCCTTCAGCAAGTAAGGTAAGTCCCACAAGGGACATCAGTACGAAGAATGTACTGAGTATGTATGGCTCATAAAAAACTGTATGATATGTAAATACATCAATGAACTCAGATACAAATGAATAACCAATATAGATAAATCATTATTTTTGTATGATAGGAACCATATATATTGCTTTCATTACTTGCTTTGCTTCTTTGCTTCTACGATTATTCTCATTTGCCTGTGACTTGGGATACCCGGGCCTCGATTGAACAGTGGGTTTTTAACATAACATAACGTTATGTTGGGATGGGCTCGATCTAGGTTTATTCCTCTAGACATACCACCCATAAGTCAATACATCGGGCTCGGCTCGAGCTAGGTTATTACCTCTAGAGTGTAACACCCCATACCTTTCTAACCTTACTTGACGACATTAAATAATGTTTACTTAGGTGTCGAGATCTATAAGTACGTATTTGGTAATGTTAATGAGGAGAAAAATTAAAATTTGGCCTCGTACATGTGATTAGCCCTTCGTAGGAGGTGTTTTGTGATTTTAGTGGAGCACTTGTGGGGTTCAAAATGGGGCTAATAGGACCTCTAAAAAAATTATATTAAGTCTAAGAAGTAAGTTAAAGAATAGGACTTGAAGTATCTAACCAAACCCGCGAAGAAAAGTCGAAAAACGGAATTTTTTGAAAAACTAAGTGTGGGGCGCGCTAGAGGGTGGAACACGCCGCTATGGGCTAAAATTTTTAGTCCAGAGGCATCAAGATGGCGCGCCCAAAGGCGTACCACGCTGGTTTTGGCCATTTTTCAAAGTTGGAATTTTTCTTAAGTCCCAAAGGTGCCCGGGGACGTACCGAGCCGATTTTTGCCACGTTTCTTCTACAATAATGAGCATATACATGAAATGAGTATAGTATTATATTGGTATGATAAAATTACTCGAGAGCGAATTTGGCATCAAAATGACGATTTTACCCTTATGGTCAAAATAGGTGATACGTGGCTAGAATCGCTTGTTGTTGGGATTGAGGCTACGAATATAAATCCCGTGAGTGGAAATAGCATTGTAACACGTATATGATGGAATATACATTTATTTTAGTGGGCCAAGATAATATATGTGTTAATGGGCCAATTTGAGGCCCAAAGTGGAGCCAAAATGCATGGTCCAATGGGTCAAAAAGACCCATTCTTCCATTGACTAGTAAACACACATGTGAGACTATATAAGCTTGAATTCAAGGCCTATAAAAATGGGGGAAATTCAGATTTTAATTCATTATACATACACATCACTTTCTCTCATTTTCTAGAGTTTTCAAGATAACTCTTTTGGTGGCTCTTCAAACCCTAAGGCATTTGTGGACAAGATCACAATCTTCCAAGCTTGGGTAAGTGATTATTCTTGTACTTTAACATATTATAAGCATGAGATATTATGCAAATCATGTTCTTCATGCTTGGAAGTGTTGAATATGGTACTTTGTGTTTTTGGTAAAAGATGTGATATCCATGAGCTTCAAGCTTGAATTATGACTTGTGACTTTGATGAAAGAGCATGGTATGGATAAAATATGAACATGTATGGTGTGATTTTGTTATTAAACTTGTTATTTTTCTATAAGTGTAAATTGTGGAATTTTGGCCGATATGTGTAAGGTTACTCTGTCCGTATCTTTCTGCGGCAAATAGTATTCACATTGACATTACGTTTGTACCATCCCGAAATGTGCTAAGGTATCCTATATCCGGTTAGCAATGTTTATTATCACATTATCACATATTTTCTACTCATTGATCAATTGTGAATTGTATGTCTCATATTCGTTGGTCAATGTTCCAAAAGCCCAAAAAGGTTATGTTCCAAAGTGCCAATAGTGGTTATACACATACCTCTTGCTCATTGACTTGTATCTAATGGTTCCAATAAGGTTATCTATTGTTAAGTCATATATTCCTCATTCATTAGTCATGGTTGCTCATGAGTTGCATAATTATGGACATGTTCCAAAAGTCCGAATAATGTTGTGTTCTTAAGCTTCCAATAATGTTGTGGCTATGTGTATATATACGTTAATCTCTCATAACTGATTATACCAATCTCTCATAACAGGATGAATCAATCCCTCGCAAGTACATCTCTCAAAAGTAAGAAATAAAGTAATTCATATTTGTTGGTGGTTAATGATCAAGTATAGGTGGTAGCTTTGGGGGAAAAAAGCCTAGCTCAAGTCGATCCCGAGATTATTGGATAAGGGGGCAGTCCTAGGGGCATAAGCCTAGCTCAGACCGATCCTGACAGGGGGCAGCTCTAGGTGTAATAACCTAGCTCGAGCCGAACCTGATATGTTGGTATGAGTGGCAGCTCTTGAGGTAATAACCTAGCTCGAGTCGATCCCAATATATTGATATGGGTGGTAGCTCTAGAGGCAAAGTCCTAGCTCGAGTCGATCCCAAAATAACGTTATGTTATGTTAAGACCCAATGATCAGTTAGGGCCCAAGTACGCTGTGATATAAGCGATGAGGAATAAACAATAAAGAGAAGAACTTAATTTATGTAAGCTACATGGTTCGACATATGCAAATCAATGGGTTATTCATATTGATTATCCTATTATATTTTGATTCTATTGATGTATTTATGACAATTTCATATGGCCTTACATACTCAGTACATTCTCCGTACTGACCCCTCTTGGGGGATTTACCTTGCTTGTTGCAGGCGCAGGTACTAGTAGACCTCCACCGTAGGTTGCAGGCCTTTTACTGACTTTTGGTGAGCTCCAGTTGGTTCGGGGCTTTCTGAGTTGCTTTGTACATGTATTTTGGTATTGTATATGAGTATAGAGCGGGGTGTTGTCCCGACTCTAGGTTTATCATAGCTATGTATCTGTAGAGGCTTTGTAGACTTATGTGGGGATAGAATGTAAGATATGTATGCTCATTTTGGTTTGATGGCCCTAACGGTAGAGTCTCTTATATGTATATAATGTTCCATGATATTCGCACTTAGCAGTTTATGTCTTTACGAGGTGGTTATGAATCTTATGGTGTGTATACGATTGGGCATGAGCAAAGATTGGTTCTCTCGGGCCTTATTGGCTTCGGGTGCCAGTTCGGCCCGAATGGGATTTCGGGTAGTGACATAGAGCTACCCCCTGTCTGGATCGGCCCGAGCTAGGCTTATGCCTCTAGGACTACCCCCTGATCCAATAATATCGGGATCGGCTTGAGCTAGGCTTATGCCCCTAAAGCTACCACCCATACTGAATCATTAACCACATATGCATTACTTCATTCTTTACTTTTGAGATTGATACAATGAAAGTCATACATTATTTGAAGCTTTGGATCAATAATCGATGAGTGAGAGACATGTGAATAAACATTATTGAAAAACATAACATTATTGGAGACAAGGGACTTTTGGAACTTTTATCAATGCATATGAGACATGTGAATTACCATTGCTCAATGAGTAGGAAATAGGTGATAAACAATAACAGATACCCGAGAATAGGCTACCTTAGAACATGTCGGAATAGAACAAGTATAAAGTCCATGTGAATACTATGTGCTGCAAAAGGATACGGATAGAGTAACCTTACATACCTTTACTTCCAAGTATGAATACACAAGCCTATATATGAGCACAATAGTCCAGCTCCTTCCTTAAGTTTCACTCTACAATACAAGTTCACAATGGAACTCTCGTTAACAACTATTTACCGTACAAGTACACAAAACGACAATGAACTATATGACTGCCGTATAACGTCGTTTCACCCTTTACAATATGACCCACTGCATTATCATTTCAAAAACACCATAACATTCCACACATTGACCAAGAGATCATACATCAATAGCATTTCACACCACACTTACCCTTTATGCTTTTCTCATTATCATTCCGTCACAATTACTCCTTCATAACAACATATGAACAATAATCCATACTTAATATAGTCTAACATACCTCCATACGACACTTTAAAGTCATTAAAACGGTATCATAAGTTGATAATTACATCCAAAAAGGGTATAGGGGCCTTCGGGGATCAAAGAGAGACGAAAACACACAGAACCAAAACCTGGGCTGACCTGCGAAGCCACCTGCACCCGTAGGTGGATGAGGTGCACCTGCAGGTGGCATTTGGCAGATTCCAGAGGCACCTGCGTTGGTACCCTCATCTACGGGGGCGGATACCCAAATCGACCAAAATGGGTTCTTTTTGGGTCCTTTTGTGTAATACATGGTCCAAAGCCATAACTAAGCCTTTATTTACATATATTTGGTCACTTGGATGCCAAAAAACACTTATGGTTCCATAACGCGCCTAAACAACACCAAAATCACACTTTCCTTTCAATACGTCACCAAATCCATAAGCAAATTTACAATAACCATTCCAAAATGTTATGTACAAGATCAAAAAAAGTTAAGGCTATAGTCACATATCACATTTCAATATTGAATCCACCAAGTTCACTTCTTTAAATACCACAAGTCTATTTTTAAGTTTACAAGGCAAAACCTTTTTTTTCGATTGCAAAACTAGACAGTTTTACACATAGTACACTGTCCAACACTTTGTCAACATAACCAAAATGATATACACCATCTTCCATGTATATAACATATTAAACCATAAATATAAATAGTTACCAAAGCTTACCAAAGAGTGATCCTGGCCCAACAAGTAGTTGCCTTAGGGTTTTGTGTGAGAGATAATGTTTGAGAAAAATGTTAGTAAAGACATGTGTGTTTTTATGAAATAAAAATCTGATTTCTTGGATTATATAGCCCCTTTATAATGATCCTTATCCACACATTTGGTGTGTTTACTTGGTCAATGGAAGAGTAATGGAAGAATGGGTCAAATTCCCTTTTGGGCCACGTCTTTCTCATGATTTTGGGCCTCATTTGGCCCAATGGCACAAGACTCATTAATGCCCAACAAATTTAATGTATAATTCATCTAATCTCTCATGTTTCAATATTTTCATAAATGTTACGTTAGTCAACTAGACCCAGAAACGTACGGGGCGTTACAGATATTCATCTTACTAGGAGGATTCGTGGTTAAAGGGATTAAGAAGAAGATGATTTTTAGGGTTAAAGTTAATTTGTGTCAATGTTTTTTCTTACATCTGTTGTCGTAAGTTGGAATGTTTGATCTAGTAGTGTACATCTAATAGTTAATTTCAGTCGTAGTATTCTGGAATCTGATTAATGAAATTTGTACTTTGTTTTTTTCAATCAAATATCTTGCTATCACATATGTACATTATTTACCAACCATTGAATATTGTTAGTAGCTTTGGTTTTTATCTGCTATACACTTAGATGGAACCCATTACTAGCAAGTATTGAAATTTGAGTCATTTTACATTATTTATTCAACATTTACTTAACAATCCTTTGGTGTAAGCATTGTTTAACCTTTGCATTTCCTTTAACAATTTTTTGAATTGGGTTGATTGTTATCAAATGCTTGTGTGTTACTATTGATGTAGGAGGTGGGTTGCTATTTATATTTTCATGTAAGTCATCAAAGTTGAACTTGGCTGCACTGCTCCAATAGAATCACTTGTTTACGGGTTTTGGGGAGGATTTAGCTTGACCTAACTGATTTTTCTGGTGCAATAGGGTGAATTGGGTATAAAATCCTTGGGTTTTGGCTAAAAATTATTAAATAACTCTTACGTGACTATAATTCACTATTATAACCATGAAATTGGTAGGATTACGATGGAATGATGATAGAAAACCCTAGTATAGGGGGAATGATCATGAATTTGGCCTTGGGGTTTTGGGATTAGGTTATAATCCTTGATATTATTAGGTCATTTGGTTGATTATGTGTTGTATTGATATTTTTAGACCACAATCAAGCCGAGGTTGCAAGAAAGGGCAAAGCTCAAGTTTGTAAAAGCATTTTGGGCTTGGATTGAGGTTGGTGATGGTTTAATATAGTTGAAATCCAACTTTTTTTATGTGTGCGTGATAATTGTTTCTTCGTGATATTTGTTACAATGCATTTTCAAGGAAAGTGAATGACTATTTGATATCCTAAGTGGTAATCACATGCAATGAACTTATATTTAAAGCTTGTTGGTTTTACAAGTGTGATCGTTGTTATCATTGTGGTTGTAATTGTTGTGATATCTATTGATTATGGTGGGCTGTATCCGTATTTGGACATCTTTACAGAATTGGTTGGTATAAGGTTGGCAGGCACTTTATGTCTGGGATTTGGTACATGGACAAGAGCTCATCCCCTGCAGGTCATGGCAAGTGGGTGACCATAATACCCTTAGCATCTGTGTACAAGGGATAGGTGAGTGTGACGATTATTTGAGTGAATCGGGTTTATGTTTTGACTTGTTATATTTGGTACCTTGAGTGAACCAGGTTTATGTGTTGACTTGTTAGATTTGGTTCTTTTAGTGAACTGGGTTTATGTGTTGACTTGTTATATTTGGTTCCCTGAGTGAACCGGGCTTATGTGTCAACTTGTTATAAATGATTTCTTCTGTGAATTAAGATTTATGATTATTAACACACTTGTTGTTGGAATGGATCCCTGAGGGGTCCGGGTTAAATTCTAAATGAGTGGTATAACTCTTTAAATGTTTGTTTACATATGTATTCGAGACATGGTCAGTATTGTGTTGTTGAGTCATGGTTTGTTGACTTGGATTCTTGTTGGTAGTCATGGTCTTGACTGGAGTTTTTGTCCATCTTGACTTGTATTTGACTTGTATGTGATTAAACTCAGTGACTTGTTGAACAAGGTTAAATGTCATAGACTTGAGATAAAGTTGTATCAAGGGTTTCATGGTTATTCTTGCTTTGCTAAGTTATGGTTTCTTGTTCACATATCTTATTTTGGGCTGGCTGATGACCCTACCAGTACACCGTTCTTTCTTGTGTACTGATACTACACATGCTCTTCTTTTTGTTGAGTGCAGAGCATTTTTTGGTGACTGTTTCAAGACCTCAACTGTAGAGCAGATAGCATTCGAACTCAAGGGTGAGCTACATCTTTCGGGATACCATGAGTTCTTCACTTAGTTTCTGGTCTATTATTTCGGACTTGGATATTTGTAGTATTTTGATAAAATGACTTTCAGGTTCTAGGGGATTGTCTAGTACTTGTTTATCTCCGTAATTGGTATTTCATTTAGAACATTGGAGACATTATTTTATTTAATGAAAAATAGTTAGTTACCTTATTTTGCTAAGTGTTGGGCTTGAAGGTTTTGAGTTAGATAGTTCTCCAACCAGAGAGTTAGTATGGGTTCCACTCATGACGGATTTGGATAGTGACAAAAATAGTATCCGACAAAGTAAATTTTGGCCGCTCCTATAACACATGAATAATTAATATTAATACAACTTTTTTTTATAATACAACATCAATGTCAAGATATTATTTTTTCTTTTCTAATTCGATGTAATTTTCAGTTACAATCAGTTTGTAGTTGCAAGAGAAAAGTTTATTCCAATAAAATTAAAAAAGGACCCAAAAAGGATGACAAGTTTAAAACGCCCAAAGCCTCAACAACTAATTTGCCGCTCAAAAAGAAAAAGAACGTCAAAATATGCAAGTGTAATACACATTAACAAACCACAAAAAACACACTACATGTCATGAGGTTTTGGCGGGGAGGAATTAGAACCTTCTGATTTCTTAAACAGTAATGAGGGAGTTCTGGGATCCCTCCCTAATGCAACACATTATACTTTATTTTTTGCATGGAGGCCTATTACGATAGTGTTTATAAATTCATTATCAGCACATTAATCTTGTTATAAATTCACAAATGGCTTGCAGGCCCCCGCAAGATAAGAAGATCTTAGGCATCTTAAGATTAAAAAAAAATCTAAAATATTGAAACAAATAAGATATTTACAAGTTTTCTTGCAAATAGAAGAAAAAGACGATACAAGTATAATTACTATTAGGGGTTTTGCCCTAATTTTCTTACAAAATTTAAGTTTTACTTATCTTGTATTAAAATTCAATAAACAACTCGGGTTTCAGACCAACCAGTTCATAATTTTTTTTGGTTGGCCCAGCCTGACCCAACCCTTTAATAGCTCTAAGCGGAAGCTTTATTTTGAAGTGCACAAATAATGATTACAAATTAAATAAGTTCCAAAAAAAATTGAATACCAGTTAGATGACATTGCCCACAATAAAGCAAGTTGAGAATAAAATTTGGAAAAGTATCAAATGTAATATTTTCATACAACTTCAGATAAAGAACATACTTGAAAAAATAAGATTTTACAAGTCATTTGCATCTATCCAAAAACTACGCCTCCATTTCTAATAAATTGGTGTGCACCTTTTTCACCGTCGAGTGGGAATAACTCTAAAATGACCCGGAAATCCGAAGTAATATAGTAGATGGGCTGCAATACAAGCTTATCCATTGACACCCCACCCAACGCCCCATTAGTTCTTTATGATAAAAAATACTTCATGGTTCTCAATGTCAAAGCAAATCATGAGTATGGCATGCTCAGTTATCTTTCTCTCATGCCTAGTTGGCTCTTCACCCTTTAAAGGAAAATAAACATGTTGAAACCAAAAGAACATGAAATCACATTACAGTGATTAAATTTATTGGGGAAAGGACCTAAGCTACCCCTTAAACTGTCCCAAAAATTAAGTTAAAACTTTTCCTGAAAACTGAGTTTAAGTTTGTAAGTGAGTTTTCTAGACAAGTTTGAAGAGTAACTTATGTATTTTCTCAATGTGTTGCAAAGAAAGTTGCTTAAATCCTACAAACATGTTATCTAAGCTAATAATTAAAACTTGAATCTCATCCAAACTGTACACAGAAGTAAATATTCAGATCAACAATTAATATTTGAAACAAAAAATCTCATTATTTATAATTTTCAACTATCAAAGAACGAAAATGATACCTCGATAAGAACTGACCCTTACTCAAGATAAAGAATTTCTAATCTAAATAATCCATTATTTCAATGAATTAACCAAAGTAATGGAGTACTATATTTTGAAAATATTTTGAACAAGAATAAACATATTTCTAAACAAGGTTTTAGCTATTATTTTATTTTAAAATTTAGCGGATATAAATTAACAATTAGCCGACAAAATAGAAATTTAAAATGGTAACCAAACTAAAATTTTATATCATGGTGCTGTAAATAACGATAATCTATCATAATCTGCATTAGCTAAACTTTAATTTTTGACAGTAACCTTCTGACATATTTATTGCTACAAAATCTTAAACATATTCTCATTCCTATTAAAATTAAAATTAGAAGGTAAGAAAAAGACTGTGCCACTTACTCGTTTCAATCTCTTTCTTCAATTTAGGTGGCCTATTTGATTAATTAATACTAATCTAAGAATTAAAAAAACTGATTCCTTAACATAAAATCTACTTCAATGACAAACAGAATATGAATCCCACATTCATAGAAATTGAAGCTCAAGAATCTTTACAATATCAAAAATTAAAATTTTAATATATATTTTTTAAAATAAAAAAGCACAATCTTTCAATTGACAATCAACACTTAAATAAAAGTTTGTAGCAACGACAATAACATTTTAATAACCCACAGAATACTGAACAAAAAT
This sequence comes from Capsicum rhomboideum, assembly GCA_031232105.1. Taxonomy (NCBI): domain Eukaryota; kingdom Viridiplantae; phylum Streptophyta; class Magnoliopsida; order Solanales; family Solanaceae; genus Capsicum; species Capsicum rhomboideum. The sequence goes on from CP124719.1 coordinate 36,502,227, forward strand.
CTACCAACAACACAGTATATATGTATGAATAATACACGTAAAGGAGATAATTTGAAGAAAAAAACCTAAATCACAACATTTCTTGTTTAATTTTCTAAGTTTTACATTCTATTGACAACAATCTCCCATCCAAACTAAACTTTTTCAAAGCATAACTTTTGAATTTTGAGAAAGAAGAAATGGGAGATCATCGAAAAAAACTTTTACCTTAGCTGGACTTGTCAAAAGAGAACATCTAGTGTGCAACTCTTGAATCCTTATGATGTAGAGATTATAGCAGTTTCCCCTTTTAAGCTTAAAATGATGTGGCATAAATGAGCTAAGTTAGGAACCTCTAGTAATAGTTACTGACAATTACATTAAAAATGATACTTTTCATTGCCAAGACATTAGCAATTGTTATTTATAGTAATGTAATATAACTAAAACAAATTAGGAATAACATTTTAAACTTTCCTTTACTTCCTCGGCCCCTAAAATATTGTTTTAATTTTAAAATAAAATAATAGCTAAAAGGTTACCAAGAAACACGTTGATTTTACTTCAAAAAAATTTCAAAATATAGTATTACTTTGGTTAATTCATTTAAATTATGAATTATTTATGTTAAAAAGAGTCCAAGGTAAATATTTAAAGTATTTCTCTCTAAAGTTTTCTTTGTACTCCTTAAGCATTACTACCTTCACGGTAATAAAATTTCAATGATGCTCTCGCACCTCTTTACTAGGGGATTAAAGAGTGAGAAATCTAAGAGTATCATTGGAGTTCTTGGGGTAGGATATGCCTCCCTAAGGACGAAGGTGAACCTGACATAAGGAGTATGGAGGAGATAAGTGAATTCTTTGCTCTCAAAAGGTGCATGGTGGAATTTGAGGACTCAGAAGTCTCTCTGGTCATACTTTCTCAAATCCAAGTAATTGTAGTATGAGATGTCATGTGGCTAAAGGTTGGTTTCTTGGTAATTTCCATTCTTGAAAGCATCTTATAAATGCAAAAAGAGATGTTGAAAAGCATATTCTCTGAAAAATTCAAAAATGTAATGTTAGTTTTGGGTGCGATAACCAGCGAGGCATAAGATCCCTTTCCAAACTTTGCAATAACACTATCAAAACTCAGTATAACCACCTTTTGTGAAAGTAGTTTGGCCAAGTCCCTCTTATATCTAATCTCCTTATGTATCTATTTCCTGAACGGAATAAATGGAACCCAACCATACTGTTTAAGTTACATAAAAAGTAAATTTTCAAATAACCTAAACATGCAATTTCTAATATAGTGTTTGCACTTAAATCTTAGCTAAGCCATGCAGTTCAGTTAGTTCAATACAACGGATTTAACTATAAAAAAGGGGAAATGATATTTTTTCATTAAAAAAAGTGAGAGAAGTATTATAAAGCTATCACAATCCAACTTACCGGATCATGCAGACACCTACTCTAATCCACCTAGATAGGAGAACCCTCACCACCCTTTTAGAAATATATGTGGAAGTCAATAAAAATCAATAATTGCTCCAATTATTACAATCAATTTACAAACTTTAGCTACATTGAAACGTTCCCAAAGAACTAGTCCAATAGGTACAAGAACTACTATGAGGAAATACAAACAAGAAAACAGCTTCTACCATGGAAACAATCACAGAACCTGTTAGAGATCTTTACCATATCAATCACGAAACACATACTGATCCTGCAACCAGACTATACCATAAAAAAGAGTATAGCAAGAGTAATATCAGTACAAAACCACACGTACTAATAAGCATCACCGATTGACCCGAATTAAATCACATAAACACCACATAAATATTCAGAAGAAAACATACAACTAGAGAGACATTAAATCAGAACTTTCATTTAACCGTTCCATGATATCTTGGATATGACCAACTTTAATCCCCAAGTACCCATTTCTTTATCAAGTCAAACCCTTCTCCTGTAATTCTATATGAGTTCTACGTTAACCGACCCTCATGATTCTTTACCCCTGACCATGTCCCATAAACTAGGTCCTACATTGATAATTTAGCATCCTTCAGCCCATTAAGTCAACAAACACAATTAACAAGATGATGACACCCATTTTTCTGGCCTAAAATACCTTAACCGCTAGACCACCGACTATATCATGGCATATAAACACGAACACCTATCTAGTAGGGTTCTTCAGAGCCAACAACTCAAGTCAACACACTGCTACCAACCTCAGTTATTTCGATAAGCATAGCCAATACATGCACATAACAGGTCACAACCAATACTTAACCATATTATACCTCTCATTGCCTCTTTCATTTAAACAATTGGATAATATAGATTATAACAACTTCTTTTATTAACCTTAACCCAAACCTATCATGGATCCCTTTACAATAAATGGAAAACATCTTAATCAAAGATACCAACTCATAGAGAAACTAATACACCAGTTGTCACATAGCCCGGCTCACGCAAGGAACCAATAGAACACAACAATGGCAAATATCATGTATCCTGGTTTACATAAAGAAACCACCTTTAGCACTTAAGAACATAAATCTAATTCACTCAAGGAACCCATATATAACGATAACAATTAATCCTGGTTCACTCAAGAAACCCACATATAATAATAACAAGTAAGCCAGGTTCACTCAAAGAACTAATACAATCAAGAAACATATAATCCCCGGTTCACCCAAGGAACCTTCATACTCATATGTACTTTGTACACACATGCTAAGGGTTTTATGTGTGTGTCCACTAGTCATGACTTACAAGGGACAAGTCCTTGTCCATGTACCTAATCCTAGACATCAAGTGTCTGCCAACCTTATATCACCAATCCCGTGGAATTGTCCAAATGTCGCTACATTCCATAATAATGACAAATATCACAACAATCACAACCACAATGATAAGGAACAACACTTGTAAAATCCAACAAGCTTCATTTAAGTTCATTGCAAGCGATTAAGATTTAGGATATCAAATAGTCATTCACTTTCCTGGAACATGCATTGTATAAGCAATACTACAAATTAGTAATCATGCACATGTAACACACATTGAATTTCAACTACATTAAAACCATCACCTACAAACTACCCATATAACCTGTGGGTTATTACTCACCCCTAATCATTCATACTAACAGTTTGACACATTACCAATCTCCTATTTCTTTGGTTACCACTGTAGATTCTTCTGAATCCACCAACACTAACCACTCTTAATAAATACGTAATTAAATAAGTTAGATCAAATCCCAGTTCTACACCATTAGTAACCAAACAAGGATGAACAATAACAATGTAAGACATAATTCCAAGAACAAATTCAATATTGTAACATAACAGCAATTTCTCCACACAATTAACCGGATTCATCCATTTTACCCATACAACAACCATGCTCGAGGGCCTAAGCATGCAATCTCCCATCAATCTATTTTATGCTTATGCTTTCTAACCCATTTCTAAACTACTCAGTTAAACCTAGCCTACTTGGATGCCAAAAAGCTACTATGGAGGTATGAATGTGAGTTTTAGCTCCTTAAAGATAATTTATGACATGGAAAGCAGCAAAAAACCATGGGTTTTACCCCATTAATGCGAAAATTCCTCCTCTCATTACTCCCAGTCCATGAGGTAACCCTAGGAGGGTTTTTGAATGAACCTTGTCCTTTTGCAACTGAAGAAGAGAAAAAAGAATATAAAATTTTGTACCTGGGGTTTTAGTTCCTGTTATCCCGCTATAGCATCCTATCGGCCGCTATGGCGATGCCGCTATAGCGGAAAATTTTCCGCTATATTGGTATGATGTCAGCCCCGCCCAAAATATCAAATCCCAAAATTTTAAGGAGCATCGTCCCAAACTAATTTGAGATTGTAATTTCAAAATTTTCCATAACTCAGACCCGTAATAAGGTATCTTTTAATAATGATGGAACATGTCGTTATAATAGATACCAATTTACCCATAATTGTCCCCAAACGATCTCGATTAGGATAGAATGGCACGAGTTAAAATTAAACCTTAACGCCCTTACTACGATAACATCTTTACAGACTAGCGTGGAATACCAAAGTTTTGTTCCCTTGGTACGGTAAAATTTTTAAAATTGTAACTTAACACTACCCGCTCCGTGTAGGATTCACCCCTTCCTTACGAATCGCAAGAAATTAACAGAGCATAACATTTCCTGAGTACCCAAAGGTATCCGGGGTCTCGTCAATATACCAAAATGAAAAGAATTCAAAAACAATGAACGAAAAATTTCTGCTGCGACAATAAAGATGATGATGCCGCCAGTTCTAGCCCCAGCCCTTGATTTCTATTAGCTATCTTGAGGAGGACCTGGCTGCGGTCAGGAGATATATCGAGCACCCTCCTTCTAGCTCCACAGCCCACCTCCCTCTGCCTAGGACTATGCAATGCTTCACAGAGAGCTTGATAACGAGAAGAGGATGAGGTGCTCCTAGGACCGCATGCTTGCACGGATGTGGAAGACCATGAAGGTCATGTTCAAGTGCGCAGTCCCTGACCAGGAGCTTCTCAAGTTGAAGCCAGAGGATATGCAGGAGTTTTCCTTCCTTATTGATGCAGAGGGAGAGGAACCCACCCCTTTGTAGCCTACGATAGTGGCAGGGCATTTAGCTAGGGCCCACTGTGTAGATTAGTCCCACTCCCCCCCCCTTTTATACATTTAACATGATTTGGGTTGCCCTCGTCTGGGGCATGTACTAGACACTATTCGTCCCTTCCTTTTCAATTATTTTACCGCACATAGATGCTAGTTTTTAATAATTTTTATCTATTGAATTCATGTTTTACCTTTCTATATGTGATTTCTATAATTATGTGATATCTCGTAGCTCAAACTAACGATCAAAACAGGCCTGAAATGAAAAATAAAAAGAAGGCAGGGGCTCTGCCTCGCCCATCCCGCTATAGCAGCTGGCTTATCGCTATAGCGACGTCGCTAAAGCGGAAAAATTTCTGCTATAGCGGGATCGCTATAGCGGATCATTGCCGCTATGGTAGCCCCAAGAGCAGCAGCCCAGTATTTTACTATTTTCAACAATTTCCCTCATCCCACTTCCCTATTGTCAACATTAAAACATGAAATCACATACTTTCCTTTAACATAATCCCAAGACCGAACCCAGCAATGCATAAACACAACTTAGCATCATAATATTTAAAACCAATTATGAATTACAATAAGGAATTTTCATAACAACAAATCTCGCTATTATACAATAATAGCCGTTTTTCCCATGGTCCTCAACCAATTCTCGACTATCCTGAAACAAGAGTTTCCTACAGTCATATGACCATCTTTCCCCTTATCATTTTTACTGATGACAAGCTCATGCCAACATGTAAGAATACAATTACTTGGAAAAACCACATAGTAAATAATTCCTTAACCATCAACACATAACCAAGTTAATTATGACCTTTTACCAACCAAGAATTTCATAGCAATGCAACAATTACATATCACATGTTCACAGCCATTTAAGAAACTACCATACACATAGGTATCAATCCAAAGATTCATCATTTAGCAAATCCTTTTTACTATCCTTATTTGACTCGTGGATAATCGTTAGTCGATTGCCCATGCATTATATAGCCTTCATGGATAGATACCAATTGGAACCTCCCCGATTCCAACTTTCTTGCTTGTATCATTTCAATCGGAGTCAAATAAAATCCATTTACCTTACTGAGATACCAATTGGAATCCACAGATACCAATTGTACTCAACTCATACAAGTAAGCACACGGACCGCACGAAAGGGAAGAAAGAAGTGGAACAATTCCTAGAATGCCTCATAGCTCCCCGAAGATTAGATGTGGACGTCAACACACCAATCCGCAAGACTATACTTGAAATTTGCTCTTGTACGAGGAGACTGGTAACCTAGGCTCTGATACCAAATTGTCACGGCCTCCGGATCATGCGGGCACCTACTCTAATCCACCTACATAGAAGAATCCTTACCACTCATTTAGAAATATATGTGGAAGTCAATAAAAACCAATAATTGCTCCAAATATTATAATCAATTTACAAAGTTTAGTTATATTGAAACATTCCCAAGGAACTAGACTAACTGGTACAAGAGCTATTATAAGGAAATACAAACAATGTAATTTCTTCCGCCAGCTATCGCAATACAAAGCTCTTGTACCAGGCAACCACAAACTTTGGCTTCAGCCTTCTTTTTTTCCCTCAACACATAGTTTACCTACGCTTACGAAATAAAACAGACATAAGCATATACATGAATCGCTTCCCAACTTTGTATTAAGATCATGCCATAAAGAAGCACACAAAAACAACCTTTACAAAATTTATCCCACACATCCAAATAGTCATGATGGCACCTACCCCACCCCAATCCTGGGTAGGTAAACCCGACATCCAAATAGTTAAAGAATACAGAAAGGAAGTAATAAATCCCAATACGAGACTTCATGAAGAAGTAAGGCAAAATATAAATAACAACAATATCCAAATCTGAATAAAATACAACTCGAATCCCAAAATCTGATGTCATGAGTAAAGAGCACTACAACTGATAAAGAGTATAAAAATACACAAGTCCGTCTCTGAAAAGAAAAATAAAGGCAATAAGGATAGATGAAGTTTGGAATCAATCCCGAAATGAGGAACTCACCTGTCCTCCGAGTTAACGTCGATCACAACATGATCTCACTCTCAGCGGGTTGCACTCAAACTAGGATCTACACTAAAAGGACACAGAAGGTAGGAGTGAGTACGATTCACTTATACACAGTAGATATCATAGGCCGACTGAACAAAATAGAAAACAAAACAAGAAAAGAATACTATGAACAAGCATTCACATGCATATATATATATAAGTTCCCAACGGTGGCTCAAATCGTATCTCCTAACAATTCTACAAGTATAATAACGATACAATAATAACTACATACGAATATATAAAGAAAGGCTAAATACACGATATCAAACACATAAAAGACATAAAAGTGATACAATGATAATGATGTAAGCCATCGCATAACTCCTCGTATACACCTTTCGAGCATAAGCATCCAGGAAAGGACCAATGGGTGATTCACAACCCATATACTTTCACAATCTCAATCTCATATCTCAATCAACCTTGCCGGCAGGATCCTCGGTCAAGGGTTTTATAAAGTGTTTCATTTTCTTTCAAAATCAGTGTTTCTCCGTGGTACCAATTCTATGTATATGGATGAATGAAATGATGCATACTCATAACCAAAACAATACCATATAATGAATCAATTCAATGATGGTATCAATTGAGCTCAAATCTAAATAAATCATGATATAATACATCACATGGTACCACAATAATGTTGAGTCATGTAAGACATCAATAATATTAGTTAATGTCCCCACTCGGGTATCACAATAAGGATAGATGACGAATAATGCTCAAACAAGACCAATATCAACCCTCACTTAGGTATCACCATAATAATCATCTCTCAGGTTAAATAGAATGTTCACATAACCCCCACTCGGGCTTCGCAACAATAATAATCTCTAAAGTTAATAATGATACTCAAATAGGCCCCCAAACGGGCAACACAACAATAAAACTATCTCAAAATATAATTCTCATGATAACATCCCCAACCCATAACATGTTTTACATGAATGGTTAACTACCCAGCTCAGTCTGAAGAAAGTTAAGCCATAACCTACCTCGAAAAAGTTGAATCTCTAGCATGGACCCTTCAACACGGAGCCTTTCCTTTATGTGCAACTTAAGAATGAATTAAATCTATCAAAAATTTAATCTACACATCAATAGGAGTCTAATGATACCCATATTAGCTACTTTCATTTCGGATCCAAAAATAGTTCAAAAATCGACCTCGAAGAAAAAGAGTTATAAAACTAGAATTTTATTTAAGAATCAAGTTTCCCATATATCAAGGATCCTAAATATGAAAACTCATCGAAAACAAGTTTAAATAGGGTTGAAATCATCGAAAAACCATTTTCACACTTTACCGGGTAAAACCCCAAAATACCAAGTTTAAACTCCATGTTTTGAAGTTGTTTTTGAGATAAAATCAATGAATAATGATTGGAATAAAGTTTAGAAGCTTACCCAAACACTTCTGATGAAAATTTCTCTTTAAAATTGTCTTTCCTGAGGTCTCAAAGTCCAAAAATAGTGAAAATTGAGAAAATGGGGAATTTATAATGTTCAGGTGAGCAATAACTCAAGATCATGGTCCCCACCTCTTGGTCGTGAGGGTCAACATTGACCAGCGTACAGTAAGTCATCGCAATTATGGGAGGTGGGCCTCGCAACAGCGATGGTCAAACCCGACCCGATCTACTAGTATTACTCTCCGCGATCGCGATGCCCCACCATGTGATCGTGATGAAGAAGATTATCGAGGCATGTGATCGCGACATATGTCAACATGATCGCGATGAAGGACCTGATTGCACCAGATATCAACAAAAGAGCTGAAGGGAAAATGGTCTAAATCCTTCGAACAGACCCTCGAGATTTGTTCGGAACTTCACATAAATAAACAATAATGCTACTGGGATAATTTCGACGTTCGAACTCAATGGAACCATCAGATTTATCAAAAGAGGTCATTTTCAACAAGTTAACCCAAGGAACCCTTTAGGCTAAATTTAACTAGCTTCTCGTCTAATATGTCAAGACTCAATATAAGACTCGAAACTAGAACCAACTATGCTAGTAACCCGAATTCAACATTTTGGATCTAAGAAAACTGACAGAATCACTATCTAATGCTCAAATCACAAAATGTTGACCACAATCAAATAAATCACTTATAAGGCTACTCAAAACCTCAAACTCAATCAAGTCACTCCTGCATGCTTCAGGGACAGTGCCAACGAACCCTGCAAATCATAGATAGCATATAGCAACTACGAGGAAGGGAAAAATGGTCAAAACATAGTAAAAGATAAAAATCACAACTAGGGTTGTTACATTATCCACCACTAAAACACAAGTTTGTCGTCGAACAAAAAACCAAATAAAGTACCTGAATCTGTAAAAAGCTTGGGGTATCTACTTCGCATATCGGACTCAACCTTCTATGTAGCCTCCTTAATAGGGCAATGTCTCCACTGGACTTTCACAGAATCAATATATTTAGACCTCAACTTCTTAGTCTGTCTGTCTAGGATAGCAATGGTCTCCTCCTCAAAGGACAAGTCATGATCTAATGCAACTGAGTCCCACTGGATCACATACGAATCATCTGGATGATATTTCTTTATTTTACAAACATGGAATACCGGATGAACAGCTGACAGATGTATAGGCAAAGCTAGCCTATACGCCACATCTTCAAAGTTCTGAAGATCTTAAGGCAGAGGTGGTAGTCCTTCACCAATTTGTTGCTGGTTCATCTCGTGGTTGTGAAGAACATGCCAAAATTAAGATCCCAGAACTAAAGTTCTTTGATGGTGTTCATAGTGCTAAGGAACTGGAAAATTATTTGTGGGACCTGGAGCACAACTTTGATACTGCTCATCTGCCTGTAAATGACAAAATGACCATGAAAATTTGCTATTTTAAAAATGATGCAGTGATATTGTGGCGTCCAAAGAATGCTAATGACGAAAGTGTCGGCAAACCCAAGTGTGATACGTGGGAAAAACTGAGAGATGCACTTCGTGAAAAGATTTTGCCTAGCAATTCATCTTGTGTTGCTAGGGACATATTGAAGCGGTTGAAACAAGTTGGTTCCATTCGGTACTAGGTGAAGGAATTTTTGTCTTTGATGCTTGATATTCAAAATATGTCTGATGAATATAAGTTGCACAACTTTATTTCTTGAATGCAAGGTTGGTCACAAAATGAACTGCGTAGGCAGAAAGTTCAAGATCTACCTATTGCCATTGTAGCAGTAAGTGCACTGACTGATTTTTGTTCTCACAGTGTTTCCCTGATCCTACTCCTTCTAAGATGAAGAAAAAGGAAAAGGGCAGAGATCGAAAGAAGGATAATCAAAGGCAAGAAGGAAATGACAAAGGCAAGGGTAAGATGGATGCTGCTCCATCTAATCAAAACAAGCAGGCTGGTGAAAAGGTCTGTTGGACTTGTCAAAAACTAGAGCATCAGGCAAAGAACTATCCAAAGCAAGGAAAGATCAATGCTCTTCTTGCTGAAGAGGAGAAACAAGGCATGGGACAGGAAATTACTGCCTATGTGAACCTATTGTGTTTGTTGAATACATTGTCTCGCATGAATATGGTGGAAATGGAGGAAGATGATGCTGCTGGAAAGGTTGTTTTGATTAATACTATTGACGGTGTTGAAGATATATTTGTTGCCTATGGTACTTTGATATACGTTGACGTGAAAATTGAGGATAAAAGTGTAGTGATAATGGTAGATACCGATGCTTCTCACACTTTTGTAGCCTCTAAAATTGTACATTCGTATGGACTGAAGGTGACTACTTGTGCAACGAGAATGAAGGCTGTAAATTCTGCAGCACAGCCAAGCTATGGCATGGCGATAGATGTCCCACTGACCATAGGTCATTGGACTGGAACACATAATTTGACTGTGGTGCCTCTTGATAACCTCAATCTTCTGCTTGGGATTGATTTTAAGAAAAAACCCAATGTTGTTCCAACCCTTTGATGAGGGAAAGAAGAGGAAACACTCTGAAAGTGTTGCTATGTTATCTGCTATGGCTTTTGAAAAAGGCTTGAAGAAGGGTGAGACTGCTTATCTTGTTGCCTTGGTTGAAGTGAAGCCTGATATGTAGATTAAAGTCCCAGACAGTGTTGCTAAGTTATTGGCAGAATTCAAGGATGTCATGCCACCAGAACTGCCTAAAGAGTTACCTCCATGGAGAGAAATTGATCACAGGATCGAATTGATTCCTGGATCTGTGCCACCAGCACACCCTCTTTATCGCATATTTCCATTGGAGTTGGTAGAATTAAGGAAGCAATTGGCTGAATTGCTTGAAGCCGAACTGATCTAGCCTTCGAAGGCTCCCTATGTTTCCCTAATTCTGTTCCAAAAGAAGCAGGATGGAAGTCTGTGAATGTGTGTTGACTATCGTGCATTGAACAAAGTGATTATGAAGAACAAGTATCCAGTGTCGTTGGTTCAAAACTTGATGGATAGGTTGTCTAAGTCTAGTTTCTTTTCTAAGTTAGACTTAAGGTTTGTTTATTGGAAAGTACGCATATCTGAAGGGGATTCCCCACAGACCACTTGTGTAACTAGGTATGGTAGCTATGAGTTCTTTGTAATGCCGTTTGGGCTGACTAATGTACCGGCTACTTTCTGTAACTTAATGAATAATGTTTTTTATAAGTACCTTGATGACTTTGTGGTAGTTTACTTGGATGATATAGTCATTTATAGTAGAACACTAGAAGATCATTTACTGCATTTGAGAACGGTGTTGCAATGACTTAGAGAGTATCAACTATATCTCAAGATGGAAAAATATGAGTTTGCTTGTCGTGAGATTAAATTTCTAGGCCATTTGGTTAGTGAAAACCAGGTGCGGATGGACCCTAAGAAAGTGCAGGCTATTATTCATTAGCAGGCACCGAGCGAGGTTAAAGAATTGAGATCATTTTTTGGCTTAGCAAACTATTATTGAAAGTTCATTGCAGCCTATTCAAAAAAGGCTACCCTATTAACAGATTTGTTGAAGAAGAATGTTAAGTGGGTCTAGTCAGATTCAAGTGACAAGACTTTCAAGTCTTTGAAGAAGGTCATTGCTTCTGAACCAATATTACGGTTACCTAATTTTGATTTGTCGTTTGAAATTCACACAAATAATTCTGATTATGCAGTCGGTGGTGTGCTAGTGCAGGAGGATCATCTAGTAGCATTTGAGAGCAGAAAATTGAATCCTGCAGAGCAAAGGTTTTCTGCTCATCAAAAAGAGATGGTGGCAGTCCTCCATTATCTTCAAATCTGGCAGGTGTATTAAAGCTTATGTGAAGTATTGTCTTGTGTGCCAACATGATAAGACTGAAAGAAGGAAGGATTTTGGGTTGTATAACCTCTATCTGTTCCAGAGCATCCATGGGCTTCCATTTCTATGAATTTCATGAGCAAGTTTCCAAAGGTTGATGGCAAAGTATTGATCATGATTGTGGTTGGTAGGTTCTCAAAGTATGCTATTTTTATCATCGCTCCTACTCTTTGTTCTTCGGAGATAGCTATTGAATGATTCTATAAGTTCGTGGTAAAGAGTTTTGGGGTTCCACTAAATATTGTGAGTGATCGAGATACTCAGTTCACAGGCTGGTTTTGAACTACATTGTTCAACATGATGGGTACTGAACTGAAGTTCTCAATTGAGAATCATCCACAAACAGATGGACAGACCGAAAGAATCAATCAACTGCTTGAAGAATATTTGAAGCACTATGTGCCTGCAAGTCAGAGGAACTATGTGGAATTGTTAAACAGTGCATAGTTTTGTTATAATCTGCATAGGCCATCAGCAATTGAGAAGAGCCCTTTGAAATAGCATGCAGCCTAACACGTTGTTGGAAGTCGCTAAGTCAAGAGCGGAGGGCAAATGTCCTTCTACCTACAAGTATGTGCAAGACAAGAAGAATTTCTAGATGAAGCGGCAAGACAGTTTGAGGAAGGTAGAAAAATGAATGAAGAAGTATGCGAACAAACATCGATGTGCTTTAGAATTCCAGGTTGGTACGAACAAACATCGATGTGCTTTAGAATTCCAGGTTGGTGACAAGGTATTGTTGAAGCTTACTCCCCGAATCTGAAAGAAGATCAGCAGCAAGAAGATTCATCATGGGCTGATTTTAAAGTAAGATGGACTCTTTGAAGTGATAGAACGGGTGGGTGAAGTAGTTTACCGATTGAATCTGCCGGAAAGGCTAAAAATCCATCTCACTTACCATGTGAGCTTTCTGAAGACGCTTCATGAAGATGTTGAAGATCCAGCAAGGTCGGCATCTAGATGTACTCTTCTTGTTATACAACAGCAGTATGAACAGGAGATTGAAAAGATCTTGGATCATCGGACTTTGGGACAAGGCAAGAAGAATAGGCAGACAGAATTTTCGGTTCAATGAAAGGGAAAGCAAGTGTGTGATGCTACTTGGGAGAAAGGACTATCATTGTGGCAGTTTGAAGACGAAGTCAAGGAGTACTTAGATTCTGCCTCGTCGAGGATGACAAGCTCATCTGGTGGGGAAAGTTTGTTAGACCCTCAGCTTGATGGTTCGGGCGGCTCGGGCTTGGCTAGAGATTTACATGATGTACCTAGCCATGACTCAATAACTTCAGTCAAGATTTAGTTCACTTGAGGCCAGTCTGCCGACATTGGCATGTCAGCAGGGCATGGCAAGACCTTGGTAGTGGTGTGGCTAAGGCATGCAAGGTGTGGCTAGTGCATGGAAAGGGCTGGAAATCTAAGGCAAGGCAAAGCTATGATATAGTATGATCGTGGCTAAGTCAAGTGCGTGGGATATGAGCTGAGCAAGGTAGACGGCTATGGAAAACAGGCACCAATGGCAAACTGTGAGGGGCAGAACCTGCACATAAGGCAGGCACAAGGGCAAGCAACAAGCTGGGCTCCAAAGATGATGTTTGGCGCCAGAATTTGAAGGATGCACCCATGTGCCTCGTACATGTGTAGGCAGTTGGGCAGTTGTAACCGTTTTTGGCTCTTGTCAACATATAGGATGAACTTGTAATTTGAATTGGCCTATCAGTTGGGGATGTCAACTGATTTAGGATAGGGGCATGTGTTGGACATGTGTCTGGCATGTGACAGGGTTGTGGCCTATTTGTCACAAGCTAGATTTGGCTGTGTGGGATAAATTTTGTAAAGGTTGTTTATTTGTGCTTCTTTGTGGCACGAGTTTAATACAAAGTTGGGAAGCGATTCCTGTATACACTTATGTCTATTTCATTTCATAAGCCCGGGCAAATTAAGTGTTGAAGGAAAAAGAGAGAGTTGAAGCCAAAGTGTGTGGCTGCCGAAGTGGGTTCTAACTTGAAAAAGTTGACCCTCTTACACCTGCCATGATTGGGTTGGGGTAGGTGTCATCACAATCCTTGTAATTTTGGGTCGTGACAAGTCATTTGCACACTTGCCGTAATTTCATTCGTTCATTAATTTAACGTGGATTGTCACACCATTTGACATGTGGCATGTTTTTAGTGGCTAATTTATTTGAGGTAGATTACCACACTATTTAACACATGTCATAACTTCAGTGATTTATTTATTTGACTTGGATTGCCACCTCACATGACACGTGGCATGCGCCTTGACTTTAAGATGGGCTGATAGTCGATTGGTCCTTGGGCTAATAAAAATGGATTCATCATTTGGAGTCCAATTAATTGGATTACCCCAATGCATTTGAGGTTAGATGATTAACCTAATTATATTAGCCACGTCATTTGAATTATTTTCTTGAATTTTGGTCCAATTAAACTGTGAATTCAAATCCAATAAAATTTTAACATTTACAAATTTGCTTGCAACAAATTTTAAGGTAAAGTTGTCTCCAAGAACTTTAGCAGAAATTGATTTGTTGTCATGCAGAGTTTCACAAAATTTTGATGTCTACAAATGTCCATACTTCAAGATTTGTGGGAGTGCAGACTTGATAAAACTCAAAAACGAGATTTGAAGTACCCATAAAAATGGAGCTTCCCATCTTTGTTGTTTTTGTAGCTCCATTGCATATCTAATTTGTGAGAGAAGAGATTAAGGGCAGATTTGATTCCATTGGGTATGCCAATTTGTTTGCAAGAAATTTTAAAGTTACAAAAAATAAATTGCAATCACAAATAAAATATGAAGAAACATAATTTATTGATAAACAATATGGGTAAAATTATGTTTGTTCCATTGATTCTTCTCTCTTGATTATCTCGATAATCGAGAGGCCGTTAGTAACCTATTTCTCAAACGTAGAAAGATTTGAAGCTCCGTGCGATAAATCTAATCACGAGGAACATCGGGTGCGGCTTTGGCAAATTGCAGTATTTGTTACATTGATCTCTTTGTGAATATCCAGAGTTTTTAGGATATTCGAGATGTCTATTCAAGAGTATACTACCTTTCATATACGCATGAGCTAGGGTTTATACTAGAATAACCTCCAAGAACCCTAACTGAGAGTCTTCTTGTATTCCACAAAATTTCTATGTCTACAACTACATTTACAGATTTCATACTCATCATTCATCAAGGTAAACTCATGGCAGATATCAAAAGAACCGAAGTTTGAACTTACATGAAAGTGCTGGCCGACTCTCCTGAGAACGAGATCAAAAACATCTTCCCTATCCGCCAATTCAGAGGCGGACCCAATGCATTAGGTGTGGGTTCGTCTTAATCCAATTTTTTTGGATTATAATCTATTACGTGTTAAAAATCTACCAGAGTACAGTAAAAATAGATTTGGAACCAACAAATTAAATGGATTGCCATAGAATCTCGAATTCAAACCCATAAAATATATTGGATACTATCTGAACATTGGACCTGCGCCGGGCCAAACGCTACTGCCCACTAGTCTTTTAGACTTCACTTTGGGGGCTATACATCCCCTTAGCAGGCTCAAGCTTATCTAGAATTTAAAAGGATATTGCCCTACAGAAGTAGAGAATTGCTTCAAAGAAAAACAAACCTTTGAAGACATTGCCATAGCCATAAGCGAAACAATAAGGGAGAATATGAAAAAAAGCCAGTATAGGCATTTAACCATCAGATAAAACATATCTGAATTTAATTCAATCAAAATTGATTATGAGAATCTGTAACCTCTGCTGTTATAAAGATCTGCATGACAAAACACCCTTAAATAAGGGAATGATTAATTGCAGGTTCAAAGTTCTAACCCGCTCTAAATTTTAAAATTATTTCAAAAGGGGCAGGGAGAAAACGTAAAACATTTACCCCAAATGGAACTTCAATTAAGGATTTTCATCACCATAATCTAATTCTAAAAAGGACGTTAAGGCTTGATTTAGGCACCACCAGAGCCATATTTCTTTCCTAGGACGATCACCTGAAGCTTGTCATAACCTGCCAACACACCAGCACCAGCAACGGCACGGAGTATGTTAGCACCAGCACCCTTGAACAGAGATTTGGGACCCTCATTCTTAAGGATTTGGGAGAATGCATCAAACGAGCTTTTATACTTGACTGCCTCACCAGATGTCATCATCATTCTTCTTCTAACTGTGTCAATAGGGTAAGAGGCAAGACCAGCACCATTGGTAATAAGCCACCCAAGAGCAAAGCTAGCAAAGAAACTATCCTGTAAACATAAGAGATTATACAATGTCAATATATACTTATAGATAGAATGAACTCATATACCAACCATAACATCCCAAGTAACAGATAACAACTTCCAAGTAATGGAAACATCTGAACAAAACTGTCTAACATATGACATCATCACAAAATACTTCCTCTGTTCACTTTTGCTAGTCCACAGTGGACTTTACCCTCTCCAAAAGAAATAATAAATGAAGTGCACATATCACTATAATAGTCATATGAAATAGTGTAGTCTCAATAGACTTGTGGAAAGTAGTATATAATATCAAGGGTTGAACAGGAAGAAATTGTTATTTCCCTGATATGCTAAAAGTGAATGTCGGAATTTATTTTAGTATTATGGACATGTAAACATGAAATACCAAAATAGAGAATCACTAACCTGCAAGCTTCCAGTCAACAGCACTGGCTTCAAGGAGTCATACATTCCGAAGTACAAACCACGGTACACAATGATACCAACACATGAAATGTTGAACCCACGGTACAAGCCAGCAATTCCATCAGATTGAAGAGTCTTTCTGTAGACATCGATCAATCCATTGAACTGCCTGCCACCACCTCCTCCCTTCTTTGCAGCCTTGGCATCATTGGCAAGACGAGTACGGGCATAGTCAAGGGAGTAAACAAATAGCAAAGAAGACGCACCAGCAGCACCACCAGATGCAAGGTTGCCTGCAAACCACTTCCAGTAGCCATCACGGTCCTTCTTGAAGTTGAAGAGTCTCTTGAAGTAGTCCTTAAAGGCAAAGTTCAAGGCCTGTGGAACACAATATCAGCCAGCATTCAATATTTCCAAAAATCAACAGAACAACCAGCAGCGATATATCTTCATATACATAAATTGCAGTATCAAATGTAAGTAAATGGTATACCTGAGTGGGGAAATAACGGATGACATTTGCAGTGTTTCCTCTCCACAAAGAAGCAAACCCTTCATCCTTAACTGTCCTCCCAAAACAATCTCCAATTCCCTTGTATGGTTCTGAGAGTCTACCAGCTTTAATCATCTCATCTTGGTTTTGGATCAAAAGTTTCACACGCTCAATAGGGGCAGCAGCAGTCTTTGACACAGCTGCAGAAACACCACCCATGAGGAAGTCAGTGGCAAACGCTGCAAATCCTTTCTCTTGGGGAGCTTGCACAAACACTGGTGAAGCATTTGCGGCAATCAATGAGAGATCCTGTGTGGCTTGGCATGTCTGTAGTCCGGCATTAGAGTAATTGCCATATGCAAAACGTCTCTGGTAGAGAGCAGGCCTTTGAATGCCACCGTAGCGAGCATGGACATCCTGGGAAAGACTGGAGCTCAGATGCATCTGGTTAGCTACCTTCTGAAAAACAGTTGGGTGCTGGTTATCTGCCATCACAACCTAGAACAAACTCCTGCAAGCATGAAGCAATTGACTTAGGTCTCTTCGCTTAACCTAAACAATTCTTATATAAAGATTCATAAGCGAAAATTTTTAAATCCATCTTAACCACCAAAAGACATGAAAGCCACTAACCAAATTCCATTTAAATTTCTTGCATTTCGGCATGATAGGAATGGAACAATTTCCTCTGAACTAAAATTGTCAATGAATACCATTTATCTTGATTCTCAATAGCAATCAGCCAAGTAAATCTATGGTGCTAGCAATTACTATCAAAGCAGAAAATTTTACAAAGAATTGATTTGAACATGAGAAGATGAAGGTAATTTATCATTAGACACACTGTTCAAAAGAGTATTAGTCCCTCCATTCCAATTCATATAGCACTCTATCCATATTAGGACATCCAAATATTTCACACTTCCATTTTTATACAACTTTCAAAGAATCCAAATTCAATCAGGTATCTTTTTTTTCATCGGGTAAACAAGGTCATTTCATAAATCAAAAGGCCAAAGTCAGCCATATACAAGGAGCATACCAAAAAGAAAAGAACCTACATAAACACATGGTTCTCTAAAAAAGACACCCAATCCTCTATAATCATTCAGCTATCTAAATGTTATACTTCGAATTTATGTTCTATGAAATTATCTTTACAAACACACACACACACATATACACACACACACACATATATACATATACATCTTAACTTTCTATCCATTCAAATAACCTCATATAAAATGGAACAGAGAAAATAGTTTCTCTTTTACGGTAAAACAACAGACGATTGATCTTACAGCAACAAATGGTGTGGCCCCTTTAGTAAACAGTGAGCTGTGACTGCCCAACCCATATGAATGTTCGCAGTAAAGCTCGTTTACAGGTAGAGCAATGAATGATAACCACAATTATTAAATGATTTTGATCAAATCTACATATTTCCAAACTTAAGCATACAATACATAAACCAAATCACAAGTCTGACAACATAACTTGTAAACACAAATTCTAAATCATATAGTCAATATATAATCTTAAAGATGAATAGCTAAAGCCTGATGTATTCTGGAAAACAGCTGAACATCTCCACACAAAATGTATACAGTTTGTTTACAGGACAAACAAATGCCAAAACTCATTTTCTTTACTTCATCAAATGAACCTACCTCTTGTACGCTATGTTGCTTGGACTCTTCAAAAATATCGACGGGTGCATGTCAGATCCTCCTAAAATAGTGTATTTCTAAGGGTCCGACACAGTTGCGGCAGCAACATTTTTGGATAGTCACAGCAACTTAGCTTGTATATACATAATCTTAACTACAAAACAAAGACACCATCCCCCTCTATGCGTTGACCAGATCCACAGAGTGTGTACAGATTTTTCAACAACAATATGCCAAAAGCTACTTCTCTTTCTTTATCAAATGCCCCTATCTACAGTATATACTTCAATAACCGAATTCTACATTTTTAACCAGACTAACATAATCATAAATAACATAGAACAAATGAATCAAAAACCACAGTTCTCGCTGACCAGATCTACATAGACATCGATAAAACAATGTCACCTACAACTAAAAACACGGTAACAGCACTGTAAAACACAAATCAGATCAATAAAACCATAGATCCGTAAACCTACAATTCATTTCCAACAAACTTACATACAGATCTATATAGAAAACTCAAAACCTACAAAAAAAAACAGACTACTCAAAATACAGAAAAATAGCTATATTTCGCAGATCTAAGCAGAAAAATAGTTAAATATAAATCAAATGAATATTGAAATGAAAATCGGACTAGTACAAAAAAATATATATACATATCATAGAGTTTGTGTGTGTAATGTTGTAGAGAGGGAAAGCTGGATTACCTGCGTTCTACTCGGCTTGGAAATCGCTGCGGAGAAAGAGGAAATGGAGAGAAAGGAGAAAAACGAGGAGCTTAAGGAAAAGAGGGTTTTAAGGAGAAAAGAGAATCGAGTATATATTGGGTGGCCAATGACCTATACTGCAATCTACAGAGATATTTTTCGTGGACGTTTTAACATTTTTCCCATGCTTCGCGGCACGTCACTTGAGAAAATTGACTGGATGGTGAAAAAAAAAGTTTTAAAATTAAAAATTGTGATAATTTTGATTAGGTTAAAGCTTCACTTAAATTTTGATTGAGTTAATTAAGATGTAAAGTATGATTTTTTAAAATTTATAATTTTAAAAAAAATATTTTCTCCCATTTTAAATTTTAAATTTTAGAATTTCCCTCCTTTCTTGTCTTTTCAATCTTTCTTCTTTTTCTTTCTTTCTGTCTCCAAATTTCTTTCTCACCATCTTCTTCTTACTATTATTTTTTTCTTTCTCTCTCCAGATTTTTCTCTTCCTCCATATTCTCTTATTCTTTTTCTTTTCTTTTTCATCATCGTTCTTCTTCTTTTTTTACTTTTATGGAATATTTTTTTAATTACTATTTTGAGAATTTTGAAAAGAAAATATTGATTTTTTTAGAATAATTGAAGAAATAATGTAGAAAATTAAGTAACTACGATAGTCGCTTCAGCAACTATCATAATTGCTATAACAGTTACGATAATTGCTGCAGCAACTACTATTATTTTCTGCAATAACTACGTTAATTGTTGCAGCAACTACTATTAGCTGTTGTGCTACATCAATTATTGTAGTTGTTGTAGCAACTATCGAAGTTGTTGTAGCAACTATAGAAGTTGTTGCGACAACTTCGATAGTTGCTTAATTTCTGGAAAAAGATATGGTGGAGAAGGAGCCTACGAAGAAGATGATATTTATGGTTAAGGAGGAGGTGGTGGTGCTGGTGGTAACACCGATGGAGAAGGTGGCGATTGTTGCGGTGTTGATAGTGATGGTGATGGAAGAGAAAGAAGAAGAATAGGCGGCGGTAGTATAGGAGGAGGAAATGGTGGTGGATTAGGAAGAGGTGGTAATAGTGGTGGTGGTGATGGTGGAGGAAGAGGAGATGGTGGTAGTGGTGGCAGCGGCTACAATGACAAAAAAGGTATGGAGAAGATGGATGGGGTGGTGTAGGAGGAGGAGTGGTGGAGCAACGACGGCAACGGAATAGTTGTGGAGGGGGTGGGGTATGCTGGGGAAAGTAGGGGTCTTTATATAAATAATAAAACTTGAGGGTTTTAAGATTAGTGTCATCAACACTAATCTTAAAATTGTCACCTCTACTCAATACTTAAGACTTGTGTCACTCTTTTTAGTTTTGAAACCTTTTTGTCACCCTTATTAATTTTCCCACGTCACTTGATGCTACACTCCCTATTTTGTTACTCCCTTTCTACTGTAGTTTCACTTATTAGGTCTCAATTTTTAACGTAATTTAACTTGACATAGAGTATTAAGAAAAAAAAAAGATTGAAATTGATATTTTAAAGTCAAATTGTTATTTCCTTCATCCAACAATACTTATTCATTTTTTCTAACAATACTTGTGTATTGGCACACAAGTTAAGAAAAAATAAATAATAAGGATAATTTTACTATATCACTCTTTGGATATAATTAATTCGATGCTTTTAAAATGTATTGGGTAATAATTATAATTAATAACTAAGGATAAAGTGGGTAGAAATAGGCAAATTATTCATTGGTTTTTCAAACTGGACAAGTATTGTTGGACATCTATTTTTAGTAACATTGATAAGTATTGTTGGACGGAGGGAGAACTAAATATAAAAATATGTCATTGACTAAAAAGAAAAAAAAGTGAGTCATATAAATTAAAACAAAGGGAATACAAAATAAGTCAGAAAAGTTACAAAATAATCCTTTATTTTAAGTTTCTTAATCACCTTTCATTTTTTATTTGGAGTACTAATAATCCTTATTATTTGTCAATTTAGTGTACTTTTGATCTCTTCTCAAAATTTATTAGTTTTTGATGGAAAGAATACTGTGGTTTCATCTACAAAGAAAATAAACAAATAATATATTACTTCTCCTTTCTTCTCCTAAAGAAAAAAAATATTGATTTTTTATATACAACTTTTAATATTTATTGACATATTTTAGCTAAGAATTAGATTTAGACCTCATTTGTATTTATTAAGATTAAGACATTTAAATGCACATCTGAATGATTAGATGTTGTCTCTAGATATGAACAGTAAAGGATTAAGATTGTTTTTTTTCAACATCTGAATATAAGGGTGTGCAAAAATTGATTTAACCAGTAAATCAAACTGAAAAAAAAATGTTATTGATTTCTTGATATTGGGTTAAAAAAATTTAAACAATTTTGTAATTTTTTTTATTGGGCTATAGGTTTGATTTTCGATTTTAAGGTTTTAGTTAACGGTTAAATCGATAACTCAATTAGATTATATTAAAATTATATTTTTATCCCTAATTATATAATAATGATTTTAGATTTTAAATACAAAGATTTTTCTAGGGTATATTGCAAATTGAAGTAATCATTTAAGTATCTTGTATAATACTCTTGCCCTAGACCCCCCGTGCATTTTATAGTTGTTGTCTTAGTGTTGTTATTATCTTTCTAAAGTTGTTGGCTCAGTGGGTTCTACCCATCAATGTAAACTATAAACCAACATTGTTTTTCTTTTTTAGAGATCGCTATCGTTGCTACTACATTCAAGTTTGCTACATAACCAAAAAGAAAATAAGTTTGTTTTAGTAATAATGTATTTGAATTTGCTTCTACTTGTAATTTGTATAAGCTTTTATGCATAAAGGTAGTGCATATATGAACAGATGAAAATACGAAAAGAAAACAAAAAAAATAGAGGAGCATTTTCTTATCAGTTAAACTGAAAATCGAACCCTTAAGAACCAAAAATTGATAAATCATAAATCGATAACAAATATCTTATTGATTTGATTATCGATTTAGCATATTTACAAACTGAAAATCGATAATCCACAAAATCGGACTAAACCGACTGATGCACACCCCTATCTAAATGTGCATAACTTATCTATTTGTAAATATAATAAATATATAATTTAAATAATTAATTAATTAAATTTTAGAAAAAATATTAATATAATAAAATAAAATTATTATTTGATTAAAAAAATGAAACATTTATATTTACTAGTGATGATGAAGATGGTTTATAGTGGTGGTGGTGGTGATAATAGTTGGTGTAGTAGCTAGAAATGATGGTTGTGATAGTTATGATAGTGGACGTGGTTGGTGTTATAGTGACTGTCATGATGGTGGTGGTTGAGATGTGAAGGTTGATTGATGTTAGTAGTTGGAGGTGTTGATGGTGATGGCTGAAGAATGTGTGGTGGTTGACGATGTGTTGGTGGTAGTTGAAGGTGGTGCTAGTTATGATGATGGAGATGATTGTCAGTAGGGATTGATTGCAACGGTGGTAATGGTTGATAGTGTTGGTGGAGATAGACTGATAGTACTCTTGCTACACTCTTTTTGGGGTGTATGTGTGTCACAGGTTAATTGAAGTTCCTTGGTTGAAGCGGTGAGTATCCACCATCAACTTCTGTATCTCATTCCTCAGACAGAAGTTATCTTTTATTTTCTTATCATTATTCAGTATTAGAAGCTATATACATGTCTAGACTAGGTCCTTGGAAACGTTGTATTGTTATTAGACTTAAGGCTTGTAAGAATTTTGGAATTACTAACATGATCATGGTTTTCATTAAATTGTTCATTATTATAATAATGTGATTTCAAGAATTTCCGTTTAATAATGGTTAGGTTATAAGGGGGTTTCCTATTAAGTTAGAATCAAATAGGTGCTTGTACGATCTCGTAATTTGGATTGTGACACAAATATTTAGAAAGACCAAAAATTTTCATATATTTATTACTCCCTCCGTTTCAAAATAGTTGGCCCTCTTTCTAAAAATATTTGCTTCAATTTAGTTGTCCCTTTTATGAAATCAAGAGAATATTATTATGTTCTTCAATACTACCCTTATCATTAAATGACTAAACAAAATATATATACTCAAATTTATATTTTCAAAGGATAATTAATAAGGCTAATTTGATAAAATAAACCCCTAATAATTTTTTTTAAGGAGAGTGTCAAATCAATAAAGATCAACTATTTTAAAACGGAGGAAGTATAATAAAAGATTTAGGACTTTTAAATTTTAAAAACTTATAACAAATACTTTAAATGCTAATGACTAGATTCTAGATTTAATGTGCAAACATATATTTAATGATTTTTTAAATACAAATACATAATTTGAAAAAACCTACTGGATTCTATCGATGCACGATCAATATTTTAAAATATTAATCATATTAAATTGTGATCAAGTTTATTTAATTTGAACATACTATATCGTATTAGCATCAAATTGGAAAAACGAAGAAGAGGATTATGCTCATATCAAATCGTACTGTTTGTGGGGGAACAATGATAAAAACTCCAATAATAATATAATTAGCAGAATAATAATATAATAATAATAATAATTGCAATATAATGATATTAAATATTAAATAAATATTACTATGATATTATTTTAAGTTATATATTAATTATACTTGAGATGTGCTAGATACTGTCCTAAAAAACTATTTCAGCAGCGTGAAATATTTCCCCAGGATTAAACAAGTCTTCCCTAATTTAATAGGGAATACAAGAATCAATAAAATTATTAATACAAATACCAACAAGTTAAACTAGAGGATTATAATAAAAGAAGCTAAGAAACCAAACAATTAAATAGTACTCCCTCCGCCTCAATTTATGTGGCATAATTTAACCGGTCATAGAGTTTAAGAAATCAAAGAAGACTTTGTTATTTTTATTAATATACTCTTATTAAAGTCATTTTAGTGGTACTTTTTGATTGACTTTTCTTTTTAAATGTAATCCAATGAGGATAAAATGAAAATTATGTCATTAAATAGTTGTCAAATAAAAAGAAAAAACATTTTTTATGGATGAATTAAAAAGAAAAATATGTCACATAAATTGAAACGGAGAGTATAAAGAGAGGGAGAACGTGAGGAGAAATATAGAGCAGGAGAAATATATTGGGGTGTGTTGCTGATGACAATTTGTGGGGCAATATATAGTGGTTTAAAATGTCTAAAATGTTGACAAGTGTCCAACCACTTGTTCAAATTTTTTCTAGGGAAAAGACTCAAATATGATATCGAACTATTGAAAATGGCTTATTTATGCCATTTGTTAAAAGTTTGGCTCATTTATACCATTGCCGTTATAAAACAGGCTCATTCATGTCATTGCTTCTTAACAGCGATTTTTTTAAAACAACTTTGCCATGTGGCCTCTTACTAGAGGTTCACGTCATTAATCAAATATGTCATCGAACATTGAGAAAATGCTCTTCTCTGTCATCCGTTAAAAGTTTGGCTCATTCATGTCATTGCTGTTACAAAAAAAGCTCATTCATGCAAATTTTTTTAACAGTCCGGTTTGGTATTTTTTACAAAACCATTTTGTACACATGACCAACAATAATTCGTCCACATCATTAATTAAATCAGCCAAATAAAAAATCTAAAAAATTAAACTTTCTTCTAAAAGGTGAAATTAAAATTTTGTTTTCCACGACTCACAAATTTCTGGTACATCTGATTCTTCAAGTCATTAGAATCTTCAAGTTTTGATTTTAATTTGATTTTGCTGAAATATTCTTCTTTTCTGCTCTGTAATTTCACCGACTATAGAATTCTTCTGATTTTTGCTTCAAGTACAATTTTTTAAGAATTTAAAAAATTGTGTTTCGGTAACTAATTGATTCGTTGTTTGAAATAGTTGATGTCTATATTTCGGGCTTGAATTGGCCTTGAGATTTGCAGAATTGTGTTCGGCGATTCCAAAGAAATTGAAAATCGATGAACTCTTTACAGTGCCTATAAAGGAGTTACCAAAAGCATAGAAATATTTTGGCCAGAGAAGTCGATATTTTCTTATTAGGAATTTAAAATTTCTTTGGCTGATTTAATTAACTATGTGGACGAATTATTGTTGGCCACGTGTACAAAATGGTTTTGCAAACAATATCAAATCGGACTGTTAAAAAAATGGCATGAATGAGCCAAACTTTTAACGGATGGCATAAATGAGCCTTTTCTCAAAGTTCGATGGCATATTTGAGTCTTTTTTCTTTAATTAATGATGTGGACGAATTATTGTTGACCACATGTACAAAATAGTTATACAAAAAACCACAAAATTGGACTGTTAAAAAAATGGCATGAATGAGCCTTTTTTGTAACGGCAATGGCATGAATGAGCCAAACTTTTAACGGATGACATAAATGAGCCTTTTCTCAAAGTTTGATGGCATATTTGAGCCTTTTCCTTTTTTTCTATGCAAAAGGCCTAGTGTATTAGGTCTTGCCAAGTGTTATCTCTTGCCATTTCTCCAAGTAATAAAATGACTTTCAAGATACACTTCAATATAAATTATTTTTGAAATAAATTACTCTCTCCGTCCTAATTTACGTCACATAATTTGATTGGGCACAGAGTTAAAGAAATCCGAGAAGACTTTGTTACTTTTACTAATATACCTTTATTAAAGTCACTTTAGTGCTACTTTTTGATTGACTTTTCTTGTTAAATGGGATTCAATGAGGAAAAAATGGAAATTGTGCCATTAAATAATTATCAAATAAAAAAAGATGATATTTTTTTTAAACGGACTAAAAAGAAAAGTATGTCACATAAATTGAGATGGAGAGAGTAATATTTTCCTACACTGTTAATCCTTTCTGTTTGAAGAACATCATATCATATCGTTTTAGCATCTATTGTAAGAGGAGAAGAACATCATATCAAATCGTATAAGCATCTATTGTAAGAGGTAAATTTCCGCACATCAAATAATGGGATTTAGTTGTCTAATTTTTGCTATCATTCTTGGATTTCTTAAAATGGCTTTGACTTTTGAGACAATGCCTTGCAGGCCTCTTTCAGAGCACAATTTAATTGCCTCGTCCAATGAGTTCCTTCTGATGTCGGAATAAATTTCAGATCCTCCATTCATTAGGAAGAAAACCTGTATCATGATCATGTAGATGACACATTTCAAGAAATCTCAAACGGAGGGTGTACTCTCTCTGTTTCATTTTACTTGATCCATTTACTAAAAATAGTTATTTTAATTTACTTGTCTAATTTATGAAATCAAGAGAACTTTGTCATTTTTTTCCAATTTACCTCTATCATTAAGGACTACATAAAGTATTAATAGTCAAATTCAGATTTTCAAAGTATATTTGATAATGTTATTTTAGTAAAATATCAAACAACAACATACCCAGTATATTTCCACAAAGTGGGGTCTGAGGAGGATAAAGTGTACGCACTTCATACCACTACCTCAGAGGTAAGATAGAGAGGTTGTTTCCGAAAGACCATCAACTCAAGATAAAAATATTCTAGAAAACGATTGAATATAAGAACAAAAAAAATAGATAGTAACAAACAATAGATAATAGAAAAAAATAAAGTCTACCATAATGTAGTACTACACTCTACCTATATATGCGAAACAACAAACATCACCAAAACTCCAAGACCAAGACATTACAAGCAAAACACTACGACAACTAACACGAAAAACAAGATAAAGCGCACTTACCTACTAGCACAGACACACTCCTACCTACTACCCATCTACCTTAATTCGCGCCCTCCACGTCTTCCTATCTAGGGTCATGTCTTCGGTAAACTGTAACTGCTTCATGTCACATCGAATCACCGTCATCCAATATTTTTTCGATCTACCTCTACTACGCCTGAAACCATCCATAGCCAACTTCTCACACCTTCGCACAATAGCCTCGGGGCACCTCCTCATCACATGCCCGGACCATCTCAACTTTGCTTTCCGCATCTTGTCTTCCACCGAAGCCACTCCCATCTTGTCTCAGATAACCTCATTTCTAATCCGGTCACTCCTAGTAAACCTACACATCCAGCGCAACATCCTCATCTCCGCCACCTTCACCTTTTGGATGTGAGAGTTCTTGACCGACCAACACTTTACCTCATGCAACATAGCTGGTCGAACCACCACTCTGTAGAATTTCTCTTTAAGTTTAGTAAAATAAATCTCTAATTAATACTTTTTGAAGGAGAGTGTCAAGTCAACATAGGTCAAGTAACATGAAACGGATGGAGTATATGATGATGAGTGTGATGGCACGAAACAAGAGAAGACACAACTATCATCTACATCTACATCTACAATATATTAAAAATGTGAAAACTCTTAGAAAAGTGATTTGAACTTTTTGTCCTTATTAAAATACTTTGCAATAGTCAAAATTGTCTTTTCACTTATTTTCCACCAATTATTATATTATAATGTTTAAAATTAAGAAGTCCTAAAATATATGATAAAAAAAAAATATATTGTGGAAAATTTTCCTTCTAAATCACAAAAACCAACAACTCCCTAAAGTTTCAAAAAAATAGATCACGTTGTTTTAAATTTTTGAGGGACAAAAAAACAATTCCCTAAAGGTCCCCCCCCCCCCCCCCCCCGCCCCGGCCCAAAAAAGAAAAAAAAAGTAATATTTTAACTATACAAGAAGTCCTAATATTTTGCACTTCTCAATCAATTTAAATATTACCTTATATAATTATTTATTTATAGAAGATAGTAAATAAAAGTCCCTTCCAATTCTATTTAACTAATATTTTACAAATAATTTTTAAGTCCGTTTCATTCTACTTTCTGTTTTTACTACGTTTCTTTTCTGGTTTGTCTTTTTGTTTAGTTTTGATTCAACTTGTTTTCTTGACTGCAACATAATTTCAGTTTCTGTTTTTATTAGTTAATTATTTGTTTGAGTTGTTTATGTGATTTGATTTCGAGGTAGGAGCAGTGTTTTTAAGGGTGGGAGCGTGAGGCGAGGCGTAAGCCCCGTGGAATTTTAATTTTTAATATTTTCTAAATTAAAATAATTAAAAAATAAAATTACATATAAATTATATAAAATTCAAGAAAAAAAAATAAGTGAAAATATATATGAAATTGTTTCATCTTAAATTATTAATCAAAGTCATCAATTGATTAAAAAAATAATCAGAACTGCTCATCTCAAAAGACTAATTAGACTTTGTAAAAAGATTGAATAGAAATTTATAAAGTAGCTTGTAAAAAGAAGAATCTAAAGAAGGAACCTACAATTAGAGACATAGCAAGTGATGAAAGATGATGCATTTTACTTAAAGTTTGCACATTGATCATTAATTTTGCCCTTTACCTAGTGAAAGACGAAGAGAAAGAACAAAAAAATAGAGCTAAGAATAAAAATATTTAGATTTTTAAGCCTTTTAACTTCTTAAAATTTAATAACAAGTTGAATTTTATGTTTTTGGTGTTAATTTAAATATTTATTTAGCAATTTTAATTTTAATTAGGAGATTTTTTCTGGGCTTACACCCCAAAAATAAAACTCGCCCAAACGTCTAGGCGTCCGCCCAGACTGACGGGGCGTACGCCTCACGATACTTTTGCCCCCACACATCGCCCCGGGGCATTTTTACTACGCCTCGCCCCGAGGCTCGCCTCAGGAACGCCTTTTAAAACACTGGGTAGGAGTAAGATTTGTGTACATATTGTATCCTCCGCAAACTTCACTTGTGAGATTATACTATATTTGTTGTTAGCTTTCGTGATTTGATTTATTTTGGTACTGAATTGTTTGTTGTTCTTTTTGGAATGGATGTAGAGAACTAGAGTTGAAGCTTCTTAGATCAATGGATCAAGAATATGTTAGATCGTGTTCGTTTGGTTTGAAGCTTTGAATTTCTAAGAAAGGTTAATTTTAATGAATTTATTATTTTTTGTGAATGTCCAATTTTGAATAATTGGATAATTTTTGGTGAGTTGAACCAATGCTAATTTTAGAGCTAGTGAAAGACGAAGAGAAAGAACAAAAAAATAGAGCTAAGAATAAAAATATTTAGATTTTTAAGCCTTTTAACTTCTTAAAATTTAATAACAAGTTGAATTTTATGTTTTTGGTGTTAATTTAAATATTTATTTAGCAATTTTAATTTTAATTAGGAGATTTTTTCTGGGCTTACACCCCAAAAATAAAACTCGCCCAAACGTCTAGGCGTCCACCCAGACTGACGGGGCGTACGCCTCACGATATTTTTGCCCCCACACATCGCCCCGGGGCATTTTTACTACGCCTCGCCCCGAGGCTCGCCTTTTAAAACACTGGGTAGGAGTAAGATTTGTGTACATATTGTATCCTCCGCAAACTTCACTTGTGAGATTATACTATATTTGTTGTTAGCTTTCGTGATTTGATTTATTTTGGTACTGAATTGTTTGTTGTTCTTTTTGGAATGGATGTAGAGAACTAGAGTTGAAGCTTCTTAGATCAATGGATCAAGAATATGTTAGATCGTGTTCGTTTGGTTTGAAGCTTTGAATTTCTAAGAAAGGTTAATTTTAATGAATTTATTATTTATTGTGAATGTCCAATTTTGAATAATTGGATAATTTTTGGTGAGTTGAACCAATGCTAATTTTAGAGCTAAATCTTAGGACGGGGAGATATGTCGTAGTTGTAATAATAATAATAATAATAATAATAATAATAATAATAATAATAAAAATAATAATAATAAATCCAATTAGATTTAGAAGCAATGAATAGTTCAATTTCAATTAGATTTAGATTTAGAAGTATTAGTTTTCTTTTTCTTTTACTATTTTTTTCTCAAATAAAATTACATTTATGCATAAACATGCGCTAATATATATTTTTAATGCCAGCCAGCTATTTCTGGAAAATAGAAATTTTTGGTCCTTTAGCTTATTTTTGAAAACTTTGTCCTCTTTTTATTATAACTAGAGGAATTCTTAAAAATTTGTGATTTTTTTTTATACATATGCATTAGATAGGGCATAAAGGTCATGAATTAAGATAAAAAGTTAAATTCTTTTTGATTATATTGTCGTAATTTTTATGTGCAATTTAGTTGTAATGTTGCATGTTCGTAGTATATTTGCTTTAAGAAATTTGTGATTCTTTTTTTTTGTACGGGTGCATTAGATAGAAGGCTATGGAGGTCGCAGATTGTAAGGATTGTAAGGATCCTAAACAACCTAAGAATAATCGCGAAGAGTGAAATGAGAATTAGGGTTAAGAATAAATTGGGGATCTGGAAGAGACATGTGGCAGCGTTCCAGCTAGTGGGGAAACAGAGATACATGATGGAGATCCATTTGGGCCCTTAACCGACATACTGAGTGGAGGGTTGAGATCTAATCAATCAATAAAAGATCTGACGGTGGAGATTTATCCGAATTAGATATTAAAAGGGATTAAGATGCGGCAGTTGGATCATAAAATCATTTCCGGTAAAATCCTAACTACTTTTTCCTCTCAACTCTCTCTCTCCTCCTCTCTTCTTTCGAGTCTCTCTTTCTTCTTCCTTCTTCGACTGGTTCTAACCCTAATCACCATTACAGGTGATGATTGGAGCTTCAATGGCGGATTATCTCTAAGTAGTTTCCAATTCGATTTACTGAATGTAATAGCTAGGTTGTACTGAATTGAGCTATCAATAAAATTCCTCTTCGCGACTTCAATTTTCCTTTTATAATTGAAGTATATTACAGTTGGTATCAAAGCACTTTCCAGGGCACGATGACGGTTATGAAAACTAAAGCTAAGGCTTCGCAGGATAGCATTAAGAAATTAGATGGGCAATTACAAGCACATATTGCAGAATCCAGCTCTAAATTCGACGAATTAAGTGGAAAAATGGACTTGATTATGGATAAGCTGGTTTCGCCTCCTCAAAATGGTATACTGGGCAGTGCGCCGCGTTCAGGTGGTGATTCGGGCCATACAGAAGGGCCCCAGCGGTACAGAGGTCAGGATTGTCCGGAGGGATCGACGGGAAGGAGTTCCCATACTGTCCGGTTCGAGATTCCATACTTCGACGACGAAGATCCATGTTCGTGGCTCCGAAAATGCGATCGCTATTTCCACTATAATGGAATTTTGGATCCGCAACAAAAATTGGATGCTGCTGTTCTTCATCTCAATGGCAAGGCGGAGTCCTGGTTCTTCTCATATCATATAAGCAAAGGCACAGTTAATTGGAAAGAATTTAGTGATGAAATCTGTAAAAGATTCGAGGATGCAGATAACAGTAAGATCAATTTGGTCGGTGAGTTTAAGAAAATAGAGCAAACAGGCTCAGTAAACGAGTATGTGGAAAAATTTAAAGATTTGAAAACATGAATTTTGATTCGAAACCCTACCATTCTGGAATCCTTGGAATAAGAAGAACATGGGGCCATGGGTGAAAGGAACATCTCCAGGCTATGGACCCACTGCCAACATGAATCGAAATTCTGGTGGTTGGGCTAAAGATGGGCATGGCACTGCAGGCAATGTGGGTGTTAAGAAGGATCACAACCTTTGTTACAGATGTGGTGACAAATGGTTTCAAGTTCACCAGTGTAAGAATAGGCAGTTAAATGCTATATCAGCTGCTTTAGATGAAGGTACATATGATGCAAGGGGAGACACTGTGGTCATGGAGAACCCTGAGGAGGTGATAGAAACTGAAGGAATGGATGAGGCCATTAGTCTAAATGCACTTTCTAGGACTGAGGTGCCTAACACTATCAAATTGAATGGGACTGCAAGGAAGAAGATATTAACTGTGTTGCTTGACTCATGTAGTACACATAGTTTCCTTGACATGGAGACTGCCAAGGGAATTGGTTGTGTGATTAAAGAAAATAGACTTATGAAAGTCACTGTGGCTAATGGAAGTGTGGTGTTGAGTTTTCACTCATGTACTAGGTTCAAATGGAAGATTTAAGGAATTGAGTTTGAAGACTCTGTAAGGTTGATTAAACTTGGGGGGTCTGACATGATACTTAGTGGAGATTGGATGAGGGCACATAACCCTGTGTTATTGGATTTTGTGGCTTACAAGGCTGAGGTTACTCATGAAGGTAAGCGAGTAGAGTTGAAGGGTATCTATAGCAAGGCTCTACTTCAGAGTATGATAGGAGGCCACCTCAAACGAATGATCAGGAAAGGGAGAGACTTATGGGGTCATTTGTTCACAATTTCAGCAGAAGACATTAAGGAAAATTTAGAAGTCTTACCTCCTGTAATTGATCAACTATTGCAGTAGTATGGGGATGTGTTTGAAGAACCCAAATCCCTGCCTCCAAGGAGGAAACACGATCACTTTATTCCACTTAAACCTGCAGCAACACTAGTAAGTATCAGGCCATATAGGTATAATTTTTTTTAGAAAAATGAAATTGAGGAACAAGTACAAGACATATTAACGAGTGGCACTATTCAGCCTAGCCATTCCCCCTTTTCCTCACCTGTGCTATTAGTCAAGAAAAAGGATGGAAGTTGGAGATTTTGCATTGATTATAGGGAATTGAACAAGTTGACTGTTAAGGACAAGTTCCCTATACCTCTAGTGGATGACTTATTGGATGAACTACATGGAGCCTATATGTTCTCTAAGCTTGATTTACGGGCAGACTATCACCAAATAAGGATGCATGATGCTGATATGCCCAAAACAGCCTCCAGGACTCACCTAGGCCACTATGAGTTTAAAGTCATGCCATTTGGCTTGACAAATGCCCCGGCCACCTTCCAAAGCTTAATGAATATTGTGTTTCACAACTATTTGAGACACTTTGTGCTAGTTTTTTTTGATGATATCCTGGTGTACAGTCCAAACATTCATATCCATAGTATACATTTAGAAAAAGTCTTGGCAATTATGAGAAAGGAGAAACTGTTTGCCAAGAGATCTAAGTGTGCATTTTGTCAAGATAAGGTGGAATATTTGGGTCACATAATCACTGGTGAAGGAGTTTCTACTGACCCCTCCAAGATTGAGGCTATGTTACACTGGCCCACCCCCAAATCACTTAAATCCTTAAGAGGTTTCTTGGGTCTCACAGGGTACTACAGAAGATTTATCAGATCTTATGGGCTTATCAGTAAATCCTTGACTAATTTGTTAAAGAAGAATGCATTTTCTTAGGATGAACAAGTAGATGCTGCTTTTCAGGCTCTTAAATATGTTATGACTACTGCCCCTGTGTTGATTTTGGATGATTTCACTAAAGTTTTTGTCATTGAAGCTGATGCTTGCTCTAAGGGCATTGGTGTAGTGCTTATGCAGGAGGGTAAGCCCTTGGCTTTCTTCAGTAAGGCCTTAGCACCCAAGCATTGGGGCATGTCCACCTATGAGAAAGAATTTCCAGCAGTTTTAGCTGCTGTGAACAGATGGAGGCACTATCTCCAAGGAGGTCACTTTGTTATTAAGACTGACCATCACAGTCTTAAGTACCTCCTTGAGCAGAAGGTTACTACTGCTTTACAACAAAAAAGGCTAGCTAAACTACTTGGCCTAGACTATGAGGTGCAGTACAAAAGAGGCAGTGACAATACAGTTGCAGATGCCCTATCCAGAATGAACTTAGAGGATTCCTCACTTAATGCTATCACCTCCTCAGATCCTACATGGATGCACGAGATCATGAGCAACTATGAAACTGATCCAGTATCATCTCAGGTACTTACAGAGCTCATTACTAGTCCAGGCTCCAAACTACACTATACTCTCCATCAAGGAGTGATTAGGTTCAAGCACAGAATCTTAGTAGGAAGGGGAACTGATCTTAGGCACAAAATATTCTCTACCCTGCATTCTTCTTCTATTGGAGGACATTCAGGCCAACTGGGCACCTATAATTGGATTAAGAGCTTCTTCTACTGGCCTAAAATAAAAGACTATGTGTTTAAATGGGTTTCTGAGTGTGATATTTGTAACAGATGAAGAATAAGAATGTGTTGTCCCCAGGCCTCCTATAACCCCTTCCCATTCCTGAACTACCCTGGAAAGATATTGACATGAATTTCATTGAGGGTCTTCCTATCTCATCCCACTACAGTGTTATCTTAGTTGTGGTCGATAGGCTGACCAAGTATGGTCATTTCCTTCCTCTTAAGCACCCCTACACTGCAACCACTATGGCTGAACTATTTCTCAAAGAAATCTACAGATTTCATGGTATTCCTAACACCATCATCACTGACCGGGATGCTGTTTTTACTAACCTATTTTGGCAACAACTTTTCAAGTCACTGGGCACTACACTCTCACTTTCAACTTCCTACCATCCCCAAACGGATGGTCAAACGAAATGGTTAAACAGGTGCCTCGAGGCCTACTTGTGCACTATGACATCTACCCATCCCAAACAGTAGTCCAAATGGTTGCCATTGGCGGAGTGGTGGAACAACACCAACCACCATAGCTCCCTCAACATAACCTCCTTTCAAGATCTATACGACTTTCCACCACCACATATTCCCTTGGGTTCCTTACCCTATCCTGCTAGCACAGCAGTGGGGGCTTTTCTTGCTCAACGTCAGTTGCTTCTTCAACAATTGAAAGAAAATTTAAATTTGGCTCAAGCTCGTATGAAATTCTATGCCGATTTACGAAGATCCGAACCTACCTTAAAGGTCTTCAGTAGCAGTGCGCCAAAATCTGAAGCTCAGTGCCTGCTATTTTGGCCCTTATAAAGTCCTTCAACGTATTGGTGCGGTTGCACACCGCTTTGAACTTCTCGAAGGGTCTCAGATCCATCACGTCTTTCACATTTCACAGCTCAAGAAATATGTCGGACCAGCTATTCAACCCCAGCCTCACCCTCTTACTTGTGGCGCTGACGGCGCCATTTTGACGCAACCAATTGCTATTTTGGATCGACGGCTTGTGAAGGTTAACAACACCGCTCAAATCAAAGTTCTGGTGCAGTGGGCGAACTTGAGTGCAGATGAAGCTTCGTGGGAGGATTGGGGTTATGTGCGTAGTCAATTTCCTGACTTTGCGGCACAATCGACTTGATTTTGACCTTGAGGACAAGGTCGTTTTTTGTCGGGGAGGTATTGTAAGGATTGTAAGGATCCTAAACAACCTAAGAATAATCGCGAAGAGTGAAATAAGAATTAGGGTTAAGAATAAATTGGGGATCTGAAAGAGACACGTGGCAGCATTCCAGCTAGTGGGGAAACAAAGATACACGGTGGAGATCCATTTGGGCCCTTAACCGACATACTGAGTGAAGGGTTGAGATCTAATCAATCAATAAAAGATCTGACGGTGGAGATTTATCCGAATTAGATATTAAAAGGGATTAAGACGCGACAGTTGGATCATAAAATCATTTCCGATAAAATCCTAACTACTTTTTCCTCTCAACTCTCTCTCTCCTCCTCCTTTCTTCCGAGTCTCTCTTTCTTCTTCCTTCTTCGACTGGTTCTAACCCTAATCACCATTACAGGTGATGATTGAAGCTTCAATGGCAGATTATCTCTAAGTAGTTTCCAATTCGGTTTAGTGAATGTAACAGCTAGGTTGTACTGAATTGAGCTATCAATAAAATCCCTCATCGCGACTTCGATTTTCCTTTTATAATTGAAGCATATTACACGGATTAGGGTATAAGGTTAAATTCTTTTTGATTTATGAATCATATTTTTTTTGTAAAGTCATAGCTTTTATGTGCAATTTAGTTCTAATATTGTTGCATGCCCGTGGTATATTTGTTTTCAGAAATTTGTGTTTCTTTTGTATACAGGTGCATTAGATAGGAGGGTATGGAGGTCACGGATTAGGGTAGAAGGTTAAATTCTTTTTGATTTATGAATCATGTTTTTTGTAATGTCGTAACTTTTATGTGCAATTTAGCTTTAATATTTTTGCATGCTTGTGGTATATTTTTGTTTCAGAAATTTGTGATTCTTTTCTATACATGTGCATTAGATAGGAGGGTATGAAGGTCACAGATTAGGGTAGAAGGTTAAATTCTTTTTGATTTATGAATCATGTTTTTTGTAATGTTGTAGCTTTTATGTGCAATTTAGTTCTAATATTATTGAATGCTTGAAGTGTATTTGTTTTAAGAAATTTGTGATTCTTTTTTATATAGGTGCATTGATAGGAGGGTATGGAAGTCACAAATTATGGTAGAAGGTTAGTAGATAGTTATACTTTGACTTGCTTTTCGACAAGTTTAGATTTGGTGGGAGTCTGGGAGCAATTATCTGTCGTAGTATTGGTCTCATACATGCTTTTCAAGCACAATAGTTTGTTCAATTTCATTCGCCAGCTTAAAACATATGTAAGTATCTTTTTACTTCTAATCCATAGCTAATAATGTCATCCCGTTCTAGATTATGCATATTTTTTATGTGTCAGCTTCAGTTTGATTAGTTAGTATTTCTGAATAGTCCATTTCAGAATTTTATTGTGCTTTATATAAGAGTAAT
The DNA here is from genome assembly GCA_031232105.1 of Capsicum rhomboideum. Lineage (NCBI taxonomy): Eukaryota > Viridiplantae > Streptophyta > Magnoliopsida > Solanales > Solanaceae > Capsicum > Capsicum rhomboideum. The sequence goes on from CP124719.1 coordinate 36,539,312, forward strand.
GTCTTGATAATTATCAGTTAAAATTCACGTGCAACGCACGCAGGGTCGGCTGAATAGCTTTGGCAAAAAGGTCATTGCCTTAGGGGCCCCATTTTCTAGTAATTATTGAATTGGTAAATTTAAAAATTAAAATTATACTACTTTCTCCATTCCTTTTTAAGTGCATGCTTCGTTTTTCGTGAGTCAATTTAATTAATTTTTAAAGCTAAATTAGATTAGATTAATTCAATTTTATAAAATTAAAATTAGATATTCAAAAACTCTTGAAGAATCTTTTAGAGTTGATTACTTCTTATATATAATAGACCAAAACATTTCTTCACTTCAAAATAGATTTGAACAATTTGAAGCAATGGAATTTTTTTCGGTTTTCTATTTAATGGAAAAAAAAGTTGAGATCATTAGATGATGAGAATTTAAAAAATGTTGTCCTAATCTTGAATGTTTACTCTGATATTGACGGTTTAGACTTGTATTTTGAATTAAAAGTGTTGAGGAAAATCATACAAGTAGAAGATAATACTTTAATCGAGATAATCAAATAAAAAGACGTTGATTCTTTTCCAAATGCTTATATTGCTTATAGAATAATGTTAACAATTCCTGTAACAACCACTTCCGTAGAAAGAAACTTTTCAAAATTAAAAATTATAAAATCTTATTTAAGATCAATAAGATCTCAAGAAAATAGTGGATTGGCTATATTTTCAATTGAAAAAGAATTGTTAGAAGAAATCAATATAAAAATATTATTAACGACTTTGCATCTCAAAAAGCTAGAAAAATAGATTTTAAATAAAAAAATATAGAGTTTTTTTAATTTTTAGTTTAAGACCTCCAATTTAATTTTGGCCTTAGGCTCCCAATACACTTGAGCTGCCCCCTGAATGCACGTACACTAAACTAGTAACTTTGAATAAAGTACACGAACAATTCAAAATAATACGTCAAGGTAAAATCTCCAAGGCTTTCCAATAAAGTAGACGCACAATTCGAAATAGTATGTCGAGGTAAAATCTCCAGAGGTTCACGTGTAGAAGACCTGTAGTAGAAAACTTGGTTGATTTGTTAATTATCAGGATGAGAGAGTCAATAAGAAACAGTATGAAGGGCATATAATTCTGTGTAGTCTTGAACCCTTGGTTTTGCCTTGCTGTTCATGAATCATGATGTATGAAGATGGGTACTTCACAAACCTGGCATACTAAGCCGCACATTTGTCAATATAGGGAATCTCAAGTTCAATAATTCAAATGACCATTCATCTATTGTATTTCCATGCTAACAGGGAATAAGAAAACTCTATGGAGAGATGGTGGTTTAATTTGATGTTGTTCCCAGATCCAGCTATAGTAATGCAGATTAAGAATCAACAACTTTTGAAGTCACATTACACAAATTAACAAGACACTCACTGCATCATGTCCTACATGAGAGAACTAAGTTAAAAAATGTTCCGTGAAATCCAAGGCATTTAAAGGCTGGGGTGCAGGAGGCCAGGCCCTGAGACACTCCTGGGAATGGATTTTCATCTCAGTTCACTAGCTTCAGAAAAAGGATACTAGGGAAGTCGCTTTACTCATTCCTGAATTCAGGAAAAATCATTTCCTTATGGCTGAACATGCAACACATGTAACTTCAAGCTCCAACTATCGATCTCAGTGAGACCTTAACTCCTGAAGATATTGTCCTACTTTTTGTGCTCCAATGAACAAGGCATCAGCACCAAGAACTAATCCAACCTGTGACAGAAAGCATTGGATCACTAAAGAACCGGCAACATTGTTCTATTCACAAAGGGAGGAAAGCCAAGTACCAGTCGGGCAGAAAAAGTCAATCGGTAACCCCAACCCTCTTTAGCAGCAGCATCTCTCTGTTGGTCAGTCCATCTGACAATATCCAAAGAATTGTAAGTGACTGCAACGCGAACTACTCTATGGTAAAAGTCAATGGGACTCGAAACTACATGGCTATTAATACAAGTCTTTGATCTAAATTTTTCTCGCCGGCAACTATTCATAACGGTAACGAGAGCTGCTTCTAATTGATAAACAATCAAGTTGAATATATGGTGAATGTTTCTTAACGAGAGCCAATTTACTGGATGTTTGTTTGGAAAGAGTTACCTATGAGCCCTTAATCGAGGTATGTGCTACCCATATAACTAGTGAATCTATTGAATCACAGGAATGGAAACACATAAAAAGAGGAAATATTATGTTCTCTCTTTAGAAGGCAATCTTAAATGAACAATCAGAAGACCATCTCCAATAGTTAAGTAGCAACCTAGTGGATGAGTACACTGACATACATTGTGTTATTTATTCAAAGTGATAGAAAGAACATGCCAGGGGCGGATGCACCTTCAATAAAACGGTTCAATAAAAACACTTCCCTTACTATATATTATTAATATGTGAACAACAAAAATAATTATAGATTATACCGGATGACATTGCTTAATAAAAAATACATGCTTGATTTAGTGGTTTAACTGATTCTCTGTTCAAGAAAGTTCACATGTTTGAAACTCCCATGTGCATCTGTTAGGTTTTCATTTTCTTTTAACAAATAAGCCTTGAAACACCGTCATTTGAAGTCTAATTTGTTTGAAAAAAATAGAATCGCATATCATTACATTCGAACCTGTGACCTCACTTTGGCATTAAACCAGCAGGACTGCTTAGAATAAGAAGTCTAAAAACTTTTGATCGATGGCTGGAAGTACATGTTTTAGCTATATTCCGCCTCATATTTTCTTGTGTTCAAGTTCATATCATTCACTTTATTCTTTATTTTTGTTTTACTATGCAGGAGATGATTTGTGGAACAAAATGATGATTTGATGCTAAAAAGGATGAAAAATGAGCTTGGAAGTCTAAGTTGAAGGCTATGCAAAGAACGAGATCAAGTCTGGACCCGAACAACAAGTGGGCAAAAAGAAAAGATGAAAAAATGAAAAAAAATGAAAAGCCGCCTGAAATAAGCCAGTGGCGCTGTGCCTTACGCCGCACTAACGCATTTTCAGGGCCTTTCTGCATAGAACAAACTCTCTGAAATTCAGGCTTGGGCGACGCCAGTGGCACTGTCCCTAGCGTCATCCCAACCCAATCTTTTGCCAATTAGGGTTCTTTTTGGATCATTAAGGGTGTTTTGGTCCGGGTTCACTCCAACACAGCATAAAAACATCTCAAACACGTCTTTTAGAGGACTTTGACCTTGACCTACTAAGATCACAATGAGGGTTAGAGCGCTGTGGAGAAGAGAGTCATCCAGTTTCTTTCTTTCTTTCTTCTATTCTTGTAGTTGAATGTTAGTTATGACTTGTGTTTTCGCCAAGAGCATGAGTGGCTACTTCCCTTTTGATCTACGGCTGCGGGATATTAATAAATGTTGTAGTTGAAGCGCTAAAGCTTTGGTTAGTGCAAGATTATCGTTCTTTATTTTTCCAATCTTCTTCTTCATTGTTTGATTGCTTGATCACTAATTGAATACTATCTATCTAAGATTGAACTCGGGGGAGGGAACCATAAATTGCATATAGGATTGAATAGGGCTTGTTCTTGAACTAGGGTCTCGAGGGGAAGATTTGAGTTTAGGATAGAGATATACCTACTCGCTTGCTTATTTATGATACAGGAAATATAAATGTGTTCTTATTATTGGTAATTCCATAAGAATATAGGCATTATAATAATTAGAATAGGCGAGTAAGAACTCTGAAGATTCTTATTAGCAAAATTAACCATGTGACTAGTACACTAAATAATCTAATTAGTTAGCTAACGCCTAATGTGGATGCTCAACAGGATTAATGTTCTACCCGTAATCCTGAAATGTCTCTTCATCCTGATTTTAACTCAAAAGCATATTAGTTTAAGTTTACAAATTCTATTTTGGATAATAACTCAATTCTTGAGAAACTTCTTGGATAAATATATTTGTGACTATTTGATCTAATTTGAAGAGTTAATCAAATCAGTCCCCGTGGGAACGATATTCTACTTACTATTATATTATTTTCGACCATATATACTTGTGTTTGCGGTGGAACTGACCAAGTTTTTTAGCGTCATGTTGGGGATTTCGGCGTAACTATTCTACTAGATTAGATTGTTAATTTTACTTCCCCTGTCCCAATTTATGTTACTCAAGCTTTTAGTTTTTTCTCTTCACTGTGTGCTAAACATTAAGTACGTGACTGAATGTTGGGGTAAACTCTCCAGATAAGAAAGAGGTAATTGAGCAAGACGAAGAACCTGAATAGACACTCCACAAGAAATAGAGGGAAAACATAGTAGCCCAAAAGTCTAAAGAGGCTGCTAAACTGGTAGGAGAAAACCCGAATGGTATTCCCGTAGTAGCTGTTGACGAGCAAGCACTTGAAGTGATAGCACAGAATGAGGAGAAGGTGGTGATAGAGGCAGCTAGGCCTAATATCGAGAATATAACCCAGACTGTTGTCAAGCCTACTATCGCATGTCATTTCTAGCTAAAACAGAATATGGTGCAGTTGGTCCAGTCCCAAGGCCAGTATATGGGTAAACCACACTAAGATGCACAGCAGGCCATACAAAATTTCTTGGAGATCACTCACATATATTGTGTATGAGTGACAAGGAATATAGGTGCTGAAATAATTTGAATAGGCGAGTAAGATATAAGAACTCTGAAGATTCTTACGAACAAAATCAACCCTGTGACTAGTATATCAGATAATCGAATTAGTTAGCTAAAGCGAATGCTCAACAGGATTGATGTTTACCCGTAACCCTAGAATATCTCCTATCTGATTTACTCAAAAGCATATTAGTTTACGATTAAAAATTCTGTTTTAGATAATAACAACTCAATTCTTGAGAAACTTCTTGGATAAATATTTTGACTATTTGAGCTAATTTGAAGAGTTAATAGAGTAAGTCCTCGTGGGAACAATACTCTACTTACTATTATATTATTTGTCGACCATGTATGCTTGCATGTGCGGTGTAACCGACTAACTTGTCAAGGCCATTTATATTTTATGTATTTGAGTTGCATCTAATTAATATGATATTAATAGTGCAATTTATTCATTTGTTCGCTTAAATGTCGACACCGCTTGTGAAAAATCCTGCGCGCACACCACTAAAACTTGCATATATAGTTAGATTGCATAATTGATAACATCACCTGTGATTAAATTGGTCCCGCCTTCATGAGATGAATACATTTTAAATACAGTAAGGATGAAATTGTAGACACCAGAAGTAGAAAGTCATTATCAGATATGAAGGTGTCCGGATGTACAGGCAGAAGCATGAAATACTTACCCAAGGAACTCTGAAAGCCCACCAATTCCTGCGAGCTTGAATGGTTGAGGACCTTCTCTTTCAAGATCCTGATCCAAATTGTATTTAAATGCCTCTATGCACTTGTATTCTGGGAAGATGCAAATTTTTTAAAGCAAAAAAAAAAAGAAGAAGATGTGTTTTAACCTCTTCTTCAGCAGCTTCTAAACCACCTAGAACCCAGAAAAGGTTGCTGTAACCAGCATTGTATAGCACCTCACAAGCCGCAATGGACCTGCCTGATGAAAAGGGCTCCACATGAGCAGTAAGGAAAACAAATCAGAAGGTTAATTATGAACATAAGAACCTTTAAGTGCCTAATCTGTCAGAACATGGACCTACTAAGAGCATAAGATGCTTACTACCCGAAAAAGTAACATTCTGCCAGCTAGATTTATAAAAACTCTTCTACTGTTCCTTCTATAGTGCAAGAAAGCAGTCAAGTGTCACGCTACAAAGGATCCAATTTGATAAATCAGATAGTTGCATAATGAATATTCATGTTCGATAAATTCTCATAATTTAGTTTTGAGTGCTAAACTTGGATCACCCATGGAGATACATGAGCATCCACTCCATTTGCAACAGAAGTATACTGACAAACTTCACCTAGATTGTTCCCTAAGTACTTGTATTCAGCCACTGGAGTGCAGAATTTTACATTATAGAAGAGAATCTGAAATGTGGTTAATAGACAGATAAATTCACCTCAATCCCTTCTGACATGCCACAATAAGATCTGTATCTTTAGCAAATTTCTCCTCAACATTTAATAAGAATTGCCTGTAAAGGATATTACTTTATTCTTTATAATCAAAATAAGGAACTGACATGAATAACAAATTTAAATATTATATAAAAGGGGGTCGTTTATAACATACTTGTTGTAAGACAGAGCAGGGACACCACTCCACCAACCTCCTATTGTGAAGAAGATCCATAAATCGGTGATCAGAAGCTTTGTACTATGACAGTCAAAAGACGTGTATCTATTTTATTTACAAAGTTATTTCTTTTAGACAACACCATGGAATCTTTTTTCTTTCTTTTGAAGATTTTTAGAAAGAAGAAAAGGCTTCTTATTTTTCGGAATGAATTTACATCCTATGGAATTGGGAAGGGATCCCCCCCAGTATGCTTTGGTCCAGTATATGTCAAAAGCCACATACACAATAAGAGAATTAATGGACGGGATTCATTTCATTTAGTTATTGTTTTTTGTTTGAAGGGGAGCCTTGGGGCAACTGGTAAAGTTGCTGCCATGTGACCGGGAGATCACGAGTTCAAGCCTTGTAAACAGCCTCTGGCAGAAATGTAAGGTAAGACTGCGTACAATAGATCCTTGTAGTCGGGCCCTTCTCCGGACCCTGCGCATAGCGGAAGCTTTAGTACAGCAGGCTGCCCTTTTTTATTTAATTGTTTTTTGTTTATTTTAATTAACTAAATAATACTTACGGAGTATTTAAAGTTACAAAGAACACTGACGTGCCTCCAGAAGCAATGGCTTTGCTTCTTCATCTTTATTCATCAAACTCTACTCCTAGTCTCCTACTCACTTTGTCCCTCTACTTTCAATTAATCCAGTATTTCTTACACAGAATTTCTTTCTTTGAGTCGCTCCAGAAGCAATGGCTTTGCTTCTTCATCTTTATTCATCAAACTCTACTCCTAGTCTCCTACTCACTTTGTCCCTCTACTTTCAATTAATCCAGTATTTCTTACACAGAATTTCTTTCTTTGAGTCGATGTTTTATCGGAAGCAGTTTCTTTACCACAGAAAGATAGGATAAGGTTTGCGTATCTTCTATCCTCCTCAAACCTCACTTGTGGAATTACACTGAATATGTTATTAAAATTAACAAAAAGAGAAAAGCAAAACTCAACTTAATCTCACCTTACAGAGAAAATTGGTACTCCTTGTTTTAGCTGATAGTGAAACTGAATTTTACAATGAAAGCATTCTTGAGAAAATGCAAGGTAGATAAAGACCAAGAGTAGCAATGGCTTCATTACCAAATGGACAAAAAGATTTTATTGTACTCATTCTGCAGATTTCTTTTATCTTTTGTAAAAATTTTCGCAAATTATAAAATTAATACAAAGATACAATTGATTGGAACAAAATGAATCCAGACCATTAATTATTTTTATTGCTTACGTGGCTTGCAAAGCATACTAGAGGGGATCCCATTCTTCCCATCCATATGGAAATGGTACAATACAATAAGTCCTAAAACTAAACAAGGAAAAAAAAATTTACATAATCAATAACAATTACTACTATCAATCTATATCAATTTCTCCTACAATTAAGCTACGAAATCAATCATTCAACACTCCCTGGTCCTATAACTCATCCTCCTCTTCCTTTTAATCTCTAGATCCATTACCAAGAGCATATGTTGGGTACTAAGCTGCTCACTCGGGATAACCTGACAGTCCTTACATAAACCTCTATCGCTCTGCGTAAGGAGTAGGTAATCGATCCGAGTCCTAGCCACAGTACTATGAAAGGTGATCAAGTACTCCTGAAAACTTGAGTTAGCTAGCACCAACTCAAAAGCTTTTGCAACATCCACAAGAGACACTCCTCCATCATATCTATCCCTTCACCGAATTCACTAGTAGATTTTTACCAGATATACTGGCTACAACAGCAACCACGAAGGGCTCCCTAGCACAACTATATTGAAATCAGTGAAGCAAACAATTCTCAAGCGGAAACTAAAAAATGAAAACATGGAAATAGCCAACAATAAACAAGAAAGGAAATAGCAACTATCCAAACAGGCAACCCAGTATTCGAACAATGATCGTTATCAGAAAGAACAAAGAACCAGGGATAAATAAAAGCAATCCCCACCGAAGTCTTCTGCACAATCTGATACCACATCCTAACTGGAAATGTCGAGTCAACACAGGAACAGTCAGCCCAGACCTGGACTGCTGGTCCCATGCCAGTGAGTGATCTAGAGTCGCGAGGTACAGGTGACGGGTGAGGTTCACTCACTGCCCACCAAGATGCCGGAGATGGCTCTTCCGGCCAAAGAACTCCTTTCTCTTCACGATAAGGCTATGAGAACTAAAAGAGACCTCGAAGCCAAATCCTTTCTTCCAAAATTATTTTTTTAAAAAAAGTGTTAGAATGATTTATTTTCTAGCTTAATTGTAGGAACTGATATTGATTAATATTGCATTGATTGTAATTGATTAATAGTGATAGGAATTGTATTCAACGCTTGTGTGGTGGTGGAGGTCTGATCAAAATAATCAGGGAACAGTGCTTTTTGACTACTCTATTCCTTTGGGGCCAGGGTTAAGTAACTTAGCAAAAGCTGTTTCTATGCTTTTTGGCCTCAAATGGTGTGTTGCCAATGTTTATAGACTAGCCTTGCGAAAAATGACTCCCTCATCATCACTAAATGCATCAGAAGGGAGTGGTAAAAGTACCCTGGAAGATAATAAACATCAACAATGAGATTCAAGAACTAGTTGAAGAACATGGATTTGAAATCAACTATTGTCTTAGAGAAGCAAATAGACCTTCAGATAAATTAGCCAGTCTAAGCCATAGTTTTGATAGGGTCCATGTCTTCAAATTTTTACTGGTCTCCCGAATGAAGTAGGAGGACTTATCAACATGGATAGCTGGAACCTTCCTTCTTTTGGGATAAAAGAGCCAAACCAGCTCATATTATCTAAGATCCACCTTGAGGTCTTTGTATATTTTGCAAGTTTTGGTTAGGACAAACTTTAGTAGTCCCTTCTTAATGATCATGACTCATTTTGTAACTTTTTGCACATCAATGATCAATGGAGACAGTTTTTCCTAAAACGACGGCATAATACATAGATAGACACATTAACTTGGCCCCAACTGAAAACTAAATACTCCAACTTTGAGAATGTACATCTAGACACCTCAACGCATCCCCATTGTGTCTCGTGGACACCCGACGCTGACATGGCACATAAATTTTGAAGGTGCCTAGATGATCATTTTCTAAGTTGGAGTGTTCAACTGACACATTGGAGAATAATGGAGGTGTCTAGATGTGCATTCTCAAAGTTGGAGTGTTTAGTGTCTATTTGAGGCTAAGTTAAAGTGTCTATCTATGTATTATACCCGAAAAAGAAAAGCCAAAGCACTGCTCATTAAGGAATACAATGAAGAAAGAAAGAAAACAGGTTGTCTAAACTTGTGATGTACTACAACTTGATCTTTATCCATAACACATAAGCTAGACTTGCATCTCTTTGGAATGAAGTCAAGCTATACGTCTTCATGTATCACCAAGTAATTATAAAGATAAAAGTCTAGTAAAAATGAATCATTAATATGTCATAGGAAAATTTGTTACCCATCAAAAAGTTTGTAGCTTTCCGGGAAAGAGTACCAACTTCTAAACTAGTATCAACATCAAAAATCGGAATCCAGGTGGAGCCTTTTACCCATGCCTGCAAAACAGTTAATCATGATAACCAGGATAACGAATAACACAATCATTTAAGAAGGGAAGTAGTTTGCTTTTAATCTAATTCATATCCCAAAATGCCTGAACCTAGAGTTTATACAGGATTTTTATTTCAACAAAACTTGGGTATTTATGCATCACAACCTTTAATAAGCTTAGACAACAGAGTTGAACCATAACAAGGAGTTTTGAAAGAAGAACAACCACTGACAGGCAAAGTTAAGAAAATACTGGGACAATTAATTGAGGATTGTATAACGCATGTAAAGAGAAATAACGGAAAGTTGTAGGGACAATTATGCTGAGCCATTTAGCATTGGCCTAGTATTTCATCAAATGTGCATAGTAGAGAGAAGTGGTATTTGAAAGAAAGTCGAATCCACCTTCTTTCGCTCCATAGCGGGGCGAACGTCAAGCAGCATTTTGTTCGAGAGTTGTATTGCATAACCAGCTTCCCTTGGAGTAAGAGCTTTAACTTTCCCATCCCTGATCTACAAAAAAAAGGGAAACTCAAATGTTAAACAGTGAAGAATTTAATAAAGAATGAATCATGGTGTATGTACCTGTACATCACAAATTAAATGATTGCGGGACTTATGATTTCTAATAAGTTGAAACTGTGACATAACTCATCAACTAGGAGGATGGGACTCTGTAAATATATTTTAATTACAATAACAAACTCAGCTCTTGAAGTATAAAGAACACCAAATTAAACATCGTTGCAACTATGTATGCAGTAACTTATCCACTTCTCTAGGTTGGCAGTTAATTGGAAAAGAAGTTCCTAGGAGAACAGAACATGTTCATAGTCCTTACTTTCACATTTTGACACAAAATTAGTATCATTCATTCTTGTAAAATGAGTTACTTACAGAAAAAAGAAACTAAAAACTAATGAAACACAGACTACCACGTTGAAGACAGTTGGAAGATCAATGAAATAAAGTTAGCTATTCAATTGAAACAATGAATTAGTATGTTTACTTAAATATACTCTTGTATGAAAAGTTTCTCACTCATTCTCTCTCTCTCTCTCTCTATATATATATATATATGCGCACACTCTGTGTGTGTGTGTGTGTGTGTGCGTGTAAACAGGAGCACCTGAATCCAAAGAAGGGTATTATGCTATTCCTAGAGCTAGTTAATTACTCTACACATTCATTATGCTATTCCTAGAGCTAGTTAATTACTCTACACATTCATAACTCCCTCCCAGGTTAACGTGAAACTTTAACATTTCTAGCACTTATTATCCAAAAAATGAACTAAGCAACGTTTTTATCTTTAATCTTTCCCCTCTACATTCTCTATCCATCTAAATTCTTCTTCTGTGACAACTGAAATAAAGCTAAGGTACTTTTTTTTTTTTACGTAGAAACAAACCTGACACCATGCTTTCTTATATGTTTTCGTCCTTTGACTCTTATAACTGGGAGTAGTTAAAAATTTCACTAACCATATTTCCTCTAAATTGTTGCTTAAACGAGGGGAGGGGAGAGAAAATACTAGTCCCATTTAGTGATAATTTCCAGCAACAAGGATGGAGAAGCAAATAAGAAATTCAGGAGCCAAGGCAGGCACTACATTAGCTTGAGATCATAACCTTTTATCTATTTGGTATCTACATATATCCCTTAGCAGTGGTTTAAGTAGAAATTATTTACTGCATATATGATATAACCTATCCGAGTTTGTACATTGCAAATCAAATAAACTTTTCGTATATCTTCATCTATATGTCTGATGATAAGTAGCAAAAGGAAATTGAACAGTAGTCGGGGAAAATTGAATACCAGAGCATCCCATCTCTTTTTAGCGGCAGCCATATCTTTCATTTGCTTCAACTCATATTCTTCTTGAACTGCTTGCATCCTTATCCCATTCCTATTCCTATACTGAACCAAACATACCCAGGCCATGTCAATACATGGGAGGAAAACTAAGTAATGAACAGATAAACGGATACACGTACGAACCTTTAACGATGCACAGGATTTTAGAGAAGATAGTACTGGAGAGTGGATTATACCGACAAGTTGACACCTTTGTTCTTTTTGACAAGTACCAAGAGCACCGAGGGGTAGGAGCCCATGACCAAGAGCTTCCATTGTTTGAGTTGAATTGTCAGAGAAACAGAGGAGATCTCACTAGCTTATCCTCTCTTCCTTAGATTATGTCTGATCCACCCTTTATTCCATAATCCATACACAAGTACAACCCGTGCACAATTTAACTTGCCATTTTGACCTCAAATTGGTGCGCAAAGAGTTTAATAAAAGAGTTTAAGGCCCTGTTTGGCCATGTAAAATTTATTCCGAAAATTATTTCACATTAATCAAAAAATTGTTGTTTGGTCATGGAAATTCCAAATATAACCTGGAGTTAAGGTGAAATTTGAAAAATAACTAAAACTTTGTTTTCACTTTAAATTATTTTTTTGAAAAAAATTCTAAAATTTTCATTTTCATAAAATAACCCCATTTAAATTATATTTCATTTTAAAATCATATTTATATTTTTTAAAAAATATATTTAAATTCTAAATATTTATTACAAAAAAAAAGTATGGCCAAACACATCTCCAATTTGAAAATTTCAAATAAAGTGAATTTTTTTTAAAATTTTCATGGTCAAACGTCTACTGAGCTTTGTGTACTGTACAAAATATTCTACACCATCAGATAACTTAAATAATTATCACCAAATTTATATAATTAAAATTTAGAAAAATATAATAAAAATAGAACCCTAAGTATAACAAAATTAGTTACTATTTCCTTTTATAATGTAAATCAAAATCTAATTTTTTCATGTTTCTCTCTCAACAAAATGATCATCAAGAATTAATAAACAGTTCTTCATGCCTCAAATGATATTAAATTTGCAAAAACTAACTCTTTCATGCTTCAAATGCTAGAACTAGTCCTTCCATGCTTCAAATTGTTGATCTTGGGGAAAAAAATCAACATCAAAATTCAAAATCTATGAAAACATTGCAAGCAAAAGTCAATTTTTCCTTTTTTAATAAAAGGTTAAAAGACATCCAAATTACAAACATCACATAAAAAACCGCATCAAAATCTTAAAGTGAAATATGTGTGCTTCATCACATACATAAATATGGGGTAGAAAAACAAGCAAAGAAAGATAACATGGACGGGTGGCTTTGGTAGAAAAATCCGTTCAGATGGAGCGTTTCAAGGAAAAAGATAAGTTTAGGGAGTTCTTTTCAATTTAAGGAAAAAAGAAACTTAAAAAAAGAAAAGTAAAAGAAGCTCATAAAAAATGGGTAATCACTAATCTACAATAGCAAGTCAATTTTATCTAATAATGTAGAATATTTTGTACACAGATAGTGCACAAAATTTTACTTTTTATTTTTTACAAATTATTTTACAAATAATTCAGCCAAAAAAAAATGTCACCCACCCCTCCCTTCGTCTTCTTCTTTTGCAACTCCCCCCTTGGTGTGCTTCTCTGGCGACCCACCCTTCCTCCTATTTTATGTTCTTTTTTCAGCGGTCACCCCACCCATGTTCGTAGTAATAATGTAAACATATCTCAAATTCTTTTAAAAAATTTATGGAAAAAATTATAAAGTTTGAGTTTTTTTTCAATCGAAAAGTATGTGGATTTTGTTTAAAAAGGAAAAGAGGGATTGGGCAGGTGGGTTGGGGTTTAGAATTTTTTTAGTTTTGGTTAATTTTTTTTTTAGTTATTATTTTAGACCCAAATGCCATGTGTCTTCATTTAATTTACCACTATGACATGTCATCAAAAAGTGTACTACACATTCTTTACGTATTTGACCTAGTGAGCAAAAAGTGTCAAAATGACATAGTTTTCTTTTCTTTTCTTTTTTATCAAAAACTCAAAATCGGGACCAATATATAAACGGACCGCAATACTTTCAAATCTAAAGACCAACTCGAAAAAGACTCGGCCCAAAGAAATAACTAAAAAAATAAAAAAAGAGGAAAATAGCCCAAGTCAAACATTAATCAGTCAGTCCCAAATAAAAATAAAAATATTTGGCTGAAATAGCAAAGGACCAGAAGCCTCAAAGATCGGACTTCGTCTCTTGTTCTCAGCAACTCCACCATTCTTATTGTTGAGCTACCAATGGAGGCGCCACTCCGATCCACAGACCAACCGCTGGGAGACCAGTGAAATCCATTAATAACAAGAATCCAACTTTTGTAACTTTTATTTTTATATTTTTAGCTTCAATTTAACCGAAACCTTCAAAAACATAGATGTAAAGCTTCTTTTCCTAAATATTGGTCGATGCATCTCAGACACCTCAATCTCTCAACAGGTATTATGTCATCTATAACACCTCAAACTTCCGAGCTAATAGCTGAAATATTCTATTTATGTAGCTACACCTAAAACCTATAAAATTTTATTGTACTAGGTGTAAAGGCCAATTTGTAAGTGTGGGAAGTGCTTTTGATATGAATTAGAGACATATGGAACATCTAGCCCAAAGTTGAGTTGGAAGCTTTTTTACGATTAAGTTTCCGTATAAGTTTTTAATAGGGTCAACTTCAAACAAGCATTCCTCATAGAATATAAAGATTTACAAAGATTTACATGGCCAATAACCTACATAATTAAAGATCTTTGAATCTAGTTTACAATGCCACCGACCTCTCGCAATCCGACTTCTGAGTAATAAGTTACGATCATTTTATAAAAAGGTGTCAGAGCAGGGAAATTATGCGATGAATGTCGCCCAAATTACACTTTGCAATTGAAGTATAAATTGGCCACTGAATCAAATATAGAACCCAACTAGATTGGGGTCGATCCCACAAAAAATTTGGCCAAGTACCAGTTTAATGCATTTATTCAAGCTAATAGTCGATTATTTTCGAAGGGAGGAATAAAAAGATAAGTAACAATTTGCAATTTTAAGTAACAAGTATGCAGAGTTTTTTGTTTGTAACCAGTTATGAGGATGAACTAGGCTTGTGTTCCCAATGATTTTATAACTTAGTCAGCGTAGTGTACTAGTGATCTATCCTGGTGCTTAGCTGTCACAACTCGATTTCTCAAGTCATGATGTCACCTACTTTAACCCACCAGTAGGTAAGCCAAATCATAGCCCGAAACGACAAGTAATGGGCTAAACAACGGGAACTAAAGGAATATAAAATTTACTCATGCAATAGAAATACTAAGTAGTGAAATATATACAAGTACGATACTACTGGACAACCAAGGAAAAAGAAAAAAGTGTGCAAAAGAATATCCCATGACCTGGTAAGGTCGGTACAAGAGCCACTAAATCAAAAATAGAGTACTACTAAATCAAAAATAGAGTACTAAATAGTATCAAATATACATGTAGTCTCGAAAAAGTAAAGACTATCCAAAAATAGAAGAAGGAGAAGGGATCAACTCCGGGTTTGAAAGATCAACCTATCTCTGAATCCCCAAAGCAAGCCTGAATGAAGCGTCAGCGGCGGTAGCTCATACTCGGATCTGCATCAAGAAAAGATGCAAAAGTGTAGTATGAATACCAAAAACAATAGGCACTCAGTAGGCATCATAGGTCGACTAAACTAAATTACAATAAAATTATAATAAAATGCGAGAATATAAACTAAAGTCAGGAATAAAGGGCTAAATCTGAAATAATACTCCAAATCGGGATAAAGCAATAAATATGCAGAATAAGCAATTCGAGAATAAATATAACCTATCTATAACCTAACTGCGCTCCCACAAGCCCAGAAGGCACAAATAAGGAAGAAATAACCAAACCGATCCCTCATAAGCCCAACGGATGCAACCAAGGAAGAAATACCATCAATAGTGAGTTTAAAGTGCCCAATGAGTAAAATCATATCTGAAATTCCCTTCGAACTATAATACCGAACTTGAACCGAAACTGGAGAACCGCATCATCATAATAATATGCCACTAATAGATCATAAATGTCGGACATAAACCAGAACTAGTAAATAAGTTACAAAGTAGATATAACCCAAATACATAGCTTCCTTTAAGTCTAGATTAATCTTAAATCTCTAAGGCGAACGATCAAATCTATAGGTGAAACGAGTTTTTGTCACTAAGTCCAAGAATGGTGTGTAAAGGTATACCGAATTCTAATCTGAGTAATAAACTAGTTGATAATCGATAAATGGCCTAAGTCATTCTAAGGTTCAAGACCTAACCTAAGGTGACAAATGAAGGCCTTGTAAATCTACAAGGAGCTAAATTAGGTATTTGAACTAAAAAGGAGGGTCGACGAACTAGTCCCGAAAATCCATACTAAGGCGAACACCAACCCAACCTATACTAAGGCTTTACCACTCCATCCCAAGGTCTTAAATAAATCAAAACTAGTCCTAAAGCATCATTATAACTATCACGAGGGAAAACGGGGCCAATTTCTACCAAAAAGACCCACAAACCATCTAACTTTAACCAATATACTATCAACCAAGTAGTAATACCCACCCAAAGCTAGCATAATACTACACTAATACCATAATAAAACTCAATCTATGAGGAAAGTAAGCCTAGCCTACCTGGACACAGTCGAAGCTTGAGAAAGTTCACTACTCCGGAGCTTTTCCCTTTCGAGAAGCCTCTGAACGCTACCACGCTATAAAATTAATAATCTACGCATTTAGACGAGAATAATGATACCCATATTGCATATAAATGCTCTGAGTCAAATGTCAAACTAAAAATCCCACATAGGGCTCGCTTGCGGAATTCCAAAATCGAAACCATCAATGCGTCCCCCAAAGCTCAAGGATCATTTACCCCAAAATTTGGGTGAAATTCCAGCTCAAATGAGCAACAAATCAACCCCAATGATATTCAAAATCTAAGAATTAAATCGGGAAATTAAACTAGAATTTAGTGGAACTTATGGAAAATAAAGTCAAGGAACGATCGCAACATCACCTTTAGATCAACCCCAACACTGGCTAATCGATCCCTCGCAATAATTAAGCTCCCAAGACCTTTAATAGAGTTTCTCTCTCTTAGAAATGCCCTAAAAGCCATGTGGGCATAGGATTTTAATGAAACAGCCCCATCGCCTAGGCGACACAAGGCATTGCCAAGGAGACCAAGGCATCACTTGGATGATGGCATGCCAAGGCAGCCTTAGCGCCAAGGCGATAATGCCTAGGCATCCAAGGCGTCGCTTGGGAGATGGCCATGCCAAGGCAGCCTCCTTGCCTAGGCAACCCTAGGCACACTAAGACGACATTTCCTAGATGGCCTCGGTGTCGCTAAGGCGATGGCACCAACAATTGCTGCACCAAAAAACTTGGCTAAGTGCCAAGTTTGTCTACAAACTCGATATAATCAGCAATCGTTACTTTATTACTTGTTCACAACCCCCCCCCCCCCTCCCCTTTTTTTACTTACTTACCATTTACTCAAAACAGCATTCTATATAAACTTTGACTTATTCCCTATGGGAACGGTTGGGTTCTATAATTGATTTAGCGATCGCATTGTACTTTTTCGTAGGTATATTTTGGGCGACATCAAATTTTGGCCCCGTTGCCGGGGAATACAGTTACGGAGTTGATTAGTACTGGTTAGAGTTGATTGGTTTTGTTTTTGCATATTTTTGAGGGTATACGCCGGTGTATGCCCAATACTAGGAGTCAAGGCAATCCCCTAATTTCACTTGATCTTGAAATTGAAAGAACTCTGAGAGCTAATCGAAGAATGGAAAATACTGACGGAGTTCAGGATCCCGCAGCTGCGGGAGACATTCATGAAAAAGTGGATCAAACTACCGCTCGGTTGACACGAGAAGAGCAAGCTACGCAAGCTGCTCTTAGACAAACAGAGAGAGATAATCGGGCTATGCAAGAAGCAGCACAGCGTTTGGCTGATGCTAAAGAGCGACAAAGACTACTGAGAGCACAACAGAGACCATATGTGCCTGTTTATGATGATCCTGAAGAAGAGGACATGGCTTATCTTGAAGCGATTGAGACTGGTGCCATCATTCCACCAGAGTTACCTCCAGGCACGAAGTTTGACATTACCAGTGCCATGATTCATTTGCTAAATTTTAAAGGTGTGTTTGCCGGTCTTCCTTCGGATGATCCAAACATGCACGTGATGAATTTTGTGGGGGTCTGCACTTCCTATAATTTGCCTGGAGTTAACCAAGAGGCGATTCGATTGAGATTGTTCCCATTCTCCCTAACAGGAGAAGCGACATTGTGGTTGGCAGAATTACCACGAGGTTCTATCACTACTTGGCAAGACTTGAAGAATAAATTTCTAGAAAGATTTTTCCCACCTTCTAAGATGCTGCAGTTGAAGGATGAGATCTACAATTTCAGACAACTACATTCTGAAGCACTTTATGAGACATGGCTCAGATTCAAGAAGAAGCTGCAGAATGTGCCGAATCATAGGATAAGTGGTAGAAATTTACTTGAAATTTTCTACAGGGATTTGGACGCAAACACTAAGGCTATAGCAGATACTATCACTGGTGGAGCATTCATGAGTCTGAGATGGGAGCAAGCTTCAGAGATCTTAGATCGTATTACTAAGACCAACCGAGGATGGCATACTCGAGAAGCAGATACGCCTGCTGGTACATATGCTAATTGGAGCCTCAGCTGTACAACGGGCATTGGACAAAACAGTGGCTTAAGAGGCCGCGCAACTAAGGACAGAAATTGGTTTGCTAGCTAAACAAATTGCAGCCAGAGATGCTGAGAATGTGCATGCTATAGGTGCACAAGGTAAAACGCCTAGACATGATGATAATGAGTCTGATGAAGAGGCTAAGTACCTAGATCGAGAAGTGGCGGGTTTCGGAGCCAACGGCCAAGGGTCTAATCAAGACTCTTGGAACTCGAGGCAAGAGAATCAAGGTCGAAACTATTATGGAGACAATTACAACAAATTGGGAAATAGAGATCGAGAACGAGACCGTGACGGTGATTGGAGATGAAAGGATGATTATAGAGAGAAGAATGGTCTTTACGTACCACCAGGTAGCCGTGATGCTGAGTCTGGAAATTCAAGGATTGAAGACCTTCTTAATAAACTGGTTACGAGGTCAGAAAGCCAAGAAAACTATCTAAAAGAGATCAAGACAGATATTTTGGGAATAAGTCAGAAAGTTGAGTCTCACTCAACTGCCATCAAACAGTTGGAGCAACAGTTCAGGCAGTTATAGATGGCATTAAACCAGCGTCAACCAGGTACCCTTCCAAGCAATACCGTCCAGAATACAAAAAATGATACTCATTGTATGGCTATCACAATAAGAAGTGGAATGACTCTCATTGAGGCACCCAATCAAGTTGAGGGTGTTCATGCTCCACTGGAAGAGCAGACTAAGGCCACGAAAAAAGTAAAGGAAGCTCTACAGAAGTATGTGCCATTTCCAAGACCTCCTCCACCTTTCCTTCAACGTCTCAAGAAAAAGGTGGATGAAAACAAAATTGTTAGTGGGGAGATCATGAAAGAGGTGGAAAAGCCTCAAACTGATGAAAATAAGGTAAATGCTGAAACTAAGAAAGAGAAGGAAGCCCCGCAAGTGCTAACCCCCATTCCTAGGCCGCCACCTCCAGTCCCTCAGCGTTTGAAGAAAAAGAAGGAGGATGGAAAATTTCATAAGTTCATGTCCATATTGAAGCAACTTTCTATAAACATCCTTTTTATTGAAGCTTTGGAACAAATGTCGGGCTATGCAAAGTTCATAAAAGACTTGGTGACGAAGAAGAGAACTATCACCAATGAGTCTGTCGGTGATTTGCACCATTGTAGTGCAATTGCATCCCGTTCTCTTGTGCAAAAGAAAGATGACCCCGGTGCCTTCACAGTTCCATGCACAATTGGGTCAATTAACTTTGCCAGAGCTTTATGTGACCTAGGTGCAAGCATTAACTTGATGCCACTGGCAGTATTCAAAAAATTAGGTTTGGGAACCCTCAAGCCAACAAAGATGCGGTTATTGATGGCGGATCATATGATCAAGAAACCTTTGGGCATAGTATGTGACGTTTTGGTCAAGGTTGAAAACTTCATCTTCCCTGCTGACTTTGTGGTCTTGGATTGTGAGGTCGATTTTGAGATGCCCATAATTTTGGGGAGACCATTTTTGGCCACCGACAGAGCATTGGTAGATATGGAGCGAGGTGAGCTGAAATTTAGGCTGGATAATAAGAAAGTCACATTCAATATTTGCAGAACTATGAAACAGCCAAAGGACATGGGGGTGGTTTCAGAAATAAATATTTTAGATGACCCTGGAGGCCAACCCAGGGGATATCTTGATAAAGTCTAAGTAATCAAGATACTCGCGTCGTGCTGCGACGTTAAATCAAGCGCTCCTTGGGAGGCAACCCAAGGTGTCTTACTATTCCTACAATTGCTTTGTTTTTTGTTATTTTGATCGACATTAGACCCTAACTACAGGTATGTTCCTAACTCCCTTGTTTTGTTTTAATCTACTGCATTGAGGACAATACATGCTTATTTAGTGGGGGCAGAGGTACTTGTGAGTCTATATGTCCTCTTGAGGGTTTTTGTTGCCGTGTTTCTTTTCCCTCAAGTGCTATCATAGTAGAACCGAAATGTTTAGGGTGTTATTTATATTATTATGTGTTTATGTGTTGAATTAGGAGAAAAATAAGGGAACTGTAGTGCAGTCCAGTTTTGAAAAAAAAAATTATGCTTTTTGAATGTTAAGGATACCCCTCCTGAATTTTTTTTTAAGTATGTGGTGTAGGATGTTTATGTGTGACAACTGATGGATCTTATTATGGCACTAGGATTATAGATAAAATAACCGTAGCTAGCGTTGCATGAATCAGATAGATAGTAGTTGATAAGGTAACTCTGTGCTATGTGAGTGTGAGGTCATTACTTAGTTCACTTTGTGTGTGCGATCCAGAACTTGCCCGGTTAGTCTGGCCTAGGTTAGAGGATAGTGGTTAGGAAAGGATCATAGGCGCTTTTTGAATAATTCCACTTTTAGCCTAAATGCCTGACCAAATGAATAAATATCTCTTGATCCTGACTTTGAGCCTTAATTGACCTATTTCTTTCATTAACCTATTCACCTTTCCATTTTGACTTACAATGAACCTGTCTTGGCCCTGGTCCCTCCTTGGACACTGTGTACCTCTACTCAGGCAAATCACCTAAGCTGAGGGTGGCTATTATAGGGGTGCGTAGATTGAGTTAGGTATGAAGAAAAGGTTAATAAAAGAAAAAGAGAAAACAGGTTTGGGTGTGAAGAAAAAGAAGAAAAATATATATATATATATATAAAGTAAATAAAAAGAAAAAAATAGTGTAGTGGCAAGGAGGGTTGAGTCACCACATCCATATGCACCATACCCGTCCCCAAGCCTACATTACAAGCCGAGTAAAGTCCTATAGTGATCCTAGTCCAACTGTCCAAAAACTTAAGGCATAGAAAATAAGGGCAAACCTATGGTATTTCATGCACACTATTTGAACTTCTTTGTGAGAGAGAGTGTTTTGACCGAGTCCCTAATTTGAGATTCATTAGCATACTGTGAGTGCATGGGACTTCTTTGATTGTGAGAGTGTAACACCCCGTACCTTTTCGACCCTACTTGCTTGGTGATCTAGGGCGCATTTATATGTCATATTTGAACCATGTTTACCTTAGTTTTGAGAGCAATAAGTGCATATTGTGTATTGGTTTTGATGGACTATTGATATTGTACTAATGTCCGCAAAGAAAAGTTGAAGAAACGAAAAAAATCAAATTTTTAAGGTCAGGCGCGCCCAGGGGCGTGCCAGGACACTTTCTGCCAAAAGTTTTATGGCACAGGTAGCAAAGGGGAGCGCCCAGGGGCGTTCCAGGCCGCTCAGGCTCCCCTTTTCAGGAGCTGAAATTCAGCTAAGTCTCAGGGGCGCCCAGGGGCGTGCCAGGGTGTTTTTTGCCAAATTTCTTCTCCGATTATTAGTCTATAAAGAGGACTCTTGGGTTATGGTATCATTATTCCATCGTAGTAGGACTGCTCTTGAGCGAGTTTGGCATCCAAGTTGGGGTTAATTTGTCATCATAATTATTTTATCAAATTATGTTAAATTAAGCTATTAGTAGCAGAAATTGCTTATTCTTGGGATTGAGGCTACGAACATGAATCTCGTGAGTTAAATATTGTCGTAAAATTTATAGAATTATTTAAACATGAGATTGTTGGGGTATTTCACATCGAATTTGGTGGGCTAAGTTAACATGTGTTAATGGGCTCAATTTAAGGCCCAAAATGGATTAAAAGACATGGCCCAAAAGGGCAAATGACCCATTCTTCCATGTTGACCAAGTAAACATGGAATTTAATGCCAAGAATTGGCTAAGGATGACTTTAGGGCCTATATAAAGTGGAAAAATCAGATTTTTATTCACATAAACACACATGCCAATCTAGACATTTCCACAAGATATTTCTTTAAGCTCTCAAAACCCTAAGTCATCTCTTTGGACAAGATCATCATTTTTCAAGCTTGGGTAAGTGTTTATTCTTGTGCTTTAATATATTATGTGCATGATATATGGTGTAGATCATGATGGTTATGTCTAAAAGTGTGAGTAGTGCACTTTTGCTTTTTGCTAAAAGATGTGTCATCTATGGGATTTGAACTTGAAAGGAGACTTGAGGTTTTGATGGAAGTGAATGATGTGGATGAAATATCAACATGTATGGTGTGGTTATGTTCTTAACTTGTTTTTTTTCTATATGTATAACTTGTGGGATTGTTGTTATGAAACGTATTGAGGTGACTTGATGGAGTAATTGTGATGTTGTGTTGAAGGGGAAATGTAAAGTATAAACTTGGTGTAAAATGCTATTGATTTATGATGCCTTGGTCAATGTATAGAATGTTGTGGTATTGTTGGTGTGACAATGCCGTGAATGGTATTGTAAAGGGGTGAAATGACGTTATAGGGCAATCATGTAACTCATTGTCATTATGCATTTGTAGTAGTTAGTTGTTAACGTGAGCTCCGCTATGTACTTGTGTTGTAGAGTGAAATGTAAGGAAGGAGCTAGACTATTGTATTCATATATAGGATTGTGTATTCATATTGGGGCGATAAGGTATGTAAGTTACTCTTTCCGTATCCTTCTGCAGCACATAGTGTTCACATTATCATTGTACTTATTCCATTCCGAAATGTTCTAAGGTATCCCATTTTCGATTATTAATTATTGTTCACATGTTCCTTACTCATTGATCAATTGTGATTCACATGTCTCATGTTCATTAACTAATGTTCCATAGTTCCAATAATGTTATGTTTCAAAGTTCCAATAATGTACAATCACCAATGTATCAATCTCATAGAAGTAAAGAAATAAAGTAATGTATAATTGTTTGTATATGCTTGAATAACATACCATGGGCGACATAAAAGCCTAGCATGGGTTATCACAGTCACATCCCAGGGGCGATATAAAAGCCTAGCATGGGTTATCACAGTAACATCCCAGGGGCGACAGATATGCCTAGCATGGGTTATCACAGTAACATCCCAGGGGCGACAGAAAAGCCTAACATGGGTTAATCACATCCCAGGGGTTAAAATACCTAGCATGGGTTAATCTCATCCCAAAGGCGACAGAAAAACCTAGCATGGGTAGAACGATAAAGATGAATAAATATAAAGGCAAAAGAAGTAAATGAGGTAATATACATGGTTCCACATATGCAGACCGATGGTTTATCTGCACTGACTATTCTCTTATATTTGATTTCATGTAAGTACTTATATATCATGCAGTTTCATATGATCCTTACATACTCAGTACATTCTTCGTACTGACGTCCCTTGGGGGACTTACCTTACTTGCTGCAGGCACAGGTGCTACTAGACCTCCACAGTAGGTTGCGGATCATTTGCCGATCTCTGGTGAGCTCCAGTTGGTTCGGAGCTTTTCGAGTCACATGTGTACATTTGTTTTGGTATTGTAACGTTGTATAAAGCGGGGACTTATCCCGACTTTAGGATGGTTATGTATATGCATCTGTTAGAGGATTTGTAGACGTACGTGGTGAGATGAATGAAAGAATGTATGTCCATTTTGACTTGGTGGCCCTAATGACCAAGTTTCTTATATGTATATATCACATGTTTCCATGACTTCCGCTATTAGCATCTTGTATCTATACGTGATGGTGTTGTTCCTTGAATGACATGCATATGAATGGATATGAGCAAAGATTGGTTCTCTCGGGCCTTATCGGCTTCGGGTTCCAGTCCGCCCCATTGGAATTCGAGGCGTGACAAAAGTGGTATCAAAGCGGGTTGTGGGTGTCTACAAAGCCGTGTCTGAGTAGAGTCTTGCTTATGAATGTGTTGTGCACCATATTTATAAGCAGGAGGCTACGGGACATTTAGGAGTTGTTTCTTTTCTTCATATCTAGATCGTGCAATAGAGCCAATGTTGAAAGTGGAATCGTATCTGACCATTGGAATTGGTTTTCTTTGTTATAGTAAAATGCCGATGACAAGACGAGGTAGAGGCAAAGGTAAGCAGGTAGATATGCTTGCTGGAGAAGGAACGAGTAAATCACCACCTGACCAAGCTAGTCAAGGTGGAGCTAACACTAAAATTGCATCGCGGTCTTCTTCTACTTTTCCAGCTCCAGAAGAGCCGAGAGGTAGAGAAGTACCCGCAGAACCGCCTATGAATGCCACTGACCAGGATTTAAGAAATGCAGTGCATATGTTGACTCAGCTAGTTGCGGCACAAACTCAGGGATAAGCTGGTCCAATGACAAGTGAGGATGACGCGACTAGAGTAGCTAGTCAGCGGACACAGGATTTTCTGAAATTAGACCCTCCCATATTCACTAGGTCAGATCCGAAAGCAGATCCACAGGATTTCATGGATCAAATTCAACGGGCTTTAGATGTTATGCATGTGACTGGTATAGAAACAGTTGAGCTTGCGACATATAGATTGAAAGGAGAGGCGATATTGTGGTATGAAGATTGGAAGAAATCTCATGGTATCGGTGCAAATCCACCTAATTGGAAAGAATTTAAAGCGGCATTCCTTGATCACTATCTTCCGTAGGAGATCCGAGAGGCTCGTGCAGATCAGTTCTTAAATCTCCTTCAAGGGAATCTGAGTGTCAGAGAATACAGTCTGCAGTTTAATTCTTTGGCTCGATATTCTCCGAATGTAGTAGCCACAATGACAGATAGGGTCCATCGATATGTGGATAGATTGGAGCCATATTTGGTAAGGGACTGCACTATTGCTGATTTGAACAGAGATATGTATATAGCGAGAAATCAGGCTTTCGCATAAAAGATGGAGGACCAAAGGTAAAGAAGAAGGGTACACGAATTTGAACGAGGGCCGTCAAAGAGGGCTAGACCTATGGGGCAGTCTATACTGTCCCAAGGATAATCTAGGCCTTGGATTTTTCCTAGATCGCCTAGACCCTCATTTTCTTCCCCTATAGCATGTGCTTTATCCCAATTCCGAGGATTTAGAGGCAACTATTTTGGGCAGTGTAGTGGGCTGCAAGGTTCACGGACAACAGGATTTTCTCGTCCTCCGTGTCAGCGCTGTGGAAGGTATCATTTAGGTGAATGCTGGTTGGGGACAAATATTTGTTTTTGGTGTGGTACGACGGGGCCCATAATGAGAGAGTGCCCACAAAGAGGCACGGGTGGTATAGCACGACCGACGGGATCAACTGTTGCATCATCATCATCGGTAACTTCCCTAGGCAGAGGTGTACAGCCTGCGGGTCGTGGTAGAGGTGCCAGAGGAGCAGCCAGTTCCAGTGGAACCCAGAATCGCACCTATGCTCTAGTGGACCGACATAATTCGGAGGCTTCTCCTGATGTCGTCACAGGTACATTATCCATATTTTTGTATAATGTATATGCATTGATTGACCCGGGTTCTACATTGTCATATGTTACTTCGTTGATTGCTGCAAAATTTGAAAGAACACCAGAATTATTAATTAAGTCAATTGAAGTATCTACACCAGTTGGTGAATATATTGTTGCAAAAAGATTATATCATAATTGTGTGGTAACTGTGTGTGGTTATGATACACTGGCTGATCTTATTGAACTGGACATGGTGGATTTTGATGTCATAATGGGTATGGATTGGTTGGCTTCTTATTATGCCATGATAGATCTAAGAAAGTACATTTTTATTTTCCACAAACAAATGTTCTTGAATGGATGGGTAATGTAGGGGCACCGAGAGGTAAATTTATTTCCTACCTTAAGGCAAGGAAAATGATAGCCAAGGGGTACCTATGTCACTTAGTAAGAGTGAGAGATACTGATGTGGAACCCCTAACTCCTCAGTCGATTCCAGTGGTCAATGAATTCCTTGATGTATTTCCTGAGGATCTTCCCGGTTTACCTCCAGAACGAGAAGTAGAGTTTGGTATTGATGTGATGCCAGACACCCAGCCTATCTCTATTTCTCCGTATAGAATGGCTCCAGTAGAATTGCGTGAATTAAAGGAGCAATTGAAAGACTTGCTGGACAAAGGCTTCATTAGGCCTAGTATGTCCCTGTGGGGTGCACCAGTATTATTTGTACGGAAGAAAGATGGCACATTGAGGATGTGTATTGACTATCGACAATTAAATAAAGTAACGATCAAGAACAAATATCCCCTCCCCAGAATTGATGATTTGTTTGATCAGTTACAGGGTGCCAAATGTTTTTCAAAGATTGACTTGAGGTCGGGGTACCATCAAGTCAGAGTTAGAGAAAAGGATATACCCAAGACAGCTTTTCGAACACGGTATGACCATTATGAATTCTTAGTTATGTCGTTTGGACTAACAAATGCACCAGCTGTTTTCATGGATTTGACGAATAGGGTGTTTAAGCCATTTCTAGATGTGTTCATAACGGTGTTTATAGATGACATCTTGGTTTATTCACGATCACAAGAGGACCATGCTAATCACTTACGTCAGGTGTTACAAATTCTCCGTGAGCGTAAGTTGTATGCAAAGTTCTCTAAATGTGAATTTTGGTTGAAACCCATAGCATTCTTGGGTCACATTGTGTCAGATGAAGGAAATCAGGTTGATACACAAAAGATTGAAGCGGTGAAAAATTGGCCAAGGCCTACGACGCCCACGAAAATTCGTAGCTTTCTTGGGTTGGCAGGTTATTATCGAAGGTTTGTTGAAAGGTTTTCTTCCATTGCTGTACCTTTAACGAAACTTACACACAAGGCAATCAAGTTTCAGTGGAATGATGCATGTGAGAAAAGTTTCCAAGAGCTGAAAGATAAATTAACTTCCACACCCGTATTAGTACTTTCGGAATGCACCAAAGGGTATGCAGTCTATTGTGCTGCGTCCGGAGTTGGCCTAGGATGTGTATTGATGCAGCATGGTAATGTAATAGCATATGCCTCACGACAGTTGCGGCCACACGAGAGAAACTATCCCACACATGATCTTGAGTTAGCAGCGGTGGTATTTGCTTTAAAGATATGGCGTCATTATTTGTATAGAGTTCATGTTGACATCTACACTGATCACAAAAGTTTACAATATATCTTTAAGCAGAAGGATTGAAAATCTGAGGTAGCGGAGGTGGCTTGAACTATTGAAAGACTATGATATCGATATTCTATATCATCCAGGGAAAGCGAATGTGGTGGCCGATGAATTAAGCCGCAAAGTAGTAGGAAGCACTATTAGCCAGTTGACGGAAAAGCAAGACCTAGTCAAAGATCTACATCAACTAGCCAGCTTGGGAGTTTGCCTTTGTGAATCTCCAAATGAAGGGGTTATTGTGCTAAATGCAGCAGAATCTTCATTAGTAGCTGAGGTGAAAGAGAAGCAGTATGTAAATCCTATGTTATTACAGCTGAAAGAAAATGTACAACAGGGTCTGACAAAGGCATACGATCTTACGCAAGAGGGAGTACTTCAATGCCAAGGTAGATTATATGTACCGGATGTAGATGAGCTGAGGAGACGAATTATGATAGAGGCGCATCATTCACGATATTCTATTCATCTGAGAGCTACCAAAATGTTCCATGATTTGAAGGAAATGTATTGGTGGGGAAACATGAAGAAGAACATTGCAGAATTTGAAGCTCAATGCCCGAATTGTCAACAAGTAAAGGTAGAGCATCAAAAATTGGGAGGTTACCTGCAATGTATCAATCTTCCAGTCTGGAAATGGGACATGATTAATATGGATTTCATCACAGGTTTGCCTGGTACATTGCAGAAAGTTGATTCTATATGGGTCATAGTTGACAGTCTTACCAAATCAGCGCATTTCGTACCAGTCAAGACCACCTATACAGCTGAAGATTATGTAAGGTTGTATGTTAAAGAGATAGTGCGATTGCATGGTATTCCAATTTCCATTATATCAGACAGAGGAGCATAATTTATGGCGCAGTTTGGAGATCTTTTCAGAAGAGCTTGGGTACGCAAGTGAATCTGAGTACGAGTTTTCATCCTCAGTCAGATGGACAAGCAGGACGTACTATCCAAACACTTGAAGATATGCTACGAGCTTGCACGTTAGATTTTTAAGGCAGTTGGGATGATCATTTGCCTCTTATTGAATTTGCTTACAACAATAGCTATCATTCAAGTATCAAAATGGCACCTTATGAAACTTTATATGGAAGAAAGTGTAGATCGCCAATTGGATGATTTGAAGCGGGTGACTCTGCTTTACTTGGGCCAGATCTTGTTCATCAAGCTATGGAAAAAGTTAAAGTGATCCAACAGTGGCTACAAATGGCCCAAAATCGACACAAGTCCTACGCTGATGTTAGAACAAGAGGGCTCGAATTCACCATAGGTGATTGGGTATTCTTAAAGGTGTCACCGATGAAAGGGACAATGCGATTTGGAAAGAAAGAGAAGTTGAGTCCCCGATATATAGGGCCATATGAAATTTTCTGAAGATTTGGGCAAGTTGCGTATGAATTGGTACAACCCCAAGAACTCTCCATAGTTCATCCAGTATTTCATGTTTTGATGCTTCAAAAGTGCATAGGAGATCCATCTCGTATCGCTCCCATTGAAAATGTACAAGTTACGGAGGATCTCACCTATGAAGAGATACCTATTGCTATTCTGGATAGACAAGTAAAGAGGTTAAGAAATAAAGACGTAGCTTCCGTAAAGGTACTTTGGAGAAATAAACAAGTAGAAGAAATCACATGGAAAGCCGAAGAAATGATGAAGTCAAAGTACCCGTATTTATTTCGCACGGAAGAAAAAGTTCAAAGTGCGGAAGAAGAGCACTAACAAGTAAGTATCTATAAGCATTATGTGTATATGTATATATACTAACACAAAGATGCATTTGTTGTACTTGAGAAGATGTTATTAACATTCGAGGACGAATGTTTCAAAGGGGGGAAGGATGTAACACCCCGTACCTTTTTGACCCTACTTGCTTGGTGATCTAGGGCGCATTTATATGTCATATTTGAACCATGTTTACCTTAGTTTTGAGAGAAATAAGTGCATATTGTGTATTGGTTTTGATGGACTATTGATATTGTACTAATGTCCGCAAAGAAAAGTCGAAGAAACTAAAAAAATAAAAATTTTAAGGTCAGGGGCGCCCAGGGGCGTTCCAGGCCGCTTTCTGCCAAAATTTTTATGGCACAGGAAGCAAAGGGGCGCGCCCAGGGTTGTGCTAGGCCGCTCAGGCTCCCCTTTTCAGGAGCTGAAATTCAGCTAAGTCTTAGGGGCGCCCAGGGGCGTGCCGGGGTGTTTTTTGCCAAATTTCTTCTCCGATTATTAGTCTATAAAGAGGACTCTTGGGTTATGGTATCATTATTCCATCGTAGTAGGACTACTCTTGAGCGATTTTGGCATCCGAGTTGGGGTTAATTCGCCGTCATAATTATTTTATCAAATTATGTTAAATTAAGCCATGAGTAGCAGAAATTGCTTATTCTTGGGATTGAGGCTACGAACATGAATCTCGTGAGTTGAATATCGTCATAAAATTTATGGAATTATTTAAACATGAGATTGTTGGGGTATTACACATCAAATTTGGCGGGCTAAGTTAACATGTGTTGATGGGCTCAATTTAAGGCCCAAAATGGATTAAAAGACATGGCCCAAAAGGACAAATGACCCATTCTTCCATGTTGACCAAGTAAACAAGGAATTTAATGCCAAGAATTGGCTAAGGATGACTTGAGGGCCTATATGAAGTGGAAAAATCAAATTTTTATTCACATAAACACACATGACAATCTAGACATTTCCACAGGATATTTCTTTAAGCTCTCAAAATCCTAAGTCATCTCTTTGGACAAGATCAAAACCCTAACATCCCAGGTGCGACAGACAAGCCTAGCATGGGTTAATCACATCCCAGGGGTTAAAATACCTAGCATGGGTTAATCTTATCCCAGGAGCGACAGAAAAGCCTAGCATGGGTAGAACAATAAAGATGAATAAATGTAAAGGCAAAAGAAGTAAAGGATGTAATGTACATGGTTCCACATATGCAGATCGGTGGTTTATCTGCACTGGCTATTCTCTTATATTTGATTTCATGGAAGTACTTATATATCATGCAGTTTCATATGAGCCTTACATACTCAGTACATTCTTCGTACTGACGTCCCTTGGGGGACTTACCTTACTTGCTGCAGGCACAGGTGCTACTAGACCTCCACAGTAGGTTGCGGATCATTTTTCGATCTCTGGTGAGCTCCAGTTGGTTCGGGGATTTTCGAGTCACATGTGTACATTGTTTTGGTATTGTAACATTGTATAAAGCGGGGACTTGACCCGACTTTAGGATGGTTATGTATATGCATATGTTAGAGGCTTTGTAGACGTACGTGGTGAGATGAATGAAAGAATGTATGTCCATTTTGACTTGGTGGCCCTAACGGCCAAGTTTCTTATATGTATATATCACATGTTTCCATGACTTCCGCTATTAGCATCTTGTATCTATACGTGATGGTGATGTTCCTTGAATGACATGCATATGAATGGACATGAGCAAATATTGGTTCTCTTGGGCCTTATCGGCTTCGGGTGCCAGTCCGCCCCGTTGGAATTTGAGGCGTGACAGAGAGTACATGGGCTGCATTATTAGCTGCTATTTGTTCGATTAATGTCATTTGCATATATGCTTAGTTATTTGTGCATAATTTTGTGCCATCACTTGATATCTTCTTTGTCATGATAATACTTTACCTGTATACACACTGTGGTCTTGATTTGCAAATAGGAGGGGTCGAAAAAGTTTCGTGCCGAAGGCAATGAGTCGACTGCCATAGGTCCCTTAGGTTTCTCCTGATCAAGCATCGTATATGTGTGTTTTTGGTTTGTTCGACAGAGGACATGCAAATGTTCTAAGTTGAGGGTGTTGATGCACTATGGTTACATGGCACTTTCGTTGCTTAAAACAAGGGAAATATGCAATAACTTGGGTGTATTTGGTGGGTATGATGTGGTTTTTGTCCTACATTGCAGGAAAACAGGTTTTTAAAGGAAAAATGATCAAAAAGGAAGAATCAAGCCCGAGGACGAAGTGTCGGAAGATAAAAGAATAAGAATCTGCACCAGAGTGGAAGTCAAGACACCACTCATGTGCCGTGAAGTCCACTCACGTGACGTGAGTGGTGCCGTGGGTCAACTTTCAGTGTGAAAAAATGCCTGATTTCCATGCCAGGCATCCATGTGACGTGGGTACACCTACGTGGCTTGACTCTGTGGCGTGAAGTCAACTTCTAAAGATGTCTAACTGAGCCTGATTTCCACGACACCAACCTACGTGGCGTGACTTGGTTCCACGACACCAAGTCACGATACCGTGGAAGTTGCTGACTCTGTTCTCCTATTTTAATTTGGATAGGATTAGCTTTGTATCTATAAATACCCTGTATAGTCCTATGTGCGAGAATTTTTCATTACATTATTTTGAGAGCTATTTCATATTATTTTTGAGATTATAAACATATTCTTGGTTTTGTATCTACAAACCCTAATTCGAGTTTTATTGATAATTGAGCTTTCAGTTCTTCTTCATTATTGTTAGTGTGCAATTATGTTTTCATCTTTGAATTCTTCTTGTGTTCTTACAATTATGAGTAGCTAAACACATCAACTAGGGTTGTGTGAACCATGAGGAATTAACAAAACTGGTTAAGCGTAAAGCAACTCTGAACCACTGTGAATGCATGTATTATTGTTTCCTTCGTTTTGATTTCTTTCTAATGGTTGCAAATATTAGAAACTCGTCTGTATTCTAGACTTGCTTGAGAGAGAGGTAAAGAATGGGAAAAGGAGATAACAACAGAGATTTGAAGCTATCAACCTTCATCTTATAACTTAAGTCTTAGTGGGAATAGTTATCTGCGATCCAGGACAAGGGTTAGTAGTGCGACACTCGGAGACCGAGAGGAGAAGAGTGAAATTCATCTAACCAAAGTTGAGAGACGTTTAAATGAACATATCTTGTCAGATTTTGCATGCCACATAGTGGGACGGTTTTTTTATCACAAGTAACCGGTGGAGTTAAGGAATCATTGGGGATCACGGTCCTAGTGTATTTTTCTTATTGTCTACAAACTTGATACAATCAGCAATCGTTACTTTATTACTTCTTCACAAAACCCCCCCTTTTTACTTACTTACCAGTTGCTCAAACCAGCATTCTATATAAACTTCGACCTATTCCCTGTGGGATCGACCCCAACCTAGTTGGGTTCTATATTTGATTCACCGACCGCATTGTACTTTTTTAGAGGTATATTTTGGGCGACATCAAATTTTGGCGCGGTTGCCGGGGAATATGGTTACGGAGTTGATTAGTACTGGTTAGAGTTGATTGGTTTTGTTTTTACATATTTTTGAGGGTATACGCCGGTGTATGCCTAATACATGGAGTCAAGGCAATCCCCTGATTCCACTTGATCTTGAAATTTAAAGAACTCTGAGAGCTAATCGAAGAATGGTAAATACTAATGGAGTTCAGGATCCCGCAGCTATTGGAGGCATTCATAAAACAGCAGATCAAACTACCGCTCGATTGACACAGGAAGAGCAAGCTAAGAAAGCTGCTCTTAGACAAGAAGAGAGAGATAATCGGGCTTTGCAAGAAGCAGCACAACGTTTGGCTGATGCTGAAGAGAGACAAAGACGACTGAGAGCACAGTAGAGACCATATGTGCCTGTTTATGAAGATCTTGAAGAAGAAGACATGGCTTATCTCGAATCGGTTGAGACTGGTGCCATCATTCCACCAGAGTTACCTCCGGGCACAAAGTTTGACATTACCAGTGCCATGATTCATTTGCTAAATTTGAAAGGTGTGTTCGTCGGTCTTCCTTCGGATGATCCAAACATGCACGTGATGAATTTTGTGGGGGTCTACACTTCCTATAATCTACCTGGAGTTAACCAAGAGGGGATTCAGTTGAGATTGTTCCCATTCTCCCTAACAGGATAAGCGACATTATGGTTGGCAGAATTACCACGAGGTTCCATCACTACTTGGCAAGACTTGGGAAATAAATTTCTAGAAAGATTTTTCCCACGTGTTAAGATGTTGCAGTTGAAGGATGAGATCTATAATTTCAGACAACTACATTCTGAAGCACTTTATAAGACATGGCTCAGATTCAAGATGAAGCTGCAGAATATGCCGAATCATAGTATGAGTGGTAGAAATTTGCTTGAAATTTTATACAGGGCTTTGGACGCAAACTCTAAGGCTGTAGTAGATACTATCACTGGTGGAGGATTCATGAGTCTGAGATGGGAGCAAGCTTCAGAGATCTTAGATCGTATTACTAAGACCAACCGAGGATGGCATACTCGGGAGGCAGATACACCTGCTGGTACATATGCTATTGGAGCCTCAGCTGCACAACAGGCATTGGATGAAACAATGGCTCAAGAGGTCGTGCAACAAAGGATAGAAATTGGTTTGCTCGCTAAACAAATTGCAGCCAGAGATGCTGAGAAAGTGCATGCTATAGGTGCATAAGGTAAAATGCCTAGACATGATGATAGTGAGTCTGATGAAGAGGCTAAGTACCTAGATTGAGAAGTGGAGGGTTTTTGAGGTCCAAGGGTCTAATCAAGACTC
This sequence comes from Capsicum rhomboideum, assembly GCA_031232105.1. Classification (NCBI taxonomy): domain Eukaryota; kingdom Viridiplantae; phylum Streptophyta; class Magnoliopsida; order Solanales; family Solanaceae; genus Capsicum; species Capsicum rhomboideum. The sequence continues at coordinate 36,573,245 of CP124719.1, forward strand.
TTAGAACTCGAGGCAAGGGAATCAAGGTCGGAACTATTATGGAGACAATTACAACAAATCAGGAAACAGAGATCGAGAACAAGACCGTGATGGTGATTGGAGATGAAAGGATGATTATAGAGTGAAGAATGGTCTTTACGTACCACCAGGTAGCCGTGATGCTGAGTGTGGAAAGTCAAGGATTGAAGACCTTCTTAATAAACTGGTTACGAGGTCAGAAAGCCAAGAAAACTTTCTAAAAGAGATCAAGACAGATATTTTGGGAATAAGTCAGAAAGTTGAGTCTTATTCAACTGCCATCAAACAGTTGGAGCAACAGTTTTGGCAGTTATCGATGGCATTAAACCAGCGTCAACCAGGTACCCTTCCAAGCAATACCATCTAGAATCCAAAAGATGATGCTCATTGTATGGCTATCATAACAAGAAGTGGAATGACTCTCATTGAGGCACCCAATCAAGTTGAGGGTGTTCATGCTCCACTGGAAGAGCGGACTAAGGCCACGAAAAAAGTAAAGGATGCTATACAGAAGTATGTTCCATTTCCAAGACCTCCTCCACCTTTCCCTCAACGTCTCAAGAAAAAGGTGGATATTAGTGGGGAGATCACGAAAGAGGTGGACAAGCCTCAAACTGATGAAAATAAGGTAAATGCTGAAACGGAGAAAGAAAAGGAAGCCCCAAAAGTACTAACCCCCATTCCTAGGCCGCCACCTATATTCCCTCAGTGTTTGAAGAAGAAGAAGAAGGATGGAAAATTTCAGAAGTTCATGTCCATATTGAAGCAACTTTCTATAAACATCCCTCTTGTTGAGGCATTGGAGCAGATGCCAGGTTATGCGAAGTTCATGAAAGACTTGGTCACAAAGAAGAGAACTGTTAGTTATGAGTCTATTGGTGATTTGCACCATTACAGTGCAATTGCATCCCGTTCTCTTGTGCAAAAGAAAGATGATCTCGGTGCTTTCACAGTTCCATGCACAATTGGGTCGGTTAACTTTGCCAGAGCTTTGTGTGACCTAGGTGCAAACGTTAACTTGATGCCGCTGGCAGTGTTCAAGAAATTAGGTTTAGGAACCCTCAAGCCAACAAAGATGCAGTTATTAATGGCGGATCGTACGATCAAGAAACCTTTGGCATAATATGTGATATGTTGGTCAAGGTTGAAAATTTCATCTTTCCTGCTGACTTTGTTGAATTGGATTGTGAGGTCGATTTTGAGATGCCCATAATTTTGGGAAGGCCATTTTTAGCCACCGGTAGAGCATTGGTAGATATGGAGTGGGGTGAGCTGAAATTCAGACTGGATAATAAGGAAGTCACATTCAATGTTTGCAGAACTATGAAGCAGCCAAAGGACATGAGGGTGGTTTCAAAAATAAATATTTTCGATGACCCTAGAGGACAACCTAGTGGATATCTTGATGAAGTCTGAGTAATCAAGATACCCGCGTCATGCCGCGATGTTAAAGCAAGCGCTGCTTGGGAGGCAACCCAAGGTGTCTTTCTCTTCCTACATTTTTTTTGATTTTTTTTATTTGAATCGATATTAGACCCACGCACCTAGGGTGCCACAGGTATGTTTCTAACTCCCTTGTTTTATTTTTTTCTAATGCATTGGGGACAATGTCTGCTTATTTGTTGGGGTCAGAGGTACTTGTGGGTCTATATGTCCTCTTGGGGATTTTTGTTGCCGTGTTTCTTTTCCCTCAAGTGCTATCATAGTAGGACCTGCATGTTTAGGTATATTATTTTTAGTGTTTATGTGTTTCTTGCTAAATTAGGAGAAAAATAAGGGAACTGTAGTGCAGTCCAGTTAGGAAAATTTTTATGCTTTTTGACTATTAAGGATACCCCTCCTGAAATTTTTTATTTTAAGAGTATGTGCGTGTAGCATGTTTATGTGTGACAGCTGTTGGATCTTGTTATAGCACTAGGATTATAGGCAAATAACTGTAGCTAGCATTGCATGAACTGGATAGGTAGTGGTTGATAATACAACCCTGTGCTATGTGTGTGTGAGGTCACTACTTAATTAACTGTGTGTGCGATCCAGAACTTGCCCGGTTAGTCTTGTCTAAGATTTGAGGCTAGGGGATTAGGAAAGGATCATAGGCTATTTTTGAATAAGTCCACCTTTTAGCCTAAATGTCAAACCAAATGAACAAGTATCCCTTGATCCCGAATTTGAGCCATAATTGACCTATTTCTTTCATTAAGCCTATTCACCTTCCCATTTTAATTACAATGAACCTGTCTTGGCCCTGATCCCTCCTTGGACACTGTGTACCTTAACTCAGGCAAATCACCTAAGTTGAGAGTGGCTATTATAGGGGTGCGTAGATTGAGTTGGGTATGAAGAAGAAGTTAATAAAAGAAAAAGAGAAAACAGGTTTGGGTGTGAAGAAAAAGAAAAAAAATAAATTGAAAAGAAGAGAAATTGCAAAGGAAAAGAAAATTATGTTTTGAAAGTAAAGAAAATCACACCCAAAATCTGAAAATAAAAGAAAGGAGAATAAAAATAAGAAAGGTTGGAAGTTGGAGCCAAAAATAGTGTAGTGTCAAGGAGGGTTGAGTCACCATATCCATATGTACCATACCCGTCCCCAAGCCTACATTACAAGCCGAGTAAAGTCCTATAGTGATCCTAGTCCAACTGTACGAAAACTAAGGCGTAGAAAATAAGGGCAAGCCTATGGTATTTCATGCACACTGTTTGAACTTCTTTGGGAGAGTGAGTGTTTTGAACGAGTCCCTAATTTGAGATTTATTAGCATATTATGAGAGTACATGGGTTGCATTATTAGCTACTATTTGTTCGAAAAATGTCGTTTGCATATATGCTTAGTTGTTTGTGCATAATCTGGTGCCATCACTTGATCCTTTCTGTGTCACGATAATATGTTGCCTGTATACACACTTTGGTTTTGATTTGCAAATAGGAGGGGTTGGAAAAGTTTTGTGCCAAAGGCAATGAGTAGACTGCCATAGGTCCCTTAGGCTTTTCTTAATTAAGCATCGTACATATCTGTTTTTGTTTTGTTCGCCTGAGGACATGCAAACGTTCTAAGTTGAGGGTGTTGATGCGCCATGGTTACGTGGAACTTTCGATGCTTGAAACAAGGAAAATATGCAATAACTTGGGTGTATTTGGTAGGTATGATGTGGTTTCTGTCCTACTTTGCAGGAAAACAGGTTTTTGAAGGCAAAATGATCAAAAAGGAAGAATCAAGCCCGAGAACGAAGTGTCGGAAGAAGAAATAACAAGAATCTGCACTAGAGTGAGAGTCAAGACACCACTCACGTTCCGAGAGTACCACTCACGTTCCGTGAGTGCCACTCACGTTCCGTGAGTGCCACTCACGTGTTGTGAGTGGTGCCGTGGCACACATTCCTGTGTGAAAAATTGCCTGATTTCCATGCCAGGCATCCACGTGGCGTGGGTCCACCTACGTGACGTGATTTGATGGCGTGACTCAACTTTCGAAGACGTCTAATTGAGCCTGATTTCCATGATACCAACCTACATGGCGTGACTTGGTTCCACGACACCAAGTCACGATACTGTGGAAGTTGCCGACTCTGTTCTCCTATTTTGATTTGGATAGGATTAGCTTTGTATCTATAAATACCCCTGTATAGTCCTATGTGCGAGGGATATTCATTACATTGTTTTGAGAGCTATTTTAGGTTATTTTTGAGACTATAAACATATTCTTGGTTTTGTCGTTACAAACCCTAATTCGAGTTTTATTGATAATGGAGATTTTAGTCTTTCTTCATTATTGTGAGATCATAATTATGCTTTCATCTCTGAATTCTTCTTGTGTTCTTACAATTATGAGTAGCTAAACCCATCAACTAGGTTTGTGTGAACCATGAGGAATTAACGAAACCGGTTAAGTGCAAAGCAACTCTAAACCACTGTGAATGCATGCATTGTTGTTTCCTTTGTTTTGATTACTTTTTAACAGTTGCAAACGTTAGAAACACGCATGTATTCTAGGCTTGCTCGAGAGAGAGGTAGAGATTGGGAAAAAGAGATAACAACAGAGATTTGAAGTTATCAACCTTCATCTAATAACTGAGCCTTAGCGGGAATAGTTATCTGAGATCCAGGACAAGGGATAGTAGTGCGACACTCGAAAACTGAGGGGAGAAGAGTGAAATTCGTCTAACCAAGGTTGAGAGACGTTTAGATGAACATATCTTGTCAGATTTTGCATGCCACATAGCGGGACAATTTTGTTAGCACAAGTAACCGGTGGAGTTAAGGAATCATTGGGGATCACAGTCCTAGTGTGTTTCTTGTATTGTCTACAAACTCGATATAACCTGTTACTGTCACTTTTTATTCATAAAATTCCCCCTGTTTTACTTACTTTCCAATTATTCCATCTAGTATTCTAAACATACTTCTACCTATTCCCTTTGGGATCGACCCCAACCTAGTTGGGTTCTATATTTGATACAGCGACCGCTTTATACTTCTTAGGAGTCATATTTTCGGCGACATCAGTTCCTGCTCCTCTTTCTTCACTTCGGGGACAGAGGTCCTATGGTAGGTAACAGCCCGCACAAGCAAGTTGACCAAAGGGGACCAATGCTTCTACTCCTCCACCGAGGAGCCGACCAAAAGTGGGTAACACTGCACAACACATAAGAGATCTTGAAGCTTATAAGGTTTGGAAAAAAATTGATTCTACTGCACGTGGAATAATTGTTCTTCTATGGTTGATGACCTTATTCATGAGTGTGAGGAATTTCCTACTGCTCATACCATGTGGGTACACTTTCGAGGAACATATGGGGGTACATCTGTCACCCGCCTCAGACAACTGACTATCAAATTTGACACTTACAAAAAGTGTCACGAACAAAATGTCAAACAACACCTTAGGGTGATGTCAAACATGATAGCTCAACTCAAAAGTGCTGGTCATATTCTCTTAGATGAGAAATAGGTTCAGACAATGATCCAATTTCTTCCTAATAGTTGGGAACATTTGAAGGTTAACTTAACCCACAATGATAGCATCAAAACTTTTTCTAATGTTGTCCGTCATGTTGAACTTGAAGACGAGCAGCTTGGTACTGCTAAAGCTGCTTCTAATGCCTTTATGGTAGAATCAAGTGGTAAGAAGTCTTCAGGCTTCAAACGCAAGAAGAATTGAAAAAAGAATGGGAAGGGTAAGCAGATCGAAGAAGGACCCTCTGAGAAAATAAAACAAGCCAAATTTCAAGAAGGGAAAATAGTTTTTTAAGAAGAAAGAAAAGAGTAAGATGAAGTGCTACAATTACCAAGTTCTAGGGTATGTTGCTCGTGATTGTCCCAAGCAGAAAAAAGTAGCATTTCAAAATGTATATCTAAGTGCTACATATGTTTCTAGCACTGCTTTATTAACTGAATCTTATCCTATGTGGATTGTAAACTCAGGAACCACCGGCCATATGAGTCGATATCGAGAAGATTTTGTGGAGTAGCGTCGAGTTTCACCTGTATCAATGTGGATATATGTAGGAAATAATGCAAGACTTGATGTCAAAGAGATTGGCACTTGCAAAGTAAACTTGCATGGTGTCTGGTCTTTGATGTTGTATGATGCCTTATATGCTCCAGAGATTCGACGAAACTTAGTCTCTGTGTCTGTTTTTTTAGATGTTGGTTTCGATTTGTTTTTTAGTCGCAATTGTATTAGAATAACTCTAGACAATGTTTTTTTTCTATGGTTTTGGACTTCGTTATGATTGCTTTGTTGTTTTAGATTGTAATCCTTCAACTTATGACTATTATGTTGACCATTGTGTAATGGTATGTTATTTTAGTAATAATAATGTTGATGTAATTACATGGCATGCTAGATTGGGTCATATAGGAAAAGATCAAATGAATAGATTGGCAAAGGAAAGACATCTAGGTTCTTTCTCTAAAATTGACATGCCAACTTGTGAAAATTGTATTGTCGGAAAGATTACATGTAAACCATTTGGGAAGGCTAAAAGAGCTAAATTCCTACTGCAATTAATCCATTCTGATATCTGTGGACCAATGAATGTGAGGGCAAGGTCTGGTGCTTTTTACTTTATTGAATTTATTGATTATTTCACGCTATTTGGTTACGTCTATTTGATTTCTCATAAATCTAAAGCACTTAAATGCTTTAAAATATATATGAATGAAGTTGAGAATCAATTAGAAAAAAGTATAAAGGCTTTAAGAACCGATAGAGTTCGTGAATATTTGTCTAAACATTTTGAAGAATCGTGTACTAAAAAAGTCATTATCAGACAGTTAACTACTCCTTATACACCTCAACAAAATGGTGTAGCTGAAGAAGGAATAAAACATTATTTGATATGAGAAGGTCCATGATGGCACATGCAAATTTACCAATCTCTTTCTGGGGAGATGCCTTATTAACTGCGGCCTATATATTGAATAAAATGCCTTCTAAATCAGTATCTTCCACTCCTTATGAACTATGATAAACCAAATTTTAATGATATACAACTTTGGAGTTGTGCTACATATATTAAAGATTGTTTTGGTGCGTTCAATAAACTAAGTACAAAAGGAAAGAAATGTATCTTTATAAGATACTCAGAACACTCGAAAGTGTATGTGTTCATTGGTGAATTTGAAGATGGAAGTACTACTGAAATTGAATCACGAGATGTCACATTCCTGGAAAATGACTTTCCCCAAAAGGGTGAAATAAAGGATAGTGAGCCTCTTTACAAAATGTTGAATTCATATGATCAGATAATGTCGTCGAACGTACTTTATAATCCAATATATCAAGAATTGGTTCTTGATCCAAGCGGGAGTTTTGAATCCAAAATCCTATGGAGGAATCTGAACTTTAATTACATAAGAGTACCAAAAAAAGTGTACCTGAACGATCTTATGAAATTAAGGATTATGTTTTCTTAGTATCTTCCATAGAATTGGATGAACCTAATTCTATGACTGAGGCTTTATTGAGTCTTGGAAAAGATGAATGGATAAAAGCAATGAAAGAAGAACTAGAGCCCTTGAAAACCAACAAAGTCTGGGATCTAGTTGACCTTCCTTCTGGGCGTAGAGCTATTGGGAACAAATGGATTCTAAAAATTAAATGCAAATTAGATGGGTCAATAGAAAGACATAAAACACAATTAGTGGCAAAAAGGTTTTACTCAAGAAGCTGGAATATATTATGAGGAAACTTTTTCACCAGTTGTGAAATTTACCTCAATTCGCTTACTTTTAGCTATTGTTGCATGTTTGGATTTAGAATTACGCTAAATGGATGTGAAGACTGATTTTTTCAATGGAGAACTAAACCAAGAAATTTACATGGACCAGCCTGTAGGTTTCATTGTTAAATACCAAGAAAAGAAAGTTTGTAAATTGAAGAGATCAATTTATGATCTAAAACAGTCTTCAAGGCAATGGTACCTGAGATTTCATAAGGAAGTGATTTCATTTGATTTCACCATGATCGATGAAGGCCATTGCATCTATGTGAAAAAGTCCAATGGAATATTTGCGATTCTTTCCCTTTACGTGGATGATATTTTATTAGCCGAAAGTAATTTAATGTATGTGAAAACTATCAAGTCATGGCTTTCAAAGTCATTTGAAATGAAAGACATGGGTGGAGCAGACTATATATTGAGTGTTAAAAGCCAAAGATATCATTCCAAGAAGATTTTGAGTTTATCTCAAGAAACTTACATAAAGAAAATTTTGGAACACTTTCGAATGAATAGTTGCAAATCCATCAACACTCATGAAGCAAGAGGTGAAACTTTAAGCTTTGAAATATGTCCAAAGACTGGGAAAAAAAGGAAGACATATCTCGAGTTCCATATTTGTCACACCCCGAGTCCCAACGAGGCGTGATTGGCACCCGAAGCCGATATAGCCCGAGAGAACCAATCTTTGCTCATGAACCTTTGTATGCATATCCTTGTATGAATCTTATTATACCTCATGCAACTATGCGGAAGACATGAATATGAAAACATATGCCATATATATATATATATATATATATATATATATATATAAAATTTGGCTGTTGGGGCTATTCCGTCGAACTGAACGTACATATCTTAAAAATGGGTCAATTTCCATGTTGGGCCATGTCTTCTTGTTGATTTTGGGATTCACTTTGGGCCCAATGATGCAAGACTTATTCATGTCCACAAATTAATGTACAATTCATCAAATCTCTCATGTTTTACTAATTCCATAAATGTACACGTAGTCGTATAGATTCGACAACATACGGGGTGTTACATCTCCTACAAAGGTCTAATCCCCTGTACTATGCCCAATATCAATTATCTCATCAATAAACTGACAAAGTACATACTTTTGACTCTCAACACTTAAGTATCCATTGTCCAACATCGTCATGTAGGGTTTGGTAAATACGGGGTGTTACAATATTCTAGTGCGGTTGGGAGGTTGATATACTCTATGATGTGTACTCGCCCAGATATTTGTTATGCCGTAGGTCTAGTTAGCAGGTATCAATCCAATCCTAGAAGAGATCATTGAAAAGCAGTAAATAGAATTTTTTGATACCTAAAGGGAACTGCAGATTATTCACTATGCTATAGTAGATCTGATTTATTCATAAGAGGTTATATAGATGCTGATTGGGCTGGTGACCGGTATGATATAAAATAGACCTCTGGTTATGCTTTCTTACTAAATGGTGGTGCTATTTTGTGAAAAAGTAAGAAACAAACTTTCACAACCCTTTCAACCATGTAATTTGAATTTATGGCTTGCGCATCTGCAGTACAAGAAGCTGTTTAGTTAAAGAGATTCTTTGAGCATTTGAAAATTGCAAAAAATTCTAAGGGTCCCATGATTTTGCATTGTGAGAGTTAAGCAGCTATTGCATGTTCGAAGGATCCTAAGTATCATAGCAAAGCCACACACATTGACATCAAGTATAACTTTGTGAGAGACATAGTAGCAAGTGGAGTAAATTTACAATACATTCCTTCACGAAAAATGATAGATGATACCTTTACAAAGGCAATATCTAGAGACTTGTTTAAGAAATATGTTATGGCTCTAGGTTTACGTAGGATATGATTATATTTCTGTATTGTAAAATAACTTGATTGTTGTAATATTCTTATCAATATAAGACTCTTGAATTTATGTTCATATCTCATATTTATGTGATAATGTGTTTTATTGATAAAGTGTGTCGAACAAGTCACTAGATTGGCTCTCTCACACGAGCAATCATCTCTTACATCAAGGAGCGTGAAGAGATGAGTTCTACCATCATATTATGAGTTTTTTGGTAAAGCCAAATGTGAGTTTCTATAAGAATATGGATTTGAGGATTATTAAAGAAATAAACTTTGGTTAGACATTTAGAGGTGTCTAGACTAAGATCTGTACGATGTTGAATGACTAAAAGAATAAGACACATGCACCAATATAAGGTGAGAACATTATAGCACATGTTTCGTACCACGTGTGCTTAGCGACCAATGGATTAATGGAAGAATGGTTCCCTGCTTCTTCATTGTGTGAGACCCTGAAAGTTATATTAACTTTCATTGAAATACCCTTTGACTGTTTCTTGAAGTTTAAATCAGTGTTGCTACTTTAGCATATCACTAATAGCCATGAATGATTCGGCAATGTTGTGCTTGTCTAAGAAAGCAGTTGATTTGAAATAGATAGATTCAAGTAGAAAGGGAAGACAATTAAAATGAATAATTCAACTTCTAGACACAAGCCGATTATTACACTAACCATATAGGTGTCGAGTGTAATTGTGTATATAAAGTTAAACATGAACTCAAATTCACTTCTTTAAGAAGATGAGGGATTTGATAAGTAACTACCGAAGTGGTGAATAATGTCTTGGGTATTGTGAGTAATAGTATCCTCATATTTGTAGTGAATTCTTTCCACATGTGATTGGATTCCTAGTGGAGCTTATGAAACCTTAAAGGTAAAGCTCTTGATGCTCGCAGGTCGCACAAACTATTTGTCATATGAATTGAATATCTTGTTGATGTCGTACTGGCTTGGGTCTTGTCCACCACATGAGAAGTGGGAGATGTAAGATTTTGGGTCATGGGTCGCTCATGTGAACTGACCCAACCTGATCCGATTTGTTTGAAGAGAGGATTAGATAAACATAACTTCTGATAAGAAGTTATTGTGAATTTGAAATTAAGAGGGAACAATTTCATGAAACTGGAAACTGAAATTAAGAATTTACCTTCAAATAGACATCCTCATTCTTCAAAGCAGACATATGATAGGAAGAAAAACAGAAGAAAAGTTCCAAAACAAAATTTCTTCTTTCTCCATATTATCATCAACAACCAAAGGACATCTAGTTTGTGGTATTAAAACTTTGTTTCCAAGAGAGAAAAAGTTGATTTGGGGAAAATCCTTTTGGTAGCAAAATCAACAACTTCCGCTGCGAATACCAGGTACACAATTTGTTGTTTTTTCTCCAATTTACTTACACTTTGTCACACATATTTTATCAGCATAGCTCTTCCCCCATAGAACATTATTTTCCCCTTCCATGTCTATAATTTTATGCTCACCTTATGAATCATATGCTTATAGTGTGCCTTCTTCTTCCTCATATAAAATATAGGACACCCCAAATAAGCGAATGCGAGATTTTTCCTTCCAATTTTAGTGACCACTTCTGCTGTGATTGCTACACTCATAGGTATATGTCACGACCCAATTTCTCAGGTCATGATGGCACCTACCATAACCCACCAGTTGCTAAGCCAACCCATAGTCCAAAACAACTAGTAACGGACTAATAAGAATAGTGAAAACCAAGACTAAATAAAGACGAGAAAGAAGACAAGAAGAGAGTAAATATTCCCCGAAACCTGGTGAGGTCAGTACAAGAGCTACTAACAAAACAAGACTACAAAGTAAGCATATATATATATATATATATATATATATATATATATATATATATATATATATGCATATATATATATAACTATCTCCAAAATGCAAAATAAAGATTAGTCCAACAAATAAGGGAGAGCAGGAACAACTCCAAACATCAGGAGCTTGCCCCAAATCTTTGATCGATGGTAGTACCGCATGATGCACACATCAGCAACGAGAACTTGCACTATGATTTGTATGGTGTAGAAGTGTATTATGAGTACCAAACACGAAGTACTCAGTAGGCAACGGTCGACTGAGCTCCAAAGATAATTCCAGTATAAAGTACATGTAAGGCAAGAATATAAATAACAAAAAACTATCTAAGAAATGAAAAACAATGCTAATGGAGAAGTAAGGATAAACTACCATATATTTCAAATAACCAGGGATGGAAAAGCGATACCATATATAGCTACCCGATATACCAAGAAGAGTGAAGAAGGGATATATAATAGTAGCACGAGGCAAGGAGGTAATATACAATAAGGACATATAAGGAAGAAATAGCTATCCAATGGTACTATATAATATGAACTAAACACGAAGGTACTAACCTGAGGGATCTAGCCTAGCATCTGGAGGATCATAAACCATAAGGGAGCTAACCCTGGCACAATCGAAGTCTCTAATCGAAATATAAATAATTAAAATAAAGGAAAGGGGACTTGGGAACGCACCTACCACCTCGGTACCAATCCATAACCAGCCTGCCATGAGCTATATAGTTATGTCCACACAATAATATAACCGGCTATCCCGGACAAACAATAACCTTACCAGGCCCCTATAAGCTCGGAATGTACAAACAATCACTCAACAAACAACAACCATAGCCTATACCTATCCTGCCCCCCATAATACCGATAGATACAAGAGCTAAACAATTGTACTGGTGATAGGCAATGCATATGAATGAATGCAATGAAAATCCAAGACTACCATACTAACTATGTGCCATATCATACCAAGTATATACACTTCCTTTGGCTCGCCAGCTTACAAGGCAGGACCTATGGGGTATCATATCTTTCGACATGTGGTTCCCAGACAGAGGGTCCTATAGGGGACTAAAGATATCCGTATATAATGCCTGGTACCAAACTAGGACTTCTAATAATCAATCTTAATAAATCTGCTTCGTCCAGTACTAGAGAGAAATAAGAGTATAATAAGTGCTCAGAGTCGAATCGATGATAAATAAGTAGAAATCTGTAAAATTTATTGCTTGAGATTAAATTTAGGACTAAAATGGTAGGATAATGTAGAAAAGGGTCGGGATCTCCCTCGACCAAAATGAATGAATAGTAGCAAAAGAGTGGATCGAAAATGGACCAGAATTCGCATCGTTCTAAGTTTTCAAGTAGTAAGTTTAGTTTAAAGGACCATAAACCAACAATGAAGGTGTTACGACTTCCATTTAAAAAATTAGTTTTAAGTGAAAAAGTAGGAATAAATCCTCTTTTTGGAAAAGAGTTGTAAGAACCAAGCTTTCAGTTAGAAGCGTACCAATATTAAGTGTGAGAATGTACAGATGTATGCAAACCATCATCAGTATCCAAACAATACAAACGTAAGCACCAAAACGTCTATAAACTAAGCCACCAATCATTCAAGGCATGGGTAACTAACCTAGTATCCAACTGGTATCATAACCAAGGCATCGGGCCTAACAATATACAAAGTAACAAGATATCAATATCCTAACTCGGGAAAATTAAGGTAAATCAGGCATCAAGCTACTAGGAGGACCTTGATAAGTTGGCAATTTACCAACTTTTTAGTTGCTTAAGATTGAATTATCGTCTAGTTTCCTTTGATTCAAGGTGTATCTCATGTTAAATTGCTCATTTGTGCAGGTAGTCGATGAATTCGAGGTCGAGCTAACCATATGGGTCAAATGGAATGCAAAATGGAAGTAAAGGAGCTTAAAATAACCCATGGGATAATGGAAGCTCACCTGCACATGCAGGTTAGAAGGTGCGCACGCAGGTGAGCAAGTGTATGTTAAAACAATGAGCTGGAAGCCCACCTGCACCCCTGACCTGCGCACGTAGGTGGCCACTTGCACTGGCAGGTGCGCCAACAGATGAACAGCGTGGTGGCATTTTGGTAATTAACTAAAACACGAATTTTGACCTTTAAAAGAGATTTTTCAGATCTGAAACTCAATCTTTGTACTTTTTTTTATCTTTAGAAATGTTGAATTGAAACCCTAGTGTGAAATTGATAGCTTTCTTGTACTTCTCATTGAATTTGGATCTCATTTCTTGTGATTATCTTGGATTTGATGGAAGATTGGAATGAGAGTTTGGGTATATTTCCTCTTTCTCTCTCTATGAGTAGCTAATTTCTTAACTTGGGGTCATGCTTGAATGAGTACTGATAATTGTATGGGTGTTGTTTATTTGTCTTCCTAATTAGTTAATTGTTATGGGTTTTGCTTCTACTCTATATTCTGAACCTATAATTAGAGGTTGCAAACTCTAGTTAACACTAGAACCCTTATCATCCTTGACAAATGGGATGAGGGTGAGGAGTAGAAGCTAACAATAACTTGATGATTGTCATTAAATAGTGTCTCTTAGACGTAAAGATACTAATTAAGGTATTAGATTGGTTAAATAGCTACACTTGTGAGGTGTTCGAAAGAACCCATTAGTGATATTTTGGTGTTTGATTGAAAGATTAGCACCAAAGACCTATAATCTAGTCTACCCATAGCTATTAATTGAATTTAGGCAAATACTCAACTACGTATGCATGTATTCACCCTTAAGATAGCATAACCCCAAGTTCTTTTTACACTTGATTTCAACTCTCGATATCTCAAACTTTGCACCTCAAACTACTATTGATATTGTTGATTCCAAAATGATAAACCAAACCCCCCATTTACTTTTTCGTATTATTTTATAGCATTACGTGCAACTATTAGTTGATTTTGACACTTATAGGTGAAGGCTATTACATTCATTCCTCGTGGATTCAACCCCGACTCTAAGTTGGGTAATTATCATAAATCAATTGAAACAAGTTATTAATTTAGACAAGCAAACCCATTCATAAATCAAGAGTATTCAACTAATACAAAAGCATGAGATAAAATCAAAATCTAAATTCAAACGTAAACATTGTATTATGTTTAACAACAATATCAATGTATGAACTTATCTACACCCAAATATTCACTATAAAATAAGGAAAAGAGTTGAGAAATTAATCACTACAATGCTTCCAATCTTCACTCCAAGGGTGTTGGGTCAAGAACCCTAGCCTCCAATATTGAGAAATAAGCCAAAGATGAAAATAATATTCCCAATTCTTTCTTTTATAGTTCCACATATTTTTTCATCAAAATAAAGCCCAAAACAGCCCCAACTTTCAGATTTTCAGATCTGCAGTTTTTAGCCACTTTTCTCATTTTCTTTAATGTGACCTCTTTTTGACTAGTTTTTGACTTGGTTTCTTCCAATCTCTTTTCAATCATATAAAACCTACAAAATAGAAGTAAATGACATTAGATACACTATTTTCTCAATTAAACATCAAAAATCTAAGATTAAAGATGAGATAAGTAGGTGAATTACCAACTTATCAAATCCCCAAACTTAAACTATTGCTTATCCTCAAGCAAATCAAAACATACAATTTCCTTCAAGGGATATAATTCAAAAATGCACCAACATCATACCAAGCTAGAAAGTCTATTTTAAGCACAAACATATGACTTCTATTGATACCAACAATTAATCTACGACATATGACTCACCAACTCTTTCCAAAAATTTCATTTTCTTTTCAAGTGCTCAAATACCAACTAAATCAAAGTAACACTCAAGTCATGGCAATAAAGCTTCAAAATTTGCCTCTTTGTTACAAAACAACTTTGTTTTGTTCATTCCTCTCAATTTGAAAATGGAACAAATTCACAACTCAAATAATTATGTGCCCTCACAATCAAGAGAGTATCCCACACTTCTAAAATGTAATACCAAACACAATTGGAATATAAAATGGAAAGAATTGACTCTCACTCTCTAAAAAAAGTTCAAATGCATTCAAGTAGTACCATAGGCTTGCCCTTTAGGTACTTCTCCACTAATGTAGACACACTTGACTCAAAATCAATTAGGACTTAGGGTTGTAATGTAAGCTTTTGGTTAAGGTAGGGGCACAATTTTGGAAATAGTGACTCAAGACTTCCCTAAGCACTATAATTTGCAACAATAAGCACACTTCCTTCACAACTTTCCATCCTTATTCTCCTTTTTCAATTCAACACCTAGTCTTCCCTTTATTCACAAACTTTATTTTTCCTTCATTTTCTTTATTTTTTGTTCTTTCTTTCAAAACATCAAGGAAGATTTTATTTATTTATTTAAAATGGGTACCACATCACTGCTTTTTCAACCATCACTCCCAAACTTAGGCTTTTAGCCTATGTTTGCACTTTCAAAATAACTCACTCCCAACTTCGGCATTTTAGCCCATATATCAGTTGCAAAGCACTTAAGGAGGTAGGTGTCAAACGATAGGTCAATTTAAGGACAAAATGGTACAGTTTATAACATGGTTGCCAAAGAAAAGAATAAAAGCTCAAAGGAGTTAACTAGGAAAAATATGCAAGGGTAGGAAATTTAAGGCATAAGACGGTCCAAGAAAGGCCTAATATCATTTTTCAAGCCAAGTGTGGTCTAGGATTTTGCCTTAAAACACATTCCAGGTAAGTTCTAGACCACAAGATATACAAAAGAACTAACAAATCAAACTCACCAATCATGGCACATAAGAATTCAAGTAGAAAATGCCTCCAAGCCCCAATTGAAACAAATGAACTCAAGAAGTTATTCTAGCCTAAAGAGACTATTTAGTGAACAAAAGAGCCAAAAATTGAGTCTAAAAGTCATAACAAGAATCCTTACTTCAACCATTTCATTTTTCAAAGATCAAGAATTCATACACCAAAGTTTAAATGTGTTGATACCAAGCAAGCGACACATGACCAAGGGGAAAAAATCATATCCCAACATCACTTTTACTTCTAAACTAGCTACACTATACCTAGACAAGACTAATTCCCTTAAGAAAGTCGCCTAGCTATCCATCATTGGGAAAAGCCACCTGGTTCGACAACAAAAATAAAATAAAAGCTACTCCTTGGGAAAGAACCGTGGTATGAATAAAACCCTCGGAACTTTATTAACTACAGACCATACACAAAGACGAATCAATACCAAAATCACATGCTTCATATTTTTTTCATTTAAAATAAGCCCGGCAAGGGCACAAAGCATTTTTCTTGCATCAAGACAAGCCCGATAAGGGCACACATCATCAAAATAAGTCCGACAAGGGCACATGTAGCATCAAAATAAGCCCTACAATGGCATCATCATCCTCAAAATAAGTACCAAAAAATATGCTATCCCACCCCCAACTAAAAATATTGCATTGTACCTAATGAAACTAAATGATAAAAATAAAAGTTAGGAAGGACTCCCTGTTACAATGTGTTCTGAGATGGGCAACTATGGTAGCATTAAAAACCTCTTCCTCCATGACTTGATGTGTTCCTTCTTGAATTGTTCCAGTTTACCTTGAAGTCATTTGAGTCACAAGGGACCTTGATGAAGTTTGCTTTCTGCCCAAAAATTTAGCCTCTGTGATCACAGAAACAACTTTGCAATTGCAGGTTAAAATCCGAGGCATATTGAAATGAAACATTTAGTGCAAAATAACTCCATCCATCAACTTGATAATCATAAATTATGAGTACAACAAACATATTATAAACACAAATAAAATTAGTGTTAATAAAGCTTAAACATTCACTTGGCACGTAGAAGTTATCCAGAACACACTTTGACAATTAACATCAAACCAATTACAGCCTTCATTTACACTTATCTCAACAATTTTAGATAAAGAATCACACTATTCACTCAAGATTAATTGTAACACAAAAAGAATATAGAAATCACTTTTACCAATGTAAGCAAGTATCTAAAATGCTCTTTTATACATGACAGGTTTAAAAACACCAATTAAATACTCATATTCATAGCTAGTGCAGAACCTTAATTTAACTTAGTGAAGCAAAGAGATGGATACTCACAAGCCCAACTACACTTCGAAGTCAACATACTGCCTATCACAGTCATCATGAGTTTCAGATCGAGCAATCTGCCCAGCCGTTCACAACCAACTTGGCTAGTCAAAATTCCTATCCTTGCATATGAAAACAGTTCGGATGCATAATTTGTAACTTCAAGATGCAAAAGAGTTCGAGCAAATGATAATATAAAGAACCAGTGCAATACATCTCTTGCCCTAATAAGATTAGTTTTAACAACATCAAAACTCAAGCAAAGGAAACAAAATAATTTGCATTATTCTGCAGTTCAAAACTCGTTACTGGTTTGCAAGAAAACTTCACTCAAAATCCAATAGCGTACCAAATTCAATTACACTTCTACTATAGTTCAAACGTCAAAGGATTGCTTAACTTAAGTGCAGACAATTTTTCACGTCAAACAATTTAACCAAGCAATCCACAACCTCTCCGATTAACCCAAAGTTTGCTCACAGTTCACTCTTAATAGCACACAGTTAATCAGACTTAACCAACGAATTCATTGAGCACAGAATACATTGAGTACATCAAGTCAAGAAAATTTTAAACTTACAAAATACAATAGGCAGCACAATTGTTGAAAAACACTAGGACTATCCCTCTACCTATTCAACCAACAAATAAGTTTTTGGAGCACTCAGACTTATAGAATATTTAGGGTCCAATATTCACAATTTATTCAACTTGTTGGTAGTTCACGTACACCCATTAAACACTTAAGACAATCACATATTCAGTCCAACACCATGATCATACACAGTTGAGGAAAAAAATTGGTCAGTCATAATAAGCTTAAAATTCGACAAAGAGATTGCCAATGCAGTCCATCACCTACTTGACTATCCAACACTTACTCATCAACTCCTAATAGCGTACGGTTACTCAGACTTCACCGACGAGTGAAATCGTCTCTCAGACAATTTGTCGAACACGTTACAGGCATAACTTTAAGCACACTTCTTGTACCTATTTTGTGCTTGAATTACCCTCTCATTTTCAGGGAATTACAGTTCAGAGCAGCCCAAATACATTGCAATCATCTAACAACACCAGAATTTCACAATTTATGCTCTAAATTTTCACATCAAATGGAACACAAAAGAAAGAGAATAGAGAAGAAAATCTAAACAGAATGCTAGGGAGATAGAGAGAGAGGAGAGAAAGAGAGAATTTGGATCAAAAACATACCTGAAACACCTGAGATTGAAGGATGGAGAGGAAAATTCTTGAGCCCAAAAAGAGAATGCATTTTCTCTATTTTTTTGGCGAGTGTGCGCTACGTTGGTGAGTAAAAGCGAGGTAAAAAGGGCTTTTGGGTGTGAAAAACTAGGAAAGGTACTTTAGTGTTTAATGGTTTTAAGTGTTAAAACCACTTTCTTGGTCTCCAAATTTTACACATATGAACCCCACGTAAGAAATATTGAAGTGCATGCAGTATTTTATGTTTGCTGAGTGCATATTTGGACAGAATGTAATTCCAAGGCAGGTCCCTTTTTTTTTTTTAAAACAATGTACAACCATTCTAACCCACCAAATCTTGTCCAAATCAATTCCAAAAATTATGAAACTTGGCACATTAGTCAAAAATAACAAAAGAAGCTAACTAAAACAAAAAGTGCAAATTTAAACTTAAACGCAAAGAATATGAGTGTGAAATAAAATAGAAGTGGGTTTCAAACTCTTATCTGGAAATTTAGGACAAGAGAGCTGCACCATAAAATAAGTGCAGGTTACACTTTAAGTGCTGCTTGCAATATACAGGAGCCCCTAGACAACCAATGTTTTGACTCCTACTAACAACCCAATTCGTGCAAATCAACTCCAAAAAATCTTATCATTTATCTCTCTATTTGGAAGTTTTGAACCTTCCCCCCAACTTTAATCAAGATTTTGATGATGCTCGTGGGGTAAAGGTAATATATCAATATGGCTAACTCTATCTCTCCATTTGTAGGATTTGAATCTTTTACCCAACTTCACATCAAAATTCCATTGAGGCTCATTGGGCAATGGTAAGAAAATCAATAAGCCACTTCTCAAAAATTGCATTTTGCACTTCTTGGCCTTCAAGTGAGGAATGTCATTTTACCTCCTCGGTATGACAAACTCCAAATTCTCCAAAGAGTTGATTGTTTCAAGTTCCATCTCATCAACCAAACATAATATCAAAAAATAGTTGGAATGCTATTTAAGCCTCTCCATTTTCAAATTTGCACCTTTGTTGACATCCTCACCCCTAAATGAACTAGTGTCCTCAAAAAGAATTTGATTGACTTTTCTTGCAAGTCTAGTATTATTTCTTCAATTTTGACATCTTGATTGATTTTGGGCTTGGTTGGTTGGCAAATCACCATGAATTTTTCAAAATCAATTTTTCCTACTTCTTAATTAGAACTCAATCTGAAACCATTATCCTTGACCATTTGAAGATGAGCATCACATGCCCCAAGCTTTGCTTTTACAATTGGTCTTCAAATCATAAATAACAATTTTGAAGTTGGATCATTTCATGACATTGCTCAACATGCATTTTGAATATTCATCCTTCATTAGGGAAATTCCCTCACATAGTTCCCTGTATTCTTCAAGTCGTTGAGCTTGGTTCAAGAGCCACTCTTGGCTCACACTTTCCATTTGCAAAGTTTTCTTCATTTTGGGGGGCGTCTTCACAAGGGTCTTCGTTTCTTTCACGTTCCATTCTAGATACCACCATGGATTAATGAATGAGAGGCACCTTTAGGCACCCGGTCCAAGTTAGCTTGATGCATTGCTTGAATGCCTTCATGACCGGCTCTTCGTTCTTCCATCTCCATGTTATTGCTCCTATCAAACTTAAGAGCACAACTAGAAAATTCATTAGAGCTTGGGAAGGGGAAAAATATTTTCACAAGCATCATAATGTCCATTTTGACCACCACATTCACAATAATTAGACCCCATGAAGGATTGAGATGGTGCACACACCTCTCTCCCGAGAGCATTTTTACAGTTTTTCCAAAAGTGGGTTCCTCCACAATACAGAAATGGGTCATTAACATAAGATTTGCAACCACCAAACTCATTTTCAATCAAAGATGTCATAGTAACAAGTAAAACAAAACAAAAATCTTAACTAACATAAGAAACAAAAGAAAATCACAAACATATATTCACAAGTTTGAATCAAAGCAAGTAAGCTAAAATTCCTAACTAACTCAATATGCCAAATTGTTCCCCAGCAACAACACAATTTTTGATAACTATCAAATTATACCTTAAAAGTATAAGCGATCATTGTCAATATAATTACCCAACTTAGAGTCGGGGTCAAATCCACAAGGAATAAATGCAATATCTTTCACCTCTAAGTGTCAAAAGCAAGTAATGTTTGCACTTAATGCTATAAAAATAATGCAGAAAAGTAAATGGGGGATTTGGTTTATCATTTTGGAATCAACAATATCAATAGTAGTTTGAGGTGCAAAGTTTGAGCTATCAAAAGTTGAAATCAAGTGTAAAAAGGACTTGGGGTTATGCTATCTTAAGAGTGAATACACGCATGGGTAGTTGAGTATTTGCCTAAATTCAATTAATAGCTATTGGTAGGTTAGATTATAGGTCTTTGGTGCTAATCTTTCAATCAAATACCAAAATATCACAAATGAATACCTCACAAGTGTAACTATTTAACCAATCTAATACCTCAATTAGTATCCGTACGTCTAAGAGACACTATTAAATAACAATCATCAAGTTATTGTTAGCTACTACTACTCACCCTCATCCCCTTTGTCAATGATGATAAGGGTTCTAGTGTTAACTAGAGTTTGCAACCTCTAATTATAGGTTAAGAACATGGAGTAGAAGCAAAACCCATAACAATTAACTAATTAGGAAGACAAATAAACAACACCCATACAATTATCACTACTCATTCAAGCATACCCCCAAGTTAAGAAGTTAGCTACGCATAGAGAGAGAAAGAGGAAATATACCCAAACTCTCATTCCAATCTTCCATAAAATCCAAGATAATCACAAGAAATAAGATCCAAATTTAATGAGAAGCACAAGAAATCTATCAATTTCACACTAGGTTTTCAATTCTATGTTTCTAAAGCCCCAAAAAAGTACAAAGATGGAGTTTCAGATCTGAAAAATGTGGAACTATAAAAGAAAGAATTGGGAATATTATTTTCATCTTTGGTTTATTTCTCAACATTGGAGGCTTGGGTTCTTGACCCAACACCCTTGGAGTGAAGGTTGGAAGCATTGTAGTGATTAATTTCTCAACCCTTTCTTTATTTCCTTGTTTTGTAGTGAATATTTGGGTGTAGATAAGTTCATGCATTGATATTGTTGTTAGACATAATACAATGTTTATGCTTAATTTTGATTTTGATTTTATCTCATGTTTTTGTATTAGTTGAATACTTTTGATTTATGAATGGGTTTGCTTGTCTAAATTAATCTCTTGTTTCAATTGATTTCCAAAAGGAGTAGCTAACCCGAGGACTTGCCCATTTACCTTAATTAATTCTTGAAAGAGCTAATTGAGGTTAGAAAAGGTTAATTTAGCATGATTTGGGACTTATGACCCATCTAATGGAATTTGTTGCTAGACATAGTCAAATCCTAGTGTAGCCATAGATTGGAACTATTCGTGTAGACACTTGGCTATTATTCAAAGGAATTTAGCCAAGAAATATTCGTCAATCGATCAAAAGACATGGCGGATACTTGAGGTTCCAAGGTTAATTTTTTAATTCGTAATTAATCATGAGTACTTGATTTAAATACTTTGGATCATTGATAGAATTTATTCCCCGTATCATTTCCCTTGTTTCCCTCGTTTGTGAAAACTATTGATCAAAACATGTTCATATTAATTGGTTTTATCCGCTTTTCACTTTTATACTTGAAAACCCCCCCAAAAATACTTGTATCTTTTGTTCAGATTTTATTGAGTTGATTTATTCCGTACTTTCTCGATCGCTTGTCACATTGTTCCTTATGGGATTAACCCCGACTCTATTGTTGGAAAAAATATATTGCTAATGTCCACGTACATTACGTTCCTAGAGTGTATTTGAGCGTTATCAAAAATGGCGCCATTGCCGGGGATTGAAATGTTGAGTTTATTCTTTTTAGTGTTCTAAGTTACTTATGTTTGTCGTGGTGTAATTTTACTTTATTTGTTGTTTTTGTTTTCTTCAGGTGATAATCAAAATCTTCACGATATAATGATTCAAAATGGTAGTAATACCGCTACCTTCGATGGACATCTTGAGGATGAAGACCACTTAGGAGAAGCCAGGAAGGCTAGCGCAATCCGCATCCCACCCGTAGAAGGTAATAGAGTGTTTCATGTCACTAGTGTGATGCTCCATCTACTTCAAATAAAGGGTTTATTTGGGGATCAAGCCCATGAATATGCCATCCTTTATTTGAAGAACTTCATTGATGCGTGTATCCCATTTGATATTGCTCGCATTTCATAAGAGTTCATCCGGTTGAGACTCTTTCCCTTTTCATTGATTGATGATGTGGTACTATAGTTGTGGGAGTTTCCCGCGGGCTCTACAACTTCATGGTTTAAATTAATGGAAGAGTTCTTGGATCGATTCTTTCCACCATATCGGATGCTACAATTGATGGATAAAATCATTAACTTCCGATAATTGAGTGGCGAGCCATTGCATGAAGCATGGCAAAGGTTTTACCAGAAGTTGTTGCAATGCCCAAATCATGAGGTTCTGAACAAGATGCTCCTCCAAATCTTTATAGAGCATTAGATTAATTAAACAAGATGGTGCGGATAATGTGGCTGGAGGATCTATAGTTAAAAAATCTTATGGTGTTGCGGCGACGTTATTGGATCAAGTGGTAAAACAAAGTCGAGGATGACACATAAGAGATACCGAAGTGACCGCGAGGGCTCGCTCTTCATCTTTTATGAGCCAAGAAAAAAGAAAGAAGTATAAGGAAAGAGATGAGAATATGGCTAAAGTAATGACACAGTTGGATCTCTTCACCAAACATGTAATCTGCTCAACTCCAAAGGCGGTCAATACCGTTGCTTCTAAGGGTACTAAAGCATATGATGATGATGAGGTGGAGTCTCTTGATAAAGAAATTCAGTACATGTCAAACCAAATGGGGGGGGGGGGGTTAACCTACCTATTAAAGGCAAGGCAGGAATCAAGGTTAGAAAAAAAGGGACCATGATTGGAAAGATCGTGATTGAGATAGAGATTTGAGGGATAATGAAAAAGATAGGGATCACGATTGGAGAGATTAATATCATGACCATGATAGGTATATTCCTTTACATGATCGGGCCAAAGGTAAAGAGCTAACCTCCATTGATCCGGAGAAGTATAAGGATAAAGATGTACTTGACCATATCCTTATGGGGGTTGAAGAAAGTGATAAGACGTTGAGAGATATGAAGAGTGATTTTTCTTAACTCAATCAAATGGTCACCTCACATTCGACCTCTATCAAGCAACTCAAAACACAATTGGGCCAAATCTCGACTCATTTAAATGTAAGGCAAAAGGGTGGACTACCTAGTGACACCGTGGCTAATCCAAAAAATAATGCTCATATCATGAAATTATCACTAGGAGTGGTAGAACTATTGGTAACGATGTTATGAATCTTGATGAAAACCCTAATGAGAAAGTAGTTGATGAACAAGTGAGTGGGAAGAGAAAGCAGCTTGATAAGTCAAATGAAAATGTCATTATTCCAAATAAGCCAAGTGTTGAAAATCTGAGAGTAGTGGAATAAAAGGTTGAAAGCAAAGAAGCACCACAAACGGTTGATGGAAATGATTCAAAATTGGATGAAAGCCTGGTTTTCTCAAGGCCGCAAACCAAAGTCCCTCCTCTATTTCCACAAAGTCTTAAGAAGAAGGAAGATGATTCAAAGTTCAAGAAGTTCCTCACTAAATTTAGCAACTTTTTAGTAAATATACCATTATTAGAAGCCCTATAAGAGATGCCCGAGTATGCTAAATTTATAAAGGACTTGGTAACGAAGAAGCGAGTTATGGATTTTGAAACAATTGAAGTGACACACAATTGTAGTACAATAATGTCTAGCATAATGGTTGTGAAGAAGGAGGATCAGGGAGCATTCACTATCCCATGTACTATTGGGGTGTACAAATTTAGAAAAGCTTTATGTGATCTTGGGGAAGGTATTAATTTGATGCCATTGGCCGTGTTTCGAAAGCTAGTCTTGGGTGCTCCAAAGCCGACTACAATGAGGCTTTTAATGGCTGACCATTCTATAAAAAAGCCCATAGGTGTGTTGTATGAAGTACTTGTGAATGTAGACCGTTTCATCTTTTCAATTGATTTTGTAATCTTGGATTGCAAAATTGACCACGAGGTCCCTATTATTCTTGGTAGGCCATTCTTGGCTACCGAACAAGCTTCAATTAATGTTGAGTGCGGTGAAATGAAATTTCAAGTAAACAATAAAGAGGTGTCATTTAGCATATGCAAGTCCATGAAGTAACCTATGGATTTGCAAGTTATCTCCATAATTGATGTGATTGATGATAAAGTGGCTAATACTATAGAGATTGATTTTATTAGTGAGACTTTAGTGGGAGTCTTGTGGAGCCTTGAGAGTAAGATGAATGAAGAATATGATGAAGTAGTTGCATCTTTGAAAGGTCTTGGGTACTACACCAAAAATCCTTGCAAGTTGGACCTTGACTTGAAAAATTGGGAAACTCCTCCCGCAAGGCCTCAATTGAAGATCTACCACAAATTGAGCTCAAACCATTGACACCTCATCTTTGTTATGTGTTCTTAGAAGAAGGTGAGACTCTACCTATATTTATTATGGGAGATTTGTTTTCTTGGCAAATAGAGGCATTGAAATTGGTAAAATTTATTCAGACTAAGATGTTGGCTTCCCAAAGTAGACAGAAAGAGTATGTGAATCGAAAGGTGAGGGACATGTAGTTCAAGGCTGGAGAGAAAGTGTTGCTCAAGGTGTATCCTATGAAGAGAGTCATGAGGTTTGGCAAAAGGGGCAAACTCTCCCTCGATAAATTGGTCCCTTTGAGGTTCTTGAGGAAGTGGGTCCAGTTGCATACAGGTTAGCTCTACCGTCGAGTTTGTCAGGGGTTCATCCAGTCTTTCATGTTTTTATATTGAAACGGTACCATAAGGATGGAGACTACATTATTAAGTGGGATTCAGTGCTTTTGGACAAGGAATTGACTTACGAGGAGAAACCGATAGCGATACTTGATTGTGATGTTTGTAAGTTGAGGACAAAGGAAATTTATTCGGTGAAGTTCCAGTGGAAGCATCATTTGATTGAGGAAGCCACATGGAAAATCGAGAAGGACATGAGGGATAAGTACCCTTAGCTGTTTGAGGATACATATGCTCTCATTCTTGGCTATTTTTCTAGTTTAAACGTTTAGGGATGAATGATGGTTAAATTGGTATTTGTTGTAATGACCCTCTTGGTCGTTATGTAAAAGTCTTTCGTTCAAATTTCGTGACTAAATTCCTTTCGGTTTGGAAGTTACAAATCTTAAACTAGGCTAGTTTTGCTTTATTTCAGGTGAGGGATAGTCATGGAAAATCTGATAATAATTTAGACCGGCTTGGTAGGAACGACGTTGATTTTTGGTTAGCTAAGGCGATAAGAAACCCGTAGGATTTTATGAAACTGAATTTGGGTTAGTAGAACTCCCGAAATTAACCTTAGCGTAAAGAGCATTGTTCGAATGTCCCGGGATCAAGGTGTGTTGTAAAAAACTAAGATTTTTGGATAAAGACAGACATTCTATCATGTCGACACCGCTATAATGGGTGACACACCGCTATATCGAAATAATTACCGCTATAGCGGTGGTAAAAAACAATCAAGGCCGCTATAGCGGTCACGTACCTCTATAGCGGTAAAAACCATAGATTAAAGGGTAAAAAGCCTAAAATAGTTTATTATTTCATAAACTCATTTTAGGGAAAGAAGAAGGCGATTAAGGGCAAAAATCACCAGTTTACCTCCGTTTAACTTCGTTAAGGTAAGAAATTCACCCTTTTTAACTTGTAATTACTTTTTGATCCCTAGAAGGCATAAGTTACGAAATTTGGGGAGGGTTTTAGGGTGGATTTTGATATGTTTAGCTAGTGTAAGGGTGAAATTGAGCCTTAGATTAATGGATTTTGTTTATTAACCATGAAATTGGCCTCGCATTTCGTTAATTCACCAATCATTTCATGAAATTGATAGTTTTAGGTGAATTACAGGAAAAATAGCCCTAGAATGGTTAAGAAATGATTATGAACTGGCCTTAGGGGGTTGGGGTGGCTCATAACCCTCACCATGTTAAGCCATTTCTTTAATGCAATATTTGTATGCATATTTTAGACCACGAGCAAACGGAAAGGGTACGGAAGGGAAAAACTCAGGCTTAGAGTTGTACAAGTTTGGTTCGAGATAGTTGATGGGGTGTATTTAATCTATCTTGTGTTATGTGTTCATATTAACTACTCTGTTGTGTGATTGGTTAATCCATGTGGTATGCTGGGTCATTGAAATGTTTACTTGTTTTATGACTTGGCCTTCTATATTGTATACTATGGAGTGTTTCGATATTTGAGATGCTCGCACAGGCTATTCAGATTAAGGGTTACAGACATTCATGTCTAGGTTTAGTACATAGACGATAATTATCCCCCGCAGGTCATAGATAGAGGGTGGGTATATAACCCTTAGCATGTATGTATGGGTTTTCAAGGTATGTATTAGTATGATGGTTCCTTGAGTGAACTGGAGGATTTGTGTTGTTATGTTTGTCCTTATTTGGTTGTCTTGGAATGAGTTGCATAGTATTGCCTAATGAGACTTGTTGACTTGTTAGCTTGTCTCTTGAGTGCTACTAATACATATATGCTGTATGTTTGATGTGTAAGCATGTGTTAGCTAATGGTACTGCATTTTGGTTAAATGTCCATATTTCCATCTTGGGTTATCCAAATGATCCTGCTAGTACACTGTGGTTTATTTGTGTGCTGTTACTACACATGCATTTACTTTTATGAGTGCAACACATATTCCAGCGGATTCATTGAGACCTTGCTTTTGATTTTAGTAGTCGATTTTAGATTTCAAGGTGAGCAACATGTTCGGGCTACCATGAGATCTCTCCTATTTAGACAGTGTCCTTGTTTGGGTTTGTTACTTTTGTTTCATTTTTGGGGTTGTATCCCTCTCTTGATGTTCTTAGAAGTTTTGGTATAGACGAGTTTCGGGTCCTAGGGTTGTTATGTTCAAGTACAATATTTTTGCTTCAGTTGTTCTTACGTTTTTATGCTAGTTGGATTATTATTGTTGGATTAGTTGGCTTACTCTCATTTATGTGTGAACCTTAAGATGACGATTGGTTTATTGATTCTCCCACCAGGTGAGTAGTGTGGGTGTCACTCATGACGGGTTTTGGTCGTGACACTATTTATTGGGTACGAAGGTTATTGTGCATACCGACCATGTGGCTCTTCGATATTTGATGGCTAAGAAGGAAGCCAAACCTCGATTGATTAGGTGGATTTTGCTCCTTCAAGAATTTGATTTTGAAGTTAAGGATTAGAAGGGTTTTGAAAACAAACTGGCGGACTATCTTTCCCTCCTTGAGTCCAATAATGAGAAGTTGTGTGAAATCGAGATTGATGAAACCTTTCTCGATGAACTAATCATGGCACTTTTGGGGAGTGCAGAACCGTGGTATGCGGATTATGTGAATTATATTGTATGGGGTTTGCTCTTCGATGATCTAAATCATTATCAAAAGAATAAATTTCTCCATGATGTGAAAAAGTATTATTGGGATGAACCTTATTTATTTAGGGAGTGTGTGGACAAAGTGATTTGTAGGTGTGTGATGAAATTGGAGATGCAGGCCATCCTCAAGGCTTGCCACTCATACCCATTTGGTGGCCATCATAGTGGTGTAAGAACGGTCGCTAAAGTTCTTCAAAGCAGGTTCTATTGGCCTACCCCTTATAGGGATGCTTATGACTTGGTTAAAACTTGTACTTAATGCCAAATGTAAGGAGGTATTTCTAGGAGGCATGAGATACCCCTGAAGCCTAATCTCAAAGTAGAGTTATTTAATGTGTGGGGCATTGACTTTATGGTAACAAGTACATATTGGTGACCGTTGATTACATGTCAAAATGGGTGGAGGCAATTGCATAACCGAACAATGAGAGCAAGAGTTTACATTCTTCTTGAAGAAGTATATCTTTACAAGATTCGGGGCTCCTCGAGAAATCCTTAGTGATGGAGGCTCACACTTTTTGTAATCAGGTATTTGGTGCTTTACTTGATAAGTACGGGGTGAAGCATAAGGTGGCTACCCCGTATCATCCCCAAAGAAGTGGCCAAGTTGAGGTTTCCACTTAGAAAATCAAGTCGATCTTGGAAAAAATCGTGAATATCGGACGTACAAATTGGGCAAGACAACTAGACGATGCTCTTTAGGCTTATAGAACCGCATTCAAAACTCCTATTGACATGTTGCCCTATCAATTGGTGTTCAAAAAGGCTTTTCATCTTCCTGTTGAGTTTGAACACAAGGCGAGGTGGGCCTTACGTGAGTTGAATATGAATGGAAGGATGCTTCTAAATCAAGAGTAGAGCAAATACATGATTTAAAGGAATTCTGACTTAAGGCATATGAGAGCTTGGTGCTATACAAGGAGAGAATGAAGAAACGACACGATGCTAAGATCTTGAAAAGAGAGTTTCGTGTGGGAGATGAAGTGTTACTCTTTAATTCGAGGTTAAAACTCTATACGGGTAAGCTCAAATCTAAATGGTCGGTCCCTTTTATGATGGTGAATGTGTATCCAAGTAGAGCTATCTAGTTGGAAGATTATGAGAAGAGAAGATTCACGGTGAACGGTCAAAGGTTGAAACATTTTTATATGGGTGGACTCGAAGCGGTCAAGGTTGAGGCTCTCCTTTTCAAGGATGCTTGTTGATGAAAGAACAACATCGTGCCATGATGATAACCAAGGAGCTTCTTAAGAGGCAACCCAAGGTTATTTTTTGTCATTTTATTTTTGTTTGTGCACTAATTTTGAGTTGTTTTGGTGAATGGAGGTGAAAAATTCTAATTATAGGGCCCTTTGCACACTTTTTTGACCATATTCGGGCACCTGCTAGCGCACATGCTTACATACCCACACATGTCTGGGTGCATGTGACTAGCAGGATACAAGGGAGACACTAATTTGGGTGAAAAAAATCACTTGCGGGCGCAGGCCAGGGACCTGCGTGCATATGTCAGCCGCGCAGGTGGCTCAAGTAACTCATAAGGCTTCCAGGTGAACTGGTTGGTCCTGCCAGCCTCACCTGCATGCGCAGGCCACCACCTGTGTGCGCAGGTTGGTGGGCAGGTGGGCCACCAGTTCAAGGTAAGTTTTCAAATTAAATATTTTAGGCTTACCCTACCCGATAAGCCCAATATCCTTTTAAATTCTATTTCTTTACCCTAAACCCACATAAATTCAACACCCACACCACAAAAATCCACTATTCACCTAATTTTCCTCTCCTCTTCACCAATTTTTTTTCTTTCTTTCCCTTTCACCAAATTTTCTAAATTTCTTACACAAGTACATACACATAACATCAACTATAGCTTTGGTGACCTCCATCTCACTATTCTCTTGCCATTTTTTTAAATTTCTACTTGAGTTGGTAAGTTTATTTTTATAATTTTTGCTCCATTTTTCTTGTGTTTGAATGGAGAAGCATCTCATATGCTAAATTATTTTTATTAATTGATTGTTTTGGGATGTTTATGACATAAAATTGTGGGTTTTGTGGACTATTTAGAATGGGTGTCACTTTTATCATGAAAGTTGGGGAATTCTTGAGTACCCAATTTCATGCTCATCATGTGTTTGATAAAATTCCCACATGAAACTCCCATTTTATTTTCTCGTGGGTAATCTAATGGAGCTTGTTGGAGGTTCTGTGAATATTTCAAGTCAATTTCATCTTGAAAAGGTTATTTATGGTTATTTGAAGTTGATTGGTGTGTTCTTAAAGTACTATCTTTATTATCTAAAATGCTCATTATGTGATGCACGCCATGTGTTTGATAAAATGTTTATGAGTGATTTTTGGCATGATCTTTACTAGTTATTGATTTAATTAATTTCAGAGCATAGTTTGGCCATTGATTGAGTAATAATGTGAGTTAAAATGTCTTCTAAGGAGTGTGAAACAGTGGTTCAAGTTGGTGGTGTGTTGTTACTAGAATTGGTTGACCATGACCTTTGTTGAATTGATTGTTATGCATTGAACTCTTGGGTGAAGTCTGAGTAGCCCCATTGATAAAAACACAAGATTTGCCCGATGATAGATCGAGTGACATCATTCTTAAGGGCAAATCGTCATTTTTGTTAATGTAATGGTCATGGGCTATGTGTGTACTATAATACTAAGTGTGTGGAGTGTATTCATGTTCAATATAATGGTGTTAAGTCCACGTGTACATTCTATTGGCTTGTTGGGCGATATTTGGAATTTGACGTGCTTGACACTTGTTGTGTGTTCATGAGAACACTAGACGAGAGCAGTATAATATCCCTAAAACTCATCTAGCATCCTCATGGAACAAGTACCTTATATCAATCATCTCAAAACCCGAATATTAAGTCAAAAAGGGAATTTTTTCCCTAGATTGAATCTGCCCGACTAAGAATTGGCCACCTGCAGCCGCACCTGGGGCACCTGCACAGGTCAAGGCAGTATGCCTGCCCCAGGCTTCCCTGGTGTCGGTTGATCGTGCATTAATTTTTATGAAGTTGATTGCTCCCAAATGCTTTCATATATAATTTTAACTTACATTTACCTCATTTAGCATAGTTTTCTGTTCTTTTATGATATATAAAAAATACCAAAATCATGTTTTACCTATTCTTTTTGTTTTGGTTTGTTCTTTTGTGTTGTTTTCAGGGATGACTTCGAGGAAACCGATGCCACAAGCGAAAAACAAAGACAAGGAAAAAGGCAAGGTTATAGAAACCACTTCCAAAAAGAAAGCTCTGGTTCAACAAGAGAAAGCTCCCAAAGTTCAAAGTACTATTGATCTTTCTAAGGGGTTGGCCAAGGAGGTAGACAAAATTTGATTTGGAATTGAGGGATGTGTTACTTGTATGATAAATGGGTTGACACCTGAGGTTTCAACCCAGAAAATGTATTTAGCATAAGCGGAGTACAGATCATTTCTCGGATATAGTGACGCAAGTTAAAAGGCATGTGTGGGACTAGAGCTTGTTAGGGAGTTCTATGCTTCCTAGTCATCCGACATAACCAACATAAGGTCAAGCAATCGGTGACGGAGAAACCTTGTTTATCTAGTGTTCTTGTTAGAGGGGTTGAGGTAACTTGTTCCACGATAGAAATCAACATGATTTACTTTGCTTGTGACCGTGCACCCGAGATTAAAAGTAAAAAGTGGGTAAAAGGTAGGCGTGCTCACTTCCATTGGCTAGCCTGTACCATTAAAAAGGGCCTTCCTCCATAGGCCAATGATTTCGGACAAAATAAAAGAAGAGATTTTTCAATTCAAGCCAAGCATTGGCTCAGCTTTGTAGATAATCAGTTGCTCCTATCTACTAATGATCAAGACATCACAATTGAAAGGGCCATCATTATAGATTGTATCATGGGTAATGTGCTTATTAATCTGGGAGAGATAATTGCTGAGATGATCAAGATAAGAGTTAAGCAATCGGGAACCTTGTTGAGTTTTCCCATTCTTATTTCCTTGCTATATTTTGCTAATAAGCTTCCTATCTTCCCTAAGATTGATCAAAAGGTGAAATGCACTGGGGTGATTGATATTACCCAAAGCCAAGATGATGATAATCCTACGGGGATGAAGAGGAAAATTACTGAGATGGATAGTTCATCTTTGGGAGAGCTACCTATTCTTGAGGGCACTAGTGCCCCTCCTGTGACTTCACTTTCATCAAATGCTCCCCAGACTTTTAGTGGCACTACTTCGGTGATTGATCCACCTGTTGCACCGCCTCCCTTGAGCACTGCACCACATACCCAGCCTAATCAGCCTCCACAATCTTCTACAGTTACATTTGCTAAGGTTGCATCTATGAACCTAGCAAACAATAGTACTCTTGCTCGGTTGGTCGTTGACATCCCATAGTTTATCTAGATAACTATTGATAGGTGTCTTGAGCCTCTTCATGCTCAGATGACAGATTATAAGCAGAGATTAGCTACGGTTTAGGTGAGAGGGGATAGTGAGGAAGTTTCCACTCTAAAAAATGATCTTAATAGCCTTTGTTCGGAGTTCCATATGATGCAGCCCTCCTTTACTTTAGATGATGCTCAGATGAATTTCCTTCTGGTTGTTACTGGCTTAGTTCTTCCATTTGATAATTTGTTTGGGCCCACCACCATGGGAGATGAGACAGGGATTGACTTGGGTGCAGGGCTTACCAAGGCTCAACAGATCAGGCTTGCCGTACAATTATCCATAGAGGAGCATCATGCCAGGATGGTAGGTGCTAGTTCTAGCTCGTAGCCTTTCGGAGATCAACATGATGGTTTGATCGCAACTACAGGAGCCCAGTCTGAGGAAGCTCCTCGTATTTAAGCTATTGAGCAGTTATAGACCACCCATGATGTGGATCCACGAGCCTAGTGTGCTTCAGGAAGTCCTTACCTTTCTTTCTTATCATTCTCTAGTATTGCATTGGGGACAAAGCAACGTTCTTTAGTTGGGGGTGGGACATTCTATTTGATTTGAGGTCTGTAATATTATTTTAATGATCATTATTGTGATGTTATTTTTTATTCGGATTCTACCCTTGTCAGGCTCATTTTGTGACACTTTTGTATTGCCCTCACCAGGCTTGTAGTGGATTGATATGCTTTTAGCCCATACCAGGCCCATTTTATGCAATTGTTATCATTTGAAACCCATATACACTTCTCTCGTGTTGATTATTTCTTTTGGGTGGTGTTTATTTTGGACATGCGCATCGTTTCATTTGCCTTGTGTAGATATGTGTTAAATAAACTCCAAGGGTTTTCTTCGAAACTCGGTTCTTTCCCAAGGATCATTTTTTTTTTTCTTTATCGAACCGAGTGGTATTCCCCTATGATAGATGGATCGGGCGACCTTCTTAGGGGAAATACCCATTGTTTTGAGTTTGGGTCAAGTGGTAGTTGGCAAAGTTCGAAAGAAACCTCCAAAAATTTGTCATTGCCAAGCAAAATGGTTTTGAAAATGATTTTTGAAAAGCAAAATGGTTTTTGAAAAAACAAAGAGAAAAGAGGTTTCTAGCTTTCTTTTGAGTCGTGACCTTTAAATTTATTTCTTTGGCTCATTCTTCACAAATGAAGAGTTCCCGATTCGGAGTAGTTTGTCAAGTTCATTTGCTCAAATTGTTTGGAAGACTAGCGTTCTATTTTAAGAGTGTGGTGCCTTGTGTGGTGAGATTTTCAACTAATTCTTGTGCATGCATTGTAGTCTAGAACTTGCCCTGAGTGTATTCAAGGCAAAATCCTAGGCCACGCTTGGTTTGGAAGATGACCCAAGGCCCTCTTTGAATCGTCACATAGCCTAAATCCCACCTTAACACTGTTCCCTAGTCAACCCATTTGAACCTTGGTCCATTATCCTCTTCTTTATGATGACCATACTATGACACCATAACTATTTTTACAACCCCTCTTTTGGCACCCAATCTCCTTGAATGCGTCATATTGTTCTAATGTAGGCAAGTGTAGGTCGGTGTAGGCAAATGCCCAAGTTTGGGGGTGCATAATTGTAAGAATGACAAAAGTAGGATCAAGGCCTAAGTTTGGGGGGAAGGAGATTTGCAAAATTGTTTATGAGAAGTGTGTACTTGGTTGCCTCAACAAATGTTTCATAAGACAAGAGATGAGCTTGAAAACAAAAGCTTAGAGCCTAGCCCCTAGAAAATGATTTTAAAAGGTGAAAAAGCTTAAGAAAAAGGGGGGGGGGCATAAATAGCTAATGAATAGAAAATCTCTTGAAAGAACCTAAGAACTGAATGAAGAGGGAGGCTCATAAGTGTGTTTATCAAAAGGATGTTAGAGATTTAGGGAAACAAAAGAAAAAAAAAAGGGTGTATAAGGTGGAGAATTTGAAAGTATAAAGCCTAAGAAGTGTTAAAGCGATTGTGTTTTGGGAGGTTTTCGAGTCACTTAATCCGTAAATTACTTCCTTCACCCTAACCTTCATCAATGTCCGCAAGTCCTTGGTAATTTCAAACCTATTAGTGGCAAATGAAACAAAGAGCAAGCCTATGGTTCTACTTGTTGTACTTGAATTTCTTTGTGAGAGTGAGCAAAAATTCTTTCTATATCTATGCTCCTTGTGAATTGCATTGTTCTATGTGAGTGGCATCTACACCTTGAAGTGGAGAGTGATGTATTACTTTCAATTATGGAAAATGATCAAGACAAGCCGCGAAGTGAAATTGAGGCAATTTTTGAGAGTCTGGTGTCAAGCATTGAGAAGTATCTTGATTTGAAACTGTTACTTATTGATATCCTATACCTTTGCAACAAAAAGATTTGTATCTTAAAAGAGAGATGTTAATTGCTTGTTTGCCATAATTTGTTGGGAGAACCAATCAAACTTTGTGGTTTTGATTGTTTAGCGTAGTAGGTTGTGTTTGTTTTGGAGTCATGAATATCTTTTTTACTGAAAAGATCCTTGATTGCTTGAGGGCAAGCAATAATTTAAGTTTGGGGGGGGGGGGTTGATAAGTCGACAATTTACCAATTTTTTAGTCACTTAAGCTTGAATTATCGTCTAGTTTCCTTTGATTCGAGGTGTATCTCATGTTAAATTACTTGTTTGTACAGGTAATAGATGAATTTGAGGTCAAGCTAACCATACGAGTCAAATGGAATTCAAAATGGAAGTAAAAGAGCTTAAAATAACTCATGAGATGATGGAAGCTCACCTGCGTATGCAGGTGAGGAGGTGCGCACGCAGGTGAGCAAACGCATGTCAAAATAGTAAGTTGGAAGCCTACCTGCGCCCCTGACCTACGCACGCAGGTGCGCCAGTAGATGAATAGTGCAGTGGAATTTTTGTAATTAACTAAAACACGAATTTTGAGCTTTAAAAGGGATTTTTCAGATCTGAAACTCCATCTTTGTACTTTTTTTTGAGCTTTAGAAACATAGAATTGAAACCCTAGTGTGAAATTGATAGCTTTCTTGTACTTCTTATTGAATTTGGATCTCATTTCTTATGATTATCTTGGATTTGATGGAAGATTGGAATGAGAATTTGGGTATACTTCCTCTTTCTCTCTATATGAGTAGCTAATTTCTTAACTTAGGGTTATGCTTGAATGAGTAGTGATAATTGTATGGATGTTGTTTATTTGTCTTCCTAATTAGTTAATTGTTATGGGTTTTGCTTCTACTCCATGTTCTTAACCTATAGTTAGAGGTTACAAACTCTAGTTACCACTAGAACCCTTATCATCCTTGACAAAGGGGATGAGGACGAGGCGTATTAGCTAACAATAACTTGATGATTGCCATTTAATAGTGCCTCTTAGACGTACAGATACTAATTTAGGTATTCGATTGGTTAATTAACTACACGTGTGAGGTGTTCATTTGTGATATTTTGGTGTTTGATTTAAAGATTAGCACCAAAGACCTATAATCTAGCCTACCCATAGCTATTAATTGAATTTAGGAAAATACTCAACTACTCATGCATGTATTCACTCGTAAGATAGCATACCCCCAAGTCCTTTTTACACTTGATTTCAACTCTCGATAGCTCAAACTTTTTACCTCAATCTACGATTGATATTGTTGATTCCAAAATGATAAACCAAACCCCATTTACTTTTCCGCATTATTTGTATACTATTATGTGCAAGCATTAGTTGCTTTTGACACTTAGAGGTGAAAGGTATTGCATTCATTCCTCATGGATTCGACCCTGACTCTAAGTTGGGTAATTAAATTGACAACGATTGCTTATACTTTAGGTATAATTTGTACATTTTCAGATCTAACCAGAAAATATCACCCAAATCACTAAGTACTGCTTTAAATCTTATACTAAGGATTCTTAATGTCAACCTAAGTTCATGTACATAAGTAATCAGGCTTAACAGTATCCTATAGCTATAACGGGTATCCTTAGTGTAAGGTTCAATTTATAATTCTATTCTAAATCCCCTAAACAGGTCAAATCATTATACAACTAGCTATAAACCTATCCTACAATACCTACCTAGATTTAAATCTATACAATACACAATCTCATAGAGAAGAGTAGACCATAGCCTGCCTTGTAGCTTAATACAATTCGGATCTCCTCATGACCATTCACAAGGAGTCAAGCGAAAGAACTTCAAAAAGCTCAAGCATTGTTCATGAAATGTGAGGTACTAGAGCTTGTATTAATGCCATCTAAGGGTTACCACACATTGAAGGTCGATTTGGAAGCTCACTCGGATGAAGATGATCACTACTTGAAGGTGACGCCATTGGTAGAGGACCGCCAAGGCCTTGAAGGAACGTCAATAAGACCTCCAAGGAGTCCCCTTGAAGACCACCTATTGGTTGGTAGTGCGCCATTAGTGAAGGACCGCCAAGGTCTTAAAGGGCCGTCAAGAATGACTCCAACTTGAGGTAGAATCATGTTATGGGCCTTTCTCCCTTTTTAAGTTAAGGTCACTTTTGGGCCTTTGTAATAAGACTATAAATAGTTAATTAGGGTTTCATTTTAGCTTAGCTATCTTTTGAATATTGATGAATACTTCACCTTTGAGAGAAATTGGTAAGGTTTGTGTTGAATCATTGCTTAGAAATGAGGGTTTAAAGGTCATCTAGATGCCCTCTTGGTCCACATAAGAAGTTTGGTGCTCGTTGATTAGTTGTAATTGGGGTTTTAGAGTTTAATATACTCTTTAGTTCCACTATCTTCTATCATCTTGTGTCATCTTCTCTATCTTTTCTTTATCGCTTTGTTTTCCTTTGTTTATCGTCATTGAATTCTCGTCTTTGTATCTTGGATTGTATCATTTGGTATCAGAGCTGAGCTTAGAATCATTCCCACAATTCTAGTCTTGGGTTTTTTATCTTGAAAATCACAAAAAAAGAAGGATTCAAGTTTTGGGTGTCTTGAGAATTTCGAGTTTTTTTTTATTTAGAGTCTTGTTGGCATTTCCAATACTAGAATCGTGTTCTCTAGTATCTAGTGAGTAGTTATCTAAACTTTGAGCTAATTCCTAACTATATTGAGTGATCTACCATTGTTGGAGTTCAAGGTGTGAAGAAATTGAAATGGGTTCAAAATTTTGAAAAGTTTGAGAGCTTTTTAAGCAAAAATATCACTTGGGTTGTGTTCGTGGGGTCGAAGGGAGTTTGGGCTTTGAATTTCATCGAATTTCGAGTTCATTTGCTTAAGGGTCTGCGTTAGGGTCAATTTTTGAATGTTCTTCATGTTCTTCAAAATATTCAAGTCTTGTTGAAGAAGAAGGTTCAAAAGAAGAAAGTTGATCCAAAAGATCCAAAGTAAAAGGAAGTGTACTTGTTTGTGCCAAAGAATATTCCATTTAAAAGTATAAAGGCCCACACACTTACTATTCGAGGGCCTTGAAGACAAGTGTGATGGTCCTGCACCAAGGTGGCGGTCCGCCAACATTACCTCCACCAATAATCCAAATCAGCAACCCACTGGTTAAGCCTTGACGACATTATTGGCGGACCTCGAACTCCGTGAAGGTCCGTCACCAACTCCTCCAACCTAAAAAAAAAGAAGCTTTATAAGCTCATTTTAGATTCCTAGTTTCATTTATTTTGATTCTTAATCATCTTTTACTTAGTTCTAATACTAATTAACAACTAGTAATCAACCTACTTAGTTGTGAATTAGTTCTTGAGTTTGTTTTTTTCTTCTTCCCACTTCTTTGCGTGCTTTTCTCTTTTCGATTTCGTTGAAGTTTCTTGGTTCAAGTCTGTAAGTAACTTTTTGAGTATTCCAAACAAGAATCTATTCCAGACAAGAGTAGCAATCTATGCCTCGACTACCATCAAAGTATAAGCCATCATTCAACACTCATCGATCCAAGTATGAGGCTTACAAATGTGTGTAGAGCTTGTGAGGTTATTTCTTAACTCTAACTTGTTTGTTGTTTGTGTTTAGTGACTCTAAATAGGTACAATGGCCCTGGAAGGCAAAACACGACCATCCATGGATGTCAATACTTTGAATATGATCTTGGTTGCAATTGAATCTTTGAGTCGTAGATTGGAATCCATGAAAGGTCACATAACCACGCTCCAAGGAAGTGTATCAACCATGGATGGAAAGATAGTGATTATGGAAGGTTGTCTAAACTCCAGCCAATCCACTCCCCAAAACTACCATGCATCATCGAGAGGGCATGCCCAAGACGCATCCGCTACTATCTCCCTGGAAACACTCCATCAAATGCTCAATCCACCGAGACAAACACAGGTTCCCATTTCCCAATCCACTATCTATCCACATAACCAAAATCTCATTTGTCCACTACAACCCCAATTCAATCAAGAAATACCACAAAACCAAGACTCACCTCACCAAATACCCCATAACCAAGGCCAACCCCAAGAACCACTAAACCAAAAGCCACCACCTCAAGCTCCACTAAACCAAAATCCCCCACTCCAAATACCACATAAAGAAAATCAACCCGTCCAAGTTGATGGAGAAGGAGGAAGGGACCCATAAGTTGAGTTTGAAGGGTACGATGAAGAGGCTTTGTATGCGGAGTATTGGAGGCATAGACCATTTCCTCAATAAGGATTCTGAGGTCGAGGAGGAAGATTTAGTCTGGCACCTTATGACCCTAATTTGAAGGTCCATGAAACTATAATGATAATCAAAGTGGCAATGGAGGCCGGGATATAAGGATCAATTCTATCAAGACCAGTCTTCCAACTTTCAAGGGAGAGAACGATCCCGAGGCTTACCTTACATGGGGTCCACTTGTGAAAGAATCTTTCAAGTCAATAATATCATCGAGGTAAAGAAGAGTTGCTATGCCATAACCCAATTTGAGGGGTTTGCTATTACATGGTGGGAATATACTAAGAGATTTCAACAATTTCTAAATGAGGGACAGCCACTACCGTGGCATGCTTTAAAAGGTCTCACGCGATAAAAGCTCATATCAAAAAGGTATAGGCATGAGTTACTTTCCAAGTTGTACAATCTAAGTCAAGGGAACAAGAGTGTCTTGACATACTATGATGAGTTCCAACCATTGGTTTTGAAGCTTGAACATCATGAGAACATGGAACATGCTGTCATCAGATTCAAAGTTGGTTTGAACAAGGAGATTGCCTCTTCAATAACTTGCCATAGGTTCGCTACCATAAAAGACATCTTTCAAGCAACCTTAGATGTTGAGAGGGATCTCAAGAAAAGTTCATCATTCAAACCCAAATGGTACTCATCCACTAATTCTTAGGGTAAGAACAAAGAGGTAGCTCAACCGTCTTCGAGTTGGAATAAGAAAAAGGACGTCACCAAGCCTTATGAAAAAAAGCCCGTAGAGAAGACTACTCCAAAGTACCCACCAAGGAATAAAGGTAACAAGTATCCAACTCTTAATACAAAAGGCTTCAAATGTTTCAAATATCAAGGTTGGGGACACAAGGTGAATGAATGTCCCAATCGGAGAAATATAATCCTTAGGGAAGGAATATTGTATTATCTTGGAGATGAGGTGGGATTAGAGGAGGACAATGAAGAGGAGACCCAAGAAAAAGAGAGGGTCGAGGAAGATGAGAAAGTAAAAGAAGGTGATGAGGATGCTTGGCCTCAATATGGAGAGTTTGTGGTCCCAAACTTTGTGGTTAGATGAGTAATGATTAGCAAGACCTTCGATGACCTAAGTCAAAGAGAGAATCTATTTCTTTCTAAGTGCCTTATCAAGGAGAATGTGTGTTCATTAGTCATTGATAGTAGGAGTTGTGCTAATGTTGCTAGCGCGACCATGGTTAGTTTCTTGAAGTTTCCCACTAGCTCACATGCTTCACCCTACAAGCCCTAATAGTTGAATACATATGGAGAATTGAAAGTGACTAGATAAGTCATAATCCGGTTCAAGATTGGGAATTATCAAGATGAGGTACTTTGTGATGTAGTTCCCATGCAAACATGTCACATTTTGCCTGGGAGACCTTGGCAATATGATAGATCCACCAAGAATGATGGGAGAACTAATCAGTATTCTCTTAAACTAAATGCTAAGAATTTCACACTTCACCCTCTTTCCCCGTCCCAAGTGAATGAGGCATATCAAAAGTTGAAGAAGTTGAATGAGAAAGTTCAGTAAGAAAGAGAGAAGGAATCTTATGAAAAGGAGAATGATGAAGGGGAAGAAAGAGGGAAGATGAAGGGGAAGGTCCAAATGGTGATGTTGGCTAGAAATAAATATCTCTTCAAGGAATGTGATGAGGAGGAGCCCATGCTTATTCTAGCCCATGATTTTCACACTAACCCCTCTACTTCTCCTATTCCCCATTCTATTTCTCTTGTTTTTTTAGGATTATGAAGATGTGTTCCCAAAAAACTTCTAAAAGGGTTAACCCCACTACGGGGAATTGAACACCAAATCGATCTATTGTCAGGATCACAATTGCCAAACAAGCCGGCCTATCGAAGTAAGCCTATGAGACAAAGTAACTTCAAAAATAAGTTGAGGAACTCCTCAACAAAGGATACATCAAGGAAAGCATGAGTCCATGTTCCATACCGGTG
Source organism: Capsicum rhomboideum (assembly GCA_031232105.1). Taxonomy (NCBI): domain Eukaryota; kingdom Viridiplantae; phylum Streptophyta; class Magnoliopsida; order Solanales; family Solanaceae; genus Capsicum; species Capsicum rhomboideum. The sequence goes on from CP124719.1 coordinate 36,614,172, forward strand.
TTGTTGGTGCCAAAGAAGGATGGAACTTGGTGCATGTGCATCAATTGTAGAGCTATCAACAAAATCACAGTAAAGTATCGACATCCTATCCCTCAGCTAGATGACATGTTAGATGAATTAAATGGTTTTAGCTTGTTTTCTAAGATTGATCTTAGGAGTGAGTATCACCAAATTCAGATGAACCCGGGAGATAAGTGAAAAACCGCCTTCAAGACCAAATTTGGTCTCTATGAATGGTTGGTTATGCCATTCGAACTCACCAACGCTCCTAGGACCTTCATGAGGCTAATGAATCATGTGATGAATCCATTCATAGGGAAGTTTGTTGCGGTCTACTTTGATGATATCCTTGTCTATAGCAAGTCCCTAGATGACCATGTATTGCACTTGAGATGTGTGTTTGATTTGTTTGCTTAGAAAAGAAAATTTGTATGCTAATCTAGAGAAATGTTCTTTTGGTGTTGATAAGGTCGTCTTTTTGGGGTTTGTTGTGAGTTCCTGGGGTATTGAAGTGGATGAATCCAAGATAAACGCTATACAAAATTGGCCAACGCCATAATCCATTGGTGATGTGAGAATTTTTCATGGATTGGCTAGTTTCTATAGGAGGTTTGTCAAAGGGTTTAGCACCATAGCCACTCCGTTAACTGAGGTAATTTGAAAGGATAATCCTTTTAAATGGGTATAAGAGCAAGCAAAGGCGTTTGAAACTTTGAAAGCAATGCTTAGCTCCTCTCTGTTGTTACAGTTGCCCAATTTCGACAAGATGTTTGAAATTGAATGTGACACTAGAAAGGTGGGCATTAGAGCCATCTTAATGCAAGACCAAAGGCCCATTGCTTACTTTAGCGAAAAGCTCAAAAGAGCAACCTTGAACTACTCCACGTATGATCTTGAGTTGTATACCTTGATTAGAGTTTTAGGCAATTGGCAACACTGTTTGTGGCCAAGGGGGTTTGTGATTTGAACCGACCATGAATCTTTCAAACACCTTAGGGGCCAAGACAAATTGAGCAAATGGCAAGCCAAATGGATTGAATTCTTGGAAACTTTCCCTTATATAACCCAATACAAAAAGGGGAAGGGCAATGTTTTGGCTGGTGCCTTATCTAGAAAACATGTTTTGCTTAATACATTGTCTTCTAAATTGATTGGGTTTGAACATTTGAATCCTTTGTATCCCGAGGACCCCTACTTTGCTCCAATCTTTAAGGATTGTGAGGAATGGGAAAGGGAACGGTGAATTAGGGATAGGTTATCTATACCCTTTTCCAAGTTTGATAGTTTCTTATTCAAAGGAAAGAGATTCTGTGTGCCCTCAAGCTCTTGGAGAGAGTTGTTTGTTAGAGAGGCTCACAATGGGGGTTTGATGGGTAATTTTGGAATTGACAAGACCCTTGGAATCCTAGAGGAACAATTCTATTAGCCCCAAATGCGTCATGATGTTGCTCAAATTTGTGGTCAATGTATGGATTATTGGAGTGCGAAGTTGCGACTTCTTTATTAAGGATTGTATACTCCACTCCCCACTCCCTTACATCCTTGGCTCAATATATCAATGGATTTAATATTGGGTTAGCCTAGGACAAGGAGGGGAAAAGATAGTATCTTTGTTGTAGTTGATAGGTTTTCGAAAATGGCTCATTTCATCCCATGTCACAAGAGTGACGATGCTTCACATGTAGCAACCTTGTTCATATAACATGTTGTGAGGATCCATGGGATTCTCAAGACCATTGTGAGTGATAGGGACTTTAAGTTCCTTAGTCACTTTTGGAGGTCCTTGTGAGGTAGGCTTGGTACAAAATTGCTTTTCTCCACATCTTGCCACCCACAAATCGATGGCCAAATCGAGGTTGTGAATATGACTTTAGGTTCTATTTTACGCTCTATGGTTGATGGGAAGATGGCCTCTTGGGATGATCACTTACCCTTGGTCGAATTTGCTTATAATAGAGTTGTTCACTAGACTATTGGTATGACTCCCTTTGAGTGTGTCTATGGTTTTAACCCCCTTACCCCCTTAGATCTCACTTCTTTATCTAGCGATATTGTGATTAGACTAGATGGAAACCAAAGGGCGGAAGCCATAAAGAAGATACATGAGAAGGTGAGGTTACGCCTAGAGAAGAAGAACCAAGAAGTGGCAAGAAGAGTGAACAAAAGTCGAAGGCGACTTGTGCTTGAACCGGGTGATTGGGTGTGGATACACCTTCGAAAAGATCAATTTTTGGCCCAAAGGAAGATCAAGTTGATGCCTCGAGGTGATGACACATTTCAAGTGCTAAAAAGGTTGAATGACAATGCCTTCAAGATTGACCTCCCACCGGAGTATCAAGTGCATAATACCTTTAATGTGTGCAATCTTTCGCCTTTTGAAGTGCTTGACAATGAAGAGTTCATGAATTTGAGGATACATTCTCTTCAAGATGGAGAGAATGATACAATCCAGATCTCCTCACGACCATTCACAAGGAGTTAAGCGAGAGAACTTCAAAGAGCTCAAGCATTATTTATAAAAGGTGAGGTACTAGATCTTGTATTGATGCCATCCGAGGGGTACCACGCATTAAAGGTCAATTTGGAAGCTCACTCGTACAAAGATGATCACTACTTGAAGGTGATGCTATTGGTGGAGGACAGCCCAGGCCTTGAAGGACCATCAATAAGACCTCTAAGGAGGCTTCTTGAAGACCACCTGCTGGTTGGTGGTAGCGCCATTAGTGGAGGACCAACAAGTTCTTGAAGGGCCGTCAAGAATGCCTCCAACTTGAGGCAGAATCATGTTATGGGCCTTTCTCCCTTTTTATGTTAAGGTCACTTTTTGACCTTTGTAATAAGACTATAACTAGTAAATTAGGGTTTCATTTTAGCTTAGCTATCTTTTGAATATTGATGAATACTTCTCCTTTGAGAGAAATTGGTAAGGTTTGTGTTGAATCATTGCTTAGAAATGAGGGTTTAAAGGTCATCTAGATGCCCTCTTGGTCCACGTAAGAAGATTGGTGCTCGTTGATTAGTTGTAATCAGGGTTTTAAAGTTTAATATACTCTTTAGTTCTATTATCTTCTATCATCTTGTGTCATCTTATCTATCTTTTCATTATCTCTTTGTTTTCCTTTGTTTATCGTCATTAAATTCTCATCTTCGTATCTTGGATTGTATCATTGAACAACAGTCTTGAACCATCAACGAACCACTCATCTCCACTCCTCAATCTTTGAATGTCATCGCGCTATCAAATTCATAATCTACACATTAATACAAGTAAAATGAGACCCATATTGTAATACAAAACTTCGGGCCAAAAATTGGGTCAAAACTAGGTTTGTGGGGCCCGTTAACAAAATTCTAAAATTGAATAGGTCACAAGGTCCCTCGAAGAACAAGGAATGAGTTCTCAAAAATTAAGCACAAATGAGGTCTCAATTGAGGCTCAAAATAGCCCCAAAAGTTAAGGAATTCTAGAGTGAAAGTCAAGAATTAGACAAATTTTGGGACGAAATTAGGCATGAGAATAGGCGAAAAAGGGTAGAAGAATGATAATGTAACATACGTAATCTCAACGGGATGAAATCCCCATGCTTTACAAGCCCCCAGCCTCTCTGATGGTGGTTTACACTTAGAGTTTAAAGCTGAAACTTTAGGAAATGAAATATATAAAACTTCCAGCAATGGTCGCTGTAATGACCTGATTTATGAAATCTTGATTTTTACATATTTTGATCATATTGACCTTCCCCGCATTTGCTACATGTTGGTTTTGAGGTGTGGGAATGGTTGGCATGGTCTCCAATGCGATCGGGAATGATTTGGAAGAGTTTGAAGTTTTTAGAGGCTTTAAAAGTCCTATAGTTGACTTCGGTCAATAGTTGATGTTTTGAGGATGGGATGATGATTTGGACAGTTCCATTAGATTCGGAATTCCAAATTTGGGTTAGTAGCTAGGTTAGTTCGAGTTCGGGACCTTTATTTTGCATTTCGATCTTTCGTTTGAAAACTAGTTTAAATAAGCTTTTAGGGGTCCTAGGGGTTAATTTGTTGAAACAATCCTTTTTTGAAAATTCGATGTTGCCATTGAGTCCGGAACGTCGAATTTAGTACAGTAGCATAGTTTGTTTGCATTTACGGGATTCCAAATGAATCTCGAGGGGTTGATCGACAACTTAAGCGGTGGCCGCTTTAGCGGTTATTTAGCTGCTTAAGCAGCCAGCGCTAAATTTGTATATATAGCTCATTTTCGCGATTTTCCTTCATTTTTGGACCCTTGAGCTTAGGATTTGGGCAATTTTTAAGGATTTCTTCACCTTTTGAGCTTGGGTAAGCTCCAAAACCTTGGTTTCATTATTTTACCTTGATTATATCATCAGAAACTCTCTTTAACCTTGATTTCAAAATGGGATATTTAGGATTTTACCGGTAAAGCTTAAAAATAGTTTTTCTTTGATTTGGACCTCCTTTTTAACCCGTTTTTGCGTGAGTTTTTTTTTACTATAGACTCTTATAACCTTGGGGAATGAGTTTCTAAAATAAAATTTTGGTTTTACCCCTCTCATTTTCGTACTCGTTTTTTGAGTTCGTTTTGGACCCGTCTTACATATGGTCAATATGAGTATTGTTGACTTTCTTTTAACACGTATATGTTATATTTATATATTTTAGTTGATTCTAAAACTGTTTGAAAGGGGAAAGCACCGTGTTGAAGGACTTTAGGCTCGAATTTTGTCATTTCGAGGTAGGTTATGACTTAACTTTCTTCAGACTGGGCTGGGTAGTTAATAAATGAGTAAAGCATGCATGGGTATGGGAAAATAACTATGAAAATGGTATTTCGAGATTATTATTATTGTTGTGTGCCCGTGTGGGGGCTTATATTCTTGTTGTTGTTGACTTGACATATCATATATTGCGTGTTGCCCGTGCGGGGGATTTATTTGACATCATTGGCCTTATTTGTGCATTTGAATGCCTTATTTCTTAATGTGATGCCCGAGTGGGGGCTTGAATAGGTATTATAGGCCTTATTGAGAATGGTTTGCTTTATCATGATGAAAAATGTCGAGTTATATGTTGATATGATATAAATGATGTCTTACATGCATATTCATTCCAATGGTGCCTATCTAGAATTGATATCATGAATTGTTGACATATGGAGTTGATTTTTGGGCTCACTTATACATGTATTGAATGGATTGGAAATCTTCATATTGATGTGATTGTGAGCATAACATCCTCATTTCATATATACACATTCATGGGATATTAGTATCATTGAGAAACATTGATTTTGAAAGAAAATGAGACACTTTAAAAATGCCTAGACCAAGGGATGTGCCGGTCGGGGAGATTGGGACATGATATTAATATTATGGAAACGTGAGTTAGTATATGGGTTGCGAACCCCCATGGGTCCTATTTAAGGAGTTTGAGGCTCGGTAGGTGTATACAGAAAGTTATGCTATAACTTTCAAACCATTACATCATCATCATCATTGCATTCCATGTGCATATATATTTTTAGTGTTATCTTTCATGTTTATTAGTGTTAACTGTGTTTATGTTTACTTCCGTGATTACTTTTTTCCCTCTTTTTTACTTTCTGTACTAATATTAGAACTGTTAGTGGAGACGGTGTGAGCTATCGTTTGAGAACTTTTTTGTTTGCAGGTGATGTGCTCACAATATTTCTTTACTTGTATAATTTTCTACTTTGCTCAGTCGGCCTATGATTCCTACTGAGTACAAATGGACCATACTCACCCCTACTGTGCCCTTTCGGTGCAGATCCTAGTACAAGCACGACACACGGTAGCTGAGTTCGTGCTAGAGGATTTGGTGATTTCGAGGTACTAGCACGCTCTAGGCTCATCAGAGTTAATTCCAGGCCTCATCCTATCTATTGTTATGTCTTTAGTTTAGTTTCAGAGACAGACTATGTATTTTCGATTATGTATTAGATGCTCTTATACTTATGACATCACGTTTTGAGAGTTTTTATGGCATTTCTTTCTGTTTTCCGCTTATGTTATATACATGTGACTTGACTTCATTCTAGGAGTCTCGTTTACCTTATTTCCTTTATTTACTTTGTACTTCTTTCTTCTTTGGGCTATTGGCTTACTTGTCAAGGTTGGACCCCGATAAGTGCCCTCATGACCTCATTTTTTGGGTTGTGATAGCCGCTAAAGAGGTCAAATGACCGCTAAAGCGGCGAAATGGTTGCTGAAGCGACCCTGCCTCGACTGGCCAGCCATCGTTAAAATAGTCATGAGCCGCTAAAGTGGTCATGGGTCGCTAAAACGACTACCGTTAAAGCAGTCATTTGGCCGCTAAAGCGTCTGCACCAACAACTTAGGCACTAGCAATTTTTGCTAAGTCCCAACGAACTCCGATCGGGTGCTCAAAATTCGTTCGAAACCCCGTGCACTCAAACAAACTATGCTACCCTACCAAATTCAACGTTTTGGACTCAACGAAACCATCAAAATTTTCCATCCAAGGTTGTTTTGACAAAATGTGGGTCCCACACTCAAGGTTTCAGTTTTTATCAAATTTCACCCAATAGCCCAAAACAAGCCCGAAAGCCTTGGGACCCGGACCATAGATCTTCCTAGCCTAAAATCAACATTCCGGAGCTAACAAAACTGTCATAATTCTCATCCGAGGCCATTTAATAGTAGTTTGGATCCAAGACTAATTTCTCACCTCCAAAAGCTTTAAAACAGGTAAATGGGCTTAAAACCCAAACGAACTGCCCGGGAATCGAACCGATGGTCCCAGTAAGTCATGAGTGGCTTATAGACGATATGGGAAGGCATGAAATAATGAAGAAGCTTGGAAATGGAGAAAATAAACAAGAGGGTCATTACAGTACGTTAGCATGTAAGTATATAGAACTCTTTTCTTTTTTTATTTTCTATCCTAACAATCTTTCATATTCTAATAATTTGTTCATTACCATCTGCTTAGATTATGACTTCTGCTTTACAAAAGATGATCATATCATCTATAAAGGCCAGATGATTGATTTTTCGACTTCCCTTAGGTGGCCCAATGATTTTGAACTCCATGTTCTGATGCAAGGAGTTTAAGGATCTAGATAGTACCTTTGCCACAAGTATAAACAAGGTTGGAGACAATGGACCCGTTGTTTAAGCCTTTAGTGGAGCTGAAAAAACCTTTAGGTTGTTCATACTCTTCCAAAATATCAATGACTCTCCAAGAAACATGCACTAATCAGTGATGGAACGACGAGTACCCAAACATCCTGTCCAACCGAAATCACTAAAAAAACATTAAGATGAATTGAAGAACCACTAGAAAAGAATAATCCATGATTAGATGTTCCTAGGAGATATCGAATGATGCAACCAACAACCACGAAATGGAGATGACAAGGTGCTTACATTAATTGACTAGTTATAGTTATTTATAAATTGAAAGACAAATATAACTAAGACCAAAAGAAAAATGATTCAGAATGAGCTCTATAAATTGTACAAAATGGTACATTAAGTTGGTTAAAAATAATTCAGAATGTGCTCTATGTGATGTCTTAAATTGACAATAAATTTTTGAAATAAAACTTACATATTTAGAAACTACGCAAAAAATACTACTCCTTTTGTCCCGATTTATATGACTCACTTTTTTTTTTATTCAGTTTCCAAAAAAATGACACTTTTTATATTTAATAAATAGTTAAAAGTTGAACAAATTCAGACCCCATTTTATGGGAATACACTTGGGTATGTTGTTGTTGTTAAAAGTTGAACAAATATATGAAATTTTGGACTTTAAAGACATTGTTATTTGTTAATTAGGGGAGTGCAAAAACCGAACCGACCGATAAACCGAATCGATAAAAATGCTAGTGGTTTATTGTTATTGGGTTATTGGATTAACGGTTTTTTAATGGTTTTATAAATTTTTTTATTGAGTTATTGGTTCGGTTTTGGTTTTTCTTATTGGGTAAATCGATAACCAAATAAAAATATACTAAATTACTGCTTTAACCCTACTTCTATTATATATATATATATACTTATTATATATTTCTCCTACTTTCTCTTTAATTTCTACAAACTAACAAACCAATTCAATTTCCTGAACTAACATTCAGTTCAAGCTTGAAAATTCTTATAAATTAAAATACATCATGTAGGATTTTGACTGCAACTAATATTCATTTTCTTTTCATGTTAGTTGCTACTATTTCTATTTTATGAGTATTTTCTTATCGGTTAAATCGAAAATCAAATCGATAAGGACTAAAAATCGATAAATCAAAAATTGATAAAAAATATCTTATTAATTTGATTATTGGTTTAACAAATTTAAAAATCTAAAATTAATAAACTAAATCGATAATACATAAAATTAAATCGAGCCGATAGATGCACACCCCTGTTGTTAACCCTTTTTTGAATTCGTATTTAACCAATAAAAACTTGTAACAGTAGTAGTACTTTCAAAAAGAGAGAGATATTTCAAAAAAGGTTAGTGGAAAAAGCATTTTAAAAAGTACAAAGGCCACGTAAAGTATGCACGAGCACAGGACAAATAGGAATCAAACACGCTGCACCTAATCAGTACGAATTCTCCGTTTGCAACAAAAGAGAATAGAAGAGAAGAGGAGGAGGACACAAACAAAACAACTCCGCAATTTCCCATAATTCATTCACCACAACACAATCTCTCTCTCACCTCTCTCTGTCTCGTTCGGAGATCTTAATCTCTTACGTGGTCAGTTCTTCAAGCCCTTTTCCTCTTAGTCGTACCAAAATTCCTTTTGCTGTGTTTGTGGATCTGTAGATTACTTGAAGAATTTTGGGTAGTCTTTTGGTTTCAATTATGTGTGGTCTAATTTTATGTCTTTGAGGTTCAATTTCAAATCTTACCCTTTTAAGAATTATTATTGTTATTGGGGGTATAAGTTATGCTTAAAAAATTGCGATGTTGATGAAGCTTTATGAGTAGTTTAAGGACTCTTTTTTTCGCCCTTGGATTTTGACTTTATGTACTGCTATGACTATCTTTACTTGTTATTATAAAAATAATTATCCAACTTTACTTTTTAGTTTGAAAAGCCAAGAGATAATATATATATTTTTGGTCTATTTTATCCTTGTTATTAACTAAATCCTTGGTATTAACTAAATAAATGCATTTTCTAAAACATTGAATTTATTATATTCAAAGGGTAAAACAATAAAATTTTCCTTTTATTTATTATTTCTCATGGCTTGTGTCCACTCTCAAACATGTACAAGTAAAAATTGATGGAGGGAATACTACCGTGGTCTGAAAATTGCTAAGATTGTTTGAGGTTCTGAACCAAAAGCCATGTTTTTATCATTTTTGCTGCTCTGCTGAACTAAAAGATTAGCTTGTCGGAACTCAAAATGGTCACAGAAATCTGGACTTTATAGAGTGATTGTGACTCGTTTTACATAAGCAGAATAGTGTTCCTGAGTTATTTGTTCCTGCTTTAGTTAGTGGCTGTAGGTATTTTTGAATATTTGCTCATATTTCCCACTACTAAAAATAGAGGTTTTTCCCACCACGAATTAATAGGAAATTTGTGCTATTAAACATAATTTTCCCACCCCTTTCACATCGAACCAATTCACTCGGAAAACGCATGGTGGAAAACATATTTCCACTGAAACACTGGGATGCTTCCTTTACTAAACACTACTATTTTTTTTTTCCCACTAATTCAATCAAAATATCTGTGGGAATAGCCACTTGACAATTTTCAGTGGGAAGTGGGAAATTTCAACGGGAAAATAATTATTTTTTAGTAGTGAGAAGAATTGTGTCCCTGAGTTATTGGTTCCTATTTTAGTTAGTGACTGCAGGTATTTTTGACTATCTTGCACATATTACCTTAGTAAAGGTGAATAGATATAGATGATTCTGATTTTGGATGGAGGCATGGTATATTACTTGCAGTCCGTTAAATATTGACAGTCATGCATTTTCTTTTTTGCTGTATATTGCTCTGTTTATTGTGTCTGATGAACATGTGTATGTTCTTTTTCTTGTTTTCTTTTCACTGCCAAGAAGGGCTTCATGGATTCTTGCTTGTTTACAATGTGGATGACTTCCTTTGGGTACTTGGTCGGAACTAGCTTGAATAGTCTTCCTCAGCCCATATCATGTCTACGTAGCATTACATGGTTTATAGCGAGCCGAAGCAAAGAATATTCTTCCGTTTTGCTGTTGTCTTCTCTCTGGAGAAGCAGGTTTATGAGGTTTCTTTTGTAGTTTTGTATTAGTGCTCTTAGCTCTGTTGTGTTTTACACAGGTGTGTTGACAATATGGAGCATGATGAGACGGGATGCCAACCCCCTCCGGAAGGCCCTATTCTGTGTATTAACAACTGTGGCTTCTTCGGAAGTGCTGCAAACATGAACATGTGCTCCAAGTGTTACAAAGACATGGTATTGAAACAAGAACAAGCTAAGCTTGCTGTATCATCGATTGAAAACCTTGTCAATGGATCGTCTGCCAGTGAGAAGGGAATGGTCGTTGTTGGCCATGTAGATGTGCAACGTGATTCAATTGAAGCAAAGTCTATAGCTCTGCCATCATCTCAAACTTCAAGCTCTAGTGACGTGGCCGAAGTAAAGGCTAAGGTGGGTCCTAACTGCTGCGGCACTTGTAAAAAAAAGGTTGGCATCACTGGATTCAAATGTCGCTGCGGTAACCTTTATTGTGGAGCACACCGCTACTCAGATAAACATGACTGCCAGTTTGATTACCGCTCCGCTGCCCAGAATGCAATAGCAAAGGCCAACCCTGTTGTTAAGGCAGAAAAGCTTGACAAGATCTAGAAGGGGAGTATCGTGCTGAGATTTGGTGATTTGATTCAGCGTCCAAAAGGGTCCTTCTCTGATTAGCAACATATATTTGAGATCTTATTAATCCTGGGGGACGAAGAAGAAAAAAAGATATGTGCGGGTTGAAGAATTATTAGGAGAATTTGTGTGTTTGCTCCAGTTTCAGGTCTTTCATTTTACTGGTTTGATATCCCTTCGATTATGTCTGTCATATGTCGTTCCGACTCACCTGGTATTCTATCAGATATTACATGTCTAAATGCTATGTGCAAATCTAGATAACATGGAAAACATCTACTGACTTGGTTGTGTTTTGTCATTGTAAATTTCTCTTCATGATATCTTGTATGTCTTCATCCAATTTTTCATGTGTCATCTTCATTTCATTTTTATTTCTCGATATGTCTTACCTTTATTGGCAGAAATCATCTTTGATTTGGTGATCTCATTTAGTCCAGAAGAGTCTTCCTCTTGTTTGGAACACATAACATGAGATTATACTAAACTCGGGGGCAAAAAGATTAAATGATTTGGTCGGTCGAAGCATTATTTGGAGAATTTGTGTGTTGGCTCCAGTTTCAGGTCTTTCTTTGTGCTCGTTTGATATCACATTGATATGTCTGTTGTATTTTTGTTCTAATTCTCCTGGCATTCTATCATATATGTTACATGTCTAAATGGTATGTGCAGATCTAGATTTCCATGTCCATTGATATGGTTGTGCTTCACTGCTTGGAATTGTAAATTTCGCTTCATGATCTCTCGTATATGTCCTCATCCATGTTTCAGATATCATATGCAATTCATTTTCCTTTCTAGCTATATCTACCTGTTCCTGCTCTTAATTGGGAGCTTAAAATTCACTAAGGGGTTGTTTGGTTATTAGGAGGGAATAGACAAGGATACCTTTGTGATTAGCTTATTCCACCTTCTATAGGGGATAGCTAATCCCATAATTTTAGTACACAATGATTCTTTGGACTTAATAATACTCAACCAAATGGGGATAAGATAACCCCTCATTTTATTCTGAGATTGTTATCCCTTATCCTAGCAATCAGACAACCACTAAGGTAGCCAATGAAGCAGGTGGAAACGGAGACCAAGGTTCAAATTTCAAGATGACAAAAAACACTAGGTGGTTTTTTTCTAATTGCCCAAGCATTTGTGGGCATAGAGTTATCTACTACCCCTCTAGTAGAAGATACGTGGTGGAATGGTTGAGGTGTGCGCAAGTTGATGGCAAAAAGTTACTTGATACCTATGTTGCGCAATGGAATAGTCGTGGTGTGCACACAATGTCCTATATATAAACGTTATCATAAAATAAAGTTACCTTTTATGGTTAATCATACGTTTTGCTTAGGTGTTTGGCTCTATTTGGTGCTGATCAACTATCACTAATTCTGGCAATTACCATTGAGACTGGTGATGCATTTTGCTGGATGTGATTTAGCAAATTTTATGCTGTTTACCAAATACCCAAACAACTTGCTCCCGAGCGAAGGAATAGTTCACAAATTTGAGTTGTGGGTGAACTTTGGGGCAGCATGAGGAACTATCTAACTTACCTGGTAAAAGTTGCAGTAGTAGTTAACATTAAGGGTGTGTATTTCTTAGAATTTAGGTGCTGTTGACTCACATCCCCAGATCTTTAGGGTAAATTTACTGTATTTTTGCACTTAGGTTATTTAAAGACTTGTTTATGCGTTATTATTGTTTAGGTTCGTTCACATTCTGCATACTAATAATGAAAAATGGCTTAAAATATGAACTGATTCGTCTATCCCGTTGGGTGTAGGTGTTTGTCACGACCCAAACCCGCTGTGAGTGGCATCCACACGAACCCCCGGTGGGAGAACCATCTAACTCAAATATTCAATTTGACGCTTAGCCAAAAATTAGGCAACTAATCCACTTTTCATTAAGAAAACCAACAATTTGATAACTAAATCAAAATAATAATGCGGAAATACAAAATCTAAACAATCCCCTAGAATCTGAAAGTCATTGTACCAAAACTACTACAATATCAATAATTGGGTTCAACCCAAAACAACTAAAATATCTAAGTCCGAAACAATTGACCAGAAATTAAATGAAGAACTCATGGCAGCCTGGAAGATGTAGCTCACCCATGAGTTCGAACACTATCTGAATCACAACTGAGGTTTTGAAATAGTCGCCGGAATATGTTCTGCACTCAACAAAAAGAAGAACACGTGTAGTATCAGTACACAAGAAACAACGGTGTACTGGTAGGGTAATCGACCAACCCAAAATGAGAAATATGAACAAGTAACCATAACTTAGTAAAGCAAGAACAACCATGAAAACCTACCATATAATCTTACTTCAATTTCATAACACTTAAAACCTTATTCAACAACATTATGGAGTTTAGTCGATACAAGTCAACATGGATAACAAGTCAAGTCAAACCATGACTACCAACAAGATTCCAAGTGAACAACCATGACTCAAAACAATTATTTCAACCATGTCTCAATTACACAAGTGGACAACATAGAGCTATGCCAAAACTTACAATTTAACCCGAATTACTCAAGGATCCATAAGAACAACAATAATGGCAAATATCATGCAATCCGATTTACATAAAAAAAACCACATTTAGCAAATAAGCACATAAACTCGGTTCATTCAGGGAACCCATATAACAAGTCAACACTTAAGCCCAGTTTACCCAAGGAACCAAAACAAGTAAACACATAATCCCCGGTTCACTGAAGAAACCGTCACACTCACCTGTACATTGTACATACTTGCTAAGGGTCTTATGATCTCCCACTAGCCATGACTTGCAGGGGACGAGCTCTTGTCCATGTACTAAATCCCAGACATCAAGTGTCTGCCAATCTTACATCAACCAATCTCACATATATCGATACATCCCACAATAATGACAAATATCACAACCACCACAACCACAATGATAACAAAACAACACTTGTAAAACCAACAAGCTTTTTACATAAGTTCATTGCATGCGATTAACACTTAGGATATCAAACAGTCATTCACTTTCCTTGAACATGCATTGTAACAAGCAATACGAAGGAACAATTATCATGCACACATAAAACAAGTTGGGTTTCAACTACATTAAACCATCACCTACCTCAATCCAAGCCTGAAATGCTCTAGCGAACTTGAACCTTCCCTTTTCTTGCAACCTCGGCTTGATTGTAGTCTAAAAATAGGAATATAACATATAATCAACCAAATGACCTACAATATCGAGGATTATAACCTAATCCCGAATCCCAAGGCCAGGCCAACTTTATGATCATTCCTTCCATTCTAGGGTTTTTCTACCATAATTTCACCTATTACAATAGCGAATTAACATCATGCAAGCATAAATTCGCAACCTTTAACCAAAACCCAATGGTTTTCTACCCAATTCACCTAATTGCACCAGAAAATCAGTTAGGTTAAGTCAAGTCCTTCCCTAAAATCCAAAAACTAGTGATTCTCGTAGTTAATAATCGAACTACGAGTTAACGGAAGGAATTAACTTACCTTTACTAAGGAGAATGATGGAAAATCAATAAAAATCGCCCCAAATAAACCGTTTTGGGGTAATTTTCTGCATAAATCTGCGTATATCCCACTATAGTGGCCCTATCCCGCTATAGCGGAATACGTTTGTTATGGAGGGATTGGCCAATGTTGACTTCTGGTATAGCGGAAATTTTTCTGCTATAGCGGCGTGTGGCAAGGCAGAAACCCAGGATTTGCTCCCAGTTTTGCCTTTTTTGCAACGCACCCTCAAACCATGACATTCTGGACTAACCCTTTTACGTCAAGTTTGATATCAGGAGTTCTACTTACCCAAATTCACTTTCAAAAAACCCTACGGATTCCTTATCGTCTTAGCTAACATTAAAACATGCTAAAATTTATTACATTTACCCAATTCATTCCCGAATTGCCCTAGACCATACCTCGCTTGGAATTCGTTTAAGACTAGTCTAACCTGAAATTTCTAACTCCTAATTCGGGGAAAATCTTAACCCGAATTTTTGTACGTTAGACCTACCCTTAACAATGAAAAAAGTCATTACAACAGTTACCAATTTACCCATTGTTCGTCTCCGAACGATTAAATAAGGAAAATGAGCCAAGTCAAAAGAGAAAAGTGTACCTGTATTCTCAAACAAGCGAGGATACTTGTCCCGCATGTCCTCGATTTCTCAAGTAGCTTCCTCAATCGGATGATGCTTCCATTGGACCTTTACCGATTGAATCCCCTTTCTCCTCAATTTTTGGATGTTTCGATCAAGAATATCAACTAGCTCCTCCTCATAGAAAAGATCCTTATCAAGCAAAATCGACTCCCATTTGATAATGTAATCCCCATTCCCATCGTATCTCTTAAGCATGGACACATGGAACACCGGATGGACCCCTGACAAACTTGGTGAAAATGCCAACCTGTACGCTACCGGACCTACGTCCTCAAGAACCTCAAACGGACCTATGTATCGAGGGCTAATCTTGCCCTTCTTGCCAAACCTCATGACTCCCTTTCGGGGAGATACCTTCTACAAATTTGTTCACCAACCTTGAATGCCATATTCCTTTCCTTACGGTCTACGTACTCCTTTTGCCTACTCTGGGATGCCAACAACTTGGTTTGAATTAACCTCACCTTTTCCTGAGCTTTCTTCACCAAGTCCGTGCACAAATGTTTCACATCACCAACTTCAAACCATCCTATGGGTGATCTACACCTTTTCCCATAGAGTGCTTCGAATTGAGCCATATCAATGCTGGAATGATAGCTATTATTGTATGAAAACTCATACAACGGCAAGAACTTATCCTAATGACCACCAAAATCAATCACATAGGCCTTTAACATATCCTCAAGCACCTGAATAGTCGTCTCTGACTGTCCGTCAGTCTGAGGATAGACAGCAGGGCTGAAGTCAAGCTTAGTGCCCAACTCTTCATGTAGCCTGTCCAACTTAGAGGTGAACTGCGTACCTCTATCAGAAATGATGGAAATTGGCACCCCATGTAGCCTCAATATCTCCTTGACATAAATTTTGGCTAACTGCTTCGAACTGTAATCCACCCTAACTGGGATGAAGTGAGCTAACTTGGTCAGCCTGTCTACTATAACCCAAATCAAGTGATGATGTCTCAAGGTCTTTGGAAGACCCACCACGAAGTCCATAACTATCCTTTCCCATTTCCACTCGGGAATGGGCATCCTCTAAAGTAAACCCGCAGGCCTTTGATGCTCGTACTTCACCTGGTAACAATTGTGGCATTTAGACACATACTCCACTATATCTGTTTTCATCCCGGGCCAACAATAATTCTGTCTCAAGTCATGATACATCTTGGTTGCACCCAAATGAATAGAGTATCGAGAACCATGAGCTTCTACAAGCAAATCAGGAATCAAATCACCAACCCGATGCACGCACACACGTCCCCTCACCAGTAACACCCCACACGCATCAAGTATGGCATCAAAAGCTTCACCTCATACTACC
Organism: Capsicum rhomboideum; assembly: GCA_031232105.1. NCBI lineage: Eukaryota > Viridiplantae > Streptophyta > Magnoliopsida > Solanales > Solanaceae > Capsicum > Capsicum rhomboideum. The sequence continues at coordinate 36,630,556 of CP124719.1, forward strand.
TTGTTTCGAAGTTTGATCAACTTCTCATCTTCGAACTGTTTGGCCTTGATTTGATCAAGGAATGTTGATCTTACCTCAACAATGGCCAACACTCCACCCCTTTCAGACACACCAAACTGCATGAACTGAGATGCTATAGTTTGAAACTCCCTAGTCAGAGGTTACCTTGACACTCTTAATTAGGCCAAACTACCCATACTTACCGCTTTCTGACTCAATGCGTCTGCCGCTACATTGGCCTTACCCGGATGATACTGGATGGTCACATCATAGTCTTTCAACAATTCCATCCACCTTCTCTGCCTTAAATTCAAGTCCCTTTGCGTGAATACATGTTATAAACTGTGGTAGTCTGTAAACACCTCACACTTGACACCATAGAGATAGTGTCTCCAAATCTTAAGTGCGAAACCGTCGCTGCCAGTTCCAAGTCATAAGTTGGGTAATTCTTCTCATGAGGCTTCAATTGCCTTGAAGCATAGGCAATCATATTCCTGTCCTGCATTAACAAAACACCTAAACCAGAGAGTGAAGTATCACAAAATACTATGAAATCCTTACCTTCAACCGGCAGAGAAAGAATAGGAGTTGTAGTCAAGAGTGTCTTGAGCTTTTCGAAGATCTCCTCACACTTATCTGACCAAACAAATGACACCTCCTTCTAGGTCAACATTGTCAATTGCGTAGTAATAGATGGAAAATTCTTGAAAAACCTGCGATAGTAGCTAGTAAGACCCACCAAACTTCTAACCTCAGTCATAGAGCTAGGCGGAACCCAACTCTTAACCGCCTCAATCTTCTGGGGATCTACCATCACCCCCTTTTTCGAAACGACATGCCCTAAGAAGGCAACCGAAGACAACCAAAACTCGTATTTTGAGAACTTAGCTTATAACTGCTTCTCCTTCAAAATCCCCAACACAATAAGAAGATGACCTGCATATTCCTCCTTACTCTTGGAGTATACCAGAATATCATCAATACATACAATCACAAAAGAATCCAAGAAAGACTTAAAGATGCCATTCATCAAGCTCTTGAAAGCTGCCAACGCATTATTCAACCCGAATGACATCACCAAGAACTCATAATGCCCATACTAAGTCCTAAAGGTTATCTTGTGTATATCCTCAGGCCGAATCTTTAACTGGTAATAACCTGATCTCAACTCTATCTTGGAATAAAAGGAAGCACCCTGCAACTGGTCAAAAAGATCATCTATCCTGCGCAAGGGATATTTATTCCTGATGGTAACCTTATTCAACTACTTGTAGTCAATACACATTCTTACGCTACTATTCTTCTTCTAACAAACAACACTAGAGCACCCCAAGGAGAAGCACTAGGATGAATAAATCCCTTATCAAGCAACTTTTGCAATTGAGTCTTGAGTTTCCTCAACTTAGTCGGAGTTATTCGATAGGGAGGAATAGAAATGGGGCGAGTGCCCGGCTCCAGATCAATACAAAAGTCAATGTCCCGGTTCGGAGGCATACCAGGCAAATCTGTGGAAAACACCTCCTGAAACTCCGACACCACAGGGACTGACTGAATAGAATGGGATTCTGTACTAATATTTCGGAGATGTGCTAGGAACGTAGAACACCCTCTCCTAACTAACTTCTTAGTACGAATAAAAGATATAATTTTCACAAGCTTAGGCTTATACACACCTTATCACTCTAACTTATCATTCCGGACATCTCTAAAGTCACTGTCTTAGCATTATAATTTAAAACAACATGATACAAAGATAGGGAAGTCATACCCAGGATAATGTCAAAGTAAAGAATATCCAAGATTATCAAATCTACCCAAGTCTGGAAACCTATGAACAAGACAGAACATGCACGATAAACATGAGTCATTACCATAGAGTCTCCAACCGGAGTAGACACATAAACAGGAGAGTCAAGTATATCACAAATCAAGTCCAATCCCAAGGTAAATCTAATAGATACATATGAATAAGTGGAACATGTAACGACCCAAATCATCGTTACGATGAAAGAGTGCGTAAAATTTGCACTTATACTTCCCTTAGTTGATTTTTGAGAAATTCAGGGTTAGTCTAGGATTGAATGATTTTTGAGAGTGTGTTAGTCAAATGAAATCTGGTACTAATGTGATGAGTGGTAGTGATGTTTGATGTAATAGCTAGATTGACAACGAGTTTAGAAAGGCGTAACAACTTCTGGGACTTGGAACAAAGTTATAGGATTTCGGTTATAGAGTTTACCGTGGAAGGGTTGGTTCGCGATGTTAAGATTCGTGATGTGTGTTGTAAAATAAGCAAAACTGAGGAGAGGTCTCGAGTTTCTACCTTGGACCACTACAGTGAAAAAAGCAACCCCTGCAGCGGTAATAGGTACCACAGCGGCAGACCTCCACTTAAAGGCACGAACCGCTGCAGCAGAACTTTAACCGCTACAGCGATAACACACATTGTTTGACAGTTTTAAAATCCAAAAAATATTTTTCATTCCCCATTTTCTGAAAAACACAAAGGAGCTTTGGGGAAGGCGATTTTCTGAGAGATTTTGGAGTTTTTCATCTGTAGAGGTAATTTATTTCATTCTAAACTTGAAATTACTCCTTATAATCTCTATAAATCACTAGAAAATGATTTATGGTGGAAATTGGGGTTTAACCCTAGTTCATAGAAATCGATAAAAAATGGTGGGAATGTGTATAAATTCGGTAAAGAATGATCTTTGGGTGTTAGAAAACATTGATGGGGTGAAATTACGGTTGTTCATGCTAATTCAAGTAAAATCCATGTGGTTTAAAAGATAGGAAATCCTAAGATGATGAAATAGGGTGAATTTATGACTAAAATCAGTGGGTTTTGATCCCTACTAGTTAAAAAGGGGGTAAATTATTGAAATTCGTATATATTCTTGTTGGCATAGATCAAGAACGAGTTGAACAGGAACGAAAGGGCAAAAGTATGGCTTAAAGGTGACTTGAGTAAGGAATTGAGGTAGGCTATGATTTTGTTGTAGCACTTAGACTTTCTTGGCTTTGTGCTTGATTATAAACTAAACATCTATGATTGTTTTCTAGCATGACTTGTAATTTATGGACTGCATTTCATTTCATATGCATTGTGATGGTGTTGGATGATGAAGGATTGGGTACCACGCAGGCACGAATATGATATGATTGTGATAAAGATTTGGGTACCATGCCGGTACGATATGATGTTGTTGATGACGAGGAGAAGAGTAAGAGATGATACACATATCTTGTTTACATGCACTCATTCATATGCATTGGGTGTCTTTATGATGATTATATGTGGCGATGAGCCGTTGATGAAAAGGACCAAGCATAAAAGCCTGTGAAAGTAAATTGTGAATTATGTTTATATGATGCATTCGGTTGTTGAAGTTTTTGATTATGAGTTTTGTTATGATCGCTTTTATACTTGTCTAGCTTGCTTACTTGTACATTGTTGAATTAGTCGGCCTATGATGCTTACCATTACTTGTTGATGTACTGATGCTACCTGTACTCTTCTTTTGTTGAGTGCAAAACATCTTCAAGCGGCTGATACATGACCTCGACCCTAGATAGTAGTTCAGACTTGATTTTGAGGGTGATCACCATGATCGGGCAACCTTCATATCCTCCAAATGATGTTAATGTCCTTTGTTTCGGGACTAAGACGATTCTCTATTACTTATGTTTTGAATATTTTTAGTTGTCTCAGACTTTGTTTACTCTTAGATGTTCTTGTACGGTGACTTCAGGTCCCAAGGATGTAATAAATAGAGGTTTTCCGCACTCTATTGGTTTCAAATATTGATGTTGGTCTAATGGGTGGTTTAAATTATTGAATAAACTTCTTTTGCACTTGTTTAAAACTGAGAATGAATATAAGGTGAATATAAGAGTAACACTTGAGTTAGTAAGGGATTAGATTAGTATGGTTCTCCAACCATAGGTTAGGGTGGGTGCCAATCATGACTGGTTGGGTCGTGACAGATATGGTATCAGAGAACTGGGTTCGTAGCTCTCATCGTACAAGAACAGTTCTAGAAGAGTCCTATGGAACGGTACAGAGACGTCTGTACTTTTCTTTGGGAGGCTATAGGACTCTAGGAATGAATTCCTTCCTTTCTTTCTTTCTTTCTTTCGTTCTATGACTTGATTTCAATTGGTATCTGGTAATCTAAATTGGTATCTAATACTTTCTCTTTTGTTCATCGATGGTGAAAACTCGTTCTACCATAGTTGCAGTAGTTGCACCAGCACCAGCTGCTGGGGCCACAGTTCGGGGTAGGCCTCAAACTAGGGGCAGAGATAGATGGGGAGGACGAAGGGCATCACCCGTTAGGGTTGGAGCCCAGGCAGTCGGAAGGCCGACAAGACAGAGATCACCGTCCCCGGCCCCATAATAGGACGCCTCAGGCCATGCTCAAAATGAAGAGGAGGAAATTAAGGAAAAGGAGATAGTAGCTCCAGAAAATGTGGTGCCAGCACCAGATAGTACAGCTCCAGTGCCTTTATCTACGGAGGTGATTCAACAAATGTTGGGGTTCTTAGGTAGCTTTGTTGGTACTGGCTACACTCCAGTTGTTCCGGTTACTCCACCTACAGCCTTGCAACATGCCGCCGATGTAGCACCAAGGATGGATGCAGGCTTTGAAACAATGGTGTTTCCCCAGTAGGTACTTGGACCAGTGATGGCTGATGATAGGCATGGGTTATTCTGCAAGTTCATGAAAATGATACCCCCGGTATTCCAAGGTACAGAGTCTGAAGATGCATTTGAGTTCTTGATAGATTGTAGTGAACGCCTGTACAAGATGGGTATTGTTGAGAGGTATGGTGTGGAGTTTGTTTCTTTTCAGCTGCAAGCCGAAGTCAAGCAATGGTGTTGGTCATTTGTAGAGTGCAAGGCAACTTTACCTCCACTCACTTGGGCTTAATTTCAAAATGTATTCCTTGAGAAATATGTTTCCCGCACTCACCGTGATCAGAAGAAGGATGAGTTTTTGAGGTTGGAGCAGGGTAACATGTCCGTGGCGGCCTTTGAGGCCAAGTTTCATGCCTTGTTCTGCTATGAACTACAGTTGATTACCTTAAAAAAGGAGCGGATTATGTAGTTCGTGAAGGGTCTGAACTCTGGGATTCAGTTGGCTACCTTTTCTGTGGCTGCGTCTGGGAAGTCTTTTTAGGAAGTAGTTGAATTTGCCAAGAAGGCTGAAGCACTTGACAAACAATGAGAGGTATAGGCGGAAGAGAAGAAGGCCCGAACCTCAGGCCAGTTCAGCTGTACTTTCTCAAAGGGACGTGGTTCTTCTAAGCCTTACCAGTCAGCCATGCCAGCATCTGCAGGGGGTATGTCTGTCAGTTATCAGCCTTTTTGGACCGGCAACTATACACCTTTGTCCTCTTCAGTTCAGAGGCTTGTTTTGGGCATAAAGTGCCACAAGTATAGAGGTTTGAGTCACATTAGAAGGTATTATCCTAATTTCTTATCTGCAGGTCAGTTGACTCATTAACCGGCTTTTATTGCTCTAGTTTTTGCAAGCCGTGGTGGTGGAGGAAATGGTAGGGGTCGTCTACAGGGTGGTCGTGGTGACCAAGTTAGGCATGGCAACCAAGACAACCTAGGTGGAGGACAAGTTGGTAGGAATGGTGCTTAGGCTGGTAGAGGTGGCGATTAGGGTGGTAATAAGGCTCATCTTTATACTGTTCCGGCTCGTCCTGAAGCAGAAGCTTCTAATGCTGTGATCCTAGGTACTATTCTTATTTGTGATTGTATGGCTTCTGTATTGTTTGATCCCGGCTCCACTTTCTCTTATGTGTCTGTGAAATTTAGTTTGGGCTGGGACTTAGATTGTGAATATCTTGATACTCCTATGTATGTGTCCATGCCAGTTAGGGTGTCTGTATGTGTTGATCAGGTGTACCGTGCATGTTCTGTGATGTTTATGGGGTTTAAGACCCTGGCAGACCTAGTTATTCTAAATATGGAGGAGTTTGATATTATATTGGGGATGAGTTGGTTGTCTCTTTATCGTGTTGTTCTTGATTGTTATGCTAAAACCGTTATTGTAGCGATGCCCTGAATGGATAAGTTAGAGTGAGAGGGTGCTTTTAAGCCTGATCTTGTGAGGGTTGTGTCAGTAATTCATTCCCGAAAGCTAGTAAAGAAAGGGTGTAAGGCGTTTTTGTCCCATCTTTATGAAGATAAATCTCTGATCCCTCCTATAGCATCAGTCCCAGTAGTATGTGAATTTTTAGAAGCATTTCTGCATGATCTTTCGAGTATGACTCTAGAACGAGAGGTTGATTTTTGTATAGATTTAGAGCCAGGGACCCGCCCCATTTCTATCCCCCTTATCTCATGGCACTAACAGAGTTGAGGAAGTTGAAGTCTCAGTTGCAAGAGTTGTTAGAACATGGTTTTATTCGCCTATGTGTCCTCCTTGGGGCGCACAGATTTTGTTTGTGAAAAAGAAGGATGGTAGCATGAGGATGTGCATAGACTACTGCCAGTTGAATAAGGTAATCATGCGCAATATATATCCCTTGCCTATGATAGATGAATTGTTTGACCAGTTTCAAGGGGCTACCGTATTCTCCAAAATTGACTTAAGGTTAGGTTATCAGTAACTCAAGATTAGGGAGGAGGATATCCCCAAAACTGCTTTTTGAACTCGTTACAGGCACTATGAATTCCTGGTTATGTCCTTCGATTTGACCAATGCCCAGCTGCCTTCATGCGCCTGATGAATGGAGTTTTCAAGTCGTTTCTGGATTCATTTGTTATTGTTTTTATTGATGACATATTGGTCTACTTTAAAAGTGAAGAAGAGCATGAAACTCATTTGTGTACGGTGTTGGGGTTGCTCAAGGAGAAGCAACTATATGCTAAATTTTCTAAGTATGAATTCTAGCTTTCTTCAGTGTCCTCCTTGTGGCACGTGGTTTCTAAGGAAGGAGTTATGGTAGACCCGCAGAAGGTTGAAGCCGTTAAGAATTGGGCTAGACCAATAAATGTGAAAGAAATTCAGAGTTTTATTAGGTTGGCCAGTTATTATCGTCGATTTGTTAAGGGATTTGCTACTATTGCTTCACACATGACCCGACTTACTCAGAAGGAAGTGCCATTTGTGTGGGATGACAAGTCTGAAGAAAGCTTTCAGAAGCTCAAAACCTTGTTGACCTCAAATCTGATTCTCACGTTATCCATTGAGAGTAAAGATTTCATTGTATATTGTGATGCCTCACAGTTGGGTTTAGGTGCTGTTTTGATGTAGGATCGGGACGTGATTGCTTATGCTTCAAGACAACTGAAGCCTTATGAAAAAAACTATCCCACGCATGACTTAGAATTGGCAACTGTGGTGTTTGCTTTAAAAATTTGGAGGCACTATCTCTATGGGGCGAAGTGTGAGGTGTTCTTAGACCACCCCAGCCTACAATACGTGTTTACCCAGAAGGATCTGATTCTAAGACAGAGAATATGGATGGAGCTGATTAAGGACTATGATATCTCAATCCTATATCACCTAGGTAAAGTCAATGTGGTTGCAGATGTACTAAGCCTAAAACCAGTGAGCATGGGAAGTCTAGTATTGCTGGAGGTGCCTAGGCGCCCATTGGCAAGAGAGGTGTAGTCTTTAGCTAACGGTTTTCTGAGATTGCAGGAGACTAGTGGAGGAAGAGTGTTAGCACATATGGAGGCCAGGTCCACATTTTATGACCAAATACAAGCAGGCAGTTTTAGGACAAGAAGTTAAGAAACCTCAAAGAAAAGGTGTTACAGGGTGAGACAAGAGAGGCCATCCTGGATGATGAGGGAGCATTGAGGATTCGGGGGCGCTTGTACGTACCCGAGGTAGGCAATTTGATTCTAACTATTCTGGCGGAGGCTCACAATTCTAAATACTCTGTACATCCGGGTGACAACATAATGTATAGGGACTTGAGGCAACATTATTGGTGCTAAGAATGAAACGGGACATTATGGATTTTGTAACCAAGTTTTAGAATTTCCAACAAGTGAAGCACGGACACCGGAAGCCTGGTGGTACATTTCAGAGAATGCCCATTCCGAAATGGAAGTGGGAAAGGATGATAATGCATTTTGTAGTTGGCCTTCCGAAGACATTGAGGAAGTGTGACTCTATATGGGTCATTGTAGATTGGTTGACCAACTCCGCTCATTTCATTCTAGTAAGAGTAGGCTATAATACGGCTAAGTTGACCAAGATTTGTGTGAAAGAGATTGTAAGGTTGCACGGGGTATAGATTTCAGTTGTGTCAGACAGATGTACTCAGTTTACCTCCAATTTTTTGAGAGATTTTAGTCATAGTTGGGGTCTAGATTGGACCTAAGTATAACTTACCTCCATAAACCGACGGTCAGTCGGAGTGAACTCTCCAAATGCTTGAGGACATGCTTTGAGCTTGTGTTATGGACTTTGGGGGTCAGTGGGACCAATACTTACCATTGTGTGAATTTGCCTACAACAATCGCTACCACTCTAGTATTAACATGACCCCTTTTGAGTCCTTATATGGTAGGAGGTGTAGGTCTCCAATTGGGTGGTTTGATGCATTTGAGGTGAGACCTTGGGGTACTAACATACTCAAGGAGGAAAAGGTGAGGTTCATTCAGGAAAAACTCATAGCAGCCTAGAGTCAGCAGAAGTAGTACGCATATAATAAAGTAAGAGATGTGAAGTTCACAGAAGGAGAAAAAGTACTCCTAAAGGTGTCACCCATGAAAGGTGTGATGTAGTTTGGCAAGAAGGGCAAGTTGAGCCCAAGATACATTGGACTCTTTGAGATTCTGAAAGGAGTGGGGTCGGTAGCATATAGACTGGCCTTACCCCCAAGTACGTTCGGGCTTCAGCCGGTATTCCACGTGTATATGCTAAAGAAGTATAATGGGGATGGTGATTACATCATTCGTTAGGACCTTGAATTGTTTGATAAGGAGTTGGTTTTATGAAGAGGAACCAATTTCTATATTAGCTAAGGATGTGAGAAAGTTGAGGACCCGAGTTCTTCCTTGTGTGAAGGTTCAATGGAGGAATCGTACAATTGAAGAGGCTACTTGGGAGACAGAGGCAGACATGCGCAAGCGATATCCGCACTTATTCATCGATGAAGGTACTTTTCTTCACCTTGCTATGTCTTTTGGGGGCCAATTGTTGTTTAGGGACGAATGAGTGGTAAATTGGTATCTAATGTAACGACTCAATCGTCGTTACTATGAAAGAGTGGGTAAAATTTGCACTTAGACTTTCCTTAGCCGATTTTTGAGAAATTCAGGGCTAGTTTAGGATTGGACAATTTTTGAGGGTGTGTTAGTCAAACGAAATCTGGTACTAATGTGATGGTTGGTAGTGATGTTTGATATAATATCTAGATGGACAACGAGTTTAGAAAGCCGTAATAACTTCTGGGACCTAAAACAGAACTATAGAACTCCGGTAATAGAGTTTACCGTGGATGGGTTGTTTCACAATGTTAAGATTCGTGGTGTGTGTTATAAAATGAGCAAAACTGAGAAAAGGTCTTGAGTTTCTGCCTCGGACCGCTGTGGTAATAGGTATCGCAGCGGCGGACCTTCACTTAAAGGTGCGAACCACTGCAGCGGAACTTTAACTATTACAACAGTACCGCTACAGTGGTAATTAACTGTTATAGTGGTAACGCACAGTGTTTGACAGTTTTAAAACCCAAAAAATACTTTTTGTTCCCCACTTTTTGAAAAATGCAAAAGAGCTCTGGGGAAGGCAATTTTTTGAGAGATTTTAAAATTTTTCATCTTTGGAGGTATGTTATTACATTTTAAACTTGAAATTACTCCTTATAATCTCTGTAAATTACTAGAAAATGATTTATGATGGAAATTGAGATTTAGCCCTAGTTCATAGAAATTGATAAAAAATGATGGAAATGTGTATAAATTCGGTAAAGAATGATCCTAAGGTGTTAGGAAACAATGATGGGGGTGAAATTACGGTTGTTCATGCTAATTCAAGTAGAATCCATGTGGTTTAAGAGACAGGAAATCCTAAGATGATGAAATAGGGTGAATTTATGACTAAAGTCAGCCGTTTTTGATCCCTAGTAGTTAAAAAGGGGCTAAATTATTGAAATGTGTATATATTCTTGTTTTTATAGATTAGGAAGGAGTTGGACGAGAACGAAAGGGCAAAAGTGTGTCTTAAAGGTGACTTGAGCAAGAAATTGAGGTAGGCTATGACTTTGTTGTAGCACTTAGACTTTCTTGGCATTGTGCTTGTTCGTAAATTAAACATCTATGATTGTCTTCTAGCATGACTTGTAATTTATGGACTGCATCTCATTTCATTTGCATTGTGATGGTATTAGATGATGAAGGATCGGGTACCACGCCGATACAGATATGATATGATTGTGATATAGGGTCAGGTACCACGTCGGTACAATATGATGTTGTTGATGAGGAGGAGAAGAGTAAGAGATGGTGCGCACATATTGCATACATGCACTCATTCATATACATTGAGTGTCTTTATAATGATTATATGTGGCGATGAGTCTTTGATGAAAGTGACTAAGTATAAAAACCTTTGAAAGAAAATTGTGAATTATGTCTATATGATGTATTCAGTTGTTGATGTCTTTGATTATGAGTTTTGTTATGATTGCTTTCATACTTGTTTGACTTGCTTACTTGTACATTGTTGAGTTAGTCGACCTATGATTCTTACCAGTACTTGTTGATGTAATGATGCTACCTGTACTCTTATTTTTTGAGTGCAGAACATCTTCCAGCGGCTGACACGCGACCTCATCCCTAGAAGCAGTTCAGACTTGATTTTGAGGATGAACACCATGATCGGGAAACCTTTGGATCCTCCTATTGACGTTGATGTCCCTTGTTTCGGGACTAAGACGATTCCCTATTACTTATGTTTTAAATATTTTAAGTTGTCTCAGACTTAATTTACTCTTAGATTTTCTTATACGGTGACTTCAGGTCCTGAGGATGTAATAAATAGAGGTTTTCTGTACTCTGTTGGTTTCAAATATTGATGTTGGTGTAATGAGTGGTTTAAATTATTTAATAACCCCTTTTGCACTTGTTTAAAAGTGAGAATGAATATAAGGAGAATATAAGAGAAACACTTGAGTTAGTAAGGGTTGAGATTAGTATGGTTCCCGCAATAGGTTAGGGTGGGTGCCAATCATGGCTGGTTGTGTCGTGACAGAACCAGAATCAAACAAAACAGTAGTCATCCGATCACAGATGAGAATAGTACCTGTAAAGACGCCATCAGAAGCCTCGGCCTTGGTCTTTCCTGGGAAGGCATAACAATGAGCTTTATCATCAAGCTGGGCAGCCTCCATAGTAGCCTGCACTCCACCCTTCCCTGCATTACTATTACCCCGATTTACACCATGACCTCCCTTATTATTACCCCACCCACCCTGTGGACAATCCTTACCATTACCATTACCTCCAGCAGTAGGAACCACAACCTTAGCCTGCTGCTGGCCCTGTAAGCCATCCTGTCTCTGAGGACACTCTCTCTTGAAGTGCCCCACAACAATAGAAGTATAACAACTTCACTCAAGAGAAGACCTGTTGGCTGAAGAATAAGAAGCCCCCTGGCCTCTAGCAACTGAGAGCTACTGCATAGCCCCCTGACTGACCACCTGTAGAAGTTGGCAGAGCTGACTGAATGTGGCGAGCCGGATAAACCTGTTGGCTATGACCCCTGGAATAAGAACCACCAAAGTTACCTGCATTTCAGGACTTCTTCGCTAACACCTTTGCCTGACCAACTTGCTTCACCCTTTCTACCTTTTTCACATAATCAACAACATCCTTAAAGGTCTTTTCGTCAAAAATCATATGAACAGTCAAAACCTGTAAGTCAGTGTTCAGGCCCTTCACAAACAACCGAATACTCTCCTCCTCTATACCAAGTAACTGAATAGCATAACAGGACAAAGCATGAAACTTGGCCTCATAGGCCATAATAGACATATTACCCTGCTCAAGGGCCAAAAATTCATCCTTCTTGCGATCACGAAGAGTACGGGTTACATATTTCTCCAAAAATAGGTTATGAAACCGAGCCCATGTCAATGGAGGAAAAGCTGGTGAGTGATACTCCACATACGCCCTCTATCAATGTTTGGCATCACCTTAAAGCTGGAAAGTAATAAACTTAACACCGTGCTACTCAACAATACCCATTTTGTGCAGCCTTTAGTAACAATCACCAATGAACTCAAATGCATCCTCCGTCGCAGCACCAACAAAAGTAGGAGGTTTCATCTTTATGAACTTGGTCAACATTATCATAATAGGACCTAACACCGGGAAAAGAAAGATCTCAGTCCCTAATGCCTCACCTATTTTAGGAGCAACTGTAGCAGTCGGCTGATGGGGTCACTCCACTTAGAAAAGAAAGCACTTGCTGAATCATCTTAGAAGACATAGTGGAAAGAGTTGCGTCCCAACTGGCGCCACCTCCTCCTGCTCCACAACATCCTCATTCATCTCCTCAACCTCCTCATAGTGATCCTAGGGTGGGGGAGGTGTCACCGATCCCTGACGAGGCAGATCAGCTGCTGCCCGAGCTCCACCCCTGGCCGGTGTTGCTCTCCCTCTTCCCCTTCCCCTAACACTTCTGCATCCTTGTCCCCTGACAGCCGCTTCCGCAGTTGGAGATGCTGGTACGGGAGCTGCGGCTCTGGCTCCGCTCACTCTAGTATTCACCATCTATGAACAAAAGAATGAAAAATGTCAGATACCAATTGGAATCAAGTTATAGCATGAAAAAAGAAACAAATGATAGTTTCCTAAAGTCCTATATCCTCTCGAAGAGAAGTACAAACGCCTCTGTACTATTCCGTAAGATTCTACTGAACTTTAGTACAATGAAATCAACGATCCTAGGGCTCTGATACTAACTTTTTCACGATCCAAACCCGCCATGAGTGGCAACCACACTAACCCTCGGTGGGAGAACCATCTAACTCAAATATTCAATCTAACACATCGATAACTAAATTAAAATAATAATGCAAAAATATGAAACCTAAATAATCCCCTAGAATCTGAAAGTCATTGTACCAAAACTACAATAATATCAATAAATGGGTTCAACTTAAAACAACTAAAATGACTAAGTCCGAAACAATGGACCAGAAACTGAATAAGGAACTCATGGCAGCTCGGATGATTTAGCTCATCCTTGGGTTCGAACACTATCTGAATCACAATAACTCATGGCAGCTTGAAAGATGTAGCTCAACCTTGAGTTCGAACACCTATCTAAATCACAGTTGAGGTCGTGAAACAGTCGCCGAAATATGCATCAGTACACAAGAAACAATGGTGTACTGGTAAAGTCATCGGCCAACCCAAAATGAGAAATATGAACATGTAACCATAACTTAGTAAAGCAAGAATAACCATGAACACCTACTATGTAACCTTACTTCAATTTCATAATCCTTAACCTTATTTAACAGTATTATGAAGTTTAGTCAATACAAGTCAACATGGATAACAAGTCAAGTCAAACCATGACTACCAACAAGACTCCAAGTCAACAACCATGACTCAAAACAATTATTTCAACCATGTATCAATTACATAAGTGAGTAGACAACATAGAGTTATGCCACAACTTACAATTTCACTCAGACCACTCAAGGATCCATAAAAACAACAATAATGGAAAATATCATGCAACCCGATTTACATAAAGAAATCACTTTTAGCAAATACGCACATAAACTCGGTTCATTCAAGGAACACATATAACAAGTCAACACTTAAGCTTGATTCACTCAAGGAACCAATATAATAAGTAAACATATAATGCTCGATTCACTTAAGGAATCGTCATACTCACCTATACCTTATACATACATGTTATGGGTCTTATGGCCGCCCACTATCTATGACTTGAAGGGGACGGGCTCTTATCCATGTACCAAATCCCAAACATCAAGTGTCTGCCAACCTTACATCAACCAATCCCGTGAAGATGTCCAAATACCTGTACATCCCATAATAATGACAGATGTCACAACAACTACAACCACAATGATAATAGAACAACACTTGTAAAAACCAACAAGCTTTTCATATAAGTTCATTGCAGGCGATTAACACTTAGACTATCAAATAGTCATTCACTTTCCTTGAACATGCATTGTAACAAGCAATACGAAGGAACAATTATCATGCACACATAAAAGAAGTTGGGTTTCAACTACATTAAACCATCACCTACCTCAATCCAAGCCTGAAATGCTCTAGCAAACTTGAGCCTTCCCTTTTCTTGCAACCTCGGCTTGATTGTGGTCTAAAAATAGGAATATAACACATAATCAACCAAATGACCTTCAATATCGAGGATTATAACCTAATTCCAAACTCCAAGGCCAATTTCATGATCATTCCTCCCATTCTAGGGGTTTTCTACTATAATTTCACCTTAATCCTACCAATTTCATGGTTACAATAGTGAATTAACATCATGCAAGCATAAATTCACAACCTTTAACCAAAACCCAATGGTTTTTTACCCAATTCACCTAATTGCACCGGAAAATCAACTAGGTTAAGTCAAATCCTTCCCCCAAAACTGAAAACTAGTAATTCTAGCAGTTAATAATCAAACTATGATACGGAAGGAATTAACTTACCTTTATGAAGAAGTATGATGGAAAATCAGTACAAATCGCCCCAAATCGCCTAAGCCCTTCTCAAAATGAGTTTAGAAATAATAAACTATTTTGGGGTAATTTTCTGCATAAATCCGCGTATATCCCACTATAGCGGCCTCGCTATAACGAAATACGCCCGCAATGGCGGGATTGACCAATGTTGACTTCCGCTACAACGACGTCATCATAGCAACCGGCCACCCGCTATATAGCGGGTGTGGCGAGGCAGAAACTCGGGAGTTGCTTCTATTTTTGCCTTTTTTGCTATGCACCCTTAAACCATGACATTCCGGACTAACTCCTTTACGCCAAGTTCGATATCGGGAGTTCTACTTACCCGAATTCACTTCTGAAAAATTCTATGAATTCCTTATCGTCTTAGCTAACATAAAAACATGTTAAACTTTATTACATTTACCCAATCCATTTTCGAATTTCTCTAGATCATACCTCGCTCAAAATTCGTCCAAGACTAGCCTAGCCTGAAATTTCTAACTCCCAATTTGGGAAAAATCTTAACCTGAATTTTTATACGTTATACCTACCCGTAATAACGGAAAGGGTGTTACAATGTTATCACGACTTAGAAAATTTTTTGATCGTATAAATCATTGCCACTCTTCACTAAAACAGTTATGGGTCTTGGTAGAGTGCATTATAAAAAAAATAATGCATGCTTTAGCATTGTGTCTTTATTAGTACCTTGTTTGGTACACTAATGCAAGTACTAGTTATACAATTTATTTGATATTAATGTATGTATAACTAATACATGAAAATCTATTGTATTAGCAATGCAAGGGTTCTTATGAATGTATCAGCATAGTTAAGGACACAATTGTCCCTCAAAACTTTTTCCACATCCTTTCCACTTTAATTGTGGAGGGTCTTTTTCTAAATATTTTGTTTAGAAATTATGTAATAGATATTATTTTTAAGACACCAATTCAAACACTACATAAGAAAAATTTCGATATAACTAGCACCAGCACAACTAATGTAAACATTACTAATACACTATATTTTACACTATTTTTATACATTCTACCAAACGACTCCTTATCCCTCAGTTTCAATTTGTTTCACCTATTTTGACTTGGCACGTAGTTTAAGAAAATAAAGAATACTTTTGAATCTTGTGGACTTAAGTTTCACAACTATTCCATTGCGCAACTCCGTAATTCCAAAATGTGCACAAATATCCTAATAGTTCGTTTAAAAAAAAATGACTCTTCCCTTTTTTTAGTAACTCTGTAATTCCAACTTTCAAAAATTCTCAACTAGGAGAATGCGGTCCTAGAACTTAAAACGAATTGTCATGTTGTTATATATACCAAGGAACCTGGTTCTTAGAAAATATTTGTTAATCATCAAAATCATTTGAACACGGTTCAACAACTATCACTGCTTCTTACATGTTAAGTTGTGTTGAACGGGTCTCACATATATTATTTTCTTTGCTTCATTTTAGTCAATCTATGTTTTTTTAATATGTTGTTTAAGTATTTTAAGCTATTAATTATTTTAATTTATAATACTTTTTACGTAATTTTCAAATATAAAAATTATTGAAAAATCCATAAAAATCATTGGAAATGTCTTTTTAATAATCTAATGCTTATCTAGTTTCATTTTAAAATATCAAACATTACCATAAAATTCAGAATAATTTATTTCATCAATTATAAACACATTTAATTAATTTGATCACAAAATTATAATTAGTGAAGTTACCTAATTTTTCTTGTTTCTTAAGATATTTTTTTTTTTTTGATAACAACAATAAATTATTATTACCAGAACCAACATCCAAATTACAAACTAAAAAGCACCTAACAAATAGATCACTTCTTAATGAAGGTATCTAAAGGTCAAGCTTCAGAATCAACAAAACAGTAACTAACTACTCAACCTGTGTATAAACCCTCTACATCAGATATTATTTCTTATCTGACACAAAATTTAATCAATGTTTCTCTATCTATTTAGTATTTCTTTCGTTTTAATTTATTTGTTTTATTTTCTTTTTAAATTGTTTTAAAAAGAATGCCTCTTTTTTGGCAATTCTTACTTTAGTTTTTCACAGTATATTTAAGATCAGAAGATTAAAAAGTATTAATATACTCCCTCTGTTTCAATTTATGTGTCACTTTTCGTTTTTTGAGAGTCAAACAATTTAAGTTTTACCATAAATTTAGACACAAAATCTTCAAATATTTTAAAATAAAATTCATATATTAGAAAACTGCGTAAAAAGTACTATAAGTCACAATTATTGACAATTCAAATTATGTAAAAGATATATGAACAAATTACGGTCAACGATAAGCTTGTTTGAATCTCGAAATTTGAAAAGTGACATATAAATTGAGACGGAGAAAATATTTTATAAATTAATATTAAACTAAATAAATTTCATTAATTTAAAATATTTAAGCTATGTACATTTATCCTAGTAGAATAAGTAGTACTCTAGTTGTAATTAGCAATTGAATGTCAAAGACTCAACGATAAATTCACATGGGCCCCACATGTAGTAGTAGTATTCCCTCCCATTTCTTTTTAAGTGCTCTTTTTGAATTGTAATTTTATTTTTAAATAAGTTTATTTTTAGTTCTTCATAAATAGTTTGATTATAATCTTCCTAATATGTCTTGTGTAGATTACTAAAATTATTAATTAATTTTTTTTATCAAGATATTTAATTAAAAATAAATTAATAAAATTATCTTTAATATTCTAGAAGTGAAGAGTTTATTAAAGAATATAATAAACTCAAAAGAAGCACTTAAAGAGGAACGGAGGGAGTACTACATTTCCAGGAAGTCACCGCGAAAATCATAAAAATAGCAGGACTGGGACCCACATTTAGAATGACATAATCATGACATGTATAAAGTGGGAAGGGCGAAATAGTCAACTCATTAAAGTATTTAGAACGGAGCTACACTAAAATTCTTTCCTAACCAATCAAGCTACTTCTCTACGAGTCTATGACGTAATTGACGCAAAAGCCCTTTTATGGGCAAGCTGGCACCTCGATGACCAACTGTGTGCTTTAAGAACTTCTATATAGTAGAGATATTGCAGAAGTTGATTAAAGGCTGCAGGTGCACTTTCATATGCAAGCAGGACTATTTTGAAAATATATACTAGCTGATTTTATGAGATAGGGAGATCTTTTAGATATATTAGAAGTTCGTGTTTGAAGACGTCTCAAATATGGAGATGCTTCAAAGGTAAATGTTTTAAAAAAGTGAGGTGTTTGGCCAAATTTTTGAGAGAAAATAAGTGTTTCTAAAGAGTAAAAAAAATCGCTTTTCAGAAACAAAAAAAATAAGTTTTTTTCAAAAATACTTTTTTGAGAAACACTTTTGAGAAAAATAAACTTCGATTTTTTAAATTTTTTGGCAAAACCTTAATTACTGCTCAAAAGTGTTTTTCAAATTTATAGATCAAACACAAATTATTTCTCAGTAAAAGTACTTTATTGAAAAATACTTTTAAAATAAAATAGTTTTGAAAGGTTGGTCAAACAGGTTATAACTCTACGTCAGAAAATATTTGAGATTCAAATATAGAACTAGCTGTTACTGTAAGAAAATCTTTGAAATTCACATATTGTGGGTTTCTTAAGTTGTGTTTTCTTTGTTAAATAGGCATATTGTCACATTGAGTTGGGTGCATTGATGGGATTAGAGCATTTGAGAAATGAATTATTTCTATGAAATCTGAATTGAGACTTAGTTGATAGATGCTTTATGATCTGAAATGTATACTTGTTGAGTATTACTTCGTTTGCATGTGTTATGTCGCACCATGATGAGTTATTTTCAAGTGAGAACTGTGTTGAAAGTAATTTGCTTATTTGGGGAATCGTGGCCTAAATGGGAATTTTGTTGAAAGTAATCTGCTTTGTTACGATCTAAAACTCAATTGTGATGGCACCTATCACACCCCCCGCGATAGGTAAGCCAATCCAAAATCAAGCAGTAGTAACAAGGTAACACATAAGGAAGATAACAACAATGATAATAAGTCTCGATAAAATATAACAATAATACCATGAATTGGAAATTACAAGGTACAAGCCTCTAAAATAATGAGTACAACGAATGAGTCCAAGGTATCTCACAATGTGGAATAAGAATAACGACAAAGATAGAGGAGATCTGGTAGTCTCTGAGAGAAACAACGGTAGTCTCTGAGAGAAACAACGGTAGTCTCTGAGAGAAATAACCACTACCTCAAGAATCTCCGAGAAGCAATCACGAATCAACGTCTAGGGATCACCGGCTCAGTGTCTGCACATAAGAGTAGAAAATAAATAAACATGAGTACATAATTGTATTCAACAATATCATCGACCAACCATAATTCAAAGAGATGACGAGTATCATCAAATCAACCATCCAATACAACCATATAAATCTGCACTTAAAGAAAAACCACCCTAGGTTAACAGAATAAATGATCACCATAGTACAATATGTATCACAACACAATTCAACAAGATCCACTAACATATAGAATCAGATAACCAGTCATCCTATTTCTCAACAATAAGCAAATAATCATCAATACATCTTGTACAACCTGATTAAAAAAAATGGATGAATGAATGCAATGCATATGCTGTATACATACCTGTTGCTATGTATGGCTAGCTAGGACCCATGAGGGACTCGCAAAGTCCATGTATTGGGGCATGGTACTCCTCTCCCAATAATAGTGCACATGCGTGCACTCCGATCCATATAATATATAATGCGCAGACGTGCACTTCGATCTATATATATATAGCACTCTGATCCATTTATTAATAATATATATAATGTGTAGACGTGCACTCATATCCATATAAAATGCAATGTATGACGTGCAGGTGTGCAACTTTAATCCCATAACAACAACTAAAATTTAAACAAGGCATTCCATATCATAGGTCAATTCAGATATCAACTCAAAACTGACTCAACTTATCAAATTCAACATAACTATTGTTGGGTTCCAACCTTGTTCTTATTATGCTTATTATGCTCATATTTTGATGATGACAAACTTTATCACTGGAACTTGGTCTATGCATGTCTGATTGTTATTCATGTTCCAATGATTGCCTAACCTATTCGAAGGACCAGTTTCGTGAATTGGTGTCCCAGTGTGCAGTGTTGCATTTGCACACATTTGTCTTATGTGCCAGTGTCACGACCCAACCAGCTAAATCGTGTGGGCACCTACCTAAGATAAGAGAACCCTTACAAATCTACCATTCATTTAATGTGGAAATGTAAACCATTTATTTTGAACTGGATAATAAGTTAACTGATTTTAAATAGTCCTTCTTTCAATCCATTAGTACTGCTGATCATCAAAATATACAACTAGTTTAATACATTAGATTTGTAAAAGTGATGCGGCAAATAACCAATAATGAATCCCCAAAAATTAGCCTAAATCGATACGATAGCACTAGACAAGGAATAAGAGAGCCCATGACATAACATCCATGCAAAATAGAAAGGACAAGGACTGCTGCTGAGTGATCATCGTTGCTGCTATAGAAACCCCAACTGACCTGCACCACGACTATATCCCCGATTGGAGATATAGAAATTGTAGCATCAATACAACCACACGTACTAGTAGGCATCATCGACCAGCCAGGGTTAGAAACAAATAATATCACTAACAAATAGAGAGAAATCATAAACATCGAGTAAGGTTCCGATTTCTATATACCAGATTATAAATTCATTAACAACAAACTTACACACGTACTAGTAGGCATCATCGACCAGCCAGGGTTAGAAACAAATAATATCACTAACCAATAGAGAGAAATCATAAACATCGAGTAAGGTTCCGATTTCTATATACCAGATTATAAATTCATTAACAACAAACTTACAACATCTCTGTGACTTACCTTCCATTTAATATTTTCGTATATCTTTGTCCTTTCGTCACTCAAGCTAACTCGCTCCCTTTGTGGTACTTAGCTACTCTACTGAGCGAATTTCCACTACTCCCAAATCCCTATGAATCGGATCTACAGACCTCACAAAATTATAAGACTTAAGACAACCACAATTGGACTAAACTGCCTTATTACTCTTCTAATACAACACGCTACAGGGGTTATAACCACTGAGAGACTTATTACTTGACAACCACTACGAGGAAGGATGATACCGTGTAATGTACTCCCAAAATTATATACTCAGGCAGTTAACATTAGACCTAAATTAGAGCATATCGTGGATTCACGGGATACCACTACATTTCACTAGTTCTACCAACGGATTGATCCGCTCAGAAACCACAATAATACAATAGTATAATAGAATGTCAAGGCATATGAATGAATGCATGTATGCAAGATGTGCGCATCATCCCTTGCCTTTCTCAGCCTCATCAACTTCATAAACATAACCAACCCCATGAACATCATGGGTTACATATCAACATCATTATATTGTATAGGCGTGGTACCCGACCCTCTATCACAACCAACAAAGTCATGAACATTATGATTTCAATATCAACATCAACATCCTATCATACCACCTCCACAACACCAAAATGTATGAATATGTAATGCATTCAACAATAAAAACAATCACAATTACCATTCCATAAATAATCATCGTAAAATATCACTCGCAATCTATGTATACTTAGGTACATACGTCATTTAATCTTTCACTTTACACCTCCTACCCAACTGAGGGTTTACACCTAGATTTAGTTACTCACCCTATTTATTCACAGCTCCCGTTCATGTCCACATCCCAACACTCAAACTACTTCATAAATACTTCTTTTACAAACCCTCACACTTAGCCTTACCTCCCTGTCCCTATCATTCAACTATTCTTATCCACTTACCCATTCTGATTTCACACCTTATCACTAATTCAACTAAAACTCTCTTAGGTTACTCTTAACCCTATTCCCCATTTACATTTTGTTAACCTTCTTCAATACCAGACATAACTATCAGTTTATCAAGAGCATCCATATCATACCCCAACTTAATACTCCTCCTCCTTTTTATCGTACCTAACTTACCCCATGCTTACGACTATAACATTCATTCAGCTAGTCCAAATTCTCACAAAATTAAACCCATTCCACACCACAAATATCACTTGAATGGAGTGCTACCACAATTAATCACAATATTACAGCCTAACTAGATTTTTATCATTTTTGACCTTCCAAACATAGTACCCGAAGGCCTAATGCATGATAACTCCCAAAATTACTATCAATATTAAATGGATCTAGCCTGAGTCTATTTTCTATAATGAATAAACCATAACCTACCTCGTAGTCAAATCATAACTCTGTTGAGAGAAGGGAGTTATCCCGCTAGTGCTAAGTGCCTTCCTATGTCGGGTTCCCACCGGGTGTGCCTCAAAACTGCTCTCATGAACCCTAGTATCTGAAATCTCATAGTTAGGAAAGTAGGGTTTTTCAGAGTATTTTTGGGTAAAAGGGGACGACTTGGTGAAATAATAGAAGAGAGGGTGTTAAAATTTCCTCGGGCTAGCTACTGTCGGGTATCACTGTAGCGATTATCCTACCGCTGCAGTGGTAGACTGCTAGCCAACACAACTTTCTTTGGGCCTTTTGGCCTAATCCCTTTGGGTCTCTTTTTACCTTCCCAATTTAATTTTTTCGGAGCTCAATTTGGGCATATTATTTATTGAAAATTATAGGGGCCTTTTCACATGTAACGATAATTTGGGTCATTACATTAGATACCAATTTACCCACCGTTCATCCCCTAACGGCCCTAAGGTTGGGTCTTATACTCTCACACAATCGCTCGGGAAATTTCCAACTATAATGGGTCGTTTAAAGAGAATTCTACAATATTCGCTAGTGCGCTAACGTACTCGATTAGCGGTAGCTACGCATTGCCTAGTTTAGGTATGACGATCATTCCCATGCCCCCATAAAAGGTGTACATAGCTAATCCTCATGATCATTGTCTATTATAATTATCCAAACAGCGTACGACACCATAATGAATGAAAGGTCGGGGAAAACTGACATCGAGAGGAATTTTACCTATGCAGTAGTTAGTTACCACTGCAGTGCTACCGTTATAGTGGTAACCAACTGTAGCAGCGGTTCACGATAGCCCTATATAAGAAAAATAAACATTTCCCTTATTTTCACTCATATCTTTTCTAAACTCTCTCAATTCCCTCTGTGAAACCTCCCCCTGACAATGAAATCAAGGTAATTTCTTTGCCTCTATTACTTACTTTATATATTTCTTATAGTAGAATCATAGGATTATGTTAGAATGGAGAAATTTTGGGTGGTTTTTGGTGCAATTCTTTGAACTTGAATTTGGTGTTGTTTTTGAACTAAATAATGAATATATTAGGTTCTCTTATGTCTACAATGCTCCTACAACGTCCTGGGTGTAAGATTGATGTAGTTCATGGTGTGTTTCGGTCATGGGAGGGGTAGGAGGTGAATGGTCATCTTCTTCAATGAATATGAGTGATTTGGGTGTGAATTCGAATGTCGTACACTCTCATTTTATTGTAAAAAGGTTCATGGGAACTTCACTAATCTCGATCTGCCCTTAGTTCTCAGAAATACGGAGAAAAGTCAAAAATCCGCCATGGGAGGAGAGGTTTGCTGATTGAAGAAAATGAACCGCTGCAGTAGTAACTTTTTTGCTGCAGCGGTAAGTTCCACCGCAGCGGTACCACTGTAGTGGTTAATTAACTGCTGCTGAGGTACTGGGCAGTAACTCCCCAGTTTTTCTATTTCTCTACAATTTGAATTCCCATTTCCTCCTTTAGTATCCCGTATTAGTTCCTAACTTGGTTTCTAGTGTTTTTCAGGTTTATCATGGCCCAACAACAACCATGCTACCGAAGGTTCCCTGATAATGCTAGTCGTACCCGGTATGAGGAGGGGATGTACAATAGGGGTTTTCTATAGGAGATGGGTTTTATGATGGACGATGTAGAGGATGAGTTGCCTGAGTTCAGTGACTAGCTGAAGGTATTCGGGTGGGAGATGCTGAATGTGTAGGTTCTGGACTGCAACCTGGCCTTGGTTTGAGAATTTAATATTGTACTCCCCATGGTAGAATGGTTAGTACCTCTCCCCATTATCCGAATTTGGGGAAAGAATATGTATGTGGATGCTACCACCAGTAACAAGGTCTTGGGGGTCCCCAAGCCCTCCAACACAGTCTTCAAACCAAAGATTCAAGAGTCTGATTTAAGATGGATACTTAGTGCTAGAGGGAAAAGCTGACGAAGTGAAGTGGTCCAATTAGGTGGGGACCAAGAGTGCATGCTTCTCGGCCTAGGCCAAGATTTTGTTACATCTGGTGTTTCGGAGGATCCGTCCTTCAAGAAATGTTATGGACATGGTGTTTCATCGGACCATGGTGGTGGCATGCATTTTGGCTGGGATCGAGGTGAATGTTAGGGCACAGATCATGGATGAGTGACAATACTTCTATACTCGGGAGAGGTCAGCAAAGGATCTGTTCTTGCCTTACCTGATTATGGAGCTGTGCAAGTAGGTAGATGTCCTCATGGAGGACCCTGGTATCTTAGAGGAGTGCGACGTTCTGTATAACCCTCTAAGAGGTAGGAGTACCCGGGGTGGAGGCAAGAAAAAGAGGAAGGAAAGGGAAAGCAGCAGGGCTGGAGGGAACGGGAATACTCCCTTTACTCAGAAAAACGCTCCCCCTAGTAATTGGGCGGCTGGCCCTGCTACTATGTGGGGTTACATGGAGAGAACCCAGGTGCCCTAGCCGGGGATGGCTCCTTCGAGAACAGCTAGCCCCATGGTCCCGGTCCATGCTTACACTGAGCTTCTAAGGGACATAGATGAGGATAGAAAGAAGTACCGCTCCCGAGATCGCATGCTCGAAGGGATGTGGAAAGCTGTACAGGTCATGTTCGCATGCACCTTCCCTACTAAAAATTTCTTGAAGCTTACCAAGAAGGATGCCGAAGAGTTTTCCTTCCTTAGTGGGATGAAGAAGGAGGGTTTGAGCGACTCGAATCTCAGAGATAGTGCCTCCAGCTATATGTCCTCCTTTCCTCCTGATTATATTTAATGGTTTTTGGATTTGGGTTGCTCCCGTTTGGGGCATGTACCAAAAAATTACTCTTTTTATTTTTCTTGATTTTTAGGACGTTTTTCCTCCCCGCCCTTCAATATTAAATGATCTAGCTTGTAATGCGTGTTGGGTTGATTTCTGTCGTTTTATCATTTTGAAACCAGGGTTTCTTTACATCAATTACAATTCACAAAAATAGGGGAATCCCGTGGAAACTCATTGCCTAGAACCTCTGCAGCGGTTAATTTACCGCTGCAGCAATAAAAGTTCTGCTACAGCGGTAACCTCCAGTGGTTCCGCTTTTCTCTTTCGGCTAACTATTCCTAGATTTTTTCCCATACTACGCCATTCCCTGAACACTATTACAGTTTCTAACTCTCACGTACTAGAGTTTCTAAGGTATAAAGTGATTATATCGCGACTCAAGCCATCATAAACGCAATTATTTCCTCCACTTAATCAGTTTATAACACACTTTTCCTTTCCTCTTAAGAACCACACCCCACTCAATATTTCTCACACAATGGCAAGGCACTGGGTAGTTCGTCAGGATCTGGATAGAAACTAAGGAATACTCTAAATCATGAAGAAATAAGGCATGCCTCAAGTCACGAAAATGAAGATACAACTCAAGATCACAACGATCCCCACGATCTCTGAGTCCTTTGGCCACATAACATATAAATCAACATTCACAATCAACTACACATAGACTCTTATGCTTAATGAGTTTGACAATCCCAATAACACAATAACCCTATGATCAATTAATAACATCCACATAAGTAATATACGACGCATTGTATCATACCACTACAAAATATTTTAAGCACCCGTGTTTTAATACAATATCAAGCGAATTTTTACAACATAGCAATTCAACACCTACGTTCCTTGTTGGCCTCTACTAGTTGGAATACCCTGTTCTAACCTTTCAATCGTGAGAGAGATACCAATTGGGGACCAACTAGTACCAATTGTGATGGTTGAGATACCAATTGGAATCTTCTAGATACCAATTGGACTCAACTTGGGGAGACAACATAGGAATAACATGATAGGAGAGAAGAAAGTGAAATAGTTTCCTAGATGCCTTGCAGCCTCCTACAGATTTGATGTAGACGTCAACAAACCAATCCGCAGGACTCTACTCGATATTTACTCTTGTACTGGGAGACTGGTAACCTAGGCTCTGATACCATCTTGTCATGACCCAACTAGCCGGATCATGCGGTCACCTACCTAACACCCACCCCAGATAGGAGAACCCTTATGAATCTACCATTCGTTTAATGTAGAAGTGTAAACCATTTATTTTGAACTAGATAATCAGTTACCTAATTTTAAATAGTCCTTCTTTCAATCCATTAGTTCAATTAATCATCAAAATATTCATCTAGTTTAATACATTAGATATGTAAAAGTTATGCGGAAAATAATTAACAATAAATTCCTAGAAACTAGCCTAAACTGGTACAAGAGCACTAGCCAAGGAATAGAAGAGTCCATGACAAAACATCTATGCAGAATAGAGAGGGCAAGAGCTGCTACTGAGTGATCACCGTCGCTGCTATAGAAAACCTAACTGACCTGCACAACGACTATATCCCCAATTGGAGATATAAAAAGTATAGCATCTGTACAATCACACGTACTGGTAGGCATCATCAGTCCATTAGGATTAGAAACAAATAATATCAATAACAAATAGGGAGAAATGATAAACATCGAGTAAGGTTCTGGTTTCTAGATCCCAGCTTATAAATTCTTTAACACCAAACTTACAACATCTTTGTGACTTACCTTCCATTTAATATTTTCATATATCTTTATACTTTCGTCACTCAAGCTAACTCACTCCCTTTGTGGTACTTAGCTAATCTACTGACCGGATTTCCACTACTCCCAACTCCCTTTGAATCAGATCTACATAACTCACAAAATTACAAGACTTAAGACAACTATGATTAGACTGAACCGCCTCATTACTCTTCTAATACAACACGCTACAGGGTTTACAACCACTAAGGCACTTATTACTTGATAACCACTACGAGGAAGGACGATCCCGTACAATGTACTCCCATAATTATATACATAGGCAGTTAACATTAGATCTGAATTAGAACGTACCTTGGATTCACGGGATACCACTACATTCCACCAATTCTACCAACGGACTGATCCACTCATAAACCAACAACAATACAATAGTATAATTATTGACACCCAATTTTGACCTCCCTATATTCCCTCTAGGCTGCTATTTTTACAAATTATTAGTTTTGGATATTGATATTTTTAGTATTAAAGTATCTATATTTCGCATTCATGATTTTATAAATATTTTAATTTATTATTATTATTATTTATTTATTTATTTTTATTATCAATAATTTGATATAATATACTTATAATTTATTAATAGTGTCTTACATAATTCTGTTAATATTTACTAAATTATTTATGCAAGTATTTTTAAATTCATATTCGTAATTTGTAAATGCATAATCTATAGCTTATTACTATTATTATTATTATTATTATTATTATTATTATTATTATTATTATTATTATTATTATTATTATTATTATTATTATTATTATTATTATTATTATTATTATTATTATTATTATTATTATTATTATTATTATTATTATTATTATTATTATTATTATTATTATTATTATTATTATTATTATTATTATTATTATTATTATTATTATTATTATTATTATTATTATTATTATTATTATTATTATTATTATTATTATTATTATTATTATTATTATTATTATTATTATTATTATTATTATTATTATTATTATTATTATTATTATTATTATTATTATTATTATTATTATTATTATTATTATTATTATTATTATTATTATTATTATTATTATTATTATTATTATTATTATTATTATTATTATTATTATTATTATTATTATTATTATTATTATTATTATTTCGTATATGTAATGTATATTTTAGTTCCTATAATGTTTTACACGATTTTGTTATCCATTAGTGTTTTAGCTACTAATTTTACATGGTATTTATTAAATAGCGGCCCAATTCAATTCAATTTCTACCAATTCATTTAATTTATAGCCACTTTCAATCCAATTGATGTCAATTTTAGCCTGATTTGCTTTATATTTGACTCAATTTGAAATCCCCAATTTAATTTAAATTAGACCCATCAG
Source organism: Capsicum rhomboideum (assembly GCA_031232105.1). Taxonomy (NCBI): domain Eukaryota; kingdom Viridiplantae; phylum Streptophyta; class Magnoliopsida; order Solanales; family Solanaceae; genus Capsicum; species Capsicum rhomboideum. The sequence continues at coordinate 36,658,601 of CP124719.1, forward strand.
ATTAACCCATTCTTGACCCGTTTAAATCTCACCCATTCATCAAGATCGATTCGACGGTCTGTGATCAATCCGCATTTTCCTTTTCTTTTCCAGTAACTAAACCCCAAATCCATAAAACAAAAATCATTTTCCTCCAAATCACAACCACTAGCCGCCACATCTCTCTCTCCTCTCATCTCCTTTCGCCACCCACTATACGCCGACCACCCTTGACCGACAAACCACAATCACCACCGTCGCTCCTCTACTCTAGCAGCCACCCATCCCTCTCAATCATTTCCCACTCCGACCACCACCATAAGTTCCAGCCAGCCTTAGCTAGTCACCAGCGGTCTCCTCTCTCTGCTTCTCTAATCGAATACCAAAAGCCCCAATTTCATGTCTACCCTAGTGAAATTCAAGAGAGATTCCGATCGAAAGAGTTCCGTAAGACATCAATGTCTTCAAATTCTGTACTATTATGGTGTTTTGAGATGTTTTAGAGTCATCAATTTCATCACTGGAACCTGGTTCATCCATGTCTGATTGTTATTCATGTTTCGTTGATTGCCTAACCTAGTCGAGCGACTAGTTACATGAACTGGTGTCGTAGTATGTTGTATTGCAGTTGCATGTATTTGTCTTATGTGCCAGCTGTCTAGTACTTTTTTGGATAATGTCAGCACATTGGTGGGATGAATTTTAAGTGGCCCTTTCTAGCATCCAACAATGAGGAAGCTTCACACCCAATGCTTATCATATATATATATATATATATATATATATATATATATATTCATCCACCAAGAGAGAAGTTCAAGTTTTTGCAAATCCAAAAAGAAAATCTTCTCAAGCAAAACCCTCATATGATACTACAAAAATTCAGCAATTTAGAAACCTCTTGCTCATAGTGAAATATGTCATTGTTTCTAGGTTGATTGAGCTTTTTTGTATTGATCTTACAACTTTAAACTCACATCTCATCTTAGAGATTCCTGTGAGTAGTTTTGTGGTTGAGTTTGTGTTGAGTTATGTTTCTAGCTAGAGTTAGCTAGTGGAGTTCTCGTAGTAGAGTTATTGTGAGTGTGTGTAGCAATAGAACTATTGCTAGTGAGTAGGAATTATGAGTTTAATTCCTAGATTACATAAGGGTTGTAATCAATTTATTTGCTTGAAGTTTACTGGAGAAATTGGTGAAATCCTACTGGGGTTGGTCATGGTTTTACTCTCTTCAGCAAAGAGGTTTCCACATAAATATTTCATGTCATTTACTTTCCTACAATTTTTATTATCTTCTGATTGTTCTTGAATATCCTCATATAGTGACCTGGTACCTAATCTGGTTCTTGTTACAGTGGTGGACTCTTACGAACCATCATCTACTAATCCATTTTTTACAATACAACCAAACAATCAAGATTAGAGAGATATCCAAAAAAAGTCATTAGATTCCCTTTTTATCCCTTTACAATATAGCGGTAGCATCATAGATGCTCGTCACTCATCAGTACTGGACCTCATATTGCCATTACTCCTTATATAAGTGTAACAAGTCTCATTGTGATTTTTATATTTTTCTGTGTTTTGATTATTTTTCCCCTCCATGTGGTTTCTTTATATCATTTATGAGTTGTGAAGATGGTTGATATGGTCCCCAAAGAATTTGGGTATGATTTATGTGACTCTGAGGTTTTTTCTAGCCTTAAAAGTGTTATATTTGACTTCGGTCAATATTTTGTGGTACGAGCTTTGGATGGTGATTCTATTAGTTCCATTAGATTCAGAATGTCATTTTTGGCTTAGTATCATGGTTGGTTTGGGTTTCAAATCTTTATTTTGAGTTTTGAGCATTTAGCGAGAAACTAGTTATTTTAGACTAAAGGGGTTCCCGGGGGGGCAACTTGTTGAAAACAACCTCTTTTGATAAATCCTATTGTTCCATTGAGTCCGGAACATCAAAATTATCCTAGTAGCATTATTGATTTATTTTTGTGGGGCTCCGAACAAGTACCAAGGGTTCGTTTGGAAACTTTTTGAGCCTTAAAGTATTGTTGGTGCAAGCTCCTCATGCAGGCCCCAAGCCTTCTTCGCATTCATGGCCTTGCCATTGTATTCCAAAGAAGGAAATTATTCTCCTTTGCAAATACGATGGTGGGACCATGTTCGCGAAGGGCTATCTAGTCCGGGTCGGGTCTGTCCCTTTTGCGCCTATGAAACCGGTCCCCCGCATTTGCAATTGGTTCGAGTTGGTAGCCTTCATGAATGTGAGACACCGACTGTGTTCACGATAAGGGCACTATTCACCCAAATAGTATTTACACCTCCATTTTTGCAATTTTCTCCATTGTCACTTTTTTTTGGACCTTGAGACCTCGGGATAGGCAATTTCAAAGGGTATTTTTCATCAAACTTATTTGGGTAAGCTTCTAAACCTAATTTTAAGCATTACCCATTGATTGTATTTCAAAAACAACTACAAAACTTGGATTTTAAACTTCAGATTTTGGGGTTTTCCCTGATAAAGTGAGAAAGTGGATTTTCAATAATTTCAAGCTAGATTTCAACTTGGTTTTTGATGGGTTTTCATATTTAGAACCCTTAAAGTATGGTTAACATGGTTTTTTTAATAAAATTTTCAATTTTATCCATTTTATTTCAGGGTTGACTTTTGAAGTATTTTTGGACCCAAAATGAACATGGCTAATATGGATATCATTAGAATCTTATTGATGTGTAGATTACATTTTTGATAGATTGGGTTCATTCCTAAGCCATACATAAAGCGAAGAATTCTCGTTGAGGGGTCCAGACTTGTGTTTTGGCTTTTGAGGTAAGTTATGGCTTAACTTTCTTCAGACCGGACTGGGTAGTTATCCATTCATGTAAAGTATGCTATAGGTTGGGAATTTTATCATGAGATTTATATTTTGAGATCATTATTTTATCGTGTGGCCCGTGTGGGCTTATGTAAAATATTTTATTAACTTGAGAGATTATTTTCATTGAGATGCCTGTGTGGGGCTGGTATTGGTCTTATTTGAACATTTTTTGTCCTTTATTATTATTGTGATGCCCGTGTGGGAGCTTGAATTGATATTATTAATGTCTTATATGACTCTTTACTACTATGTTGCCATGAGATGGCTTGTATCATGATCGTTTGAGATTTGAGGTAACTTGAGCTCATTTATACCATTATTGAGTTGATTCATTATATTATGTTGAACTGGTTATGAGCATGCATCCTCATTCATTCATCCATATTCATGGAACTAGTACCACTGTGAAACAGTATTTTTGAAAGAAATGAGACACTTCATAAAATGCCTTAACCAAGGGATGTGACGATAAGGTTGATTGATGTGATTGTGATAGTATATGTGTTGTGAACCCCCATGGGTCCTCTCCTAGAGGCTTATGCTCAAAAGGTGTATACGTGGTGACATTGAGACATTACATCCTTATCATATCATTGTATTACATCACTTGCATTTCTTTTATGTGATTGTTCTCGTGTAATTTAGTCTTCCTTTTTGTATATCTGTGTGTAGTTTCTCTTATACTATTATTGTAGTTGTATTATTTATATTGTTAGGAGCTGTATGACTTAAGCCGTCATAGGGAACTTTTCTGTATGCAAGTGGAAGCGTTGCTTATAGTTTCCTTTTTATATCTTATTTTCTACTTTGCTTGGACGGTCTATGATGCCTACTGAGTACAAGTTGACCATACTCACTCCTACTTTCTGTACCCTTTTGGTACATATCCCAGTTTGAGTGTGACCCGCAGAGCCTGAGTTCGTGTTGATTTGAGAGTGTTTTTGAGTATCGGTAAGCTTCTTGTCTGGAGCATGTTCCATACTTCCTCTTTATCATTATGTTGTTTCTATTTTACATTTAGAGACGGAGTTTTATGTATTTTGTACACTATGTTAGTTTTAGAGTGCTCTTTACTCATGGCACTAGATTTTGTGATTGGAGTTGTATCTATTTCCGATTTTGGAGTTGTTTTATATTATTGGTTTGACTTTATCGTAAAGTCTCATATTTGATTATTATTTTTCTCCTTTTGGTCTTTTATATCTCTTATGGAGTTAGGCTTACCTACCAAGGTTGGTGATGTCGCCCAAATTACACCTCACAATTAGGTATAAAACGGTCGCTGTTAAATATAGAACCCAACCAAGGTTGGGGTCGATCCCACATGGCATAGGTCAAATTATCAATTAATATGTATGTCAAGGCAATCAATAACAATTTTTGGTAAAAAAGGGAGATTTGTAAATAAGTAATTTGATAGTAATAGTTGTTGGATTGGTGGATTTGTAATCAATATGAGAAAGGCACTAGGACTATATTCCCCAATAACTTCATAACCCTATAGGTTCGTCGTACTTTGAAATCTCTTCCCGGTGTTTGGTATGCAGAATCGATAGGTTTTGTATACTTAGAACAACTTTACACTCTTTTCTTGGTAATATCCTTAGGTAAGTTTTCTCTTCTCTTGAGCCTGCATTACTAATCCCTATCCCGGATCTCAGATAGCTATCCCTTATTATAGGCTCAATTAATTAAGTGGAGGTTGATAACTCCAAGTTTCTTTTGGTTATTTCCTTCTTCCCATTCATACTCATCCTTTCGTCTAGAATACAGATTAGGCGAGTCTAACGTTGGCGACCGTAAAAAAGCATTCAAAACCAAGGAAACAATCAATACATATGAACACCAGTTGAAGTTTACTCTGCACTATGAACCCTACTTTATTAATCCATCATGATTCCCACAACCCTAGTTGTGGTGTTTAACGACTCATAATTACAAGCACACAAGAAGAATTAATAGATGAAACATAATCATGAACTTACAAGACTATAACGAAAACTCCAAAATCTCACTTTGAATTAAAACCCTAGAAATCAATGTTTGTACTTTCAAAACCAATAATATGTCTTGAAAGTAATAATAGAACATAAGCTAACAAATTAAAATGAATAAGAGTTTTATCGACAAAATGAAAGCTATCCTAAACAAAACAGGAAATCTGGGTCAGTCACATTGGACGAGTGGAAGGTACAATCGTAGTTTGATACCACGATCGTCCTTTGGTGCTCGTGATTTCATCAGGGACTTTTTCATCTTTAGGTTTTCACTGGTATGGCTCTCAGTACGGCTCTGTGATGTCAACATACGACCATACAATGCAATCGTCTGATCATCTTCAACTTCAACTTCTGCAAACTTCACTTCTGGCATTCAGTCCATGATCTCAAGGTACGACCGTCACTTCTAAGTACGGTCGTGGGATTCAATCGTCTGAGCCTCTTTACACTTAGCTTGTGTAGGCATGTTTCCAGGACATCCTTCCCACGATCAGATGGTACGATTATATGATCCAAGTATGATCGTGGGAGCTCTCGTCTGAGTGACATCTGGGAGTCACTTCTTTGCTTCTTCCTACAATGCCCAAGTTAGACCTTGGTCAGATCCCACGATCGTGGTAATGATCGTATGATTCCTATTTCAGTCCATATTCCAGCATTCTACCCTTTGAGACCTGACCTGCAAACACCCAAAAATCCATCATATCCATAAAAACATACCCTTGTACTTGCAAATATTCACCATTTTAAACGTTTCAAGTGCCATAATTTCACAGCTATCAACTCCCTCAACTTAGAAATTTTGCATGTCCTCAGGCAAACAAAATAACCTATACTATAAATACGCTTAACTTAGAGAAACCCAAGAATACTACGACAGTCAAAGTTTCACAAAAAAAACCAATTTTTAGCACGCATAAACTAAAACATCTTTCAAAACCCTCAAATATTATTCCAAGATAAACAAGTGTAGTGTGTCCCCAAAACAAATACTATAACACAATGGGATCAAGACATGACATTACATTGTCAGTAAACAACCCAATTCATTAAACAACTGACACTACCTAAATAAGAAATAACCAGAATACAACCCTTATGCCCTCACAACAAAGAAGTCCCAACACTCAGTATATATAATGTAAAGAAAGGACAGGGACGGAATCAAATCTCTCACTCTCACAAGGAAGTCTGACTGTGTGCGTTTGGTACCATAGGCTTGCCCTTAGATTCTACACTTTTGTTTTCAGACAACCGGATTAGTATCACTATAGGACTTTTATTGGCCTGTAATGTAGGCTCGGGGGTAAGAATGTTCTATATGGATATAGTGACTAACCCTCCTTGACACTACAATAATTTTGGCTTCCACTTTGTGTACCTTCATTCATTTCTTTCCCCTTTTCAATCTTTTAAAGCTTTCGGACCTCGGGTGCAGTTTTATTTTCTTCACTTTTTTTTTTTTTTCTCTTTCTCTTTCTTACCACACCCGAATCCTTTTTCTTTTTCACTAGATTTCTTCATACCTAATTTTCTATGCACCCCTACTCTAGCCACCCTCAACTTAGGCTATTTGCCTGAGTTGAGGTGTACAATGTCCAAGTAGGGACCAGGGCCAAAGCAGGTTCATTGTAAAAAATTGGAAGGTGAATAGGGTAGTTCAAATAAAAGGTCTATTTAGGCTCAAAATTGGGTTCAAGGGATAATTTACTCATTTAGTAGGCTTAATAGGCATTTAGTAAACTATTTCAACAATGACCTATGATCCTTTCCTAACCTTCTATCCTACGACTTTAGCAATACTAACCGGGCAAGTTCTAGACCCCCCCCCACATCGACTAGATACATCCTCACACACTCTTGGTTCAGGGCTATTATTTTAGTCACTACCTATTCGGTTCGTGCAAAGTTAGGACAATTTATCATACTAATAATACTAATGCCATGACAAGATCCAAATAGTGGTTACAGTTCAAGTAGGCATATAACATAGCACATAAAAACAAAATTTTCATTTTTTTCGGAGGGGTATCATTTTCACAAGTTCAAAAACAATTTGCATGCTCTTTTAAACATAAAATACTAGACTGCATCATGTTTTCTCACTTTTCTCTTAGTTACACACATGACACAAAATAACATAAAAAACATAAATAAAACACCTAAACATGTTGGTTCTAGCTAAGATAGTTCAACTGAGGGAAAATAAATATGACAACAAAAACCCTCGACTGTGGTATACCCCTACCCCCAACTTATTGGACCAGCAATGTCCTCATTGCTACCTAGAAAAGTAAAAATTAGGATAAGGGACATACCTGGGGTGCACTAAACACCCGTAGTACTCTGATCGGCTGGGGTATGGGATGGTACCTCTCCAGCAGCTACTCCACACGTGGCCTAGGTTTTTACCAGAGCAATCTCAGAAATGTAGGCACCGGTAGCGATCGATGCACTCAATGAAACAACCTCGGGGGCAGTATGCTCACCCCCTCCTGTTTGGACTACCACCTCCATAGCAGGTGGAATAATACTCTTCTTCTCCGATAATCCAGTCTCGAAGTTCTGTGTAATGTCATTCGACTTCTTTTTTCTCTTTTTCTATCTTCTATCTTTCCTGTTCACTCCACCATAATCTCTCGACCTCTTTTTATGGGGCTGCAAATCATCACCTCTCTCCTTAGTGTTAGAATCATCCCTCTCAACCACCATAGGCCTGCTATAAAAATTGGGGACCATAGATTCCGCATCAGCAGCTAACTTTTCCAAAGATGGCAACGTAGGTGGTGGAGGAGGTGAATCTGGGATGGTTCGCTCAATCAGTTCTTTGACTGCTTCTTTTAGTGTGGCCAGGGTAGTAGTAACATCTGGAGCCTGGACCTCCACAATATTAACCGTTATCTGGATCTCAAAACTATCAAAATTAGTCTGAACCACTCGTACTATCGCTTTAATCTCATCATCCACGTAGGGTTTTACCCCTACCTTTAACTTTCTAATTTGAGCATCACGTAACACTTGCATTTTTAAGATCTGCTCTAGCTGAGTAGTCTGTATTAAAGTATAATCAGCAGGAGCATGTGTATATGCACCCAATGGTGCTTTGGCCAACTGTGAAGAGGAAGTAGCACCGGCTTCAGAAGCTAGGATCTCACTACTTGGGGAACCTCCCGCTACCTTGGTTGGTAAATCTGGAAGAGGCCCCCGAATTAGAGCCACTGGATTCCTCAGATATTTGATCATTTCCAAATCTGTAGTCTTTGTCGATTGGATAAACTTGTCGACTGCCGGAATGGATGGCACATCCGCATTCTATAACAACTGAGTGATCAAGCTCAGTAAGGGCAGTGTCGTGCTGAACTCTAGGACTCTCTCTCAAATCTCTTCTGTAATGATGCGCAAAATGTTCAAATCTAATTTTGCTAGGAAGGTTGCTCTGAGGCCAGTATTGGTGGCTCCCAATCTATTATCATTGGCCATGGGTGAGATGCTGTGCCTCACAATTGACTACTAAGCCTTGGCAGTGAACTTCAGTGTGTTCTTGTAAATAGTGGCCCCGTTAATCCATAGGCATTTTCTCCCGCTTTGGTAATGTGGTCCGCTAACCACTTGTAGTGCATAACTTTGTCATCCCCATTTAAATTTTTTACCCTCTTTAAATCAGTCATTCGAAAATCATATTATGGAGTCTCCTCGAACGGCACAAAAACTTCTCCGAACAAGACATTAGAGATAGCCTTGAGGGAGATATCCACTTCCTTACCCCAAACAATCATCGTATCCAATTGGGGATGCTTTCTCATGTCTTTGTCTTTTTTGAAGGGAGTCATATTTTTTAGCATTGCAGTATAGTTTGCGTAGAACTCCCTCACAAGCTCCAACCTATAGATGCGGAGTAGCCTAGTCATCCACCCTAAATTGTAGTTGTCAAAACCCGAACCACCTTCGGGACCTTCTACAGTGACTCAAGCAATATACGGGGTTCCTCATGGACACTCTTCTTTTTATTCCCGTTTTCCTATAGGGACACCCTATCCAGATAGTAATCCCTGGAGTTTGTCACACTCCATCTTCTCAGGTTAGGACCTCTTTGAATTGGGGCTGCAGCTGGACCCTCAGAGGATTTGGGATTTTATGCTTCCTCCTCCTCCGAGGAACTTATCTCATCACCATCTTCTTCACTAGCTTGTTGTGTGTCTTGCCTTTCCTCTTTAGACTGGGGAAGGTTTACGGGGGTAGTAGCCTCTTCCAAGGCCATATATGTGGTAGCCTTGGCCTTCTACAGCTTCTTGACCTTTCTTCTTGTGGTCCGAGGAGAGTGTTGTTAAGTCGAGGTGCTAATAGAGTACTCAACCTCGATTCCACTAGAACTGTCGAACTCACTCTCCGAGGTTGGAGGTTTGTCCTCGGGTGCCCTCTTCTTAGAGATATCTTTCTTCAATTTGTTCTGTGTTTTTGGTGCCATTGAACCTATATTGGAAAAAGTTAGTCTTAATTCTAAAGTGTGAAAAATAGTTGCAGGAATTTACTTAGATGACCCTACCTACAATCTTGCCATGAAGGTATAATCGTACCTTCCTTTTGTAGGAAGGGTTCCCTAAAAGTACTGGGGAATCATTACATCAGACGATCCATTCTTATGATCGTGCCATAAAGGTACGATCGTACCTTCTGATCGTAGGAACACTCTCAAAGTACTGGGAACATTTCACATTAGATGAGTTCATACCACGATCATACCATGATAGGATGATCATGGGATATACTCGTAGGATGAGCTCCTATACTTTGGACTCTGACACCCCATAATGACCCAACCTATGACGGTATGCTGATACTACAATCGTAGGTTGTATTGTGGAGCACACTGACACTTAGCAGGTTTCAACTACTGATATTTGACTCCCTTACACCCATATTAAGACCATTATTGCTTATAATTTCACATAAATCGGTACTCAAACTTCCCCGGTGCCTTCAATCACTAAAAAACTCAAACCCACAAGTAATTTTTAGTACTTCCATTACTATGATAATATCATGAACTCAATTGGACACTCAACAATAAAGTGTTGATTGTAGTACTTACAATTTTGCTGTCTGAATTGAAATACCGAATGAGTGACTGGATTCGTAGCTTGAGAAGTAGCTTTGAACGTACGAGCCACCGATGATGTACTTGTTTTTGCTCTTTGGATTGATTGAGAGTGAAGAGTTTTGTTTATGCAATGATTAGAAATGATTAGTTTGTCGGATAAGGTCTCAATCATAGGTTTTAAAAGGTTTAAATCTTAAGTGGGTTGGGTTAGATTGGGTCCTTTGTATTTAAATGGACTCCACTGATGGGGAGCCTTCTACGATTATTGTATCAAACCATGATAGTGACACCTTATCGTACTATGACGTTTTTAAGGAGACTTAACTGGGAACCTACGAGCCTTAAGAATGATCGTGATATGTAATCATGACTGTTCCTTCAAATCATACGCTCAATGTCCTGATTGTTGGTTTTCAGAAGTTTGATCAGATGATTGGCTCCACGATTGTGATATATAGGTACGATCGTGATAACCAGTCATAGGATAACTCCAAATTTTATTCCTGTGGGACTTTAATGAAACGTGTACAGATGACTGAACCCACGATCGTGGGATCATTCCATGATCGTACAATCCTCTCGTGGGTTCAGTACTGAGTACAGTTCTTCACTTTCTTTCCTGTACAATCCCTGCACAAGTAACACCTATTACCCTATACAAGTAATAAGTACAAAATCATGGCTTGCCTCTCAAGAAGCGCTTGATTTAATATCGCGGCATGATGTGGCTATGTTGGTTACTCAGACTTCACCAACAAGCCCATGGGTTGCCTCCCATGAAGCGCCTGATACAACGTCAGGGCATGACTTGGGTGTACTTGACACCTCAAGCACCATCAAAATCCACATCATAAACTTTTACTTCATCAACGGCCCTAGGTAGTGTTTCACCTTTGGCCATTCACCTTAAACTTCAGACCTTCATTATTTTCCAACTCAAGTGAACCATAGGGGAACACTTTAGTCACTCTATACGGTCTTCTCCACTTTGAATTCAACTTGCTCAGAAACAAATTCGGCTTAGATTCTAAAAGCAATACCAAATCGTCGGCGGTGAATTCTCTTTTCTTGATCTTGCGATCATGGTATAGCTTTATCCTTTCCATGTACAAAGCTATCGTTCATAGGTATGGATACATAACTTATCCATCTCATTTAGTTGCTCTAGTCTCATTTTTTCCGTATTGTTCCACTCCAAATTTCGCTTCTTTAAAGCCCACAATGCCTTATGCTCAAGTTCGACAGGTAAGTGGCATGCTTTACCATACACAAGCTGATATGGAGACGTACCAATGGGGGTTTCAATGCTATCCTGTAGCCCCATAATGCTTTATCAAAATTTCTCTCCCAATCCATCCTATTGACATTCACAGTCTTTGCCAAGATGGACTTGATCTCACGATTAGATTCCTTACCTGCCCGCTTGTCTGAGGATGATAAGGCGTTGTCACCTTATATTTCACACCATATTTCTCACACAGGCTTTGAATAGACGATTGCAAAAATGCAAGCCTCCATCACTTATGATAACCTTAGGAATCCCAAATCTAGAAAAGATGTTCTTCTTCAAGAATGCTGTGACACTCTTCCCTTCATTATTTAGAAGCGCAACTGCCTCCACCCATTTTGAAACGTAGTAAACAACCATAAAGATATACTTCATACAATTCGAACATAAAAGGGCCTATGAAGTCGATGCCCCATATATCAAACAACTCAAGCTCCAAAATAATGGTCATTAGAAGTTGTTGCCTTCGCGAGAGGTTTCCTTGTCTTTGAAATTGGTTACATGCATAATTGTGTGCATCTTTGTAAATAGTGGGCCAATAATATCCATATTGAAAAATCTTGTGCGCAGTCCATGCACCACTTTGATGACCCCCAACGGGAGAAGAATGACATGCCTCTAAGATACTCATCATCTCAAACTCAAGAACACATCTCCATACTACTCCATCAGCACAGCTTTAAAACAAATATGGCTTGTACCAAAAAAACTTCCTCACATCATACATAAACTTCTTACGCTGGTGAAATAATAGGTCTTCAGGAACTACATCAATTACTAGATAATTTGCAAAATCTATGAACCATGGAATCAAATCTTGTGAAGTGGCTAATACCTGTTCATCCAGAAAAATGTCATCAATCTCGAGCTCATCTTTCAGCTTTAGCATGGCCTCTTCTTTAAGGTGTGATAAGTCTTCATCTACTTGATTCTCAGTCCCCTTTCGGTCATCCTTGACCTCAAAGTCAAATTCCTACAACAACAGTACCAAACGAATCAACCTTGGCTTTGCATCCTTTTTTTCCATAAGGTACCTAAGAGCTGCATGGTTAGTATGCACAATGAGTTTTATTTCAAGCAAATAAGACTGAAATTTCTCAAAAGTGAAACACCACAACAAGAAACTCTTATGTAGACACAACATAATTTTTCTAACTAGGGTTAAGCACTTTGCTAGCATATTAGATGGGATGTAATATCTTCTCTCGCCTTTGGTGTAGGACTGCACCTAGCGCCACGCCACTAGCATCACACATAACCTCGAATGACATAGACCAATCAGGAGACACAATACTAGGAGCTGAAATCAATGGCTCTTTCAGGCACTCAAATGCTTTTAGACATGCATCATCAAACACAAATTTCACCTCCTTCTCCAACAGCTTACACAACAGATTGGCAATCTTAGAGAAGTCCTTGATGAATCTTCTATAGAAACCCGCATGCCCTAAGAATTTATGAATACCCTTCACAGAAATTGGTGGAGGCAACATTTCAATCACCTCAATCTTTTCCTTGTCAACCTCAATCCCCTTCTTCAAAATCTTGTGACCAAGTGCTATTCCTTTTTTAACCATAAAGTGACACTTCTCCTAATTTAGAACCAAGTTACATTCCTCGCATCTCCTTATAACATTGGCTAGATGAGCCAAAAAATCATCAAATGAGTCACCAACAACTGAGAAATCATCCATGAACACCTCAATAGTGTCCTTAACCATGTTAAAAAATATAGCCATCATGCAACGCTGAAAAGTTGAGGGTGCATTACACAAACCAAAAGGCATCCTATTGAACTCAAAAATCCTATATGGACAAGTAAAAGAGGTCTTCTCTTGGTCCTCGGGATAAATAGAAATCTAATTATAACCCGAGTATCCATTAAGAAAATAATACCAACCTCTACCAGCAAGTCGGTCTAACATCTAATCCATAAATGGCATAGAAAAGTGATCCTTCTTAGTCCAAGAGTTCAGCATCCTACAGTCCATGCATACACGCCAACCTGTGACTGGCCTTATTAGAATAAGCTCATTCTTCTTGTTCAGAACCAATGTGATCCCACCCTTCTTCGACACATATTGGACTGGGCTTACCCACTTGCTATCAAAAATCGGATAAACCACACCCACGTTTAACCACTGGATGATTTATTTCGTCACCACCTCTTGCATAGGTAGATTCAAACTCTATTGATGCTTAATAATAGGCACACAATCTGGCTCAAGTTGGATTTTATGCGTGCAAATTTTGGGTGGAATCCCAATGATCTCAGTAATGGGCCATCCAATAGCCTTCTTGGACCTCTTAAAAATAAAAACTAGAGCCTCAACTTGCCATTCCACCAAGTCAACCACAATAATAACTGATAAAGTATTGTTGGCTCCTAAAAATACATAACAAAGATGAGATGTAAGAGCTTTGAACTCCAAGACTGGAGGCTCCTCAATAGATGGCCGAGCTGGTAGAGTCACTCTGTTCTTCAAATCAAGATCAAGCTTTTTTGGTGAATAAGTATATGAACCCCTACCCTCAAGTGCTCTCACCATATCATCATAACTATCAATACCATTACCCTTAAAATTCATATTCGCTGCTGTGAGGGCGTCAACTCCAAGCCTCTCCTCAATAAGCACTACCAAATCATCTTCGTTAACTATATCTATCATAGAATTCACACATATATCCTTTGGCTGATTCATAAAATGGTATACATTAAAAATAACTTGCTCGCTATTCAACCAAAACTTCATTTACCCAGTCTCTATATCAACTAATGCATGCCCAGTTGTAAGGAAAGGTCTTCCCAAGATAATGGGAACCTTAAAGTCAACCTCACAGTCAAGGATGATGAAATTAGCTGGAAAGATGAAGGATACAACCCTCACCAAAATATCACATAAGATACCCACTGACTTCTTCACCGTGCAATCCGCCATGAGAAGTCTCATCAAAGTAGGTTTGGGAGACCCCAACCCCAACTATTTGTAAACTAATAGCAACATCAAGTTACTGCTAGCACCCAAGTTACATATTGCCTTCGCGAAGTTGAAACACTTAATAGTGCATGGAATCATGAATACTCTTGGGTCTTTCTTCTTCTCAACCAAAGATCTAGAGGCTATTGCACTATAATGGTGCAAATTATCAACGGGCTCAAAACTCACCATCTGCTTCTTAGTCACCAAATCCTTTGTAAAATTCACGTAACCTGGCATTTGTTCAAGTTCCTCAACTATAGGGATATTCACAATTAACTCGTTTAGCATAGAAATAAATTTTTGGTACTTTCCCTCTTCGGCTTTCTTTTTCATTCTTTGTGGAAAAGGAGGAGGTCATGGAATGGGTGGAAATACTTGTGGGACCTACTTTTCCTTCCCATTTCTTGCCTTAACCTCATGATCACCACTTCTTCAGAGTCAACAACTTTTTCATCAACTATGATTATCGATTTTACCACATCCACAAAAATCACAGGCATATGAAGATCAGTGGTTATCTCACCACTCTGAGTAGTAATAGCTAAGCAATAACCATCATTCTTTGGATTTTGGATGGTGTAGCTTGGGAGAGTACCTTGTTGATGCAGATTCAATACCGCAGAAATCTGGTCAAATTATTGCTCTAGTTGCTTGATGGAGGTAGAATGTGATTCAAATTTTTGATTCATACCTGAAAGATCTGCCTTAATCTCCTTAAGGCAATCTTCTATTTTCTCTACCCCTTTTACAACCTTCACAAATATGTCTTTCATCCTCGAATTGCTCGAACCAGCATCACGGTTCCCCGGTGGAATGTAAAGGCCACTCTTATCCTTGTTGTCATCTTTTTTCTTCCAATCGCCATGATGATCTCTACTCCTATCTCTATACCCGAACTTATTGTAATTGTCTTCATAGTATTTACGACCTTGATTCCTTTGCCTCGAGTTTCAATTGTCTTGGTTAGAGCCTTGGCCCTTAGCTCAAAAACCCACCATCTGTCTATCCAGATACTTCACTTCCTTCTCAGAGTTTGAATCTTCATACCTAAGTGCCTTACCTTTTGCACCCACCGCATTCACCTTTTTTGCTTCAGTTGCCGCAAATTATTTAGTAAGCAACCCAATCTCAGTCCTCAGCTATGCTACCTCTTGAGTCACTGTCTCATCTAGTGCTCACTATTCTTCGAATGCTCCAATTGCATAAGTACCTACGGGTCTGTGACTCTAGAGTATGCCAACCTCGATTGGTTTTGGTGATCCGATCTAGGATCTCAGAAGCATGCTCCCAACGTAGACTTATGAATTCCCCACCTGTGATAGTGTTTGCTACAATCTTAGTGTTAGCATTAAAGGCTCTGTATAAGATCTCTAGAAAGTTTCTGCCAGTCATTCTGTGGTTTGAAACACTCTGCAGCTTCTTTTTGAACCTCAACCAAGTCTCGTGTAGTGCCTTTCAATGCAACTTTTTGAAGTTGTATATCTCATATTTCAATTGTAGCATTTTATAGGGTGGGAAAAATTGATCTAAGAACTAAGTCCTCAACTCATTCTAAGTAGTAATAGATCTACGTGTTAATTCAGCTAACCATAAAGTTATTTCTCCCATTAGAGAGAGTGAGAACAACCTTAATCTGATCGCTTCCTGAGTTACTCCAGGAAGATTATACGAAGTACAAATCCCAACAAATTTCATCACATGCATATTTACATCATCAGTAGGAAGGCCAACAAATACCCCCTTTAAGTTCAACAAGTGGATCTTGGCACTCGTAATGTCAAACTTAGTCCCTTAAGGTAATCCTGGTGGAGTGATTACACCTGTTTTAATGGGCTCCAAATAATCCAAATCTTCTTCTAGGTCCTTATAAATAGGTAGATACTATTGTAGAGAATGTTGGCCCCTAGGCCTTCTTTGTCTCTCTCGATCATCAAGTACGGCAAGATGATTTACTTCATCTTGCCTTGCTCTCTCTTCCCTAACTGCCTACCTGGCAGCCTCTTGTTTAGCATTCTCTACCGCCATTAATTGGGCAGTGGTTTTTTCTACAGTTTCCTGGCTAGCAGGATGAGGTGCTGGATGATCAAGAATTGAACCATCATCATGAACACCTTCCAACAAGGCTACTGGATCTTCAACTCCTTTGTTAACCATCCTTCGATTTTTCCTCGGAGTTCTCTCAAGTTTCGTATCAAGTTGAATAAGGGGATTGCCTTGACTTCGAGTGCTGGGTATACTCCGGTGTGCACCCTAAAAACAATAGAAAACCAAATCAGGAAACAACAACCAATCAACCTCAACAAACATAATCAATCACTCCGTAACCATATTCCCAGGCAACAACGCCAAAATTTGATGTCACCTAAATTATACCTCATAACAAAGTATAAAAAAGTCGCTATCAAATATATAACCCAGCCAATTAGTACCATTATTGAGTTGATTCATTATATGATATTGAACTGGTTATGAGCATGAATCCTCATTCATTCATCCATATTCATAGAATTGGTACCACTAACAAATATTCTTTTTAAAAGAAATGAGACACTTTATAAAATGCCTTAACCAAGGGATGTATCGGTAAGGTTGATTGATATGATTGTGATAGTATATGGGTTGTGAATCCCTATGGGTCCTCTCCTGGAAGCTTATTCTCAAAAGGTGTATACGATGTGACATTAAGACATTACATCCTAATCATACATTGTATTACAACACTTGCATTTCTCTTATATGATTGTTATAGTGTAATTTAGTCTTCCTTTTTGTTTATCTATGTGTATTTACTCTTATACTATTATTGTAGATATACTATTTATACTGTTAGAAGTTGTATGGCTTAAGCCGTCGTTGGGAACTTTTCTGTATGCAAGTTGAAGTGTTTCTCATTATTTCCTTTTATATTTTTTTTGTACTTTGCTTGGTCGGTCTATGATGCCTACTGAGTACAAGTTGACCGCACTCACTCCTATTTTCTGTACCCTTTTGGTGTAAATCCCAGTTTGACTGCAACCCACAAAGCCAGAGTTCGTGCTGATTTGAGAGTGTTTCGGAGTACCGGTGAGCTCCTCGTCTGGAGTATGTTCCAGACTTCCTCTATATCATTATGTTGTCTCTATTTTACATTCAGAGATAGAGTTTTATGTATTTTTGTACACTATGTCACTTTTAGAGTGCTCTTTATTCATGACACTAGATTTTGTGACTGGAGTTGTATCTATTTTAGATTTTGGAGTTGTTTTATATTATTGGTTTGACTTTATCCTAAAGTCTTGTATTTGATTATTATTTATCTCCTTTTTGTATTTTATATCTCTTATGGAGTTAGGCTTACCTACCAAGGTTGGTGATGTCGAGTATAAAGTTTTCGCTGTCAAATATAGAATACAACTAAGGTTGGGGTAGGTCAAATTATCAATTAATATGTATATCAAGGCAATCAATAACAATTTTTGGTAAAAAGGGGGGATTTGTAAATAAGTAATTCGATAGTAATAGTTGTTGGTTTTGTGGATTTGTAATCAACATGAGAGAGACACTAGGACTGTATTCCCCAATAACTTTATAACTCCATAGGTTCATCGTACTTCACAATCTCTCCCGGTGTTTGGTATGCAAAATCGATAGGTTATGTTTACCTAGAACAACTCTACGCTCTTGTCTAGGCAATATCCTTAGGTAAGTTTTCTCTTCGCTTGAGTCTACATTACCGACCCCTATCTTGGATCCTAGATAGCTATCCCTTAATATAGGCTCAAGCTATTAAGTGGAGGTTGAAAGCTCAAAGTTTCTATGGGTTATTTCCTCCTTCCTATCCTTACTCATCCTTTCTTCCAGAATACATATTAGGTGAGTTCTAACGTTGGCCACCATCGAAAAGCATTCAAAACCAAGGAAACAATCAATACATGTGAACACCAGTTGAAGATTACTCCACATTATTGATGTCGCCCAAAATATACCTCCAGAAAAGTATAATGCGGTCGTTGTATCAAATATAGAACCCAACGAGGTTGGGGGCGATCCCCTAGGGAATAAGACGAAGTTATGTAGAAAGCTAGTCTGAGTAATTGGCAAGTAAGTAAAACTGGGGGGTTTTTGGGAATAAATGGTAACAGTAATGATTGCTGATTATAGCATTTGTAAACAATATGAGAAATACACTAGGACTGCGATCCCCAATGATTCCTTAACGCCACCGGTTACTTGTGCTTGGCAAAACTGTCCCTCTTCATTGCATGCAAAATCTAACAAGATATGTTCATCTAAAGGTCTCTCGACCTTGATTAGATGAATTTCACTCTTCTCCTCTCGGTCTCCGAGTGTCGCACTACTAACCCTTGTCCTGGATCTCAGATAACTATTCCTGCTATGGCTCAAGTTATTAGATGAAGGTTGATAGCTTCAAATCTTTGTTGTTATTCCCTTTTCCCAATCTCTACCTCTCTCTCGAGAAAGTCTAGAATACAGGCGAGTTTCTAACATTTGCAACCATTAGAAGATCAATTATAATGAAGGTAATAATAATACATGCATTCCCAACGGTTCAGAATTGCTTTGCATTTAACCGATTTTGTTAATTCCTCATGGTTCACACAACCCTAGTTAATGAGTTTAGCTACTTCTGCTTGTAAGAACACAATAAGAATTCAAGGATGAAAACATAATTTTAAATTCATAATAAAGAAGAAACTCTGAAATCTGAATTATGAATAAAACCCTAGAATTGATGTTCCAAGATTACAAAACCAATAATATGTTTATGAACTCAAAAATAATGAAAATATCTCTCAAAAAAATGTAATGACTAACTACTGAAAATAGGATAACAAAGGGATATTTATAGATACAAGATGAATCCTATCCAAATTAAAATAGAAAATCAGAGTCGGCAACTTTCCACGGTACCTTGACTTGGTGTCGTGGAACCAAGTCACGCCATGTAGGTCAGTGCCGTGGAAATCAGGCAACATTGAACATCTCTAAAGTTGACTCACGACACCCACTCACGTCACGTGTGTGGACTCACGGCACGTGAGTCCTATCGTGAGTCACTCCTCTGGTGCAGGACTCGACTCTTGCGTCTTCAGATACTTCGTTCTTGAGCATGATTCTTCCTTTTTGTCCATCCAAAACCTATTCTCCTGCAATATAGAACAAAAAACACGTCATACCAACCAAACACACCCAAGTTATTGCATATTTTCGTTGTTTTAAGCATCGAAAATGTCATGAAACCATGACACATCAACACCCTCAACTTAATGTTTGCATGTCCTCAGGCAAACAAAACAAAATAACCACAATCGATACTTAACTAAGAAAAACATAAGAGACCTATGGCAGTTGACTCATTGCTTTTGGCATCAAAAAACTTTTCTGACCCCTCCAATTTGTAAATCAAAAACCACAGTGTGTATACATGCAACATATTATCATGACATGGAAGGGATCAAATGATGGCATGAGATTATGAATAAACAACTAAGCATATATGCAAATGACATTATCCAAACAAATAGCAGCTAACAGTGCAACCCATGTACTCTCACAACAAAAAAGTCCCATACACTCACCATATACTAATGAATCTCAAAGTAGGGACTCGGTCAAACTCACAAAGAAGTTCAAACAGTGCGCATGAAATACCATAGGCTTACCCTTATTTTCTATGCCTTAATTTTTAGGACAGTTGGACTAGGATCACTATAGGACTTTCATCGCCTTGTAATGTAGGCTTGGGGATGGGTATGGTACATATGGATATGGTTACTTAACCCTCCTTGACACTACACTATTTTTGGCTCCATTTTCCATCCATTCTCATTTTTATTTTCCCTTATTCTCCTTCATTTATTTTCAGATTTTGGGTGTGATTTTATTCATACTTTCAAAACACAATTTATTTATTTTTTTTCTCTTTTCTTTTTCTTTTTTTTTCTTCACACCCAAATCTATTCTCTTTTTCTTTTACTAACCCCTTCTTTCATACCCAAATCAATCTATGCACCCCTATAATAATCACCTTCAACTTAGACGATTTGCCTGAGTTGAGGTACACAATTTCTAAGGAGGGACCAGGGCCAAGACAGGTTCATTATAAGTTAAAATGGGAAGGTGAATAGGCTAATGAAAGAAATAGGTCAATTACAGCTCAAAATCTGGATCAAGGGATATTTATTTTATTTGTTCGGGCATTTAGGCTACAAGTGGACTTATTCAAAAAATGGCCTATGATCCTTTCCTAACCACTATCCTATAACCTAGGCAAGACTAACCGGGCAAGTTCTAGATCGCATACACAAAGTGAACTCGGTAATGACCTCACACACACATAGCACAGGGTTACACTATCAACTACTATTTATCCAGTTTATGCAATACTAGCTACAGTTATTCTGCCGATAATACTAATGCTATAACAAGATCTAACAGCTATCACAAACTAACATACTACACACACACTTCAAAAACAAAAATTTTCAGGAGGGATATCCTTTAGATAATCAAAAAGCATCTTTATCATTCAAAATACGTTCAAAATTGGACTGCACTAAGGTTCCCCTATTTTTCTCCTAATTAAACATGAAAACATATAAATAATATAAATAACAACCTAAACATGTCGGTTTTACTATGATAGCACACTGGGGGAAAAGAAACACGACAAAAAAACCCCCCAAGTGGTGGTACACTTCCACCCCTAACTAAACAATGGTGCACTGCCCTCAGTGCACAGCTATCAATATGGTAAATTAAAGGAAGTAAAGACATACCTGAGGCATGCTAGGCGCCAGATATGGGCCCACCTATAGAGCGATCATCAGCATGCTCTCTGGGCTCTCTGCTAGGTGCGACTCAAATCCCATTGAGGCGGACTGACACCCGGAGCCGTTAAGGCTCAAGAGAACCAACCTTCATTCATGTACACTCATATGCATGTCACTAAATGAAAAACACTCTATCATATATAAATACAAGATACCAATGGCGGAAGTCATGGAGAAACATTCAATAGATATGAAACTTGGTCGTTGGGGCCATCAAGTCAAAATGGACATACATTCCTTCATTCGTCT
The DNA here is from genome assembly GCA_031232105.1 of Capsicum rhomboideum. Lineage (NCBI taxonomy): Eukaryota > Viridiplantae > Streptophyta > Magnoliopsida > Solanales > Solanaceae > Capsicum > Capsicum rhomboideum. The sequence continues at coordinate 36,679,908 of CP124719.1, forward strand.
TACAACGTCTACAAAGCCTTTAACAGATACATATACATAACCATCCTAAAGTTGGGAAGAGTCCTCGCTTTATACAATCCTTTATACAATACCAAAATAAATGTACATAATGACTCGAAAAGCCCCGAATCAATCTGGAGCTCACCAACAGTTAGCAGATGATCTGTATCCTACTGTGGAGGTCTACTAACTCCTGTGCCTGCAGCAAGTAAGGTAAGTCCCCCAAGGGACTTCAGTACGAAGAATGTACTGAGTATGTAAGGCTATAAGAAACTTCATGGAACATAGGAACTTCAATGGAATCAAATACAAGTGAATAGTCAATGTAGATAAACCACCATTCGGTATGTGTGGAAGCATGTACATTACATTCATTACTTTACTTTATCCTTCTTTGCATTAAGAAATTGTAAAACATATGATAAACAAATGACCAAATGATCAGTGGTAAAAGAGGATGACCCATGCTAGGTATTTTAACCCCTGGGATACGATTCTCATAAATACACAAATCGGGATTGAACCATGCTAGGCTTTTCTTTTCACACCTGGGATACCACCCGTGATATTGGAATCGACCTATGATAGGTGTTCTTTTCACCCTTGGGATACCACCCATGATATTGGGATCGACCCATGCTAGGTGTTCCTTTCACCCCTGGGATACCACCCAAGAATACACAGATTCTCTTTACATCATTTCTTTCTTTGAGATAGTTCTTTTGGTGGTCATAACATTATGGGAGCTTTGGAAATTCTGTCAATGAATATGACAACTTGAAATGAGATACTTTGATACATTTTGAAATGAGAACAAGTCGGTAACAATGAGAACAAGAGATGCTATCAAAGGATACGGAAAGAGTAACCTGATACGAAAAGAGTAACCTTACATACCTTATCTTCCCAATATGTGACTACAACAATACAATATATGAATACCACAATTCAGCTCCTTCCTTACGTGTTACTCTACAACACAGGTACATAACGGAGCTCACGTTAACAACTAACTACATTACAAGTGCATAAGACGACAATGAGCTACATGACTGCCATATAACGTCATTTCACCCTTCACAATACAATTCACTGCATTACCATACCAACAACACCACAACATGCCACACATGAACCAAGACATCATAAACCAATAGCATTTCACACCAAGTTTATACTTTACACTTCCTCGTTAACATCACGTCATATTTACTCCATCAAGTCACCTCAATAACTTTAACCATAACACATTAAACAATAATTCATAATTGATACGATTAAAAATGCCTCCGTACTACTCCTTAGAGCCATTCAAATGGTACCATAAGTTGATGATTGCATCCAAGAAGGGTATAGGGGTCTTGGGGGGTCAAAGAGAAGCAAAAACAAACAAAACGAAATTCTGGAATGGACTGTGGAGACACATGTTACCGTAGGTGGGTAATATGCAGCCACATTTACCAATTTGGCCCTGTCCAAGGCCACCTGCATTGGCATCCGTGCCCGCAGGTGCCCCATCTACGAAGGCGGATGCCCGGTTCGGCCAAAATGGGTCTCTTTTGGGTCCTTTTTTGTAATAAATGGTCCATGACCCTAAGTAAGCTTATATTTTCATATTTTATGTTAAATTGGATGCCAACAACCAACCATGGTCTCACAACACACATGAACATCACAAAACTACATTTTTCCCTTCAATACGCCACCGGTTCCATGCATAATTTCACAACAATAATTACAAATGTTATACACAAAGAGGAAGAAAGTTAGGGACATAACCACATCTTAAATGTTGACATTTAATCCATAAATTTCACTTCCTTCAAGACCACAAGTCCACTTTCATGTTTATAAGGCAAAACCCTTTACCGATTAAGCAAAAGTAGACTATTTCACACATAGTGGACTGCTCAACACTTTGTCAACATAAACAACATGATTTATACACAATATAATGCATATAATATATTAAACCATAAGAATAAATACTTACCAAAGTTTTCAAAGAGATGATCTTGTCCAAAGAGAATGTTAGCTTATGGTTTGAAAGGAGAAAAATATCTTGGAAAACTCTAGAATTTGCAAGTGTGCTTTTGTGATTAAAAATCTGATTTTTGTTGCCTTATATAGTCCCTTTATGGTCATACTTAGCCACTTTTAATCAATAAATATCATGTTTACTTGGTCAAAGGATGAATGGATCATTTTTCCATTTGGGCCATGTCTTTTGCTTAATATTTGGGCCTCATTTAAGCCCATTAGCACAAGACTAATTCAGCCCACTAAAATTAATGTGTAATACACCAACCATCTCATGTTTGAATAATTTCATAAATTTTACAGTAATCACTTAGATTCGGAAATGTACGGGGTGTTACATCCTTCACCCCTTAGAAACATTCGTCCTCGAATGTTAGTAACATTATCCAATGTAAACAAATTCAAGTCTAGGATCATTCTTTATGTTATCATATATACACATAATGCTTATAGATACTTAATCGTTATTGATCCAATCCCGTATTTTGAACTTGTTTTTTCGTTTGAAATAATGAGGGTACTTAGACTTTATCATTTCTTCAGTTTCCCATGTGATTTCTTCTACTTGTTGATTTCTCCAAAGTACCTTTACGAAAACTACTGCTTTATTCCTTAATGTTTTCACTTGTCGGTCCAGAATAGCAATAGGTACTTCTTCATATGTGAGATCTTCTGTGACTTGTACATCTTCAATGGGAGCAATACGAGATGGATCTCCTATGCATTTGTGAAGCATTGAAACATGAAACACTGGATGGACTGTGGAGAGTTCTTGGGGTAGTGCTAGTTAATACGTGACTTGACCAAATCTTTGAACAATCTTATATGGCCCTATGTATCGTGGACTCAACTTTCCCTTCTTTCTGAATCTCATTACCCCTTTCATTGGTGGCACTTTCAAAAATATCCAATCACCTATAGAAAATTCTAGACCCTTTCTTCTAACATCGACATATGACTTGTGTTGACTTTGGGCCGTTTGTAGCCTCTGTTGTATCACCTTAACTTTCTCCATAGCTTGTTGAGTAAGATCTGGTCCAAATAAGGCAGTTTCACCCGCTTCAAACCATCCAATTGGTGATCGACACTTTGTTCCATACAAAGCTTCATAAGGTTCCATCTTGATACTTGAATGATAGCTATTATTGTAATAAAATTCAATAAGCAATAGATGATCATCCCAACTACCTTTAAAGTCCAATGCGCAAGCTCGTTGCATATCTTCAAGTGTTTGGATAGTACATTCTGCTTGTCCATCTGTCTGAGGATGAAAAGCGGTACTTAAATTCACTTGCATACCCAAACTCTTCTGAAAAGACTTCCAAAAATTTACAGTAAATTGAGCTCCCCTGTCCGATATAATAGAGATTGGAACTCCATGCAATCGAACTATCTCCTTAATATACAACCTTGCATACTCCTCAGTTGTGTAGATGGTCTTGATCGGTAGAAAGTGCGCTGACTTGGTAAGCTTGTCAACTATTACCCATATGGAATCAAATTTCCACAGTGTACGAGGCAAACCTGTGATAAAATCCATGTTAATCTTGTCCCACTTCCAGAATGGCAGATTAATACATTGCATATAACCTCCAGGCTTCTGATGCTCTACTTTTACTTGTTGACAATTTGGACATTGAGCTACGAATTCTACAATGTTCTTTTTCATATTACCCCACCAATACCTTTCTTTCAAATCATGATACATTTTGGTTGCTCCCGGGTGAATAAAATACCGTGAATGATGTGCCTCTATCATAATCCGCCTCCTTAGTTCCTCTACATCAGGTACACATAATTTGCTTTAGCACTGAAGCACTTCTTCTTGCGTAAGATCAAAGGATTTTGTCAATCTTTGTTGTACATTCTCTTTCAGCTGCAATAACATAGGATCCGCCTACTGCTTCTCTTTCACCTCCACTACTAATGAAGATTCTGCCGCATTTTGTACAATAACCCATTCATCTGGAGATTCAAGAAGGCGAACTCCCAAGATGGCTAGTTGATGTAGATCTTTGATTATACCTTGCTTTTCCATCAACTGGCCATTAGGATCTCATATGGCTTTGCGGCTTAATGCATCGGCTACCACATTTGCTTTCCCTGGATGGTATAATATATCAATATCATAATCTTTTAATAGTTCAAGCCACCTTCGCTGCCTCAGATTTAAGTCCTTCTGCTTAAAGATATATTGTAAACTTTAATGGTCGGTATAAATGTCAACATGAACCCCATACAAGTAGTGGTGCCATAACTTTAAAGCAAATATCACAGCTGCTAGCTCAAGATCGTGTGTTGGATAATTTCTCCCATGTGGCCGCAACTGTCGTGAGGCATAAGCTATTACATTATCGTGCTGCATCAATGCACATCCTAAGCCCACTCCTGAAGCATCACAATATACCGCATACCCTTCTGTGCCTTCTGGAAGTACCAATACAGGTGTAGAAGTCAATTTATCTTTCAGCTCTTGGAAACTCTTCTCACGTGTCATTCCACTAAAAGTTGGCTGCCTTGTGGGTTAGCTTTGTTAAAGGTGCAGCAATAGAAGAAAATCCTTCCACAAACCTTCTATAATAACCTGCCAACCCAAAAAAACTACGAATCTCTGTAGGCGTCATAGGTCTTGGCCAATTCTTCACCGCTTCTATCTTTTATGTATCAACCCTTATTCCTTCATCCGACACAATATGACCCAAGAATTCTATAGATTTTAACCAAAATTCACATTTAGAGAACTTTGCATATAACTTACGATCGCGAAGAATCTGTAACACCTGTCATAAGTGATTAGCATGGTCCTCTGGTGATCTTGAATAAACCAGAATATCATCTATAAACACTGTCATGAACACATCTAAAAATGGCTTGAACACCCTGTTCATCAAATCCATAAAAACTGTTGGTGCATTTGTTAGTCCAAATGACATAACCAAAAATTCATAATGACCATACCATGTTTGAAAAGCTGTCTTGGGTATATCTTTTTCTCTAACCCTTACTTGATGATATCCCTATCTCAGGTCAATTTTCAAGAAACATGTGGCACCCTGCAGCTGATCAAATAAATCATCAATTCTGGGGAGGGGATATTTATTCTTGATTGTCACTTTATTTAGTTGCCGATAATCAATACACATCCTCAATATGCCATCTTTCTTTCATACAAATAACACTGGTGCACCTCACGGGGACATACTAGGCCTTATGAATCCCTTATCTAGTAAGTCTTTTATTTGCTCCTTCAATTCCCGTAATTCTGCCGAAGCCATTCGATACGGAGGAATAGAGATAGGCTGAGTACCTGGGATTACATCAATACCAAATTCTACTTCCTATTCTGGAGGTAGACCTGGAAGATTTTTAGGGAATACATCAAGGAATTCATTTACCACCGGAATCGATTGAAGAGTTGGTGGCTTTATGTCGGTATCCTGTACTCGTACTAGGTGGCATATGTACCCCTTGGATATCATTTTCCTTGCCTTAAGATAGGAAATAAACTTGCCTCTCGGGGCTCCAACATTACCTCTCCATTCAAGGATAGCCTTTTGTGGAAAATGGAAATATACTTTCTTAGCTCGGCAATCTACCGTGGCATAACAAGAAGCCAACCAATCCATACCCATTATAACATCAAAATCCACCATTTCCAACTCAATAGGATCGGCCAACGTATCATGATCACACACAGTTACTATACAATTACGATATACTCTTTTAGCTACAATAAAGTCACCAACTGGTGTAGATACTTCAAATGGCTTGACTAGTACTTCCGGTGTTCTTTCAAATTTTTCAGCAATCAATGGAGTAACATATGATAGGGTAGAACTCGGATCAATCAATGCATATACATTATGTGAAAAGATGGATAATGTACCTGTCACTACATCAGGAGAAGCCTCCAAATTATGCCGATCCGCTAGAGCATAGGTACGGGTCTGTACTCCACTAGAACTGGTTGCTCCTCTAGCACCTCTACCACGACCAGAAGGCTGTACACCTTGGCCTAAGAAAGGAACCGCTGATGATGATGCAATGGTTGATCCCGTAGGTCGAGCCATACTACCCAAGCCTCTTCGTGGGCATTCTCTCATTATGTACCCCGTCATACCACACCAAAAGCAAACATTTGTCCCAAGCCGACATTCACTTAAATGAAACCTTCCACAGTGCTGACACAGCTGACGAGAAAACCCTGCTGTCTATGAACCTCGAATTCCACTACTTTGCCCAGCTTGACTACCTCTAAACCCTCAAAATTGGGATTGAGTGCCTTCTGTAGGCTAAGAAAATGATGGTCTCGGCGGTCTATTAAAAATCTGAGGCCTAAATTCTCCTTGGGACGCCATGAACTGACCCATGGGTCTAGCCCTCTTTGACGTCCCTCTTTCAAATTCTTACGTCCTCCTTCTTTGCCTCTGATCCTCCATTTTCTATGCAAAGGCTTGTATCTTGGCTATATCCATATCCCTATTCAAAGCAGCAATGGTATAGTCCCTTACCAAATATGGCTCCAATCTGTCCACATACCGATGGACTCTGTCCTCCATCTTGGCTACTACATTAGGAGCATATCGAGCCAAAGAGTTAAACCAAAGACTGTACTCTCTGACACTCATATTCCCTTGACGAAGATTTAAAAATTGATCCACATGAGCCTCTCAAATCTCATATGGGAGACAATGATCAAGGAATACTATTTTGAATTCCTCCCAACTAGCTGGAAGTGCACCTATACCCCTCGATCGTTTCCAATCTTCGTACCATAATATAGCCTCGCCTTTTAGTCTATATGCTGTAAACTCCACTGTTTCTATACCAGTCACATGCATAACATCTAAAGCCTTTTGAATTTGGTCCACAAATTCTTGTGGGTCTGCATTCAGATCTGACCTGGTGAATGTGGGAGGGTCTAATTTTAGAAAATCCTGTGTCCTTCGACGAGCTGCCCTATCCGTACCATCATTACTTGTAGTTGGACCAACTTATCCTTGAGTTTGTACAGCAACTATACGAGTCAACATTTTTACTGCATTTTTTAGATCCTTCTCAATAGCATTAACAGGTGGTTCGACAGGTTCTTCTCTCCTTCTCGGCTCTTCTGGAGCTGGAAAAGTAGAAGAAGCCCGTGATGCAAACTCAGTTTCAGCCCCAATTTGACTAGCTTGGTCAGGTGGTGATTTACTAGTTCCTTATCCGGCAAGCATGTCTACCTTCTTACCTTTGTCCCTACCCCGTCTTGTAATCGGAATTTTACTATACAAAGAAAACCAATTTCAATGGTCAGATATGATTCCACCTACAACATTGGCTCTAATGCACGATCCAAGAAATGTAGAAAAGAAATAACTCCTAAATTCCCTATAGCCTCCTGCTTATAAATGTGGTGCGCAACACATCCATAAGCAAGACTCTACGCTGACACGGCTTTGTAGACACCTTAGGAAGACCTGATCTGATACCACTTTTGTCACGCCTTAAATTCCATTGAGGCAGACTAGCACCCGAAGCCGTTAAGGCTCGACAGAACCAACCTTCATTCATGTACACTCATATTCATGTCACTAAATGAACAACACTATCTAGTATATAAATATAAGATACCAATGCCGGAAGTCATGGAGAAACATTCAATAGATATGAAACTTGGCCGTTGGGGCCATCAAGTCAAAATGGACATACATTCCTTCATTCGTCTTACAACGTCTACAAAGCCTCTAACAGATACATATACATAACCATCCTAAAGTTGGGACAAGTCCCCGATTTATACAATCCTTTATACAATACTAAAACAAATGTATATAATGACTCGAAAAGCCCCGAATTAATCTGGAGCTCACCAACAGTTTGCAGATAATCTGTATCCTACTGTGGAGGTCTACTAACTCCAGTGCCAGCAGCAAGTAAGGTAAGTCCCCCAAGGGACGTCAGTACGAAGAATGTACTGAGTATGTAAGGCTATAAGAAACTGCATGAAACAGAGGAACTTCAATGGAATCAAATACAAGTGAATAGTCAATGTAGATAAACCACCGTTCCGTATGTGTGGAAGCATGTACATTACATTCATTACTTTACTTTATCCTTCTTTGAATTAAGAAATTGTAAAGCATATGATAAACAAATGACCAACTGATCAGTGGTGAAAGAAGATAACCCATGCTAGGTATTTTAACCCCTGGGATACGGTTCTCATAAATACACAAATCGGGATCGACCCATGCTAGGCTTTTCTTTTCACCCCTAGGATACAACCTGTGATATTGGAATCGAACCATGCTAGGTGTTCCTTTCACCCCTGGGATACCACCCGTGATATTGGGATCGACCCATGCTAGGTGTTCCTTTCACCCCTGGGATACCACCCAAGAATACATAGATTCTCTTTACATCATTTCTTTCTTTGAGATAGTTCTTTTGGTGGTCATAAAATTATGGGAGCTTTGGAACTTCTATCAATGAATAAGAGACACGTGAATGACAACATATGACAACTTGAAATGAGATACTTTGATACATTTTGAAATGAAAACAAGTCGGTAACAATGAGAACAAGAGATGCTGTCAAAGGATACAGAAAGAGTAACCTGATATGGAAAGAGTAACCTTACATACCTTATCTTCCCAATATGTGACTACAACAATCCAATATGTGAATACCACAATTTAGCTCCTTCCTTACGTGTTACTCTACAACACAAGTACATAACGGAGCTCACGTTAACAACTAACTACATTATAAGTGCATAAGACGACAATGAGCTACATGACTGTCATATAGCGTCATTTCACCCTTCACAATACAATTCACTACATTACCATACCAACAACACCACAACATGCCACACATCAACCAAGACATCATAAACCAATAGCATTTCACACCAAGTTTATACGTTACACTTCTTCATTAACACCACGTCACATTTACTCTATCAAGTCACCTCAATACCTTTCACCATAACACATAAAACAACAATTCATAATTGATACGATTCAAAATGACTACGTACTACTCCTTAGATCCATTCAAATGGTACCATAAGTTGATGATTGCATCTAAGAAGGGTATAGGGGCCTTGGGGGGTCAAAGAGAAGCAAAAACAAACAAAATAAAATTCTGGAATGGCCTGTGGAGCCACCTGTGACCATAGGTGAGCGATATGCAGCCGCAGGTGCCCATATGAACCTGTACAGGTCCACCTGCATTGGCATCTGCGCCCGCAAGTGCCCCATCCGCGAAGGCGGATGCCTGGTTCGGCCAAAATAAGTTTCTTTTGGGTCTTTTTTTTTGTAATAAATGGTCCATGGCCATAAGTAATCTTATATTTTCATATTTTATGTTAACTTGGATGCCAAAAACCAACCATGGTCTCACAACGCACATGAACATCACAAAACTACATTTTTCCCTTCAATACGCCACCGGTTCCATGCACAGTTTCACAACAACAATTCCAAATGTTACACACAAAGAGGAAGCAAGTTAGGGACATAACCACATAGTACATGTTGACATTTAATCCATCAAGTTCACTTCTTTCAAGACCACAAGTCCACTTTCAAGTTTATAAGGCAAAACCCTTTACCGATTAAGCAAAAGTAGACTGTTTCTCATATAGTGGACTGCTCAACACTTGTCAACATAACCAACATAATTTATACACTCTCTCATGAATATAATATATTAAACGATAAGAATAAACACTTAACAAATCTTGCGAAGAGATGATCTTGTCCATAGAGAATGTTAGCTTAGGGTTTGAGAGGAGAAAAATATCTTGGAAAACTCTAGAATTGGCAAGTGTGCTTTTGTGATTAAAAATCTGATTTTTGTTGCCTTATATAGTCCCTTAATGGTCATACTTAGCCACTTTTAATCAATAAATATCATGTTCACTTGGTCAAAGGATGAATGGATTATTTTTCCATTTGGGCCATGTCTTTTGCTTAATATTTGGGCCTCTTTTGAGCCCATTAGCACAAGACTAATTCAGCCCACTAAAATTAATGTGTAATACACTAATCATATCATGTTTTAATAATTCCATAAATGTTACAGTAGTCACTTAGATTCGGAAATGTACAGGGTGTTACACTAGGTGCGTCCGATGTAGGGGGTACCTGACTAGAAGATGCACCTCGTGCCCTCTACTCCTAAACAATCTGGATGGCATCGTACTCTACTCTAGAAGCCTTAACCACTCTACAAAAATCACCCTCAGAATCGTCACCACTATCAATCTGAGCCTACGGACTACGTGGTCTCTTGCCTCTCTAAATAGTAGGCTCTTCGTCAACAAACAAATCCACCTCAAAAGCCGGCCTCATTGGGGCCGAAATGGGCATAGGTGGAATGAAAGGAGTGTTGCTCAGTACCAAAGCCTGAACCTCCTCTCTCAATGCAGCTACCTCCTGTGTCAAGCCGGCTATATTAGAAAGTTGTGCCGAGCTCATACGGGTGGCCATTCGTGTCTCGAAGCTATCAATTCTCCTATGCAGCTCTCTCATAAACTGATCCATAGCTACAATAATACGAGCCTCCACTCTAGCTTCTGCAACTTCTACCATGGTTCTAACCCATGGCTTAAGCTGGGATACCAACTTAGCCATCTGGGCCTTAGTGTGAGTCTGCCTTTCAAACATCTAGGGCTGTCTATAAATCAACTACTGCAGGAAGTCCCTCGAAACTAAAACCATACTAGAGGGGGTGGTGGTGCTGTAGTGCCTGTGACCTCATCCTCAATCAGCGGGCCTGTACCGTCAGCAGGTACACGAACAGTATCAAGTACACTCACCGGTGGTGGAGAACTAACCAACTCTTCTCTATCTCCAGGCCCTTAAAAAAGGACTGCTCCTGATGACCCAGAAGGTGGAGCCCTCCACGGAAACATTGGGTGCGATCCCTGCTGCTGCATTAACCCAATATCTGCAATGTGGGTCACCTCAATATAATAATCTACTGCAGGCATATTAACCACGCCAGCACTATCTCATAGACCCTGAATCAGACACGGGAAAGGGATGCTAGTAAAATCTCTAAAGGCACGCTCATGGATCTACCTAATAATATAACGGGTGATGTGGATGTCATAACCGGCAATAGTGCTAGCTACCAAAACAACCCAATCCAAAGTGAGGGAATTATCAGCATTAGTGGGGCCCAAATGGTGCCTAGCCACCAACCACCAAAATCGGCCTGCAAAGTGGAGTGTGGACTTCTTGATGGCCAGCTTTCCAGTCACCCAACTAGCAACTACACCATCCTCTGCTATATACCCCAAAATCCATCGTAGTAACTCCAAACACTGATCAACGTCCTTCATTTTAGTCCTATTTCTTAAAGTCTCCATACGGTGATCAAGCTCAGCAGTCGTGGCTGGAATTGGATGTTCAGCACCAAACAAGAATATGTGGATGGTCTACTCAGATATATCTACTCTGGTCTCCCAAACCAAAATCTAAGTCAATGGTGATTGGTCTCGAAGAAACTGCTCAAATAGTTGCAATCAACTCAACAGATGCAGCATAGGAAGCATAAAACTCGCGGACCAACTCTGGGCTATAGTGACTAGGAGGCCCTGTCATCCACCTAAATCCATAAAGATCGAACACTGCCTTAATATCGGGTAGTGCCTTTAACTCTTCTAGCCGATACCGGGGCTCCTCAGGAATACTACGTTACACACGCCCTTCTCAGTAAGTTCAGCATCCCTTTCATAAAAGTCCCTCATACCCTGAACACACCATCGCATGTTTTCCCTTCTTTGGGAGGAAGTCATGGAATTTTGCCCCCTAGTGCCAGAAATAGATGCTGTCATCTCAACCACAGAATCATCAGGTCCTTCAACATTTTCCTTCAATCTGAATACATCAAACTCCTGTTCATCACTGATTTCCAAAGCATCCTCCCTCTCTTCAGACTGGGGGGCAGAATTAAAAGACTGATCAGGAGCAGCCGGCTTGGCAGGTTACGGAATAGGCTGAAGTTCAACCTGCGCAGCAGCTTGTGCCCTAGTTTGTAACCTCATGGTATGAAGTTCCAGTGTAGTATCATCGGTAGCGAGCTCTTATACCTCTTCAGACCCACTTTTATTGGACACCAAAGGTTCATCATACAATCTAGTTGGAAATTCAGGATTTTTGGTTTGGATTCGTGAGGAAGAACCCATGTCTCCACGTTTGGGGTTTGATTTGGGTGGCATTGGTTCGGGTTTTAGATTTTGGGTCAGGTGGGTCAAATTTTTGGGTCGGGTGGGTAGAATTTTGGAAATTATGGGGTTTAGGTAGTTAAGATTTTATGAATTTCAAATTGGTATGGGGGAATTGGAGAATTTAGGATTTGGCATATGAGAATTTGGTGAATTTCGGAAAATAGGGTTTATGTTAGGATTTGGATTTGAGAAGGTGGAGTTTGGATTTGAAATTGGGTCGGATTTGGTTTACCGATATATATATATATATATATAATTTGGGTAGAGTCAGGTCGGGTCGGGTCGGAACTTGGGTTATTTTACTTTTCTGAGTCTCACGGCACTACCCACGTGATGTGGGTTGACCTACGTTACGTGGGTCACTGATGTAGGTCAAGTTTAGCAAGCATATGATTTCCTCTGACTTCTACGGTACCAACCCATGTTACGTGGATGAACTTACGTTTCGTGAAATAGTGTCTTGGGTTGTAGTTAACATATTCAGTCTCAATATTGTAAGTTCCAGCTAACTTATCCTCCAATGATCAGATCACAACCAACTCAGACCTTGGGTTGCCTCCTAAGCAACGCTTGATTTAACGTCGCGGCATGACTTAGCTAGGTTGGTTACTCAGACTTCACCAACCAGCCCATGGGTTGCCTCCCATGAAGCGCCTGATTTAACATCTCAGCACGACTTGGCTAGCTTGACTACTCAGACTTCATCAAGACTAAGCTCTTCACAAATGCTTATCTCTTCCGTGATTCCCACATAGTGCTTTACACGCTGCCCATTGACCTTGAATAAAACATTAACTTCACTTTTCAGCTCAATTGCTCCATGCAGGAATACCCTAACTATCATGAATGGTCCAAACCATTTGGACTTTAACTTTTCAGCAAACAAGCGAAGCTTGGAGTTATATAGTAGTACCAAATCTCCCAGGTGAAACTCTCGCTTCTCAATCCTCCAATCATGATATAATTTCATCTTTTCTTTATACAACACTGAACTTTCATAAGCCCGGAGATGAAATTCATCCATCTCATTCATCTGGTCTAGTCTAAATTTAACCGCTTCACTCTATTCTAGATTCAACCTTTTTAATGCCCATAATGCCTTGTGTTCAAGTTCAACAGGCAAATGGCACTATTTACCAAACACCAGCTGATATAGAGATGCACCAATTGGTGTCTTGAAAGCAGTTCGATATGCCCATAATGCATCATCCAATCTTCAAGCCCAATCAGTCCTATTGGCATTCACCATTTTTTCCAAAATAGACTTTATCTCACGATTTGACACCTCAACTTGCCCGCTCGTCTGAGGATGGTAAGGTATTGCCACCTTATGTTTGACACCATATTTTTCAAGCAGGGCTTTGAACAACCGATTACAGAAGTGAGATCCTCCATCACTAATGATAACTCGGGGTGTACCAAATTATGAAAATATATTCTTTTTCAAGAACGCCATGACACTTCTTCCTTAGTTATTGGGAAGTGCAGTTGCCTCCACCCATTTAGAAACATAGTCAACACCTACCAGAATGTATTTCATCCCATGTTAGCTCACAAATGGACCCATAAAATCAATTCCCCATATGTCAAACAATTCGAGCTCAAGGATAGTGGTCATAGGAAGTTCGTGTCTGTGTGAAATGTTCCCTTGTCTTTGACATTGGTCACAAGCTCGAGATTAGTAATTAGCATCTTTATAAATGGTGGGCCAGTAATACCCACATTGTAAGATCTTATGAGCAGTCCGCGCACCTCTATGATGACCCCCAACTAGAGATGAATGACATGTTTCCAAAATACTCATCATCTCAACTTTTGGAATACACCTTCGAATTATGCCATATGCACATACCCTAAATAAATACGGATCATCCCAGAAGAATTTTCTTACCTCATGTATGAATCTCTTTCTTTGCTGATATGATATATCCTCTGGGACTAGATCACTTGCTAGAAAGTTGGCAAAATCTTCAAACCATGGGATTAAGTCTTGTGATGTTGCCAGCACTTGCTCATCTGGAAAAGTATAATCAATATCAAGATCATCCCTTAATTTAAGCATGGCCTCCTCCTCAAGGCATGAAAGATGGTCTACAACCTGATTCTCGACTCCCTTTCGGTCCTTGACTTCAAAGTCAAATTCTTGTAATAGAAGCACCCACCGAATCAATCTTGGCTTAGCATCCTTCTTTGACATAAGATATTGAAGTGCTCCGTGGTCTGTATGCACAATTACCTTCGTGTCAAGTAAGATCTAAACTTCTCGAAAGCAAAGACCACTGCCAACAATTCCTGTTCAGTCACAGTGTAATTATTTTGAGTTGGATTAACTGCTTTGCTAGCGTAGTAAATCATATGTAAAAAATTTTCACGTCTTTGGCCAAGGACTGCACCCAAGGCCACTTCACTAGCATCACACATAACCTCAAAAGGCAACGTCCAATCTGATGAAACAATGATAGGGGCTGAAATCAACATCTCTTTCAGACACTCAAATGCTTTTAGATATGTAACACCCCGTACCTTCCCAACCCTATGCAATGACATTGAACGAGGGTTACTTAGGTGTTGAGACACCATGAGTATGTATGTGGTAAAGTAAATGATGAGAAAATTGAAATTTGGCCTCGTATATGTGAGCAAACCTTCAAATAAGGGTTCCAGGCTTCAACCCACTGCTCGAGCAACTTGCAACTATATTGACTTTTCTTGAAATAGGAGTGTTTTGTGATTTTTGTGGAACATTTGTCAGGTTCAAAACAAGGTTAACAGGACCTCTAAACAAATGATATTAAGGTTAAGAAGTGAGTTAAAGAATAGGACTTGAAGTATCTAACCAAACCCGCGAAGAGAAGTCGAAAAATGAAATTTTTGAAAAAATTTAAGGAGGGGCGCGTTTGGGACCGTGCCACGCTGATCTGGGCTAAAATTTTTAGCCTATAGGCAGTAGGTTGGCACACCCAAGGGAGTGCAACCTTGGTTTTTCCATTTTTTCGAAAGTTGGAAATTTCTAAGTCCCAAGGGTATCGGGGGTCGTACCGAGCCGATTTTTGCCACGTTTCTTATACAATCATGAGTATATACATGAAATGAGTAGAATATTATATTGGTATTATAAAATTACCCGAGGAAGAATTTGGGGTCAAAATGATGATTTTGCCCTTTTGGTCAAAATAGGCCATACATGGCTAGAATCGCTTGTTTCTGGGATTGAGGCTACGGATATGAATAAGATGAGTGGGAATATTGTTGTAACATGTATGAGATGACTTGAACATGTGAAATTATTGATTTTACTGGGTTAAGTGAATTGGGCCCAAAAAGGACCCAAAAATGAAATGAAAGCATGGCCCAAAAATTGGTCAAATGACCCATTCTTGCCAAGACCTTCTAGAATACCACAGTAATGCCTAAGGATGGACTCAATGTCTATAAAAGGGGCCAAATATCTGATTTTATCATGAGAAACACCCATGCCTTTTCTATCTTTTTCTAGAAATTTTCCAAGAACATCTCTTTGGCTTTCAAAACCCTAAGGCACTTCTTGGAGCAAGATCATCATCTTCCAAGCTTGGGTAAGTGACTATTATTGTACTTTAACATATTATAAGCATGAGAGAATATGTATATCATGTTGGTTATGGTTGGAAATGTTGGACATGGCACTTTGTGGTGTTGTGAAAAAGATGTGAAATCCATGGGATTGTAACTTGAATTATGACTTGTGGTCTTGATGAAAAATCATGGTATGGATGAAATAACAACATGTATGGTGTTATTATTGTCCTAAACTTTCTATTTTCATATAAGTGTAAATTATGGGATTTTGGCCGATTTGTTGTTGTGAGGTGTATTGAAGTAAAGTGATGGCATAATTGTGATGTTGTGATGATGGAGAAGTGTAAAATATGAACTTGGTGTGGCATGCTATTGGTTATCATGTGTTGGTAAATGTATGGAATATTGTGGGATTATTGGTATAATGATTTCATAAGTGATATCGTCAAGGGGGAAATGACATGTTGAAGCTAAACATGTGACTTATTGTTATTGTATGCCATTATAAGGTAATTGGTGGTTAATGTTGGTTCGTTATGAACTTGTGTTGTAGAGTGAAAACATAAAGGAGGAGCGGGACTATTGTACACGCATCTAAAATTGTGTATTCGTATTAAGAATACAAGGTATGTAAGGTTATTCTTTCCGTATCCTTCTACAACATATTATTCCTATTGACGTTGGACTTGTTTCAATTCCGAAAGGCATGAAGTATATAAATTTAGGTTGACGTATATTGTTATTCATATGTATCCCAGTTTGGGATGATTGATGATTCACTCATCTCTTATTCATTGAGTGAAGTTCCTAAGATGTCATAACATGGTAATTCCTAAGAGAACTATTTCAATTAGAGCAATGAGGTAAAGAGAGATTGTTTAGTTGAGTAGCATGATTCCAATCATGTCTTGATCCAAAGTCCTATAGTATGATGGTTATCCTTGTGCCAATTGTTCATAAGTAAGATTACCAATCTCATAAGATTTCATAAGAGTAAGAAGAGAGGTGATGTGCAAGTGAGTATAATTATTCCCCATAAGTTAAGATGTTAATCTCATGACGTATAAGAGTAAGGTGAAGTATATTTGTGTGTTTCAATTAGTATCATGATCCTTAATGTATTAATCTCTCATAAGTTGACATATCAAATTCTCCCACCATGAGAGTCGATGTATGATTCTCCCACCATGAGAGTGGATGTATGATTCTCCCACCATGAGAGTGGATGTAGGAGAAACCACCAATAAAGTGGAGGTACGTTGATAGAATAGATGCATGTTCTACCATGAGAGTGGATGTAGGTTAAACAATTAAGAGAGTGGATGTGCGCCAATAGAAGAGATGTATGATATAGTATTCTAATCATGTAGATGAACACTAGTGGTAATGAGCCTAGAAGTAAGAAAGAATCTCTTGTATATAGAAGAAGTTATTTGAGGCAAGTTCCTTGAGTGAAGATAGTTTCCCATTAAGGAAAGGAATGAGAATTGATATTAGTTAAAATGATGGCTTATCCCCATTGACTATTCTCTTATATTTTTATTCTATTTGACATGCTCATATATGATGCTATTTATTATATGCCTTACATACTCAGTACATTCCTCGTACTGACCCCCTCGGGGGACTTACCTTACATGTTGCAGGTGCAGGCATTAGTAGACCTCCATAGTAAGTGGACAGTTATTTACAGATCTTTGGTGAGCCCCAGTTGCTTCGGGACTTTCCAAGTCACAGTTGTACAGTCATTTTGAAGTTGTAAATTTTGTATAAAGCGGGGACTTGTCCCGACTTTTAGTTTGTTATGGTCAATGCATCTGTTAGAGGCTTTTGTTGACATATGTGGGTACATGTATATGTATATCAGATGACTCATGAAGTCTTGGTTTAATGGCCCTAACGGCCAAGTTTCGTATATAGATATGATATATGTTTCCATGTGCATGACTTCCGCTTAGTTGCATAAGGCATAATAATATTTAACACGATTCATACGAGGAGATGCATCTGGGTAGACATGAGCAAAGATTGGTTCTCTCGGGCCATATCAGCTTCGGATGCCAATCACGCCTCGTTGGGACTCGGGGCGTGACAAAGTGGTATAAGAGAGCAGTTCGTTCTAAGGGTGTCTACAAAGCCGTGTCTGAGTAGTGTCTTACTTATCAATGTGTTGTGAACCACATTTATAAGTTGGAGGCTACGGTACATTTAGGATGTTGTTTCTTTTTTTCATTCTAGATCGTGAAATAGAGCCAGTGTTGTAAGTTGAAGTGTATCTGACCATGGTAATTGTTTTTCTTTGGTATAGAAAGATGCCCATGACAAGAAGAGGTATAGGCAAAGATAAGCAGGTAGGTATGCCTGTCGGTGAGTTTCGTATAGTGTAAAGAACATATCGTGATGGTATAATAGATGTTGTGATCATAGATGAGAAAATACTCTTGACAGTGTCACCAATGAAAAGGGTAAGTGGATTTGAAAAGAAAGAAGGGAAAAAAAAAGATTGGCACTATATAACGTGCCATGTGCAATTTGCCGGAAGTGCATAAGAGTTTCATTTCATATTGCTCCCATTGGGACTATACAAGTTATGGAGGATCCCACTAGGAAGAGATGTCTATGGCTATTCTAGACCGACAAGTGCAAGGGTTAGTAAATAAATGGAGAGAAGCTGAAAACAAAGTGATGAAACCAAGGTACCCATATTTGCTCCAGACGAAAGGAAAAATTTCAAAAGCGCGAAAGTGGAGAAGGACTAAGTAAGTATCTATATGAGTATATGTATAGAGATGCATTTGTTGCACATGAGATGATGTTGCTAACATTCGAGGACGAATTTTTCTAAGGGGGGAAGAATGTAACACCCCGTACCTTCCCAACCCTATGCGATGACATTGAACGAGGGTTACTTAGGTGTTGAGACACCATGAGTATGCATGTGGTAAAGTAAATGATGAGAAAATTCAAATTTGGCCTCGTATATGTGAGCAAACCTTCATAGGAGTGTTTTGTGATTTTCGTGGAACATTTGTGAGGTTCAAAACAAGGTTAAGAGGACATCTAAACAAATGATATTAAGGTTAAGAAGTGAGTTAAAGAATAGGACTTGAAGTATCTAACCAAACCCACGAAGAGAAGTCGAAAAATGAAATTTTTGAAAAAATTTAAGGAGGGGCGCGTTTGGGAAAGTGCCACGCCGATCTGGGATAAAATTTTTAACCCATAGACAGTAGGTTGGCGCACCCAAGGGAGTGCAACCTTGGTTTTTCCATTTTTTCGAAAGTTGGAAATTTCTAAGTCCCAAGGGTATCCGGGGTCGTACCGAGCCGATTTTTGCCACGTTTCTTCTACAATCATGATTATATACATTAAATGAGTAAAATATTATATTGGTATGATAAAATTACCCGAGGACGAATTTGGGGTCAAAATGACGATTTTGCCCTTTTGGTCAAAATAGGCCATACGTGGCTAGAATCGCTTGTTTTTGGGATTGAGGCTACGGATATGAATAAGATGAGTGGGAATATTGTTGTAACATGTATGATATGACTTGAACACGTGAAATTATTGATTTTACTGGGTTAAGTGAATTGGGCCCAAAAAGGACCCATAAATGAAATGAAAGCATGGCCCAAAATGGGTCAAATGACCCATTCTTGCCAAGACCTTCTAGAATACCACAGTAATGCCTAAGGATGGACTCAATGTCTATAAAAGGGGCCAAATATCTGATTTTATCATGAGAAACACCCATGCCTTTTCTATCTTTTTCTAGAAATTTTCCAAGAACATCTCTTTGGCTTTCAAAACCCTAAGGCACTTCTTGGAGCAAGATCATCATCTTCCAAGCTTGGGTAAGTGACTATTATTGTACTTTAACATATTATAAGCATGATATAATATGTATATCATGTTGGTTATGGTTGGAAATGTTGGACATGGCACTTTGTGGTGTTGTGAAAAAGATGTGAAATCCATGGGATTGTAACTTGAATTATGACTTGTGGTCTTGATGAAAAAGCATGGTATGGATGAAATAACAACATGTATGGTGTTATTATTGTCCTAAACTTGTTATTTTCATATAAGTGTAAATTATTGAATTTTGGCCGATTTGTTGTTGTGAAGTGTATTGAAGTAAAGTAATGGCATAATTGTGATGTTATGATGATGGAGAAGTGTAAAATATGAACTTGGTGTGGCATGCTATTGGTTATCATGTGTTGGTCAATGTATGGAATATTGTGGGATTATTGGTATAATGATTTCATAAGTGATATCGTCAAGGGGGAAATGACATGTTGAAGCTAAACATGTGACTTATTGTTATTGTATGCCATTATAAGGTAATTGGTGGTTAATGTTGGTTCGTTATGAACTTGTGTTGTAGAGTGAAAACATAAAGGAGGAGCGGGACTATTGTACACGCGTTTAAAATTGTGTATTCGTATTAAGAATACAAGGTATGTAAGGTTATTCTTTCCGTATCCTTCTACAACATATTATTCCTATTGACGTTGGACTTGTTTCAATTCCGAAAGGCATGAAGTATATCAATTCAGGTTGACGTATATTATTATTCATATGTATCCCAGTTTGGGATGATTGATGATTCACTCATCTCTTATTCATTGAGTGAAGTTCCTAAGATGTCATAACATGGTAATTTCTAAGAGAACTATTTCAATTAGAGCAATGAGGTAAAGAGAGATTGTTTAGTTGAGTAGTATGATTCCAATCATGTCTTGATCCAAAGTCCTATAGTATGATGGCTATCCTTGTGCCAATTGTTCATAAGTAAGATTACCAATCTCATAAAATTTCATAAGAGTAAGAATAGAGGTGATGTGCAAGTGAGTATAATTATTCCCCATAAGTTAAGATGTTAATCTCATGGCGTATAAGAGTAAGGTGAAGTATATTTATGTGTTTCGATTAGTATCATGATCCTTAATGTATTAATCTCTCATAAGTTGACATATCAAATTCTCCCACCATGAGAGTGGATGTATGATTCTCCCACCATGAGAGTGGATGTATGATTCTCCCACCATGAGAGTGGATATAGGATAAACCACCAATAGAGTGGAGGTACATTGATAGAATAGATGCATGTTCTCCCACTATGTGAGTGGATGTAGGTTAAACAATTAAGAGAGTGGATGTACGCCAATAGAAGAGATGTATGATATAGTATTCTAATCATGTAGATGAACACTAGTGGTAATGAGCCTAAAAGTAAGAAAGAATCTCTTGTATATAGAAGAAGTTATTTGAGGCAAGTTCCTTGAGTGAAGATAGTTTCCCATTAAGGAAAGGAATGAGAATTGATATTAGTTAAAATGATGGCTTAACCCCATTGACTATTCTCTCATATTTTTATTCTATTTGACATACTCATTTATGATGCTATTTATTATACGCCTTACATACTCAATACATTCCTCGTACTGACCCCCTTGGGGGACTTACCTTACATGTTGCAGGTGAAGGCATTAGTAGACCTCCACAGTAAGTGGACAGTTATTTGCAGATCTTTGGTGAGCCCCAGTTGCTTCGGTACTTTCCAAGTCACAGTTGTACAGTCATTTTAAAGTTGTAAATTTTGTATAAAGCGGGGACTTGTCCCGACTTTTAGTTTGTTATGGTCAATGCATCTGTTAGAGGCTTTTGTAGACATATGTGGGTCCATGTATATGTATATCAGATGACTCATGAAGTCTTGGTTTAATGGCCCTAACGACCAAGTTTCGTATATAGATATGATATATGTTTCCATGTGCATGACTTCCGCTTAGTTTCATAAGGCATAATAATATTTAACACGATTCATACGAGGAGATGCATCTGGGTAGACATGAGCAAAGATTGGTTCTCTCGGGTCATATCGGCTTCGGGTGCCAATCACGCCTCGTTGGAACTCGGGGCGTGACAAGACACCTCATCAAACACGAACTTCACCTCCTTCTCTAAAAGCTTGCATAACGGATTTGCAATTTTCGAGAAGTCTTTGATGAATCTTCTATAAAATCCTGCATGTCCCAAAAAACTTTAAATTCCTTTCACGGAGATAGGTGGAGGTAACTTTTCAATCACCTCAATCTTTGCCTTATCAACTTCATTACCTTTCTTTGAGATCTGATGCCCTAATACGATACCCTCATTAACCATAAAGTGGCATTTTTCCCAATTTAACACTAAGTTGCACTCCTCGCATCTTTGCAACACATTATCAAGGTGTGCCAAGCAATCATCAAATGTGTCTCCCACAACAAAAAAATCATCCATAAAAACCTCAATAGTATCTTCCACCATGTCTGAGAAAATAGACATCATGCAACGCTGGGAAGTGGCTGGTGCATTACATAAACCGAAGGGTATCCTTTTGAACGCGAATGTCCCACATGGACAAGTGAAAGTGGTCTTCGGGAGCAATGAAAATCTGATTATACCCCGAATAGCCATCAAGAAAATAATACATGTTGACACCCAATTTTGACCTTCCGATACTTCTTTTAGGCTGCTATTTTACAAATTATTAGTTTTGGGTATTAATATTTCATATTTCTTGACGTCTTGCATTCATAATTTTGAAGTATGTAATTTATGTTTATAACATATATATATATATATATATATATATATATATATATATATATATTATATTTAAATATATTATTTTTTTTATGTAATTTTTGTTAATATTTATTAAACGTATTTCCGCAAATATGCATACTCGTAATTTACTAACACATGGTCTATTATTATTAATATTTATTAATTATATTATTATTATTATTATTATTATTACTATTATTATAGCGTTATTATTAAAATTTGTAAGTACATAATTTATTTCAAATTATTATTATCGTCGATTTCAAATAATATATTATGTGTCATTAATTTTTATTATAAAATTTATAATTAATTGGAGAATAATTATTTTATGACATTCGATTAATTTCATTAGATATTTTTTTATATTTACAGATTTATTACTATATTTACAAAATAGCTGCCTATTTTAATTAAACTCTTTCAATTTATTTAATTTCTAGCCTGATTCCACCTAATTTGTGTCAATCCTAGCCTAAATTGAGTCTAATTTGGCTCAGTTTTAAATCCCTAATCAATTCCAATTGAACCCAATTTAAATAACCTAAATTTTTGACCCCTTTTTGTAATTTTAGATCCCAGCCGTTGATCAAAATTGATACAATGGCTGAGATCAACGTCCTTTTCTTTCCTCTCTAATACCCTAACACCCTAACCCTAATTTCATTTTTCCACACCAGCCGCAACACCTTTCTCTC
The DNA here is from genome assembly GCA_031232105.1 of Capsicum rhomboideum. Classification (NCBI taxonomy): domain Eukaryota; kingdom Viridiplantae; phylum Streptophyta; class Magnoliopsida; order Solanales; family Solanaceae; genus Capsicum; species Capsicum rhomboideum. The sequence continues at coordinate 36,703,051 of CP124719.1, forward strand.
TCCCCCCATCTCCAATCTCCCTCACACTCCGCCGATGACCACCATACTACGGCTCTGGCGAGCCACACCAGCCACCGTACCTCCATCTCCTCTACTCTACAGCCAATAGCAAACCCCTACCGCCGCCAACTCTCTCCCTCTCTCACCCCAATATTTCCCTCTCTCCGGTGAAATCCACGGCTCTCACCATCTCTTGTGAGAGCACTACCAGTCAGCCTCCGCCGTTGGACACACCCATGCAGCCTACTACCAACGCTCCACTGCCAATCGCGAAACCCACCGCTGTAAATTCCAACCAGCCTTTACTGGCGAACCGCGAACTACCGCCTACCGCCTATATCCAGTGAACTCCAGCTAACACCACCAAGCAGAACCCAAAACTCTCTCTTCTCCAATGAGTTTTGGGAAGATTCAATGGGGGAAGCACCGCGTACGGGATGCCCATGATTTCTCATGGCCAATTTGTGGATGATCACAGGCGTCGTGGAGTCACCGCTCCATCTTTGTTTAAAGCTTCAAGGCTTCAAGTTTAGGATGTATTCTTATGAATTCGTCTATGGTATGGATCCCTTAGTGATTATGTTCCATCCCCCTCTCGATTTTGTGATTTTGTTCTTACATTTCATGGATTCAAAATTCGTGAATATTGGGTGTTGAGTCCCTTCTAGAATTTACTGATTCTCGCTTCCTTGTATATTATCATGTGAATTGTGTTTGATCCTTTAACAAGCCAAATTAGTTGTTGGTTTCTCTATACTTAACGACATATTTTTCAAATACATCTTGATCAGTTTCTTTCACTTTAATTCGAGTTGAATTAGAGTCACAATGAGTGTAATTAACGTCTTCATTTCTTATGTGATTAATGACCAACTCCGTTTATGGTAAGTCGATGTAATTTCTTGATCAACTGTATTTGATAATTAATTATGGTAGGATCTTGAATGATTTTGGTTGCTAATTGATCTCTTTCCTTTTTTCTTGCTTCATTACTTGATTATCTATGGTAAGTTTTTCTCTGTTAAATTATTTTCATCCCTTTATTTAGCTTGGATAACCTTTAGTATGTGCGTAATTATGGAAACTCTAGCATGCTTTGATCTTGCTACTTGATTTTTCTCCCTTAATTTAAGCGAGACAACCTTGTTGCTCTTTTAATTATAGTAAACTTTGATCTGTTTTCAATCTCCTTGATTCAGTGGGTTTTGTTAAAGGATAATAATTGGAATATGGGATTTGGCCACCTCTTTTTACCCCCTTTGATTGATTTTGTGAAATATATTTTTCCTAGAATAGCTGCATTCTTCCTACTATATAAACAAACCTCTCTTCACTATTCTAGACAGACCTTTACATCCTCTCTCACGCTTCTTCTAAGTGTTTCTCCACACAAAAATACTTTAAGTTCTCATCTTGCAAGTTCTTTACACTTGGAGTTCCTGGCATTACTCTTTTGGTCTACCTTTTATTTACGAACTGTTCAAGTGTTTGTTTTCCAGATTCCTTACTCTATTCTCCTGCCCAACTGGTTAGCATCTCTTTGAACGTAATTTCAATTCTTACATGACCTGCTATCCCTGCATCCTTGTTATTTTGCATTGACTTAAACAACGTAAAGAACTAGAATGCCTCATCTTTGTTTGTCATTTTTCGCCTTAAGCTTATTGATTTGTTTGGGTAGTATTAATGCCATGTTCCTTAATACTTCCAAAATACACTTTGCCTCTTGGATGATTATCTTTATGCAATTTGGTATGTATTATTGTGCTTGACAGGTAATTGGTTCGGTAAAAGGGAAGAGTTGCCTGGGAGTTGAGGGGGCTGCCTAACCCGTTTTTCTTTATTCTTATTTTAGATTTTATTTGGTTGTTCTTCATTGGCTATGTAATAATCTATATTGTACAAACAACATCACTAATAAAGCAATGGGTACTGCTTAGGGGGCGGGAATTCTATGTTTGAATATTTTATCACTTAGATATCATCCTTATAGGATTATTTAACAATTTTAAACATGTTAATTAAATTGTTTTTATCACTTAGGCAAATATTTTAGGATTATTAATCTAACTATCTTATCATCTAGAAATCACGTCTTAGGATAGTTTAATCAATTTTCAGTATGTTAAATCATTTTCCAGTGATTTTTTATATTATTTCCAGCATAAATAGTTTTCAGCATTTTAAAATAATTTCCGGCGAGCTTATTTAATTTTCAGCATATAATAATCAATTTTCAGTATGTTAAATCATTTTCCAGCCATTTTTTAGATTATTTCCAGCATAAATAGTTTTCAGCATTTTAAAATAATTTTTGGCAAGCTTATTTAATTTTCAGCATATAATAATCAATTTTCAGTATGTTAAATCATTTTCCAGCCATTTTTTAGATTATTTCCAGCATAAATAGTTTTCAGCATTTTAAAATAATTTTTGGCAAGCTTATTTAATTTTCAGCATATAATAATCAATTTTCAGTATGTTAAATCATTTTCCAGCTATTTTTTATATTATTTCCAGCATAAATAGTTTTCAGCATTTTAAAATAATTTCCGGCAAGCTTATTTAATTTTCAGCATATAATAATCAATTTTCAGTAGGTTAAATTAACTTTCAGCATTTAATAATAATTTCCAGCATATTAAATTACGTTTACAGCGCATAATAATAATTTTTCAGCAATTAAAACGATTTTCAGCAACTTAAAAATATTTTTTTAGCAAGTTTTAAATAATTTTTAGCATTTTCAGTGTATTTAAAACAATTTCCAGCAACTTAAAAATAAGTTTTAGCAAGCTTTTAGATAATTTTCAGCATTTAAAAAATCATTTTTGTGTATTTTCAGTAATTTCCAGCAACTTAAAAATAATTTTTAGCAAGCTGTTAGATAATTTTCAGCATTTAAAAAATCATTTTTGTGTATTTTCAGTAATTTCCAGCAAGTTTTAAACAATTTTATGCATTGAAAAATCATTTTTAGTATATTTAAAAAATAATTTTCGGCAATCCGAAAAAATAATTCTAGCAAGTTTTAGATAATTGTCAGCATTTTTAATCATCTTTATGCAATCTAAATTAATTTCCACTGTATTTAGTGGTTAATTTGCAGTACCTTTAAATTTTCAGCATATTTAAATCAAGCTTTTAGTAAATTTAATATCTAGCACATTAATCAACTTTCGGCACCTTAATTAATACGTCTCGCCTAGAAATCATGCCTATAGGTTTAATCACATAAAACAAATAATTATCTTTTAAGCATGTTAATCACCTATTTAACTTTAACTAATCAAGAGGCTTATTTGAAACCGTTACATGCTACTTGTAAGTCCTATTTTTTTTGTATGACGTGAATCTCGAGTCTAATTAGGCAGCCTAGGCTTTTTCTGAACCAAATCCCCAAATAGTAAGTCCAACGCCTCTTGGACATTAAGTTGGGATGGGTAGGCATTTTAGGAAACATTAGTTTTATCATTTTTTTAGAACGCATTTAAGACTAATAACCAAATTAGGTGGGGTGGGTAGAACATTCGAAAATGATGAAAGTTGCCCCAAGCAATATTCGACAATGCGATATGCGTCATTGTCTTCCGTTAATAAGCCGGGCGCTGATCCGAATAAAATAAAAGTTAACCTTTGTCTAAATTTGATTGAATTTTATTTATTTTTGCATGTCTTTTGTTTGGGTAGTCTAGGTATAACTTAATGAATCTTTTCATTATAATTTGCGTCTTTTCTATCTTCTCGCTTCTCTAACTCCTTTCTTTATTTATTTACATATTTTTTACTACTTTATCACGTAGTTAATTACTAATTAGATAAAAACTGAGTTGCATGTTTAGTTTATTTATTATTTTTCATGTTTGAACACTTCGTTAGTATTAAGTTAATAAAATAAACCGACCTTTCGATTATCACATAGAAATTCCCACGTAATATATGAGTTCGGTCGGGACCCACATTTGTGGACCTCGAAAGGTGCCTAACACCTTTCTTTCGAGGTAACTCGAACCCTTACCCGAATTTCTGGTTGACGTAGACTATTAAAATAAGTTTGTAATTAGTCTAGAATGGTTCCCTAACGCACCTTAACTCGTTAGGTGGCGACTCTTCTCTTAAAATAATCCCAAAAAGAGTTGCACGTCGAATCCCATTTTTCGCGAGAAAAATGGGGCGCGATAATACCATCTTCTACCAGCAAGACGGTCTAACATCTGATCCATGAAGGGCATAGGAAAATGATCTTTTTCTGTCCAAGAATTCAACTTTCGATAATCCATGCAAACTCTCCATCCAGTAACCGACCTCATTGGGATTAACTCATTCTTGTTGTTTGGAACCACAGTGATTCCTCCCTTCTTTGGCACACACTGAACTGGGCTCACCCACTTGCTATCAGCAATGGGGTAAACCACACCTGCATCTAACCACTTAATTATCTCTTTCTTCAAAACCTCTTGCATAGGTGGGTTTAGACGACGTTGGTGCTCAATGCTCGGTATACACTCAAGATCAATTTGAATTTTGAGTGCAAATACCGAGTGAAATCCCTATAATATCAGCAATAGACCAACCAATGGCCCTCTTAAATCTTTTTAATACAGAAACAAGAGCCTTTACTTGCCACTCCACCAACTCAGCAAAAATAATCACAGGCAATGTGTTGTTGTCTCCCAAAAATGCGTAGCGAAGGTGAGCCGGAAGAACCTTAAGCTCCAAAACTGGAGGCTCCTCAATAAAAGGACGAGCCGGTGGGGTCACCCTATCCTTCAAATCGAGATCAAGTTTCTTTGGAGCATAAGTGTATGATCCCCTACCAGCAAGCGCACCAACCATCTCATCATAATTCTCAATACCATCGCTATAAAAATTCATAATCACGGCCACAAGAGCTTCTACCCCTAACCTTTCTTCAAGAGGCACGACAATATCACTCTCCTCAACCGTATCTATTACTGAAATCACCCGCATATCTTTCGATTGCTTCATGGAACAACAAACATTGAAAGTGACATGTTTATCATTTAACCTGAATTTCATCTGTCCTGTTTCCATGTCGACTAATGCACGCCCAGTGGCAAGGAATGGGCTTCCCAATATGATGGGAACCTCGAAATCAACTTCACAATCTAGAATCACAAAGTCAGTCGGAAAGATGAAAGATGTAACTTTTACCAAAACATCATACAAAATGCCCACCGACTTTTTCACAGTCCTATCCGCTATAAGAAGTCTCATAAAAGTTGGTTTTTCTTGCTCCTAACCCCAACTGCTTGAAAACTTCTAGCGGCATTAAGTTAATGCTAGCACCTAAATCACAAAGTGCTTTAGCAAAGTTGTAAGACCTGATAGTACAAGGAATTGTGAAAGCTCCTAGATCCTCTTTCTTTTCAACTAAGGAATGCGAAGCAACTGCACTACAATGATGTAATTTATCTGCCAACTCAAAATTGATAATTCTCTTCTTCGTTACCAAGTCTTTCATGAACTTCGCATAACCTGGCATCTGCTCCAATGCCTTAACAAGAAGGATATTGAATGATAGCTCTTTCAACATTGTAATAAACTTATGATATTTGCCTTTCTCAGCCTTCTTTTTCAACCTTTGAGGAAATGAAGGAGGAGGTCATGGGATAGTTTTGAACATTTGTGGGACCTACTTTTCCTACCTCTTTTTAGATTTTTCCTTTTCTCCAGTATCATGAGGATTTGGAACTATTTCGACCTTCGAATTATCCATATCTATCTCAGTTTCTACATCAACTATCATCGTCTCATTTGTCTTACCACTATCAATAGGTATAGATGGATCAGTCGTGCATTTTCCTCTTCTAGTAGTAATGGCCAGACAATGACTATCATTCTTCGAATTCTGGACGGTGTTGCTCAGAAGGGTACCTGACTGACGTTGGTTCAATGCCACCGATATCTGCCCGAACTGTTGCTCCAGCTGTTTAATGGCAGTTGAATGGGATTCTACTTTTGGACTTATTCCCAAAATGTCTGACCTAATCTCCTTCAAGCAATCTTCTTGACTCTCTGACCATTTAACTAGTTTATTGAGAAGGGTTTCCATTGTTGAATTTCCATAGTCAGCATCGCGGTTTCCTGGTGGAACATATACGCTAGTCTTATCTTTATAATCATCCTTTCGCCCCTAATCACCGTCATGATCTCTTTCTTTATCTCTATATCCCAACTTGTTGTAATTGTCTCCATAGTAGTTCCAACCTTGATTCCCTTGCCTTGAGTTCCAAGAGTCTTGATTAGACCCCTGGCCCTTGGCTAGGAAACCCGCCACTTCTCGATCCAGGTACTTAGCCTCCTCATCAGATTCACTATCATCATGTCTAGGTGTTTTTCCTTGTGCACCTACGGCATGCACCTTCTCAACATCTTTGACCATAATCTGTTTAGCTAACAAACCAATTTCTGTCCTCAGCTGTGCGACCTCTTGAGCTACATATTCGTCTAAATCCCATTGTGCTGCTGAGGCTCCAATAGCATACATGCCAATAGGCGTATCTGCCTCCCGAGTATGCCATCCTCGGTTGGTCGTAGCGATACGATTTAATATCTCTAAAGCTTGTTCCCACATCAGACTTATAAATCCTCCGCCAATGATAGTATCTGCTACAGCCTTAGTATTGGCGTTTAAATCCCTGTGGAAGATCTTAAGTAAACTCCTACCACTCATCCTATGATTTGGCACATTCTGCAGCTTCTTCTTGAACCTTAGCCATGTATCGTAAAGTGCTTCAGAATGTAGTTGTCTGAAGTTGTAAATCTCATCCTTCAACTATAGCATCTTGGAGGGTGGAAAAAATCTTTCCAAAAATTGATTTCTTAACTCTTGCCAAGTAGTGATGGAGCCTCGTGGTAACTCTGCCAACCACAAAGTCGCTTCTCCTGTTAGAGAGAATGGAAACAATCTCAATCGAATAGCCTCTTGGTTAACTCCAGGAAAATTATATGAAGTTCAGACCCCCACAAAATTCATCACGTACATATTTGGATCATCACTAGGAAGACCGACGAACACACCCTTCAAGTTTAGCAGGTGAATCATGGCACTTGTAATGTCAAACTTAGTGCCCTGAGGTAACTCTAGTGGAAGAATGGGGCCATTCTCAACCGGCTTGAAATAAGCCACATCCTCTTCTTCGGTATCATCATAAATTGGTACATATGGTCTTTGAGGTGGTTGTTGTACCCTCAGTCTTCTTTGCCTTTCTTCAGTATCAGCCAGACGTTGTGCTGCCTCTTGCATTGGTCGATTATCTCTATCTACTTGCCTAAGAACAACTTGCCTAGCTTGCTCTTTCTGTGTCAATCAAGCGGTAGTTTGTTCACTGTTTCATGACCAATTGGCTAAATCGGCTGGTTATGAATATCTCTCGCGGCTGTGGGATCCTGAACTCCGTCAGTATTCACCATTCTTCGATTTGCTCTAAGTGTTCGTTCTATCTCAGTATCAAGTGGAATCAGGGGATTGCCTTGAATCCTAGTATTGGGCATACATCGGCGTGTGCCCTCTAGAAAAATACAGAAAAATAAAACCAATCAACTCTACAAACAAACTAATCAACTCCGTAATCGTATTCCCCGGCAACGACGCCAAAATTTTATGTCGCCCAAAATATACCTCCAGAAAAGTATAATGCGGTCCCTGTATCAAATATAGAACCCAACTAAGTTGGGGTTGATCCCACAGGGAATAGGACGAAGTTATGTAGAAAGCTAGTCTGAGTAATTGGCAAGTAAGTAAAACTGGGAGGCGGGGGAGGGGGGGTTGTGAATAAATGGAAACAGTAACGATTGTTGATTATAGGATTTGTAAACAATATGATAAATACACTAGGACTGTGATTCCCAATGATTCCTTAACTCCACCGGTTACTTGTGCTTGGCAAAACTGTCCCTCTGCATTGCATGCAAAATCTAACAAGATATGTTCATCTAAATGTATCTCGACCTTGATTAGATGAATTTCACTCTTCTCCTCTCGGTCTCCGAGTGTCGTACTACTAACCCTTGTCCTGGATCTCAGATCACTACTCCTGCTACGGTTCAAGTTATTAGATGAAGGTTGATAGCTTCAAATCTCTGTTGTTATTCTCTTTTCCCAATCTCTACCACTCTCTCGAGCACGTCTAGAATAAAGGAGAGTTTCTAACGTTTGCAACCATTAGAAGATCAATTATGATGAAGGTAATAACAATACATGCATTCCCAATGGTTCAGAATTGCTTTGCACTTAACCAATTTCATTAACTCCTCATGGTTCACACAACCCTAGTTAATGAGTTTAGCTACTCATGTTTGCAAGAACCCAATAAGAATTCAAGGATGGAAACATAATTGTAAACTCACAATAAAGAAGAAACTCTGAAATCTCAGTTATGAATAAAACCCTAGAATTGATGTTCCAAGATTACTAAACCAATAATATGTTTATGAACACAAAAATAATGAAAATATCTCTCAAAACAATGTAATGACTAACTTCTGAACATAGGACAACAAAGGGGTATTTATAGATACAAGACGAATCCTATCCAAATAAAAATAGAAAAGCAGAGTCGGCAACTTTCCACGGTACCGTTACTTGGTGTCTAGAACCAAGTCATGCCATGTAGGTCAGTGCCGTGTAAATCAGGCAACATTGAACATCTATGAAGTTGACTCACGACACCCACTCACGTCATGCGGGTGGACTCACGACACGTGAGTCCTGTCGTGAGACACTCCTCTGGTGTAAATGTCACCCAAAATATACCTTCAGAAAAGTATAATGCGGTCGTTGTATCAAATATAGAATCCAACTAGGTTGGGGTAGATCCCATAGGGAATAGGACGAAGCTACGTAGAAAGCTAGTCTGAGTAATTGGCAAGTAAGTAAAACTGGGGGGGGGTTATGAATAAATGGAAACAGTAACGATTGCTGATTATAGGATTTGTAAACAATACGAGAAATACCCTAGGACTGTGATTCCCAATAATTCCTTAACTCCACCGGTTACTTGTGTTTGGCAAAACTGTCCCTCTGCATTGCATGCAAAATCTAACAAGATATGTTCATCTAAACGTTTCTCAACCTTGATTAGATGAATTTCACTCTTCTCCTCTTAGTCTCCGAGTGTCGCACTACTAACCCTTGTCCTAGATCTCAGTTAACTATTCCTGCTATGGCTCAAGTTATTAGATGAAGGTTGATAGCTTCAAATCTTTGTTGTTGTTCCCTTTTCCCAATCTCTACCTCTCTCTCTCGAGCAAGTCTAGAATACAGGAGAGTTTCTTACATTTGCAACCGTTAGAAGATCAATTATGATTAAGGTAATAACAATACATGCATTCCCAAAGGTTCAGAATTACTTTGCATTTAACCGGTTTCGTTAATTCCTTATGGTTCATACAACCCTAGTTAATGAGTTTAGCTACTCATGTTTGCAAGAACACACTAAGAATTCAAGGATGAAAACATAATTGTAAACTCACAATAAAGAAGAAACTCTGAAATCTTAATTATGAATAAAACCCTAGAATATATGTTTCAAGATTACAAAACCAATAATATGTTTATGAACACAAAAATAATGAAAATATCTCTCAAAACAATGTAATGACTAACTCCTGAACATAGGACAACAAAGGGGTATTTATAGATACAAGACGAATCCTATCCAAATAAAAACAGAAAAACAGAGTCGGCAACTTTCCATGGTACCATGACTTGGTGTCTGGAACCAAGTCACGCCATGTAGGTCAGTGCCGTGGAAATCAGGCAACATTGAACATCTCTGAAGTTGACTCACGACACCTACTCACGTCACGAGGGTGGACTCACGACACGTGAGTCCTGTCGTGAGACACTCCTCTGGTGTAAATGTCGCCCCAAATATACCTCCATAAAAGTAAAATGCAGTCGTTGTATCAAATATAGAACCCAACTAGGTTGGGGTCGATCCCACAGGGAATAGGATGAAGTTATGTAGAAAGCTAGTCCAAGTAATTAGTAAGTAAGTAAAACTGGGAGGGGGGGGGTTGTGAATAAATGGTAACAGTAACGATTGCAGATTAAAGGATTTGTAGACAATATGACAAATACACTAGGATTGTGATCCCCAATGATTCCTTAACTCCACCGGTTACTTTTTTATGGAAAAACTGTCCCTCTGCATTGCATGCAAAATCTAACAAGATATGTTCATCTAAACGTCTCTCGACCTTGATTAGATGAATTTCACTCTTCTCCTCTCGGTCTCCGAGTGTCGCACTACTAACCCTTGTCCTGGATATCAGATAACTATTCCTGCTATGGCTCAAGTTATTAGATAAAGGTTGATAGCTTTAAATCTCTGTTGTTATTCCCTTTTCCCAATCTCTACCACTCTCTCGAACAAGTCTAGAATAAAGGCGAGTTTCTAACGTTTGCAACCATTAGAAGATCAATTATGATGAAGGTAATAACAATACATGCATTCCCAAAGGTTCAGAATTGCTTTGCACTTAATCGGTTTCGTTAATTCCGTATGGTTCACACAACCCTAGTTAATGAGTTTAGCTACTCATGTTTGCAAGAACACAATAAGAATTCAAGGATGAAAACATAATTGTAAACTTACAATAAAGAAGAAACTCTGAAATCTCAGTTATGAATAAAACCCTAGAATTGATGTTCCAAGATTACAAAACCAATAATATGTTTATGAACTCAAAAATAATGAAAATATCTCCTAAAACAATGTAATGACTAACTCCTGAACATAGGACAACAAAGGGGTATTTATAGATACAAGACGAATCCTATCCAAATCAAAATAGGAAAACAGAGTCGACAACTTTCCACTATACCGTGACTTAGTGTCGTGAAACCAATTCACGCCACATAGGTCAGTTCCATGGAAATCAGGCAACATTGAACATCTCTAAAGTTGACTCACAACACCCACTCACGTCACGAGGGTAGACTCAAGGCACGTGAGTCCTGTCGTGAGACACACCTCTGGTGCAGATGTCGCCCAAAATATTCTTCTATAAAAGTAAAATGCGGTCGCTGTATCAAATATAGAACCCTAGTAAAAAATTGGCAAGTAAGTAAAACTGGGGGGAGGGGGGGGTTGTGATTAAATGGTAATAGTAAAGATTGCAGATTAAAGGATTTGTAGACAATATGAGAAATACAAGAGGATTGTGATTCCCAATGATTCCTTAACTCCACCGGTTACTTGTGCTTGGCAAAACTGTCCCTCTGCGTTTCATGCAAAATCTAACAAGATATGTTTATCTAAACGTCTCTCGACCTTGATTAGATGAATTTCACTCTTCTCCTCTCGATCTCCGAGTGTCGCACTACTAACCCTTGTCCTGTATCTCAGATAACTATTCCTGCTGCGGCTCAAGTTATTAGATGAAGGTTGATAGCTTTAAATCTCTGTTGTTATTCCCTTTTCCTAATCTCTACCTCTCTCTCGAGCAAGTCTAGAATACAGGCGAGTTTCTAATGTTTGCAAGTGTTAGATGATCAATTATGATGAAGGTAATAACAATACATGCATTACCAAAGGTTCAGAATTGCTTTGCACTTAACTGGTTTCGTTAATTCCTTATGGTTCACACAACCCTAGTTAATGAGTTTAGCTACTCATGTTTGCAAGAACACAATAAGAATTCAAGCATGAAAACATAATTGTAAACTCATAATAAAGAAAAAACTCTGAAATCTAAATTATGAATAAAACCCTAGAATTGATGTTCCAAGATTACAAAACCAATAATATGTTTATGAACTCAAAAATAATGAAAATATCTCTCAAAACAATGTAATGACTAACTCCTGAACATAGGATAACAAAGGGGTATTTATAGATACAAGAAGAATCCTATCCTAATCAAAATAGGAAAACAGAGTCGACAACTTTCCACTGTACCGTGACTTAGTATCGTGGAACCAATTCACGCCACATAGGTCAGTTCCATGGAAATCAGGCAACATTGAACGTCTCTAAAGTTGAATCACCACACCCACTCACGTCACGTGGGTGACTCACGGCATGTGAGTCCTACCGTGAGTCACTCCTCTAGTGCAGGACTCGACTCTTTCGTCTTCAGACACTTCATTCTCGAGCATGATTGTTCCTTTTTTTCTTGCCTCCAAAACCTATTCTCCTACAAAGCACACCCAAGTTATTACATATTTTCCTTGTTTTAAGCATCGAAAGTGTCATGAAACCATGACACATCAACTATGAACCCTACTTTGTTAATCCGTAATGGTTCCTAAAACCCTAGTTGTGGTGTTTATCTACTCAAATTGCAAGCACACAAGAAGAATTCATTGATGAAAACATAATCATGAACTTCCAATAGTAATACAAAAACTCCAAAATCTCGCTTTGAATTAAAACCCTAGAAATCAATGTTTGTTCTTGCAAAACAAATAATATGTCTAGAAAGTAATAATAGAAAGTAAACTAACAAAATAAAATGAATAAGAGTATTTATAGACAAAAAAAAACCTATCCTAAACAAACTTGGAAATCTAGGTCGGTCACATCGGACAAGTGGAAGGTACGATCGTGGTTAGATACCACAATCGTCCATTGGTGTTCGTGGTTTCATCAGGGACTTTGTCATCTTCAGGTTTTCATAGGTACATCTCTTAGTAAGGCTCTGTTAAATCAACATACGATCGTATAATGCAGTCGTTTGATCATCTTCAACTACAAATTCTCCAAACTTCACTTCTGGCATTCAGTCCCAAAACCTCAAGGTACGACTGTCACTTCTAAGTACGGTCGTGGTATCCAATCATATGAGCCTCTTTACACTTAACTTCTGCAGGCATGGTTCCAGGACATCCTTCTTATGTTTAGATAGTATGATTGTATGATCCAAGTAAGATTGTGGTAGCTCTCGTCTTAGTTAAATCTGGGAGTCACTTCTTTACTTCTTCCTACGATGCCCAACTATGACCGTAGTTAGATCCCATGATCACGGTAATGATTGTATGATGCCTATTTCAGTCCAACTTCTAGTACTCCACCCTTTGAAACCTGTTTGAATTGCAAACACCCAAAATTCCATCATATCTACATAAACATACCCTTGTACTTGCAAATATTCACAATTTTAAGCATCTCAGGTGCCATAATTTCATGGTATATCAGTTGGGTCAGGGTAGGTGCCATTATGACCTTAGATTCTAGATCGTGATAAATTAGTATCATAGCGCTAGGTTCACAAATCTCATGACTGAAAGTGTCAGATGTATAATAGAGTCCTAAACTGAAAGTGTTAGATGTATAATAGAGTCCTACAGACCAATACGTTGACATTCGTATCAATTTTTAAAAGGCTATAGGATGTTTTTAGGATAACTTTTCTAATTTGATTCTTTGTCGTACGTGTTGTTCATGCCGATTATTCTAAACTTGTATTACACGCTTTCTGCTTAGATAGTGAGAACTAGATTAGGAGCTTTTAAGGATGCTGAGCCAGCACCCATTGTAGAAGTCCCAATCAGGGGATGAGGCAGAGGTCGTTGTTGAGACTGAGGTAGTGGTCGGGGACGAGGAGCGGCTACGGCTAGAAGGTGAGCTAGAGTGGCCTCTCCTGAGCCTAAGATTGATCATGTTGAAACGGCTTATCATCCAGAGGATGTGGGACCATCCCAGGCCCCTCAGGGTTTTGTTTCAACTCTAGTGTTGTAGGATATTCTGATTTAGCTTTTGAAATATTTGAATGGCACCTCTCAGGCAAGTATTCTACCGGGTACACTAGATGGTTTTTAGATAAGAAAAGGTGTTCAACCACTAGGATAAGTTCCTAATCATGGTTTTTAGACTCTTGGGGCACAGCTAGTTGTTTTTGCTGCCTCACTTGTTGAGGCGTAGCCTGCCAGACTTATTATTCCTCCTGTAGCTCTTGATTCAGTGATGTCTGCTGATGAGTAGAAGAGGTTTAAGAGATTTATAAGATTGCCTCCTCCCAAGTTTAGTGGTTCTATTAGTGAGGATACTTATGAGTTCTTGGTCAATTGTCAGGAGAGGTTGCATAACGTAAGATCACTTGAGTCCCATGGTGTTAATCACACTACCTTCCAATTTACTGATGTGGCCAAGTAGTAGTGGAGATATTTTGTCAGTTGTAGACCAGTGGGTTCCCCTTCTTTGACTTGGACCCAATTTTTAGAGATTTTCCTTGAAAGGTTTGTGCCCTTTAACTTGAGGGACAAGATAAGGGACGATTTTGTTGATTTTGATAAAGGCTCCATGACTATTATCGAGTAGGAGGCCCATTTTTATGCCTTGTCTAGGTATTCCACCACTAGTATCTCCATAGAGTCTGGGAGGATCAAAAAGTCTGTTCAGGGTTTGACTAGTTATTATAAGTTGATGATGACTAATTTAGTGATTTCAGGTGGCACATTTTAGAGTATTGTGGATCTTACCAAAATGATCTAGACTATTTGCCAGGTCACTTAGAGTGTTGGTGGTAAGAGGGTACACTAACATGGCAGTTTCAGTGGTCATTCACCATGAGGTAGGGATTTTTCAAGCAAAGGTTCTCATGGTTACCACAAATGTCACCCAAATGACACCTCACAATTAGATATAAAGCATCCATTGACTCAAATATAGAACCAAACCAAGGTTTGGGTCGATTCCACAGGGAATACCATTAGAACCTAGATCTATATGGTAATTTGGGCTTTTAGTCGATTGTTGAACAGGGGGATTTTATAACAATTAGTAGTTGAAAGTAATAAGTAACCAAGTAACAAAGTATTAATTAATGTTGTTTGTAATATATGAGAGAGTTGACTATGATTTTGTTCCCTATGATTTCATAATGCAGTAAGTGTGTCGTACTAGCAAACTATCCTGGTGCTTAGCATGCAAAATTGGTAAGTTAAATTCACCTAAATGGTTGGTCCCCTAGATAAGTGAATATAACCACGCAACTTGGTCCGTCTACGGGTGTTTGCCTTACTAATTCTTACCTTATATCCCAGATAAGGTCAAGCTATTAGGTGAGGGTTGGTAGCCTCAAATCTTTGTTGTTAATCTCTTTTCCCATTCATTACCCCTTTGTTCCAGCAAGTAAGACTAAGGTGAGTTCTAACATTGTCCACCGTTAAATAGAAATCAATACAAAGGGAAGACAATACATGAATAAACACCATTCAAGAATCACTAAGTACTTTGCGTACTCTGTTAATTCATCATGGTTTCCATAACCCTAGTTGTGGGATTTAGCGAATCATGCTTGAGGAATCACAATTAGAAATTATAGATGAATTCATAATTATAAACTACGAGAATTGAGTAGATGAAATCTGGACACTTGAATTATCAAAAAAAATTCAATAACCAAGAATCAATATATGAGTAATCTCTCAAATCCAAGAACAAGAAAATATTATAAGTTTCTAAGACTTAAGAGTCAGTAATAATGCATAAAAAATAAAACAAAACCTAGGAAAGGTATTTATAGACAAAAACAAAACCTATCCTAAACAAAATTGGATTGTAGGCTAGGCAGTGACAACAACCTGTTGTGAATCCTAATAACTAGTCCTATGTGGTCACGGATCGTAGTGTATTTCTTCAATTTTGCTGAGGCCTCTGAGAATGGCTCGTTGGTTGATCAGACGAGATATTGAGTTAATCGTTCCCACTAGACCTTGTTTTTCAACTTTTAGAACTTTCTTCTCACAGAGTCTCAAAATGGTTGGACTATGACTCATGCCTCCAAGCAACGAGTAATCCTTAGCACTCGTGATGACTGGATCTAATTTTCAATCCTTTGATTTCTCTATCAACGATCTATCAAGATGAGTTGTGGTGACTCATTTGTGGACTTGATAACTTGTTTAGTCTCAGTCATGGTTTGCCCTTCAATTTCAGCTGTCAGGACTTTATGTCTTCTACTAAAATGGATCAGAGCACGACTCGTGGTCTGACCCAATGAGTCGTCCCTTTCTTCTAACTGTCAATACTTGGTACTTTTTCTTTCTTTTTACATTGCTCACTTTCAAAACCTATTTTCCTATACAAACTCACAAACACACATCAAATCTATCAAAAAGTACTTAAGAATGTACAACAATTCCTTGTTTTAGGCATAGATATTGCTGTAAAACCACGACACGTCAACACGTTCAACTTAGAACATTTGCTTTTTCTCAAGCAACAAACTAAAACTAACACAACACATAATTAAGAGAAACCTAGGTAAACTATAACAGTCATATGACACTTGAGACTTTCTTTCACAAATCCAATTCCCCTCTTTTCTAAATCTATATCAAAACAGTTTCGATCATTCCAAACTTATCAAAACAACACAAAAGGGATCTATGTATGGTATAATGATGTTGATAGATAATTATGCATACACAAATGATAGCCGCCTAATAATTAGCAATCAACAGGATAACCCTAGTGCCCTCACTACAAAGAAGTCCCGTACACACAAATACTCATTAAAAATCAGCGACTCAACTAAGATGCTCGCACTCACAAAGAAGTTAAAATGATGCATGTTCAATACCATAGGCTTGTCATTATTTTCTATACTTCTATTTTTGGACAATCATACTAGGATCATTATAGGACTTTATTTGGCTTGTAATATAGGCTTGATGTGGGTATGGTATATTTTGGAAGTAGTGACTCAACCCTCCTTGGTTCTACACTTTTCTTGTTTTTCCACTCCTTTTTCTCAACTTTCTTTTATTTGCTTTCAACTACGGGTGTGTCTTTCTACTTTTTCTACTCACTAGTTTTTCATTTTCTTTTTCATAGTTTTTTCTCTTTTTTTTTACTTTTTCTCTTTTTTCAGCAAACCGTACCCGCTATCTTTTGAAGACTATTCTATTATTTTCATACCCAACTTTTTATTTTCATTTGCCCTACAGTAGCCACCCTCAACTTAGGTGATTTGCCTGTAATGTCCAAGGATAGACTAGGGCCAAAATAAAGGTCAAAGAGAAATTGGGAAGGTGATTTGGTTAATCAATAAAAAGTCAATTCAGACTCAAAGTAGGGATCAAGGGATTCATATATTCATTGGACAGTCATTTAGGCTAGAGTGGAATGTAAATCAATAACGACCTATGATCCTTTACTAACTATCCTACAATATCAGTATGCCTAATTGGGCAAGTTCTAGATTGCACACACATATAAGAACTAGGCAAAAACATCTCACATATATGACACAGGGTTTTCACTATAAATAACTAACTATTAGATCCATGTCCTAGCTTAAGCACATAGTAGCACACCAACATACATAATGTCATACAAATATCCACAAAAATCTTTTTATTAAAATATGAACATGCAACACAAAATTTTGGAGGGGTCTTTTTTTTTCAATCAAAACATTGTGCCATTCAAAATTTTCCTCCCAAGACTGCACTAAGTTTTCCTATTTTTCTTTTACTTTCAACAAAACTCATAAAAACACACAAGAATAAACACAACTAAAAAAAAAAATTAAACAAAATCCTAAACATGATGGTTCAACTATGATAGCACACCCAGGGAAAGAAACACGATAAAAAAAACACCCAAGTGGTGAGATAGACCCAAAAATACACACCCCCATCAAAAAGAGGTGCATTGTCCCCAATACATGCAAAAAGATGTAATACAAGAGGTAGGGACATTCCTGTGGTGCCATAGGCACATGGGTTAGGTGAATCATTAAGGCCGCAACTATAGCTTGAAATCCAATAATGGTGACATCAGCGGTGGCTATTACATTCATAGTACTCACATCAATAGTAGTGGCTCCGGCAATGACTGGTGCACTCAATGGTGGAGGTTCAGCTGCATGGCTTTCACCTTAGGAACTTTGGACATCCACGAGTGTCTAACTGGCGGAATACCCCAACTGTCTCTTCTCAATCTCAATATGGCCTAAATAATAATCAGTATGGGAGGTCTTGGTGGCCTTCCAAATATCTCCAAGCTCATCGAACCCAACTACCTTAGCCTTAGCCCTAGATCTTTTGCCACTTACTTTCTTTAAAGGCTGCTCGATAAAGAAATCAAATACCTGTGGAAAGGCCTCATTTGGTTTCTCCTCAACAATCGGAAGTGTAGGAGATAGTGGTATCATAGAAATTAGTCATGCCAATGACTCTTTCACCTCGGCTTGTAATGCCTTGAGCTTAGCATACAACTGAGTCAGCTTAGGCTCCTTAATTATTGTTAGGCGGTCAACCATCCTTCGCTTAAAAGAGTCCAACCACCCATGTAAAGTTCTTTCAAGTGCCTCAAGCTCTTGCGTAACCCATGGATTCACTTGCTCCATCAACACCTTAACTTGCAAGGTAGTGTTAGCTTGTTGTTTTTAATTTCAAGCTAGCTGTCTAGCCATATCATTTATGTACTCCTGAGTAATGGTGACTAGGTAGGCAAGTGAGGCACACGGAGATGAAGATGTTGGTATGGCAGCCGGTGTAGTAGATGAAGATGTCGGTACTGCAGTATGAGCAGTAGTGGCAGCTGTAGAAGTGCTAGTCTCGGGGACAATGCCTGCAATATGTGAATCAGTAGCAGCTTTCTCTACCTCAACAAAACCTAGAGTCTCAATCTATGGACCCTTCTAAAGTAAATCTGCTAGCTTAGCTACATTAACTGAAATGGAAAGATAAGTCTTCTCCTTGGACACAGGGTTTGTTTCATCTCGAATCAACCTGATGTCCATAATCTTAGTCACCTCCACAAAATTATCTACACCCAGCAACTCAGGGACCCCAGCCTCTTGGCATAAACAGGTGACCAAACTTAGGGATGAAATTTAGTGCTATCCTATATAGCTCTCTCTCATATCTCTTCAACAATGTACCTCGATATATTAAGTGCATACCCTTCCGTGATACTACCAAGCAACGCAGTATGATCCAGGGATACGATGTTATCATTATTGGTCAGCCCCAAATGATGCCTCAACAAAGACCACCAAACCTTTTCCTTAAAGTTCAGGGTTTTCTTTTTGATTTATGACTCATGACCTGCTAACCATTCTATATCGGTCCTCTTTATGGTAATGATCTGAGCAAACCAAGTGTAGTGCCTCCTTTTGTCACCCAAACTCAGCTTTTTGGTTTTGATCCTCTTTAGTTCATCATCCCTATAGTCATATTTAGTCATGTTCTCAGGGACTCATACTCCTCACCATACAAGAAGTGTGAGATCTTTCACTCAGATATATCAACCCGTGTACCCTGAACTTGGGTAGTAGGTAATGCAGGAAGATTTTTCTGATCTTGATCCGCAAGAGTTTGATTCTTTATTATCTCTAATAACTAGCATAGAATTATTGAACCATTTCCAGGCTATATCTCTTTAAAGGTTCACTCATATAGATAAACATGTACCTGTTAAACAACTCTAGAATATCAGGTAGGTCTTTGATATCTGTAGTGACTAATTGAGGTTCTCATAAATTCTCTACTTCAGATTACCTCTATCATTTTTGTCTATGTCCCAATCATAAATATCTTGCATATCCTGGATTGTTCATCTCTGAACTACTTGCTTAATATAATCTTGTCCCTCGACAGCTAGAGGTGGAAGGTTAGCACTTGAATTTTCTATTATAGTTTTCTCAAAACTTATGTCCTTTGTGTTGGAATCTATACCATCACCATCAACTGTTTTGCTGCCCCCTTTCTCACTAGATGATTTCTCTCCCTCTTTAGACTGGGGAGAGACAACTGGGACTAGGGACCAGGGCAAGTACTAATTGTTGAGTGACATTCACATTCTTTGTTCGTGGCCTGGAGGTTCGACGCTCCAGGTGGTCCTCTTTAATCGGGTACTCCTCTACAGAGCCACTTCATTATTCGGAGGTAGAAGACTGATCCACAACCTTCCATGTTGTAGTTTCATCTTGTTGCTTTTTCGTGAAGGATTTGTTGGTCTTACCCTTCTTTGCATTTCCCTTGGGAGGCATGGTAGCTGTAGAAGTAAACGTTAGTCTTAAAATATCAAATAAAGAAACACAAGATTTTCACAATAAATTATCAGAATAAGTCAGGTAATGAGTCATTATTTCTAGGTATGACTTGTACCTTGACTCGTTAAGTTAATTTCTTAAAACTTTCAAATTTGCTTCACTCAGAATGAGTCAGGTGATGAGTCGCTACTTGTGGTCACGATCGTACCTTCACTCATGAAGTCAAATTGCTGAAACCTGTCAAAGTACAACCACTCAGGATGAGTCAACCAACGAGTTGTTAGGTGACCCTATGAATTGTTAGATGACTTTTTCTAAGGGTTTTGAAACTTTACCATTTCATTTCTCAAGAGCAGTGGTCACGAATAACACCACGACTCGTTATCAAATGCAATGGTTTGTGAGGTCATTCATGATCCTTGATTTTGACTTTCTTCTTAGACAAAACCCAATTTCTACAGTGTTTAACCATTAAAGTATCATGGGGTACTCAGAATTCCCCATGTTCAAGAATTGGACCAGAATTGTTGGGAGTTGGATAAGCAAACAATCTGAGCTTTATTTTTGGAGCTATCATTGATCGTAATGCCTACCGACTCAATGGGTATGAAAAATCCAAGCCAACATTCACACACAAAGCAACCAATATCAGTTTCCACATTTTAGGCTTCATTATTTTGCAAAGAAATAACATAGAAATACCAACTTAGTTCATGGCTTAAGCACACAACTAAAAATCCAACTCAAAAGCAACCTAGGGTTCCTAAAAATGATAATTTAGTTGAGGGAACCCACGGAGAGCACCAAAATCACCAATCAAAGCAAAATAGATAGAGTTTACTCACTTTGGTTTGGATTTGGATGATTGAGAAGATGAAAAGTTAAATTTTGAGTGGAAGGAGATAGAGTATTGATTCACGCAGCGATGGAGAGGAATTTGAATTTATGGAAATGGAGAGACTGATTATTGGCTTGAAAGAGAGGGAAAAAAGGATTATCGAGTTTGAATTTTGGGAATAAAAGGGAAAGGGGAAACAGACGCAGGCCGGGTCAATGAATATTTAAGGATTTTTAGCCTTTTGACATTCTTGGACCACGACTCGGTCAGAAAGAGTCGTTGGATGTGGCCACGACTCATTGTCTGACTCTACACGTGCTTTGTTAAGAGGAAATTACCCAGGACTTGACGAGTGTAAGGAATGAGTCATGGAATTATGCCACAATTTATCCCTTGACTCATAAGTCGTTCTAAGACTTTTGGGAACATTTTCTTACAGGGTGCAAACTTTGAGTCAATTAGGATGGTTGACCCCACGACTCGTTACTTCAATGGACAATTCATGGGAACCAACCATTTTGTAACTTATTCTTTTTTACTTTCTAAGTTTCACTGGATACGATTGGGGATCACGAGTCGTGGCTTGATGCAACAACTCATTTTGTGACCTGTAGCCCCAAGGTTTTCCAGATTTGTCCTAACTCTTTTTTCCCTATTCCAAGCACACCTGCACACTTCAACAAACATTAACCGTACACTAAAATTAAAATCAAACACAAAAGCTTGGGTTTCCTCCCAAGTAGCACTTGATTTAACATCGCAGCATGACGTGGGTATTTTGATTACTCAGACTTCACCATGATATTCCCATGGGTTGCCTCCCATGAAGCGCCTGATTTAACATCGCGACACAACTTGGGTCCCTTGGTTACTCAGACTTCACCAAGGGCCCAAATATCAACTAACTTTATCTCCTCCTTAGTTCCCTAGTATGTTTTCACACGCTGACCATTTACCTTAAACCATTTTCCATTATGATTCTCAAGCTTAATTGAACTATATGGGAACACACGTGCCACTCGAAATGGTCCTATCCACTTAGACTTTAACTTACCAAAAAACAAGCAAATTTTTGAATTAATCAGCTAGACCAAATCACCAAGATTAAACTCTCTCTTTTCTATCTTTCGGTCGTGATACATCTTCATATAACTCTCATAAGCTTTCAGACGAAACTCATCTAACCCATTTAATTGATCAAGCTTCAAGTTAGAGGCATCACCCTAATTCAAATACTGCTTCTTGAGTGCCCACATGGCTTTAAACTCAAGCTCAACTGACAAATGACATAATTTTCCATATACAAGCTGATAGGGATCTTGAAAGTAGTTTGGTACACCCATGAATACCTCAGCAGTGTCCTCCATCATGCCTGAGATGATAGACATCATACAATGTCGAAAGGTCACTGATGCATTACATAATCCAAAAGGCATCTTCTTGAAAGAAAATGTCCCATATGGACTAGTAAAAGTGGTCTTCTCTTGGTATTAGGAAGCAAGAGAAATCGAATTATATCTCGAATAACCATCAAGAAAATAATACCCTCATCTACCAGCAAGACAGTCTAACATCTGATCCATAAATGGCATTGAAAAATGATCTTTTTCTGTCCACACATTCAGGTTTCTATAATACATCTGTACTCCAACCTATGAATAATTTAATTGGAATAAGCTCATTCTTTGCATTAGTGTCATGCCTCGAATTCCAACGGGGCGGACTGGCACCCGAAGCCGTTAAGGCTCGAGAGAACCAAATCTTCATTCATATACACTCATACGCATGTCACTCAATAGGCATCACCATCACATAGAGCTATAAGATGCCAATAGCGGAAGTCATGGAAAAACATGTGATATATATGAAACTTGGTCGTTGGGGCCACCATGTCAAAAGCATGCGTTCCTTACATTTCCTTTATTTTTGTCCCAAAATATCTACAAAGCCTCTACAGATATATGGACATAACCAACCTAAAGTAGGGATAATTCCCCGCTTTATACAACATTTATAATACCAAAACAAATGTACATAGTGACTCGAAAAGCCCCGAACCAACTAGAGCTCACCAATAATTGGCAAATGATCTGCAACCTACTGTGGAGGTCTACTAGCACCTGTGCCTGCAGCAAGTAAGGTAAGTCCCCTAAGGGAAGTCAGTACAAAGAATGTACTGAGTATGTAAGGTTATAAGTAACTGCATAAGATACAAGGACTTCAATGAAATCAAGTACAAGTGGGTGGGCCATATAGATTAGCCACCATAATATACATGTGTGGAGTCGTACACATTGCATTCATTTCTTTAATTTTCGTTCATATCATTGTCACAATCATTCATAAAATATTGTTCATGTAATATCATTCATATAATCTTTCGGGATCGCCTCTAGCTAGGCTTCCGCCCCTTTGAGTTGCCACCCATTCGGGATCGCCTCTAGTTAGGCTTACGCCCCTTCGAGTTTCCACCCATTACCAATATTCATTCAGGATTGCCTCTAGCTAGGCTTACGCCCCTTCGAGTTGCCACCCGTTCCCAATATTCATTCGGGATTGCCCCTAGTTAGGCTTTTGCCCCTTCGGGTTGCCACCCGTACTCAATAATTATGCATTACTTCAATTCTTATATTATAAGAGTGATACGTTATTGGAAGAGTGATACGTTATTGGTCGTAACATTATTGGAACTTGGGAACAATAGTCAATGAATAAGAGACATGTGAATAGCAATAGATGACAACCTGAAATAATATACCTCAGAACATTTCGAAATGGAACAAGTACAATGACAATGTGAACACTATGTGCTGTAGAAGGATACGGAAAGAGTAATCTTACATGCCTTATCTTCCCAATATGAATACACAGTCCTATATGTGAATACAATAATCCAACTCCTTCCTTACGTTTTACTCTACAACACAAGTACATAATGGAGTTCACGTTAACAACTAATTACCTTACATGTGCATAAGAAGACAATGAGTTACATGATTGCCCTATAACTTCATTTCACCCTTTACAATACCATTCACGGCATTGTCATACCAACAATACCACAACATTCCACACATTGACCAAGACATCATAAACCAATAGCATTTCAAGCCAAGTTTCTCCTTTACGCTTCCTTATTAACACTATGTCACAATTACTCCATCAAGTCACCTCAATATGTTTCATAACAACAATCCCACAACAATCCCACAAGTTATACACATAGAAAAAAATGTTAAGGACATAACCATACCATACATGTTGATATTTCCTCCACACCATTCACTTCCATCAAAACCTCAAGTCTCCTTTCAAGTTTAAGTCACATAGATGACACATCTTTTAGCAAAAACCAAAAGTGCACTAATATATTAAATCACAAGAATAAACACTTACCCAAACTTGCAAAGTGATGATCTTGTCCAAAGGAAATGGTTGCCTTAGGATTTGTAAGATGAGAAATGTCTTTAGAAATGTCTAGAAAGGCAAGAGAGTTAAAATGAATAAAAATCTGATTTTGTGCCTTTATATAGGCTCTCAAGTCATCCTTAGCAACTTCTTGGCCATTAAATGTTGGTTTACTTGGTCAACATTGAGAATGGGTCATTTTCCATTTTGGGCCATGTCTTTTGCCTAATTATTGGGCCTTAATTGAGCCTAATAGCACAAGATTAATTTAGCCCAACAAATTTAATACATGATCCACCACTATCTTATGCTTAAAGAATTCCATCATTGTGAAGACAATATTCAACTCATGAGATTCATGTTCGTAGCCTCATCCCCAAAAATAAACGATTTTAGCCACTCATGGCTTAATTTATCATAAATTGATAAAAATTATAAAAAAATAAAAAGGACGAAGAATTCACCCTCATTTGGATGCTAGAATAGTCCAAGAGTAGTCCCACTAAGATGGAATAATGATACAATAACCCAAGAGCCCTATTTAGAGACTGGTGGTCGGAGAAACATTTTGGCAAAAAGTGGCCTGGCACCCTGCCTGGTGCGCCCCTATGCTGCCTGTGTCATAAAAATTTCTGTCAAAAGCGGCCCGGCACGCCCCTGGGCCCGCCTGACACCAAAATTGTGATTTTTTTTTCCTTTCTTCGACTTTTCTTTGCGGACATTAGCACAATATCAATAGTCCATCAAAACCAATACAAACTATGCACTTATTGCTCTCAAAACTAAGGTAAACATGGTTCAAATAAGGCATATAAATATGCCCTTGATCACCCAAGCAAGTAGGGTCGGAAATGGACGGGGTGTTACATCCTTCCCCCCTTAGAAACATTCATCCTCGAATGTTAATGACATCTTTCCATTTACAACAAATGTACCTTTATGTTAGCATATATACATATACACATAATGCTTATAGATACTTACTTGTTATTGCTCTTCTTTCGCACTTTGAACTTTTTCTTCCGTGTGAAACAAATACGGGTACTTTGACTTCATCATTTCTTCAACTTCCCATGTGATCTCTTCTACTTGCTGATTTCTCCAAAGTGCCTTTACGGAAGCTACGTCTTTATTCCTTAACCTCTTCACTTTTCTATCCAGAATAGCAATAGGTATCTCTTCATAGTTGAGATCCTCCGTAACTTGTACATCTTCAATGGGAGTGATACGAGATGGATCTCCTATACACTTTCGAAGCATCAAAACATGAAATACTGGATAAACTGTGGAGAGTTCTTGGGGTAGTGCCAATTCATATGCAACTTGCCCAAATCTTCAGACAATTTCATATGGCCCTATATAACGGGGACTCAAGTTCCCTTTCTTTCCAAATCGAATTACCCCTTTCATCGGTGACACCTTCAAGAATACCCAATCACCTATGGCGAATTCGAGCCCTCTTCTTCTAACATCAGCATATGACTTGTGTCGACTTTGGGCCGTTTGCATCAGCTGTTGGATCACTTTAACTTTATCCATAGCTTGATGAACAAGATCTGGCCCAAGTAAAGCAGTTTCACCCGCTTCAAACCATCCTATTGGTGATCTACGCTTTCTTCCGTATAAAGCTTCATAAGGTGCCATTTTGATACTTGAATGATAGATATTATTGTAAGCAAATTTAATAAGAGGTAGATGATCATCCCAACTACCTTTAAAGTCCAACGTGCACGCTCATAGCATATCTTCAAGTGTTTGGATAGTACGTTCTGCTTGTCCATCTATCTGAAAATGAAAGGTCGTACTCAAATTCACTTGTGTACCCAAGCTCTTCTGAAACGATCTCTAAAAATGCACAGTAAATTGAGCCCCCCTGTCTGATATAATGGAGACCAAAATTCCATGTAATCGCACTATCTCTTTAACATACAACCTTGCATAATTTTTCGTTGTATAGGTGGTCTTGACTGGTAGGAAATGCGCTGACTTGGTAAGCTTGTCAACTTTTACCCATATGAAATCGAATTTCTCAGTGTACGAGGCAAACCTGTGATAAAATCCATGTTAATCATATCCCATTTCCAGACTGGAAGATTGATGTATTGCATGTAACCTCCCGGTTTCTGATGCTCTACCTTTATTTGTTGACAATTCGGGCATTAAACTACAAATTCTGCAATGTTCTTCTTCATGTTTCCCCACCAATACATTTCTTTCAAATCATGGTACATCTTGGTAGATCCTGGATGAATAGAATATCATGAATGATGCGTCTCTGTCATAATTCGTCTCCTCAGCTCATCTACATCCAGTACACATAATCTACCTTGGCATTGAAGTACTCCCTCTTGCGTAAGATCAAATGCCTTTGTCAGACCCTGTTGTACATTTTCTTTCAGCTGCAATAACATAGGATCCGCATCCTATTTCTCTTTCAGCTCAGCTACTAAGGAATATTCTGCTGCATTTTGCACAATAACCCCTTCATCTAAAGATTCAAGAAGACAAACTCCCAAGCTGGCTAGTTGATGTAAATCTTTGACTAGGTCTTGCTTTTTAGTCAACTGGCCACTAGTGCCTCCTATTTCCTTGCGGCTTAATGCGTCGGCTACCACATTTGCTTTTCCTAGATGATATAGGATATCAAGATCATAGTCTTTCAATAGTTCAAGCCACCTCCGTTGCCTCAGATCTAAATCCTTCTGCTTAAAGATATATTGCAAACTTTTGTGATCAGTGTAGATGTCAACATGAACTTCATACAAATAATGGTGCCATATCTTTAAAGAAAATACCACAGCTGCTAAACCAAGATCATGTGTGGGATAGTTTCTCTCATGTGGCAACTGTCATGACGCATATGCTATTACATTATCGTGCTGCATCAATACACATCCTAGGCCAAACTCCAGACGGATCACAATATACTGTATACCCTTCTGTGCCTTTCGGAAGTACTAATACGGGTGTGGAAGTTAATTTATCTTTCAACTCTTGGAAACTTCTATCACACGTATTATTCCACTGAAACTTGATTGCCTTGTGTGTTAGCTTCGTTAAAGGTGCAGCAATGGAAGAAAAACCTTCAACAAACCTTCAATAATAACCTGCCAACCCATGAAAGCTACGAATCTCTGTAGGCGTTGTAG
This sequence comes from Capsicum rhomboideum, assembly GCA_031232105.1. NCBI lineage: Eukaryota > Viridiplantae > Streptophyta > Magnoliopsida > Solanales > Solanaceae > Capsicum > Capsicum rhomboideum. The sequence goes on from CP124719.1 coordinate 36,730,426, forward strand.
GTCTTGGCCAATTCTTCACCACTTCGATCTTTTGTATATCCACCCTTATTCCTTCATCTGACACAATGTGACCCAAGAATGCTACGGATTTTAACCAAAATTCACATTTAGAGAACTTTGCATACAACTTACCCTCACGAAGAATTTGTAACACATGCCGTAAGTGATTAGCATGGTCCTCTTGTGATCTTGAATAAACCAGGATGTCATCTATAAACACCATCACAAACACTTCTAGAAATGGCGTAAACACCCTATTCATCAAATCTATGAAAACAGCTGGTGCATTTGTTAGTCCAAATGACATAACTAAAAATTCATAGTGGTCATACCGTGTTCAAAAAGCTGTCTTGGGTATATCCCTTTCTCTCTGACTTGATGGTAACCCGATCTCAAGTCAATCTTTGAAAAACATTTGGCACCCTGTAACTGATCAAACAAATCATCAATTCTGGGGAGGGGATATTTGTTCTTGATCATTACTTTATTCAATTGTCGATAGTCAATACACATTCTCAATATGTCGTCTTTCTTTCGTACAAATAATAATGGTGCACCTCACGAGGACATACTAGGCCTGATGAAGCCCTTGTCCAGCAAGTCTTTTAATTGCTCCTTCAATTGTTGCAATTTAGCTGGAGCCATTCTATACAAAGGAATAGAGATAGGCTGAGTGCCTGGAATCACATCAATACCAAATTCTACTTCCCATTCTGGGGGTAATCCTGGAAGATCCTCAGGAAATACATCAAGGAATTTATTGACCACTGGAACAGACTGAGGAGTTAGTGGTTCCACATCAGTATCTTTCACTCGTACTAAGTGACATATGTACCCCTTGGCTATCATTTTCCTTGCTTTAAGATAGGAAATAAATTTCCCTCTCGGTGCCCCTACATCACCCTTCCATTCAAGAACATTCGTTTGTGGAAAATGAAAATGTACTTTCTTAGCTCGACAATCCATCGTGGCATAACAAGAAGCCAACTAATCCATACCCATTATGACATCAAAATCCACCATTTCTAGTTCAATAAGATCAACCAGTGTATCATAACCACACACAGTTACCACACAATTACGATATACTCTTTTTACAATAATAGATTCACCAACTGGTGTAGATACTTCAATTGACTTAATTAATAATTCCAGCGTTCTTTCAAATTTTGCAGCAATCAATGGAGTAACATATGACAATGTATAACCTGGATCAATCAATGCATATACATTATGTGAAAATATGGCTAGTGTACCTGTGACTACATCAGGTGAAGCCTCCGAATTCTGCCGGTCCACTAGGGCATAAGTGCGATTCTGGGCTCCTCTGGAACTAGCTGCTTCTCTAGCACCTCTACCATGCCCAATAGGTTGCACTCCTCTTCCTAGGAAAGGAACCGATGATGATGATGCAACGGTTGATCTCGTAGGTCGTGCTATACCACCATGCCCCTTTGTGGGCACTCTCTCTCCATGTACCCCGGCACACCGCAAAAATAGCAAACATTCATTCCAACCCGACATTCACCTAAATGAGACTTCCCATAGTTTTGACATGGTTGGCGAGAAAATCCTTCCATTTGTGAACCTTGAACCACACTTCTCTACCTAAAATGGCTTCCTCTAAACCCCCGAAACTGGGATGAAGTACCTACTGTAGGGGAAGAAAATGATGGTCTAGGTGGTCTAGGAAAACTCCAAGGCCTAGAGTCTCCTTGGGACACCATAGACTGTCTCATAGGTCTAGCCCTCTTTGACGGCCCTCGTTCAAATTCGTGTACCTTTCTTCTTTGCCTCTGGTCCTCCATCTTCTGCGCAAAAGCCTGTATTCTGGCTATATCCATATCTCTGTTCAAATCAGCAATAGTGCAGTCCCTCACCAAGTATGTCTCCAATCTGTCCATATATCGATGGACTTTGTCTGTCATTGTGGCCACTACATTCAGAGCATATCGAGCCAAAGAATTAAATTGCAGACTGTATTCTCTGACACTCATATTCCCTTGATGGAGATTTAAAAACTAATCTGCGCGAGCCTCTCGGATCTCATAGGGAAGATAATGATCAAGGAATGTCGTTTTAAATTCTTCCCAACTAGCTGGAATTGCACCAATACCCCTCGATCGTTTCCAATCTTCATACCACAATATAGCTTCTCCTTTCAATCTATAGGCTGCAAGCTCAACTATTTCTACACCACGTGCATAACATCTAGAGCCCTTTGAATTTGGTCCACAAAATTCTATAGATATGCTTTCGAATCTGACCCGATGAACGTGGGAGGGTCTAATTTTAGAAAATCTTGTGTCTGCCGACAGCTACTCTAGCTGCGTCATCCTCACTTATCGTTGGACCAGCTTATCCCTGAGTTTGTGCAGCAACTATCTGAGTCAACATATGCACTGCATTTCTTAAATCCTGTTCAGTGGCATTGATAGGCGGTTCAACAGGTACTTCTCTACCTCTTGACTCTTCCGGAAATGGAAGAGTAGAAGGAGCCCGCGATGCAAACTCCTGTTCAGCGCCACCTTGACTAGCTTGGTCAGGTGGTGATTTACTCGTTCCTTCTTCGGAAAGCCTATCTACTTGCTTACCTTTGACCCTACCTCATCTTGTCATCGACATTTTACTATAACAAAGAAAACCAATTACAATGGTCAGATATGATTCCCCTTACATCATTGGCTCTATTGCACGATCTAAAATGAAGAAAAGAAACAACTCCTAAATGTCCCATAGCCTCCTGCTTATAAATGTGGTGCACAACACATCCATAAGCAAGACTCTACTCAGACACGGCTTTGTAGACACCCTTAGGACGACCTGCTCTGATACCACTTTTGTCAAGCCTCGAATTCCAACGGGGCGGACTGGTACCCAAAGTCGTTAAGGCCTGAGAGAACCAAATCTTCATTCATATACACTCATATGCATGTCACTCAATAAGCATCACCATCACATAGAGATATAAGATGCCAATAGAGGAAGTCATGGAAAAACATGTGATATATATGAAACTTGGCCGTTGGGGCCACCATGTCAAAAGCATATGTTCCTTACATTTTCTTCATTTTTGTCCCACAACATCTACAAAGCCTCTACAGATACATGGACATAACCAACCTAAAGTCGGGACAAGTCCCTGCTTTATAAAACATTTACAATACCAAAACAAATATACATAGTGACTCGGAAAGCCCCGAACCAACTGGAGCTCACCAATAATCGGCAAATGATCCATAACCTACTATGGAGGTCTACTAGCACCTGTGCCTGCAATAAGTAAGGTAAGTCCCCTAATGGATGTCAGTACAAAGAATGTACTGAGTATGTAAGGCTATAAGTAACTGCATAAGATACAAAGACTTCAATGAAATCAAGTACAAATGGGTGGGCCATATAGATTAGACACCAGAATATACATGTGTGGAGTCGTATACATTGCATTCATTTCTTTTGTTTTTGTTCATATCATTGTCACAATAATTCATAAGATATTGTTCATGCAATATCATTCATATAATCTTTCGGGATCGCCTCTAGCTAGGCTTCCGCCCCTTTGAGTTGCCACCCATTCGGGATCGCCTTTAGCTAGGCTTATGCACCTTCGAGTTTCCACCCATTCCCAATATTCATTCAGGATTGCCTCTAGCTAGGCTTACGCCCCTTCAAGTTGCCACCCGTTCCCAATATTCATTCAGGATTGCCCCTAGCTAGGCTTTTGCCCCTTTGGGTTGCCACCCGTACTCAACAAGTATGCATTACTTCAATTCTTATATTATAAGAGTGATACGTTATTGGAAGAGTGATATGTTATTGGTTGTAACATTGTTATAACTTGGGAACAATAGTCAACGAATAAGAGACATGTGAATATCAATAGATGACAACCTGAAATGATATACCTCAGAACATTTCGAAATGGAACAAGTACAATGACAATGTGAACACTATGTGCTGCAGAAGGATACGGAAAGAGTAACCTTACATACCTTATCCTCCTAATATGAATACACAGCCTTATATGTGAATACAATAATTCAGCTCCTTCCTTACATTTTACTCTACAACACAAGTACATAATGGATCTCACGTTAACAACTAGTTACCTTACAAGTGCATAAGACGACAATGAGTTACATGATTGCCCTATAACGTCATTTCACCCTTTACAATACCATTCACGGCATTGTCATACCAACAATACCACAACATTCCACACATTGACCAAGACATCATAAACCAATGGCATTTCATGCCAAGTTTCTCCTTTACGCTTCCTTATTAACACTACGTCACAATTACTCCATCAAGTCACCTCAGTACGTTTCATAACAACAATCCCACAAGCTATACACATAGAAAAAAAAAGTTAAGGACATAACCACATGATACATGTTAATATTTCCTCCACATCATTCACTTCCATAAAAACCTCAAGTCTCCTTTTAAGTTCAAGTCACATAGATGACACATCTTTTAGCAAAAAGCAAAAGTGCACCACTTAACACCTTTAGACATAACCATCATGATTTACACCATCTCTCATGCATATAATATATTAAATCACAAGAATAAACACTTACCCAAACTTGCAAAGTGATGATCTTGTCCAAAGGAAATGGTTGCCTTAGGGTTTGTAAGATGAGAAATGTCTTTAGAAATGTCTAGAAAGGCATGAGAGTTAAAATGAATAAAAATCTGATTTTGTGCCTTTATATAGGCTCTCAAGTCATCCTTAGCCACTTCTTGGCCATTAAATGTTGTGTTTACTTGGTCAACATTGAGAATGGGTCATTTTCCATTTTGGGCCATGTCTTTTGCCTAATTATTGGGCCTTAATTGAGCCCAATAGCACAAGATTAATTTAGCCCAACAAATTTAATACATGATCCACCACTATCTCATGCTTAAAGAATTCCATCATTGTGAAGACAATATTCAACTCACGAGATTCATGTTCGTATACTCATCCCCAAAATAAACGATTTTAGCCACTCATGGATTAATTTATCATAAATTGATAAAAATTATAAAAAAATAAAAAGGACAAAGAATTCACCCTCATTTGGATGCTAAAATAGTCCAAGAGTAGTCCCACTAAGATGGAATAACAATACAATAACCCAAGAGCCCTATTTAGAGACTAGTGGTCGGAGAAAATTTTTGGCAAAAAATGGCCTGGCGCGCCCCTATGCTGCCTGTGCCATAAAAATTTCTGTCAAAAGCGGCCCGGCACTCCCCTGGGCGAGCCTGACACCAAAATTGTGATTTTTTTTCCTTTCTTCGACTTTTCTTTGCGGACATTAGCATAATGTCAATAGTCCATCAAAACCAATACAAACTACTCACTTATTGCTCTCAAAACTAAGGTAAACATGGTTCAAATACGGCATATAAATACGCCCTAGATCACCCAAGTAAGTAGGGTCGAAAATGTACGGGGTGTTACAATTAGGAACCACAGTGATTCCACCCTTCTTTGGTACACATTGGACTGGGCTTACCTATTTACTACCTACAATAGGGTAAACCACGTATGCATCCAACCATTTGATAATTTATTTTTTGATGACCTCTTGCATAGATGGATTCAGCCTACACTGATGCTCAATACTAGGAATACAATTAAGCTCGAGCTAGATTTTATGAGTGTAAATTCCCGACAAAATACCAATAATTTAGTAATGGACAATCAAATGGCTCGCTTGAACTTATTCAACACAGATACTAGAGCCTTCACTTGTCATTCGACCAAATCTGTTGCCATAATAACTGGAAAGGTATTATTGGCTCCTAATTAAACATACCAAAGGTGGGATGGGAGAAAGCTGAGCTCCAAGATGGGAGGATCCTCAATAGAAGGCTTGGTAGGTGGAGTAGCTTGATTTTTCAAATCCAAATCTAACTTTTTTTAGGCATAAGTGTAGGTCCCCATACCAACAAGTGCACTCACCATTTCACCATACTCATCTATATTATCCCGTCAAAGTTCATGATCACAACTGCTAGTGCCTCAACACAAGTCTCTCCTTAATAGGAACTATTGGGTCTTCCCCATCAATCATATCAATAACTGAGATCACACGCATGTCATTCGGCTTCTTTATTAACTAACGTTTGTTCAATTGCTAGGAATGGTCTCCCAAGATAATGGGAACCTCAAAATCAACTTCACAGTCTAGAATGCCAAAATCAACTGGAAAGATAAATGGCTCAACCTCATTAAAACATCATACAAAATACCCACATTCTTCTTTATGGTGCGATCCACCATAAGAAGTCTCAGTAAAGTCAGTTTGGGGGATCTCAATCCCATCTATCTAAACACTACTAGTGGCATAAGATTAATACTAGCACCCAAGTCACACAAAGCCTTTGCAAAATTGAAAGCTCCTATGGTGCATGGAATGGTGAATACTCCACAATCTTTTTTTTTTCTGTATAAGAGACCAGGAAGATATTACATTACAATAGTGCAAATTATCAACAGGATCCAAAATCACGGTCCTCTTGTTTTGGTGCTTTTCCTTGTGACCCAACTACATTTACTTTTTCATCCCCTGATATGCTTTTGCATAATACTCAATTTAGTTTTCATCTCATCTACTTTTTGAGCGAGATCATATTTTTTCCTACACTGCTTTGGGGATGCACCTATAGCATAAGTGCCAGTAGAAACATCAAATTCCATGTATGCCAAGACCTATTGGTTTTGGTGAATCTATCAAGCCTAACTTCTATATCTAACCAAGTTTGACTCATAAATGTTCCTCCTGCAATAGTGTCAGCTACCGCCTTGTTATTAGCATTTAAAGACCTATAGAAGATCTCCAGCAAACTATGTTTAGGTATCTTGTGATTAGGGACTTACTGCAACTTCTTCTTGAATCTCAGCCATGTCTCATATAAGGCCTCTAAATATAGTTTCCTGAAGTTATAAATCTCATCCTTTAGCTGCAGCATTTGGATGGCGAGAAAAAACTTTTTAAAAAAGCCACTTCAACTCCTGCCAGGTAGTGATTGAGTAGGGTAGTAATTCTGCCAGCCATAGAGTTGTTTCACCTGTCAATGTAAAAGAAAATAACCATAATTGGATAGGATCTTAGCCCATAACGGGTATTTTATATGCTTTACACATCCCCACAAAGTTTATTAAATGCATATTCACATTAGCAGTAGCGTGACCAGTAAATACTTTTTTCATGTTCAATAATTATATCATAGCGTTGGTAATGTCAAACTTGACTCCAGCGGGCAGTGGGGGAGGAACAATAGCACCGGTTGCACCTGCATTATCCAGGTCAGCATCATAATCATTATCAATAAACTAAGGGGCATATAGATGGGGTTGTGGACCATGGACTCTATTTCTTCATTGTCTAGCCAATTCATCTAATATAGCCTGACAGACTTTTTCTTCTTGTCTAGCTTGCTCATTAGCGGTATCCTGACGGGCTTCTTCTTCTTGTCTAGCCTATTCTTTCTCTATCATCCAGGCTATGGCTTGCTGTGGAGTCTCCTAAACTTCTTGATTTTCCATTCTTCTCAACTTTCTCAATGTTTTTCAAATTATAAGATCTAGTGGAATCAGGGAATTACTTTGAGTTCGAGTATTGGGCACGCACAAGTGTGCAACCTAAGAATAAAACAAAAATAACAAAAATATAAAATCAAGAAATAAGGACTAACAGTCAAATAAACACAGTCGATCAAATCCTAAACTGTATTCCCTAATAACGACACTAAAATTTGATGTCATCTATGTTACACCTTGCAATGAGATATAAAGCAGTTGTTGACTCAAATATAGAACCCAACTAAGGTTGGGGTCAATACCATAGGGAATACTATTAGAACGTAAGTGGATGTCATTATTTGGGCGTTTAGTTGGTTATTTCCAAATGGGGGGGGGGGATTTTGTAACAATTAGTAGTAGAAAATAATAAGTAACCAAGTAACAAAGTATTAATTAATGTTTTTGTGTTATATGAAAGAGTTGACTAGGATTGTGTTCCCCATGATTTATAATGCAGTAAGCGTATTGTATTAGCGAACTATCCTGGTGCTTAATTGCAAAATTGGTAATTTAAGTTCACCTAAATGGTTGGTCCCCTAGCTAATGAATAACACCCAACTTGGTTCGTCTATGGGTGTTTGCTTTACTAATTCTTGCCTTTGATCCCAGATTAGCTATTCCTAAATAAGGTCAAGCTATTAAATGATGGTTGGTAGCCTCAAATCTCCATTGTTAATCTCTTTTCCCATTCATTACCCCTTTTGTCTAGCAAGTTAGAATAAGGTGAGTTCTAATATTAGCCACCGTTAAAAACAATCAATATGAAGGGAAGAACAATACATGCATAAACACCATTCAAGAATTACTAAGTACTTTGCCTACTTTGTTAATTCATCATGGTTCACATAACCCTAGTTGCGGGATTTAGCTAATCATTCTTGAAGAATAACAGTTATAAATTATAGATGAATTCATAGTTATAAACTTATGAGAATTGACTAGATGAAATTTGGACAATTGAACTATTAAAAGAAATTCAATAACCAACAACAACAAGATACCCAGTGTACTGCCACCAAGTGGGGTATGGGGAGGGTAAGTGTACGTAGTCCATAACACTACCTCATATGAGGTAGAAAGGCTGTTTCCAATAGACCCCCGGCTCAGGACACAAAACAATAAAAAGACATAAGAAAAACAAAAACAAAAAAGGAATAACACACCAGTAGATAATAACAGAAACAAGACACCCACAAAGTAGTGTAAGACACTATGAACAGGAAACTACCAGACACACGTAATGCACTTACAACCACTGGCACGACAACAAAGCAAGAATTAATATATGAGTAATCTCACAAATCCAAGAACAAAACAATAGTGTAAGTTTCTAAGACTTAAGATTCAATAATAATGAGTTAAAAATAAAAGAAAACCTAGGAAAGGTATTTACAGACAAAAATAAAATCTATCCTAAACAAAATTAGATTATTATCTTGGCAGTTGCAACGACCCACTATGAGTTCTAACAACTCATCTTGTATGGTCATAGCTCTTTTTTTATTTTTCTTCAATTCTGTTGATGCCTCAAGGAATGACTCATTGGTTGATCAGACGAGTTGTTTAGTGAATTGTTCTCACTGAACCTCATTTTTAAACTTTTAGGACTTTATTCTCATGGATTCTCAAAATGTTTGTACTATAACTCGTGCCTTTAATCAATGAGTTGTTCTTAGCGATCATAATGACTGGCTCTACTTTTTAATCCTCGGATGTCTCTATTAACAACCCATCAGAATGACGACTCTTTTATTCCAGTCATTTTTTGCCCTTCAATTTCAGTTGTCAGGACTTTGTGTCTTCTACATGGATTAGGGCACGATTCATGGTCTGACCCAATGAGTCATCTCTTGCTTCTAACAATCAACACTTAGTTTTTTTTTTCTTTTTGCATTGCTCACTTCTGAAACTTATTTTCCTGTACAAACTCATAAATACACATCAAATCTATGAAAAAGTACTTAGTAACATACAATAATTAAAGGGCGATAAATCCATGGCACATCAACCATAGTAAACCAATTTAGGTAGCTTTGTAGAGTTCAGATAGTAGGTTTATAGGCTCTGAGGCTTTATGTGGTCAGAGATTTGGTCATACAAACCAAGGTCTCATTCTGGTTCTTAGGTTATAAAGGGTGTTATAGTTCTTTTGGGCCCTCACAACATGATTCATCTAGTAGGAGATGTTTTTTGTGTGATGAACTTAGAAACTTAGTAAGGAATTATCCACTACGTGCGATGGGTCTTTCCCAGTAAGGTTCTCAGCTTCAGCTTTGTCCAATGCCAGTGTTAGCAGTTAGAGGGGGTATATAGGGCATAAGAGGTAGATCTAGAGGTACCAAAGGTGGGGCTCAGGGATATTGTGGTTGTGGATGAGGAGTTTCTCAGTCTGATAGCTAATGCAAATAGTGCTATGCTCTTCCTGGGAGACCTAATGTACAGGCCTCTGATGCTGTGATTATAGGTATTATCCTAATCTTCCATCATCCTACTTTAGTGTTTTTTTACCCTGGGTCTACATTCTCTGATGTTTCTATATATTTTGCTACTGGTATTGATGTTATATGTGAGTCCCTTCTCGTACTTATTTCTGTTTCTACCCCCATAGGCGATTCTTTAGTAGTGGATTAGGTGTACTGATCATGTGTGTTGACCTTTTTAGGACATGATACTTAGGTAGACTTGATCATCCTTGATATGGTTGACTTTGATGTTCTTTTGGGTATGGATTGGTTGTCTCATTATTATGCAGTTTTGTATTGTTTTGCCAAGACCATGACCTTAGCTATTTTGAGTGTTCCAAGGTTAAAATGGAAGGGCACTCCTAGTTCATGTATGAAAAGGGTTATATCTTTTCTCCATGCTCATCATATAGTAGGGAAGGGGTTGTATTTCTTATTTGTCCTATCCGCTCTATACTAGTGTTAATTCACCACCTACCTTGGATTATGTGAGAGTCATTTGAGAGTTCATGGGTGTGTTTCCTATAGACTTACCTGGTGTTCCTACGAATATGGATGTTGATTTTGCTATTGATGTAGAGTAGGGCACTAAGCTTATTTTTGTTCCTCCTTATAGGTTGTCCCAGACAGAGTTGAAGAAATTAAAGGACCAATTACATGATTTGTTGAGTAAGGGTTTTATTAGACCAAGTGTGTCTCCTGTCTTATTGGTGAAGAATAAAGATGGATCCATGAACATGCATATTGATTATTGATAATTAAACAAAGTGACTTTTAAGAACAATTATCCCCTTCCTCGCATCGCTGATTTATTTGATTAGCTTCGGGTGCCTTAATATTTTCTAAGATTGACTTGAGATTTGGTTATTATCTATTTAGGATTAGAGCTTAAGATATTCCAAAGATAGCTTTCTAGATGTGGTATGGCCACTATGAGTTCTTGGTTATGTCGATTGGGCTGAGTAACACCCCGTCAACATTTATGGAGTTGATGAACATAGTGTTTCCACCTTATCTTAATTCTTTTATAATTGTGTTTATTAATAATATGTTGGTTTATTCCAAGAATAAGGTTGAGCATGTGAGGCATTTGCAGGCCGTACTTCAGAAATTGAGAGATGAGAAGTTGTATGCCAAGTTCTCCATGTGCGAATTATAGTTGGATTCTATTTTTTTCTTAGGTCATCTGGTAATCAATGATGGTATCATGGTCGATCCTTCCAAGGTAGCAGCATTGGATGATTGTACTAGACCTACTTCTTTTATTGAGATTCAAAGTTTTATTGGGTTAGCAAGCTATTATCGACAGTTTGTGTAGAGCTTATCTTCAATTACGACTCCTTTGAGTAAGTTGACTCAGAAAAAGGTTGTTTGTGCAGTAGTCAGATGATTGTGAGTGGAGCTCTCAAAATATTAAGAAGTTGTTGACTTTGGCTCTTATCTTGACTTTACCAGAGAAGGGAGTGGGTTTTATTATGTTTTGTGATGCTTTTGGAGTTGGCTTAGGTGGTGTATTAATGCAGAAGGGTTAGGTGATAACATATGCTTCTAGGCAGTTGAAGGTTCATGAGAATAACTACCCTACTCATGATTTGGAGTTAGATTCAATTGTGTTTGTGTTGAAATTGTGGCGTCACTATTTCTATGGGTTCATTGTGAGATTTTCGCTGATCATCATAGCCTTTATTACTTCTTCACTTAGTGAGATCTTAATATGAGATAGAGTAGATGGTTAGAGTTGATTAAAGATTATGATCTCACTATTCTTTATCATCTGGGCAATGCTAATATAGTAGAAGATGCCTTGAGTTGGAGGGCGGCGAGTATTGGAGGTTGGCTTATCTTTTGGTGGAGGAGCGGTCTTTATCCATAGACATTCAGTCTTTGGCTAACTAGTTGGTTCAACTTGATATTTTAGCACTTGGGCATGTTTTGGCTTATGCTGAGGCTAGATCCTCATTTATGGGACAAATTTGAGCTCGACAGTTTGATGATGAGAAGTTGAGAGTAATTCGTGATAAGGTGTTGAGTGGTGAGGTGAAGATGAAATCTCTTGATCATGAGGGTGTTTTGAGTATTAATGGTCATGTTAGTCTGTCGAGAGTTGGTGGTTGGATTAGAATGATCTTGGAGAAGGCTCATTGTTTGAGGTATTCTATTCATCCAAGAGCAGCTAAAATGTACCAGGAGATTCAGTAACACTATTGGTAGTATAGGATGAAGATATACATTGTAGAGTGTCAGCAAGTGAAGATAAGCATCAACAATTAGGTGGTATGATGCAGAGGATGCCTATCCCAGAGTGGAAATGGCAGCGGAACACTATGGACTTTGTGATTGGTCTATCCCCGACTTTTGGGGAAGTTTGATTCCATTTGGTTATTGTGGGTAGGTTGATTAAATAGCGCACTTTGTACCTGTGAAGGTGAATTATAATGCAGAGAAGTTGGCCAAGAGCTACATTTGAAAGATTGTTCATTTGCATGGTGTACTATCACAACCCGAGCCTACACCCTGGAAGTAACACGGTGCTTAGAGCTGTAAGTGACCCCAAGCTAACCCATAACCTGGAAAAGTACTAACCATTCTATGAATATAAACTGAGCGGAAACTAAACTGGCATAACAAGCATGAATCTAAAATATGAATATCAAACACTGCTAATCATAATCCTAGTCAATAAGGAAATACTAAAGATGGATAAACTGAATATTTGACTCTATGTCTGAAAGCCTCTACTAAGTGATGAGTTGCTAGGACAAGCACCCAGCGAACTGAAAAAGTCTAAAACTGAAATGAAATACTAAAATGCATAATAATGAAATATCATCCTTGGATGATGAGGACTCACCGCTAACTGCTGCTGAGAGGGTACCAGAGTGCACTAATCATGGGGCTGATGTTGAGCGTCGAAACCTATATCATAAGATGATTCAACATAAAAGAGTATGCGATCAGTACTTTGAATGTACTGAGCAAGTGAGATATACAAATATAAAATATGCTAAAAATGCTGGTAAATATAGAATTACAATACTAAGATGTAAAACTATGTTGTACAATGACCCTATCTGAGATGCATAAATAAACATATAAATACTTCTATGAAATGATAATCCAAAAAGTCATTAGTTTAAGCAAGTACAAACTGAGCTAAGGGTCATATATAATACTAAGTCTGAAATTGTGGGAGGTTCTCATAATCGACTTAGACCATGTGAGCGAACATGGAATCCAACCTATAACCTATGTTGGGAGGTTGTTCCACACCTTGCCAAGGGTAAGAACCATGACTGGCGTTAATTCACGCATGAGCCCATTCAGGCTAACGGAGCCCTCTCAACTGGCGAGGACCCCTTTTACCTTCAGTGGCACGTAGTTTGGGACTTGGGTTATTTGAACCCATGTCCTCTCGGTGCTAAGTACAACTCCTATAATCATATACATATGCTTAAAATTATACTAAAATCTGAGTAAAATATATAAACTAGTTCAATTTACTGCTACTGAATATGACTAAAATGATGGAACTAGTTATATGCATTTTACTATCTAATTGGAATCATGGTGTACTGAATAATCATCTAAAAATATACTTCAATTGGAAGTTTCATGCAAATTTTACAAGAATTTGGGAACATGTGTTCATAACACGCCAAACATACATGAAAAATGTATTTAAATTCATGCATAAAAGAACTATTTATAATCATAAGATATTCTGAGGCATGGATACTAAAGGAATCATAAACTTGAGATATTTGGGAACTTTTCCTAATTCATGGAATTCATAAGAACTGAGCATTAAAAGCAATTTTGGACATGAGGGTGAAGGAGACTCTCATTGAATACCCACATACCTGGAGTTTGGAGAATTCTTGCTAAGAACTTGGACCTTGAAACCTTTGGAGAAAAACCCTAGGTCTCTTTTGTTTGAGTGGAAAAAAAATCACCTTTATGATATTTTTCTAAGTGTTTTAGGAGAGAATGAGGGTAAGGAACTATTTAATTCCCTTTAACCCCTTCCCAATAGCCCTTAAACGACGTAGTATAAGTATAGAAAATAAAAAAAGTACGAAAATACCCCTGGAAAATCATTTTTAAAATTGTTGAACTGTAATGGAAATGACACATCATCACCTACAATAACTAGTTATCGGATTCATTGTACAAGGTCTGTTTATGGGTCTCCTGACAATGAGTGGTCACAACGACTCATCGTGACACACAATGACCATCGTCAGAGTCGTGGTCAGTGGGCTTAAATTTTAACTTCTAGAACTTTCTCAGGATTTCTTAGGATGGGAGCAGGTGACTACACGTCATGACAAACAATGGCTCATCGTCATGAGTTGTTGCCACTAGGATGGATTTTTCATCCTTAGCACGTTGGGGAATTTCACTCAGGACGAGTGCTGGGACAACTCGTTGTGTCTGAAGATGACTCATCGTCACTGAGTTGTTGTCACTGGGTAGAAGTAATCCTTTAGAATTTTTGGCTAGACACTTAGGACAGCTCACCTAATGGTTTAATGGCACTGACGACAACTCATTGTCTGAGTCGTTCTGTGAAGTTTACCACTGGTTTCTACCCTAAGTTTGAGATATGATTTTAGGAATTTTCGGGTGATGCAATATCTCCCTCTTGGGAACATTCTTTCTCGATTAAAGACTAACTAAACTGAAAAGATAGGGAAATAGACGCAATTCAAAAATTGATTTCTAAAAGTTGATTACTGACATGATAACTGAATTTTTGACTGAACATAAGCTGAACTGAATCCATAAAACATGCTTACACACTAAGAAATGAAAGCAACTGAGGGACATTCAACTGAAAGGGATATTAAGGAGAAAACTGTTACCTCAAGTTGGAACTGAACTATAGGGGAAAAGGTGAGGGTACTTGGTCATCATATCTGCTTCTGCTTCCCAAGTAGCTCCCTCTACTAGTTGATTCCTCCAAAGAACTTTCACTGAAGTGACTTCTTTGTTCCTCAACTTACAAACCTGACGGTCAAAAATCTTAATTGGAACCTCTTCATAAGAGAGACTATCTTTTATGCCCACACTCTCTAAAGGAACAACTATAGTTGGATAATCAATTCATTTCTTCAACAGATACAAATGAAAAACTGGATGTACTGATGACAAATCTGTAGGGAAATCTAACTCATAGGCCATATTGCCAATGCGCCTCAAAATCCTATAAGGAAGAACATATCGGGGACTAAGTTTCCCCATATTTCCAAACCTCATCTCCCCTTTCATAGGTAAAATCTTCAAGTAAACCCAATCATCAACTGCAAACTCAAGCTCTCTTCTCCTTACATCTCCACGGGATTTCTGATAACTCTAAGCGATTTTCAGCCTTTCTCTAATCAACTGAACTTTCTCCATATCCTCATGAACTGAATCAGGCCCTATCAAAGTAGCTTCACCAACCTCAAACCAATCAATAGGAGATCTACACCTCCTACTACAAAGCACTTAAAATGGAGCCAAATGAATACTAGGGTGATAACTATTATTATAGACGAACTCAATGAAAGGAAAGTGATCATTCCAACTACCTTTAAAGTTGATCATGCAAGCTCGCAACATATCCTCTAAGGTTTGAATGGTTCTCTCTGCTGATAATGCTCAAGATACACCCAAGATGTTTGCAGTCGTTAGCAAGATAATTTTTTTACCCAACTTGGAATCAGGGCCGATTCTGTAGGGAATGAAGGCAGTAGGTTCACTTTTGATTGTAGTAAGTGACTAGATGTTTACATGTAATGCTTAAAAATAATGCGATAAAGTAAATGGGGGGTTAATTCAAAAAGGATTTTATGTTGAAATTATCAATTTCGACATTGGATTGCCAAAATGAATGCTATAGAAAGTAATTGATAGATAGAAGTACTTGGGGTTATGCCCTCTTAAGAGTGATTATAAGCGCGGGTAAGTGAAAATGCACCTAAAATTCAATTAATGGTTATGACTAGGCTTGGTCTTAGGTATTGGAGGTAATCTTTCAATCTACCACCAAATTTCATAAGGGATTCCTTAAAACACCCATATGTACACAATACCAAGCAACTAATGACCTCAAATTAGGTAGTCCAATTCTAGTACTAGCTATTAAATAAGAAATTCTCAAGTCTTTGTCAACTAAATCTCTCTATCCTAGTCTTTTCTTTCAAGCAAAATAAGAGATCAAAGCATGAATAGGGTTTGCAACCTCAATTCTTGTGTTGAAACATAGAGATTTAGCTAAAATCATAACATTCAATCAAACATAAAGGTAAATAATCACTACCCACACAATAATCAACACTCAATAATGCATAACCCCAAGCTTGGGAAATTAGCTACTCATAATAAGAAAAAAAGGATGTATACCTATATTTTTATTCAAATATGTAGAATCCAAATATTTTCAAAGAAATTCCAAATTCAAAAGTAAGAATTTAGCAATAAGTAACTAAAATTCCAACTAGGCTTTCAAATATCAAAGCTACCAAAAAGGCTTAAATAGCTTCAGCAAAAATGGGCTTCAAAATACAGAATTGCCACCGCCTCCAAATCAACTGAGGAAATGGCCATCGCCAAATACTTCAACAATACGCCAAAGTGACCTGGTGTCGCTGATTTGACTTTGAACTGAAACTCTAGGGGTTGGTATCTGTCACTTTTGGTGATGGAACTTGGCTTTCCCGATCAGTTCGGCGATGCGACAAATCACTTCTTCCATTGTCGTTTTGTCAAAAATTGACCTTGCCCAGACTGTTAGAAATAGGTATAGGAACCCACTTTTGGCGATACACAGGATGATTTGGTGATGCGCCAATTGTGCCTTCCGATGCTCTTGTGTACCTTTAGCTCCAATCTTCCATCTTTTTAGTTCTTTTTGCTATTTCAACCACTTTTTGGCCTTAACCCTACAATTAAATCAAATTAACATTAAAACACATTCAAATTAGCATTAATGACTTGATTTCTTACCATTTTTAGGTTAAATGAGTTGCAATTTGCCGACTCATCAACACCCCCAACTTAAATCTTTGCTCGTCCTTGAGTAAATCAATGCACACATAACAAAATCAACAATGCCTTCAAATGGTACTACATGGGAGCTTAGGCACATGTTTTTTTTTGTGAAATACTTTGCCCTCTTGGTTTTGAAAACAATGGCACAAATCTCACCTATCAAACCTCATATTATGAACAACAAACCTCAAATGTTGACTAAATGTTACCACACCTTGAACATGCTCATAGACTCCAACCAAGGTCAAAAAGTGCTCAAGTATTGCAATCAAGTGCCCTCACACAAAGAAGTCTTTTATCTCTAGAACAAGTCAACATTAAAACCAAGAACTATCATGAATCACTAGCACTCCAAAAGATGATCATGCACATGAGGACCACACCATACACATGTCCATAAGCTCCAGTTCACCACATACAAGCATGCTACTTTGGAGATTACTAAGGTCTTGCTTCGGCTTGTAGCATAGACATTGAGTAAGGTAGGGAAGGTTAAGGTTATAGTGAATCTACCCTCTCGAAGCATCTAAGGAGACCCCAATTACACTCATTTCCCAAAGCTTACTTCTTAAGTTATTCCAAGGACCAATTCTCAAAGGTTTTCAAGCTATATTCCCCCTTCTATCCTTTCAACACAAAAACTTCTTATTAACACGCTAACACAATTTAAACTTTTTTTTCAAAATCTTTTATTTTTCTCTATTCTTTTATTTTACTATTCACAAGGAATACTAGGATAACTAGGAAGGATGGAAGTGATTGGTCCTCAAATTCATGAAATTCCTATCACAAATCCCACCCGGGATCTCTACCACCCCCAACTTAAGCTTTTAGCCTAAGTTAGTTTTCGGTCTCAGCTAAATGCTTAAAGAAGGGTTAGGTTCAAAAGAGGGGACTTTGAAAAATAGGTTTTGGCTTGTAATTAGGTTGTCCAAGAAAAAGAGTTCCAAGTCTCGAATTAGGGATACAATTGGCCACTCAACTCACAATGGTGTGTCTATTTTAGTCAAATTGGAGGTTCACTCTAGATCAATGGCCTAAGATCACTTCACCAACATCGCATACTCTCTACTTTAGTATTAAAGCAACTAGGCAAGTTCTAGGTGGACTCAATGAGCAAGATCAAGACGAATTCTTACCCACACATAACACTCAATCGCATAGTCGAAGCATCCTTCCTCAATTTATATAACACATTCATAGAACATATTGAGAAAGGTACTCAAGTAGTTAAAATAAGATGCGGGTGTTCACAAATGATAAGCGACTAACTAGTTAAACTAAACCAAATAATTTTTTTGAAAAGGGGAACATTTTTGAAAAATGGAGAAATGCACAACGATTCATCCTTTTTTAAGAGTTGAGCATGTGAAACATCTCCCCAAGAGTACTGTTTGAGTCAAAGTGTTCTATTGCTAGCACACTTTTTTTCTCTTAAATACGCATGCCAAAAATAAATTTATTTGCAACTAACTATGAGCTATAAAGCTAAAATAAAAAGTAAAGAAATAAAAATGAAACATCACAAAAAATGAAACATCACACACCACACACTCAAATATTACAAACCAAATGACATATCCAAAATACTATCCAAATCACAGTCATAACCACACACCAAAATAAGAATAATATCCAGAACAATGTATCAAAAGAACTAACTATTACAGAGCCAGATAAAATAAACACCCCACCTCCAACTCTAAAATGTGAATTGCTTCAATGCAATAAGACTAATACAAATAGAGGAGAATGAGCATAAGGGTCCCCATGAGCTTGGATAAGCCTGCGGAGGTAACTGGCTCACAAAAGTGGCCACTGTCTAGGCATCAGTGCTCGGCTTAGCTCCAAGTATGTCGTGTGGGGGTGGATCTGGTATAGTGTCCTCAGTCTCCACTGCAGCAGCTAAACTGGAGGTCCCAATCTGTGTCATCTCACAAACTAACCTCTCTAAAGTGGCAGCAAGAATAACATCATTATCTCCTACCTGTTAAGCTGCTCATCAATCTGTACCATATCCTGAGACTCAATATGTACCAATCTATCCCTGCTCCTCAAAATAGCCCTCAGTCTGGGCCTCATCGATCTCCTCATCATCTGAAGGGTGGTCCTCTACATCAACCTCATCCTCCCCCTCTGCTAATTGGTCACCCTCATAAATAGGTGTTGAATCCAATTTCTTAGATGAAGCTCCCCATAAATGTTTTAAACCAGGGAACCGGAGCTCATCTACATGTTATCATAGGGAAGCTAGCTCGTCCTGCATCTTCTGTAACATATCATTAGGAAATTCAGGTCATGGAGCACTCAACTCAACTAGTTTGGTACCATAAATACATAAGGCCTCTCAAATGTCTCGAATATCAGCATGGATGAGTACCATTACAGCTTTCACCATATCAGCGATCATCTGAGGCATCTCCCTCTCCAATCTAGATGACCTCGCATCCCCAGAATATGCTAACTGCCCTATCCTGATAATGTCAGCCTAAGTCAATAGAGACCTTGATATGCCTAGAGTGGTGGATGGGCGAGGGTCAAAAATAGTGGGTCTTGGAGGCTGAGTAGAGGACCTGCGGATGGACTGGAGGAGGAGGAGTTGTAGATGAACTAGGTGAGGAGGAGCGGTAGTAGTAGGAGTGGGCTGGTTGGCACCACTATCAAGAGAACCAAGGTCAATCACCGGGGAATCATCCAACTAGGTTTTCTTCGTCTTTACTCTCAAGGAGAGTAATATCAACAGTAGAGGTGGGAAAACACTCACAATTTTTTTTCTTATCAAAGGGAAACCTAGCACGGCGTCAAAGGTTTGTAGTCAAACATGGCAAGTCAAGGGAGATTTACTTTTGTTGGGCCCAGTGAGTAATATTTGGGGTAATAAGCAAGGATAGTTTAAGCCTCTCTTTCACCATAATCATGCCTACGAGAACTTCCCGCGGGTGCACAAGAATGGATTCATTTTAGGATGGCAAGATGTTGTTGCACACAAAACTGAGCCAATATCGAGCTTCCAAGCTTATATCACTTTTTTCTATTGGGGTCCCTGGAGTGATCCATCTAGGTGTCTCATCACTAAGCAGAGGGTCTAGCCAACCTCAAAGATCATCAACATTACTCAAGGAGCGGGTGGCGAAGTACTGATGTGAATCAAGTCTCTCTCCGTAGACTACATTAATCGTAGACCTATCACACTTGACATTAACACCCCACACCTTCACCACATCACGAGTTTCTTGAGGCTTACCCTTCCCCCACCTATCGGGCAATAATCTCCCATAAGCTGCATAAAACTCTCGTACCCAAGTTTCAACATACGACTTTAAAGGCTGAGTAAACTGCTTGAAATTGTGATACTTGATGGCATATAACACCCAAGGGTGTTTGCCTTCTAACCCACCAAGGCTCAATCTCTACTCTTCAATGATTTTTCTTTGTCTGGGAATATTAAGCTGGTTGAGAAATCTATGACTTCCCTGAGGATGGGGTGGAGGCCTTACTGCAGTGTGAAGGATTGTTCTACTCTTCTTCTTTTGGGGAGAAGCCTCGGGAGTAGGCAATGGTTCATGAATAAATATAGTGTTCCCCTCCTCTGAGGAACCAAGGTTATACCTCTCAAAATTTGAATTATGTTCCGAGCTTTCTTCTATAATTATAGGTGTTTTGCTTGCATTTAATCCATCCTCTTTTGTTTATAAACTCTTTCCGCTTGAGTTTTTTCATTGAATTTCACACCTTTTGCAACCCTTGAGGTAGGAGGAGAAGAACCTGTTTGCTTTTTAGCCACACACTTGTTTCTAGTCATATCTACACATAAAAGTAGCAATGGGCTAGACCAAGGTTAGAAAAACAACAACTAAAATATTCCCAGAAAAGAGTTTGGCAATGCAAATGGCTATTGCCAATTGGGAGAGAAACCAAGGGGGATGATCGGCACAGGAAAGTGGGGTTTCGACGATACGCCGAAGGATTCGGCGATACTCCCTGAGCATCGCCGAATCGCTAAGGCATTACCAAATCTCACCTTGAATAGAGTAACCTAATGTGACTTTTGGTGATGTGAGGAGTACTCCAGCGATATTCCACACAGTTCAGTGCATCACTAAAGTGCTCAACCCATTGCCGATAGTCATCTTTTCCAAGGTGACTGCCGCAATTTCCAAGCCACTTTAATGGCGATTTTTTATTCCAATCACCATGGGTACTCAGACTACCCCAGGTTCCAATAATTAAACAATCATATAATGATTTTTCCCTTAAAAACATCCTCACCCAATCTATCATTAGGCAAAATCAATAGATTTGAAATTCTACCAACCAAAATCCAAGCTTTTTCGACACCCATTTCAACAACAAGTAATACCCAAAGTAGACATGAACAAATTTGAAGCATAAATTCCCCTACTTTCAATAATTAAACTTCAATTTAACAAGAATCCTATTTCAAATTTGCAAGTTCAACCAAAGCTTCAATCAACAAACAATATACTCTAGCAAGAACAAACCCAACACCCAAACTCCAATATAAACATAAGCAATATCGACAATTAATGGATGTAAACTAAAATCTATTCTAACCTTCAGGATTTAGGGGAAAATTGATGAGTAAAATAGAGATGGTTGTGGCGTGCAACTATGGTGGCAGTGGTGGTGGTATTGATTTGCAAAAAGATAATGTGTGTGTGTGTGTGTGTGTGTGCATGCGTGTTTGTTGATTAGAGAAAGTGAAATAAAAGAGGGAAAGGTAAATAAATGAAGTTTGAATAATATCAAAGGTCAAAAGACAATGAAAATTCAAGGTTCAAAGCAGTCAAATCATTACCTTTCTTAAACATGCCACCCTTTTTGGTGATGTTAAACCCATCGCTAAACTCATCGACAATACACTAATTTGCAAATCTATCGCCAAACTTAATAGATTGCAACCCTTGAGATCTCCTAAATGGCGAGTCAAATCGACGATGGTTCTCCCTTCGTTAAAGTGGTCGGTGATACGCCGAATGGTAAATTTCATCACTGAATTTTGACAGTTTATATAGGCTAGGAGATCTATTTCGGCGAAGGGCTTCGATAATTTGTAAATGGGGTCGGTGTATCACCAAAGCCTCTTCCCTAGAGCTTTGTACATGATCTCCCAACTTTTTCTTCTCTGACTTATGGTATAACATGTTTCCCACATTCCAACACCATCATATACCTGCACCAATCAACACACGTTATTCAAAATAGCAAAAATAAACTTGGGTTGTCCCCCAAGAAGCTCCTTAGTTATCTTCGTCGTACAACATTGTCCCTAATCAATCATGCATCATCGAGGTAGAGCACCTCCAAAAAATCCACTTTCGGTGATATCCCATGATAATGTTTAACTCATTGTCCATT
This sequence comes from Capsicum rhomboideum, assembly GCA_031232105.1. Classification (NCBI taxonomy): domain Eukaryota; kingdom Viridiplantae; phylum Streptophyta; class Magnoliopsida; order Solanales; family Solanaceae; genus Capsicum; species Capsicum rhomboideum. The sequence continues at coordinate 36,752,881 of CP124719.1, forward strand.
CACTGTAAACTGGGATCCCGTGTCAATCTCCAATTCTATAGCTCCACTACGAAAACATTGAACTACCTTAAAGGGACCCGGCCATCTAGTTTTGAGCTTACCTGGAAATAACTTGAACCTTGATTTGAACATTAGGACATCATTACCAATCTTAAACTCCCTTTTTAGAATTTTGGCATCATGCCATCTCTTCATACGCTCCTTGTAGAGAGTGGAACTCTCATAAGCTCTCAAGCAAAATTCATCAATCTCTTGAAGTTGTTCCACCCTTGATTTTGAGGCATCCTCCCAATTCATATTCAACTTGCGTAAGGCCTATAATGCCTTGTGTTCTAATTCAACGGGGAGGTGAAAAGCCTTGCCAAACGCCAATTGATATGGTAACATGCCAATGGGAGTTTTGAAAGTGGTTCTATAGGCCTACAAAGCATCATCAATTTTTCAGGCTCAATCCATTCTACTAGAATTCATGGGTTTTTCCAAAATACTTTTTCTCTCCCGGTTGGACACTTCCGCTATACAATTGTCTTGAGGATGGTATAGAGAATCCATCTTATTCTTCACTCCATATTTAGCAAGCAAAGAACCGAATGACCTATTACAAAAATAAGAACCCCCATCGCTTATGAAAGCATGGGGTTTCCCAAACGGGGTGAAAATGTACCTCCTAAATAATTGAGTAACACTCTTATCTTCATTATTTTGCAATGCAACGGCCTCAACCCATTTGGAAACATAATCAACCACTACCAAGATGTAGCAGTTCCCATACGAGCTCATGAAGGGTCCCATGAAGTCCAACCCCCATACATCAAATAACTCTACACCAACACTTGGTTTTAAGAGCATTTCGTACATTCTTGGGATTCCACCGTGCCTTTGGCCTTCACATGCTCTCACTAATTCATGGGCATCGTGTACAAAATTGGCTAATAAAATCCACTTTAGAGAACCTTTACAGCTGTACGCACACCACCATGGTGACCATCAACTAGTGATGAATAACATGTCTCAAGAATTGGCCTCATTTCATCCTCCATAACACAACTATGTATCACTCCATCCGTACACTCCCTAAAGATATAGGGTTTATCCCAATAATACCTTTTCATATCATGGAAGAAGCATTTTCTTTGGTAATGGTTCAAGTTATCGAAAGGGCAACCCACTCACCATATAATTTGCAAAATGGGCATATCATGGTAGCATACTCCCCGTGAGAGCCATGATGACCTCATCGAAAAATGTGTCATTAATCTAAATCTCACCCCACTTTTCTTTGTTAGATTCAAGGTGGGATAGGTGGTCCGCCACTTAGTTTTCACATCCTTTCCGATCCTTAACTTCATAATTGAACTCTTAAAGTAGCAAGATCCACCTAATCAATCAAGGTTTCACCTTCTTTTTAGTCATCAAGTACCTAAGGGATGTATGATCGGTGTGCATAATGACTTTCATCCCCAATAACTAGGCACAAAATTTCTCAAAAGCATAGACTTGCAAGAAACTCTTGCTCCATAATTGTATAATTTCATTGTGCATCGTTCAAGGATTTTCTAGAATAATAGATAGGATAAAGAAACTTATCATTCTTTTGCCCTAATACCGCACCCAATGCGAGGCCACTTGCATCACACATCAATTCAAAGGGTTGCGACCGATTCGGGGCTATAATGATAGAAGCCGAAAAAAGACTTTTCTTAAGGAAATTGAATTCCCTCACGCAATCACCATCAAACTCAAATATTGCTTCCTTCTCAAGAAGTTTACACATCAAATGGGCAATCTTGGAGAAATATTTGATGAACCTTCTATAGAAATCGGCATGCCCAAGAAAACTTTGAAGACTTTTCACGGATATTGGAGGGGGTAACTTAGAAATAACTTCAAATTTAGCTTGGTCAACTTATATACCTTGACCCAAAATCTTATGCCCAAATACAATTCCCTCCTTTACGATAAAATGGAACTTTTCCCAATTCAACACAAGATTAGTTTCAACACATCATTCAAGCACCTTCCCTAAGTATTCAAGACATGATTCAAAGGTATCACCCATAATGAAAAAATAATCCATAAAAACCTCCATAGAATCCTTGACCATATTTAAAAAGATCGATAGCATGCACCTATAAAAAGTGGCAGGTGCATTGCAAAACCCAAAGGGTATGCGCTTGAAGGAAAATGTACCATATGGTCATGTGAAGGTAGTATTCTCGTGATCTTCAGGTGCGATGTAAATTTGGTTATAGCCGAAGTACCCATCTAAGAAATGTTACCACCCCTGCCCCGCTAAATGATCAAGCATTTGATCCATAAATGGCATGGAAAAGTGGTCCTTTTCCATCCACAAATTCAACTTCTGGTAATCCATACATACTCTCCAACTCATTACTGATCTCATGGGGATAAGATCATTATTTTCATCAGGAACCACCATGATTCCCCTTTTCTTTGAAACACATTAAATCAGGATTACCTATGTGCTATCCAAGATCGGATACACAACACCAGCGTCCAACCACTTGATTATCTCCTTTTTCACTACTTCTTCCATTGTAGGGTTAAGCCTCTGTTGATGCTCAACACTTGGTACACAATCGGTCTCTAACTTTATCTTATGACTACAAATGCCAGGAGCAATCCTGATAATATCCACAATAGTCCACCCGATGGACCGAATGAATTTCTCACAACTGACTTCAATGCTTCAACTTGCCATGGAAACAATGCTCCCGCAATAATAATGGGTAAGGTGCTACATTCCCCCAAAAATACATAGCAAAGGTGTGGTGGTAATGTCTTGAGCTCAAGTTGTGGTGGGTTCACAATAGAAGGATTTACTGGAGGATTCTCCCATTTCTTCAAGTCAAAATCTAATTTGTATGGGTTCTTGGTGTAGGAACCAAGACCTGTGAATGAAGCCACAACATCATACTCTTCAACCTCTTCACTTCCATAATTCCACAGCACTCCCGCTAGTAGTGCACTAATAAAACCCACCTCCATAGCGTCGACTAACTCATCATCAATCATGTCAATCACGGATATCACTTGTAAGTCCTTTGGTTACTTTATGGACTTACACACATTGAATATTACCTCTTTATTATTCACTCTAAACTTTATCTCTCACATTTCATGTCAACTAATGCCCTCCTGGTAGCAAGGAAAGGCCTACCAAGGATAATAGGAACTTCATGGTCTATCTCACAATCTAGGATCACAAAGTCGATGGGAAATATGAATTTATTGACCTGAATAAGAATATCATATAGAATTCCCACTGGTCGTTTAATAGACCGATCCACCATTAAAAGTCTCATGGTTGTGGACTTTGGAGGTCCCAATCCCAACTTCTTAAATATAGTTAGAGGCATCAAGTTAATACTTGCCCCTAAGTGGCGTAAAGCCTTGCCAAATTAATGTACCCCAATGGTGCAAAGGATAGTGAATGCACCAGGATCTTCTTTCTTAACCATAATGATGCTCGTCATAATAGCACTACAAGTATGTGAGATATCCACCATTTCAAAGGCCATGGTTCTTTTCTTTGTCACTAAGTCCTTCATGAACTTGGCATACTCGAGCATCTCTTATAAGGTTTCTAACAAATGAATGTTCACCGATAAGTTGCTAAATTTTGAGCAGAACTTCTTGCACTATTATCCTCTTTCTTCTTGAGCCTTTGTGGGAATAGTGGAGGTATCTTGATTTGCGATTTTGAGACAACCAGACTTTCCTCTGGTTTTGAGACATTAACATCAAGCGTTTGAGGTATCTCTTCACTTTCAACACTTTCTTCTACTTCTTCTGACTTTTCTACATTTGGCTCATTTGGAATATGGACTTCATCATTTGAATTATCAAGCCGTTTTCTCTTTCCACTCACCTGTTCTTCAACCCCCCTCTTATTGGGGTTATCATTAAGATTCACAACATTATTACCGAGAGTCCTACCATTCCTAGTGATGATTTCCATGACATGAGCATTATTTTTTGAATTTCCCACGGTATTACTAGGCCATCCTTTTGCCTTGTGTTAAGATGAGCCAAGATTTGGCCCAATTGTGATTCAAGTTGCTTGATTGAGACCGAGTGTGAAGTGAACATTTTATTGAGTTGTGAAAAGTATCTCTTCATCTCTCTTAGTATCTTGTCACTTTCTTAAACCCCTATAAGAATACGAGCAAGCATATCCTCTTTCTTATAACTTTGGGGATCACTGGAGGTATCTTCTTTACCTTTCTGCCTATCATATAGAGGGATGAATCTATCATGGTCACACTCTTTGTCTCTTCAATTTCTGTCTCTATCTCTCTTCTTACCCCTCCAATCTCGATCATGATCACGGTCCCTCCAATCACGGTCTCTTTTCTTCCAACCTTGATTCCTGCCTTGCTTTTGATTGATAGGTCAGGAACCCCATATTTGGTTTGACAAGTACCAAATTTCTTTATCGAGTGACTCCACATCATCATCTTCATATGCTCTAGCTCTTTTTGATGCCATGAAATTGACCACTTTTGGAGGTGCACCCATCACATGCTTTGTGAGGAGATCTAATTGTATCATCACTTTGGCCATGTTTTTGTCTTTTTCCTCATCCTTCTTCCTTTTCTCTTGGATCACATAAGAAACGAAGGGAGCCCCCATGGCCACCTCAATATCTCCTGTATGCCATGCTCTACTTTGCTTTGTCACTTGATCCAATAACCCTAAAGAAACTCCAAAAGATTGGTTTATCAATGATCCTCCGGTCGCGTTGTCCGCTACCATCTTGTTCAATTGGTTCAATGCTCTATAGAAGATTTGTAGAATCATGTTATCCAGCACTTCATAGTTTGGATATTGTAACAATTTCTATTTTAACCTCAACTATGCTTCATGCAATGGGTCACTACTTACCTGCCGAAAGTTTGTTATCTCATCCCTCAATTGAAGCATGAGAGATGGTGGAAATAACTGGTCTATAAAGTCTTCTGTTAACTCAACCCAAGAGGCTATAGATCCCTTGAGCAATTCCCTTAACCACAACACCACATCACCCGTTAACGAGAATGGGAAGAGCCTCAACCGTATAGACTCTTGTGAGAAATGAGCAATGTTGAATGGGTTGCAAACATCTATAAAGTTCTTCAAGTGGATTTTTGCATCTTCTTGAGCTTGACCTCCAAATAACCCCTTCATTTAAAGTAAGTGGAGCATCTCACTTGTCACATGGAATTCTTCATTACCCTCCGAAGGTGGAATACAAATTGCACTTGCCCTTCCGGTATCACCTAGGTGATCTTCATCTTCAAGTTGTTCATCAAAGGTAGCGGTGTCACTACCATGATGACTCATCGTGTCGTGTAGAATCATATTATCACCTAGAAAAAACAAAAACAACAAAAAACATAAAGTTTACACTACGACTAACAAAAGTAACTTATAACACTATAATGAATGAACGCTACGTTTCATTCCCTGGAAACGATGCCATTTTTATAACTCTCAATATACACTCAAGATGTATGCGGTCGTTAGCAATATAATTTTTTTTATCCAACTTGGAGTCAGGGTCGATTCCACAGGGAATGAAGGCAATAGGTTCACCTTCAAGTGTAGTAAGTGACTAGATGTTTGCACGTAATGCTTACAAATAATGTGATAAAGTAAATGGGGGATTAATTCAAAAAGGATTTTACGTTCAAATTATCAATTTGGACTTTGGATTGCCAAAACGAATGCTAGAGAATGTAATTGATAGATAGTGCTTGGGGTTAAGCCCTCTTAAGAGTGATTATAAGCATGGGTAAGTGAAATTGCACCTAAAATTCAATTGATGGTTATGACTATGGTTGTTATTAGTTATTGGAGGTAATCTTTTGATCTACCAAAAAATTTCATAAGGGTTTCTTTCAAACACTCATATGTACACAATACCAAACAACCAATGACCTTAAATTAGTTAGTCTATTTCTAGAACTAGCTATTAAATGAGAAATTCTCAAATCTTTGTCAACTAAATCTCTCCACTCTTGTCATCTCTTTCAAGTAAAACAAGAGATCTAAGCATGAATAGAGTTTGGAACATCAATTCTTGAGTTGAAACATAGAGATTTAGCTAAAATCATAACATTCAATCAAATATAAAGGTAAATAATCACTACCCACACAATAATAAATACTCAATAATGCATAACTCTAAGCTTGGGCAATTAGCTACTCACAATAAGAGAAAAAAAAAAGTATACCTATATTCTCATTCAAATCTGCCATAAAATCCAAATATTTCCAAAGAAATTCCAAATTCAAAAGAAAGAAATTAGCAATAAGTAACTAAAATTTCAACTAGGCTTTCAATTACAAGCTTTAGCTTCAAGATATGAAAAAAATATAGTGTTCCAATCTACCAAAAAGGCCTAAATAGCTTTAACAAAAACATGCTTTAAAATTACAAAATTGCCACCGCGTCCAAATTGGCTGAGGAAATGGCCATCGCCGAACACTCTGGTAGTAAAAGAAAGTGACATGGTGTCGCAGATTTGACTTTAAAGTTGAACTCCAGGGGTTGGCATCTATCACTTATGGCAATGGAACTTGGCTTCGCCGATCAGTTCGACGATGCATCAAATCACTTCTTCCACTGTTGTTTTGTCAAAAATTGACCCGGCCGACTATTATAATTGGCAATGGTAACCCACTTTTGGCGATGCGCCAATTATCCCTTGCGATGATCTTGCGTACCTTTAGCTCCAACCTTCCATCTTTTTGCTTCTTTTTGCTATTTCAACCAAATTTTGGCCTTAACTCTAAAATTAAACCAAATTAACATTAAAACACATTCAAATTAGCATTGAGGACTTGATTTCTTACCATTTTTAGGATAAATGATTCACAATTTTCTGACTCATCATTTGCCTGACTATCCATCTGCAGCTGAAAAGTTATACTGAGATGAACCTGGGTACCTAGGCCCTTCTAAAAGGACTTCAAGAACTGTAAAGTAAATTGAGTACCCCTATCCGAAATGATAGTCATAGGAACTCCATGCAACTTTATCAACTCTCTAAGGTAGAGTCTAGCATAATCCTTAGCTGAATTTGTAGTGTTAACTGGCAGGAAATATGTTGACTTAGTCATCCGGTCCATAATAACCTATATCAAATCATGTTGTCGGTGTGTATGAGGTAACCCTGTAATAAACTACATATTCACATCTTCCCACTTCAAAGTAGGAATATAAATATTCTGAGTCAAACTTCTTGGTGTTTGTTGCTCAACCTTAACATGCTGGCAGTTTGGACACTTAGCCACAAATTCTGTGATATCTTTTTTCATGCCATTCCACCAATAGACTTCTCATAGGTCATGGTACATCTTGGTGGCACCTGGGTGAATGGAATATCGATAACTATGAGCTTCTGTCAATATCTTCTTTCACAAATCATCTAGGTTTGGATCATATAATCGGCCCTGACAACGAAAAACACCATCTCTCCCTTGGGAGAAAACCTCAACTTTCTGATCTTGGACTACTTTTTTTAATTAAGAAAAATAGGATTTCTATCCTGCTTTGCCTTCACCTCTGCCACTAAAGAAGTTTCAGAACCACGACACTACCTTCGTATGAGTCAACCAACTGAGCTCCCAATCTAGCAAGTCTGTAAAAATCACAAACCAATTCTATCTTTTCATCCTCTACCTGAGCAAACTATTCATCAAAAGCCTGCTAAGAGCATTATCCACTATATTGGCTTTACTCGGATGGTACAGAACACTCATATCATAATTTTTTTATAACTCTAGCCATCTCCTCTGATGAAGATTTATATCTTTCAGATTGAATACATACTGAAGGCTCTTGTGATCGGTGAACACATCCATATGAACTCTATAAAGATAGTTCCTCCAAATCTTTAAGGCAAAAACAACTGCTACCAATTCAAGATCATGAGTCAGGTAATTCTTCTCATGAGGTTTAAGCAGTCTAGAGGCATAAGTTATGACCTTACTATGTTGCATCAATACACAACCTAGGCCAACTCCAGAGGCATTATAGTAAATGACAAAATCATTTGAACCCTCTGGTAGAGAGAAGACTGGAGTAGAAGTGAGTCGAGTCTTTAACTCTTGAAAACTTTTCTCATATGTATCAAATAACTGAAAATTTACTTTCTTCTGAGTCAGTCTGGACATAGGAGAAGCAATAGCGGAAAATCCTTAAACAAACCATCTGTAGTAACTGGCTAAACCCAAGAAACTCTTGATATCTAATCTAGAAATGGGTATAGTCCAATTCCTAATTGCTTCAATCTTTTGAGGATCAACCTGAATCCCCTCACGACTAAGGAATGCTACTAATTTCAATGAGAACTCACACTTGATGAACTTAGAGAATAACTGGAAATGTTTGAGAGTCTACAAGACAATCCTCAAATTGTTTACATGTTTATCCTCACTCCGATAATAAATGAGGATGACAATAACGAACATGTACAAGCACTGCTTGTACACTCTATTCATCAAGTTCATAAAAGCAATAGGAGTATTCGTTAGTCCAAAAGACATAACAATAAATTCATAGTTACAATACCAAGTTCTGAGGTTGTTTTAGAAATGTTACATTCTCTGATTCTGAGTTGATGATAGCCAGATCTGAGGTCTATCTTTGAAAAGCAACTGACACCCTGAAGTTGGTCGAACAAGTCATTAATCTTAGGAATGGGATACTTATTCTTAATTGTGACTTTATTCAACTAAGGGTAATCGATGCACATTCTATGGGAGTCATCTTTCTTACGCACGAAAAGAACTAGAACACCTCATGGAGAGATATTGGGTCTGATAAAGCTTTTGTCTAAGAGATCTTTTATCTGTTCTTACAATTCCTTAAGCTCAGCCGGAGACATTTTGTAAGGAGGAATTGAGATAGGATGGGTATCTGGAAGAACGTATATTCCAAAGTCTATCTCCTGCTCGGGAGGGACTCTAGGTAGATATTCAAGAAACACTTCTGAAAATTCACTCACAAAAGAAATTTACTAAGAGTTAGGGTTATGGACTTAGAATCCTTAACCCAAACTAGGTGGTAGATGGAACCCTTAGAAATCATTTTTCTGGCCTTAAGGTTAGAGATAAACCAACGTATAGGTGCTGAAGTACTACCCTTTTATTCTAAGGCTAGTTCATTTAGAAAGTAAAACTTAACGACTCTATTCCTATAGTTGACTGAGGCATAACAAGAATGTAACCAATCCATGCCAAGAATGACATCAAAATTAGTCATTTCTAACTCTACTAGATCTACTGTGGTGATTTTATGGGAAAGTATGATTGGGCAATTTCTGTATACTCATTTAGTTATAACTGAGTCACCAATAGATGTAGAGACTAAGAAGGGTTCTAAGGGGTTTCAGGACTGACAATGAAATCTACTGCAATAGAAGGAGTCATGAAGGAAAGTGTGGCTTTGGGATCTAACAATGCATATACATCAATATGGAAGACTCGTAATGTACCAGTGAATACATCAGGGGATCCCTCCTAATCCAGTTGAGTCTGCAAAGCATAGAACCTATTCTGGCACTGCCTTCCACCTACACTAGATGAGGCAATCTACTGGGTTGGATGACCCACTGGAGTTGCTGAGGAGGTATCTTGAGAACGACCACTGATGTCACTCCTTTTGGCTGATGGATAATCTCGAAGTCTGTGACCTGACTTTCCACAACCAAAACATCCATCCCTACCTATCAAACACTCTCCGGGGTGGTTTCTCTCACAATTCTTTCAAGCTGGAAAACTACGACTACTGAAAGCACTGTTCTGAAACTTAAAGCCTGACACTCTACCTTTATGATCGTGCATGGGCCTGGGAAGTGGAACACTGACAGATGATAGTGCTGGGGCAGAAAATCTCTTCTGAAACTGAGAGAGATTTCCATCATCGACTTTTGCTCAGAATAGTCAAAGTAACTTGTTCTAGCCCTTGTCACGCCTCGAATTCCAACGGAGAGGACCGGCACCCGAAATCGATAAGGCCCGAGAGAACCAATCTTTGCTCATGTCCATTCATATGCATGTCATTCAAGGAACATCACCATCACGTATAGACACAAGATGCTAATAGCGGAAGTCATGGAAACATGTGATATATACATATATGAAACTTGGCCATTAGGGCCACCAAATCAAAATGGACATACATTATTTCATTCATCTCACCACATACGTCTACAAAGCCTCTAACAGATGTATATACATAACCATCCTAAAGTCGAGACAATTACCCACTTTATACAACGTTACAATACCAAAACAAATGTACACATGTGACTCGAAAAGCCCCGAACCAACTGGAGCTCACCAAAGATCAACAAATGATCCGCAACCTACTGTGGAGGTCTACTAGCACCTGTGCCTGCAGCATGTAAGGTAAGTCCCCCAAGGGACATCAGTACGAAGAATGTACTGAGTATGTAAGGCTCATATGAAACTGCATGATATATAAGTAATTCTATGAAATCAAATATAAGAGAATAGTCAGTGCAGATAAACCACCGGTCTGCATATGTGGAACCATGTACATTACGTCCTTTACTTCTTTTGCCTTTACATTTATTCATCTTTATCGTTCTACCCATGCTAGGCTTTTATGTCGCCCCTGGGATGTTACTCAAGCATATACAAACAATTATGCATTACTTTATGTCTTTACTTCTATGAGATTGATACATTGGTGATTGTACATTATTGGAACTTTGGAACATAACATTATTGGAACTTTGGAACATTAGTCAATGAACATGAGACATGTGAATCACAATTAATCAATGAGTAAGGAACATGTGATTAACAATAATTGATAACCGAAAATGGGATACCTTAGGACATTTCGGAATGGAACAAGTACAATATCAATGTGAACACTATGTGCTGCAGAAGGATACGAAAAGAGTAACCTTACATACCTTATCTTCCCAATATTAATACACAATCCTATAAGTGAATACAATAGTCCATCTCCTTCCTTACGTTTCACTTTACAACACAAGTACATAGCGGAGCTCACGTTAATAACTAACTATCTTACAAGTGCATAAGACGATAATGAGTTACATGATTGCCCTATAACGTCATTTCACCCTTTACAATACCACTCACAGCATAGTCATACCAACCATACCACAACATTCTACACATTGACCAAAACATCATAGACCAATAGCATTTTACACCAAGTTACTCCTTTACGCTTCCTCATTAACACAACATCACAATTACTCCATCAAGTCATCTCAATATGTTGCATAACAACAATCCCACAAGTTATACACATACATAGAAAAATCAAGGTAAGTACATAACCACACCATACATGTTGATATTTCATCCACACCATTCACTTCCATCAAAACCTCAAGTCTCCTTTCAAGTTCAAATCCCATAGATGACACATCTTTTAGCAAAAAGCAAAAGTGCACTATTCAACACTTTTAGACATAACCATCATGATCTACACCATCTCTCATGCATATAATATATTAAATCACAAGAATAAACACTTACCCAAGCTTGCAAATGAGTGATCTTGTCCAAAGAAAAATGGTTGCCTTAGGGTTTGTGAGATGAAAAATGTTTTTAGAAATATCTAGAAAGGCATGAGAGTTATAATGAATAAAAATCAGCTTTTGTGCCTTTATATAAGCTCTCAAGTCATCCTTAGCCAATTCTTGGCATTAAATGCCATGTTTACTTGGTCAACATGGAAGAATGGGTCATTTTCTCTTATGGGCCATGTCTTTTACTCTATTTTGGGCCTTAAATTGAGCCCATTAACACGTTAACTTAGCCCACCAAATTCGATGTGTAATACCCCAACAATCTCATGTTTATATAATTTCATAAATGTTACGACAATATTCAACTCACGAGATTCATGTTCGTAGCCTCAATCCCAAGAATAAGCAATTTCTGCTACTCATGGCTTAATTTAACACAATTTAATAAAATAATTATGACGAAGAATTAACACCAACTTGGATGCCAAACTTGCTCAAGATTAGTCCTACTACGATGGAATAATGATACCATAACCCAAGAGTCCTCTTTATAGACTAATAATCGGAGAACAAATTTGGCAAAAAGCACCCCGGCACGCCCCTGGGGGCGCCTGGGACTTAGCTAAATTTCAGCTCCTGAAAAGGGGAGCCTGAGCGGCTTGGCATGCCGCCTGTAGCTCCCCTATGCTGCCTGTACCATAAAAATTTTGGCAGAAAGCGGCCTGGCACGCCCCTGGGCGCGCCTGATCTTAAAAATTTGATTTTTTCCTTTCTTTGACTTTTCTTTGCGGACATTAGCACAATATCAATAATCCATCAAAACCAATACAAAATACACACTTATTGATCTCAAAACTAAAGTAAATATGGTTCAAATAAGGCATATAAATGCGCCCTAGATCACCAAGCAAGTAGGGTCGAAAAGGTACGGGGTGTTACAGCCCTCTTAGTCTCTTTTTCCTTCTCTTTTATATTGTCTTTCTCAATATGCTGAGCATGAGTCATAAGTCTGGAGATGTCTAACAAGCATAATGGTCTTGTACTTCTCGACTACTGACTCAGAAACATCTGAAACAAACTTACTTATCCAAGCCCTTAGCTCTGCCACCATCTCTGGAGCATACCTAGAAAGTTGAGTAAACTTCAAAGAGTATACTTTTACTGACATATTGCCCTGCTTCAAATTTATGAACACCTCAACCTTAGCTTCTCTCAGCTCATCGGGAAAGAACTCCAAAAAAGTAGTTTTAAACTCATCTCTATCATCTAGGCCTGCATCCACTCGTCTACCCTCTTTCCACTATTTGTACCAAGTCTGAGCCTCTTCCTTCAACTGGAGCGATGCCTACTATCCAAGTGATCTTTTGAACCTCTTCAATGAAATCCTATGGATATTCATCCACCTTCAAACCATATAACTCTAGGGGATTCATTCGAGGAAAGTCCCTGACTCTCATAGCAGCTGCATTCCCATTTGGATTAGAAGATGCAACAAATTACTGATTGACCTGGTTGGTCATGGACTAAGAAAACACCTAAAAAGAAGCCTTGAATTTGGCATGAGTGACTTTCTCATTCAAGGGATCTACTGGAGCTGATGCGGCTTGTTGGTTACCATTTATATTTCTTCATTTTTAGCTCTTCTGGGAGGCATTTTCTGTAAATTTGTAGAACATGAATTAGAAGAAGATTAAATAGAGTTCACACTCTATCGCACGATATGAATATGAAAGAAGTGATACTTTCCTAAAACATTTCATATCTTCTCCCTCATAAGTGTGGCACTCTTCACACCCATAAACGAGACTCTACTTAACGAGGCTTTCAAGCACCCTAGGACACTATAAACCTGATGTCGTGATACCAAGTTTGTCATGACTTGAGCCTACACCTTGGACGTAACACGGTGCTTAGAGACACAAGTAACCCAAAACTAAACCATGGCCTAGCATAGTACTAAGCATTCAATGAATATAAACTGAGTGGAAGCTAAACTGGCATAACAAGCATGAATTAGAAATATGAAAATCATATGCTTCTAATCATAGTCCCAGTCAACAAAGAAATACTAAAGCTGAATAAACTAAATATCTGACTATATATCTAGAAGCCTCTAATAACTGATGAGTAACTGGGACAAGCCCCCAGCTAAGACAAAATGTCTGAAACTGAAATAAAAAATGAAAATTCATAATAATGAAATCTCATCCTTAAATAATGAGGACTCACCACTAACTGTTGCTAAGAGGGTACCAAAATACACTAGTTGTGGGGCTTATACTAAGCGCCAGAACCTATATCATAAGATGATAAATCGAAAAAAGAGTTTGTGATCAGCACTTTGAATGTACTGAGCATGTAAGATATGCAAATATAAAATATGCTAAAAATAATGGTTACTACTGAATTACAATATTGAGATGTAAAACTAAACTGAAGTACAATGACCGTGTCTGATATGCACAAATATACATATAAACAATGATATGAAATGATAATCTAAAAAGTCATAAGTTTAAGAAAGTACAAATTGAACTAAGAGTCATGTATAATACTGAGTCTGAAACCATAGGAGGTTATTATAACCAACATAGACCATGTGAGAAAATATGGAATTCAACCTGTAACCTAAGTTGTGAGGGTGTTCTATTTTGGGAAAAATACTACAATATTGATATGGATCTGGAATTAATTATAGTAAGAGAATAGTCACAAATACTATGTCGTAGTAAGCCATTGCCTTGAAAGCAATTTCAGCCTGACTCTGGTGCAAATCGTTGTAGAGATCGATCCCCAAAGTTCCATAACAGTCGATCGCCAAGGTTCCACAGCTACTTCCAAATATGTGCACTTATGGCTGAAAGTTTGGAGGTTGCCCAAAACAATTTCCCAAGAAAATAACTTAAGAAGAAAGGAGGGAGATGTTTTATTTTGTGAATATATTTTTTTTTCTCCAAAGATGATGCTTATATAGGACGAAAAGTGCAAACGAGAAGTGAATTTAAAAAATGGAGAATGTGAATATTAATAGCATTAAAGAACCATCGGTATTACATTTATAGAATTTGAACAAAATATGTTCATCTCCTACATAATGTATATGTACGTATTCAACTCCTTTGAAACGTATATATTTTTTTCTTCTTCTTTATTCTTCGCATTAATAAACAAATGAATAACTGATAGGATTAATGTCACAATCCCCCACTAATGCAAAGATAAAGTATAAGAATTAATTTTGGGCAAAAGGAAGAAACATGTACTTAAGTGTTAATATCTTTAGATTTGAATTAACACATAGTGAAATGAGGCAACAACTAATATCCACAAACTGAAGTACTCTTGAACTGAATGGATATAAGTTGAGACCCCCCATAACACATACCATATTTAATTTTAAGCAACCACTTTGATTCTACCAACATGCTTTTATGGTCATGCACAAACCTTGGGTCTCATGAGTGCTCTAGAAAGACGACCTAAGTCTTTCATAAATGGAGACCACCCCTTTACACTCACGTAGGTGAATCCATCAAGTTTATCTCAAATAGACTACCTTAAGTCTATGGATCAATAAGAATAAAATAAGCTCAACCTTATAAAACACTACCTCATGCCATAGGGACAGGATATGTAGAGTTTATTGAGGGCTTATATGGCTTTGATTGACCATAAATGGGTATCCACTATACTACCTCAATCCATGGGCTTTAGCCCCATCACTCTCGATGATTCAAGGACCATTTTCCTTGTCAAACCCTTGGTCGAAGGATCTACCAAATTTCTTTCAAAACTTTCATATTCCAAGGAAATAATATCATGTTTCAACAACTATTTAACTGCACCATATCTGATGCGAATATTTTTCTTTTTTCCATTGCACACACTATTTTTAGCAATCCCTATTGCCGCCTGTGAGTGACAATGTAAAGAGACTAATAAAGCTTTTCTTCGCCATAATGACACAGCTACCAAAAGGTTTTTTAGCACCTGCCAAATCAAGAGTAATGAATTCAAATTCCATGGTAGAATGTGTTATGCAAGTCTATTTTGAAGACTTACATGAAACAGTATCTGCACCCAAAGTAAACACATAGCCATTGGTGGAGCTAACTTCATCATTGCCAGTTACCTAGTTTGCATCACAAAACTTTCTAAGACAATAGGAAATTTATTAAAATGCAAACACCAATCCATAATATCTCTCAAATACCTTAACAAATAATGAAGAGCATTCCAATATTCACTACTAGGGTTATGAGTATATCTAGTCAATTTGCTATAAACATAAGCTATATCAGGTCCATTATAACTCATGACAAACATTACACTCCCAATTATTTTAGCATATTCACTTTGAGAAACACTAGAATTGTTTTTCTTTTTCAAGTGTATGCTAGGATCATAAAGAGTTCTCACTGGAACTATATCAAAATAATCAAACCTTTTCAACATCTTTTCAATATAATGAGACTGACAGAAAGAGAAACCATTAACATTTGATTTTAAACCCTAAAATCACAGCACCTTCTCTAAGGTTTTCCATTTCAAATTTAGAAAACAAAAATTTCTTAGTCTCATTTACAATATTCACATTAGGGCCAAAGATTAACATGTCATCCACATACAAACATATAATCACACAATTTTATCCTATTATTTTGGAGTAAATACAGGTACCAGGTGAATTAACAACAAATTCATTATCCACTAATTTGAAATTAAACTTCCTATACCACTACTAAGGTGCCTGCTTTAGTCCATATAAGGACTTTCTCAATTTTCATACTTTATTCTCTTGTCTTGGGACCACAAAAACCTCAGTTTGAGTCATAAATCTCTTCCTCTAAATCACCATTTAAAAATGTTTTTTTGACATCCATTTGGTGTATCACTAAACTATGATAGCGGCTAGGGCAATAAGAGTCCTAATAGCCACTATTTTAGTCACAGGAGAACAAGTATAAAAATAATCAACACCTTTCTTTTGGTAAAACCCTTAATCACAAGTCTAGCCTTATATTTATCAACTGTACCACCAGGCCTCAATTTCTTCTTGAATATCCAATTGCTACTTATGGGTTTACAACCTTTAGGCAAATCATACAATTCCTAAGTGTGATTAGAAACTATAGACTCTAATTCACTTTTAATGGCCTCTTTCAAAAACATTACATCTATTAATCTCATTACTTCATCATAAGTCTTAGGGTCCTCTTCTATTAAGTAGATAGACACTAATTAATCATTTAAAGCATAAATATCAAAATTCTCATCAAAGAAGGTAGTGATAAAATCAGGACCAAAGCTACTCTCAATCCTTCATCTTTTACTCCTTCTAAGTTCATTTTTATGCTCATTAGCAATAACATCAGAATGAGGCACAACAGGAGAATCAACATACATAGATGTAGAAGCATTATTATGTACCTCACTAGGCACATTAATTTTCAAAGGAAGAACATGCTCAAAAAATTCCGCAGCTCTAGATTCACAAATAGAATAAATCATTCAAAGACATAAATTTATATACCGTACTATTTTGAGTATAACCAATAAAGACAGTATCAAAGGTCTTAAAACCTATATTTACCCATTTAAAATCAGGTAGGCCAACCTTAGCCAAATAGCCCCCCACTCTTAGAAATTTCAAGTTAGGGGAAAATCCTTACCGCAATTTATATGGAGTCTTGTCCAGTATCTTATGAGGGACTCTATTAAGAATATAACAAGTAGACAAGATAGCTTCTCCCCATATGTTATCAGATAGACCCTAACTTAAAAGCATAGAGTTCATCATTTCCTTAAGGTTTCAATTTTTTTGTTCGGCTGCACCATTTTATTGGGGAGTATAGGGAGAACCAAACTCATGTATGATACCATTTTCTCACAAATATCCTCTAGATATTTAGTACCATATTCACCGCCCCTATCAGATCTAAATCTCTTAATGTTCCTATCTAATTGATTTTCTGCTTCTACTTTGAATTTCAAAAATATGTCTTTAGCCTCATCTTTAGACTTAAGAAGATATACCCTAGTGTATCTAGAAAAAGCTATCAACAAAAGTAATGTAATACTTCTTTCCACCTTTTCTAACAGTGTTTTTGAAATATGCTAAGTCTGAATGTACTAGTTCAAGCACTTCGGTCTTTCTACTAGTAAAAGATTTGAAGGGTTTCTAGGCATGCTTTGCTTATACACACAGAGGATATTTAGAAAGATCATCATATTTTACAGCTGAAATGAATTCTATTTTTCTAAGTCTTTTAATAGAAGTAATATTAATACGACCTAGTCTACCATGCCACAAATCAATAGACTTAGCAACATAAGGAGAATTGGAAATACTTACATTATTGTCAATCTCTTGAATACTGTTTAGTATAAATAATCCCCCACTAAGATATTCCTTCCAAAAAGTCTCCTCATGAGAAATAATTATTTTATCAGCTTCAAAAACAAGTTTAAGGCCTGCTTTATTGAGAAGTGCTCCTCAAACTAAGTTTCTACGGAGGGAGGGAACATACAAAACATTATTCAAGGCTAAAGTTTTTCCATAAGTTAGTTTAAGTAAAAAAAAATTCCTTTACCCATAACTCCAGCAGTAGTGGAATTACCCATGTAGACACACTCTCCATCAGTGGACTTCACAAAGTTATAGAACAACTCTTTATTGATGCAAAAATACCTTGAAGCGTCTCTTTCCAACACCCAGTCAGTCTTGTTAGCCACCAGGTTCGCCTCGATGACTACTGCAACAATCACTTCACACCTTTAACAAGATGAGCTTGGACATCATTTTGTTCTTCTGCTTTGAGTTTTGCAAACTATACCATATTTCCTTAGTAGATTTGTAAGTAAAAAATAAATCAAACAAATTAGTCATATGACTCAATAAATGTCCTCTAACATTTTTGTTATCCTTTTCAAACTTCTTTTTAACAACTTCATCAATAACTACAACAATGCTAGAACCAGTAGTAATGTTAGAACCATTAGTAGGAGGTTCATTAAACAAAATATAATCAACTTCTAATTGTTCAAAGAAAATTAGAAGCTTATGTGACCAACATTTAAAATTATTTTCGTCCAATGGCTTAAGTTTTGACAAAGTTTTGTTCAAAAAAAAGCCATTTATCAATAATGTAGGTAAATAAGTCGCTTTCAAATTGTTGGGAAAAATACTATAATATTGATATGGAGATGGAATTAATTATAGTAAGAGAATAGTCACAAATACTGTGTCGTGAAAAGACACTGCCTTGAAAGCGATTTCGGCCTGACTCGGGTGCAAATCATTATAGTTTGTCGCTCTCCAAGGTTCCACAAAACTTCCAAATACGTGCACTCATGGATTAAAGTTTGGAGGTAGCCCAAACCAATTGCCCAAGAAAAAAACTTAAGAAGAAAGGAGGGAGATGTTTTCTTTTGTGAATATATTTTTTGTTCTCCAAAGATGATGCTTATATAGGACGCAAAATGCAATTGATAAGTGAATTTGAGAAATGAGAAATGTGAATATTAATGGCATTAAAGAACCATCAATATTGCATTTACAGAATTTGAACAAAATATGTTCATCTCGTACATAACTTATATGTACGTATTTAACTCCTTTGAAACGTATATGTTTTCTTCTTCTTCTTTATTCTTTGCATTAATACCCAAATGAATAACTGATAGAATTAATGTCATAATACCTTGCCAAGGGTAAGAACCATGAAATGACATGAATACACTCATGAGCCCATTTGGGCTAAGGGAGACACTCTTAACTGGCGAGTACCCTTTTTACATACGGTGGTACGTAGTTTGGGACTTGGATTATCTGAATCTGTTTCCTCTCAGTGCTATGTACAACTCCCATAATCATATACATATGCTCATAATTATACTGAAATCTGAGTAAAATACATAAACTAGTTCAATTTACTATTACTGAATATGACTAAAACCATAAAACTAGTTATATGCACTTTACTATCTGATGGAAATCAAGAGAAACATGGTGTACTGAATAATCATCTAAAAATATACTTCAATTGGATGTTTCATGCAGATTTTACAAGAATATGGGATCGTGTGTTCATAACATGCCAAACATATGTGAAAAACATGTTTAAATTCATGCATAAAAGTACTATTTGTAATCATAAGATATTCTGAGGCATGGATACGGAAGGAATCATAAATTTGGGATATTTGGGAACTTGCCCTAACTAATGAAATTCATAAAAACTAAGCTTTGAAAGAATTTTAGGCAAGAGGTGGAATGAGATCCTCATTGAATACCCACATATCTGGAGTTTGGAGAATTTTCGCTAAGAACTTAGACCTTGAAGCTTTTGGAGAAGAACCCTAGTTCTCTTCTGTATGAGAGGAAAAAAAAACACCTTTATGGTATTCTTTTAAGTGTTTTGGGAGATAATAAGGGTAAGAAAACATTCTAGTCCATTTAACCCCCTTCCAATATGTCTTAAACAACGTAGTATAAGTCTAGGAACTAAGGAAAGTACAAAAATACCCCTCAAAAATCATTTTTAAAACTGTTGAACTGATTTAAACGAGTCTCAGGATGACTCATCGTCACCTATAATGACTTATCATATAAGTCATTGTGCAGGATATATTTATAGGTCTCCTGACGATGAGTGGTCACAACGACTCGTTGTGACACACAATAGCCCATCGTTAGAGGTCATGGTCCGTGAGCTTAAATTCTAACTTTAAGAACTTTCTCAGGATTTCAGATGATGCCTTTTAAGGCTTTGTATGGGAGGATTTGTAGATCCCTTATGGGATGGTTTGATCCATTCTAAGTTATGCCTTGGGGAACCAACTTATTGAGAGACTCGATGTATCGAGTGAGATTGATTCAGTAGAGGTTTATGGCTTCCCAGAGTAGGTAGAAGAGTTACCTGATTGATGGTTTCCTGATGTGGCATTCATGCTTGGTGAGCGGATTTTGTTAAAGGCATCACCCATGAAGGGTGTTATGAGATTTGGGAAGAAAGGGAAGCTTAGTTTGAGGTTTATTGGATGTTTTGAGATTTTTGAAAAGTTTGGAGCTATGGCCTATAGGTTGGCTCTACCTCTGGACCTGTTAGTGGTCTATCTGGTATTTTTTGTCTCAATTTTGAATCAATACCATCCTGATGATTCTCATGTGATTCGGTAGGATTCAGTTGCATTAGATCATGATTTGTCCTTTAAGGAAGAGCCTATAGCTATTTTGGATAGGCAGACTAGAAAGCTGAGATACAAGAATATTGATTATGTAAAAGTTTAGTGGAGGCATCACCTGATTGAGGAGGCTACATGGGAGGTTGAGTCCAATATGTGGAGTAGATACCCCCAGTTTTTTACCAATTCAGGTACTTTTTTTGCTTTTTATTTGAGGATAATTAACAACCCACATTGTGATTTTTAAATTTTTCTATGTTTTGACTATTTTACCCTTTCTCGTGGTTACTTTATATCATTTATGATTTATAGGAATGGTTGACACGGTCCTCGAAGCATTCGAGAATAATTTATATGAGTTTGAGGTTTTGTGTAGCCTTAAACAACATTTTGTGATCCAAGCGTCGGATTGTGATTTTGTCAGTTCCATTAGATCTGGAATGACATTTTTGGGCTAGTGGCATGGTTAATTTGGGTTTAGAGTCTTTATTTTGAGTTTTGAGCATTTATATGAGAAACTAGTTATTTTTGCATAAGGAGTTCCCGAGGATAAATTATTGAAAATGACCTTTTTTGGTAAATCTAATGGTTCCATTGAGTTTGAAACATCAAAATTAGCCTAGTAGCATTATTGGTTATTTATATGGGGCCCCAAATGAATCCCAAGGGACCATTTGGAGACTTTTTGAGCCTTATCGTAAGATTCATCTTTTGAGTTTATTATTTTATCATGTTGCCCGTGTGGGGGCTTGTGTGAATCTTTTTGACTTGAGATATTATTATCATTGAGATGCTTGTGCGGGGCTAGTATTGCTCTTGTTTGAACATTATTTGTCCTTTATTATTATTATGATACCCGTGTGGGGGCTTGGATTGATATTATTAATGTCCTATATGATTTTCCACTACCGTGTTGCCATGAGATGGCTAGTATCATGATCTATTGAGATTTGAGGTGACTTGAGCTCATTTATACCATTATTGAGTTGATTCATTAGACGATGTTGAACTAATTATGAGAATGAATCCTCGTTCATTCATCCATATTCATGGAACTGGTACAACTGAGAAATGCTAGTTTTCAAAGAAATGATACAATTTATAAAATACCCTAACCAAGGGATATGCCGGTAAGGTTGATTGATGAGATAGTGATAGTATATTAGTTGCGAACCCCCATAGGTCCTCTCTTGGAAATTTATGCTCAAAAGGTGTATACGAGGTGACATTGAGACATTGCATCCTTATCATATCATTGCATTGCATCACTTTCATTTCTCTTATGTGATTTTTATCATGTAATTTAGTCTTTCTTTTTATATATCTGTGAGTAGTTACTCTTATACTGTTATTGTAGTTGTATTATTTATACTGTTAGGAGCTATACAGCTTGAGCCACCGTTGGGAACTTTTCTGTATGCTGGTGGAAGCTTTGCTCATATGTTCCTTTATATATTTAGTTTTCTACTTTTCTTGGTTGGCCTATGATGCCTAGTGAGTACAAGTGGACCGTACACACTCCTACTTGTTGTACCCTTTTGGTGCAAATCTTAGTTCGAGTGCAATCCGCAGAGCCTGAGTTCATGCTTCTTTGAGAGTGTTTTGGATTACTGGTAAGCTCCTCTCCGGAGCATGTTCCAGACTTCCTCTTTATCATTATGTTGTCTTTATTTTATATTCAAAGACAAAGTTTTATGTATTTTCATACACAATGTCGGTTTTAGAGTGCTTTTTACTCATGGTACTAGATTTTTGGATTGGAGTTGTATCTATTTCAGATTTTAGAGTTGTTTTATATTATTGGCCTGACTTTATTCTAAAGTCTCATAATTAATTATTATTATCTCATTTTTTCTTTCATATCTCTTATGGAGTAAGGCTTACCTAACAAGTTGGGTCGGAGTAGGTTTCATCATGACCTTGGATTCTGGGTCATGACAATAAGCAACTAACATATAAGCACTTCGAAAAAGAGTCAAAGAAAGTTTCAACTTGCATTAAATAAAGATTCGCAAATTAAAACCAAAGACTTTCCCATCGAAATCGCCTCCGAACGAGTCAAATCTAGTCAAATATGGATTTTGCATGAGAATATAAAATTAAGGGTACCCATATTGCTATACTTTTAATCCGAGTCTAAAAAATCAATCCCGAGCCCACAAGAGCTAAACTAGAATTTTATTAAAAATCTAATTTACCCATATGTAGTTCAAATCTATAATTTCATTGACAATGGAGTTAAAATCGACCTTGGAATCATTAGTTTATCAATCTTTAACTTTACCAGGAAAATCCTAAATTTTCAAGTTTAAAAACCTATATTTGAAGTAAAATCATGAAATAATAATTGAGAAATAATGAAATATTGGTTTAGAAACTTACTCAATAATTGAGAAATAATGAAATATTGGTTTAGAAACTTACTCAATGTTGAAATCTCAAAATCCTCTATAGAATCTCTCAAAATTATGTTTCAAAGATTCAAATATGGAGTTATGGGTTCTTTGTTTGAAAAAGGGATTAAAATTCAGTCTAGGTGTCGTTTCTTCTTCGCGAATACTAGGCTAAAAAAGCCCAGACCTTCACGATCATGAACTTGAAGGGAAATTCCTGACCCGAACCTTTCCTTTCGCGAATGTGACCGCTCGGTCACAAACACAAAGGCTGATCCCAGCTACTCATCGTGATCATAGTGCCTCTTTGCGAACGCAAAGAAGGTACCAGATAGCAGATGACAACAATTGGTTCAAAATAAAAAATATCCCTACGGACCTCGGAGTGCATTCGAAACCCCGTGAATACAATCCAGCTATGCTACTAGATCAAAATCGACATCGCAGACTCAATGAATTCATTGGACTTACCACGAAGATCGTTATCAATGGATGTTGACAAGTCAACTCTAGGAGATAAACTCCCACTTTCCAACCAATAATCCAAAATCCAATTGAAAGCCTTGAGATCCGAACCAACATCGCTACTAACCCCAAAAATGATGATCCGGAGCTGATGGAACTAACGGGATTCTCATACGACACTTAAATTTCCAATTATTAACCTAAGTCAATCCTACCAACTTCAAATCCTTCTAAAATAAAATAAAAACTCGCATAAACACAATCAAATGCCTTGGGAACCATGCTACCCACTCCCACAGACCATAAACACTGAAATTCAACTACGACAAGGGGTAAAATAGTCAAAACATATAAAAATCCAAACTTCACTATACAAGTTGTTACATCATCCACCACTAAAACATGTGTTCGTCCTCGATTGTAAGAGTAAGAAAGGTACCCAAACTATTAAAAAGTAGGGGATGTATACTCTACATGTTTGGCTCAATCTTCCATGTAGCCTCCTCAACCGGATGATGCTTCCACTGAACTTTCACTTACTCAATACTCTTAGAACTCAACTTCCTAGTCTGCCTATCCAAAATATCTATGGCCTCCTCTTCAAAAATTAGATTATGGTCCAAATCTACCGAGTCCCACTAAATCACATTAGAACAATCAAAATTATATTTCTTCAACATCAAAACATGAAAAATGGGATGCACAATTGAAAGATAAGAAGGTAAGTCCAACTTATAGGCCACCTCCCTAACTTTCCATAGAATCTCAAAAGGGCCAATAAACCTCGAACTGAGCTTGCCCCTCTTTCCAAACCTCATCACACCCTTCATGGGTGACACCTTCAGCAAGACTCGTTCACCTTCCATAAACTCTATGTCACGAACTCTCTATCAGCTTAACTCTTTTGTCTACTCTAGGCCACCTTGAGCCAATCCTGAATCAATCTCACCCTTTCTATAGATTCCCTCAACAAATCCATACCCCATGGCCTAATCTCAAAGGAATTGAACCAACTAATAAGACATCTACACTTCCTCCTATACAAAGACTCAAACGGTGATATTTGAATGCTAGAGTGGTAATTATTGTAGTAGGAAAACTCTGCTAAAGGCGATAACTGGTCCCAATGACCGCCAAAGTTGATCACACAACCTCGAGGCATATCCTCCAACACTTGAATAGTCTGCTCCAATTGACCATCTATCTAAGGGTGAAATATCGTACTCATCTCCAACTGAGTGCGCAACTCTCACTACTTGGAACTCCTAAAGTATGATGTAAACTGAGTACCTTTGTCTAAAATGATTGAAATGAGTACCTCATGTAACAACCCGAGTCTACATCCAAAAAGCGATACAATACTTAGAACCACAAATGGTCCCAAGCTAACCCATGGTACTGGCATGACACTAAGACATATACTGAATAAATTGTTCGGAAGCTAAAACAACATTTTGATAACTAAAAAATTCTAGAATAACTAAAATAAGAATATATATTCTGAAGTCAAATCTGAACTGAACAAAAATGAAGTATCTAACTCTAATTGAAAGCCTCTAAATAATCTGCTTGCTGAGACAAGTTCCCAGCTAACTCTAAATAACTAAAACTGAAGTAGTGGTATTTTAAGCATAAGTTGAAATGAACTATACTTGAATAGTGAGGATCATCACAAGCAAAGCTACACTATCACTGGAGCGAATAAAATTGTGCGACTGAGTTTGGGCACCGAAACCTATATCATAAGGATATAGAACAAGAAAGGTGCATAGTCAATACTTCAAATGTACTAAGCATGTGAGATATGTAAGCTATAAATAATGAATATAATCATGCTGAAAATTAAAGTCATACTGAGTTAAATAATTTATCTGAAAAGAGTATAATCTAGTGTATAATGACCCAAAAGTAAAATCATGCTTTTAAATGATGAGACAAAGTTGTAAAAAATTTAAAGAGATCAATCTAACTAAAATGTGGGTCATGTACAATTCATACATAAACTATTTATGTGGTAGGTTCTCTTAACCGACATAAAATATGTGAGCAGTATGGATTCCAACGTATACACCTCATTGGGGGGTACACTATACCTTTCCATGGGTATAATGCCATGACTGATGTGGATCCACTAAATTGATGCCTCAAGGGGCTAAGATAGACCTACGGTACATGGCACATAGCTCTGGAACTTGGTTTTCTGGAACCCTAGTTTGCTCTCTTTTTTAAAATTAATTTTAGGTCCAAGGACCATTTTATTATAAATTAATCAAAAAAGGCCGAATCTCAGTCTGCAAAAAAGAAAGAAAAAATTATCTGGCCTAGCCCCAAAAATAGACCCGAACCAAACCTAAGGAATATAAAGCATTTCCTAAAAAATATAAAAGTTTAAAAGTGTAAGAGTTCTAGTACTCTTCTTTATCTTCTTGCCGTTTACTCTCAAAATGCTTCCACCATTGATGAACTTGTAGCTTCATCACTTCCTCATGTGGATCTGCTTTCATATTGCTCCCATCTTTCTCTTTTGGTGGCTCTGTTTATCATATTTACTATCACCTGGTAATGTTTTCCCCTTTGTTTCATTTGGTTTTTCTTTCTCCAAATTAACCATTCTTTCCATCTCTCAAGTTGTCGGGGTTTATCCCCAAGAGACCTAAGCAATACTCTATACCTGTGTAGATCTGAGCTTCTCTGTGAGTATTTTCAACATCCCCTTTTTCTTCTTTATCTTTCCCTTTTACCCTTTATTTTGCATGTTTTTTGCAGCTATTATTGAGTAGGTATCTCTCTCTCTTTATTGGAAATCACCTCTACATAGCTCCTTTGACACAAGACCAACTACCTCTCTTTTTTGGTTAAGTTTTTGGGTAGCTAGAGCTTCTAGTCCTAGCTTTATTTAGCATAGTTGTAATGTCTCTTTCCAGGCATACTATATTTGTATTAATGTTGTGCTTTTCCTTTCTCTTATGACACTTGTTTTGTTATTATGGCTACTTATGATGTGAATGACTGAATGTTACTTATTTCCTATTTTGCTTCTACTTTCCTCCTACATTGCTAGCTTTGTGTGATGATTTTCTGTTCTTTTATCAGTAGATTTGGTATTTCATCTTTATCCATATTTAGATACCTTCTTGTTGTGACTGATAATTCCTAAAAATGATGAAACTCCTTAGTATCTTGTGATACTGATAATTCCTAAAAATGATGAAACTCCTTAGTATCTTGTGTTTCTATCACCTTATTTGTCAAAGCGTCGGCAACACAATTTTCTTCTCTGAATGTATGTGTTATTGTGGCATGTAGACTCTGCAACCTAATCCTAATTTCCTCCACTCCCTCTTTTAGTTCCCAAAGGCACTTTCCACTGCCTATCTATCATGTTTTGAGGGCCAAGGAGTGTTTCAATGATGACTTCCTTTAGGTTCTTCTCTTGACAGTATTGAACTGCTTCAAGAATAGCTAAAGACTCTAACTCTATGTTTGTTGCTATTCCTATTCCTTTTTCCCTTACGTATTACCAATTCCCCTTTATCATCTCTAATGCAAAAATCAAAAGAACTGATTCTTGGATTTCCTCTGCAAGATCCATATATGTTACACTTCACTTTATTATTGTGTAGGGTCCTCCAACGGACACGGTGATAATGTAACCTTGGCTTGTAGTTGCTCAATCTTTCTATTAATTGTGGCCATGGTTCCTTGCCTATCTTTATCCAAGGATACAATACTTTAACCATCTTTCTCATCACCTCTTGCACTTGTATCACCATTTATGTGTATGTAGTGTTTCCCCATTATTCAAATTATTCCTCCTCTTCCATAATGTCTACAAAATTATTGCTGGAATTGCTCTAAAGATGACCTAAAGCTTAGTGATGATCCTTGATTCCACCAGGTGATTATGAGCTACTGCAAATGTATGTGAGCTACTAAAAATATATGTCTTCCATGTTAAAACCTGCAAAATAGCAAATTACCCCCAAAGCTTATTTGCTAGGGGGGTTGTTAGAAAAACATGTGACATGGTCTCCTCCTCCTTTTTATTACAACACCAACATATTAAGACTATCTATATATTCATCCTCTTAAGGTTTTCATAAGTAGCCACCCTTCTCTTTCACAACCTCCACAAGAAAACAATTGCCTTAAATAGCAGCCTTTTTGTCCATATCATTTCGTAGTCCCCTCTCTTCTCCTACCTTTGCCTCATTAGATTTCATGTTGATTTGACTATTAATCTTCCTTACGTGCTTCCCATCCACCAAGATACATCATTGTTGTAATTAGGGGTAGGTGGTTTTATGGACTCCATAATGTACTTAGTCATCTTCTCTGATATCCTGCTAAGTAGTTTCTCTTTATCCCATGTCCTTTCTGTTGTGAAAAAACTGACCTCTAATTCCTCCTCCATTGCATTGTCCTCTTCTACAAAATATAATGCTCCTTAGAGTTGCTTGCTCTTATTTGTCACCAAATATCATGTTCCACCTCTTCTCTAATAGTTGTCATCTTCCTCCATACATGCGAAGCTCCATACCCTTTGGCCATAATTGGATGGAATTTCTTGCTGTGAGAAGGTGGTAGTTCTAAAATTCCACCATAGCTTAGCAAATAAAGTCTTTTTGGATACATCATGTAGAGATCTAAAAACCATGACCCCTTCTATTTTTGGATAACAAAATCTTCTATAACTGATCAATTACACTGACAGTAGGATTCATAGAAGACAATAGGTAAACAGGCATAGACTATATACCTTCCACCAAAGGATAATAGTTTGTTTTGCCACAAGCTCATTCTCTTCATTATCTTCTTCAACAGGCTTTCAAAATGACTTTGGTTCTTTCTTCCATAGAAGATGGACACCCCAAGTAAGTGAAAGAAAAAGGTCCTTACTTTACACCAATAATCCTTTTTGTTTGATTACATACCACCACTGGTACCTTTTCATGTAAATAAACAAGGCTTTTGTCTAGATTTATCATTTGCCCTGAAAAATTTTCATACTTCCTCAAAATTGTCATCATCTTCCTTTTAGAGGTTGGCTGTCCTGAACAAAATAGGATGGTGTCATCTGCATAGGAAAGAAGGTTGATCTCAGGACTCCACTTAGTCATCTCATAATCCTTGAACTCTATATTTGCAAACGAACTATTTAGCCCTCTAGCCAGTACTTTTGCTGTGATAATAAAAAAGACTGGGGACAATAAGTCTCTTTGTTTCAGCCCTCTAAAGGATTGGAAGAATCCAAAAGATTGACCATTTAACAAGACAGAATACCAGTTGTTGTTGATAAGTCTCACAATAATATCTATGACCCTTTCTGAAAATCAAACTTCCTCATCACCTTTATCAGAAACTTCCATGATAGCCTATCATAAGCCTTAGCCATGTCTAGTTTCACCACTATATTGTGCAACTTGTTCCTTTTATTGATATCCCTAATACTCTCTTGTGCCAGTAATACATTCTCTATAATGTTTTTTTCTTTGAGAAAACCAGTTTATTAGCAGATATCAGACCTGGTAGTACTGTCACTATCCTTTCATGCATTACTCTAAGAGATTATATTATTAACAAAAGTGCTTAGACTTGTAGGCTTTAGGTCCCCAAATCTGCTAACCGTCTCTTTCCTAGGAATCAAAACCAAGTTTGTATGAATGACGTACCTGGGAAATTCGTGGGCACAAAAGAAAGCCTTCACCATGTTTGTGACATCTTTCCCTATTATCTCCCAGCTGCTCTGAAAAAAATTGTCCTGAAAAGTCATCCAGTCCACTGGCACTATCTCCATTTAAGGAAAATACCACATGTTTAACTTCCTCCTTTGTTGGCATTCTTCCCATTTCTTCATTTTACTCTTCTTTAATCAACTGAGGAATACACTTGAACATTTCATCATTGGTCTTTTGTTGATTCTCCTTGAATTGATCTTTGAACACATTTTGTGCCTCTTCCCCTATGTTCTGAGTCGTTGTCACTATATCCCCTTGCATGATCTGAATTTTTGAGATCTGCAATTATCTTCTTCTTCCCTTTGCATATGAATGGAAGAATTTTGTGTTTCTATCCCCATCCTTAAACCACTCATGCCTGCCTTCTGCTTCTAGAATTCTTCCTCTATATGTTTGTATCTCTTCATGTCAGCCTTTGCTCTTTGGAGTGAAATTCTGTTGTTTTCAGTTAGTGCAATCTCCAGCTGAATTTCCTTGGCTTTTATTACATCTTCCAGAGTGGCTATCTGCTAAAATATATTCCCAATGTTCTCCTACTCTATTGAGCTAATACAAATTTCAGTTTCTTCATCTTGTTATGCATTACTATAAAAGAAGTCCCTATGATCACTTCTTCATTTCATACTTTCTCTACTACATCAGTGAAATCCTTATGCTTAGTCTAAAAGTTTAGAAACCTGAATGGTTTTATAACTTGTTCCTGAAGTGTATTACACACTACATGTAATGGAGGATGGTCTGACCCTTGTCTTATCCGATGGTGCACCTCACTGTCTGGTAACACTTGCATGAACTCATTATTGCAAAATACTCTATCCAACCATTAATTTATTTTAGCAAATTAAGAAAACCTTTAAAAAAATATTCAAAAGACTAAAATAAATAAAATCTTTTGACTTTTTAGAAATTCGAATACGAGTTCACATTAATATCTTCGGAAGGATTTTAAGGCATCCAAAGATATCCGCTAACACATGGTTGTCCAGTCATTTCCAAAACTTTATTTATTTGACTAACTTTGAAAAAAGGCAAAAAATTTTACATAATTGAGAAGATTAGATGATTTAACACAATTTTGAGGAAATAAACTAATGATCAAATCAAGTAGCCAATGGTTAAAATAACCAGAAACTTGCTAAATTAAGCAAAGCTAAATAATGGTACTCCGATGGGGAAATAACTATATTAATTAAAAGAGTTGGTGTTAAGTACAAACAAGTAATCAAGAATAAATTACAAAGGAATAGGATAAATGACATAATACCACAACTTAACTTATCATAAATACGTAAAATTCAAATCCTTTTAAATAATTATTTAAATCCCTGATTTTACTTTCTCTTTTCAATGTACTTGATACATTAATTAAAAACCTTCTCACCTCTCACTATACTTCACTTTACAAACTTCTCTTTTCCCTTTCCTGGACACATCCTTAGTACAAACACAACACTTCCCACAGTCTCCACTCCCACCACCAAACGCCACCACTCTTCCAATGCAACTCCACCGTCCAATTCCTTCTGTACACCACCATCGCCACCACCTCCATCACTTTTTCCAAATCTGTCTCCCAGTGAAACTTTCTTCAAAATACTTAGTCCGACGGAAAAAAATGGTGGTTTAATCGACAAAGGCGGCGCTACAATCTGCCAAGTAAGGGAAGAAATCGATGCCAAAAAAAACCACCGGTGAACCACCACCAAAACGAAAACTTCCCAAAGATCCATCTTTTTCGGCGAATGTCGAAGAAATTCGACGATACAGGTGAAAATTTGGCCAAATCTGATTGAAAACATTTGTTTCTCCCATTCGGATAATTCTACAAAATCTATGTATCTGACGAATTTTCATGTTGTTGATACGTAGACTAATGTATCTGATTAATGGTGTGATGGTGAAGGACATAAAGATACATCACGGAACCAGCTAAAAAAATATAAATGTTATGTATCGTACTGATTGTTGTGTATAAATACATAAAAATGATATATCTGATTGAAAATATGAAATATTATGTATTAGAATTTTTTTTGTGTTACTGATACATAAATTGATATATCAAAATGAGATCTGAGTTACTAATACATAAGAATTTGATTGATTAATTATTTATCGAAAAGTGATGTATCCAATGCAATGGGATGTATCTGGCTAAAATCAGGGATTTTATGTAATTTAGAAAATAGAGGGGATAAAAAGTAATTAGCTACTAAAGAATTGAAATTTATGTAAGTTGCCCAAAGGAATAAGAAAAGGAGTTTAAGGTTGGGCCCCTATTTTGTCCCAAAGATGTCTGTCTAGATTTAGACTTCATTTTCGTGGGCCTATTTTATCTCATCTCTGCAATGTATACTCTTGTATACAACTTACATTATTCCTGTATATCAACATGTATACAACTATATATTGGACACATATTTTGTCTTCCACCTATGCATTAGCTTCCATTTCTTCGTGTAAACTCCCTCGTTGGTGTATACATGCTGCTTTCAACCTGTATATCATATATTTTGCACATACTGCTATATACCACTACAAATCAGTCCCTTCGGACTTTGCTTTGAGGATTTGACTCAAAGGAGAACCCAACTAGAATGCATGGTTGAGTCCATTAGGACTTCGATGAGGGAGTTCATGAAATAAAAGAGATAAAAATTAGAGTCTAAACACCACACACTGAATATAACATTAATTCACTGTAATCGAACAAAATCATATGCTCATTTGACCAAAATTCATGCAGATTCATTTTATTCTATTCCAAGCTTGATTTGAATATAACCACTCTTAATATGACATGTTCAAATCACATACCGTGCCACTGGGATGCATCATGCACAAATTGATGACATATAAAGAAATCCACAACTTATTAGTTCAATGATTTTGCATGGAGTAGGCAGTTTGAAGGGAAAGGTTTAACTTATTTCATTGAACTAATCTGGAGAATTCATCAACAAGATATCTACTTTATTTTAACTAGATAATCCTATTGATTCATATAGGAGTTGTGAACAATATTTCAAACAAAAGGATTTTAATAAATGAGATCATCACGAAAGAGAGGAAACCATATCAGCGACATCCCACCAGCCACTAATTTCAACTCCCTCACGCCACATTTGAACATAAAAAAAGTTGTTGCTTTTTTATTCACATAGAGAAACCAAGTTGCACAAGAAGCAACACCAACTCTCAAGGGACATTGGGAATGAGTTATAAATTTGAACTTATTTCACTCCACATCTCATCCTTCGGTCGAACTAAAAAGTAACGCCCAACTAGCGACCCTTTATCCTCTTCAAGTCTCAAATAATATCAAGAACAAAATGAGATCTTGGATATTTCTATCGACTATAACAGGCAATTTCCAGTCAAAGTAAATGAGACAGTGAACCATATTAATCACTGTTTGGTACCAGATTCAACTAAAAAAAAATATGGCTCAAGCAGCCTTCATCGCAATCAAGAAGAAAAGTTTGAGAATTAGAGTTGGCTATGGAGACGAGCCTATCTTTCTCCAATTTTATTCTTGCAAATCTATTATGAATGATTCAAGAAGGAAAATTCTTTTACTTCTCTTGGCTAAATCTGGTTTTAAGATGCAAATAAGTCTATGGTAAGAAGCCCTTTGCACCTAAATACTTTTCCAAGATGCCCTCTTTGATATTAAGAACCAAAGATGGGGTGCTTGAGATTCAATCAAATAGTTTGAACATTTCATATAAACACACCATCGTCAAACAACTCTACATATCCAAACATTCACCAAAGCAAATTTAGGCCTCAAGCTTACATTAACATAGAAAACAAAAGCTTCAACACACATAATAGTCATTTGAGCTCTTGGCAGTGAAATTTTATGATGGTGGATAATGACATTTTTTGTATTCTTCCCCAGCTTCTAGTCTTATTTTCTAAGAGAAAATAACCAAAGCTTTATCATTTCCTTACTCAACATTATAGGCCAAGTAAATACTTAAGGATTCAGTAGCTTAGAAACCAATTCGAATCATAACACGCACAACATAATTGGTTATTTCCCACTACTACCAACACACGAGTACCAAACAGAATCAAATGTTCAAATCTATCCCATGATAGGAAAACCGAATGAGCATTTAAGGTTTCAAGCTTTACATTCGCCCCACATCAAAAAACACACAGCAAAATCTCTAATACCAGACTCTAAACTCTCAAGCAAAAAACTCTTCACCTCATATTAATCAAAGAAAACTCATAATTTACAGACAAGACCATACCCACTCTCACAATTACTGTGAGATTCCACGTTTGCAACATTTAATCATAAAGAAGAAAAATGCAAAAAAAGATGAAATTTCTTACCCTGTTTTTAAGCAGCGTCCGGGTCTACGAGCTTTAATTCGAATAGGCTTCCACCAAAATTCAATTCTAACTCATCGAAAAATCAAGATTTTTTATCAGAATTCTCACTTTGCTCTTTGAAATTTTTGGTTACATGAGGTTAGAGAAGAGAATCCACAGAACCCCAATTTTTCCCCAAAAGCTTCTCTCTATCTCTCTATAGCAACCGCTATTTATAGGATAATTTGGATATGAATTGGGGGAGAAAATCAGAGGGCAATTCTAGGATTTCAATTAGGGATTGGAATTCTAAAATTTTGCATCAGGGCTTTAACAACTTGAATTTGTACTGATTTGGATGAATTGGGGCAAAATGAATTTGGGGGATTTATGGAAAATAAAAAATTCCTTCAGCACCATTAAGAAATCGACGAGTTACATACCTTCGTAGTATGAATTCTTTGATTCTTGGGAAATTTTTAAAAATTGGGAATAATCTCGTTGAGGGATGATTCTAGAACCTGCTAGCATAACATTTACATACGAAGTGGATGGGAAAGGAGGAAATTTGAAGAATTGGGGATGATTTGATTGTCGTTTGACTGTTGTTTTCTCTGCATTTTGGTGTTGTTGTTAACAGAGGGTGTACTAGGTTCGAAAGAAAGAGGGAAAAGTGGGGAGAGAGAAAGAGGGATAAGGGGAAAATGGGCGCGAGTCCGTGTGTAAGTGTCTCTATATGATCGAGAAGGTGGAATTTAATTGAGTGAATATGAATGGGCTGCGTATAAAAGATTAGGAATTGGGCTTGAAGGTTTGAAATGTAGGGAAATAAATGGGGGAAAGTTCAATTACACTTCTGGCTAATTCAAGTTTATAAAATGGCCAAAACTAATTCAATTGAGCAAAATTGAGTAAGATGAACTTCCTAATTAATTAATGAGCCTCTTAATTTAACAATTGAGAAATAATAACCAGATGAAATGCATAATTAGGAAATTAATTACGAATAATTTTTGATTGAATCAATTTTGAGGAAAATAAAGTATTTTCAATTCAAATAGGATTTTCACTCGAAAAAAATTCTAACACATTTTCTTAAGTGAAATTTATATAATTCTACATAATTAAATATAGAATATATTTGTTTCATCTAAAATTCACAAAGTAGGCCTAAAATTATTTTCAAAATATTTTACTGTAATAAAATAATTATTTCAAAATTGTTTGGGATTAAAGAAGCTCGAAAATTAATTTGAGATTCGGAGGTCAAAAATGAGGTGTTAACAACTTTCTCCTCCCTTTGGGTAGGGTGGATGCTAGTAACCCTGAGCAAAGGGAGTTTGATGTTCCTAATTTTATCCGACCGCAAGTTCATCTTTTGATGATAGTTGGTCTTCACATGATTTTCAAGGAATTATGGACAGAAATCAGTATCAGGTTTCCTACATATCTCAAGTTTTATGAGAATTCAACCATTTGTAGTTTAAGGCACTTGATTTTATGCATGATTTCCAAAGAATTCAAAAGCTATTTCGGTTTTGAGTTATGGAGAAATCGGAAATCTTGTGCATGGGGAGATTGGGGGAGTTTGGAATGTAGTCAAGTTTTCAACATAGAGACCAGCCTACATATTCTGAGACTTAGGGAATTAAACTACTTGTAGTTCGGCCCAATCGGTAGAAAAGAGAGTCTTTTATGCTAAGACAACCTTTGTTCGATATGAGTGACAAATAAGGTGAGATATGAAAAAGAAGCTTGTAACCTCTTAAACATGAATGTGGGATCCTTCACATCCATAGGTAATATTTTACTTGGTCATAGTTTTCAAAGCTCGAGGTGTATTGTAACCCAGATTTGAAGAAAAGGGAAGGGTTGTCTCCAGTGCAAGTTTAGAAATACTCTGGATGCGAATGAAAAATATCCCAAATACCCGTATGCATTCTGATAGGGGTGTGGTTTGATGGTGGTAGAAGTAGTCCCTTGGCTTGCATCCAAAGAGTTTGATATTCCTCTTCGAACTATGTCCCAGTTTGCTGCTAAGAAATAGCTCCATATTGTGCTGCATCCTTTTAGGAGTCGTCCGTACCTTTGGTTTTGGTTAGAGAATTTCATCCTCTCGGATGCTCTTGACAACATCTGAAAATAAGATTGTTAGTATTAAATTAATTTCTCAGGGAGAGATAGTGCCTTCACCTTAACTCCATGTTATGCAACGTCCCTCTTTACATAGCCTGCATCATACTTTATGTATAACACTTTCTTCGATAAATTTGTTGATTTCATTCCTTTTCTTAGATGATTTCTTCTTGTATAAACCTGTGGTTTTGGTTTGAGAATTTTATCCTCTCAAATGAATCGACAACATCTTGAAATAATATTGTTAGTATTAAAATAATTTAATGTGGAGAGATAGTGCCTTCACCTCAACTCTACATTGTTCTATGTCCTTCTTGATGCAACCTACATCATACTCTATGTATGACACTTTATTCAATAAATTTGTTGATTTCTTTCGTCTTCTTAGATGGTTTCTTTTTGTATAAACTTGTGGTTTTGGTTTGAAAATTTCATCCTCTCGGATGGTGTTGACAAAATTTGAATTAAGATTGTTACGGGCAAACGTAATTCACGAAGAAAGAAGTTGTTCTTTACCATACTTCCAAGTGAGTTGGTTTCTGACAAGTGATGCCATCTTTTCTTGCAACACGTCATCCTTTGTTGTTGTCAGATAAAATTTCCCTCTTAGTCACCTGTGATAGTTTAGGTAAAATGGTCTCTACAACCGTATATAGAACATATGGCTTTGGGTAAGTCTTGCATATCATCCGTATCGACACGATTTATAGACATC
This sequence comes from Capsicum rhomboideum, assembly GCA_031232105.1. Classification (NCBI taxonomy): domain Eukaryota; kingdom Viridiplantae; phylum Streptophyta; class Magnoliopsida; order Solanales; family Solanaceae; genus Capsicum; species Capsicum rhomboideum. Next base: position 36,789,392 of record CP124719.1, read on the forward strand.
CCTTGAATCATCAGCCTTCAAGTAATATTGCACATCATCCGATCTTGGATAAGATATCCCTCAAATTGTTAACCTTTAGGTAATCCTGCACTTTTATCCATTCTCAGACACAATGTGACTTATAGATTTCCCTTAAATTGCCAGTCTTTGAGTAGTCCTGTGCATAATCAACTTTGGACATGATGCGATTTATCTAGTGTCACTTTGGGAAACATAGGTATTGAAAATCTTAAAATCCCGTAGGTGCAAACCAAAAGGACTGGAGTTGTTGGATATTGCTGAGTCCTACTATAACTAAACCCTTGGACTGTCAATTTTTTATAGTCTTCCACATTATTCTGATTTCAGATATTGTTGCGACTTAAGAATGACCCTTGGACTGTCAACCTTTGGGAAATCTTGCACACTTTTCAATTTTGGACATTGATGTGTCTTACAGATAACCTTTGAACTGTCAACTCTTGGGGATAATCTTGCACACTATCATCTCTAGAATATTGTGGCTTACCAATAGCTTTTAGACTGTCAATCTTTTGGAAAATCTAGTATGTCAACCGACTTCGGATAGTGACTTAGAGACATCCCTAGGACTGTCCAATTGTAACGAGGTGGACACCTTGATAATTCAACCATAATGGGGTGGATGGACTAATAAGCCAAGTGTAACGGGGTGGATGACCCGATATACGCCAACGGTAACAAGGTGGATGGCTTGATAATCCAAATGTAACGGGGTGGATGGACCGATAATCCAACTGTAACAGGGTGGAAGGCTCGATAATCCAACTGCAACAGAGTGGCCCGATAATCTAACTATAACAAGGTGGATGGCTCGATAATCTAATTATGATGGAAAGGATAGCCCAATAATCCAACCATAATGGGGTGGATGGCCCAATATAATCCAACTGTAAGAGGTTGAATGGCCCAATATATCCTCGATGCAAGACTCCACCGTCTATGCATGATTAATGAATACAAATACAAAAATACCCTCGATGCCAAACTCTAGCGTCTCTGTGTGATATTGGGTATAAATGCTCAAATATCCTTGATGCCAGACTCCTTTGCCTCTGTGCTATATTGGATATGAATGCTCTAATACCCTTGATGCTTGACTCCACTGTGTCTATATAATATTAGGTATAAATTCTCTAATACCCTCGATGCCAAACTCCACTATTTTCTGTGTGATATTGGCTATAAATGCTTAAATATCCTTGACGCCAGACTCCATTGCCTCTGTACTATATTGGATATGATGGCCCTCTCGACATTTAAAAAAATATCACCTTTATCGTTCTGTTAACGCATTGGCTTCTTTACGAGTACCCACACTCAAAGTAAAAAATTAGTAGACACAATATCGCTTAGCAAATATATTCAAATTTGGGAAAGCTTTAAAGAAAGCATTCACAACATAAATGCCTTTGTTTGCAAACATCATCCTCTTTTCGAGGTTAATAGCTAAACAAGAGGTCATTTTGGATGTAAATAAATGGATGAACCCCATTTCTGGGGACAACTATAAATACCACTTTTGAATATTATATGTTCATTTTGATCCTATAATTTGCTGGGATTTAAGGAGGATGTCTTTGCTTACTCCTCATTCATCGATCCTTGCAACTACAAAAAGATTGTTAGTTGTGGAAAGTTTTGCCGTTTTTGGCTCTTTCCCATTATCTTGGTTCCTCTTTTCCAATTGTAGGTATCAGGTTCACTGTATTCCTTTTTGAATAGAAGGATATGTTGAACAGTTGGAGTCTTTTTCCGATCCTTTTCATTCTAACTCCAACCTACATCTACAAAAAAAATTGTTAGTTTTTATGAAACTATTTGTGTTGACCTCCTTCAGTCTTTTGCTCCCTTTTTGTCATTCTCTGGGTGTTCTTGACTCGACTCCTCAGGTCGATAGATGTAATACAGAATTAGTTTAATAAAATAATTTAATGAAAAGATTTTTTCAAATAATTTAGTTTTTCTCGAAAAACTAATTTTGAAAAAAGGATGGGGAGGGGTCTCTGCTAATTTTGTCATGTCATGCACTAGCTTGAAGAACGTCCTTGGTTCGAGGCTTTGACATGTATGACACTTGCTAGAGAGCTCTATATATTTTTTAGCTTGTAGCTAGGGAGTTTGAAGATGACTTTTTTGAGAAATCTGTCATAGCTGAGGGTTGGTCCTCTTGGACTTTGTTATAGCTGGAAAAATCTTGGAGTTGGCTCTGATTTCTTAAATGGGGATTTAGTGGAAATTTTTAGGTCTTCCTCAAAATTTCTGCCCAGTTAGATACTTTGGAGACAAGTCTTGAGTTGTTGAATCTGTGATGATCGTGAGACTTTCTCTCAAAATTCTCGTTGGTTGTATTCTTCTAAATGACCTTCATTCTGACTTGTTGAAGGATGATCTTCTTCTTCAGAATTTTCAAGATTAAATTTTACCCCAGTTTTTATTTTCTGGGGTGATGTGACCGAGCCTTTGGGACACCTACATATCCCATTGAAGCATGAATTAGATCATCACATAGTTCAAGACTGAAACTTGTGTGAAGACTGAAACTTGTGTGTCTCAATCCTTTGGCTTGATCGTTAGAATTTGTCAATAACCTCTTTGCCTTTCACTCTCGCCATAAGGGACCAAGTTCAGTTAACATCCCCTGATGATTTACATTTGATAGCTTGTATGATGTATCTCATAGTCTCGATTATTGTGCTTGACACTTTACCAGCAAAATTCAAGGAATTAGGCATCATGATGAGTAACGAGAATAAACTAAGAGATAACGTGAGAGAAGAATTTTTTTTGGGATACTATGGCGAGTCCACAATGGATGTGAATAACATCTTTTATCCAACTTTGATGGTTTCAGCCTTGTCATCTTCAAGAATTTGTTGTTCCTGCACTCAAAAAAATTCTTACTTTGTGAGATTGATTTGTGTTGGCCTTGCTGGTCCTGATGCTTGCAAACTCGTTGGGTCTCAAAATGCCATCTTGGTGGAATTTTTGAGGACTCTTCGAAAAAATTCTTCCCCACTTTCCATATGGGGAATATGACCGAGCTGGTGTGGCACCTACGTATCCAGTTGCAGCAGGAATCATGTCAAAGGTAGTTTGAATTGATACAATCATAGATTGAAAATATGTCTAAAGGGGTGATCGAAGCTGACATTGGTTGCTTACGTATCCCATTATCAACAATTTAGGTCATCCCGTAGTTTATATTGTTGACACCCAATTTTGACCCTCCTTTCTTCCAAATTATTTCGATGAGCTTCTAACTTATTAATAAATCAAATACCTTATCTTCACCAATATTTTTATGACTATTGCGAATATAGTTACTATTTGTATTATTATATCCTTTTATTATTATTATTATAATAATAATAATAATAATAATAATAATAATTATTATTATTATTATTATTATTATTATTTATTATTATTATTATTATCATCATCATCACCATCAAAGCAACACCTTTATCAAAATTATTATTTTTACTTAACACCTCCTCGTTTATTTTTAAACTGTTGATTATCGTAGCCTTATTTCAAGTTTCTTACTACATTAATTATAAAACAATAATTTGCATCCAATATTTATGTTAAATTATTAGCGGAAAGCTATATCATTAGTACTTTATTTTTGATATCTTATTTGTTATTAGTAGATATTGTACTAGTTGTTAGGTTAGAAGCTCAAAAGAATTGATTTAAAGAAAGGAAAAGACCATCAAAAGGGCTAGCCCAGGTTTTGAGGCCAATTAAATCACTCAACCCAACAAGAGCAGCCCATTCAATTAATCAATTTGGCCCATCTGAGTACAATTCAAAATTAGCCTAAAAATTAAAACACATTTTAGCCATTGGATCAGTCTATTTCAAATCTAATGGTTGTGATTCATCTCATCATTTTTATCCTAAAACCTAAATCAACAGCAGCTATACAACTTTGCCTCTTTCTGCCAATTTTGACAAACATTCAAGTCTCTACCATGAAAATTTAGAGCTAGTACATGCCATCTCGGTATAAACTTCTCTCTCTCTTTTCGTCTTTTGCTAGCAGGTCACCATGTGACCATCAGTCTTTCTTCTTCTTACTCCATGGTACATCAAATCTCAATGAAGCAGTCAAAATCTCACCATTTCGGGCAAGATCTGTAAAATCACGTGAAGATTGAACAGTGACAAGCTCAAAAGTTTGAATTTCAAATGTTCAAAATCAAAGGACCAATTTTCGCTCAAGAACGAGAACCCTAATTTTCCTTTATAAATACTAGTGTTTGGATTTTGTTTTGGACCAAGCTTTGGCAGCCGCTGCTCCCACAACTCTTAGAACTATTATTCTCTCTTTCTCATTAGAAAAACACTTATTGCCTCACTCTAGTTTGTTTCTCGGTGGAGCAGAATTTCCTTTCTGATTTTGGTCGTCTCTTTGGACTTGAAGTTTTCTGGCCGCCTCTCTCCCTACAACAACTACTCTTCATTTTCAATTCCTTTCTTTCTTCAAAAGCACTAAACACTCTTGACCTCTTGGGTTTTCTTGCGATTTTGAATCTGAGTTTGTTCAAAGCTCGAAATCGTTTGGATTCGGGTGTAGATTTGTGACCGAAAGGCTTCAGTTCACTGCCATCCAAAAGGTCAGCTTATCAAAACATTAATTCTCTTCTTTATGTTTCTCTGTACTGTTGAAACATGATACACATTTGTTGATGTATGAATTATATGCTAAATGTGATTGGCTCAGAAATCATATTATTAGAAAAGTTATTGTGTTTGTAGTGTATTAATCAAACCATGTTGGATAAGTACTAATTACCTTAGTGTCTGTACATGATGCTCTTCTTATGATAATATATATAAAAAAAAAGGATCAAAACAATGGCTTTGATTGATTTTCCATGTTTGCTTAAGTTATATGTTTAATATTCTCATTGGGAATCATGTTATGGACTCTTTTTTTTCTAAATTGTAAAGAGATCATGTTCCTAGTTGTTTTGTTAGTTCTTGTCCATGTTTAAACACTATCTAGAAACTGTGTTGGCATGTTTATAAATAGAAGTTTGAATCTGATTATTTGAATCCTTGAAAAATTAATTTGAAACTCAATTTTTGTCATTTTGTCCTTTTCTTTCCTTGTGAGATTTTGTTTACTGCATATTTTTTTTATGTTAAGGGGAAATCTCATAAGTAATTTCAAAGCATTCCATTTTGTTTGATATGGTTCATGAGTTGCTGTGATAAATCAACTATGCATTGTTATGTTTGGTTTTATTTGTTAACTTCTCTATGTACGTTCAAGAATTAGATTTTCGTTATCTAATCCTTATCTTAGTTTCTTTTTGCATATGCAACAAACTTGGAGTCTTAAGGCTAGACTCTCGTACCCGCATGGAGTCTCAAAATGAGACCCAACACTATCTTTCATCCGAGCAAAGAGTCATTTTTCATATTCTTAAGTCGAATCGGTTAGCAGTCTAGTGCCTCTTTCCTTTCTCCAAGCTTTATTTTTTTTTTGTATAGACATATTATTATCTTTCATTTATATTTTGCACATTGTTGTTTGGAATTTGTGTTTGTTTGCTTGTATTTGAATTAGTATAAGTCACTAAATATGATAGCAAATCTAATTGTCTTTCCCCACCTTTAAATATTGAATTTAGTATATAATCTTTTGGTTTAGATGCCCTCCAGGAATGACGACTCTTCTAATTAAGTTTTGTTTGTTACTTCAGATATTTATTTTTTTGGTCGCAAAGGGATGGTTTTTCATATGTGGCAGCTAACCAAATGCTTTTGTCTTTGTTTCAAATCTGTTCAGTTAAAGTAGAGATAAAAATGCAGATTTTTTAAAAGATGCAGCTTTTAATGAGTTTAAAAGGTACAAAGTTTAGCCTCGCAACGCAGATTTTGAATCAGGATTACAATTGTTTTCCAATAATTTAAAATAGCATATTTTTATTTAAAACGTAGTTTTTTTGGAATTTTAAAGTGTAATTTTTTAAAGACAACTTTCAAAAATGTTCAAAAAGTACACTTTTGTGAAAAGCAAACCAATGTAATTGGGATTTTTCTTTTTGCTTTTGAGAAATATTTTTGCTTATTACTTTTTTTTTTCCCTATAAATTCAAATACGTTATAATATTCTCATCTTATCCACGCACTATTTTCATATATCTCATGTATACTTTTGTTTTACATACTTCTATTTTTTTTCTTACTTCACCTTTTAAATTAATCCTTTCTTTAAAATAAGTAAAAGATAATCCTTTCAAATCTTGCTAACCTATGTTTAGCCGGTTAATCGTAGTAAGCGAATCCTATAGGATGCTTAACCCCTTCCCTTTAGAATAATTAGAACTCTTATTTAGAATTCATTAAGTTAAGTAGATCTTAAAATGAAGTCTTTATTAATTTTAATCACATAGTTTATAATAGATGTCCTAATTCACTGTATAACTAATTAGGTGGCGACTTCCTTAATTAATTTGGAAGTTTTCAATATGTTGTACTTTGTAAAATGGGGTGTAGTAGCTTGGCGACTTCACTGGGGATATTAGGTTCTTAACCATAACAAATTTAGGTTAATATTTAAGCCCTTATATGTTTGTTTGTCTATTTTTTTTTAATTGTTTGATTTATCATGTTATGTGTTATAAATTGTATGTCTACTTGCTTTTAATTTGTATAATTTGCTTATTTGTTTATTGCTTTATAAAATTGGCACTCCATTCATATCTCCTCCATTTTTTGGAAAACTGACATTCACATACATTGTACACGCGGATTGTGCATTGCACTTTCCCAAAATTCTTTCAAATCATCTTATTTTAGAGAGTCGGCATATACGTGGGGTGAGCGGGAGTTTTACTGTCGTGGGACTACGTGCGTTTTCATATAGGAAAATCTAAGTCTGTGTCTACCCAACTCTTAGTATACCTAGTATAGAGCTAAGCCAAAACCTTTTAAGTAACGTGCATCATTCAAACTTAGGAGGCTTAATATGCTCGGTATACTAAGTTCATTAGACAATATTGCCCAAATGTCCAAGTGGGTTCACAACCTCGAGTGACGCTTATCATTTTTATTTGTGCATATTACTTGAATAATGCTTGTGCCATAATGTGAACCATTTGCTATAAATTCATTAAAATTTAGGTGGGAGGGTATGACTAATCCTTTTGTTATGCAGATAATTATAGAGATCTTGATTGGTTAGTCGATGGAGCTCAAAAATGCCATGGGATGAAAAAGATGTGACAAAGAAATGGACATATTAGAGAATATCTTCTTGTCCATATTTATATTTCATGTTGGGATAGATTTGTTTAATTAATTGAAAGTAATGGAATGACATATTACGACAAATTTATTTTTTATCAGATACGCATTAGGCCTACCTTCGGCATAAAGGAGCCACTTTTGTTTAGGATGTTTTATACTTGTGTTATGTGCTTTGGAAAATTACTTGCTCTTTTACTTGCTACGTGACCTATGTGAACTTTATTTGCAACATATTTACTTGATATTTACTAACTTCATCTTTGTTTCGCCTTAATTTCAGATAAGAGAATTAAATTCATATTTATCTATCTCTTTATTTGATTACTTATTGCAATTTTTTGTATGTTTTTATATCATGTTCATAGTTTATTTATTTTTTATAATTATAACATAATACTTCCGCGCTTAGCGCACATAAATGAGTCCTAGAGCGCCATTTAGAAATTTATCTTAAACTCACTCGAACTCTTAGTGTTTCCTTTTGTTTCATTTTTCAATCTTCTACAAGGTTCACATTCTTCCTCTAAATTTTTAACAAGTTTAATTCATCATTATTTTTAAAATTCTTCCTTTGATTTTTTCAAAACACGTGTCCGCAATTTACTTTAGGATTTCTTTGTACATGGGCATAGTTTTTGGCAATTAAGTGTAATATATTTGCCAGTCTATTTTTCTTTACTCAAATCATTCCAAATTTTGTTCGACTCGTGTCAAAATTCAAACTTTTTAGATTGTTACCTTTTCAAGCTCTTTCAAGTCCCTCCTTTACGGGTGTAATCTTCTATTTCTAACGATAGAACATTTAGTCCGTTAGTTTAATGCTTCGTAATATCTATTTAGTGCCGATCTACATCATGAAGCTTTTGCTTATGCTCTCAAATTCTTTCAATTTATCATTTGACCTTCGCACATTATTGCTTCTTATATTGGTAGATGGCCAAATTTATTTGCACAATCTACTAAATTGTACTTGACAACAATTGTTCGATTTTGTCCATCAAATTTTTCAAAAGCAACATTGCAATTTTAATATTTCTCGAGAGTTCACTCATTCAAAATGTTTGCGTCGTTCCTATCATGGGATTATTAAGATTGATCTTTCTGCACTTATTTTAAATTCAAGATTTAGCATGCAAGTCGAGGATAATCCTATTGGTTGACACTGTTTTCGTCCTCGATAATTTTTCAACCCGTCAATGCTAAATTAGAATTTTGAGTCACTTAATAATTCGTTGTCTTATCAAAGTTTAATCTCCGTGCACTCTATTTTCTTATTAATTATTTTTCATTATCTCGAACTTATATCCTTATAGGACTCGATCATTAGTTTTTTTTTAATCATATTTCTAAATACTTCACTCTTAGCCTTCCATCTACCAATTCTATGCTTACCAAGTGTTTCATTTCCCTTCCAAAGGTTGACTTACGTTGAGCACCAAAGATAATTCAAGGACGATATGGCCGATCAAATTACTGTGATTGACCTAGATGAAGATGAGTTTGACCGTGAAGGACCAGCGTCATACCAAGATAAAGTTTCTAAGCTTGAGACCAAAATGTCACAAATGGAGCAAGAAATTGACAGTATGAAAGAAATGATTGTCAACCTTAAGAACTCATTCATTGAAAACTCAGAAACATATTTACCCCTTCGCACTGCAACCTTTCCCACCTTTGATTGTAATGCCCAGCTTTTCTCTAACATGCACTCGTATTTGAAAAAAAAAAGACATTTAACAACTTGGTAGAGACGAGCAAGGGTGGAAAAAATGGTGAAAGGCATTTCAATGTTGAGACTAATCGAATTTTCATTACAAATGAGCTTGCTTTACCTTTTGAGATGGAGTATGGCAATATTCCAATGTATGACGGGGTAGGCATTCCTGTAGACCACCTGAAGGCATATGTTGATTAGGTGAGAAATATTGGGCAAGACAATGAACTAAAGATGAGACTTTTTGTTAGGAAGCTTACGGGGCAAGCTTTGATGTGGTATGCAAAGCAAGATATGCGAAAATGGTTTTCTTGGGGCGATCTAGTCGATGATTTTGTCAAGCAATATGGGTCTCCTTGCAATAACCCTAGAGGAGTTGGTCCATTGAAAAGGAAATCCATAGAGTTTCCTAAGGGTCGAAAAGGAAAAGAACCAAATTATTCCTTTCCCGTATCTTTTGCAAGCACTTATAATGTAGCCGGGTAGAACTCCAGCAATGGTTTCATTTAGCATGACCATTAGAGTATAGTGGGACTTCTTTAAAAGCATGACACTTAGGAAGCATGTAGTAGGATAGTCAGTTTTTGGATAACATCTTTTGGAAGCAACTATGTACTTTTTGTGAACTTAAATGATCAATCTTTTGTGTGTTTGTTATCTTTAAAAAAAAAAGATCCTTTTTATGTATGCCAAACTACGGTTGAACTGATTTCCTTGGTGGATACGTAGGCATCCCACATAGGGATTCGGTCGTATTAACATAGAATTTCAACATCCCTTTAGCATGTAATGGGAACTACGTTGGACCTGATTTCCTTGGTGGATACATAGGCAGCCTACATAAGGCTCAGTTTATTTATTATATATTTTTATATTCCCCCCAAAAAGGAGAAGGCAACTGGGCAGAATTTTAGCACGTAAGACAAGACATCATCATTAGAATTGTCTTAAGACTAGGGTAGAATTTTGGCAAGCAAAATGAGGTATCATCATTAGGTTTATCTTCTAGACTTGAGAAAATTTTGGGATACGTCAGAGCTAGCAAAGCATAGGGATCAAGTTAGAGCCAAGCTTTGGTGTTCGACATGAGTCAACCTTTCTTCTAATTACTATTCCAAATTGGTTTTTGCTTTCTTTTTGTTACATCTCAAGCGTTAGAGTCTACTAGCTAAGAAGTCTTGTTGATCCATTCGTTCCACAACTAATATCATCTCTTCTAGTCTAGAGCTCTTACTTAGGCTAATCTTGAACTAATCTATTTTATCAAATATTTTAATACTACTACTACTACTACTACTACTACTACTACTTATTATTATTATTATTATTATTATTATTATTATTATTATTTCATACATATATTCTCATGCACTAACACTTTATTTTGTGTTTAAAGTTTTATTTTTTGTTTAGAGGTTGCCTAGCATTGAAAACTGTTTTGGCTATGAATTTACATCAAGGAATATACTATAATGGCAGACAAATTTGAAACTTTCAATACCGATATGGGTTTAGTGCAAGCACAAAATGATCCTCGCCCAATTCCCTCCTATACAATCTCTCCACAAATGCCATCAATATATGCTACTAATTCCAAAAAATTTCAGCTTACCATGATGCCAAATATCCATTCTCCCACAATTGTGCTTCCTTCCAAGGAAAATAAGCATGACCAGCTAGCAGTTTGTCAATATGCTAGACGTGGAAAGGAAATCCAGTCAATTCGCCATGAAAATTTGGAAAAAGAACTCCACAATCTGAAAAAAGCACTTGATAAAGAGTTGCACGTAAGAAATTATCAGATTCTTAAGTATGAAGACTTGTGTGTGCACCTAAATGTTGAGCTTCCGCTAGGGTACAAGCTACCAAGGTTTAACACTTTCAGTAGGGAGGGAGATCCCGTCGCTCACTTAAAGGACTACTGCAGTAGATTAATTGGAATTGGACATGATGAATCCATACGAATGAAATTATTCATTCAAAGTTTATCAGGATTGGCACTCACTTGGTACACCAAGCCAAGCAAGATTTTAGCAAATGGCACACATGGGAAGATATGGCTCTCAACTTTGTACAACAATATGAGTTTAATATCGGAGGCGAAATGCACATGACCGATTTGCTCAAAGTAAAGAAAATGCCATTTTCACATGATGGAGGTTAGAAGATTCAAAGATACATCCTCCACTCCTCGAGGGGGAATTGATCTCAGCCTTGCTTATCTTACTCTTACTCAAAGATACCCCAAAATTCAAAATATCTTTGCTTATTACTTTTTTTCCCCTATAAATTCAAATACGTTATAATATTCTCATCTTATTCACACACTATTTTCATATATCTTATGTATACTTTTGTTTTACATACTTCTATTTTTTTTTCTTACTTCACCTTTTAAATTAATCCTTTCTTTAAAATAAGTAAAAGATAATCCTTTCAAATCTTGCTAACCTATGTTTGGCCGGTTAATCGTAGTAAGCGAATCCTATAGGATGCTTAACCCCTTCCCTTTAGGATAATTAGAACTCTTATCTTGAATCACTTAAGTTAAGTAGATCTTAAAATGAAGTCTTTATTAATTTTAATCACATAGTTTATAATAGGTGTCCTATTTTACCGTAGAACTAATTAGCTGGCGACTTCCTTAATTAATTTAGAAGTTTCCAATACATTGTACCTTAATTTGACCTGTGTTAAAATGGGGTATAACATATATTACAAGGAAAGGTGCAATAATAATGGAAAGAAATAATGTTTGTTCTTATAGGAAAGAAAGCAATAACATCAAATGCCAAGTTCTTGCCAATTTCAATGCACCCTTCTTTTCTAACTTTAACGAGGGATATTGTCATGATCCAACTAACCAGATCATGCGAACACCTATTCTAATCCACCTAGATAGGAGAACTTTTACCGCCAAATTAGTAATATACAGAAGTCATAAAAGAATACCATTAATTTCTTCACAATACCATAAAACTTATTACAAACACCTTTTTAAATACATAAAAGAAAACACCTTTCCCAAGGACCTAGTCTAGATTTGTACAAGAGCTACTACAAGAAAAGAAAAGAATGACCAAGACCCAGCTTCTACCATAGGAATGAGAAGATAGAAGATATTGAAGATCTCTACTGCATCAAGCCTGAAACAGCAACTCATCCTACAACCAGACTATACCCCAAAAAGGGTATAGTCTAAAAATTAGAGATCTCTCTGTGTTTTGGTTTTGATTTTGCAGAAAAGAATTTGGTTATTTGTTAGCTTTGTGTAATCTATCTAAGTTGGAGTAGTATCAATTCAACCATACGTATTGGTAAGCATCATTGGTCGACCCAAATTAGATCACATAAACACAACATAAATATCGAAAAGGAATCATGAACTTAAATAATTTATTAGCAAAATAACCTTCATTCTATTAATTCTTCACCTCCCTAGTTTTTATACACTATTTATCGGAAACTCCCTTGTCTTGAAGCCAATTTCACTAATCCATGATTCAACTGCCACACCACATTCAACTCTAAGTATCACTTTTCAGTACTTCCATCACCTCTAGTTAAGCATTTAACACCCACTAAATTAATGACTCAACAATAGTGGCCATGATAAATCCCGACCATTAATACCTATTTCAATCAACCTCAAAATTGTCATAATTCTTGGAAATACCTACTTGTAGAGACACTTATGCATCATAAGAACACATAATCAACCAGTAGCAAGTCAACAACACCTTTACTTACTTTAACTCCATTAATATCAACCAATCAACAACTAAAACTCAGCACAGAAAATCCATTATGGCAACCCCATGTCCAATGACAACAATCAATAACTAGGCAAGTGTAAGTTACAATAGGTAGTTCATCAAGTAAGATCATGACTAACAACAATAGATTAAGTCAACAAGTCCTAATTAACAACAATAAGTTCCACCTTGCATCGATTATTCTTTAAATAGACACTAATAGAAATTATACCCTTCAATTATCCCAACAACCCAGACCATGCAAGGATAAATTATAACAATAATAATATCCACCGGTTTACTCTAGGAACCAAATATAAATCAATCAACAGATAGACCCGGCCACTCAAGGAACCGTCAAACACACATGATAAGGGTCTTATGGTCGCCCACTAGCCATGACATGCAGGGGACGTGCTCAGTCCATGTACTAAACATCCTAGACATCTAGTGTGTGCCACTCTTATCCCAAACCAATGTGATGCCACCCTTATTACAACATCCCAACCCTTATACACCCTAAGTTTCACCAATCCCGTGATGATGAGCTTTACCAGTTCATCTCACAATAACAACTGATATTATAACAATCACAATCACAATAAGGATAACACAATTAAAATGGGAATACACCATCACACTTGTACAACCAACAAGCCTTTAATACAACTTCGTTAGATGTGATTAGGCACTTAAGATATCATTCAACAACTAGACCTCTTAAACATTTATTGTAACAAGTACACAAAAAGAAAGTTAATAAGCACACATAAGTCAAATTGGGTTCTCAACTATATTTAACCATCACCTATGGGTCACATGCCACACCCATATTCTGTATATCAGCTGAGGACTTATCTAGGGTTTTCAATATCTAAAATATACATCCACATATTTGGTGAACACTTTAATACATCTAACCTTCCATCTTAGCCCTAAGTTATCAACAAGTGTACTTCTCTACCTAGCATCCTCATTTAACTTACACCGTGTTACCAATCATCTCTAAATCAACATTTATTAGTTTCTAACACAACTTTTGAGCATAATAAAATTACTACTTCCCACAAATTGGTTTAACATTAACAAAAATACACACCAGTTCATATTACAATCTCAATATTACACACAACATTAATTCATATTCAAACAAATCCAAAGTTATTGTTTTTATCCACCTAAACACCGTGTTCGCAGGCCTAAACATGGAATCTCCCATCAATCTACATTATGCATATATTTTCTAATCCAGGTCTATGATACTAAATTAAACCTAGCCTACTGGATGCCAAGCAGCTGCTACGGAGGCCCGAACATGAACTTGTGACTCTGTGCTAGCGATTTTCGGTGTGAAATCCTTAAGAAAATAATGGGTTTTACCCCATTCAAGAATATCCCTTCTTCTCCATTGCTCCATGGTAATGAGGTAACCCTTGGGTTTTTTTTAGCAGTAAACCTCATCCTATTTGCAACTGAAGAAGAGATGAGAAAATAATAAAATAAGGGACTGATTCTGGTCCTCGATGCCCCACTATAGCGGCCGATAGGTTGCTACCATGGCGCTGCTATAGTGGGAAAATTCTCGAGATAGTGGGATGACCTCAGCCTGCCCTAAAGTTCAAATTCCAAAATTTTCAACCAAGTCTTTTATGAAACTAATTTGAGGCTACATTTCAAAAATTCCCGTACCCCGTGTCCTTGGACGAGGTGCCTCTATTAATGATGGAATGGGTCATTACAACAGATACCAATTTACCCATTGTTCATCCTAGAACGATCACAGTAGAAATAGGATGGAACGTAACATACTTGGTCATTAATGCTCCTTCATTGATCACGAACTTACCTTACTCCCTTGGCTCACCGAATTTTACCATAGACTGCTCCACACCTTATTACTACTCCGCTCCCTTCCCTAAATAATTTTTCACAACCGCAAAGCACACGAGACCACGTGAACAAAATTTTTTTGAGTACCTAAGATAATTGAGGCCTCACCAATATACCAGAGAGAAGAATGAATTCAAAAATACAACAGATGAAAATTTTTCCACCCCTGAGTAAACTGCGTCATGCTATAGCGGCAGGCTGTAAGATGCTAAAACTATGTGGATCAATTTAAAAAAGTGAGAAATGGGTTTCACGCTGATTTCTTAATTTTTACACCCAAAAATTTCCCTCCCCTCTCTGATCACTTTGATCTCAAAACCGGTATCAAGGTACTTATAGCTAAATCTCTGTCTCCTTGCTTTATTACTCATATTATAGAAGAAAATTGCTTGAAATTATAGAAATAAAGGTTTTGGGTTCGTTTTTGAAATCAAAATTTTTACTTGATTTGAACAAATTGTTGAAGCATGGTTGCTTCTCTTACATTTACAATGCTCTTATGGTGTTCTATGCGTAAGAATCACGAAATTCATGGCCAAATTAGGCTCGAAATAGTGAGGAATGTGAAGGGTTGTTCTTGATTTTGTTTTTGATGATTTGGGAATGTTTAGGAGTTTAAATGCCTAGATTTTTGCATATACTAGTCCTAGGATACTTTCCCCACACTAATATGTGCTTAAAATTTCCAAAACGGGCAATTTTTACAAAAGGCACAATTGATGCGCCTCTTGAAAGTTGGGGATGATGAAGGCCGCTATAGCGGCCTCATCCTACTATGGCAACTGTACTATAGCGGGAATATTCTTGCTATAGTGGTCCCATGATAGTGGGATGTAGCTCGCTATAGCGGGAGGCGGAAGGAAGTAGCCTCCCTGCCATTTTTTAGACTTGACCTTTTTCTAAAATTGAGATTCTTTGGATACTTCTATGGGTTCTAGATCACTTTCGCACAATTTTGTAGGTTTACTATTGATAACGCCCAAATACACTCTAGAAATGGATGTATACGATCTTTAATAATATATTTTACCCAACAATAAAGTCGGGGTCGAATCTATGAGGAGTGAAGGCAATAGGTTAACCTTCGAGTGTCACAAGTGACTATATGCTTACACGTAATGCTAAAAATAATGTAGTAAATTAAAATAAGGGAGTTGTTCAAACATTGTTATGTTTAATTTATCGAATGTACGATTGGTTTGCAAAAGTCAGTTCTAGAGTTTGTAATCAAGATTTAAGGATGCTTGGGGTTATGCTTTAATGAGAGTGAATACATTTATAGGTAATTAGATATTTGCCTAAGTTCAATTAATAGCTATGGGTAGGCTAGGTACTAGATTTTAATGTCAATCTTTCAATAAAACATTAAACATCACAAGTGAGTTCTTTCAAGCACCTCACAAGTGGTACATTATAATCAACCTACAACCTCAATTTAGTAGCCTTATGTCTAAGAACTACTATTAAATGATAGATATCAAGTCATAGTTGACCACTACTCCTCACCCTTATCCCCTTTATCAAGGATGGTAAGAGATTTAGGGTTAACTAGAGTTTTCAACCTCCAGTTATAAGTTAATAACACAGATTAGAGGTCAAACCCATAATAATTTATCGATTAAAGAGGCAAATAAATAACACACATTCAATTATAATTGCTCATTCATGCATAACCCCAAGATGGAGATTTAGCTACTCATGACAAAAGATAAGAGAAATATGCCCATATCTTCATTTAAATATGCCACAAAATCCAAATAATCCAAGAGAATACCAAATTCAAAGCAAAAATTTAAACACCACAAGGTAAGATCCACTCTAGGGTTTCAATTATAAACTCTCCACTCTAAAAATTGACAAGAATAGGGTTTTCAGCTATAAAAAAGGCTTAAATAACTTCAGCAAAAACGAGCGTCAAAATTATAGAAATACCACCGCATCTAAATTGGAGGAAGAAGGGACCTTCGCCAAACACTTCAGCGATACACAGAAGTAACTTTGAGTCGCCTAATCAACATTAACCTTAAGCTTCAGGGGTTGGCATCTGATTGCTTTTGCAATAGAGAATTGCGTCGCCAATTCGATCGACGATTCCCCGAATTACTTTTCTTCATCGCCGAACCGTATGGGTTGAAACTTGAATGAACTGTTTTCTTTGGTGAAGGGGTCTCACATTTGGCGATATGCCGAGAGCTTTGGTGATACACCAATCAACATAGGCGATGTTCCTTTGTATTTTTAACTCCAATCTTCTATCTTTTTTCTTCTTTTAGCTCTTTCAACCTTTTTTTGGCCTTAACCCTGAAAATAAACCAAATTAACATTAAAACTCATTCAAATTGGCATTAAGGACTTGATTCTTACCATTTTAGGCCAAATGAGTCGCAATTTGCCTACTCATCAACACCCCCAACTTAATTCTTTGCTCGTCCTCTAGTAAATCAATGCATACACAACAAAATCAACAATGCCAACAAGCGGTGCTAATTGGGAGCTTAGACATATGCTTCTTTTGTGAAAAACTTTGCCCTCATGGTTTTGAAAACAATGGCACCAGTCTCTCCTATCAAACACTCAATTTGTGAACAACACACCTTAAATGTTGACTAAATGCTACCAAACCATTCACATGCTCATAGAATCCAACTTATATTAAAGAATGTTCAAGTATTGCAATCAAGTGCCCTCATATAAAGAAGTCCTTTCCCTCAAGAAATGATTAATATTAAAACAAGGGACTACTACGAATCACTCACACTCTAAAAAATGATCATGAATATGAGTACCACACCATAGCCTTGCCCATAAGCTGCAAGGTCTTGCTTTAGCTTGTACTGTAGGCTACGGGTAAGGTAAGAAAAGTTGAGGTTATAATGACTCTACCCCCCTTGAAGCATCTAAAGAGACCTCAATTACACTACTTTCCCAAAACTTGCTTTTTATTCAATTAGAAGGACCAATTCTCTAAAATTTTCACGCTATCTTCCTCTTCATATCCTTCCAAACATTAAACTACTTTGAATATTTACAACTAGAACCACAACCACAACTCTTTTTTCATTTCTTTTCAATTTTTCTCTCTCTTTTTTATATATCTACAAAGGATATGAGGATAATTAGAAGAGAAGTGAATGGTCCCTACATTATGAACTTCCAATCACAAGACTAACCCTAAAAGGTTCCTCAACCCCAACTTAGGATTTTGGCCTAAGTTGGTTCACGACCTCACCTAGATGTTTCAAGATGTGTTTGGTTCAAGATAGGGACTTGTGGAAGAAGGATTTCAACTTGTAATGAAGTTGTTCAAGAAAAATGGTTCCATGGATCAAGTTAGGGACAAAATTGGTCATTCAACTCACAATGGGATGGCTATTTTGGTCAAATTGGAGCTTCACTCTCGATTAATGGCCTATGATCATTTCTCCAAAATCGCACACTCTTTGCTTTAGATATGGAGTGATCAAGCAAGTTCTAGGTGGACTCAATGAGCAAGATCAAGTCGAATCCTCACCCACACATGTCACTTAATCGCATACTAGAAGCACCCTTCCTCAATTAATGTACCATATTCAAAGAACATATCAAAGAAGGTACTCAAGTAGTTAAAACAAGATTTGGCTGTTCACAAATAATGAGCGCCTAATTAGTTCAACTAAACCAAAGAAATTTTTTGAAAAGGGCAATATTTTAAAAAATGGACAATTCACATCGGTTTATCATTTTTAAGGTTTGTGCATATGAAAAATCTCCCCAAGAGTATCATTTGAGTCAAAGTATTCTATTACTAGTACACTTTTCTCTTAAGTATGCATGCCAAAAAGAATTTTTATTTGCAACTAAACTATGAACTACTAAGCTAAAATTAAAAGTATGGAAATGAAAATGAAACATTACACACCACACTCGAATCAATCAAAGCACCAAATCTAGAATATTACAACCCAAAATAAAATCATCCAAAATATCATCCAAACCACACACCAAAATAGAATAAAGAACCAAATATAGAATATCTCAAAAATAGGCTAAAATATTACAGATCCAATAGGGCTAAGAAAAGTAAAGGAGAATGATAGTGAGGGTCCCCCTGAACATGGCTAAGCCTGCGATAATGACTGGCTCATGGAAGTAGCTTCTGTCTGGGCATCAGTGCTCTATTCAACTCTAGAAGTGGTCTGTGGGGGTGGATCTGGTATGGTGTCCTCTGTCTCTATAATAGCAACTGAACTTGAGGTCCCAATTTGAGTCATATCTTGAGTTGAACTCTGTAAAGTAGCCAAATAAATAGCATCCTCTGTCTCTTTTCTATTAGCCTATATATCAGCCAATACCTACTTGTCAAAGTAAGCATCAATCTGGGACTCATTAATCTCCTCCCTATCTAAAGGACAGTCCTACTCCTCCTTCTCCTCCTCTTTCGTAGGTAAAGCAGAATCAACACAAACAGGTGGTGGGGCTGGTGCTTGAGTTAGGGCTATCCATAAATATGACAAATCTGGGAACCAGAGCTTATCCACATGCTTCAAGAGGGAAGTGAGCTCTATGCATCTATTGTAACACACAACCTAGGACTACTAGATGTGGAGTGCTCAACTCATCCAACTTAGTACCATATATGTGAAGGGTCTCAAGGATCCCCCACAACTCATCATAACGGTGTCCCATCACCAAGCAAAGGGGCAAGCCAACCCCAAAGATAATCAATATTCTTTAAAGTACGGGTGGCAAAGTAGTGAGGTGTATCAAGTGTATCTCCATATATTGCATTAATCGAGGCTCTATCATACTTAACATTCACTCCTTGAACCTTCACAAAATATTGAGTCTCTTGTGTTTACTCTTCCTCCTCTTATCCATAACACCTTCCTATAAGCTTAATAAAACTCCCATACCCAGGTCTCAACATATGGCTTCAAAGGTTGAGTGAATTGCTTGAAGTTATAATACTGGATGACATCTAGCACCTTAGGGAGTTTTCCTTCTAACCCTTTAGTGCTCAATCATTGCTCTTTAATAATCATACACTTCTCAGGTACTTTGAAGTGGTTGAGGAACCTATAACCCTGAGGGTGAGGGTTTCCTGCAACAGAAGGAGGTTATTCAACTCTTTTCTTTTTTGAAGGTACAACTTCCTTAGTTTGGAGTAGTGCATGAATGAGAGTGGTGTTGCCCTCCTCCAAGGAATTGAGATTTTCCCCTCAGAGTTTAGAGCATACTTCTAGTTTCCTCAACAATCGGAGCCTTACTTCTAGTTTCCTCAACCCTTTTTCCTTTGTGAACCATGCGTTCTAGTTGTGATTGATCTGTAATTTTTACCCTTTTTAATACCTTGGATGTAGGAGAAGAAGAATTAGTTTGTTTCTTGGATATAGGCTTGTTTCGAGGCATATCTGCAAGTAAGAGAAGTAATACACTAGGACTAAGTTAGCAAAAACACACAAAATATTTTCCAAGTATGCATCGCCAAACTACTTCGACGGATTGCCAAAGGGTTCGGTGATGCACTACCCCCTATCACAATATGGAATAGTCAAGAAAGGGAGAATTAGCAAAAAAAAGTTGGATTCAGCGATATACTGAATGGTTCGGCGATACTTCTCGAGCATTGCCAAACCACTAAGGCATCACATAACTGCACCTTAGATAGCTAGTCCAACTGTTTCTTTCAGTGATGTAGGGAGTGCTTCGGCGATTCATCTCGCTGCATCGCTGAAGCTTTCTACCCCATTATCGAAGGTCATCGTCTCCAACCTTCGACTAGTTTACGTATTTTCTAATATTTCATGCCATTTTCATGGCGGTTTTAATTTTCAATGACCATGGGTTCTCAGACTTCCCCTGGTTTCAACAACAAAATAACAAATCAACGATTTTGCCCTTAAGATCGACGCACCCAATCTATCATCGGGAAAAATCATTCAATTTCAAGTATAAGCCCACAAAATTTTGACCCTACAAGCATCAAAATTCACCCTAGATGGATCACAAGCATAGGTTCAAACCCTAATTCCAACAATTTAACCATTTGAAATTTCAACTTCGACCTCAATGATTAGCCCTAATTTCTTACAAACCATTCAAACAAAATATAGCCCACAAGTTCAATAACCCAGTTATACTATCTCAAGAACATGAGTCCACATTATTGACAACACATAACACATATTTTGAGCAACAAAGTAAGATTTAAACCAAAAATCGAGTGCTAACCTTCAGATTTAGAGAGAAAACACAAAGGAGAGAGGGGAGTAGAGGTTCATGATTTCAACGAGTGCTACAGAGACATTAGTGGTGCTTGTACAGTGGTGTGATTTGATTAAAAAATTCAAGTGTGTATGTGTGTGTTTAATGAGTGGTTTAATTGATAAAATAGAGGGAAATAGGGAATGGGAAATGGTTTGAATAATACCAAGGGTCAAAAGGAATTGAAAAGTCAAGGGTCAAAGAAAGTTAAACCATCTTCATTTAATACGCGACCCCTTTTGGTGATATGTATGGCAGCGCTGAAGCTGTCGGTGATACGCTGAATTAGAATCTCATCGCCGATTTTAACAGTGTGTACACCTTGGACTTCCTTTGTGGTGAAACAGCTTGGTGATGGTTTGGTCCATCGCCAAATTCATCAGCGATATGCCAAAAGGCGAAGTGCATCACAAAAATGCACAGTTGATCAACCTTAGGAGATCGATTTTGGCAAAGGGCTTCGGCGATACACCAAAGGGATCGGTGATAAGCCAAAGCCTTTTTCCTGAAGCTTTGGTCACGAACTCCCACATTTTTTCCCTTTAACTTGTTGTGTGCCATATTTTACACATTCCAACTCTATCAAACACTTGCACCATCCAACAAACATTATTCAAAACAACAAAAATAAAACTTGGGTTGCCTCCCAAGAAGTGCTTCAGTTATTATCGTGGTACGATGTTGTTAATCATTAAGCAATATCTTTGAAATGGAGTGCCACCACTTTGGCAGCTCTGGGCTCACCAACATAGAAGTGTTTCATCCTTTGACCATTCATAAGCACCTTCTCTTCTCATGGTCTTCCAATTCAATTGCACCACTATGAAACATATTTACCACCATGAAAGGTCCCAACCACTTAGACTTGAGTTTCCCTGCAAAGAGTTTCAACCCTGAATTAAAAAGTAACACCTCATCTACTGCACTAAACTCTCTCTTCAATATGTTGGCATCATGCCACCTTTTCATTCTCTCTTTGTGAAGAACTGAGCTCTCGTATGAACAAAAATAAAATTCCTCCAACTCTTGTATTTGATCTACTCTAATCTTGGAGGCCTCTCTCTAATCCATATTAAGCTTTTTTAAAGCCCAAAGAGCTCAATATTATAACTCCACCGGTAGGTGACAATCTTTCACAAATACAAGTTGATAAAGAGACATACTAATGGCATTTAAAAGCTATTTGGTAAGTCCAAAGAGCATCGTCTAATTTCCTAGCCCAATTAGTACGTCCCACATTCATGGTTTTCTCCAAGATCGATTTGATTTATCGATTTAAAACTTTCACTTGTTCACTTGATTTGGGATGTTATAGGGTAGACACCTTGTGATTCACCCTATACTTATTAAGTAAAGCACCAAACACCCGATTACAAAAATAAGAACCTCCATCACTAAGAATTACTTGGGGAGCCCCGAACCTTGTAAATATGTGTTTCGTCAAAAAGAACATGACTCTCTTGCTCTCATTGTTTGGAAAAGTAATTGCTTTCACCCATTTTGACACATAATCCACGATCACTAAAATGTACTTGTTCCCATAGGAACTAATGAAGGGTCCCATGAAGTCAATAACCCACACATCAAATAACTCTACTATGAGATTAGGCTTCAAAGGCATCACATGCCTCCTTGAAATATTTCCTTGTATTTGTTATTGAGTATAAGTTCTAACCAAGTCATGAGTATCTCTATGAATGGTGGGCCAGTAAAATTAGCTTTGAAAAACTTTGGAGGCCGTTCTTTCACTCCCGTGGTGACCACTAAGTGGGACAAATGGCAAGCCTTTTTCATTATCTCTTTGTGAAGAACCGAGCTCTCATATGCTAGATGATGAAATTCCTCCAACTCTTGTATTTGCTCCACTCTAAACTTGGAGGCCTCTCCTCAATCCATATTAAACTTTTTTAAAGCCCAAAAAGCTCGATGTTCTAACTCCACCGGTAGGTGACAAGCTTTCCCAAACACAAGTTGATAGGGAGACATACCAATTGACATTTTAAAAGCTGTTCGGTAAGCCCAAAAAGCATCATCTAATTGTCTAGACCGATTAGTACATCCCACATACACAATTTTCTCCAAGATTGATTTAATTTGTCGATTTGAAACTTCCACTTGGCCACTTGATTGGGGATGGTATGGGGTAGCCACTTTATACTTCACCCCATACTTATCAAGTAAATCACCAAACACCCGATTACAAAAGTGAGAACCTCCATCACTAAGAATTGTTTCAGGAGTCCCAAACCTAGTAAATATGTGTTTCTTCAAAAAGAACGTGACGATCTTGCTCTCATTGTTTTCCAAAGCAATTTCTTCCACCAATTTTGACACATAATCCATGGCCAAAAATATGTACTTATTCCCATAGAAACTCATAAAGGGTCCTATGAAGTCAATACCCCACACATTAAATAACTTTACTCTGAAATTAGGCTTCAAAGGCATCTCATGCCTCCTTAAAATACTTCCTTGAATTTGGCATTTAGTACAAGTTCTAACCAAGTCATGAGCATCTCTATGGAGAGTGGGCCAATTGAATCTGCTTTGAAGAACCTTGGCGGGCGTTCTCACACTCCTGTAGTGACCACCAAATTGGGTCAAATGGCAAGCCTCAAGAATAGCCCGTATCTCTAACTCTATCACACATCTACAGATAACTCCATCTGCACACTCCTTAAAGAGATAGGGTTCATACCAATAGTACTTTTTCACATTATAAAGGAATATTTTTCTTTGATAATGATTGAAATCCTCGGGAAGCAAACCACACACCACATAATTTGCGTAATCTGCATACCATGGTTCAATAATACTTGAGAGTAACTTCATGAGTTTGTTAGGAAAGGTTTCATCAATATTGATCTTATCCCATTTCTCTTTATTAGAGTCAAGGCGGGATAATGATCTGCCACTTGGTTTTCACAATCTTTTCTATCCTTAACTTCAAAATAGAACTCTTGATGTAGCAAGATCCATTGAATCAACCGAGGCGTGGCCTTCTTTTTAGCCATCAAATACTGGAGGGCTGCATGGTTGGTGTGTACAATGACCTTTGTGCCTAACAGATAAGCAGAAAATTTCTCAAAAGCATAAACTACGACAAGCAATTCTTGCTCCATAATTGTATAATTTCGTCATGCATCGTTTAAGGAATTGCTATCGTAGTATATCAGATGAAAAATCTTGCCCTTTCTTTGGCCTAAAACAACACCCAATGCCAAGCCACTTGGATCACACATCAATTCAAAAGGTAGTGACCAATTTGAGGCCACAATGATAGGAGCCGACACCAGGTTTTCCTTGAGGTGATTAAATGCCCTCACGCAATCACCATCAAACTCAAATTTAGCTTCCTTCTTAAGAAGCTTACATATCAGATGAGCTATCTTGGGGAAGTCCTTAATGAAACATCTATAGAACCCGGCATGCCCAAGTAAGCTTCAAACACTTTTCATGGAGATTAGAGGATCTAACTTGGAAATAATTTCAACTTTTGCTTGGTCAACTTAAATACCTTGACCCAAAATCTTATGCACAAGTACAATACCCTTCTTTACAATAAAATGACACTTTTTCCAATTCAGCACAAGATTAGTTTCAACACATCTTTTATGCACCTTGCTCAAGTGTTCAAGACATGATTCAAAAGAGTCAACCACAATGGAGAAATCATCCATGAAGACCTCCGTAGTATCCTCCACCATATCCAAAAAGATCAATAGCATGCACCTTTAGAAAGTGGCTGGTGCATTGTATAACCCAAAGGGCATGTGCTGGAAGGAAAAAATACCATATGTACATGTGAAGCTGGTTTTCTCTGGGTCCTCGGGTACAATGCAAATTGGGTTATAGTTAGAGTACCCATCTAAGAAACAATACCAAACCCACCCCGCAAATCAATTAAGCATTTGATCCATGAATGACATGAGGAAGTGGTCCTTCTCCATCTAAGATTTCAACTTTTGGTAATCCATACATACTCTCTAACCTGTAAAGGGTCTCATGGGGATAATCTCATTGTTTTCATTAGGAACCACTGTGATTCCTCCTTTTTTTAGGTTGCATTAAATCAGGCTCACTCATGTGCTATTCGGGATCGGATACACAATGACTATATCTAACCACTTGATTATCTCCTTTTAACAACCTCTTGCAATGGAGAATTTAACCTCCATTGATGCTCAACACTTGATACACCTTCAGGCTCCAACTTTATCTTGTGAGTCAAATACTGAGAGCAATTCTAATAATATCCGCAATAGTCCACCCAATGGCCCGAATAAGTTTTCTCACAACTGACTTCAATGCTTCTACTTTTCATGGTAACAAATCTCCTACAATAATAATGGTAAGGTGTTACCTTCCCCTAAAAAAACATAGCAAAGGTGCAGAGGTAATGGCTTGAGCTCAAGTTGCGATGGGTTCTTGATTGAATGCTTGACATGAGGACTCTCCCAATTTTTCAAGTTAAGTTCTAATTTTCTTGGGTTCTTGGTGTATGAAGACCCATCAAGGAAGCCACGACCTCATCTTACTCCTCAATCTCTTCACTTTCATAATTCCATAATACCCCCACTAATGGCTCACTAATGAAATCCACCTTTATAGCATCGACCAACTCATTATCAATCATGTCAATCATGGAGATCACTTGGATGTGTGGTTGCTTCATGGACTTGCATATATGAAATGTCACCTCTTCGCTGTTCACTCAAAACTTTAAGGAATGTTGATGATCTTTGGAGTTGGCTTTCCCCTTTTCTTAGTGATGGGACACTATCATGACTTACTTCGAGAACCCCAAATATAAACTTAGAGGCTCAATATTTGTTAAGCTTTGTGTGTAGCAACATCTTACCCTCTCAGAATGAATCATGTTTTGTGCATCCTCGGGAAGTGCTAGTAGGCACGATTATAGTGAAGGAGAGGCTCAATCTTGCCATGCTTACAACCCTAGACATTGCTCGCTAGGCCCAACAAAATCAAACCTCCCTTGCCTTTCCGTGCTTGATCACTGAGTTGTTTCACTGTTCTAGGGTTCCTTTTGATAAGAAGAAAGATTTTGAGTGCTTTCCTACCTCAACTATTGATATTATTCACCTTGAAAATTTCTAAGAAGTGAAGAAGAAGAAAGCTCTAGTGGATGATTCCTCGGTGATTGATCTTGACTCTATTAATAGTGGTGCCAGTCAGTGCACTCCAACTACCGCAACACCCACTCCTTCATACTCATGTGCAGATTTATCCACTCAGCCTCCTGGACCTACCACTCCCAAACCTTACTCATCCACTACTTCAGGCACATCGAGGGCCTCATTGACTCAGGCTGACATTATACGGATGGGCCAGTTAACTTATTCAGGTGACATAAAATCATCCAGACTGGAGGCTCAGATGCCTTAGATAATTACAGATATGGTAAAATCCATAATGGTGTCAGTTCATGATGAGTTACAGGAGATCCATGAGATGCTGCACATATATGGTACTAAGTTGGATGAGCTGAGCACTCCGTAGCCTACAATCCCAAATGGTGTGTTACAAGGATGAGTTGAGCACTCCATAGCCTACAATCCCAAATGGTGTGTTACAACAAATGCAGACTGAGCTTGATTCCCTCTAGAAGCATGTGGATTAGCTCAGATTCCCAGAGTTTTCACATTTATGGGGAGCCCTATATTAATCACCAGCCTCACTACCTGTTCATAATGATGTTACAGTAGCTGCAGGGGAGGAGGACAAGAAGGGCCACCCTTCAAATAGGGAGGAGATCGATGAGGCCCAAATTAATTCTTACTTTAAAGAGCAGGTACCGAATGATATGTAGGCTGATAAGCAGGATACAGAGGATGCTATTTATTTGGATACTTTGGAGAGGTCAACTTGAGAGATGACTCAGTTTGGGACCTCCAGTTCAGTTGCTACCATAGAAACAGAGGACTAGATCCATCCTTATATATCACTAGTAGAGCTGTGCCATGCACTAATGCCGAAACAGAGGCTGCTTCTATAAGCTAGTCTTTACCACGGCTTAGACATGTTTAGAGAGACCTTACTCTCTCTCATTCTCATTTAGTTTTATTAGTCCTATTGCATTGAGGACAATGAATATTTTAGAGTTTGAGGGGGTATTCATTTTTGTATCTGTAATATTTTAGCCTGTTTTTGAGATATTCTATTTTTGGTACCTTATTATATTTTGGTGGGTGGTTTGGATGATATTTTGGATATTGTTTTTGATAATTTTATTTTGGGTTGTAATATTCTAGATTTGGTGCTTTAATTGATTCAAGTGTGGTGTGTGATTTTTCATTTTCATTTCCATACTTTTTGTTTTTAGCTTAGTAGTTCGGAGTTTTGTTGCAAATAAAAATTCTTTTTGACATGTGTACTTAAGAGAAAAATGTACTAGCAATAGAATACTTTGACTCAAATGGTACTCTTGGGGATATTTTTCACATGTACAACCCTTAAAAATGATAAACCATTGTGAATTGTCCATTTTTCAAAATGTGCCCCTTTTCAAATATTTTTTTTGGTTGAGTTGAACTAGTTAAGAGCTCATTATTTGTGAACACCCGCTTTTTGTTTTGACTACTTGAGTACCTTCTTCGATATGTGCTATGAATGTGGTACATAAATTAAGGAAGGGTGCTTTGAGTATGAAATTGAATGCCATGTGTGGGTGAGGATTCAACTTAATCTTGCTCATTGAGTCCACCTTGAACTTGCCCAGTTGCTTCATAGCTAAGAAAAGAGTGTACAATGTTAGATAAATGATCATAGGCCATTGATTGAGAGTGAACCTCCAATTTGACCAAAATAGCCATCCCATTGTGAGTTAAGTGATCAATTTTGTCCTTTATTTGAGCCTTGGAACCCTTTTTCTTGATCAACCTCTTTACAAGCTGAAATCCTTCTTCCACAAGTCCCCCTCTTGAACCAAAACCGTCTTGAAGCATCTAGGTGACACCGTCAACCAACTTAGGCAAAAAGCCTAAGTTGGGGGTGGAGGAACCTTTTGGGGTTAGTCTTGTGATCGGTAGTTCATAATGTGGGGACCATTCACTTCCTTTTCTAATTATCCTCGTATTCTTTGTAGATATATATAAAAAAAGAGAAAAAGATTGAAAAGAAATGAAAAAAGAGTTGTATTTGTGGTGCTAGCTGTAACTATTCGAAGTAGTTTAATGTTTAAAAGGATAGGAAGAGGAAGATTGCATGAAAGTTTTAGAGAATTGATAATTGGAATTGTATGAGAAGCAAGTTTTGGGAACGAAGTATAATTGAGGTCTCTTTAGATGCTTTGAGGGGGTAGAGTCACTATAACCTCAAGTTTTCCTACCTTACCCATTGCCTACGCTACAAGATGAAGCAAGACCTTAGTGATATCCAAAGTAGCATTCTTGAATGAGGTGAAATGGAGCTTATGGGCAAGCATATGGTGTGGTACTCATGTTTTATGATCGCCTTGGAGAGTGTGAGTGATTTGTAGTGGTCCTTTGTTTTAATATTGATCGTTTCTTGAGGGAAGGGACTTCTTTGTGTGAGGGCACTTGATTGCATTACTTGAACATTCTTTAATCTTAGTTGGAGTCTCTGAGCATGTGCATGATTTGGTAGTATTTAGTCAATGTTTGAGGCGTGTTATTCACAAATTGAGTGTTTGATAAGTGAGAGTGGTGCCACTGTTATCAAAACCATGAGGGCAAAGTGTTTTCACAAAAAAAGCATGTGTCTAAGCTCCCAATTAATATCGTTTGTAGGCATTGTTGATTTTGTTATGTGTTCATTCATTTACTCGAGAATGAGCAAAGATTTAAGTTGGGGATGTTGATGAGTCGGCAAATTATGATACATTTAGACTAAAAATGGTAGAAAATCAAGTCCTCAAAGCCAATTTGAAGGAGTTGTAATGTTAATTTGGTTTATTTTAAGGTTAAGTCTAGGAGAAGGTTGAAAGAGCAAAAAGAAAAAAAAAAATAAAAGATTGGAGCTAAAAATGCAAAGGAGCATCGCCCATACTGAATTGTGTATTGATAAAGCTTTCGGCATATCTGCAATGATTAGATCCTATTGCCAAAGATAACAGTTCAATCAAGTTTCAATCCAAGTGGTTTAGAGATGAAGAAAAATAATTCAATAAATCACCGATTGTATTGGCAAAGAAGATCTCTATCACAAAAGCTATTAGATGCCAACCCCTAAAGCTTGAGGTCAACACTATTCGGAGACATAAATTCACTTTGGTGTACAGCTAAAGTGTTTGACGAGGGTCCATTCTTCCGCCGAATTGGATGCGGTGGAATTTCTATAATTCAGAGGCCTATTTTAGTTGAAGCTATTTAAGACTTTTTGATAGTTGAAAACCCTATTCTTTTCAATTTTGAGATTGGAGAGTTTGTAATTGAAACCCTTGAGTGGATCTTATCTAGTGGTGTTTAAATTCTTGCTTTGAATTTGATATTCTCTTGGATTATTTGGATTCTATGGAAGATTTAAATGATGATATGGGTATTTCTCTTATCTTTTGTCATGAGTAACTAAATCTTCATCTTAGGGTTACGTATGAATAATTAGTGATAATTGTATAGGTGTTGTTTAATGGCCTCTTTAATTGATTAATTGTCATGGGTTTGACCTCTACTCCATGTTATTAACTTATAATTAGAGGTTGCAAACTCTAGATCTCTTATCATCCTTGATAAAGGGGATAAGGGTGAGGAGTAGTGGTCAACTATGACTTGATATCTATAATTTAATAGTAGTTATTAGAAATAAAGCTACTAAATCCAGAATGTAGGTTGATTATAATGTACCACTTGTGAGGTGTTTGAAAGAACCCACTTTTGATGTTTAATGTTTTATTGAAAGATTGACATTAATACCTAGGACGACCTAGCCTACCCATAGCTATTAATTGTACTTAGGTAAATATCCAATTACCTATACATGTATTCACTCTCATGAAAGCATAATACCAAGTATCTTTAAATCTTGATTACAAACTCTAGAACTCACTTTTGTAAACCAATCTGCATTCAATAAATTAAACATAACAACATTTGAACAACTCCCCCATTTTACTTTACTACATTGTTTTTAGCATAACGTGCAAGCATAAAGTCACTTGTGACACTCGAAGGTGAACCTATTGCCTTCATTCCTCATGGATTCAACCCCAACTCTATTATTGGATAAAATATATTTCTAACGGTTGCGTACATTTATTTCTAGGGTATATTTGAAAAATGATAGGAAATCACGTCCTCAATGCAAATTTGAATTAGTTTTAATGTTAATTTGGTATATTTTCTGGGTTAAGGCCTAGAGAAGGTTGAAAGAGCCAAAAAAAAAAAAAAGATGGAAGATTGGAGCTAAAAATGCTAAGGAGCATCGCCCATGCAGATTGGCATATCGCTAAAGCTCTCGGCTTAACACCAAATGTGAGATCCCATCGCCAAAGATAATAGTTCAATCAAGTTTCAACCTAAGTAGTTCAGCGATGAAGAAAAGTAATTCTGTGAATCGCTGATTGGATTAGCAAAGCAGATCTCTATTGCAAAAGCTACCAGATGCCAACCCCTGAAGCTTGAGGTAAATGCTGATTTGAGACTTAAAGTCACTTCAGCACATCACCAAACTGTTCGATGATGGTCCTTTCTTCTGCCGATTTAGATGCGATGTCATTTCTATAATTTTGAGGCCCATTTTTGCTGAAGCTATTTAAGTCTTTTTGATAGCTGAAACCCTATTCTTGTCAATTTTGAGATTGGAGAGGATTTAAACTCTGTTAATGCTCAACACTCGGTATACATTAAGGCTCCAACTTTATCTTTTGAGTACAAATACCGACACCAATCCCGATAATATCCGCAGTAATCCACCCAATGGCCTAAATTAATTTTCTCACAACCGACTTAAGCTCTTCTACTTGCCATGATAACAAATCTCCCACAATAATAATGGGTAATGTGTTACCTTCCCCCAAAAAGACATAGCGAAGGTGCAGAGGTAATAACTTGAGCTCAAGTTGCGGTGGGTCCTTAATTGAAGGCTTGGTGGGAGGACTCTCCCAATTTTTCAAGTCAAGGTCTAATTTGCATGGGTTCTTGGTGTAGTAACCAAAACCCATCAAGAAAGCCACGACCTTATCATACTCAACAATATGTTCATTTCCATAATTCTACAAGAACCCTGCTAGTGGCTCACTAATGAAATCCACCTCCATAGCATCATCCACCTCATAATCAATCATGTGAATAATAGAGATCACTTGTTCCTTTGGTTGCTTCATGGACTTGCATACATTAAATTTCACCTCTTTGCTATTTACCCAAAACTTCATTTTGCCATATTTTACATCTACCAATGCCCTCGGTAGAAAGTAATAGCCCATCAAGAATGATCAGGACTTCATAGTCTATCTTACAATCTAGAATCAAAAAGTCAGTGGGAAATATGAATTTGTCAACTCAAATAAGAACATCATATATAATTCCCACCGGTCGTTTAATAGACCGATCTTCCATTAAGGTTCTCATGGTTGAGGACTTTGGAGCTCCTAATCCCAACTTCTTGAATATAGCTAGAGGCATCAAGTTAATACTTTCCCCTAAGTCACACAAAGTCTTGTCAAATTGATATACCCCAATGGTGCAAGGGATAGTGAATGCACCGGGTTCTACTTTCTTGACCACTATATTGCTTGACTTGATAGCACTACCACTCTGTGAGATCTCTACCATTTCAAAGTTCATAGTTCTTTTATTTATCACCAAGTCCTTCATGAACTTGGAATACCTGGGCATTTTAAGTAAATATTCAACCAAAGGAATGTTCACTGACAAGTTGCTAAATTTAGAGTGGAACTTCTTGAACCTGGTATCCTTCTTCTTCTTCTTAATCCTTTGTGGGAATAAAAGAGGCATTTTGATTGACAACTTTGGAATAACCGGACTATCCGCTAGTTTTGCGACATTTTCATCAACCATTTGTGGTCTCTTTTCACTTTCAACCTCTTCCACTTCTTCTGGTTTGTCAATATTTGGCTCATTTGGAATAGGGACTTCGTCATTCGACTTACCAAGCCTTTTCCTCTTTCCACTCGCTTGCTCTTTAACTCCCCTCTTATTAGAGTCTTTATCAAGATTCACAACATCATTACTAAGAGTCCTACCACTCCTAGTGACAATTGCCATGCAATGAGCATTATTTTTTAGATTTGCCATAGTGTCACTAGGGAGACGCCCCCCTCCCCCCCCGTTTGCCTTGTGTTCAAGTGAGATGAGATTTTGCCCAATTGAGTGTCAAGTTACTTGATTGAGGCTGAATGCATAGTGACCATTTTATTGAGTTGCAAAAAGTCTCTCTTTATATCTCTTAGTATCTTATCACTCCCTTCAACCCCCAATAGGATATGGGTAAGCACGTCTTAATTCTTATAACTTTCCAAATCCATGAAGGTAGTCTTTTTAACTTTTTCCCTATCATATGGAGTGATCTATCATGGTTGCATTCTTTTTCTCTCCAATCGTAATCCCTATCTTTCTCCTTATCCCTATAATCTCTATCACGATCTTGGTCCCTGCAATCTCAGTTTTTCCAATCTCAGTCCCTTTCCTTCCAACCTTGATTCCCGCCTTGCCTTTGATAGGTAGGTAGGGAACCCCCTCCTCATTTGGTTTGACAAGAACTGAATATCTTTATCAAGTGACTCCGCATCATCATCTTCATATGCTCTAGTTCCCTTTGAAGCTATAACATTAAATGATTTTGGAGTTGAACTATGACATACTTTGTGAGGAGATCTAATTGTGTCATTACTTTGTCCATGTTTTCGTCTCTCTCCTTATCCTTTTTATTTTTTTCTTGGCTCACTCAAGACACAGAAGGAGCCCTCACGACCACCTCGGTACCTCGTGTGTTCTATGCTCTACTTTTTTTTTCCAATTGGTCCAACAATCCCGAACCAACTCCAAAAGTTTAATTGATTAATGACCCTCCGGCCGCATTATCCGCCATAGTCTTGTCATTTGGTCCAATGAGCTATAGAAGATTTGAAGAAGAATTTTGTCCAGCACTTCATAATTAGGGAAATGTAGCAATTTCTTCTTAAACCTCAACCATGCATCATGCAATGGCTCACCACTTGCTTACCAGAAGTTTGTGATCTCATCTCTCAATTGAAGCATGCGAGATGGCGGGAAGAATCGATCTAGGAAGTCCTCCATCAATTCATCCCAAGATGTTATAGATACTTTGGGTAACTCATGAAACCACACCACCGCTTCACTTGTCTAAGAGAATGGGAAAAACCTCAAATGGATGGGCTCTTGTGGAATATTGGCAATGTCAAATGGGTTGCTATAAAGTTTTTCAAATGGATATCTATATCTTCTTGAGCTTGTCCTCGGAATAGTCCTTTATTTTGGAGTAAGTGAAGCATCACACTAATGACGTGGAAGACCGCATTACCCACCACAGGTGGTATGCGAATTGCACTTGCCCGTCCGGCATCACCCAAGTGATCTTCATCCTCAAGTTGCCTATCAAAGATAGCGGTGTTGCTACCATGTTGACTCATGTTGTCTTATTGGTCTATGTTATCACCTACACAAGACAAAAACAACAAATAAAGTAAAGTTTATACTATGGCTAACAAAAGTAACTTATAACACTACAATGAACGAATGCTACATTTCATTCCCCAACAATGGCCCCATTTTTGATAATGATCAAAAACACCCTAGAAATGAATATACACAGTCGTTAGCAATATATTTTACCCAATAATAGAGTCTGGGTTG
Source organism: Capsicum rhomboideum (assembly GCA_031232105.1). Lineage (NCBI taxonomy): Eukaryota > Viridiplantae > Streptophyta > Magnoliopsida > Solanales > Solanaceae > Capsicum > Capsicum rhomboideum. The sequence goes on from CP124719.1 coordinate 36,823,096, forward strand.
AATCCACGAGGAATGAAGGCAATAGGATCACCTTAGAGAGTCACAAGTGACAATATGCTTTCACGTCATGCTAAAAACAATGCAATAAAGTAAAATGGGGGAGTTGTTAAAATGTTGTTATGTTCAATTTAACGAATGCATGATTGGTTTGGAAAAATGAGTTCTAGATTTTGTAATCAAGATTTAAAGATACTTCGGGTTATGCTTTCATGAGAGTGAATACATATATAGGTAATTGGATATTTGCTAAGTTAAATTAATAACCATGGGTAGTCTAGGTCCTAAATTTTAATGTCAGTCTTTTAATAAAACATTAAACATCACAAGTGGGTTCTTTCAAACACCTCACAAGTGGTACATTATAATCAACGTACAACCTCGATTAAGTAGCCTTATGTCTAAGAACTACTATTAAATGATAAATATCAAGTCATAGTTGACCACTACTCCTCACCCTTATCCCTTTTATTAAGGATGGTAAGTGATCTAGGGTTAACTAGAATTTGCAGCCTCCAATTATAAGTTAATAACATGGAGTAGAGGTCAAATACCTACTAATTAATCAATTAAAGAGGCAAATAAACAACACCCATACAATTATCACTACACATTCATACATAACCATAAGATGGAGATTTACCTACTCATGACAAAACATAAAGAAATATACCCATATCTTCATTTAAATCTGCCATAGAATCAAAATAGTCCAAGAGAATACCAAATTAAAAGAAAATTTTTTAAACCACTAGCTAAGATCCACTCTAGGGTTTTAGTTACAAACTCTCCAATCACAAAATTGACAAGAATAGGGTTTTCAGCTATCAAAAAGGTCTAAATAGCTTCTGCAAAAATTGGCCTCAAAATTCTAGAAATGCCACAGTGTTTGAATTGGTGGAAGAAGGGACCATTGCCGAACACTTCTCCGATACGCCAAAGTGACTTTGAGTCGCTGAATTAGGATTGACCTTAATTTTAGGGGTTGGCATCTGGTAGCTTTTGCGATATAGATCTGCTTCGCCGATCCGATTGGTGATTCACTAAATTACTTTTCTTCATCGCCGAACCGCTTGAGTTGAAACTTGATTGAACTGTTGTATTTTGTGATGGGATCTCACATTCGTCTATACGCCAAGAGCTTTGGCGATACGCCAATCAGAATATGCTCCTTTGCATTTTTAGATCCAATCTTTCATCTTTTTGCTTCTTTTTGCTCTTTCAACCTTCTCTTGGCCTCAACCCTAAAAATTCAAATTGTCATTGAGGACTTGATTTCCTACTATGTTTTAGGTCAAATGAGTCACAATTTGCCAACACATCAACTATTGCAATGGATGACAACCAAGAAAATACTCCATCTGCCTTTGAAATATTCCCCAATGAGAATTGTTGAGAATGATTCTGGGAAAATTGGAGGGTGGGATTCTACTATGAGAGAGGATTCCTTAAAAAAGGTGTAGCAGTAGCAGCACTAGATTTTTACAACTGGCTCCAGGAGTTTGGTTAGATGCCACTCGTGGGGGCTCCTTGTGTTGGGGTCTCAGGCTGGGTTTGGGAGTTTTATGATATTCTTTTGACCGTGCTTTTGGATAACCCCAACCCTACTATCTATATTCAGGGAGTGGATACCCTCGTGGATGCTGCTACAACCAATGAAGTGCTTGGGGTGCCGAATGTCTCCAATGTCAAGTACATGGCCATAGCCTGGGAGATAGACATGTGGTGGCTATGGGATACACTAATAGCAGAGGTTGATAGTCATAGGGTCTATTGGCCTAGTACCAAAGGGGTGAGGAGCAATTACTTTACTGCATATGCTCAGAGGTGGCTGAACATGGTGACCCAGAGGATCCATCCTTCAGGCAACACTTCTGATGTTACTTACCCTCAAGCTTTGGTGAAAACTTGCACTATGTGGGGAATCAAGCTGAATATGGGGGTGCAAATTGTAATGGAGTTGAATTTGCAGGACCTGGAGATGATGAGGGATCTAGCTAGGCTCCCCCGAGTGCATTCCAGATTATTTCCTCTCCCTCCCCTTTTATTTTACAGCTACTAGGATTTGGGGTTGCCCCCCTTTTGGGGCATGTAATAGATAATTCTCTTTCTATTTTTTATCTACATGGGTGATTATTTTAATTACTAGTGGTGAATGCATGCTTATATATTACTTTATACGATTTTATCAATTATGTGGTAACTATTAGCTTTAAATAGTGTTTGGACAGATTGGGAATGAAAAGCAAAATAGGGGAAAGACAGGGCGGGGATTCTGTCCCATCCCATCCTGCTATAGAGGGCTCGCAGTAGCGGGATAGTTCCACTATGGTGGCCTTACAATAGTAGCCCAAAATTTTTTAGTTTTTCTGCAATTCCCTTCCACAACACAGTCTCAAAATAGCACAACATTTAATACACAATCCCAAGATCGAACCCAACAAATAAAAAAACAATCAATTAAACAAAACACCAATTTATATTTCAATATCAATATTATACACAACATTAATTCATATTCAAACAAATCCGAGTTACTATTTTTATCCACCTAAACACTGTACCTTTAGGCCTAAACATGGAATCTCCCATTAATCTATGTCATGCATATGTTTTCTAAACCAAGTCTATGCTACTAAATTAAGCCTTGCCTACTGGATTCCAAGCAACTGCTACGGAGGCCCGAACATGAACTTCTGGCTCTGAGCTAGCAATTTTTGACATGAAATCCTTTATAAAATGATGGGCTTTACCCCGTTGAATAATATCCCTTCTTCTCTATTACTCCATGGCTATGAGGCAACCATAGGGTTTTTTTAGAAGTAAACCTTGTCCTATTTGCAACTAAAGAGGAGAAGAGAAAATAATAAAATGAGGGACTGAATCTGGTCCTCGGTTTTCCTCTATAGAGCTACTATGGTACCGCTATAGCAAGAAAATTCCCGCTATAGTGAGATAACATCAACCCACCCTAAAATTCAAATTCTGAAATTTTCAGCCAAGTCTTTTTGGAAGTAATTTGAGGCTACATTACAAAAATTCCCATACCCCATACCCCTGGATGAGGTTCATATAGTAACCACAGAATGAGTCATTACAGATATCTTCAAATGACCCCGTTAATGATATCTTGATCCTACCCTTGATCAACAAAGATATTATCATTTGGAAACACATTCTCAATTACGATTTGCTGATTGTCACTCATGTTTTGGGTTTTATGTTTGAGGGTAGAAAACTTTTTGTGTCATGTACAAATGCTCCTAAATGATATTCACATCTTTGGTCTACCCTGTATAATTTTCCTAAAGGATTGGCTGGTCTCCCTTTGATAGGATAGAGCATACCTGCTGCATTCAATATTTTATAGAGTTGAGTTTGGGATTCCATCAATGGCATGAATACTTTAGGGGCTTTCTAAAATATGGTTTTCCCTCGTTGGCATGGTGTTTTTGATGTTGCCTATGTGGAGCCAGATGTACAGAGGCTATCTTAACAACACACACTGCTTCTTTTGTCCTTTTTAAAGTTTCCATAGCGACAATTGAGTTATTGTTAGTAGTATGCAGCACAATGATCTTCCCAGTCTTAAGTGAATCCTCCAAATCTTCACCTAATTTTATTAGTTTAGAGAATGTCTATCCCATCAAAGGATTCATCTTTCTATAATATTCGAGTTCTTGGGCCTTGATAAAAGTAATGGTTATCTCTTCTTAGCTCATGGGAGGTTGTACTCTTGCAGCTACTGCCCTCCAATAGACCTTCTTCATTAATTTCTTCAAGTGGTATCAATCGGGGGACACCACGACATTAAATTAGAATCTTTCCACCAAAGCTTAGCCATAGAAGTCCATGTTGTCCACTTGCATAGATCCTGAGATGTATACCATTCGAGAGCTTCCCCACTTAAACTTTGGATGAACAACCTTATTATGAGTGCCTTATTTATCCCTACCCCAATGATCTTGTCACAATAAACTCGGAGATGAAGCATAGGATTTCCAGTGCCTTTAAGGGTATCAAACTTTGGCACTTTATAACCCTCTGGTAGTTTTAGATCTGGATGTATGTAAAGGTCCTCATACCTCAAACCTATAAAGTCCTATGCTAACTGGGAATCTTTCACAAGTTGGGAGATCAGCTTTTTTAATGCAATCATCTTCTGCTCGTCTTTATTCTCTCCCTGTTACTCTAATCTTTCTCCATTTCCTCTTAGTGGTGTAATTTAGTTTAGGCTTGAAGAGCATTTTATGAAGTACGAGTTATCATATCAGGCTATCTTGTATGACTGTGTGCAAGTTTATAGGGTAGTTTTGAAAAGTAGGATTATTTGAATAAATAAGGAGTGAAGTTTGATATGATAATATGGTACTTTGGTAGATTGGTAACTGAGTTTAACAGGGAGGTATGGTAATTTGGTATATAGGTAGTGGAGCTTCGTATCGAAGTATGGTATTTTATAGTGACTAGTATTTTGAATGAGTTATAGCGGGGTAATATGAGAGGATTCTGTCAGTAATTGATTTATAGCAAATAGATCCATAGCGGGTGGATTAGGAATTGGATTCATGACTTTTGTGGGATACTCCTAGATATATGAGTTTGATCACAGGATCAAATATGGAGGATTTCCTTTATTGGCAGGGAGAGTGTTCATAAAGGTAACTGTTTCTTTGATGTTTTTCACTTCTTCCTGCAAGTTAGCAATTTGTCGGACCAAGTATACAGTAAATTCATCATTTTTGATGTGATTTCTTTGATTTAAGATATGAAGGTTTTGCAAAGTTTTGGATGTCGCATTGTTCATCTCTACCTTTCTCTTCTTCTTTGCTATGAAGTTAGATGATGTTAGTAACTTGATTTTTTGACGTAGACCCATTTACTTACCAACACAAATCAACCTATAACTTTATTAAAAGAAAAGAAAAACTCAAAAGGAAAAAATAATCTCATTAATGGAAAATAACACAAGATATTTGATTGGAAGTAAAAACACAAAAGTTGCTTTCATCACAGGAAAATTGGTCCATAGGTGGATACCGACTCGAAGGATTCTAACGGATAGGATTTTGCCCGTTGATTTTGGGATAAATGTGTTTATCAGGAAGGTTGACTTTTGTTGATTCTTCTTTTTGGCATCCTTATAACTACTTTACCAAAAAAATAGTGAAAATGAAGGTTGTAAGGGATAGGGTCCGAGCAGGAAGGCTGCCTTCGTATCTCATGAAGGAAAAGTCAGGCCTTACGTAGTTTGAATTTTTAGATGTTATGAAAGATATTGGTGGAGTTTTTCTAGAAAACATGGAAGATTCAAAGTATTTTGGTCAAAATGTTGCATGGTGGGATTATATTTTTGCCTAAATAGGTTCTATAAAATTCATCGAAGCAGGAGTGGATTGGTTCATCCTTGATTTAAACAACACACTTAATACAATTATATCACACAATATGTGAATAGTTTATGGCGCATCCTATGCAAATATGTGACCCTTTTATGCCAAAGGTAGGCCTAATGAATTAAAGGATGTGCATGTCATTTGTAAACGTTCAATTTCCCTAAAAACATATCATACAAAAACAAATATAAATAGATTGAATAGTAATACAAAATAAGGGTACGAGTATACAAATAAATATCAATCCCGCGCAGGGGACACCCTAAACTAGGCCGTTATGGAAGATCCTTCATTCTTGAACTTCTTGGAACTCCGAACGCCTTTTAAACTTAGATTTCAAATCAAGAAACTGTCTAAATAATTCCAAACCTCGAGGGACAGTGGTCCATTCAAATTGGCATCACATCTTTCAATTAATCACATAAGGGTATGATTATCTTTTCAGGGTGGGTACCCTTGTCGACACAAAGTGGTCTCATTAATGGGTCCAATACTCCTAGGGTACCGGGTCACTTAGGTCAGCATGCCTAGTTCACAGGATTTGGTTTCGCTCTATGCTAGTTGACTGCAGTGGTTTGTTCCAATTGACGGGAAACCTAAAAGGGAATTTTCTAGCTAACACACCAAGTGACCATTGACCTACTCAAATCAACTACTTCACTTGGATGTTCAAAAGAAATCAGGATTTTATACTGATGGGTAGTTATGAATAGTCACATAACCGTCCTTTTTCGTAATGCCTAATGCTTTGCCAGGAATGATAAAATATGCCATGATTACGCAACAATTTATAATTTCAAAAATTTAAAAATCAAGCAAACTAAACAATTAAGAAAACAAAACATTACAAATTTGAATAGTTATTCAAATAGGCAAACAAAGTTAGGAAAAAGTTGGCTAGAACTTACTTGGATCCCCAACGGAGTTTTCATTTCCGTTTTACCTCTTTTCTGCTTAAGAGGGTGGAAAAGTGGTTTTTGACTTGTTTGAATTTGAAAACTTAAGAAAATTTTCAAATTCAATCAAAATAGAGTCCCCACTTAATTTATTTAAGTAAATTAAGAATACCTTTAAAAATTATTCTAAACATTGAAACAAATAAAATCTTTTGAATTTTTAGAAATCCGGGTATGAGTTCACATTAATACCTTTGGAAGGTTTTTAAGGCACCCAAAGATATCTGCTAACACGCAGTTGTTCGGTCATTTCCAAAACTTTGTTTATTTGATTTACTTTTTAAAAAGAAAGGAATTTTGATAAGCAAAAGTGATTCGATAGATGTGGATGTATGGAATCCATGGTGGATTCGACAGAGGTGCCGAGTCATGTGTCTCAATTTTGTAACACTACGTAAGTTCTTCACTAAATTTCATTCATTATTTCTTCTTTTACCCATCCTTGACTCCTTATTTTTTGGCTGAAGCAGTGGTGGGGATAATTGTGATGCTCCTGTTCTCCTTCTTATGGCATTCCTCATTGAGAATAGTGCTTTCCAAACCTGACTCCAAAGCCCTTAATTTTTGCTGGTGACTTATTTTGTAAGTTGATGTAGCTTAGGCTAGGTAGCTTAGTTTCTCCCACAATAATGTAGCCCTCTGAAAGGCAAAAACTTATCCTGTAAATAGCATTACTATAAGACTTGTTCATGTGATGATTATATTTTTTCATGATTCTCCCTGTCTATGTTGATCTTTCTAGATCTTATTCTTAAGGAAGAAATTTGTACTTTGTCTATATTAAAGATTTCTTGCACTCTACTAGTAAATGTTGGAAAGAATGTATTTGTAGGAACTCATGTGTATTTATTGCTAAGTTAGCCAACATGTCTGCTAATTGATTTGCCTTTTTGTATACATGTTATATTTGTGTTTGTGTGGACCTCTTCAACTGTTGTATTTTTTCATTTTGCTCTTTTATCTACTAAGGAATCTTACATTACTTCAAAATCATCTTCTTTAAACTGAGTGAATCAGTTTCTAGGATGATGTTTTAAAGTTTTGTAATTTTACACTGCCTTAGGTCTTTCACAATAGTCATTGTTTTTGCCTCCATATTGGTGGTAGTTCCTATACAATGTGCCTCTACATATATCTAATCACCTTGTGCATTTCTTAGACAAAAACCATAAGAGTTATCTTTAGGGTTACCTCTTCTGGCTCCATCAATATTACGTTTAATCCAACATGTTTGTGGAAAGTCCATTTGACATGAAGGTAATGTAAATTAGGTTTTTAGCTTTGTAGTTTCTTGATCATGCCTGCCCAATCCTTAGAAACTTCAATCCATGGGTATTTCACCTTGATGAGTTGATGTATTGCCAATTGACTCTGATTAAGAAGTCGATGGTAGCTAATATCCTTGTCATGTATCCTTGCATTCCTCCTTTTCCATAGCTCCTACATTTTAATGGATGGAACAACCTGAATATGAGTTGCAACTTTATTGATGTAGGGGCTTTCCACCATCTAATAATTAGTTGGTGCAGGTGAACACCTTCCAAGCTAATTTGTGCACATGTAGCAAAAAAATTCCAAAGTGTTTGGGCTATAGGAGCTATTAGAAAAAGGTGAGACATAGTCTCCTGAGCAAATGTCTAACAACAGTAGCACCTAGATGCCAGTGAAATTCTCATTCTCCCGAGTTTATATTCAATTGCTATTCTTCCTTTCCACACTCTCTATTGGAAAAAGTAGATTTTGAAGGGAACATCCTTCAACCAAATGTTATTTAGCCATTCATGTTTATCCTTCTTTTTCCTCATAATCTCATAAGCAGACTTTACTGAGAACTTTCTATTAGTGCTAACCATCCATCATGGTTTTATCATTCTCCTCTAACATCAACTCATGGTTGATGTTTTCAATAATATGTCCATTTATCTCCCCAGTGATCAAGCCTAGTTTCTACTTATTCCATTCTCCATTATTTATATATTGCTTCACTTCCAGTCCTTCATCTTTAATATGATTTTCCTCTGTAAAGTATAAAGCTCCCTATTTGATCCAATTATCAAACTAGAAACTAGAGGTTCCTGATTTGATTTTCCATCACCAGATATCATGTTCAACTTCCTTTCTAACAATCAACATCTTCTTCTTCACATATGAACCCCCCAATTCCTTTAGCAACTGTAGGATGTATCTTTTTACAGTATTTGTTCCACATATATGTACTCCATAATAAGGAGGTAGATATTATGAAGTTCCACCATAGTTTTGCAATTAAGGCCTTAGAAACTTCATATAGAGATCTAAATTTAATTCCTCCCTCAATTTTGAGGTAACAAAGATCATCCTAAGCAACTTAGTGTTTGGCATTTTCGCCTCCAGTTTTGCACTAGAAAACACTGGCAAACATCTGGTGTAACTTATCAATTACTTGTTTTATGGATTCATAGCTAATAACAGATATACTGACATAGATTGTAGTACATGAGTTATTAGTATGAATCTTCAACCTATTGAAAGAAATTTGTTCTGCCAGCTCATAATCCTTCATGACACTTTTCTAAAAAGATCTTCAAAGTGTACTTTTTTCTTCCTCCCATAAAAAATAGGGCATCCCAAATAAGCAAATGGGAAGGATCCCATCTTTATTCCTATAAGTTTTCTTAATCTAATCCCTATTTCTAGAGAAGTCTTCTCATGGAGGTAAAAGAAACTTTAATCTTTATTGATCAGCTGTCCTGAAACATTCTCATAATCTCTTAATACCCCCATTATCTTAATAACTGAAATCATATCACCAGAGCAGAATAGAAATGTATTATCAGCATCTGAGGTGATTGATTTCAGGACTCTACCTAGTCATTCCATATCTATTGAAATATCCATCCTCATGAATTTTATTCAAACCCCTAGAAAGAACTTTTACTGCAATGGTGAATAGAGTAAGGGATAAAGGATCACCTTGTTTAAAACCTCTAGAGGATGGAAAAGCCCATGTCATTTTCCATTCACCAGAACTGAATACCAATTGCTAGATATTAATCTCTGAACCATGTCAATGATAATTTTAGAGAAACCAAACTTCCTAAGGACCTTAGTGCGCAAAATCCAAAAAATCTTGTCATAAGCCTTTGGCATGTCTAATTTTACCACCACATTATGAAACTTGTTTCTCAAATTAATGTCCCTAATTATATCCTGGGATAAAAGTACATGATTATTTTACCCTTAACAAAACCATATTAGGTTTGGAGATAATTAAAGGAAGAGTCTCCACCATTCTCTCATGTTGCACTCTAAAGATGACCTTGTTCACAAAAATACTTAAACTAATTGGCCTTAAGTTAGTAAATATTTTCACATTTTCCTTTTTAGGGATAAGTACCACATTAGTATGAGTAATGAATCTTGGCAGTTGTTGAACATAAAAAAAAGCTCTTACCATTTGAGTAATGTACTCCCCTATGATTTCCCAACAATTTTGGAAGAAGTATCCTGAAAACCCATCAGGACCACTTGTGTTATCCCCATTCAAATCAAAAACCAACTATTTAACTTCTTACAGACTGGGATTTTTCACCATTTCCTTATTCTACTCAGGGGTGATCATTTGTTTTCATCTGTAGCATTCCAAAGTCCCCATTCCTGTAAGTTTCTTTGAAATGCTCCTCAAAGAAAGTAACAGCCTTAGCCCTCATTTTTTTTATGGAATTGACTATATCACCTTGAGCCGTTTGAATTTCAGCAATGTGAAATTTCTTCTTTCTCCCTTTGACATAGGAATGAAAAAATTTGGTATTTCTATCCCCATAAGTAAACCGTCTCATTCTTACTTTCTGCTTCCAGTACTCCCCCTCTTTGTGTAAGTATCAGTTCTGCTTCAGCTTTGTTAAGGGCCATTTTATTCTCTTCTGATGGTTGAATCTCCAGCTGTATCACCTAAACTTTTATCATATCTTCCAAAGTTTCTATCTATTGAAAAATATTTCCAAAAACTTCTTTATTCCACCTGGCAAAAACCTATTTTACCCTTTTAATCTTTGCTTGGAAAATCAAAAAGGGGCTACCAGTGAAATCAACCGTCCTATTATCCCCTACCACCTTGCTAAATTGAGGATGCTTTGTCCAAAAATTAAGGAACTTAAAAGGATTAGAGACTCATTCTTCATCTAAGTTACATATGACATGTAATGTAGCATAATCTGAACCCTGTCTGGTTAAATGATGAACTTCACTTGATGGTAGGATATTCATAAATTACCAATTTCCAAAAACTCTCTCCAGCCTTTTGAAAGTATAATCCTCTCCAATTCTTCCATTCCACCAAGTGAATCTGCTTCCTGAAACTTTAAGTTCCTCTAGTCCATAATTATTATATATTAAGCAAAATCCATTACCTCAAATTGACTAAATGGGAGACCTCCTTGATTTTCATCTTCATTCATAATCACACTAAAATCTCCTCCAAAATCCATGTATTCTTGTTTTCCTCTGCTATTTCCTCTATTTCTTCCCACATCTCTAATCTTTCCAATACATTACACCTAGCATATATAACTGTGACTAAACCTTCAACATTGTTATTTGTGAGACTAATTGACACCTGCTTAATATTATCCTTTATTATTTGTCCATTCCAGTCTTCTTTCCAGAAAATCCAAATCTTTGCTGAACAGTTACAGTAAACATTATGAAATCCTAGTCTGCTTTTGTATTGTTCTAAATTTTGTGGGCCTTGAAAAGGTCTCATAAGAGCTATAAAAGAATAATAATGTCTCCTATAAGATCTATTAATCTCTCAAAAGCATTTTGAATATTAACAGATCTTGTATTCCAAAACAACATTTTGCCAATCATTGATCAATGTCAGATGATCTATCTTTATTGCTCCTAGTTTTCACTTGAAGAGAGAGAGTAGGCTGATTTCTTTTCATTCCATTCTTCATGTTAGAAGTCTGTCTTGGTGATAAGTCTCTACCTCTTGCTGCACTTTTCATATTTTACTCCAAATCCTCATCTTCTTCCATATCCCTCAGGGTTTGCTTTTTCTCTGCTGATAGTTCTTCAAGATCTAGGCTTTCGTTTTACTTACTACTATTTTCATAAGGAGGGTCTAGACACCCTTCCTTACTTTTAACCTCAGTGCTTAGATCCTCCTTCTCCTTCCCTATTTCTACCTCCTTGTTTGTACTTCCTTCATCAACTACCCCTGGTCATTCTTATCCACTAAAGATGTGGATGCTTTATTTTTTGTGGGAGTGTCTTCAACATTTATTGGCTTCTCTTTTTCCTTTGATGGATCTTTGTTAATTTACTTTTTAAAAGATTCATTCACCCAACTTTTTGTTGAACTGCTTTTCTCCTTGTTCTCTAGGGTTGATTTGTCTTCCTTGTCTCTCTTCCGTTTCTTATTATCACCCTCCTTAACATTCAAAGCATAAAATTGGTTTCCTGTTTTGACCTCTTTTGAATTTTATTGGAACTGCTTTTTATCCCACATCTGTTCTTACCTCCATCTTCCTTGATAACTTTCTTTAGTATTCCCTTTTCTGTTTCTTTGTTCTTTGAATGGTTATTACTCCTTTTTTTCTCCTTGTTCTTCCTACTTATCTTTCTTGGGGTTCTCTATTGTATCTTTCCCTTTGCTATTTTTTGTCTATTCCTGTGGAGTCTTCTCTTTGTCTTTATTCATCTCTTTGTTCTCCTCTTTTTCCTTCTTAGGATACAACTCTAGGTGAATGATGTAACACTGTTTCTCATTATACCCTTTCATTCTGTAGTTCTTATAGTACTTTGAGACATAATCATACTTAATTCTTAGTCACTTTTCACATATCTCTCTAGATTGCTTCCTTAGCCCACCATTAATCTTCTTAGGTAATTCACTAAGCAAATCTACTTCCACCTTTACTCTGGCACAACTTGGTCTTGTTTGATTACTTCTGGCTAGATCTACTTACAATGGTTTACCAACTGCTGCAACAAGTGAAAATATAGATTCCTTCCTAAAGAAATTTGGAGGTAGAGATAGAAACAAAATCCATGCAATTGTAGTGGTGGTCCCCTCCTCTGGGTCAAAAAGTGGATCCCATTCAAGGGTTCTCATTGGGTAAGTCTAATTTTGATGAGTGATGTAGAAGACTAGCTTTGATAATAGATTAACGTAATCCTCCAGTGATGACACTCTAATTATAACATGTCTATTGCTCAATAATCCAATATTGCAATCTCCCTTCAATTCACACTATTTTGGAGTTAGTAGTCTCAGATCTTAGGTGTCAGGCCATCCATATGAAATTTTTCCAATAACAAAATATTGAATATTTTCATTAAGGATTATCTGTTCTACTTCCCCTTCTTCCCATATCACACGTGGTTCACCATACTGATAAGCAATAGGTCTCAAAGGAAAAAGTTTTTTTATGGTAGTTGGGGGTCTTAAAGTTGCTACATAATTTTGTTTTGAGGTTTTTTAGGATGTGTTTGTGAAATATAAACCCTGTGGGAGGTTGACTAGGTGATATGCTGGCAATAGCCACCGAAATAGGTAGCCAAATTAGGGTTTATTGGTGGCGGTGAAATCTTTTTAGAGAGTGTTTTGTGTATTTGTAATGCGGTTGTTTAGTCAATGGATAGCCTTTTTTCTTATTTACGACGCGATCAATGAACTAATCTAGAGAATTCATTTACAAGATATCTACTTTATTTTGACTATATAATCCGATTGATTCATATAGGCGCTGTGAGCAATATTTCAAACAAAAGGAATTTAAGAAATAAGATCTTCACGAAAAAGAGGAAACCATATCAACGACATCTCACCAGCCACTAATTTCAACTCCCTTACGCCACATTCAAACATAAAAAAAAAAGTTGCTTCTTATTTATTCAGATAGAGAAACCAAGTTGCACAAGCAACAACACTAACTCTCATAGGACATTGGACTTTAAGTGCAAAATGAGTTATAGATTTGAACTTATTTCACTCCAAATTTCATCCTTTGGATGGAACTAAAACACAACGCCCAAAGAGAGACCCTTTATCCTTTTCAAGTCACAAGTAATATCAAGAACCACATGAGACCTTAGAGAATTCTTTTCGTCTATAACAAGAAATTTACAGTCAAAGAAAATGAGAAAATGAACCATATTAATCACTGTTTCGAATTATATTCAACTAAGGAAAAATATGGCTCAGGCATTAGCCTTTATTGCAATCAGGAAGAAAAGTTTGAGAATTAGAGTTGGTTATGGAGACGAGCCTATCTTTCTCCAATTTTATTCTTGAAAATCTATTATGAACAATTCAAAAAGGAAAATTCTTTTACTTCTCTCAATTAAATCTGGTTTTAAGACGCAAATAAGACTACGGTAAGAAGCCCTTTGTACCTAAACATCTTTCCAAGATGCCCTTTTTGATATTGTGAACCAAAAAAGGGATGCTAGAGATTCAATCAAATAGTTTGAACATTTCATATAAACAAACCCTTGTCAAACAACTCTACATATCCAAACATTCAACAAAGAAAATTTAGGCCTCAAGCTCACATTAACACAGAAAGCAAAAATTTCAACACATATAATAGCCATTTGAGCTCCTAGCAGTGAACCTTTTTGATGGCGGAGAATGACAATTTTTTTATTCTTCCCCATATTCCAGTCCTATTTTCTAAGAGAAAATAACCATAGCTTCATCCTTTACTTACTTGACATTGTAGGCCAAGTAAATCCTTAAGTATTCATTAGCTTGGAAACTAATTCAAATCATAACACGCACAACATAATCGGTTATTTGCCACTACTATCGACACATGAGTACCAAATAGAATCAAATGTTCAAATCTATCCCATGATAGGAAAAAAGAATGAGCATTTAAGGTTTCAAGCTTAACATTATGAGATTTCATGTTTGCAACATTTAATCGTAAAGAAGAAAAATGCAAAAAAAAAAAAGAAGTTTCTTACCCATTTTCAGCAGCGTCTGGGACTACGAGCCTTAATTTGGATAGACTTCCATAAAAATTTGATTTTAACTCGTCGAAAAATCAAGTTTTTTTTTTTATCAAAATTCACACTTCGATCTTTGAAACCTTTGGTTATGTAAGGTTAGAGAAGAGAATCCCCAGAACCTCTAATTTTCCCCTAAAAGCTTTTCTCGATATAGCAGCCGCTATTTATATGAGAATTTGGGTATAAATGGGGTGGGGGGTGGGGGGGAGGGGAGGGGTGGAGGTGGATCAGAGGGTAATTTTGGGATGTTAATTATGGATTTGAATTTTGAAATTTTTTATTAGGGTTTTAACAACTCATATTTGTACTGATTCAGATGAATTTGGGGATTTATGGAAAATCAATAATTCCCTCAGCACCAATAAGAAATTGATGAGTTACGTACGTTCGTAGTATTAAGTTTGTTATTCTTAGGAAATTTCAAACAATTAGGGATAATCTCATTGAGGGATGATTCGAGAACCTGTTAGCAAAACATTTACATATAAACTGCATGGGAATGGAGAAAATTTGACAGATTGAGGATGATTTGATTGTTGTTGTTTCTGCGTTTTGGTGTTGTTGTTAACAGAGGGTGCACTATGCTTGAAAAAAAGAGGAAAAAGTGGGGAGAGAGAAAGAGGGATAAGGGGAAAGTGGTGCATGTGTGCTGGTGGAATTTAATTGAGAGAATATGAATGGGCCAGGTATAAAAGATTAGAAATTGGGCTTGAAGGTCTGAAATTTAGGGAAATAAATGGGGGAAAGTCCAATTACACTTCTAGCTAATTCAAGCTAATAAAATGTCCAACACTGAATCAATTGAGCAAAATTGAGACAAAATGAACTTCCTAATTAATTAATGAGCCTTTTAATTTAACAATTACGAAATAATAACCTGATGAAATGCATAATTAAGAAACTAGTTATGAATAATTTCCTATTGAATTAATTTTGAGGAAAGTAGAGTATTTTCAATTCAAACATGATTTTCACTCACAATAAATTATAAAACATTTTCTAAGTAAAATTTATATAATTCTATATAATTAAATGTAGAATATATTTGTTTCATCTAAAATCCACAAAGTAGGCCTGAAATGATTTTCGAAACATTTTATTTAATAAAACAATTATTTCAAAATTATTTGGGATTAAAGAAGCTCAAAAATTAATTTGAGATTCAGAGGGAAAAAATTGTGCGTCAACAACTTCCCCCTCCCTTTGGGTAGGGCGGATGTAAGTAACCTTGGGCAAAGGAAGTTTGCCATTCCTAATTTTGTCCGACCATAAGTTCATCTTTTGGAGGCGGTTGATCTTCACACAATTTTTAAGGAATTATGGCTAGAACCCGGTATCAAGTTTCATACATATCTTAGGTTTCATTAGAGTTTAGGCCATTTGTAGTTCAAGGAGGCTGATTTTACACATGATTTCCAAAGAGTTTAACAACTATTCTGGTTTCGAGTTATAGAGTGACCAAAAATCTTGTGCATGGGGAGATTGGGGGAGTTTGGAATATAGTCAAGTTTTCAACATAGAGCCCAACCTACATATCTCTGAGACTCAAGGAATTAGACTGCTTGTAGTTCGACTCAATCGGTAGAAAAGATGGTCTTTTATGCTAAGATGACCTTTGTTCAGGATGAGTGGCGAATAAGGTGAGATATGAAAAAGAGGCTTGTAACATCTTAACCATGATTGTGGGATCCTTCAAATCCATAGCTAAGATTTTACTTGGATATAGTTTCCAAAGGTCGAGTATTGTCACCCAAATTTGAAGGAAATGGAAGGTTTGCTTCCAGTGTGAGTTTAGAAATACTCTGGATACAAAATTGAAAATATCCCAAATACCCAAATGCCTTTTGATAGGGGTGTGGTTGATGATGGTGGAAGTATTACCTTGACTTTCATCTAAAGAGTTTGATATTCCTCTTCGGACTATGTCCAAGTTTGCTGCTAAGAAACAGTTCTACATTGTGCTACATCCTTTTTGGAGTCATCTGCACCTGTAGTTTTTTTTTGAGAATTTCATCTTTTCAGATTCTCTTGACAATATCTTGAAATAATATTTTTAGTATTAAAATAATATCACATGGAGAGTAGTTCCTTCACCTCAACTCCGCATTGTGCTACATCTCTCTTGGCATAGCCCGCATCGTACTTTATGTATGACACTTTTTTTGATAAATTTATTGATTCCTTTCATCTTTCTAGATGATTTCTTCTTGTATGAACCTGTAGTTTTAGCTTGAGAATTTTATTCTCTTGGATTCTCTCGACAACATCTTGTAACAAGATTGTTAGTATTAAAATAATTTCACGTGGAAAGATAGTGCCTTCACCTCAACTCCGCCCTGTGCTATCTATCTCTTGATGCAGCATGCATCATACTCTATGTATGAAACTTTCTTCAATAAATTTGTTGATTCCCTTCATTTTCTTAGATGATTTCTTTTTGTATAAACATGTGGTTTTGGTTTGCGAATTTCATCCTTTCAAATGCTCTCAACAAACTTTGAAACAAGTTTGAGGGGTAAATGTAATTCATGAAGAGAGAGATAGTTCCTTATCATACCTCCATGTGAGTTGGTTTTTGACAAGTGATGCGATCCTTTCTTTCAACACACCATCTTTTGTCATTGCCGAATAGGATTGCCATCTTCGTCACTTGTGATATTTTAGGTAAAATGCTTCTGCAACCATCTATTGGACATATGGATTTGGGTAAGTCTTTCACATTATTTGTATCAACACAACTTATAGATATCCCTCAAATCATTAGCCTTCAGGTAATCTTGCACACCATCTAATATTGGATGCGAGACGACTTATAGATATCCCTCAAATTTCCAGCTTTAAGGAAATCTTGCACATCATCCGACCATGGATAAGAGGTGTCTTATAGATATCCCTCAAATTTTTAGCCTTTAGGTAATCCTGCACTTTTATCCATTATCAGACACAACCTGACTTACAGATTTCCCTTGAACTACCAATCTTTGGGTAGTCATATACATAATCAACTTTGGATATGATGCTACTTATCTAGTGTTTCTTTTGGAAACATGGGTATTGAAAATCTTAAAAACCTTAAAAACCTATAGGTGCAACCAAAAGGACTAGAGCTGTTGGATGTTACTCAGTCCTGCAATAACATAACCCTTAGACTATCAATATTTGGCAGTCTTGCATATTATTCTGATTTTAAATATTGTTACAACTTATGAATGGCCCTTATACTGTCAACCTATGGGAGATCTTGCATACTATCTAGTTTTGGACATCGTTGTGTCTTACAGATAACCTTCGAAATGTCAACTCTTGGGTAATCATGCACACTCTCATGTCTAGAACATTGCGGCATACAAATGGCTTTTAGACTACTAACTTTATGGGAAATCTAGTATGTCATCTAACTTTGGATAGCAACTTAAAAACACCCCAAGGATTGTCCAACTATAATGAGGTGATGCCTTGATAATCCAACCATAATAAGGTGGATGACCTAATAATCCAACTATAATAGGGGTGGATGACCCAATATAGTCCAACTATAATGAGGTGGATGGCTTGAAAATCCAATTGTAAAGGGGTGGATGACCTAATAATCCAATAATAATGGGTGGATATCCCGATAATCCAACTGTACCAAGGTGGATAGCCTGATAATCCAATTGTAACAGGGTGGATGACCTGATATCCAACTATATCAGGGTAGATGGCCTGACATAATGCAACTGTAATAGGGTGGATGGTCCAATATATCCTCGACACCAGACTCCACCCTCTATGCATGATTAATGAATATAAATGCATAAATACGCTCAACACTAGACTTCACTATCTCTATGTGATATTGGGTATAAATGCTCAAACATCCTCGACGCCCAACTCCTTCACCTCTGTGCTATATTAGATATGAATGATCTAATACCCTTGATGCTAGACTCCACCATCTCTGTGCAATATTGGGTATAAATTCTCTAAAACCCTTGATGCTAAACTCTAGCATCTCTGTGGTATTAGGTATATGCTTAAATATCCTCGATGCTAGACTCCACTGTCTCTGTGCTATATTAGATATAATGGCCCTCTCGACAGTTGAAAAAATATCACCTTTATCATTTTGTTGCTGAATTGACTTCTTTGCATGCATCAACAATCAATGTAAATGATTAGTATACATAATGTCACTTTTGCTAGCGATTATAGTCAAATTTGGGAAAGCTTTAAAGAAAGAATTCACAACATAAATGACTATTTTTTGCAAACATAATCCTCTTTTTGAGGTTAATAGCTAAACAAGAGGTCACTTTGGATGTAAATGAATGGATGAACCCTATTTCTGGGGACAACTATAAATACCACTTTTGAAAGTTATATGTTCGTTTGGATCCTATTATATGCTGGGGATTTAAGGATGATGTTTTTGTTTACTCCTTATTCATTGATCCTTTCAACTACAAAAAGATTGTTAGTTCTGGAAAGTTTTCTACTTTCAGCTCCTTCCCATTGTCTTGTCTCCTCTTTGCCAATTTTAAGTATCAACATCACTGTATTCCTTTTTGAATAAAGGGATATACTGAGCAGTTGGAGTCTTTTGCAGATCTTTTTCATTCTTAGGACAACCTGCACCCACAGAAAAAAATTGTTAGTTCTTATGAAACTGATCTGTGTTGATCTTCTTTGGTCTTCAGCTCCCTTCTTGCCATTCTCTGGGTTATTTTCATCTTTACGTGCTTGCCTCAACTCCCGGGTTAGTAGATGTAGGACAAAATTAGTTTAATAAAATAATTTAAAGAAAAGATTTTTTCAAATAATTTAATTTTTCTAGAAAAACTAATTTTGAAATATGATGGGGAACGGTCTCTGCCAATTTTTTCATGCCATGCACAAGCTTGATGAACGTCCTTGGTTCAAGGCTTCAATATGTCTAACACTTGCTAGAGAGATCTATATATCTTTTGGCATTGTAGCTGGAGAGTTTGAAGATGACCTTTTTGAGAAATCTATCATAGCTGAGGGTTGGTCCTCTTGGACTTTGTACAACTGAGGATTTCTTGAAGTCAACTCTGATCTTTTGGTGTTGGGGAAATCTTAGAGTTGGCTATGATTTCTTGAATGAGGCTTTAGTGGAAATTTTAAGGTCTTCCTCAAAATTTCTACCCTAGTTAGATACTTTTGAGACAAGTTTTGAGTTGTTGAATATGTGGGGATCTTGAAATTTTCTCTCAAAATTCTCGTTTGTTGTATTCTTCAAAATGACCTTCATTTTGATTTGTTGAACGATGATCTTCTTCTTCAGAATTTTCAAGATTCCTTCTCAAACATTCTGACCCAGTTACCATTTCCTGGGGTGATGTAATCAAGCTATTGGGGCGTCTACATATCCTGTTGAAGAATGAATTAGGTCATCATGTAGTTCAGGACTGAAACTTGTGTGTGGAGATCCTTTGTCTTGATCGTTTGTATTTGGGGAGAACTTTTTAGCCTTTGCCTTTCACTCTCATCATAAAGGACCAAGTTTGGTTAACATCCCCTAGTGATTTGTGCTTGATAGCTTGTATGACATATCTCATAGTCTCGGTTGTTGTGTTTGACAACTTTACCTAAAAAATTTGAGGAAAGTATTAGGTAGTATGATAAGGTACTGAAAAATAAACTAAGAGATAAAGTGAGAGAATAATTTTGTTTTGGATATTATGGAGAATCCATGATGGATGCGAATAACATGGTTTATCTAGCTTTGATGGTTTCAACCTTGTCATCTTCAAGACTTTTTTATTCCTGCACTCAAATAAAAAATCTTAGTTTGGGAGACTGATTTGTGTTGGCCTTGCTAGTCCTGATGATCCTTCATGTGCTTTGATTTACAAATACATTGGGTCTCGAAATTCTATCTTGGTTGAATTTTTGAGGACGCTCCTAAAAATTCCGGCCAAATCTAGAACCTAGAAGAATTTTTTGTACATTTGATGTAGCTCTCGTAGAATTTTTGAGAAGGTCTCAAAAATTTTGCCCTACTTTCCATTATGAGGAATATGACCAAGCTGATGTGGCACCTACATATCATATTGCAATAGAAATTAGGTCAAAGATAGTTCCAATAGATACAATCATAGATTGAAAATATGTCTAAAAGTGTGACCAAAGATGACATAGGCTGCCTACATATCCCATTATCGATAATTACAATAATGGAAAGAAAGAAATGATGTTCATTTACATAGGAAAGATAAAAATAGCTTCAAATGCCAAGTTCTTGCCAATTTTATTGCTCCTTTCTTTTCTACCTTTAAAGAGGGATATCTTCAAATGACCCCATTAACTATATCTTAATCCTATCTTGATTAGCAAAAAATTTATCATTTGGAGAAGCATTCTCAATTAAGATCAGATAATTGTCGATCATGTTTTGGATTTTATGTTTGAGAGTCGACCAACACTTTGTGTAATGTCCAATCGCTCCTGATTGATAAGCACATCCTTGGTCTTCCTTATAAAGTTTTCCCAAAGGATTTGTTGGTCTTCCTTCTATAGGATAGAGCATACCAGCTGCATTCAAACTTTCATAAAGCTGATTTTGGGATTCCATCAATGGCGTGAATACTTTGGGGGCTTTCTAAAATATGGTTTTCCCTTATTAGAATGGTGGTTTTAATGTTGCCTCTGTGGAGCCAAATGTACAGGGGCTATCATAATAACAAACACCGCTTATTCTATCCCTTTTGATATTTCCATAGAGCGAATCGGGTTATTGTCAGCAACATATAGTACAGTGATCTTGCCAGTCTTAAGTGCACCTCAAGAGCTTCACCTACTTTGATGAGTTCAAAGAATGTCCATCCCATCGAAGGAATCATCTTACTATAATATTCGGGTTCTTGTGCCCTGATGAAAGTAGCAGTCATCTCTTTTTAGCTCATGAGAGGTTGTACTCTTGTAGCTACTTCCCTCCAACAGATAGTATATTTATTGAAATTCTCTGTGGGCTTATTCATTATCTTCTTCTAGTGGTACCGATCGGAGGATGCCCCGATGTTAAATTGGAATCTTTCCAGAAAAGCTTCGACCATAAACCTCTATGTTGTCCACTTATGTACATCCTGAGATGTATACTATTCGAGAGATTCCCCACTCAAACTTTGGATGAACAACCTCATTAAGAGTGCAATATTTCTCCCTACCCCAATGAGCTTGTCATAATAAACTCGGAGGTGAAGCATAGGACTTCTAATGCCTTCGAAGGTATCAAACTTTATAACCCTCTGGTAGATTTAGATTTGGATGTATGCAAAGGTCCTCATACCTTAGACCTATAAAATTCTGCTCTGACTAGGCATCCTTCACAAGTTGGGAGACAACCTATTTTAATGCAAGCATCTTTTATTCATGTTCTTTCTCTCTGTTACTCCATTCTTTCTCTATTTTCTCATAATGGTCTAGTTTGGTTTGAGCTTGAAGAGTATTTTATGAAGTAGGGGTTATCATAATAGGCATATCTTGGATGACATTGTGCGAGGCTGTGGGGGTTAGTTTTGAAAAGTTGGATGATTTGAATAAATAGGGAGTGGAGTTTGTTATGATGGTATGATACTTTGGTAGATTGATAACTGAGTTGTCACGACCCGAAATCCCATTCGGGCCGGACTGGCACCCGAAGCCGATATGGCCCGAGAGAACCAAACTTTGCTCTTGAACCTTCGTATGTATATCTTTGTATGAACCATATTAAACCTTATGCAACTATGTGGACGACATGAGTATGGAAACATATGCCATATATAGATATAAATAAAACGTGTCCGTTGGGGCCATCGAGTCAACACTGACATTTATCTTTTACCTTCATAACCCACACATGTCTACAAAAGCCTTTACAGATACATCAACAAGGTCAACTTAAAGTCGGGACACGTGCCCGCTTTAGACTACATTTAC
This sequence comes from Capsicum rhomboideum, assembly GCA_031232105.1. Classification (NCBI taxonomy): domain Eukaryota; kingdom Viridiplantae; phylum Streptophyta; class Magnoliopsida; order Solanales; family Solanaceae; genus Capsicum; species Capsicum rhomboideum. Next base: position 36,845,369 of record CP124719.1, read on the forward strand.
AACATCAAAACATCTATACAACTGTGACTCGAAAAGCCCCAAAGCAACTGGAGCTCACCAAAGATCTGCAAATGGTCCACAGCCTACAGAGGAGGCTTACTAATGCCTGCACCTGCAACATGTAAGGTAAGTCCCCCGAGGGGTCAGTACGAAGAATGTACTGAGTATGTAAGGCTCATAAGAAATTCATCATACATAGTAACAACAACAATGGAGTCAATATAAGAGAAATAGTAAATGTGAATAAACTCTCTTTTTGTATGTGAGGAACCATAAACATTTCTTCTGTTATTGCCATTTACCATCCTTTATATACCCCTTATTCAAGAGAGAGTTACTTGCGATAGATTCTTTCTTTGCCTTTACGCTCATCATCATTATTATTCATCTTCTTTGTTAATAACTACATCCACTCTTTGGTGGGTTAATAACTACATCCACTCTTTAGTGGGTTAACATACATCCACTCTCATGGTGGGGTAACATACATTACCTACACATTTCCTCATTTCTTACTTGGGAGAGATTGCTTTATTCACTTATGAGAGATTGATATAATGATAGTCATAACATTATGAAAACTTGGAACATAACGTTCTAAGAATTTTGGAGTTATAATATTATTGGAACTTTGGAATCGTTTCCAACCTTCATCTATGATTTTCCTGCACTTTTGCACCCAACAAACATACATAACTTACTTTCTTTCTGTTGAGAGATTGGTATGTTAACTCACATATTTCTTCCTTCATTACTCTTACGAGATCTTATGAGATTGGTACCTTTACACTTATGAGAAATTGGTACAACCATAATTACAATATTATAAGACTTTGGAATATGACATGATTGGAGAATGCTTTTCAAGAATAAATAAATTCTCTGTATAACTTACTCTGTTTGAGATAGTTCTTTTAGGAATTACAACGTTAAGACAGCTTTGGAACTTCAGTCAATGAATAAGAGATACATGAATCACAATTCATATAAGAATAGGATACATATGAATAACAATATAACTCAACCTGAACTAGGATACTTTAGAACACTTCGGACATGAGTAAGTACCATAACAAGGTGAATACTCTATGCTGCAGAAAGATATGGAAAGAGTAACCTTACATACCTTGTCGTCTCACTACGAATACACAAGCCTAAATGGGAATACAATAATCCAGCTCCTTCCTTATGTGTTACTCTACAACACAAGTACATAACGAAATTCACATTAGTCATCAACTACCTTACAAATACATATAACGTCAATGAGGTACATGTTTGCATTTAAACATGCCATTTCCCCTTGACAAAACCATTGATGAAATTATTATTCCAAAAATCCCACAATATTCCCAACATTGACCAATACATGATAATCAATACATTTCACCACAACACTTCTCCTTTACACTTTCTTATCCATATTACTTCACACATAATCCATCAAATCACCTTAATCTGCCTCAAAGCACATATCGGCCAGAATCCCACAATTTACACTTTTAGAAAAATAACAAGTGTAATAACAAAATTACACCATACATGTTCATATTTTATTCATACCATGCTCTTTCATCAAAGGCACAAGTCATAATTCAAGCTTGAACCTCATGGATCACAAATCTTATATAAAAACACAAAGTACCATGTCCACCATTTCCAAGCATAACCAACATGATATACATAATCTCCCATGCATATAATATGTTAAACCATAATAATAAACACTTACCCAAGCTTGAATAGTGATGATCTTCTCCAAAAGTTGATTTAGGGTTTTGAGGGTTAAAGGGGTTCTCTTGAAATGTTTTAGAAAAACATAGAAATACATGTGTGTTTGTAATGGATAAAATCAGATTTTTACCCCTTTTTATAGACCCTCAATTTCCATCCTCAGCCACTCTTTGGCATTAAATGTTGGGTCTAGAAGGTCAAATGAAAGAATGGGTCATTTGACCCATTTGGGCCATGCATTTTATTCCATTTTTGGGCCTAAATTTGGGCCCAATAACACATATCCATTTAACCCATAAAATTTCATGAATAATTCACCATATATATCATGTTTAAATAATTCCATAATGTCACGACAATATTCTCTTACGAGATTCTCATTCGTCGTCTATATCGCAAAAATAGGAATTCTAGTCGTCCATGGCTTCCTTGAACATTTTTTTTATAATTACTTGTGATTCATGGTTTGATCATGTAGAAGTATGTAGGAGTGTATTGAAGTGTTTGAAGCTTTAACAATGCTCAAAGAACTCCAAAGAACCAAAAGAAACCATCCTAGAATCGTCGTAGAATTGTGTTACAAAACGAGTTTGGAAGGGCACATTTTTTGTGCCTTGCGCCACTGCTGCAAAGCAAGGCAGTGGCGCAAGAACTCACTGCCCTCTGAATCAGTGTCTTGCACCACACCCCCTGAAATAGGGTAGTGGCGCAAGTTTTCATACCTTGCTGAATTTTTCGGTCATTTCTTCAATACTTGCATATCATCCAATGCCTTATCAAAACACTTCAAAATACTTACTTACTGATCTTAATCATCAAGTAAAAATGACTCCAAGTCACCAAATGAGGTTAGAATGTGTACGGGGTATTACACAAATGCTCCACGAAATCACAAAACCCTTTCTATGAAAGTCTAATTGCATGTAAGTGGCCAAATTTCAATTTTCTCGTCGTTAGCATTACCAAATACATACTTATATCTCTCGACAACTAAACAACCCTTATTCAACATCATCAAGTAGGGTTGGAAGGGTACGGGGTGTTACATTCTCCCCCATTAGAAACATGTATCCTCGAATGTTAACGATGTCGCTTAAATTACAACACAGGCATCTCGATATTAGCATACGCACACATAACCACTTAAGGCTCATGGATACTTTCGTAGTCTTTATTTATTAACTTTCACACTTGTCGGTTTAGAATAGCCATAGCTATCTTTTCCTAGTGAGATCCTCCGAACTTTGTCCATTTTCAATGGGAACAATATGTAAGGAAACTCTTAGATACTTTCAACAATTTCACATGGCACGTTGTATAGGGTCACTTCTCCCCTCTTTCTGAATTCCATTATACCTTTTATGAATAACACTTTTAAGAGTACTTAATCATCTATGAGTGCAAATATCTACTATATCATTTCGTTATATACTAAATTTTCTGACGGATAGACATATGCCATAACTAATAACACCGATGTCCCATTAGGTTCATAGTAACTGATGGAGTAACATACGATAGAGTAGTTATATATATACATCATGTAAAATATGGTAATATACCTAACTACTAGTACCGTCATCAGGAGTTGCCTCTTCATTCTGCCGGTCCACTAGAGCATAGGTACTATTTTGGGCCCCACGGGAACTAGCTGCTCCTCTCATATCTCTACCATGACCTATAGACTGAACGCCTCTGCCTGGGGAAGGAACCGATGCTGATGATACAGCGGTTGATCCCGCATGTCGTGCTATACCACTCGCACCCCTTTGTGGGCATTCTCTCATTATGTGCCCCTCTGTGCCACACCAAAAACAAGCATTTGTCTAGATGGTACCTTTCGCAACGTTGACAATGAGGAAGAGAAAATCCTACTGTCTCTGAGCCCTGTCCTCCACTATTCTGTCCAGATGGACCACCTCTAGACCCTCGAAACTGGGAGTGAGCACCCGCTGTGGAATAAGAGAATGAGGGTCTAGGCGGTAACATTCGAGATCCCGATTCTCCTAGGGACGCCATAGACTGCCCCATAGGTCTCACCCTTTTTGCTGACCCTTCCTCAGATTTATGTATCCTCTTCCTTTGCCTTTGGTCTTCCATCTTTTGTGCGAAGGCCTGTATTCTAGCTATATCCATATCTCGATTTAAGGAAGCGATAGTGCAGTCCCGTACCAAATAAGGCTACAATCTGTCCACATATCTATGTACTCTATCTTCCATCGTGGCCACCACATTTGGAGCATATCGTGCCAAGGAATTAAACTGCAAACTGTATTCTCTAACACTAATATTTCCTTGACATAAATTTAAAAACTAATCCGCACGAGCCTCACGGATCTCATAGGGAAGATAGTGATCCAGAAATGCCGCTTTAAATTCTTCCCATGTAGGTGGGTTTGCACCAATACCTCGATCTTTCTTCCAGTCCTCATACCACAATATAGCCTCGCCCTTCAACCTATAAGCTGCTAACTCAACTGTTTCTACACCTGTTACATGCATTACCTCCAAAGCTCTCTGGATTTGATCCACGAAGTCCTGTGGATCTGCTTTCAAATCTGACCCAGTGAATATAGGAGGGTCCAATTTTAGAAAGTCCTGTGTACGTCGACTAGCTGCTCTAGCCGCGTCATCTTTATTTACCATGGGATCAACTCGTTCTTATGCTTGTGCAGCTACTAACTGAGTCAACATATGTACTGCATTTCGTAAGTCCTGATCAGTGGTATTCATAGGTGGTTCCGCAGGTACTTCTCTACCTCTTGGCTCTTCTGGAGCTGGAAAAGTAGAGGAAGACTGCGATGCAATCTCGGCGTCAATCCACCATAACTAGCTTGTTCAGGTGGTAATCTAATCATTCCTTCTTCAGTAGGCACATCCACCTGCTTCCCTTTACCTCTACCTCCTCTCCTGATTGGCATTTTAACTATACCAAGGAAAAACAATTACCATGGTCAGATATATTTCAACTTACAACGCTGGCTCTATTGCATGATCTGGAAGTGAAGAACAGAAACAACATCCTAAATATCCCGTAGCCTCCTAATTATCAATGTGGTGCACAACACATCGATAAGTAAGACTCTACTCAGACACGGCTTTGTAGACACCCTTAGAACGACCCGCTCTAATACCACTTTTGTCACGACCCGAAATCCCATTCGAGCCAGACTGGCACCCGAAGCCGATATGGGTTGAGAGAACCAATCTTCGCTCTTGAACCTTCGTATGTATATCTTCGTATGAACCTTATTAAACCTTATGGAACTATGCGGACGACATGAGTATGGAAACATATGCCATATATAGATATAAATAAAACGTGACCGTTGGGGCCATCGAGTAAACACTGACATTTAATTTTTACCTTCATAACCAACACATGTCTACAAAAGCCTCTAACAGATACATCAACAAGGTCAACTTAAAGTCGGGACACGTCCCCGCTTTAGACTACATTTACAACATCAAAACATCTATACAACTGTGACTCGGAAAGCCCCGAAGCAACTGGAGCTCACCAAAGATCTGCAAATGATCCACAACCTACAGAGGAGGTCTACTAATGCCTGCACCAGCAACATGTAAGGTAAGTCCCCCAAGGGGTCAGTACAAAGAATGTACTGAGTATGTAAGGCTCATAAGAAATTCATCATACATAGTAACAACAACAATGGAGTCAATATAAGAGAAATAGTAAATGTGAATAAACTCTCTTTTTGTAAGTGAGGAACCATAAACATTTCTTCTGTTATTGCCATTTACCATCCTTTATATACCCCTTATTCAAGAGAGAGTTACTTGCGATAGATTCTTTCTTTGCCTTTACGCTCATCATCATTATTATTCATCTTCTTTTTTAATAACTACATCCACTTTTTGGTGGGTTAATAACTACATCCACTCTTTGGTGGGTTAACATACATCCACTCTCATGGTGGGGTAACATACATTACCTACACATTTCCTCATTTCTTACTTGGGAGAGAAAGCTTTATTCACTTATGAGAGATTGATATAATGATAGTCATAACATTATGAAAACTTGGAACATAACATTCTAGGAACTTTGGAATCGTGTCCACCCTTCATCTATGATTTTCCTGCACTTTTGCACCCAACAAACATACATAACTTACTTTCTTTCTGTTGAGAGATTGGTATGTTAACTCACATATTTCTTCCTTCATTACTCTTATGAGATCTTATGAGATTGGTACCTTTACACTTATGAGAAATTGGTACAACCATAATTACAATATTATAAGACTTTGGAACATGACATGATTGGAGAATGCTTTTCAAGAATAAATAAATTCTCTGTATAACTTACTCTGTTTGAGATAGTTCTTTTAGGAATTACAATGTTAAGACAGCTTTGGAACTTCAGTCAATGAATAAGAGATACATGAATCACAATTCATATAAGAATAGGATACATATGAATAACAATATAACTCAACCTGAACTAGGATACTTTAGAACACTTCGGACATGAGTAAGTACCATAACAAGGTGAATACTCTATGCTGCAGAAAGATATGGAAAGAGTAACCTTACATACCTTGTCGTCTCACTACGAATACACAAGCCTAAATGGGAATACAATAATCCAGCTCCTTCCTTATGTGTTACTCTACAACACAAGTACATAACGGAATTCACATTAGTCATCAACTACCTTACAAATACATATAACGTCAATGAGGTACATGTTTGCATTTAAACATGCCATTTCCCCTTGACAAAACCATTGATGAAATTATTATTCCAAAAATCCCACAATATTCCCAACATTGACCAATACATGATAATCAATACATTTCACCACAACACTTCTCCTTTACACTTTCTTATCCATATTACTTCACACATAATCCATCAAATCACCTTAATCTGCCTCAAAGCACATATCGGCCAGAATCCCACAATTTACACTTTTAGAAAAATAACAAGTGTAATAACAAAATTACACCATACATGTTCATATTTTATTCATACCATGCTCTTTCATCAAAGGCACAAATCATAATTCAAGCTTGAACCTCATGGATCACAAATCTTATATAAAAACACAAAGTACCATGTCCACCATTTCCAAGCATAACCAACATGATATACATAATCTCCCATGCATATAATATGTTAAACCATAATAATAAACACTTACCCAAGCTTGAATAGTGATGATCTTCTCCAAAAGTTGATTTAGGGTTTTGAGGGTTAAAGGGGTTCTCTTGAAATGTTTTAGAAAAACATAGAAATACATGTGTGTTTGTAATGGATAAAATCAGATTTTTACCCCTTTTTATAGACCCTCAATTTCCATCCTCAGCCACTCTTTGGCATTAAATGTTGGGTCTAGAAGGTCAAATGAAAGAATGGGTCATTTGACCCATTTGGGCCATGCATTTTATTCCATTTTTGGGCCTAAATTTGGGCCCAATAACACATATCCATTTAACCCATAAAATTTCATGAATAATTCACCATATATATCATGTTTAAATAATTCCATAATGTCACAACAATATTATCTTACGAGATTCTCATTCGTCGTCTAAATCGCAAAAATAGGAATTCTAGTCGTCCATGGCTTCCTTGAACATTTTTTTTTATAATTACTTGTGTTTCATGGTTTGATCATGTAGAAGTATTTAGGAGTGTATTTAAGTGTTTGAAGCTTTAACAATGCTCAAAGAACTCCAAAGAACCAAAAGAAACCATCCTAGAATCGTCGTAGAATTGCGTTACAAAACGAGTCCGGAAGAGCAGTGGCACAAGAACTCACTGCCCTCTAAATCAGTGGCTTGCGCCCCCCCCCTGAAACAGGGTAGTGGCGCATGTTTTCATACCTTGCGGAATTTTTCGGCCATTTCTTCAATACTTGCATATCGTCCAATGCCTTATCAAAACACTTCAAAATACTTACTTACTGATCTTAATCATCAAGTAAACATGACTCCAAGTCACCAAATGAGGTTAGAATGTGTACGGGGTATTGCACAAATGCTCCACGAAATCACAAAACCCTTCCTATGAAAGTCTAATTGCATGTACGTGGCCAAATTTCAATTTTCTCGTCGTTAGCATTACCAAATACATAATTATATCTCTCGACACCTAAAAAACCCTTATTCAACATCATCAAGTAGGGTTGGAAGGGTACGGGGTGTTACATGAGTTTGGCAAAGAGGTATGGTATTTTGGTATATAGTTAGTGGAGCTTTGAATGAAAGTGTGGTATTTTGATAGTGACTAGTATTTTGAATTTGATTTTGAATGATTTGTGGCGGGTAATATGAGAGTATTTTGTTGGTAACTGATTTGTATAAATTAGATCCATAGAGGGTGGGTCAGGAATGGGATTTATAGATTTTTTGGGATACTCTTAGACATATGAGTTTGATAGTAGGATCGAAGATGGAGGATTTCCTTTATCAAAAAGGAGCATGTTCATCATGGTAACTATTTATTTGATATTTTTCACTTCTTCTTACAAGTCAGCAATTTGTCAGACCAAGTATGCAGTAAATTTATTATTTTTTATGTGATTTCCTTGATCTGAGATATGAGGGTTTTGTAGAATTTTGACTGTCACATTGTTTATCTCTACCTTTCTCTTCCTCTTTGCCATAATGTTAGACGATGTCGGTAACTTGATCTTTTGATGTAGACTCATTACTTACCAACACAATTCAGCCTTTACCTTTATTAAAAGAAAAGAACAACTCAAAAGGAAAAAAAAAGTTAGATCTCATTAGTGACAAATAACATAAGATATTTGACAAGAAGTAAACACATAAAGTTGCTTTCATCACAGAAAATTGATCCATACGTGGATACCGACTCAAAGGATTCCAACGGATAGGATTTTCCCATTAATTTTGGGATAAGTGTGTTTGTCAAGAGGGTTTACTTTTGTTGAGTCTTCTTTTTCACATCCTTGCAACTCCTTTACAAAAAAAATAGGGAAAATAAAGGTTTTAAGAAATAGGGGTCAGGCCGTAAGTCTGTCTACATATCTTCCAAAGGAGAAGTCAGGCCCTACGTAGTTCAAATTTATAGATTTTATGATAGTGGTTGGCAGAGTTTTTTTGGAAAACTTGGAAGCTTCAGAGTATTTTGGTTGGACTTTTGCATTCTGGGCTTATATTTTTGCCTAAATAGGTTCTATAAAAGCCATCAGAGCAGGAGTGGGTTGGTCCACCCTTGATTTAAGTAGCAAATGTGACACCATTATATCACACAGTATGTGAATAGTTTATGTCACGTCCTATGCAGAGATGTGACCCTTTTATGCAAAAGGTCGACCCAATAAATTGGAGGATGTGTATGTCATTTGTAAATGTTCCATTGCCCCAAAAACATATCATATACAAATCGATATAAACAGATCGACTAGTAATATAAAATAGAGGTATGGGTACACAAATGAATATCAATCCCATGCAGGGGAACAACCCTAAACTAGGCCATCATGGAAGGTTATTCATTCTCAAACTTCTGCAAACTCTGAACGCCTTTCAGACGAAGATCATCAAATTAAGAAATTATCTAAATAATTCTCAACCCTGAGGAATAATGGTTCGTACAAATTGACATCATATCCTTTAATTAATCAAGGGTATGCTAGTCTTTTTGGACTAGGGTCAGCATGCCTAGTTCAGGAATTTGGTTTTGCTCTATCCTAGTCAACTAGAGTGGTTTGTTCGAATTGACTGGGAACCTGAAAGGGACTTTTCTAGCTAACATACCAAGTGACCATTGACCTACTAGAATTAACTACTTCACTTGGATGTTCAAAAAAATCAGGGTTTTATATTAAAGGGTGGTTGAAAAAATTCATATAACCGTCCCTTTTCCTCATGTTTAATGCTTTGCCTGGAATGCCAGAAATATACCATGATAATGCAATAGCTTATAATTTCAAAATTTAACAATTAAGAAAACAAAATAATTAAGCAAATAAATGTTACGAATCTGAATAGTTAGTCTAATAGTCAAACAAAGTCAGGGAAAAGTTGTTAGAACATAGCTAGATGTAACGACATGTTCCATTGTTACAAAAATCACCACGTCCTTAGGGGCACGGGGTATGGTAATTTAGTTAATATCTTTGGAAAATGTGCATATAAGACTTAGTTAAATAAATTCAGAGTAGAGAAACTTTGGGCGGACTGATGTCATCCCGCTATAGAGTGAATTGTTTCGATATAGCAGTGTTGTGGTAGTGGCATGTTGGCCGCAATAGCAAGACACCGAGAAATAGTCCACCGATATTTTTAATTACCATCTTTCCTTCTCAGTTGTAAAACCAAAATGGGGCTTATTCTAAAAACTCCTTAGGGTTGCCTCAAGGCTTTGGAGCAATGAAGAAGAAGGAGAATGCTTAGAGAGGGTAATTGCAGTTTTAACGATGGAAATCAATAGAATGGAGCAAGGATTGCAAGTTCATGCCTCATATCAGCCGCTTGGCTCCCGGGTAGGCTAGGTTTAATTTATTAGAAAAAACCTGTGTTAGAAAATATATGCATAACATAGAATGACGAGAGATTCCATGCATAGGCATGTGGGCAAGGTTTTTGGATGGCTAAAACCGGTAGATTCGGGCTATGTGAACATAATAAATATCCTGATTTAGGTATTGTAATGTTATTGTTGCTACCCTATTATTTTCTATGCATATCTAAGAGGTTGGTGAGTAAAAACATTTGGTTATGGTAGTGTATTGTAGTTAAATTGATATATGTCAGTATTTTGGATGTGAATACCTTTTCCTTGCTTAATGGATTAATTGTGTGATTGGAAGAGGACTTTTAAGTTAAGATAGAAGGTTGGAAGTAATGAAGTATAGATTAGAAAGGTTGTGTGTGTATTTTAAATATTAGTATTCCGAGGTGTATTCTAAAGTAATGTGTGTAACTTGTTCTATATGTTATTCTGCCCTCGATATTATTATTGGTTGTAAGGGGTAGGTCTTGGTTGAACTATAGTTAAAGACTCAATTTGGTTTATGAGTGCATGTTAACTGCCTATTTGTATACTTGTTGGATAATATTACAAGTTGTTTGATCACCTGAAATGAGATTGTGTAAACAGATTTGTTTTAAAGTGCAAGTGTGATTGTGTTATCTCATATTATGATTGTACATGTTATGACATAGGTTGATATGGTGAGATGCACTGGTAAAGGTTAGTCATCACAGAATTGGTGGATCATAGGGAATATAAGGGTGGGGACATTGGAATAAGGATTGTATAACACTTAGTTTTGGATAAAGGTGGCAGACACTAGTTGTCTAGGATAATTAATACATCGACAGAGCTAGTCCTCTGTAGGTCAAAGCTAGTGGGAATTTATAAAACCTATGGCATGTGTTTACACGATACTGGTTAGTTTGACAGTTCCATGAGTGAACTGGGTTATATTGTGCTTAGTATTTTTGTTCCATAAGTGGATCGGGTTATATTGTGACTGTTGTTATTAGGATCCCTAAATGGTCTGGGCTATTGATATACTTGAAATGAGTGATTATTTGTTAAAGTTCAGTGAAGAGGTAATTGTGGCAAGTTTGAGTTAATTGTTGCGAGTCATGTTATTTTACTTGGTTGAATATTTTTGCTTGTTCAATGCTTTTCTTCTTTACTTGATTAATTATTAAGGAATGATTAAGTGAAGGGTGGATGGCCTTACAAGTTTGGTGTAGTTGAATTGATTGAATACTAATTACTTTGAGATGATTTGTTTATCTAGCTGACTGGATTGTGTTAAGGTAGCCAGTTATTCATTTCTATAAGCTAGGGATGGTGTTTTACCTGAATTTAGTATTGTTAAGTGTAAAGGTGAATTAGTGAGTTGTTCCTAATTGGTGAGTATTCCTAAGGTAGGTTTATGAATGAGTTGAATTGAATGGCTACTAGTGGCTTGGGCGGTGGTACTAAAATAAATGTTATTGGGTTCGTAACTTGCAAAAATGATAACGACATAGCTAGGAGCGACATGAAGTGTTGGGAGGTATTACGTTAGAGTTGAATAATATATGATGGATTGAATTGTGGATTAGTGCAAACTGTTAGAAGGAAAGTGAGGTTTCAATAACGAGAGAATAAAATCAAGAGAGTGGTTAATGGAAGTACGAGCGTACAATTGGATTTAATTTATTATGGAAGTGCATATTTATTTTGGATATTTATGTTGTGTTTATGTGATTTAACTTGGGTAGGTTGATGATGCTTATCAGTACATGTGGTTGTACTGATGCTACTCTTGCTATACCTTTTTTGGGTATAGCCTATTAAAGGATCTGTTCAGGTTTCATTACTTGATACAGATAGAGATCTTCAGCTGCTTCGGTCTTCTTATTCCTATGGTAGAAGTTGAGCCTTTTTTATTTTTCCTTGTGTTATAGTAGCACTTATAGTTGTCTAAACTAGATCTTCGGGGTAGAGAATTTCTTGATGTATTTTTCTTTGTATGTTATTGAATTAGGTACCATGCTGGTACTGGTACATAGACTGAGGTCATCCCCTGTAGGTCATATATGTGAGTTCCTGCTGACTCTAGTATGTGTGTACACCTTGCATTTCATGCATTCATAATTTCATTAAACATATATATTGTGGTGATCATTGTTGAAAGGGAATTGCCTAAGTGTAGTTGATTTATTTTATATCTATATATCTATTGGGGTGAAAGGGTTTTAATTGTAATAGGTCTGTTTTTTGTGTCATATATGTAGTAGAGTTGTTTGGGTGTCTCGGACTAGTCCTTATAGTATTCTTCTGGATAGTCAGGCTTGTATTCTTATCGGTATACATTAGAGGTGGAGTCGTAGGGCTGTTAGTGAAGAAGGAGAGGACAGTTTGTCAAAGGACAAGATACATAAAAATTTTAAATGACGGGTAAGTCACAGAGATGCTAAAGGCAACATGTCCAAGACCTGAAGTAAGGGGGAATTGGGAGATTTAGTTTTCTGGAATTTTTACTGTTGTCATGATTTCCTCTCTATTTTCTATTGTTGTTATTTGTTTCTAGCCCTAGTAGGCCGATGAAAACCTATCAGTACTTGTGGTTGTACTGATACTACACTTATAATATCGCCACTTGGGGGTATAGCCATAGTGTAGGGCATTTGGAGTTTCTATAGGTACGACAGTGGTTACTCTTCAGTAACTCTTGTCATCTCACTCTTACATGGATGTTGTGTCTTGTGTCTTTTTTTTTTGCTTAGTGCTCTTGTGCCGATTATATTAGGTTCTAGGGAATTACTATTAATTTATTTCCACATTGTAAACAGTTAATAAATGTATTTGAAAAAGAGTTTTATTCTTGATTATGGAATTATTGCTTTTGAAGATCATTCTATTTAATTTCTGCACTTAATTAAATGGTTGGGTAGTAAGGGTTCTCCTATCTAGGATAGAGTTGGGTAGGTGCCCACACGATCCGTGAGTTGGGTCATGACAAGATGGTATTAGTGCCCAGGTTATCAGTCTCCCAGTACAAGAGCAAATGTTGTGTAGAGTCCTGCGGATTGGTGTGTTTACGTCCATACTAAATTTGTAAGAAGCTACAAGGCATCTAGGAATCTATCTCACATTCTTTTCTCCTATCATGCCATTTCAGTGTTTTCTCCCCAGGATGAGTCTAATTGGTATCTGGCAGATTCCAATTAGTATCATAACAATCTCAATTGGGATTAGCTAGTCCCAATTAGTATCTCGAAAATGTTTGGGAGGTTAGAATAGTGTTATTCCAACTAGTAGAGGTTAATAAGAGGCATAGGATTTGTATTTTAATGTCGTAAGTTATATTTAAATATATTGCTTGGTGTATATTTCAGTGCTACTAAGTGGGTATAACCTTTCTCTTAGTTATTGGTCATGTTTGCTGAGAAAATACTTGTGTTTTATCTATTCGTTTTGCTATAATATACTGGATATGTTGTTGTTGTTGTTGTAAGTGTATTCATTATGTTGTCTATTGTTGTTTGACTATAATAGTGCTTTACTATGTGTGAATCAACTTTATTGAGCATACGTGATTATTATAAGCGATATGGGGTGAGTTGTTACAAAGGAACCAGGTAATCGTAAGGTATTATTTCAAGGTATAACTTCATGTCTGTGATTTAGGACACGCCTTATTTTCTCATGATTTGAAGTATTCCCTAATTTCCATTAGGGTCCGGATGAATTACCTGGGTATACTACTATCTTTCATTATAAGTTAACATGGTGGGTGATTACTTAAGATGAGTGGAAATTGGATCATTAGTGTACGTAATTAAGTTGGGAGATTTGGAAACCGCGTTGATAATAGACTTAAAATAATGAATTTGAGTGTTCTTGGTTTAAAATTGCTAAGGCATGAGGATAGAGAAAATAAAGTATTTGTGGGATAGCATCGTGGGAGAAAGGACCTGGAATGATTAAAAAATCAAAGCCACTATTGGGCACCGTTGCATTGACACTTTTTTCGCTGCAACTCTACCGCTGCAACAACTCCTTACTGCTTCCATAGTACAGTGACAGTGGTTATTCTATCAGTGCTGCGGTGAATCCTTCGCTGCAGCTACGCACGGGCAGTAAATTGCTAGGGCTTTCTCTGTTTTGTAATTTTTTGTACGTAGCAAAAATAATTTGGTGTTTGGAATAATTAAAGATATAAATAGCTTTTGACATGAATAGTAAGATAATATATATTAATGAAGGTGCGATAATGTTAGATGTCCTAAAAATGTGATAAATAAAGGAAATAGGTTGTTTGTTACGTACCCCAAATTCGAGCAACCATAAAACCAAAAAAATAGTAAAGGGGGGGGGGGGAATCTAGCTAGTGGACTCATTATCTCCATGGATTGAGGCGCCTGAGCCCTTATCCTTCATTTCGCTAAGGAATGAGAACTCCTATGTATCCTTCTATGACAGCTCTGGGAGCTTCTTGTTAGGGAAGGAGCATTTAATCATAACCTGCACAGCCTTCCACATTCTGACCAACATGCAATCTTGGAAGTGCCTCTTTTTCTTCTCCTTATCTAGATCATTTTGGAGCTCTTTGTAGGCTCTGACCTAGTCTGGTAGAGTGGAGGAGCTCGAAGGATCCAAATCTGGTGGAGGCAAATGACACCGCTGCAAGTAACCTCGTACAAAAGCGAGGTTGGCCTCCCAACCACGAAGGGATGCAGGAGTCTGGGTGGGAGGTGTTCTAGTCTCCTCGTCCCCTCCGACCCTGCTACTCTGACCCTGCTCCCCTATTTTTCTCTTTTTATTTCTCCCTCCCTGCGAACCATTACCTCTTAGTGGGTTGAAAGCTATTTCATATTCCTCCAAGGTGTCATGGTCCTCCTTTACCATATCCACCTCTCTTGCACAACTCAGTGATCAGAGAAGGCAAGAAAAGATCCCTTGAAGAACCTCCCATAGTATAGAAATACCGACACTCGTTGATAATTTGCATCCCCACATTTATATCTATCCTTAAAATAGTTTAGGTCACCACCATAATAGTAGTTTGGATAGTCAGAGCAGTAGTCAGCCAGTGAGGGGTGTTTGTCAGGGTCATTAGGCTGAGGTGGCCATTCCAAATCAGCCAAAACTTCTAGACAAAGTAGAGTGCCTGGGGATTTTTATGAGTATGGGGTTGTAGGTCATTTCTCTTAAGAGTGTCCTTGGCGTGGGATAATTGAGCCTTCATCTCAGAGTGCTCTGCCGATCAGATCAGTACATCCGCTAGTTAGGGGTGGTGCTCAAGGTCGCTGGGTAGTTCCCAGGGTTCTAGAGGTAGTCCTCATGTAGGTAGGACAGATAGTCGGGCAGACACCTAGTCTGGTAGTAGGCAGGGCCATTTTCATATTATTCCTGGTAGGCCAGAGGTTGAAGCTTTGGATGTTGTGATCACAGGTACGATTTTAGTGTATCATCAGCCAACTTCTACATTATTTGGTAACGACTCTAAATTTTTGTATATTTCTTCTTATTATGCACCGCCATTGGGTTTGTCTTTGTGGCTGTTATCTGTACCATTTCCTGTAGCTACTCTCGTGGGTGATTCTTTAGTAGTGTATCGGGTGTATAGATCATGTTTGGTAACTGTTTGAGAGTTTGACACTCAGGTTGATCTCATTATATTTGATTTGGTGAATTTTGACGTGATTCTGGGTATGGATTGGTTATCCCCTTATCATGCGGTGTTTGATTGCTTTGCCTATACCGTTACCTTAGTTGTGCCTAACATACCCCCGGTTGTGTGGTAGGGTTTTTTAAGCTATGCGCTGCATGGGGATTATTTCTTATATTCAGGCTAGGAAACTGGTAGTGAGGAGTTGTGAGTCATTCCTTCTTATGTACGGGATGTTAGTGTTGAGAGTCCTTTGCTGATTTTCCTGATGTTTTTCCTATTGACCTACCTGGCTTTCCTCCTGAGCGTGATATAAAATTTGCTATTGACCTCGAGCCAAGCACCCAACCTATTTTCATGGCTCCTTATCGTATGGAAACAATAGATCTAAAGGAGCTAAATATTAAGCTTCAGGATCTTCTAGGTAAGGGTTTCATCAAACCAAGTGTGTTACCTTGGGGTGGTCCAGTTCTATTTGTAAAGAAGAAGGATGGTTCTATGCATATATGTATTGACTACAGGCAGCTGAATAAAGTTACAGTGAAGAATAAGTATCCTATGGCTCGTATCAATGATTTATTCAACTAGCTTCAGGGTGCAACAATGTTTTCTAATATTGATTTGAGGTCTGGTTACCATAAGTTGAGGATAAGGGATGAGGACATCCGTAAGACAACCTTCAGGACTCGTTACGACCATTATGAGTTCCTGGGGATGTCTTTTAGGTTGACCAATGCCCGAACAACATTTATTGACTTGATGAACTACATTATCAGGCCAGGCCCTATTTGGACTCCTTTATGATTTGGGACATGTCTTATTTTCTCATGATTTGAAGTATTCCCTAATTTCCATTAGGGTTCAAATGAATTACCTGGGTATGCTACTATCTTTCATTATAAGTCAACATGGTGGGTGATTACTTAAGACGAGTGGAAATTGGATAATTAGTGTACGTAATTGAATTGGGAGATTTGAAAACCGCATTGACAATAAACTTAAAAGAATGAATTTGAGTGTTCTTGGTTTAAAATTGCTAAGGCATAAGAGATAGAGGTAATAAAGTGTTTGTGGGATAGCATCGTGTGAGAAAGGACCTGGAATGATCGAAAAATTAGAGCCACTAGTGGGCGCCGTTGCAGTGACAGTTTTGCCGCTGTAACTCTCCACTGCAATAATTTTTTATTACTTCTACAGTACCGCTATAGTGGAACTTCTATGGCTGCAGCGGTGAATCCTTTGCTGCACCGACGCACAGGCAGTAAACTACCAAGGCTTCCCCTATTTTGTAATTTTTTGTGCGTTGCAAAAATAATCCACTATTTGCAATAATTAAAGATATAAAGAGCTTCCAATATAAATAGTATGATAATATATATTAATGAAGGTGTGATATTGTTAGATGTCTTAAATTGCAAAAAATAAAGGAAATAGGTTGTTTGTTACATGCCCCAAATGCGGGCAACCCTAAAACCAAAAAATAGTAAATAAAATAAGAGGGGGGCAATCTAGCTGGTGGACTCATCATCTTCATAGATTGAGGTGCCTAAGACCTCCTCCTCTATTCCGGTAAGCAATGAAAACTCGTCCGTATCCTTTTATGACCGCTCCGGGTGCTTCTTGTCGGGGGAGGCACATTTGAACATAACTTGCACAGCCTTCCACATTCTGGCCAACATACAATTTCGAAAGTGCCTCCTATTTTTCTCCTCATCTAGCTCCTTTTGGAGCTTTTTATAGGCTCTGAGTGAGTCTGGTGGAGTGGATAAGCTCGAAGGATCCAAATCTAGTGGATACAAATGACACCGCTCTGATTAACCTCATATAATAGGGAGGTCGGCCTCTCTGCCGTGAATAGTTGCAAGAGTCTGTGTGGGAGGGGTGCTAGTCTCCTCGCCCCCTCCGTCCCTTCTACTCTCACCCTCCTCCGCTATTTTTCTCTTCTTCTTTCTCCCCCCCCTCCCCCATGAACCATTACCTCTTAGTGGGTTAAAGGCCATTTCATATTCCTCTAAGGTGCCATGGTCCTTCTTTCCACCTCCGCCTCTCTTTCACAACTCAGTTATCAGAGAAGGCAAGAAAATATCACTTGAAGACCCTCCCATAGTATAGAAATACTGCCACTCGTTAATAATTTGCATCCCCACATTCATCTTTATCCCCCAAATAGTGAAGGTCACCTCCATAGCTAGGTAAAAGGTCACATCAGTGATATTACCCAAAGGACAGATCTTTCGGGACACAACCTACAGCCATCTCTGAGCCTTCGCTGAAAAAGGAGTGTTTTTGGTTCCCTTGAGGCTGGTCCACTTTACCTTAACCTCCTGACACTCCGAGCTAAGGTCCGTGCAACCCACTTTAGGTCTGAATCTATAATATTAGCCTTAAAGGCAATATAGAAGGGAACAGGAACCCCCAAGGTGTCGTTAATGGAGGCAACCTCCAACGAAACATTCTTCCCCCCCCCCCAACGCACATAGTAGGTAGGGTCACAGACCAGTCCACTATAGGGAGTATAGCATAGAACTCCTGAACTGTGGCAAGATTGCATACAGGGACTGAATTCGTTAACATCTCCCAACCAAAATTCCTCAGCTGGTTGTAGAAGTAAGGTGCCTCATCCTCCATATACTTCATCATGAACCCTCTCTCGTGGAAAAAACCCCTATTGAGCCTCCCCTTCTCATAACGCTCATGACAAGCGGAGTTGGGGAACCTTTGGTATTCAGGTTGTACAACCATAATAATAGTCCTGCAATTATTGAAATTACAATGTTAAAGACCAATTCATGATGCTATCGAAGGGAAGGGAATTTAACAATAGGAAAAATAAAAAATTTGGGAGAGCTACTGCCTAGCATCACTACTGCGATGATTTTGACACTGCAGTGGTGCCGCTACAATAGCAGAAGCTTCACTATTAGGGATCCACTGCAGCAGAGAATCCACCATTGTGGCAATGGCTTCGTCTCTAGCAAGACCCAACCCCCTCCCAGGCCTAAATTCTAAGTTTTCTTTGAAATTTTGATTTCTAATATAGATCGGGCTCGGTAGAGTACGTGTGAACTCTTTTACCCTAAAATAAGGGTGATTAACACAAAAAATCAAGCCCAAATTGTTGGAAAGGGTGAACCTTCATTTTCCACTCTTTCCAAGCCCAAAAACCACCATGAACATCGTCAATCTAACACCTAAAATATTGTATGAGCATTAGGGATGTAAGAGAATCTATCATTCTTGTCAAATCATGCAAGAAAGCTGACAAATTTAAATTTAAGATTGCACCAAGAAAACATCTAAAAAAGATCTTTTCTATTCTAGATTTTGTGATTCTACGATGATACACGCATAAAAAAAGTAGTATAAATAAGAAATTACCTTGTAGTGTTGTCGAAAAGAGGTTTTCCAGGATAAATCGAGAGTGTTTTGAGAGTTGAGAGCTGGAAATGGGGAATATGAAAATTTCCCCTATTGAAACTGATGAGCTCTCCTTCATTGATAGTCATGTCGCTGCAGCGGTACCTCTACTGTGATGAGTCTGTTGCTATAGCTGTGGGTCTACAAAAGTTGCATTTCATACCAAATTTTCATGCGTTGTGGTATTTTTCAATGTCTAGGGTATTTTAAATTACCCATTACATAATATATTATTATTAATTTATTCCTCAATTGATTATAATTGTGCATCGATTTAAGAAGTTCAAAGACTCCTAATGCATAGATTGGTCGGGTATAGCGATCATAACTTTAATTAACTGGTTTACCGTGGGGTGTTATCAAGTAACTAATTAGAATAAAGGACCACTCTTCTTTGCAAATTGTTGTGTACATTAAATTCTAAGAATCATGCTAAACATCCTTTTTCTCTGACCATAATTGTTCGGGGATGAATGATGGGTAAATTGGTATCTAATGTAATGACCCAAATTGTCATTATGTTAAAAACCATATTGGAAAAATATTTTGACTAAGAAATCCTTGTTCCAAACCTTGTAGGAATTATTTCATGGGAAAAAGTTGTGACCTAAATCTTATTGGGCCAAAATTTGGAGACTTGGGTAACAGTGACATTCTTACCACTGCAGCGGTGCCACTGCAATGACACTTTTATCACCGTAATGGCAGTCCGATAGTAGCCATCCCAAGGGTTAATTAAAACCCCCATTCAACTATGCCTCTTTATGTCGTCCTCCTCTTCCAAAGGTGATCATAATACCTAAAACGACGAGGATTTGGAGGCCAAGCCCCATGCGAGGGATTCTGAAGCATTTATGATGGATTTTCGACATTAGAAAAATGCAAAGTGTGTGTAGGACAACTCTTTATTCTCCGTAGAAGTGGCTTTTGTCTACGAGGTAGGTAATGGTTTAATTGTAGTAGACTTGGGCTAGATGCACATGATAATGATAGCAAAGTCGGGAGATTTCATGCTTTAGACTTTTGAGCATGGAGTTTGGTTGGATGGTATAAACATAACCAGACTAAGTTACGACTGTATGATATTAGATAATATGTTATTGAACTATTTTGTTTTTTAAATTTTCCAAGGGTATAAGTTTGCATGAGCTAGAGGTAGGTCAATGAAAGAAAGTATATTAGTTAGTTAAAAGAAGGATAGGACGACTACAAATGTAATGAGTGAGAGTTAGGGCTAGAGTATGCCTTTGGTGGGTTTATAAGAGTTCGGTGAAACTCGATTGACAATGGAGAGAGTAGGTGGTAGAGGCCTGAGTGTAGTGATGAGTTTAAATGGGTTGGATGAGTTGTAAGGGTGTACGTACATGGATGTGGGGAGTTGTTTATATCGTGGTGGATATAGTTGGGATAGAGGGGAAGAGAAGTTAGAGATAGACTTAGTATTCGGGATTGTGGTTGCTAGAGGAAGCATAAGTGATGACTTGTGGGTATGAGCATACGTCGAGAGAGTGCAAGTTATCTGGCGTAACATTGGATCGGTGTACTATGTCTTTATATATATATATACACATATATATGAGATAAGCGTGAATATCCTTTGGTACTATGAAGTTGGTTAATTATAGCAAACACTAGTATGACTCTATGCTTATATGTGAATTTGGTGTTTATGATTTGCTTTCGGGCATTACTTGTGATTATTGACTGCATTCTTGCATTGAACATTTGATATTGAGATGGTGTTGAGATGATATTGAGAAGATATTGAGGTGTTGTTGAGATGTTATATGGATTGGGTGTCACGCCGACACTGTTATTAGATTGGGTACCATGTCGATACTGGTACATGGAATGAGCTCATCCCCAATAGTTCATATCTGAGAGTCCATGCAGACTCTAGTATGTGTGTACACTTTACATGCATTCATTGATCATTCGATTGAACATATGTATTGTGGTGATCATTGTTGAAAAGGAATTGCCTAAGTATAGTTGATGTATTGTATATTTGTATATCTTCTGGGGTAATAGGGTTATGACTGTACTTGGTTCATATTTTGTGTCTTATACGTAGTAGAGTTATTTGGGTGGCCCGATCTAGTCCTTATAGTATTCTGGATAGCCAGGCTTGTAGTCTTGTCAGTATATTTTAGAGGTCGAGTCCTAGGGTTGTTAGTGAAAAAGGAGAGGCTAATTTTTCAAAGGACAAAGATATACAAAAATGTTAAATTACAGGTAATTCACAGAGGTGTTAAAGGCAACATATCAAAGACCTGAAGTGAGTGGAATTGGGAGGTTTAGTTATCTGGAAATTTTAATTGTTGTCATGGTTCCTCCCTATTTTCTATTATTGTTATTTGTTTCTAACCTAGGTCGGCCGATGATACCTATCAGTATGTGTGGTTGTACTGGTACTACTTTTCTATAGCTCCATTGGGGGTATAGCCATATAGTAGGTCAGTTGGAGTTTCTATAGGTACGACGGTGATTACTCTTAAGCAGCTCCTTTCATCTCACTCTGACATGGATTCTGTGTCATAGGTTTTCCTTTTCTTTTGATTAGTTCTCTTGTGCTGGTTATATTAGGTTCTAGTGAATCACTATTAATTTATTTCTGTATTGTAAATAGTTAACAAATATATTTGAAAAAAAGTTTTATTTTTGATTAAGGAATTATTGCTTTAGAATATCGTTTCGTTTAACTTTCACACTTAATCGAATGGTTGGGTAGTAAGGGGTATCCTATCTAGGATAGAGTTTGGTAGGTGCCCCCACGATCCGTGAGTTAGGTTATGTCAGATTTAGAATTAAAGTGTGCGGAAGGGAATGAGGGTAAGGGAACTGCAGGAACTGGGAAAATTTTTCGAGCCACTGCCAGTGTACTGCTATAATGAGTACTACCCGCTACGACGACCCTGCTATAGAGGGAATATTCCTGCCATGGCGGTGCCATGGTAGTGGCATGCAGGCCGCTATAGCGAGATGGGCTTGGGTAGAATCCCTGCCTTATTTTTCCTTTTTTTTTTTTGCATTTCATTCCCATCCCGTCCAAACACAATTATAATCTACTAGCTATAACATGATTAGTGTAACATGCATGAAATGAGATAATTGCAGTGAATTCATTACTAAATTAATTAAAAAAAATCTAATTTGTGAAAATAAAAGAGATTGTTTGTTACATATCACAAATAGGGGCAACCCAAATCAAGATATCAATAATAAAATAGGGGGAGAGGGGTAGGTTGACAAACACCCGGGGATTTAGCTAGAGGACCATCATCTTAATAGCTCGAGGAGCTAGATCCCTCTCTTTCCAGGCCAGTGAGGAAGGAAAAATCTTATGCATCCTCTTTCTCCATCTCAGGAAGTGGCTTATCAGGGATAGCACACTTTAATATGACCTTAAAGGTCTTCCACATCTGGGCCTGCATACAATCCAAGGAGTTTCTTTTCTTCTTCTGTTCATCAAGCTCCCTCCAGAGTTTTGTATAGTCCTAAGTATTACTGGGTGTGTCTGTGGAGTTAGAAGGGGCTGAAACCTGCCGTGGCAAGTGAGCATGCTACAGGAAGCACCTTACGACAACCATGTCCTACTTTAGACGCTTGTAGGGGATCGAGGCCTGTTTGTGAGGGGCATCAGCATTATCCTCCTCCTCTGTTGCTCTGCTACTCTCCCCCTTGGTGCCCATATTTTTGTTCTTCTTATTCCAAAGTGGTGCACCTTTCACTTTGAGGGGATGGAAGGGTATGTCATACTCGATATCCTTGTCAGCATTCTTCCTAGGCATCCCTGCGCGCCTGCACAACTCAGAAACCTGCACAACTCAGAAATCAGACTCAGAAGGTAGGAAGCCTTTTTGTTGCCTCGATAGAAGTATTTCCACTCTGACATGATATGTGACCCCACATTCAGTAGAATTCCCCGCATAGAGCAAACCTTCACCAAAGCCCGAGGGCATATCACATCAGAAGTGTTATCCAAAGAAAGAATCCTCTGAGTCACATGATTTATCCACCTCTGAGCATCCCCACTGAAGTATGTGCTCCTAGTCTTCTCGATACTAGACCAGTAGACTTTGTTCTACTCAGCCTCAACAACCAATGTGTCCCTCAGCTATCGCATGTCCATCTTCCAAGCTTAGGCCATATGCTCAGTGTTGGGGACATCAGGAACACCTGAAACCTCATTGATTATAGCTACATCCATGGAGACATACACTTCATAAATGCAGATAGCATGGTAAGGATAGTCCCAAAGCAAATTGAGAGGATGGGATAGAATTCTCGGACCCAGCCTGAGACCCCATCCTGAAGAGCTTCCACCAATGACATTCAACCAAACTCCTAGAGCTGGTTGTAGAACTCTGGTGCCTCCTTCACTATATCTCTCATAATGAACCCCCTCTCGTAGCGGATGGCCATCCTCTGGCAATTTCAGTATCAATCTCGACTGTTCTAATCAAGAAATCTTTGGAAGAAAGGAGGAGCATTTTCTTGATTGTCAGCCATAAAGTTAGTAGTCCTGCAAGAATTGGGAGAAAAACAAGTTAGAATCCATAGAGTTTTAAAATAATTGCTATTTTTAGAAGAATCAAAGTCTTTAAATTTTAGGGAGGCTACTGCCTGCCTCCCGTTATAGCAGAAGGTATCCCGCTACCATAGGATAGATATAGCAAGAAGATTCCCACTATAGCAGGGGCGCCATAATGGGATAAGGCCGCTATTGTTCCCTTCATCTTCCCTAAACTCGAACCGATGCATTAACAATGTCTTTTTGTAAATATTAATTTTTTCAACTTTATAACACATATCAGGGTTGGGGAAGTGTCATGGGACTATTATATACTAAATATGTGTGTTTAAACCCCTATAAAAGTCCTAATTACCAAGAAAATTTAAAAAATAACGCTTCACATTCTACTCTTGTTCAAGACCCAAATCAGCTATGAACTCCAAATATCTTACGCCTAGAATGCCATAGGGGTGTTGTAAAAGTAAGAGAAGCAACCATGCTTCTAAAAATTCATCCGAATTCAAAAAAAAAAAATTGTTTTTCCAAAACCAACCCCAAAATCACATATTTTATACGATTTCAAGTGTAAAATTATGATATTATGACTAAAAGAGTAAGAAGGTAAAGTTAGAACATTATTACCTTGAAAATTCCTACCTAATATCAGCCGCTTGGCATCCAGGTAGGCTAGGTTTAATTTATTAACAAAGACTTGTGTTAGAAAATGTATGCAGAACGTAGATTAATGGGAGATTCTATATGTAGGCCTGCGGGCAAGTGTTTGGATGGATAAAATTAGTAGATTATGGCTATGTAAACGTAATGGATATCTTTGATTGAGGTGTGGTAATGTTATTGTTGCTACCCCCATTGTTTCTTAAGAATAACTAAGTGGTTAGTGAGTAAAAACATTTGGTTATGGTATTGTATTATGGTTAAATTAAAAGATGTCAGTATGTTGGATCTGAATGCCTTGTTCCTTGCTTAATGGATTGATTGTATGATTGGGAGAGGACATAGATTTAAGATGGAAGGTTGGAAGTAACCAAGTGTAGATTAGAAATATTGTGTGTGTATTCTAAATATTGGTAGTCTGAGGTTTATTCTAAAGTAATTTGTGTTATTTGTTCTATGCGTTATTCTGCCCCAAATATTATTATTAGTGGAAAAGGGTAGGTGATAGTTGAACTATAGTTATAGAATCTATTTAGTTTATGAGTGCATGTAAATTGCTTATTTGTATACTTATTCCAATGCATGTTATGAATGGTAACTTGTTGGATAATATTACAAGTTTTTTGATCACCTGAAATGAGATTGTGTAAAAAGACTTGTTTTAAAGTACAAGTGTGATTGTGCTATCTCATCTTGTGATTGTACATATTATGGCATGGGTTGATATGATGATATGAATTGGAAAAGGTCATCATTTCATATTGGTGGATTATAGGATGTATAAGGGTGGAGACGTTGGAATAAGGGTGGTATGACACTTGGTTTGGGATAAGGGTGGCAGAAACTAGTTATTTGGGATAATTTGTTTATGGACAGAGCTCGTCCCTTGCAGGTCATGGCTAGTGGGCATTTATAAGACCCATAGCATATGTGTACATAGTAATAGTGAGTTACGGTTCTATGAGTAAATTGGGTTATATTATGCTTAGTATTTTGGTTCTATGAGTGGACCGAGTTATATTGTGACTGCTGTTATTGGGATCCTTGAGTGGTCTGGGCTATTGATATACTTTAAATGAGTGATTATTTGTTAAAGTTTATTGAAGAGGTAATTGTGGCAAGGTTGAGTTAATTGTTGTGAGTCATGGAATTTGACTTGGTTGAATATTTGTACTTATTCTATGCTTTTCTGGTTTACTTGATTAATTGTAGTGGAATGATTAAGTGAAGGCTGGATTGCCTGATGATTTTGGTGTAGTTGAATTGATTGAATACTAATTATTTGGAGGTAATTTGTCTATCTACCTGACTTGATTATGCTAAGGTAGCCAGTTATTTGTATCTATAAGCTAGGGATGATATTTTACCTGAATTTAGTATTGGTATGTGTAAAGATGAATTAATGAGTTGTTCCTGATTGGTGTGTATTCCTAAGGTAAATTTATGAATGAGTTAAGACGGTGGTAGTAAAATAAATGTTGTTGGATTCATAATTTGCATAAATGATAAAGGCATAGCTAGGAGCGACAGGAAGTGTTGGGAGGTAGTACATCAGAATTGAATATGTACGATGGATTTACTTGTCGATTACAGAGAACCGTTAGAAGGAAAATAAGGTTTCAATGGTGAGAGTATAAAATTAGGAGGGTGGTTAATGGAAGTGCAAGCATACAATTGGATTTACTTTATTATGAAAGTGCATGTTTTTTTCTTATATTTATATTGTGTTTACGTGATTTAACTTGGGCCGGCCGATGATGCTTATCGGTACATGTGATTGTACTGTTGCTACTCTTACTATACCCATTTTAGGGTATAGCCTGTTGCAGGGCCAGTTCATGTTTCATTGCTTGATGTGGATATAGATCTTCAACAACTTCCGTCTTCTTATTCCTATGGTGAAAGCTGAGTCTTGTTTATTTTTTCCTGTCTTGTAGTAACTCTTGTACCTATCTATACTAGATCTTTGGGGTAGAATATTTCTTGATGTATTTGTAATAATTTTTATATTATTTGAAGAGTTTAATGATTTTCTTTCATGACTTCCGCGTATTACTAATTGGGTAAAAAGGGCTCTCCTATCTAGGTGAATAGAGTAGGTGCCCCCATGATCCAGTTAGTTGGGTCTTGACACTAGATCCCCACGGAGTCGCCTCTTTTTGGCTTAGTAGGGTGGTAAAACGGTTTGAATTCAAGAACATAAGAAAATTTCCAAATTCAATTAAAACAGAGTCACCACTTATTTTATTTAAGAAGATTAAGAAAAACGTTAAAAAATATTCAAAAGACTAAAATAGTTAAAATCTTTCGAATTTTCAGAATATCGGGGAGGAGTTCACACTAATAACTTTAGAAGGTTTTTAATACACCCAAAGATATCAGCTAACACGTGGTTGTCCGATCATTTCCAAAATATTGTTTATTTGATTAACTTTGAAAAAAGGTAGGAATTTTAATAAGCAAAAGTGATTTTAAAAGAAAATTCATAATTGAGACAATTAGATGATTTAACACAATTTTGAGGAAATAAACCTAAGATCAAATCAAGTAGCTAATGGTTAAAATAACTAAAAAGTTGCTAAATTAAGCAAAGGTAAATAATGGTACTCCAATGGGGAAATAACTAAATTAACTAAAAAAAAGTTAGTGTTAATTACAAACAAGTAACAAAGAATAAATCACAAAGGAATAAGAAAAGGAGTTTAAGGTTGGCCCCTATTTTGACCCAAAGAAGTCCGTCCAGATTTGGACTTCATTTTCATGGGCCTATTTTAACCTATCTCGGCAATGTATACTCTTGTATACAACTTTCATTATTCCTATGTATCGGAATGTATACGACTGTGTATCGGTTGCATATTTTGTCTTCCACCTGTGTATTAGCTTCCATTTCTTCGTATACACTCCCTTGTTGGTGTATATGTGCTTCTTTCAACCCGTATATCATATATTTTATGTATACTACTGTATACCACTATGAATCAATCCCTTTGGACTTTTCTTTAAGGCTTGACTCAAAGGAGAATTATTGGACTTGAGCCCAACGAGAATACAGGGTTGAGCCCATTTGGACTCCGACGAGGGTGTTCATGCAAAAAAAAGAGATAAAAATTAGAGTCTAAACATCACACATTGGATATAATGTTAATTCACTGTAGTCAAACAAAATCATATGCTCATTTGACCAAAATTCATGCAGATTCCTTTTATTCTATTCCACGCTTGATTTCAAATAACCACTCTTAATATGACATGTTCAAATCATATATCATGCCACTGGGATGCATCAGGCACAAACTGACGACATATAAAGAAATCTACAACTTACTAATTCAATGATTTTGCATGGAGTAGGCAGTTTTGAAGGGAAAGGTTTAACTTATTTCCTTGAACTAATTTATAGAATTCATCAACAAGATATCTACTTTATTTTAACTAGATAATCCTATTTATTCATATAGGAGTTGTGAGCAATATTTTAAACAAAAGGATTTTAATAAATGAGATCATCACGAAAGAGAGGAAACTATATCAGCGACATCTCACCAACCACTAATTTCAACTCCCTTACGCCACATTCAAACATTAAAAAAAAAGAAGTTGCTACTTGTTTATTCATATAGAGAAACCAAGTTGCACAAGCAACACCACTAACTCTCAAGGGACATTGGACTTGAAGTGTATAATGAGTTATAGATTTGAAATTATTTCACACCAAATCTCATCCTTCGGACGGAACTAAAAAGCAACGCCGACCCTTTATCCTCTTCAAGTTTCAAATAATATCAAGAACCAAATGAGATCTTGGAGAATTCTTTCAACTATAACAAGAAATTCCGTGTCTAAGAAAATGAGAAAATATACCATAGTAATCATTGTTTGGTACTAGATTCAACTGAAAAAAATATGGCTCATGCCTTAGCTTTCATCGTAATCAGGAAGAGAAGTTTGAGAATTAGAGTTGGCTATGGAGAAGACCCTATCTTTCTCCAATTTTATTCTTTAAAATCTATTATGAACGATTCAAGAAGGAACTTATTTTACTTCTCTTGGCTAAACCTAGTTTTAAGATGCAAATAAGACTATGGTGAGAAGCCTTTCCACCTAAATATCTTTCCAAGATGGCCGCGTTGATATTGTGAACCAAAGAAGGGATGCTTGAGATTCAATCAGATAGTTTGAAAATTTCATATAAACACACACTCATCAAACAACTCTACATATCCAAACATTCAACAAAGCAAATTGAGGCCTCAAGCTTAAATTAACACATAAAACAAAAGCTTAAAAACACATAATAGTCATTTGAGCTCTTGGCAGTGAACTTTTTTGAAGGCGGAGAATGACAATTTTTTTGTATTCTTCCCATCTTCCAGTCCTATTTTCTAAGAGAAAATAACCATAGCTTCACCCTTTTCTTACTCGACATTATAGGCCAAGTAAATCCTAACGGATTCATTAGCTTAAAAACCCATTCGAATCATGATACGCACAACATAATCAGTTATTTTCCACTACTACCAACACACGAGTACCAAATAGAATCAAATGTTCAAATCTATCCCATGATAGAAAGTAGAATGAGCATTTAAGGTTTCAAGCATAACACTCGCCCCGCATTAAAAATACACAGAAAAATCTCCAATACCAGACTCTAAACTCTCAAACACAAAGCTCTTCACCACATATTAATTAAAGAGAACACTCATATTTTCCATACATAACCATACCCACTCTCACAATTACTGTGAGATTCCATATTTGCAACATTTATTCATAAAGAAGAAAAATGCAAAAAAAAAAATATTAAGCTTCTTACCTATTTTTGAGCAGTGTATGGTACTCGAGATTTAATTAGAATAGAATTCCACCAGAATTTGATGCTAAATCATAGGAAAATCAAGATTTTTTATCAGAATTCTCATTTTGCTCTTTGAAACCTTTAGTTACGCAAGGTTAGAGAAGAGAATCTCTAAAACCCCCACTTTTTATCCAAAAGCTTCTGTCAATCTCTCTATAGAAGCCACTATTTATATGAGAATTTGGGTATGAATTGGAGGGAAAATCAGAGCGCAATTCTGGGAATTCAATTAGGAATTTGACTTTCAAAATTTTGGATAAGGGTTTCAGCAACTCGAGTTTGTACTGATTCAGATGAATTGGGGCAAAATGAATTTGGGGGATTATGAAAAATCAAAAATTCCTTCAGCACCAATAAAAAATCAAAAAGTTACGTACCTTTGTAGTATGAATTCTGTCATTCTTGGGGAATTTTAAATGATTAGGAATAATCCTATTGAGGATGATTCTAGAACCTGCCAGCACAACATTTGCATACAAACTGGATGAAAATGGAAGGAATTTGATGGAATGAGGATGATTTGATTATTGTTTTGTTGTTGTTGTATCTGTGTTTTGTTGTTGTTGTTAACGAAGGTGTGTGTATATGATTGAGAAGGTGAAATTTAATTGAGGAAATGTGAATGGTCCGGGTATAAAAGATTAGGAATTGAGCATGAAGGTATGAAATAAAGTGAAATAAATGGGAGAAGGTCCAATTACACTTCTAGCTAATTCAAGTGAATAAAATGGCAAAAACTGAATCAATTGGGAAAAATTGAGACGAAATTAACTCCCTAAGTAATTAATGAGCCTCTTAATTTAACAATTGAGAAACAATTAACCTAAAGAAATGCATAATTAAGAAACAAATTTTGACTAATTTCGGATTGTATCAATTTTGAGGAAAATAGAGTACTTTCAATTCAAATAGGATTTTCACTTGAAATAAATTCTAAAATATTTTCTTAAGTGAAATTTAGATAATTAAATATAGAATATATTTGTTTCATCTAAAATTCATAATGTAGGACTAAAATTATTTTCAAAATATGTTAGTTCAATAAAAAATTATTTAAAATTAATTGGGATTAAAGAAGCTCCAAAATTAATTTGAGATTCAGAGGAAAAAAATTAGGTGTCAACAATCCCCTTAAGTGATAATTGACAACTAACTATTGAATGGTATCTATTGACGCTTGCTCTTCCCAATTCTCATCCCAAAACACCCAGATCTTTGCAAAGTAGTTCACATTTACATTGGGCAGTCCCAATTTGCTTTTGTAGTCTTCTAGTTCTGATGGGCTTTGAAAAGGTTCTCAGAGAGCAATGCATGAATAATGATGTCTTTTGTGTAGGTGTATAAGTCTACTAAATGATTTTTGTGTTCTTATAGTCCTGATGTTCTGGAATATAGCTTTGTTTATCATTGATTAGATGATGTGTTAGTGCCGTTCTTACTCCTCATGTTCATTTGTGAGTTAACTTGAGATGATTTTGTGCCCTTTTTATTCTCCCCCTTCAACTGCTAAATATGTCTTGGTGAAAGATACCCTTCTCTATTTATGTGATCTAAGTTCAACTCCATACATTCATCCTTCTCTATATTTTGTTTCCTTGCTTTTCTTAATTTATTAATTTTCCTATTTTGAAAGCCTTTGCTATGTTTTGTGATTGTGAAGGCTTTTCTAATTTTCCCATTTGACTTTTTCCCTCCTTCCGCAACCTAGTTTGTATCTCATCTTTTTTTTTTTTTTTCTCCCTCTTATACTAACTATGTGTTTTCTTGAGGCATTCTTTTGGATAAACCATTGACTGGCCAAGTTTGTGCATTATCTTCCTTGTTTCCTGAATTATGAATTAGACTTTGTGCATCTGCCTATTTTTCTTTTGACCTTGAACAACTTTGAAATCATGGAGATTTTCTTTCATCATGTACTCCACCTTGCTTTCCCAAAGGTTTTTCCTGTTTCCCTGTATTCTCTTTCTTTTTATCATCTTATTCAATATTGGCTTCCTTGTTACCTTCTTCTCCTTCCTCATTCATTTCTTTGTTTGTTCCTCTATTTTTATCATCCTCTAGTGCACCAAACTTATTTTCTATTGTTACTTCTTTATTCTTTGCCTGCTGTGGTCTAGTGTTCCACTTCTGTCCCCCTACCCCTTTGGTATTATCTTCTTATTTTATATCTATTTCTCTTTCTTTGCTCCTGGAACTCATTTTTTTCTTCCTCCTTGGCTTTGCCTTTTTGTGCCCTTTGTTTGTCCACTAATTCCTTCCCTTCTATATTACTTTCCTTGTTGTTGGCTTACCCTTCTTTCTCCACTTAATTATTATTCCCTTCCTCCTTGTTTTCTCCTTCGTTTTCTAACTTGGGATATAACTCCGGGTGAATAATGAAGCATTCCTTCTCATTGTTCCCTTGCAGCTTACAAGTTTTACAATTTTTTGGGAACATAATCATACATAATGGTTACCCACTTCTCCTTAATTTTTCATGTCTTCTTCCTCATGCCTACATTAGTCCTCTTGGAAATTCTTCAGTAAGTCCATTTCCACTTTTACCCTTACACAACTGGGGATTATTTTATTTTGAGTAGCCAGATCAACTTGTAGTAGCTTTCCAACTGCTGTTGCTAATGAAAATAATGCTTCTTTACCAAAAAGGTTTGGTGGTAATGATGGAAATTATATCCATGCTATGGCAATAGTTGGCTCCTCCTCCAAGTCAAATGACGGGTCCCATTTGAGAGTGCACATTAGATCAGACCAGTGTTTGTGAGTAATGTAGAATTCTGACTTCGATAATAGATTGACATAGTCTTTCCACTGTGTGTCCCTAATAAGTAAGTATCTATTACTAATAAGTGTTTGTCTCTTTAGATCCCAAATCTTTGGCCATCAATAAGAGAATTTACCTACTACTGCATATTGAAAATCATAATTGAGAATCATCTTCTCCACTTCCTCTTCCTCCTATACTATACATGGTTGTCCACCCAAATAAGCAATTTGTTTCAATGGGGTCGGCTTATATTGTGGTTGTATTGACTTGATGGTATTGGTGTAGGTTAATTTCGATGGATCTGGATTACTTGGCCCAGCTTCCAGTGGTGGAGGCTGGCCAACAATCGTTGTGGCCATGAATTCTGATGTACATAGGCAAATTTAGGGTTTTGTCGATTGTTCTACAGAGAGCACCCTAGTTTGCTCGGTGCTAAATACTATTCCTAAAACTGTATATAAATGATCATAATAGATAAACTAAAAATCTGAAAAAAAGAATGAACTAGATCAAATTGTCTGATTTATTTAAATTCTGAAATACTAGAACTAGTCATGCTTTCTGTAACTGAATTCTGGGATCATGTGTTCATATAAAGTCCCGCAATCTGGCAGCGATTGAAGTCTCATTCTGATTCACTGGAGCAACAACCTACTGATTGACCTGAGCTGTCATGGCTTGGGCCATCACTTGAAAGGAAGTCCAAAATTTGGCATGGGTGACCTGTCCTTTCAAAGGATCCATGGATGAGGATGGTGCTAGTTGGTTTCTATTTCTGTGACCATTGGCTCTGCGGGGAGGCATTTTTTGTCACGTGAAAAGCATGAGTTAGAACAAGAATAGAGTTAAACTCTATAGAACGATAAAGATCATGATAAAAGGGATAATTCCTAATAACGTCTCGTAGCCTCTTTCTTATAAGTGTGGCACGCTCTGCACCCATGAACAAGACTTTACATAATGTGGCTTGTCATACACTGTAGGAAACCTTAAACTCTGGGCTCTAATACTAAGTTTGTAATGCCCCAAGACTACCTCCTGGACATTACATGGTGCTTAGGACTACAAGTAGTCCAAAGCTAACCCATTGCATCTGGCATAGAACTAAAACCATCTACCAATAACTTAAAGTCATGTGCGGAAACTGATTTTTTTATAATAACGTAGGTAAGAAATAGCAAGTATGAATTTTGTCAACATTAACTGAAAACAATCCCAATATAATAGTAAGCTAAAATACTACTAAGTCTTGACAAACCTCTAAAATACTGAATAGCCGTTGGGACAAACCCCCAGCTGACATGAAGTCATGAAAGACTAAACTAAGAATAAGTCTGAACTACAAAAAGAAGGAAACCTAAACCATAGCCCTTTGAACATGAGGACTCACCAACTGACTGGATTAGGCATTAGTGATTGCTGCTAATCATAAGATGAGGGCGAATACCAGAAGCTACATCATAATAGGATGCAACAAAAAATTATGTGGTCAGTACTATGGAATGTACTGAGTATGTAAGGGATGCATGCAACATGTAAAAATGATGGAAATCCTATAATAAAAAGGTATGCATAAGAAGTATATATAAACACACCATTTTCCATAAATAAAGTTGAAACTGTAATATCATATAATTAAAGAGTACAAAAACATGATTTGACAATTTTGGTGAGCCACAAACACTTAAGTTACTAAAACTAATTTATTATGGAAGCTTCTCTTAACCGACATACCCCATTTGAGTTATATGGAGCCCAACGTGTAATCCTTATTGATAGGGTGTTTGATACCTTAACAGGGGTATGGTTCTATACCATGATTGACGTGAATTTACTCATGAGCCCAATTTGGGTGAAGGAGGTCAGTCTCAACTAGGAAGGACCCCTTGAAACCTATGGAGGAAGGTAGTCTAGGAATTTGGATTTGTCTGAAACCCGATTTTTCTTGGTGCTAAATACTACTTCTAAAATCATACTAATGCTTATACTATATAAAATTGATCTTAAAATAAGTATAGACTAGTTTGTAAGTATGAAAACCAATTATGCTTTGTTTCTATTACATCTCCATAAACCAATACATGATATTTATGAAAGTCTGAGATCATGGGATTTAATCATGTCAAATAGTTTAGGTCATGCTAAAATCATGTAATGGTTGTTAAATCATGAGTTTTGATGTCAATTCTAACAATTTGTAAAACATAAGTTCAAGCCTATGAATGGAACATAATAAACCACAAATTTCATGAATTCTAGTAAGAATGTAAAAATAATTTCATAGAGAGGCATAAAATTCAAGATCATGAAAATTTGAGCATGAACCTAATTGGTAGATTCATAAATCTTCGAAGAAATCGAAGTTGTTTGGGCACAAGGACAAAAGTAAATCCTTGTCGAAACCACACATACTTGAACTTGATGATTTCTTGAAGTGAAATCTTTAACTATAGCCTTGGAATTTGAATTTTGGAAATAAAATTGTTTCATGAGTTTCTTGAGAGTTGAGAGGAGAAAAAATGGTGAATTGTTCTTAAACTGTTGAGGGAATATGAATATACATTAGTTATAAGAGGTATGGGGGTTAAAAGACTGAATTGCCCTTATGAAAATAGAATGAAAAGGACAATTGCATGTCGGGGAGAGACCAACATGGGACGATTCCATTGCGTCGCCCTAGCAGTATGGAACAGAGCCAATGCGCCATGGTAGTAGCATGGAATGCTACCAACGTGGTGGCTCTCTATCTTAGAGCCTTGGCTCCTGCCATGGCTCTGTGGCATGGCCCCAATATGGACCCTTTCTATTTTTGTGATAATTTTAACCCTGAAACTCATACTTAAGACCCTAGAACATTTCCAAATCGATTCGTAGCCCTTCCTAACCATCAAATAACCTCAAAATTAATTCAAAACTTCATGAGAGCTATAAAAATCATGCTAGAACTTATGGGGTATTACAGGCTAAGCCTAAGAAACTCCTAATGTCAAATGGAGAGATGGGTCTAGGACAGTTCCTAACTGCTTCATTCTTTTGAGGATCAACCTGAGTGTTCTCACTAGAATTGATATGACCAAGGAATACCACTGATGTTAGCCACAATTCACACTTGCTTAACTTTGCAAATAACTTATGATCTTTAAGAGTTTGCAAGATAATCCTCAAATAGTTTGTATGTTAATCCTTACTAATAGATGAGGATGTCATTTCTGAAGACAATGGCAAACATTTCCAAATACTATTTGAACACCATGATCATTAAGTCCATAAAAGTTGTAGGAACATTCATTAGTCCAAAAAACATAACCACAAATTCATAGTGACCATACCGAGTTTTGAAAGTTTTCTTTAGAATGTCACATTATCTGACTGTAAGATGATGATAGCTGGATCTAAGGTCTATCTTTAAGAAGCAACTAGCACCCTGAAGCTAGTCGAGCAAATCATCAATCCTAGGAGTAGGATACTTATTCTTGATTGTGACTTTGTTTAGCTAGTGATAATCAATGCATATTTTGAGGGAACCATCTTTATTACACATGAAAAGAACTAGAGCACCCTACGGAGATATGCTGGATCTGATAAAACCTTTGTTTAAGAGGTCTTTCAATTGTTTTTTCAATTTCTTAAGCTCAGCTGAAACCATTCTCTAAAGAGGAATTGAGATAGGCTGGGTGTCTAGAAGAAGGTCTATTCCAAAGTCTATCTCCTGCTCGAGAGGGGCTTCGAGTAGATCTTTAGGTCATACTTCTAGATACTCATTAAAAACTAGAACTAACTGAAGGGTTGGGGTATCAGACGTAGAATGCTTAACCTAATCTAGATGATAAATACAACCCTTAAAGATCATCGTTCTGGCATTAAGGTAAGAGACAAATCGACCTATAGGCATTGAGGTACTACCCTTCCATTCTAGAAAGGGTTCACTAGGAAGCTGAAACTTAATGACTCTAGCTTTGTAGTCGAATGAGGCATAGTAGGAATAACCAACCCATGCCAAGAATGACATCAAAATCAATCATGTTTAACTCTACTAGATCAACTGTAGTGATTTTATGAAAACCTGGAATAAGTAATTTCTGAATGCCCGCTTGACTATAACTGAGTCACCAACAGGAGTAGGGACTGAGAAGGGTTCTAAAAGAGTTTTGGGACAGACACCAAAACCTACAACAATTTAAGGAGTTGTGGAGGATAGTATTGATCCTGGATATAAAAAATGGATACATAAAAATATGAAAGACTCATAACGTACTAGTGACTACGTCTGGCGATCTCCCTGATCCTGACAAGAAGACAAAACATATAAGTGATTCTAGAGCTGACCATGTGTGTACTAGTTGAAGCACCCTGCTAAGTTGGGCCAACTGAATGGGCTGCTAAAGAAGTAGACTGAGCCCTATTACCCTCATCTCTAAGTTCAGTGGAGGGGCAATTCTTTAACTTATGGCTAATCATCCAAAACAATGCTCCTTTCCAGCCAGCCACTCACCTAAATAGTTCTTACTATAATTAGGTCAAGCTAGAAAAGTGTGGTTTCCTATAACATAACCTTGAGACTTAGAGCCTGAGGCCCTATTTTGCTGATTATATTGAGGTCTAGGGGATAAAGCACTAGTTGAAAAAGGTGCTGGACCTATAGATCTCTATTGAAACTAAGAGCGATTACCACCGCCTAACCTCTGCTGAGAGTAGTCAAAATATCTTGTCCTTTCCCTCTTGTTCTCCCTTTCTTTTTCTTTTATCTTCTTTTCCTCTATCTGCTGGGTAGGAGTCATAAGTCTAGAGATATCTAATTCTCCAATAAGTATAGTAGTCTTGCACTCGACCACTAATTTTGAAATACCCAAAACAAACTTACTTATTCGAGCCCTTGGCTCTGCAATCATCTCTGGAGCATACCGAACACCTGGGTAAACTTTAGAGAACTCTTAAAGCATAGTATTTATATTATGTTCTGCAACTAGTTGTAGCGACACTTCAACTGCCACAGTTGTTCTCCTCCATGGATCCTACAAAGCATCATGCATGATATAGGAAAAAATTTATTATTAGACTATCATCGCACATAAAGTAGAAATAAAAGATAAAATATTTTAATTTTGTTCACATACCCTTCCAGGATCACGTAATTTTAGATCTAAAGGGAGACTTGCATAGGTAGGAATTTCTGGTACTGAATTGCTTGTAGAATTACTTGCTTGAGCTAATTGCAACCTTTTTAAAGAAGGGAAACTTTAGGCAAGTTTTTCATATTAGTTAGGACCACATTAACCAATAAATCAGGAGAAAGTTGGTTTATTCAAATTTCAAGATAGATGGCGCCCATTTCTCTATCTGCTAGTGACATACCTATCTTTCCCATTGTCTGTTTGACCTCATTGACATATGCCCTCTCAGAATCATTTGGTACTTCACGATTTTTATTATTCGGGCCATAATCATAGTTATTGGAAGGATTATCTAACCGGATTGTAGAATTGTCACTTGCGCAAGTAGGTATTTCTGGTAATGAACTACTTATAAAATCACTTTCCTAAGGTAATGGAAAGATTTATAAAGGACACATGTTCTTCATATTGGTTATGACTAAATCAGCCAATAAATCAGGAGAAAACTCATTTATTAAAGGGTCAATAGAATTGACACCCCTTTCTTCGTATGCTATTAAAGCACCAAACTTGCCAAGGATTTGTTCAATGTCATTGACATATTCTTTCCCAGAATCATTTAGAGCTGCCTGATGTAATTGTGATTATTTGATAGATCACTTGAAACGGGAAAGTGGTTGATAACTGCTTATCCTGAAAAAACAAAGTAGCAAGTTCTAAGAACGGCTTCTAAAAATATATACTCCTGTGTCCTAATTTAGGTGGCACATTAGTTCGGATTTCTAGAGTCAAGCAATTTATTTTTGACAGTGAACTGGGACATGAAATCTTTATGTTTTTTGAAATAAAATTTACATAATTGATAACTACATAAAAGTACTATAAGTAACAATAATTGATAATTCAAGATATTTTAAAAGGTATATAAAAATATTATGCTGAAAGAAAGACCTTTTTGAATCTCAAAATCCAAAAGGTGTCACATAAATTAATATAGGGGTATTTCACAACTTGAAGTCCTGATTCTTTGGTCTTCAATAACATATAAACATCAATATTCCGCTAATGAGTGAATTACCTTATTTAATCTAGGATCACGTGAAGCTTGCT
Source organism: Capsicum rhomboideum (assembly GCA_031232105.1). Classification (NCBI taxonomy): domain Eukaryota; kingdom Viridiplantae; phylum Streptophyta; class Magnoliopsida; order Solanales; family Solanaceae; genus Capsicum; species Capsicum rhomboideum. The sequence goes on from CP124719.1 coordinate 36,883,679, forward strand.
CATTATTGCTCATCATTTAATCAGCAGAATCACCAATATTCATTGCTCCTAATGATTTCAAGAATCTTTCTCTACCACTAGAATAAAAAATAAACACACTTCAGTAGTTGCTCAATTTTAATTGAATGTAATCAGTAATAAATCTGTAGAGTTAAAAGATATTGATCGCACTTCTCATAGAGTATAGCATTGTCAGTCTTATAGTTGTATTATTATCTTACCTTTCGCTTGAGTAGACATCCTTCTGTCACATAACATTCAGGTAGCACTTCTCAATTTCAATCATACAGTTCTAATCTTAATAGTAACATTTTTATCATTCCATTTCTTAAAACAAAGAACCTAGAAATCTATATTGTTTGCATTCTAGCACCAGAATTCCATCTAGACTCATCTCAACTCTCTCTTTCTTATGTACACTAAACATGAAATGCATGTATCAAGTCTCACTTTGACTTATCCTAAAACCCTACCTTTTTTTTTTAATAAGGAATTTATCCTAAGCTCTTATTCTATAATGTGCTTCTCTATAGTTCAAGTTTTTCGTTAACACCCTCACTAGTTTCATCAATTAACATAATATATCAACAAATATCATACACCATTAGATGTCATCTAGTATTGTGTTGGTTAGTTCATCCATAACTAGGGCAACTAGTAGGGGCTCAATGTTGATCCTTCATGTAAACCCACTATTATAGGAAACTCCCATGTACCACCTACTACTGTTCTCGCACTACATATGGCTCCTCAATATACATCCTTTATGGAATTTACATATGTGTAATATCAATTCCTTTCTTATCCATCATCCACCAAAGAACCTTGTATGGTACTCTATATTTTTAGATAAATCATTCTTCTTTTCATAATATATTTCCATCAATCTTCATAGCAAGAATTTATCTTTGTTACAGATCTACCAGGCATATGCATGATTGCTTAATATATGTAAATTATCATTAACTCTCAAGTTTTCAAATTGAACATTCTGATCAAAGAAGACACATTATTAGGATCTCTACTAGTAGGGGTGGGCATTAGTGTAATGGCCTGGCCCGCTATTGATATTATCCGCTTTAGGACTAGACCCGCACAACTTTAGAATACATCACTAGGGTGTAAGGACTGCTTACTTATATACCCAACATCTATGTTTTTCCAATGTGGGAGTCTTTTTCTAATCTAGAGTATCATAGACACCCCCTCTTATGGACTCAACACCCTAGCTAAGGTTTTCCCCATCGCATGGGATTTGACTATACTCAGGACTAGGGTTTGCCCCACCTTACCAATATTTGCTTAAACTCAGTTTGAACTATGTACCACATCGACACATAGGAGTGGCTTTGATACAATTTGTAATAGCCAATCCCACTAGTGTTATAGTCCGCTCTGGGCATAGATCCACAACAACAACAACATACTCAGTGTATTCCCACAATGTGGGGTCTGGGGGGGAGGGGGGTAAAGTGTACGCAGTCCATACCACTACCTCAGAAGAAGTAGAAAGGTTGTTTCCGTCAGACCCCCGGCTCATAATAGATAACAGTATAAACAACACCCCAAAGTAGGAATTTTGTATGTTTTTTCCAATTATAATTATAAGATACTCAAAATAAAAAATCATACTATATGTGGAAGGCAACTGATGGATACTTTGTGTATCATCTTGATGCCCATTAATGATATATTGACTTCACTCCTTTATTAGGAAAAAACCAAAAAGAATTCTTATTCCAAAAATGTACTTTGACCATAATTCAACCCTAAAACCTAACTCGCAATGTAAGTGTCGCACAAGAACGTATGAGAAGAATTCAACACATCCCCCCAACTAGTTAGGAACCTCGACTTCGAGGTACATTATGACTTACTTTGCTAGACTTAACTTGAGTAATAACTTATTGTATAAATAATGTTATGGCTAGGATGAAATGACATGTTTAGTGTATTTGTTAGATTGATTTTTTATTTGGAATTCGAGATTAGGATTTAGCTGGTAAATAATTCATAACTTAAAAATTCTTCATTGTTGAATTTTACTCAATTTCTGGCATTTTATCATATATGAGGAGTTATTTTGCTATGATGAGTATTGTTTTGAAAGCAATCTAATTAATGTGATGATGCATGGCCTAAGGGCATGACTGGAGAGTAAATTTATCATTATTGTGGCTTTCAAACTAAAGAAATTGTGATAATGAGGGAATTATTACATACAACTTGTATTTAAAATTTTATATTTTTATAATGATCATGTATACTAATTCATTCTCATGGATCATGGAAATCTCTCTAAGTAAATGACATTTTTGAGAAAAATATTAATTTTGTCGTGGTTTGAGTCTGGGTAAACTATATGGTGAGTTTTTCCCCAATTCGAGTCTAGGTAGACTATATTGTGATTTTTTGTCCCAATTTGAGTCTGAGCAGATGATATTAAGGAAAATGTTGATATTCATCGGACAAGATATGGTTTCGGGCAGGGTATATGGACCTCGCGAGTCCTTTATAGGTTCCACCTCACAATATATATCACTGTCAAAAAGGTGGATACCAGTAGGATCATTGGCCACTGTACTGCATTATATTGTATTTCATATTATTACTTGTTTGTATTGGTTCATATTGTCGTATTTATTGAACTACTGAGACTTTTCTGAGAACATAGATATTAATATTTTTTTATCCAATATAGCTATTACTCTCTCGGTTGTTCTGTGATGCCTACTAAGTACATATAAATTTGTACTCATAATACTCTTGATGCATATCTTTTAATACAAATCCCCATACTAGCTCTCCACTCAAATCTTGACTCATTCTTGATTTTCCTTTATCCAAAGTTGTGGTGAGCTCCTTGCGATCGGAGACTTGACCAAGATTTTCTATATTTATTTTTTGTCGTTTGTTACCCTAGACGATATGAAGTAGTAGACCTCATATTTAATTGAGTAAGTTGTATGAGTGACACTAAGCCTTAGGGTGGTTATGATTTTGTATACTTGCTTTATTTATGAAAGATTCATGCTTTTAAGACTATTTTGTTACTATTTGATTACTTTCATGTTTAGTTGATGTTTTACATATTTGTAAAAGGATTGGCTTACTTACCGATGGTCATGGAAGGTGCAATCACGACCTTAGATGTTGAGTATGTTTGACTTGACATCATCTTGGGTTGCATTGGATTCCGCTCTACCTGATGATTTTTGGTTGTCCTGAAAAAATAGTGACACTAGTTATGTTAGGTATTCCTACGATCTGCGATATTAATTTTTGAGTATAGAACAAAGTTTAGGCACTTGGAACATTCCTACTTCACTCAACCAAATGGCTCTAACAAGATTGAAGAAAATAAGAAGAACAAATTCAAGATTTATTAATGTGAGGCTTGATTATACTAAGAATTTCCTCTTGGCGTGTTCCAAAATTATCCATGGAGAAGCAGAAGTCGACTAATAGGGTGTGCATTGATTATTCATATTTGAACAAGGTCACTATTATCAACTCCTCAGGTTCTGAACCTAGTATAGAAAATTAGCCTAAAAAATTGCAGTCCCAGGTTCCTACGGATTGGTGCTCGAGTCGTGAACTAGGTCCACGACTCGTGGAACCACTCGTGGAAACTGTTACAATTGTCTAGTAGATCACGATGTAGGCCATGACTCATACAATAAAACCACAAGTCATGAACCTATTCATGGAACTAACTTGTATATTAGCTCAACTCCTAGGTTCCCACAAGGCACAATACGACTCATGGATTGTGATCATAATCCTTAATGTGGCACATGGAAACTTGGACAGAGAATTGACAATTTCCTTCAAAACCACAAGTCTCAGTACGGCTCGTAGAATCTAAACCAAGAGTTATGAAATGACTCAAGGAAGTGAGTTTAGAAAAGATGAAAAAATCCTATAGGAAACCATAAGCTAAACCACGATTCGTGCCATCAAACGACGAGTCGTGGAGTGACTCGTGGGTTACTATTTCTAGATTAAAATGTTTCCTCAGGGCCAATTCCATCTTTTTCTTATTTCCTAAGTCTATACTATATCATTTAAGTTTCTTTTAGGGTGAATATCAGATGATTTGATCTATTCTTCTCATTACCTACACATAAATCACCCTTAAAGTCAGAAAGAAAAAAGAACAAGTCTCCTTCAAGCAAGACCTAAGGTTCATATCTCAGACCTTCAATCCAAGCTTCTAGTCCAAATTTTTTAGCACTATTAAGTATGTAAGGTTTTAATGAGGATATCCTTTTGTCCTCATGCTAATGATTTCAGAAAGTTTCATAGTATCATGATATCCTAGTTTAGGATTTTTACCCAAATTATGCAAATCCTTCTTAATTCAGTTTCAATTGATATTAATAGTTCTTGTTTATTGCATAGTTACAGAAAAATTATGAATTTATGTAGTTCCCTTTAATCTTGATGATTTCATGCATGAATTTAGTAAGAGATTAGTACGCTGCAGTTTTTAGTTTAAGTACACAGTTTTTGAAAGATGAATTTGAGCTAAATATTTTATCTAACTCTCAGACAGACAAATATTTAATCCATTTATGTGCATATTAGTATATAGACTATTTTGGGGGGATTATTCAGCACTGAGAGGACGTAGGTTCAGAAAACCTAAGTTCTATAACTACGTACCACTATAGGATTTGAGCATACCGCTAGCTGATCATCTCCCTTTTAGCCCTAAAGGCTCAGTAGTGGATCCATATTAGAAAAATGAGTTCTATATCCTGCCAAGGTATAGGGTATCCCTTTTAACTGGAATTATATGTTTGACATCATGAGCTCACATGATGTATGTCAGTTGTAAGAAACTCCCCCATTAAAGAATTATATTACTTTATTGTTTTATTTATAGTATGTTCAGAATTTGCAACTTTAGACATGTTTTAAGTTCACAGCCTTATAAATAGATTTGCATTTAGAGATTTGATAGTTGACTCTTACGTGAACTTTATGTACTGATTTTAAGGTGTTCTTCTATCCTTTTCATTTACTCATGATTAATGAACCTCATTAGTCTTATTAATCATGTTATTATCAGATATTTTGTTGAGTTTTATTCTTACATACTCAGTACATTCCCACATACTAATCACATACTTTTCTCTACTCTACATCTTAACATTGATTTAGATTCAAGTGTTCATTCCCAGAATTGTGGGTAGACAAAGTAGAGTCCTTCCAGTCAGTAGTTGGTAAGTCCTCCTCATTCGGTGACTTTATGGAGTAGTTCAACAACTCAGTCTTATTTTAGTTATTTGTTTTTATGAGGGTAACTGGGCCCATGTCCTGAAAAACTTATTTCATTTCAATCAGTAGAGGCTTTTATTCAGATATTAGTTGATCAATTTTTCCATGGATTTTAAGTGGCTCATTTGGTTACAAACATTAAAGTATTATTGTTGAGTTGGACATATTTCAGCTTCAACTTGCATTATATATCGTGTCATTTGAATCGTTAGCAATATACCAGTATCAAGGGTTGAAGGTCTGCTTGGGATCACTTATGGTCCTAAGTTCCAGTCACACCTAGGGTGTAGGCTTGGGTCGTAACACTATATATCAAGGACAATTATTCCATATTATGTATTTATGATTTGCAGAAACAATTTCAGGGTACTCCGGTGTCTGTGAAGATTGGTTTGAAGTACAACTTCTATCTTTTAAAATTGAGGCTGAAAATGTCCTTAAATCTACATTCACGATTCATTAATATTGTTATGAGTTTCTATGATGTTCTTTGGGCTGACTGATGCTCTAACAACACTTTAGAGCTGAAGATAAAGTTTTAAGGCCATACTTGGATTTCTTCTCTAATATCTTCATTGACAATTTTTTGATATATTTTCGTAGCAAAAAGGATCACAAAAAGGAGATTGAGAACTTTGTATCAAAGCTTTAGAGGAGTGGTTGAATACAATCGACACTTTGTAGAGGGATCATGTTAAAATTTAACCTCATTAACACAATTTTCTTAGAAGGATGTAGTTTTCTAGTGATCAAGTGATGGTGAATTTAGTTTCCTCAATTTTAAGGACCTTATTATCTTCAGATTTTATTTTAATCTTATGTATGGGGGATTGGGGATTTACATTCCATGTCGTTTCTTCTCGAGTTGTCCTTAAGTGTGTGTTGATAGAAAAGGATAGAGTGGTAGCTTTTGCTTTGAAGAAGTTGGAGATTTACGAGAAGAATTACCTTACACATGATTTGGAGTCGATAATGGTTGTATTTATGTTGAAGATTTGGAGGAATCAACTCTATGGCGTACTTTATGAGATCTTGCAGATCACCATGACATTTAGTGTATTTTTTATTAGAGTGATGCAACAAAAGTATGGCAATAGATTCCCTGGTCGTAAGACATTCAACTTGGATATTTTGGATTAGTTATTTATAAATGAGAGACCTTTGACTTTTGATATTCAAACTTAGACTAATGGCTTTGGAATACATGATATCCTAAAGCCTGGTGGAGTTCTTGCCTATTTTGAAGTTCATTCACTTTTATAAAATAGAATAGGACTTGACAGTTCAAAGGTGAGGAGTCATGCATGACTAGGGATGAAGTGTTGGAAGTAGAGGCTAATGAAGGAATCCTCGATCAGGGAAGTGCTATTAGAATCAGACTTTATATCCAAGAGTGGATTGTTTACTAGGATAGTCACAGAAGAGGCTCATTGTTTGGGGTATTCTATTCATTCAAAAGTAGCAAGGATGTATCGTGACTTGAGAAATACTTATGGTTAACATGACTCAAAGGATGCCTATACCTGAGCAAAAGTAGGAATGTGTTACTATAGACTTCATAGTAGGGTTACCACTGACCTGAGAAAGTTTGGTGCTTTTTGGTCATCTTGATAGCTTGACCAAGCCTGGTCTTTGACTTTCATCCATATTAACTACACATCAGAGAGATTAGCCAGATTCTACATTTGGAGAATAATTTGTTTGCATGATATGCCTATTTTTCATCATTTCAGACAAAAGCAGTCAGTTTACATATCATTTCTTAAAGCCCATATGGGAAGAGGTGGGTACCCAAGTAGAGTTTGGTACAAGATTTCACCCACACACTGGTGGTTAGTTGAGTGGACTATATGGGTGCTCGAGGATATGTTACTGGTATTCATGATTGATTCTAGGTGGTCATTGGAACTAGTTCTTGTATTTAGTAGAGTTTACCAAAGCTTAAAATTACCATTTCAGCATTAAGGTAGATCTCTTTAAGGCCATGTAAGATAGGAGATGTCGTTCTCTGATTAGTTGGTTTGATACTTTTAGGTTCAATCCATAGAGTACTGACTAGTTAAGAGATTCTTTGATAAGTTCAACTTTATTTGGGATCGACATCTCACAATTTAGAGTAATTAGAAGGTTTATAATAAAGGGAAGAAGTGTGACTCAGATTTCATAACTACAATTTGAATGAAGAGTACAATGAAAGAGAAAAAAATCTCAAAAACATAAACAAAAAATTTACAATTTTTCAAATATCGTAGAGGTTCGCCTCCTTTGATCCGTCACCAACTTGTAACCTTGTAAAGAAAAAGAAAGGTAAAAATTTCAAGAATCTTCTAACTTATACGTATAACAAACAGGAGGCCAGACTGATGGAGTATATTTTTATGTAAGCTCGAAACGTTTTTAGAAAAAAACTAACCCTAGGGACTTCTCCATAAAATATGTTTTCCCTAGACTCCGAATAAAAAAATTTCTTCCTTCAAGGAAACTTTTGAAATTATTTACATTATCATATAATATTATCTAATTGCTTACTTAATTGGGAGATAAGGTAATCAATTAGTTACCCAGTATATGGGCGATATTAAAAGTTTCATAAAGAGAGGGTAAAATTCTAAAAATATGTAGTAACAAGTAATCTATACTATAAAACTCACGAAATGAGATATCCTTTGCTTTTTACAATTTAAAAATAGATTTTACATTGAACAAAATCGTAATTTAAGAATTTTCCTAATATATAGAATGTGTAATATGGTTTTATCATTTCCCTAATATTTAGGACTTTAAAGTCTACTAAAATTCCATTTATAAAAGGTTTTCTTAATTAAACTAATGTGTAGAAAATTCTAACATTAAAGACATTAAAATATACCTTATATAAATCAAAAAATCCATTTATAACATTTTTCTTTTATTATACATAAAAAATCAAATTAGGAGAATTTCAAAGCATTTCAATAATAGATGAAGCATTGCAAAGTTCTAGCCAATATACACTTTTATCCTGAATTAAATATTTAATTTATTGTACGCACATTAAGGGATATTATTGTTTTATTCAAAATATATAATTATGTCAGATTGAGTCTTTTACCAATTCTTATGATCATTTTGTGCTTTTGAATTTATTTCCCTAGTTTAATCCTTCATGTATGTTGATTTTACTGTTTATTACTTTTGGATATGGGTGCCATAGCTCCTGAGGTGATTGGGTGTGTGTCATGACCCAAAATAGGGACCGTAATGACATGTTTCACACCCACCGTGATTGGTAAGCCTAACCCAACCTATCACAATATTCCAAAATAAATAAGAAGTGAAAATAACAGAAGAAACAATAAAATCCGAACAATCTCAAAACCAATGCATACAAACGAGTACGATAATCTCAAGTACCCAAGGTTTGGTATTCACATGTACAATCCTCTAGGAATACAAAATAAATAGTACATAGTCCATTAAATGTCTAGAATAAGGAAGAAAACATGAAGACAATAGTAGAGGAGATCTAGTAGTCTCTGGGATCAGTAGTCGCTACCTCAAAAATCTCCAAAAAGCAATCACCGAGCAGTCACAAGTCAATGTCCAGGGAACACTGACTCAATACCTACACGTAAGGTGCAAAAAATAAACAAGTGTGAGAACATAATCACTTGTACTCAGTAGGATCATCGACCAACCGTAATTCAAAAAGGTGGCAAGAAGAACCAACCATACAAAACAACCATACAAATCTGCACTTAGGAAAGTCACCTAGAATATAGTAATCACCACAATCATATACATCTTACAAGATAAGTCAAGCATATACACTATCAAGTAGAATCAGATATCCATCAACTCAAATTTTTAATAATAAGTTCATAATCATTAATACGCCTTATGCCACCTGAGTAAGAAAAATATATGAATGAATGTGATGCATATGTTGTGTACACACCGGTACTATGTAAAGTTAACCGGGACCCATGGAGGACACATGAGATCCATGTACTATGCAACCATGCACTCCGATCCCAATATATATTATGTAGGCGTGCACTCTGATCCCAATAATATAAATAGTGTGTAGGCATACACTCTGATCCTATAATAGATATATAACGTGCATGCGTGTGCTCCGATCCATTTATAATATATAATATACAGGCATGCACTCCAATCTATATGAAATACAATGCAAGATTATAATAACTCTTGTTGTGTTTTTTATCTTTTTATGTGTTTTAACCATTTTGTGTTTCCCTATAGCTGTAATATATCATTTATGAGTTATGGGGATAGTTGGTATGGTCCCCAAAATATTCAAGTGTAATTTGAGAGAGTTTGAGGTATAAAGTAGCCTTAAAAGTGATTATTTTTACTTTGATCAACATTTTGTGATTCGAGAGTCGGATGTGGATTTTGTCAGTTCCATTAGATCTGGAATGTCATTTTTGGGTTAGTAGCATGGTTGGTTTGGGTTTTGATGTAATGAACCTCTAGGTCAGCTCCTACATTTTCATGCTTTTACTGCATTTAGAGCTTTCCTATAGCTACCCCAAGTCATTTATGACTTGCTAGGACTGACAGTTCGATTACCAGGCAGTTCATTTGTTTTTTAGAGCTATTTCCCTATTTTGGAGATTTTAAAGTTAAGGAATGGGTCTGGGGCCAAAACCTCAGGTAAATAGCCTCGGATGTCATTCATGACAGTCTCATCAGCTCTAGAATATTGATTTTAGGTTATGGGGACCCTTGGTCTAGGTCCCAAGGCTTTCAGGCTCATTTTGGGCTATTGTGTAGCATTTGGCTAAAACCCCTCCTTGGGGTGTCGGACCCACTTTTATCAAAATGACCCCAGATGGAAATTTCGATGGCGCTGTTTAGTGCAAAATATTGAATTTGGTAGGGTAGCATAGTTTGTTTGCGAGCAGGGGATTTTGAACCAGTCCCGAGCATCCAGTTGGAGTTCGTTAGGACTTGTTGAACTTGGCTGGTGACAAGCATCTGGTGTAGCCGCTTAAGAGACTAAGAGACCACTTTAACAGCTCTGGACCTCTTTAGTGGAGCCTGTCCAGCTAAGGCATGTTCACTTTAGCGGTTATTTAGCCGCTAAAGCGGCTATCACTAGAAATATATATATATCCTCCTTAATTTTCTAGCCTATGTTTAAGTGTAAAATCTTCCATTTGAGTCCATTCTAAGCTCTAAAATTGCGAGGAGATCATATTCTGGTGCAGTGATTAGCATGGGGGCCTATTGGTGGGCACGTGATCGTCGTAATCTCCGTAAGTTTTGCTTAAGATCTAGTTTAATTCCCCGGTGTGTTTCTTAAATCCTTGATTATGTCGGGACTTATTTAGGACTATTTGAGCTCTGATTTAGCTAAATTTATATGACAATTGATCCTTCAGCTGCCTGGGATGCTCTGATGATTCTAATTTTAAGATTCCACAAGTAGGCACCACGTGGGATTTTTAGTCTTATTTCTGGCACAGAGCATTTATACGCAATACGGGTATTTATTTTCTTGTCTTGATGCATGTATTATTGTTTTGATAGCATGGTATTTATCGGAGGCCTCTCGAGAGGGGAAAACTCTAATATAGAGGATTCAATGAGGATTTGGTGGCGTCCAAGTAAGCTGGGCTTACCCATCTTTTAGATTGAGCTTAATTATGGTATTTTTGTACTATTATGCTTGTATTGGGTGGATAGTCTTAGACCGGTGATTATTTTTGCATTTTATGCGGGCCTGTTCTTCCCTAACATAGTGTATTATCATCTTTTAGGACTAGGATTAGAGTTTGTGGTACCGTGGGATGGGATTGGGAAGACTTTGGCTAGATTTGGGTAGGTTTTGGCCTAGGTTGGGTTATTAGGACCCTAAATGGGCCCTACTGGCCCTTTTTTTATAGAATATTTGATATGAGGATCCTTTAGGTTTAATTATACTCATGGTTGCTACCTTAGGCTATTATCTTTGGTTGGGATTGACTTAGACTTGGTTTTTGGCCTGTTTAGCTTCTTTTCCCCTGGTAGAGTAGTAACTGACCCTGGACCACACCTCCTTGACCTAGTATTCGGGACATGATTTTCCTTAGCGGATTTACCCACCTGAGATTGATCTATATGATTATATAGAGTGGAGATAGGCTTGAAATCTTTGGATTTTTGCTAGCTGGTTATGTTTATACATATAAATTTTAGTTCTGGTTCAAGTCGCGCGTATGCTTTATTGTTATTGTTATGAGTTCTGGTATGAACTGGTATCAGTTTATGATTATGGTTTACTATTCGTGAGTTCTGGTATGATTTTGGCATTAGCTTATGGTTGAGGTTGGCTTTTTATGGGATCACCTATTTCTGGTTATGCTATTGTTATTATGAGTTCGAGTTTGAGTCCGACATCTGTCTATGATTACAGTTTGGATTTTCTGGAGTTAACTATGATTGTTACTAAGAGTGCTGACAGTTGTGCTAGGTTTTGTCGTATATGGATCATGTGGCCTCTTGTTATTATCTAACATTTCCAGTTCAAGCCCGGTGTCTAGCCTATTGTTACTATCCATTGGTTCTAGTTTAAGCCCAATACATATCTATATTTTCATTATGGATTTGGGATCGAAAAGTTATTGAGACTAGTAAAGTTACAGGTTATTTATGCTTCTTACCTTTTTTTCCTCTTGTTTGTACCCACCGACTTTTGGGGTTTCGGTGGGGTTAATTTTCTTCTTTTGTGTATGCCTTCTAGGCTTATGGGGCACAGTTAGGTTGTAGTTTGTCCTTTACTCATATTTTTGAGTGACTTATTTCCTTTATCGCACTTGCCTAGCATAGTTGATATTTATATTTTCCCCCCTTTACTGTTGACTTAGCTTACACTTTTGCATTTTACTTATGATTTTACTATATTTGAGCTCAGTCGACCGATGATGCCTTCTGAGTACGCATTTCTTTAGTACCCATACCAAAATTCCACATCCTTTCCCCAATGCAGATCTGAGTACGAGCCACCATCACTGACATTATCCTCAGGCTTTGCTACTGATCCAGAGACAAGGTGAGCTTTCTAGAGTTCAGAGCTGATCCTTCTTCATCTGTTTAAGTTACAATTTTTTTGTATTTCTAAGATTACTATATATGTATGTTTATTTTGGATATTGTCTAGTAATCTTTTTTGGTTTTAATGGCTCTTGTATCATCCTTACCAAGTCTTGGTAGGGATTCGTTTTGTACATTTTTTTCCTCTTTCCTCTTTTGTATAGTTTATTATGTATGTATATCTTCTCTACTTCTACCTATCTTAGTGTTATTAATGATTTTATTCTTCTTTTCCTTTACTTTCTACCCATTAGCCCATTACATATCGTTCTGAGCTATGGCTTGGCTTACCAACTGGTGGGTTAAAGTAGGTACCATCATGACCTAAGAAATCGGGTAGTGACAACTTGGTATCAAAGCCCAGATTCGCCGGTATTATTGGTATGAGTGCTTATGTTTAGTAGAGTCTCACAGATCAGTACGGAGACGTCTGATCCTATCTTGGGGAGGATACATAACATTTTTAGGAAAATTCTTATCTTTTTCGTTCCTTTCCATGCATTGTGTCTGTATTGGTTTCTAGATTCTTATTTCTTTCTCTCTTTCACAAATGGTTAGGATGCGGCGTACAATATTCGGGGATCAGGACCCTTAGCCTGCTGCTAGAGCACCAGTTAGAGGTGATCCCGAGGTCGAGGGCAGGCTAGAGCTGTAGCCCCAGCTCGAGATCAGGCTAGGGAGACAACACTATATCCTTTTACTGCTCTTGAGTTAGATATAGCTCCAGCAATTCTGCCGCCATAGTAGCAAATGGACTAGAGGAAGACCAGACACCACTCGACTTTATATCTTTTGTAGTTCTCTGAGATGCATTGGTTCAATTAGTGGGGTTAGTTAGTGGTCCACCGGGGCTCAGATAGAAGCCAAGGTAGTATTAGTTTAGGGGCCCAACCTACAGCTGTGTCTCCCAGAGCAGAGGTTCCTCCAGCACTGGTCGTTCCACAATCGATTGTAGTCTAGCCACATATTGACTCCACCCAGGTTTGTTGGGTCCTAGGAGGAGAAAAATATGCTGGGCTAATTTCTGATATTGACTCCACCCAGGTTTGTTGGGTCCTAGGAGAGGATGTTTGTAAGTTCTTTACTAGTTGTGAGGAGATGTTGCAAAATTTAGGGTTGGTTGAGTCGCACGGCATGGATTATAGTACATACTAGCTTAAAAGGGTAGCAGGATAATGGTGGAGGGGTTATCTGGATTCCAAGCTAGTGGGATCTCTTCCTGTGACTTGGGATCAATTTTTTGAGGCATTCCTGGAGAAGTAGTGCCTTATAGATAAGCTTTCTTGATTGAGGTATGTTTTTATGAAAGTGGCTGAGTATGAGGCAAGGTTTCATGAGCTAGTCAAGCATGCCACAATGATTCTACCTACAGAGTATGGGGAGGATTTAGTGTTTTGTCAGAGGGTTGAATTTTCCACTTTGTAGGGCTACTCAGAGTTTAGTGACTTTAGGGAAGTCATTTATTGAGATTGCTGATCATGTCTATACTATAGAGGAGATGGATCATGAGGCCCAAAGGGACAACAATAAGAGGCCTTATTAACAGTGGGAGCCACAACGGCTCACAGTTTAGAGGTTGAGGATTTTAGGGTAGGTACCCCTATCATCAACCATATTTGCACCAGGATCAGCCTAGTAGGCCCATTCAGTCAACACTTTAGATCTTAGGTGGAGGCCAACCTAGTTATGGTAGCTCAGATGGTCAGAGCAGTAGTCAGCTTGTGAGGAGTTTTCAGTCAGGGTCATTAGGCCGAGGTGACCATTCCAGATCAATCAAACTTTTTAGATAGAGCAGAGTGCCTTGGGCTTTTCATGAGTATGAGGTCGTCGATCTTTTCTCTTGAGAGTGTCCCCAGTGTGGGATAATTGAGCCTTCATCTTAGAGTGCTTAACCGATCAGATCAATACAGCCGGCAGTTAGAGGTGGTGCTCAAGGTCGTAAAGATGGTCCCCAGGGTTCTAGAGGTAGTCCTCAGGTAGGTAGGATTGATGGTCGGACAAACACTTAGTCCGGTAGTGGGCAGGGCCATTTGTATGCTATTCCTGGTAGGCCGGAGGTTGAATCTTCTGATGCTGTGATCACAGGTACGGTTTTAGTATGCCATCAACCAACTTCTACTTTATTTGATCTTGGCTCCATATTTTCATATATTTTTGCTTATTATGCACTACTGTTAGGTTTGTCTTCAGAGTTGTTCTCTGTGCCATTACATGTAGCTACACCTGTGGGTGATTGTTTAGTCATGGATTGGGTATATAAATCATGTTTTGTGACTATTCTAGATTTTGACACTCAGGTTGATCGCATTATATTTGATATGGTGGATTTTGACATGATTTTAGGCATGGACTGGTTATCCTTCCATTATGCAATCTTTGATTGCTTTGCCGAGACCGTTACCTTAGTCATGCCTGATATACTTTGGACTGTATGGTAGGGTTCTTTTAGTTGCGCACCAATAGGAATTATTTCTCATATTTGTGCTAGAAGAATGGTATCAAGGAGTTGTGAGTCATTACTTACTTATGTTCAGGATGTTAGTGTTGAGAGTCTTTTGCTTGACTCTATTCTTGTTGTTCTTTTGCTTGACTCTATTCTTGTTGTTCGTGATTTTCCTGATGTTTTTCCTACCAACCTACCTGGTCTTCCTCTCGAGAGTGATATAGAGTTTTCTATTAATCTTGAGTTGGGAACCCGACCTATTTCAAAAGCTCCTGAGTGTATGGCTCCTGCTACGCAAAAGGACATAAATATTTGGCTTCAGAATCTTTTAGGTAAGGGTTTCATCACATCAAGTGTGTCTACTTGGGGTGCTCAAGTTTTGTTTGTAAAGAATAAAGATGGTTCTATGTGTATGTGTATAGACTACAGACAGATGAATAAAGTGACAGTAAAGAATAAGTATTCTATGCCACGTATCGATGATTTATTCGACCAGCTTTAGGGTACAACAATGTTTTCTATGATTGATTTGAGGTCTGGTTATCATCAGTTGAGTATTAGGGCTAAGGACATCCCCAAGGCAGCCTTCAGGACCTGTTACAACCATTATTAGTTCCTGGTGATGTCTTTTGGGTTGACCAATTCCCAGAAACATTTATCGACTTGATAAACCATATTTTCAGGCCTTATTTAGACTCCTTCATTATAATTTTTATCGATGATATTCTTGTCTATTCTAAAGGTAGGGAGGAGTACGAGCAGCATTTGAGGTTTGTGCTCCACACTTTGAGATATCATAGGCTTTATGCCAAATTCTCAAAGTACAAGTTCCGGCTTAAGTTTGTAGCTCTCTTGGGGCATGTGGTGTCATATAATGGTATTATGGTAGACCTGACAAAGATTGAGGCTATTCCTGATTTGGCTAAGCCTACGTCTTCTACTAAGGCTCGCAGTTTCATTGGGTTAACAGGCTAATATAGGAGATTCGTCGAGAGATTTTCTACTAATGCATCCCCTATGATTACATAGATTAGGAAGGAGGTTCTATTTTAGTGGTTTGTGAGTTGTGAGGCAAGCTTTCTTAGGCTCAAGGACCTGCTCACTTTAGCACCTATATTCACTCTTCCAGTTGAGGGCGAGGGGTTCACCATCTATTGTGATATTTCTAGTGTTGGATTATTATGTTTTCTGATATAGTGAGGCTATGTTATTGCATATGGATCGAGGTAGTTGAAGGTGCACAAGTACAACTACCCTACTCATGATTTGGAGTTGGCATCGATAGGTTTTGCGCTTAAGATTTTAAGACATTACATGTATGGTGTTTGTTGTGAGATCTTCACTGACCATCATAAACTTCAGTACATTATGACCTAGAAGGAGCTTAATTCAAGGCATCGTAGGGGGATTGAGTTGCTGAAGGACTATAATACCTCTATTCTGTACCATCTGGGCAAGGCGAATACGGTAGCGGATGCCTTGAGCTGGAAGGCAGTGATTATGGGTATCTTGCCCTTCAATTTAGTTTTGGAGCGGCTGTTGACTTTGTATATTCAGTCATTAGCCAACATGATGGTTCGTCTTGATATTTCTGACCCCAAGAGGATTCTTGTTAGAGTTGAGGCCATATCTACCATGTTGGAGAATATTTGGGGTCGTCAATTGATGATGGCAGGCTTCATGGCATTCATGGTCAGGTATTGAGGGGTGAGACCAAGAGGCCCACCTTGGATTCTGAGGGTATTCATAGATTTAATGGCCATATTTATGTTTTGAGGGTCAGAGATTTGATTCAGTTGATACTTCGAGAGGCTTATAGCTCCAACTATTCTATTTACCCCTAGACAACTAAGCTGTATAGGGATTTGAGGCAGTAATATTGGTGGAGAAGTATGTAGAGAGATATAGCAGATTTTATGGTTTGGTGCCTATGTTGTCTACATATGAAGGCAAAGCACCTAAGACCTGATGGATTACTTCAGAGGTTACCCATTCCTGAGTTGAAATAGAATTCTGTCACTATGGACTTCATTGGTGGTTTGCCTTACTCTTCTTGTGTTTTTGATAGCATTTGGGTCATCATGGATCGATTGACCAAATCTACCCATTCCATCCCTATTCAAACTTCTTTCAGTGCCGAAAGGTTGGCATGTTTCTATATTCGAGAGGTGGTTTGGCTTTATGGGGTACCCATGTCTATTATTTCAGATCGAGGCTCTCAGTTCAATTCTAGCTTCTGGTGGACATTTAAGAAAGAGTTGGGTACCCAGGTTGACCTTTGCACTGCCTTTCATCCCTAGACTAATGGATAGTTGGAGTGGACTATTTAGGTTTTGGAGAATATGCTCCGTGCTTGTGTGTTGGATTTTGAAGGTTAGTAGGACCAGTTTTTAGCTTTGGCGTATTTTGCTTAAAATAACAACTACCATTCGAGTGTTCAGATGGAACATTCAAGGCATTGTATGGTAGGCATTGTTGGTCTCCAGTTGGTTGGTTTAAGCTTTTGAGGTTAGTCCCTATGGTACAAATCTTCTTCGTGAATCTTTTGGCCGAGTTTGGATGATTAAGGATAGACTATGGATAGCTCAGAGTAGACAAAATAATTATGCTGACCATAGACTTTATGCCTTGAGGTTTAGAGTTGGTGACTGGGTCTTTCTGCCAGTATCACTCATGAAGGGCGTGATGAGGTTTGGGAGGATGGGCAAGCTCAGCCCAAGGTATATCAGACCATTTCAGATTCTACGGATAATTGGAGAGGTAGCTATAAGTTTGGTTTGCCTTTAGCCTTATTAGCTATCCATTTAATTTTTCATATATCTATATTGTGGTGCTATATTTTGGATGAGTCTCATGTGCTTCGGTGGGACTCGATTTAGTTGGATGAGAGGTTGACCTTTATAAAGGAGCTTGTGTCTATTTTGGCCAGAGATGTTAGACAGTTGTGCTCTAGAGATATTCCTATAGTTAAGGTTCAGTGGCGACACCGTCCAGTCAAGGAGGCTACCTGGGATACCAAACGTGATATACACACCCAGTATCCCTACCTATTCGAGCCTTCATGTACATCTTGATCTTTTACTTTTGCTGATGAAAGTCCTTTTTGTAGTGGATGTTGTAATGACCCTCCAGGTCATTTGCTATGTTTATATGCTTTTACTATATTTAGAGATTTCCTACAGTTTTCCTAGGTCATATATGACTTGCTGTGACTGACAATTCAGTAACCGAATAGTTCATTTGGTTTTTAGGGCCATTCCCTATTTTAGAGCTTCTAATGTTGAGAAATGGGTCTTGGGCAAAAACCTCAGGTAAATGGCCTCGGATGTGATATTTGACAGTCTCATCATCTCTGGAATGTCAATTTTAGGCTAGGGGGAACCTTGGTATGGGTCTCCAGGCTTCTAGACTCATTTTAGGCTATTGGGTAAAATTTGGCTAAAACGGGCCCTTGAGGTATGAGACCCACTTTTTATCTAAATGACCTCGGACTGAAATTTTGATGGCTCCGTTGAGTTTGGAATGTTGAATTTTGTAGGGTAGCATAGTTTGTTCATAAGCATGGGATTTCGAACCAATCCCGAGCACCCGATCGAAGTCTGTTGGGACTTGTTGAACTTGTCTGGTGCCAAATATCTGGTGCATCTACTTAAGAAGCCAAGATACTGCTTTAGTGGTAGGTACTTTAGAGGCTGGGAACCGCTCTAATGGAGCCTGGCCAGCCAAGGGCTGGTCGGTTAAGCGACCCTTGGGTACTTTAGCGGTGACCGCTTTAGCAGTCGTTTAGCCGCTAAAGCGGCCATTGCTGGCAATATACATATATCTCCTTCTTCATTTCCAACCTATGTTTAAGTGTAAAATCCTCCATTTGAGACCATTCTATGCTCTAAAATTGTGAGGAGATCGTATTTTGTTGCAGGGATTAGCGTGGGGGCGTGTTGGTAGGCATGTGATCGTAGTAATCTCCGTAAGTTTCGCTTGATTTCTAGTTTAATTCCCCAATTTGTTTCTTAAATCCTTGATTATGTTGGGACTGTTTTGGGGTATGTTTGAGCTCAGATTTAATTAAATTTATGTGGTAATTGATCCTTGAGCTGCATAGGATGCTATGATAATTTTAATTTGGGATCTCGCAAGTAGGCCCCACGTGGGATTTTTAGTCCGATTTCTAACCCAGATTTTTTATATGAAATATGGGTATCAATTTTCTCGTCTTGATGCATAGATTGTTATTTAGATAGCGTGGTATCTCTCAGGGGCCTCTCAAAAGGGGAAAGGTCCGGTGTAGAGGATTCAGCGAGTGTTCGGTGGCATCGAGGTAGGCTAGGCTTACCCTTCTTTTATATTGAGCTTAATTATGGTATTAATGTACTATTTTACTAGTTTTGGGTGAGTATTCTTGGTTCAGTTATTGTTTTACCATTTTACGCCTTATTTAGCCAGTTAGGGCTCCTCTATGGTAGATTTCGGGCTTGTTCTTCCCTAGCATAGTGTGCTATCATCCTTTAGGACTAGGATTAGAGCTTATGGTACCTTGGTATGGGATTGGGAAGCCTTAGGCTATATTTAGTCAGGTTCTGACCTAGGTTAGCTATTAGGACCTTGAGTGGGCCCTACTGCCCCTTTTTAGAAAGAATATTTGATATGAAGATCCTTTAGGCTTAGTTATACTCATGGCAGCTACCTTAGGCTATTACCTTGAATTGGGGTTGACTTAGACTTAATTTCTGGCCTGTTTAGATTCTTTTTCCCGAGTAGAGTAGTAACTGACCCTGGACCGCACCTCTTTGACCTAGTATACAGGACTCGTCTTACCTTAGCGGATTTAGCTTCCCGAGATTGATCTATATGATTATATAGAAGGGAGATATGCTAGAAATCTTTGGAATTTTTCTAGGTGGTTATGCTTATACATAAATATTTTAGTTCCACTTTATGTGCAGCGTATGCTCTATTACTATTGTTATGAGTTCTGGTACGAACTGTTCATGAGTTCCGGTATGAGTTTGGTATTTATTTACTGTTGAGGTTGGCTTCTTATAAGATCACCAATATTTGGTTATTGTATGGTTACTATGAGTTTTGGTTCAAGTTTGGCATCTGTCTATGATTATAATTGGGATGTTTTGGTGTTAACTACTGTTGTTACTGAGAGTGCTGACAATTGCACTAGGTTTTGTTGTGTATAGATCATGTGGCCTCTTGTTATTATCTACTATTTCTGGTTTGATCTCGGTGTCTGGCCTCTTGTTACTATCCATTGGTTTCGATTCAAGCCTGGTACAAACCTATATTTTCATTACGGATTAAGGATCGGAAAGTTATTGAGATTGGTATAGTTAGAGGTTATTTATACTTCTTACCTTACTTTCCTCTTGTTTGCACCCATCGGCTTATGGGGGCTTGGTAGGTTTAATTGTCTTCTTGTGTGTGCCTTCTAGGCTTATGGGTGCCTAGTTAGGTGTTAGCTAGTCCTTTGCTTTTATTTTTGAATGACTTATTTCCTTTATCGCACTTGCCTAGCATAGTTGATATTTATATTTTCCCCTCTTTTCTGTTGTCTTTGCTTGCACTCTCTCACTTTACTTATGTTTTTACTATATTTGAGCTCAGTCGGCCGATGATGCCTACTGAGTACCCATTGCTTTGGTACTCATATTGTACTTCTGCATCCTTTCCCTGATGTAGATTCGAGTACGAGCCACTGTCGCTGACGTTATCTTCAGGCCCTACTATTAATCCAGAGATGGGGTGAGCTTTCTAGAGTCTAAAGCTGATCCTCCTCCATATGTTTTAGTTACAGTCTTTTGTATTTTCGAGGCTACTATGTATATATGTATAGTTTAGATATTGTTTAGTACTCTTTTTTTTTAAATTTTAGTGGCTCTTATACCGGCCTTACCAGGTCTTAGGAGGGATTCTTTTTGTACCATTTGTACAATTTGTCCTCTTCCTTCTTTTGTATAGTTAATTATGTATGCATATCTTTTCTGCTTCCCCCTACCTTAGTGTTACTATTGATTTTATTCTTATTTTCCTTTACCTTCCACCCGTTAGCGCATTACTTGTCATTCTAGGCTATCACTTGGCTTGTCTACTGGTGGGTTAAAGTAGGTGCCATAATGACCTGAGAAATTGGGTTGTGACATCTGAGCCTTTATTTTGAGTTTTGAGTATATAGACAAAAAATGACTCATGGCCATGCGATCGTGATGAAGGGTCTGCCTTGATCGTATTGCTCAATGAGATCGCATAGATGGTCGCCGCAATTGAGAAAAGTAAGCTTATGCACTAGGTTGAGTTGCTCATCGTTGTTGCGAGGCCCATCTCCCACTATCGCAATGGACAATTTAATTGCTGGTTAACATTAACAGTCGTGGTAGGGGCCGCGATCGTGAGGTATAGTACACCTTAACAACGTAAAACTTTCTTTTCTTGATTTTCACCATTTTTGGTCTTAGAAACCTTGGAATTGGCAATTTTAAAGAGGGTTTTTCATCAAAAGTATTTGGTAATGTTCAAAACAAGATTCCCATCATTATTCTTTGATTAGATTTCTAAAATATCTTCAAAACCTTAATTTTAAACATGGATTTTTGGGGTTTTACCTGGTAAAGTGAGAAAATGGTTTTTGTTTGATTTCAAGCTCAATTTCAACTTTTTTTCAATTGGTTTTCATATTTCGAATCCTTGAAGTGTGGAAAAATTGATTCTTATTTCAGTTTTACCCTTTTTCCTCTAGGGCCAATTTTTGAACTATTTTTGGACCTAAAACAAAAGTAGCTAAAATAGGTATCATTAGATTCCTTTTGATGTGTGGATTACATTTTGATAGATTGGGTTCGTTCCTTGACAACACAGAAAGGAAATCTCCTAATTTAAGGGTTCAGGCAGGTGTTTTAACTTTTTGAGATAGGTTCTGGCTTAACTTTCTATAGACTAGGCTGGGTAGTTAACCATTCATGTATAGTATACTCTGTGTTGGGAATTTTATCATGAGATTCATCTTTTGAGATCATTATTTTATTATGTTTCCTGTGTGGGGGTTTATGTGAATATTATTATTGACCTGATAGGTTATTATTGTTGTGATATCCGTACAGAGACTAGTATTTGTCTTATTTGAGCATTATTTGCCTTTATTACCATTGTGGTGCTAGAGTGGGGGCTTGAATTGATACTATTGACCTCTTACATGGCTCTTTATTGTTGTGGTGCCATGTGATGGCTTATATCATGATTTATTGAGATTTGTGAAGATTTGAGCTTGTTTAATATTATTATTGAGTTGAGTCATTACATGATATTGTTTTGACTATGCGCATCCATCCTCATTTCATTCACAGAGAAATTCAAATTTTGAAAGAAAGTGAAACCCTTTATAAAAAACCCCTAACTGAGGGATGTGCCGGCAAGGTTGATTGAGATATAAGATTGTGAAAGTATATGGGTTGCAAACCCCCTATGGGTCATGTCCTAGAAGCTTATGCTCGGAAGGTGTATACAGGGTGATATTGAGACATTCCATCCTTATCATACAATTGCATTGAATCATTTGCATTTCTCTTATGTGTTTGTTGTCGTGTAATTTAGCCTTTCTTTATATATTCGTGTGTAGCTATTCTTATATTATTATTATACCTGCAGAATTTTTTAGAAGATAGGGTTTGAGCCACCATCGGGAACTCTTTTGTGTGTAGGTGGAAGTGTGCTCATAGTATTCTTTACTTGTTTTATTTTCTCCTCAGCTCGGTCTGCCTATGAAGCCTACTAGTACAAATGGACCATACTCATTCCTACGTTTTTGGACCCTTTTATTGTATATCCTAGTTCAAGTGCCACTTGTAGAGCTTGAGATTATGCGGTGTTGTGGCTGATACAGAGTACTGGTGAGCTCCCCAAAGGGAGCCTCTTCCCCGACTTCATATTATCTTTGTCATGTATTTACTTTATTATTCAGAGACAGAGTGATGTATTTTCATACTCTTTATTAGTATTAGTGCTCTTTACTCATGACACTAGATTTTGGGTTGGAGTTATATTTATTATATATATATATATATATATATATATATATATATATATGCTCTTTACTCATGACACTAGATTTTGGGTTGGAGATATATTTATTTTATATATATATATGGCCTGACTTTATTGTAAAGTCTCGTATTTGGGTTTTATTTATTTCTTTTTCACATCATTATGTCTTTTGGTATTGGGCTTACCTACCAGGGTTAGGATGGGGTAGGTACCATCATGACCTCAACTTTTGGGTCATTATAGACATACATATATATATATATGCTCTTTACTCATGACACTAGATTTTGGGTTGGAGTTATATTTATTTTATATATATATATATATATATATATATATATATATATATATATATATATATATATATATATATATATATATATATATATATATGTGGCCTGACTTTATTGTAAAGTCTTTTATTTGGGTTTTATTTATTTCTTTTTCACATCATTATGTCTTTTGGTATTGGGCTTACCTACCAGGGTTGGGATGGGGTAGGTACCATCATGACCTCAACTTTTGGGTCATGACAAATTGGTATCAGAGCGCTAGGTTCACTAGTCTCATGAGTAAAATAGCAAGATGTCTAATTGAATCTGACAGATCTATACATTGACATCCATATATATCTTTGGGAGGCTATGGGATGTTTTTAGGATAATTTCTCTTATTTTATTCCATATCGTGTGTATTGTTCATGTCCAGTATTCTAAACTTATATTCTACGCTTTTCTATACAGATAGTGAGAACTAGATCTAGAGTTGTTGAGGATGCTGAGCAAACATCAACTGTTGGAGCCCTAATTGGGGGTGAGACAATAGTTATGGATGAAACAGAGGTAGATGTCGGGCATGAGAAACTGCTCTGGCTAGAGGATGAGCTATACCGGCCTTTCCCGAGCTTGAGATTGATCATGATGAGGGGACTTATCGGCCAGAGGATATGGGAATAGCCCAATCCCCTAGGGATTTCATGGTTACTCCAGTGTTGTAGGATCTATTGATTCATCTTTTAGGTCGTTGGATGGCATTTACTAGATTGGTATTCTACTGAGTACACTGGGCGGTTCTCACACTATAGGAGGAGTACAACCTCTAGGATAGGCTCCTACTCATGGTTTTTAGACTCTCAAGGAAAATCCAACTATTGTTATGGCCTCACGTGTTGAGATATTTTCTACTAGATTAGTTGTTTTGCCTATAGCTCCAGGAACTGTTATGTCTACTGATAAGAAAAAAATATTCGAGAGATTCATCATATTTTCCCCTCCCAAGTTAAGTGGTGTCTTTGGTGAGGATGCTTATGAGTTTTTGATTGATTCTCGGGAGAGAGGTTGCATAACCCTCAGTTTGCTTGAGTCCCATGCTGTTGCTTACACAACCTATTAGTTGGCTGATATGCTAGGCATGGTGGAGGTCTATTATTATTTGTAGACAAGTGGGTTCCCCTCCTTTGACAGAGACCCAGTTTTTTGACCTTTGGTAGTAGCCAGAGGCACCTGCGAAGTCACCTATTCGTCTGCGAGGGCGGGTGCCCGTTTTGGCCAAAAAGGGTCTCTTTTGGGTCTTTTTATGCAATGAATGGTCCATTATTATAACTAAACTTCTCTTGACATATTTTAGATCATCTTGGATGCCAACAAGCCATGGTTTCACAACACACATGAACATCACCAAAACCACACTATTCCTTCAATACACCACCAAATCTATGCACAATTTTGCAATAACAATTCCAAACATTATGTACAAGAATAAAACAAGTTAAGGCTATAATAACATCTCACATGTCAATATTTAACCGATCAATTTCACTTCCTTCAAGACCACAAGTCGATTTTTCAAGTTTACAAGGAAAAAACCCTCACCGATTAAGCAAACATAAATTGTTTCACACATAGTGAACTTCTCACACTTCACCAACATAACCAACATGATATACAACATATTCCATGCATATAATATATCAAACCATGAGAGTAAACACTTACCAAAGCTTCACAAGGAGTGATCTTGTCCCAAAGAGATGAGGGCTTAGGGTTTGTGTATAGAGAGAAAAGTTTGAAAAATGTTAGAAAAGGGCATGTGTGCTTTGATGAAATAAAAATCTGATTTTCTTGACTTATATAGTACCTTTCTAATGATCCTTATCCACACATTTGATGTGTTTACTTGGTCAATGAAAGAGCAATGGAAGAATGGGTCAAAGTCCCTTTTTGGGCCATGTCTTTCTTATGATTTTTGGGCCTCATTTGGGCCCAATGGCATAAGACTCATTAATGCCCAACAAATTAATGTTTAATTCATCAAATCTCTCATGTTTCAATATTTCCATGAATGTTACGGTAATCAACTAGACTCAAAAACTTACGGGGTGTTACATTCTTCCCCCCTTGGAAACATTCGTCCTCGAATGTTAGTGACATTATTCAACGTAAACAATCACAAGTCTAGGAGCATTCTTCATGTTATCATATATATATATATATATATATATATATATATATATATATATATATACTCAATGCTTATGAATACTTAATTGTCATTGTTCCAATCTCGTATCGTGAACTTGTTCTTCCCTTTGGAATAAATGAGGGTACTTGGACTTCATCATTTCTTCAGCTTCCCATGTGACCTCTTCTATTTTCTGATTTCTCCAAAGTACCTTTACGGAAGCGACATCTTTATTCCTCAACCTCTTCACTTGTCTATCCAGAATGGCAATAGGTATCTCCTCATAGGTAAGATCCTCTGTAACCTGTATATCGTCAATAGGAATAAGACAACATGGATCCCCTATGCACTTTCGAAACATCGAAACATGAAATACTGGATGAACTGTGGAGAGTTCTTAGGTTAGCGCCGACTCATACGCAACTTGCCCAAATCTTCTAATAATTTCATATGGGCCTATATAACGTGGACACAATTTCCCTTTCTTTCCGAATCTCATTATTTTTCTTCATTGGTGACACTGTCACAAATACCTAATCACCTATGGAACATTTTAATTCCCTTCTTCTAATATCGGCATATGATTTATATCGACTTTGGGCCATTTGTAGCTGCTGTTATATCACCTTCATTTTCTCTATAGCTTGATGAACAAAATCTGATCCGAGCAAAGCAAATTTCATTAGCTGTAACCCATACAATTGATGATCTATATTTTCTTTCATATAAAGCTTCGTAAGGTGCCTTTTGATACTTTTATTGTAAGCAATTTCAATAAACGATAGATGTTCATCCCAACTACCTTTAAAGTCCAATCTGTAAACTCGTGACATATCTTCAAATGTTCATATAATATGTTATGTTTGTCTATCCATCTGAGGATGAAAAGTCGTACTTACATTCACCTGTGTACCCATGCTTTACTGAAAAGACTTCCAACACTGTGCAATAAAGTGAGCTCTCATGTTATTTATAGTGAGTGGAATCCCATGTAATCGTACTATCTCTGTAACATACAACTTTGCATAATGTTCGGCTGTATCGGTGGTCCTAACTGGTAGGAAATACGCTGAATCGGTAAGCCTATCAACTATTACCTATATGGAGTCAACCTTCACAGTGTACGAGGCAACCCTATGATTAAGTCCATGTTATTCATGTTCCACTTCCAAACTTGAAGGGTAATACATTGCATAAAACATACAGGTTTCTGATGCCATACTGTTAATCAGTGACTGCTTGGACATTGAGCCACAAGTTCTACAATGTGCTTCTCATGTAATCTTACCAAGACATTTCTGCTAAACCATGGTACACACAATCTACATTGGCGTTAAAGTACTCCCCCTTGTGTTTGTTCAAATACCTTTGTCGAACTTTGTTGTACATTCTTTTTCAATTGAACTAAAAATAGGATTTACATATTGTTTTTCCTTTATCCCAGATACCAATGAAAATTCTGCCACATTTGACACTATAATTCTTTCACCTGAAGTTTTATACAAGTAGTGGTGCCATCTGTTAAAAGCAATTGCCACAACTGTTAACTTAAAATCATATGTGGGATAATTTCTCTTATGTGGACGCCATTTTCTTAAGGCATACGCTATCACATTGTTGTGCTGCATGTATACACATCCCACACCAACTTTTAAAACATCACAATACACTGCATTCTCTTATGTGCCTTTGGGAGGTACTAGTACAGGTGTAGGAGCCAATTCATCTTTCAGATCTTGCAAACTTTCTCACATACATCATTCCGCTGAAACTTAGTTACTTTGTGTGTTAGCTTTGGGAAGGGTAATGGCAGAAAGCTTTTTTTTTTTTTTTTTAACAATTCTTCTGTATTAACTGGCCAACTCAAGGAAGCTACAAATTTCCATAGGCGTCATCGGCCTTGGCCACTCCTTTGGTGTATATTAATACTGATTCCTTCATTAGATTCAATGTGTCCTAAGGACATTATGAATTATGACCAAACTTGTATTGAAGGAACTTGCATATATCTTACGGTCACGAAGAATCCGTAACACCTGTCACAAGTGATTAACATGGTCCTTTTGTGATCTTGAGTAATCTAGTATAACATCTAAAACATTATCACGAATACGCTTAGCGATGGCTTAAACACCCTAATTATCAAACCCACCAACGCAGCTGGTGCATTTGTTAGCCCAAATGGCATAACTACGAATTCATAACAACCATACCTCTATTTTGGGTATCTTTATTTTCTCTGACCCTTACTTTGATGATCTCCTGACCCTAATTCAATCTTTAGGAAGAATTTGGCACCCTATAACCGATCAAATAAGTCATCAACTCCGGGGAGAAGACATGTATTCTTCATTGCCACCTTATTCGGTTGCCGATAGTAAACACACATTCTCAATGTGCCATTTTTTTTTGTACTATGATCACTGATGCACCCCCAACGGGTTATACTAGGTCTTATGAATCCCTTGTTCATCACGTCTTTTAATTGCTCATTTCATTCCCGTAACTCTACCGGGGCCATGCTATATGAAGAAATAAAAATAGGCTGAGTACCTGACATCACATGACTACCAGCTCATACATCGAGGAATTCATTTACCACCAGAACTGATTGAAGAGTTGGTGGCGTCACATCAGTATCTTTCACTCTTACTAAGTGACATATGTATCCCTTAGAGTATCCTTTTCTTTGATTTAAGATGGGAAATAAATTTTCCTCTTGGTGCCCCCACATTTCCTTGGCCATTCAAAAACATTCTTTTGGGGAAAATGACAATATAACTTCTTAGTTCGGCAATCTACTATCGCGCAATCCCTTTATAACCTCAAAATTCCGCTATTTCCAACTCAATAAGATCAACCAGTGTCTCATGACCACAAACAATTTCTATGCACTTATGATATACTCTTTTAACTATAATAGATTCACCAACTGATGCATAGACTTCCTGTGACATAACTAGTAATTCTGGTGTTCTTTTGAATTTTCAGCAATTAATGAAATAACATATGCTAGTGTCGAATATGGGTCAATCAATACGTATACGGTACCTGTGGCTACATCAGGAAAAGCCTCATTTTGTGGCCCAACATACCACACCAATAACAAACATTCGTCCCCAACCGACATTCACCTAGACGATAACTTTCGCAACACTAACACGACTGACGAGGAGACTTCGGTTGGTTCCTACTTTCTACGTTCTTGTGCTTGATACCTCATTGCGTATGAATCCTGAATCTCACACTCCAAACCCTTGGAATCGAGGTAGAACATTTACTATAGACTAAGGAAATAATGGTCTAGGCGGTCTGTTAAATACCCGAGACCTAAATTCTCCTTAGGACGCCATGAACTGTCCCATAGGTATATCCCTCTTTGATGACCCTTCTTCAAATATTTGTGTCCTTTTTCATTGACTCTGATCCTCTATTATCTGTGCAAAAAGCCTGTATTCTGGCTATATCCATATCTCTATTCAAGGCTGCAATAGTGCAATCCATCTGTCCACATACCGATGCACTCTATCGGTCATAATAGCTACCACATTTGGAGCATACCTATCCAAAGAATTAAACCGAAGGTTGTACTTTCTGACACTCATAGTCCTTTGGAAAAGATTTAGCAATTGGTCCGCATGAGCTTTTCGAACCTCATATGGGAGGTACTGATCAAGGAATACCGTTTTAAATTCCTCCCAACTAGCTGGAAGTACATCAATACATAGTCACATGCATAACATCTAGAGCCCTTTTGATTTGGTCTATAAAGTCCTGTGGGTCTTCATTCAGATCTGACCCAGTGAACTTGGGAGGGTTTAATGTCAGAAAATCCTGTGTTCGACACTAGGGTCACTCGTCATTGGGCCAGCTCACCCGTGACATTGTACAACAACTATCTGAGTCAATATATGCACTATATTTCTTAAATCCTATTCAGTGGCATTTATAGGTGGTTCTGCAGGTACTTCTCTACCTTTTTGCTAAGAGAAACCCGTATTGCAAATTCCATGTCAGCCCCACCTTGACTAGCTTGGTCAGGTGGACCCTTATCTTGTCTGATAATCAGCATTTGACTTTGCAAAAGAAAACCAATGTCAATGGGTACATATGCGTCCACCTACAACTTTGGCTCTATTGCATGATCTAGAAGTGAAGAAAAGAAACAACTCCTAAATGTCCCATAGCCTCCTACTTATAAATGTGGCGCGCAACACATCCATAAGCAAGACTCTACTCAGACACGGCTTTGTAGACACCCTTAGGACGACCTGCTCTGATACCACTTTTGTCCCAACCTGAATGCCATTCGGGCCGGACTGGCACCCAAAGTCGACAAGGCTCGAGAGAACCAATCTGTGCTCATGAACATTCATATGCATGGATCTGTAATAACGTTGCTGTATCTCATACAACTATACGGGAGTCATGGAAACATGTATTATATATATGAAATTTGGCCGATAGAGCCATCAAGTCAAACTGGACATGCATCTCTTACATTCCTCTTCCCACATATGTCTACAAAGCCTCTACAGATACATATACATAGCCAAGCTAGAGTCGGGACAAGTCCCCACTTTATACAACATGTACAATACCAAAATCAATGTACACTATGACTCAGAAAGCCCCAAACCAACTGGTGCTCACCAAAAATCTACAAATGACCCGCACTCTACTGTGGAGGTCTACTAACACTTGTGCCTGCAGCAAGTAAGGTATATCCCCCCCCAAGGGGGTCAGTACGAAGAATGTACTGAGTATGTAAGGCTATAAGAAAACTGTATGATACATAAAGACTTCAATGTAATCCAATATAAGTGAGTAGTCAATATGGATAAATCACCATTCTACATATGTGGAGCCATGTACCTTATATTCCTTACGAATAACTCATTGTTCCGTATGTTTGGAACTAATGTACTTTATGTTCATTACTTTCTTTGCTTCTGTGTCCATTCATCATCACCTATGCTATATCATATCCAGGCCCCAATTGATCAGTGGGTCTTAACATAACGTAATGTTATATTGGGATCGGCTCGAGCTAGGCTTATGCCTCTAGAACTGCCACCCATGAATCAATATATCGAGTTCGGCTCGATCTAGGTTCTTACCTCTAGAGCTGCCACCCATAAACCAACATATCAGGTTTGGCTCGATCTAGGTTATTACCTCTAGAGCTACCACCTGTCAGGATCGGCCCAAGCTAGGCTTATGCCTCTAGGGCTGCCCCTTGATCCAATAATCTTGGGATCGGATCGATCTAGGCTTATGCCTCTAGAGCTACCACCCATACTCTTACAACCAACAATATGCATTACTTCTTTTCTTACTTTTGAGAGATTGATACATTTGCTTGTGAAAGATTGATACATTGAGGATCATGACATTATTGACAAATATATGCATTACTTCACTCCTTCACTTCATGAGATTGATACTTAGTGGTTAAAACATTATTAGAATGTGGAACATAACATTATTGAGACTTTGGAACCATGTCCATAATTATGTAACTCATGAACAACAACGACTATTGAATGAGGGATATGTGACTTAAGAATGAATAGATTCTCCTTACGTCGTCACTTTCCTTGAAACAGTTTCTTTTAGTAGTTACAACATTATGAGAGCTTAGGAACTTCAGTCCATGGATAAGATACATATGAATGCTAATCGGTCAATGAATAGGAAACATGTGGATAACAATATATATCAAACCTTAATGAGATACCTTAGAATATTTCGAAAAGGAACAACTACTATGACAATGTGAACAATATCTGCTGCAGAAGGATACGGAAAGAGTAACCTTACATACCTTATTTTCTCAATATGAATAAACAGTCCTATATGTGAATACAATAATCCAGCTCATGTTAACAATCAACTACCTTACAAATGTATAAGTGTCACCATGAGTTACGTGACTGCTATATAACATCATTTCGTCTTTCATAATACAATCCACTGCATTAACATACCAACAATAACCATAAAATTCCACACATTTACCAAGACATCATAAACTAATAACATTTCACACCAAGTTTGCCCTTTACACTTCCTCATTAACACTACATTACCTTTTCTCCGTCAAGTCACTCGATAACTTTCACAATAACACATTAACAAAAATCCATATTTTATACCATTAAAAATACCTCCGGTATACTCCTTTATAGTCATTTAAAAGGTACCATAAGTTGATAATTGCATCCATGAAGGGTATAGGGGCTTTGGGGGGGGGGCGGGGTCAAAGGGATGCAAAAACAAGCAATTCGGGGTTCTGGGCTAACCTGCGAAGCCACCTACGCCCGCAAGTGGCTGAGGTACAACCGTAGGTGACCTTTGTCAGTATCCATAGGCACGTACAAAGTCACCTGCGTCCGCAGGTGCTTTGTCTGCGAGGGTGGGTGCCCGTTTCGGCCAAAAAGGGTCTCTTTTGGGTCTTTTTATGCAATGAATGGTCCATGATCATAACTAAACTTCTCTTTAAATATTTTAGATCATATTTTATGCCAAAAATCAGCCATGGTTTCACAACACGCATGAACATCACCAATACCACACTATTTCTTCAATACACCACCAAATCTATGCACAATTTTGCAATAACAATTCCAAACATTATGTACAAGAATAAAACAAGTTAAGGATACAATAAAATCTCACATGTCAATATTTAACCCATCAAGTTCGCTTCCTTCAATACCACAAGTTGATTTTTCAAGTTTACAAGGCAAAAACCTTCACCAATTAAGCAAACATAAATTGTTTCACACATAGTGAACTTCTCACACTTCACCAACATAACCAACATGATCTACACCATATTACATGCATATAATATATTAAACCATGAGAGTAAACACTTACCAAAGCTTCACAAGGAGTGATCTTGTCCCAAATAGATGAGGGCTTAGGGTTTGTGTATAGAGAGAAAAGTTTGAAAAATGTTAGAAGAGGGCATGTGTGCTTTGATGAAATAAAAATCTGATTTTCTTGACTTATATAGTACCTTTCTAATGATCCTTATCCACACATTTGATGTGTTTACTTGGTCAATGAAAGAGCAATGGAAGAATGGGTCAAAGTCCCTTTTTGGGCCATGTCTTTCTTATGATTTTTGGGCCTCATTTGGGCCCAATCGCACAAGACTCATTAATACCCAACAAATTAATGTATAATTCATTAAATCTCTCATGTTTCAATATTTCCATGAATGTTACGATAATCAACTAGACTCAGAAACTTACGGGGTGTTACAAGTTATTACGAGTTGGCGACGGCTCAGTTAGAGGTTTTTTGTGGTTCTTTTCTGAGAATAGTGGATCATACATAGATGATTAAGATTATTCGCCAGGGTATGCATGGTAGTGGCACCAAGAGGGTGCATTAATAGGTCTATTTCAGTGGTTATTCATCTCGAGGTAAGGATTTCTTAAGCAGAGGTTCTCATGGTTACCATGGCACACCTGTTCAGGCAACTTTGCATAGTTCAGAAAGTAGTTTTATGGGTTTTTAGACTTTGTGTGGTCAGAGATTGGGCCATGCAGGTCGAGGGACTCATTCTGGTTCATAAAGTTATAGAGAGTATTTTGGTTCTTTTAGGCCCTTTTAGTGTGATTAAGCTAGTAGGGGTGTTTCATATATGCTGAGCATGGTCACTTAACAAGGGATTGTCCCTCACATGTGATTATTTCTTCCTAGCATGGTTCTCTACTTCAGGTTTGTCCAACTCCAGTGTAATCAGTTAGAGGTGGTACATAAGGCAGTAGAGGTAGTTCTAGAGGTACCAGAGATGGGGTTCAGGGAGATCATGGTAGTAGATGAGGAGTCACTCAATTTGGTAGCGAACATGGTCAGTGCTATGCTTTTATGGGGAGACCTGAGGGAGAGCCCTCTAATGCAGTGATTACAAGTATCATCCTAGTTTTCCATCGTCCCACTACAGTACTATTTCACGTTGGGTCTACATTCTCTTATGTGTCTGTATATTTTGCTACTGGAATTTATGCTATGTATGAGTCCTTTACTATGTCTATTTGTGTTTCAGCCCCTGTAGGTAATTTCTTAATAGTGGATCAGGTGTACCGATCATATGTGGTGACCTTTTTGGGGTGTAAGACTTGATTATGATGTCATACTAGGTATGGATTGGTTGGCTTATTATCATGTGCTTATGAATTGTTTTGCCAAGACAGTGACTCTAGCTACTTCGGGTGTGCGAAGATTATATTGGAAGGGAAATCTTAGTTTGTGTATGAAAAAGGTTATATATCTTCTACATACTTATTGCATAGTAGGGAAAAGGTGTCCTTCTTATTTAGTCAATGTTCATGGTACTAGTGTTGATTCATCTCCTCCCTTGTATTCTGTGTGAGTTGTTAAAGAGTTCATGGGTGTATTTCCTACAGATTTACATGGTATGCCTTCAGACTGGGATATTAATTTTCCCATTGATGTTGAGTTGGGCATTAAGCCCATTTTTGTTTATCCCTATAGAATGGCCCAAAAAAATTAAAGGAATTGAAGGAACAACTATAATATTTGTTGAGTAAAGGTTTCATTAGATCGAGTACAACTCCTTGGGTGCTCCTGTCTTATTTGTGAAGAAGAAAAATGGATCCATTAGCATGTGTATTGATTATCGATAATTGAATAAAGTGACTATTAAGAACATATATCCTCTTCCTTGCATTGATGATTTATTTGATCTGCTTCTGTGTTTTCTAAGATCGACTTAAGATCTGGTTACTATTAGTTAGGATTAGAGCTTCATATGTCCTAAAGACAGCTTTTCAGATGCGGTATGTCCATTATGAGTTCTTGTTAATGTCTTTTAGGCTGACTAATTCCCCAGCAACATTTATGGATTTGACAAATAGGGTATTCCAGCCATATCTTATTTTTTATTTGTGATTGTATTCACCGATGATATCTTGGTTTATTCCAAGAATGAGGTTGATCATGTGAGGTATTTGAGGGCCGTACTTTAGAGGTTCAGATATGAGAAGTTGTATGCCATGTTCTCCAAGTGTTAGTTTTGGTTGGATTTTGTTTCTTTTTTGGGTCATTTAGTTACCAAGGATGGTATTATGGTCGATCTGACCAAGGTAGCATTTGTACGTGATTTGGCTAGACCTACTTCTGTTATCGAGATTCAGAGTTTTGTTAGGTTAGTGGGCTAGTATAGGCAATTTATGCAAGCTTCTCTTTTATCGTGGCTCCTTTGACCAAGTTGACTCTGAAGAAGATTGTATTCCAGTGGTCAGATGATTGAGAGATGAGCTTTGAAAAACTTAAGAAGTTGTTGACTTCGACTCCTATCTTGACTTTTCCAGAGAAGGGCGTAGGCTTCACTATGTTTTGTGATACTTTTGGAGTTGGCTTAGGTAGTGTTGGCGTTGTAGGGTAAGGTGATTGCTTATGCATTTCATCAGTTGAATCCTCATGAGAATAACTACCCTACTCATGATTTGGAGTTACCACAGTTGTGTTTGTATTGAAATTGTGGCGTCACTACTTGTATACAGTTCATTGAGATCTTTTTTTCTGATCATCATAGCCTTCAGTACTTTTTCAATCCGCAAGATCTTAATATGAGACAGCGTAGATGGTTAGAGTTGCTTAAGGATTGTGATCTCACTATTCTTTATCATCAGGAAAGGTTAATGTGGTAGCAGATGCCTTGAGTTGGAAGGCGGTGAATATATGAAGTTTGGCTCATCTTATGGAAGGGGAACGACCCTTAGACTTAGACATTCAATTTTTGGCTAACCAGTTAGTTCGACTTGAAATTTTGACACCTTGGTGTGTTTTGGCATATGTTGAGGCTAGGTCTTCTTTGATGGAGCAGATTTGAGCTTGACAGTTTGATGATAAGAATTTGAGGGTGATTCATGATAAAGTATTGAGTGGTGAGGAAAAGACTTCATTTCTTGATCTCGAGGGTGTTTTAAGGATTGTTGGTCGTGTTTATGTACCAAGAGTTGGTGGTTGTTTTAGATTGATCCTGGAGAAGGATTGATCCTGGAGAAGGCTCATTGTTCAAAGTATTCCATTCATAGAGGAGCGACTAAGATGTACGACGACTTGAAGCAACATTATTGGTGATGTGGGATGAAAAAATACATTGTGGAGTTTGTGGCTATGTGTTTGAATTATCAACGAGTGAAGTATTAGAATTAGTAACCGGGTGGTACGATGCAAAGGATGCCTATTCCTGAGTAGAAGTAGGATTAGATCACTATAGACTATGTGGTTGGTCTACCCCTGACTTTGGGGAAGTTTGATTCCATTTGGGTGATTGTGGAGAGGTTGACTAAATTAGCGAACTTTCTACCTGTGAAGGTGAACTACAATGATGAGAAGTTGGCCACGATCTATATTCGTGAGATTGCTTGTTTACATGGTGTACCTATCTCCATTAGTTTTGATAGAGGTACTCAGTTTACCTTGAATTTTTAGAGTTCTATGTAGAGAGAGTTGTGTACTCAACTTGAGCATGTGTTATGGATTTTGGGTACTCAACTCAGCATAAGTTGGGTACTCACCTTGATCCAGTAAGAGGGACCATTCAGGTGTAAGAGGACATGCTTCGAGAATGTGTTATGGATTTTGGTGGTCATTATGGCTAATTCTTATACTTAGTGGAGTTTGCCAACAACAACACTTACCATTCCAGCATTCAGATAGAGCCTTTTGAGGCTTTGTATGGCGGAGGTGTAGATACCCCATAGGATGGCTTGATTCATTTGAGGTTATACCTTGGGCCTCTGATTTGTTGAAAGACTCGATGGATTGAGTTAGATTGATTCAACTGAGGTTTCTGGATGCCCAGAGTAGGCAAAAATGTTGCACCACTCAATGAGTTTGTGATATAGCACTAATGCTTGGTGAACGGGTTTTATGAAAGATATCACCTATGAAAGGTGTGATGAGATTTGGGATGAAAGGAAAGCTTAGTCCAAGATTTATTAGGCCTTTGATATTTTTGAGAAGTTTAGAGATATGGCGAATAGGCTAGCTTTACCTCCACATCTGTCGGTTGTTCATCCAGTATTCCATGTCTCTATGTTAAAGAAATACAATCCAGATGATATATATGTGATCCAATGGGATTCATTTGCATTAGATTATAGTTTGTCCTTCGAGGAGTAGCTCATTGCTATCCTAGACAAACAAACTAAGAAGTTGAGGTCCAAGCATATTGATTATGTGAAGGTTCGATGGAGACATAGACCGATTGAGGAGGCTACACAGGAGGTTGAGTTTGATATGCAGAGTAGATACCTCCAGCTCTTTATCAATTCAGATATTTTCTTGATTTTTATTCGAGGACAAATGTGTGGTTTAGTGGTGGATAATGTAGTAACACTTATTCTGATTTTTAGCTATTTCTATCTTTTGACCATTTTGCCCTTCCCCCTAGTTGTTATATTTATATTTCATTTATGAGTTGTGTCTATAGTTGGTACGGTCCCTAAATCATTGGAGAGTGATTTGAGTGAGTTTGAGGTACAACGTTATTTGAAAGTGATTAGTTTGACTTTAGTCAATATTTTGTGATCCGAGCATTGGATGGTGATTCTGGTAGTTTCATTATATTTGGAATGTCATTTTTGGGTTAGTAGTGTGGTTGGTTTGGGTTTTGAGTCTTTATTGTGAGTTTTGACCATTTAGACGAGAAACTGGTTAATTTTAGCCTAAAAGGGTCCTAGGGGTTAACTTGTTGATACCTCTTTTGATAAATCTGATGATTCTATTGAGTCCAGAACGCCAAAATCAGTCTGGTAGCATTATTGGTTTATTTTTATGGGGTCCCAAATGAATCCCGAGTGTCCGTTTGAAAGATTTTTTTTATCATTTCCTCAGCTGGTTTGCCGAAATTTGGTGAAACATCAGCCCTTTCATCGTGATCTCTTGGCCATGTGTTGCGATCGTGGGCCTGGATCATAATACTCAATGTGGTCACGTGGAGGGTCACTGTGATTGCAAAGAGTAAGCTTGTGGACCAGGTCAGGTTGCCCATTGTGGTTGCAAATTCCATCTCCCGTGATCATAATGAACAATTTAATCACTGGTCAACATTGACCCTAGCGATCACATGGTGGGGGCCGCAATCGTGAGGTACTATGCCCCTGAACAATATAAAACTTTCTTTTCTCAATTTTCACCATTTTTGGACTTAGAAACCTAGGGATTAAAAATTTAAAGAGGTATTTTCATTAAAAGTGTTGGTAAGCTTCTAAACAAGATTTCCATCACTATTCACAAATTATATTTCGAAAACATCTTTAAAACCATGATTTTAAACTTGGATATTTAGAGTTTTACCCGGTAAAGTGAGAAAATGGATTTTCTTTGATTTCAAACTCGATTTCAACTTGTTTATCAATGGAATTTCATATTTAGAATCCTTGAAGTATGGGAAACTTTATTCTTCAATAAAATTTCAGTTTTACCCTTTGTCCTTCGGGGTCAATTTTTGAACTATTTTTTGACCCGAAATGAAAATAGCTAATATGGATATAATTAGATTCTTTTTGACGTGTAGATTATGTTTTTGATAGATTGGATTCTTTACGAGACTGTACGAAAAGGAAAAGCTCCAAGTTGAAGGATCCAGACACATGTTTCGACTTTTCAAGATAGGTTATGGCTTAACTTTCTTCAGAACGGACAAAGTAGTTAACCATTCATGTAAAGTATGATATGGGTTGAGGATTTTATTATGGGATTCATATTTTGAGATTATTATTTTATTGTTTTGCCCTTGTGGGGGCTTTTGTGAATATTATTATTGACTGAGAGATTATTATTATTGTGATGCCCGAGCGAGAGCAGGTATTGGTCTTGTGTGAGCATTATTTTCCTTATTTATCATCATGATGCCCGAGTGAGAACTTGAATTCATATTATTGATGTCTTACATGACTCATTATTATTGTGTTGCCATGCGATGTCTTATATCATGATTTATTGAGATTTGAGGAGATTTAAGCTCCTTTACTACTATCATTGAGTTGATTCATTACATGACATTGTCTTGGTTATGAGAATGCATCCTCATTTCATTAATCCATATACATGGAACTAGTACCACTGAGAAATTCTGATTTTTGAAAGAAATGAAACAAAACCCCTTGACCGAGGGATGTGCTGGCAAGGTTGATTGAGATATGAGATTGTGAAAGTATATGGATTGTGAACCCCTCATGGGTCCTGTCCTGGAAGATTTTGCTTGGAAGGTTTATCCATCTTTATCATACTATTGCATTGCATCATTTGCATTTCTCTTATGTGTTAGTTATCGTGTAATTTAGCCTTCCTTTATATATTTATGTGTATCTATTCTTATAATGTTATATATATATATATATATAGACTTGACTTTATTATAAAGTCTCGTATTTGGGTTTCATTTATTCTTTATCTCATTTGGTGTTAGGCTTACCTACCTAGGGTTGGGATGGGGTAGGTGCCATCATGACCTTGAGTTTTGGGTTGTTCCAATGATGTACAGGCGTGAAACCCTGGTACAATATCAATAGTAGAATTAAAACAAGGCATTTCATATCACAAGTCAAATCAGATGTTAATCAAAATTGGCTCTACTTAACAAATGGGAGTGTCATCATCAACTAGCATATTAAACAATTTGTTTCATAACTACAGTTCACATCAACCATACTAGAAAATAAGGGAAATAGTTCAAGTAGGTCAATTAATTTATTTTAACCTTACACATAACACCAGTACCCGCATAGATGCTTGTCATCTTAACTATGAAGACCTCTATTCCCCATTACTCACAACACAAGCAACTAACATATATCACTTCAAAAAAGAGTCAAAGAAATCTCAACTTGCCTTAAAGAAGACCGAAGAATCAAATTGGAGCTTTAACTTCCGAACGAGCCTTGAACCAACCCGATCTGGTCAAATATGAATTCTATATAAGAACAAAACTAACAACACCCATATAACTACACTTCAAATTTGAGTTTAAAAAGTCAATCCAAATGTAAATCCTAAGCTCACGAGGGTTTTTATTGAAAAATTACATTACCGATTATTCATGGAGTTTAAATCTAAAATTTCTTCAAAAATAGAATCAAAATCGACCTTGAAATCATCAATACACAAAACTTTAATTTTATCGGTAAAACCCCAAATTTTCATATTGATAAACCAAGATTAAGGTAAAATCATTTAAATAATCATTGGCAATTAATAAAATATAATTTTAGAAATTTAACCAATATTGATATCTTAAA
This sequence comes from Capsicum rhomboideum, assembly GCA_031232105.1. Classification (NCBI taxonomy): domain Eukaryota; kingdom Viridiplantae; phylum Streptophyta; class Magnoliopsida; order Solanales; family Solanaceae; genus Capsicum; species Capsicum rhomboideum. Next base: position 36,923,285 of record CP124719.1, read on the forward strand.
AATCCATAAAATCCCATTTGAAATCTCTCAAAATCGAGTTCTGAAGCTTAAAATATGGTGTTATGGGGTCTTTGATCGAGGAAAGGATTAAATAATCTGCCCAGTTACATTTCTCATCGCGATCACATGACCCACCTTTATGATGATCAATGTTGATGTAGACAAAGAAATGTTATGCAATTGCAGCAAGGTTCATGCAATTGCAATGCATTAGACTCTACACCCTCATGAACGTGGTCCTCTACCTCAAGATCATGATGCAATAGACTCTACATCTTTGTGATTATGGTCCCCTACCTCACGGTCATGATAAAAACCAAACCTAACCTTTGTGATAAACACTAAGGATCACGCGATCATGATGAAGGAATGGGTTACACCAGCAGACAACTGATGACAACACCAACTCAAGTGAAAAATCATCCCGATGAACCCTCAGAATGCATTCAAAACCACATAAAAATAATCTGACTATGCCACTAGCCTAAATTCAACATTTCAGACTCACCAAAATAGTGAAAATTTCCAATGGAGGTCGCTATCAATGAAGCAGTACCAAGTCAATTATAGGCTTTAACTTTCCAACATCTCATTTAAACACTCAAAATCACACTGAAAGCCTCGGGACCCAAACCAACCACACTACTATCCCAAAATCAGCGTTCCAAAGCTAATAAGTTTCCCATATGATTCGTCTATCTCTGAATGTTGACCAAACTAAACCATTCAAACTCTAAGCTTTCAAACATGAAAAACTCACTTTTTATCAACCAAAAAATTAGGAACCGTGCCACCCATACCCGCATACCACAAACACTAAAGTACAACTACTGAGAGGGGTAAAATGGTCAAAATACACTAAAAAATTAAGGTAAGGTTTGTTACAATGCATTTTAGAGAAGAAATTTTATTTTTAGAATTTTAATAAATGGAAAATTTTACAAAAGTTAATATTTTGGATTATTGAATTTGAGTATTTTAATTTACCCATAGGGTGATAGAAATGACCTTCCAGGTCACTTTCTTTGTTTCTATAATTTTTAGGCATTTCATGTCTTTCCATTGTGGCCACAAGCCATTTATGACTAGCTGGGACCGTCATTTTGGTCTTCGGGTAGTTAGTTTGGGTTTTAAGCCCATTTCACTATTTTGGAGCTTTTGAAGTTAAGAAATTGGTCTTGGACCAAAACTTCTAGTAAACGGCCTCATATAAAAATTTTGCCAGCGTCGTTAGCTACAAAATGTGTATTTTAGGCTAGGGGAACCCTTTTTTCGGGTCCCGAGGCTTCCGAACTCATTGTGAGCTATTGGGTAGATTTTGATAAAAAATGAACCATAGGTGTGGGGTACCCTTTTTATCAAAATGACCACGAATGGAAACTTTAATGGTTTTGTTGAGTTTGGAAGGCCGAATTTGGTAGGGTAGCATAGTTCGTTTGCATGCACGAGGTTCCAAATAAATCCCGAGCACCCGACCAAAGTCTGTTAGGACTTAGCTAATCGTTGGTGCCTAAGTTGCTGGTAAAGCCTCTTTACCGGCCAAATGAAAATTTTAGCGGTGCATGACCACTTTATGGGTAGGCACTTTAGTGGCCAAATAACCGCTTTAGCGGTGGTACGCCAGCCAAGGCAGGGTCTCTTTAGCAACTATTTTACTACTTTAGTGGTGACCATTTTAGTGGCCATTTCTGGGGGTTTATATCAATCATGTTCCTCAAATTTCAGCTTCTTTCTCTAACTGTAAAACCCTATTAGAAAGGCTTACGGAAATCAAGGGGATTTCATCTCATTGAGCTTAGGGAAGTTACATTATCGTTCCTCGATCCTTTTTTCACCTAATTCTATGCCTAATTTTGTCTGTAATTCCGTTTAAATTCTTGATTTCACTCTTGTTTTTCTTTCTCTTGGGGATGTTTTAAGCCACAATTGAGACTTCATTTACTCTCAAATTTCAAGCATGTATTATGTATCCTTCAAGGGACCTCGTGATAAATTTAATTTTAAAATTTCATTGGCGAGCCCCTTGGGCCTATTTTTGACCTAATTTTCAGCCCAAACTTTTATAATTCAATATGGGTATCATTTTTCTTGTAGTAACATGTAGATTATGATTTTTATAGTGCAATATTATTCAGAGGTCATGAAGTGGAGATGAATAGTTTGTGGACAGTTTGAGACTGCGATTAGGCATTGAGGTGGGCTTCAATTTACTCTTCTCTATGAGATTATGTATCATATTGATTTCATGTGTTGTAGGAGTCATAGGAATTTTTAGGTTAGATTATCACCTTTTATCGACTTGTCCTTCCTTGGGAAATTTTAGTATAAAATAACAACTTGAACCTTAGTTTAGAATGTTTGTCATAGCTGTAGGATTGCATTAGGATCTTTTATATACCTGTCAGGACCTTAGTTTGACATGAGTAATCCTTAGTTATGAAACCATGGACACCTGGTTAGTTCTGTATACTTTAAAGGAGTTATGACATAGTTTATAGATGCTTACGGGCTTACGTTTGCTTTGTTTGGATACTAGTGATGGCATGCATACATTATCTGTATTCTCACACTTATATTTTTAGCCGCTTAAGGCCCCTTTTTTTCCAAAATTTAGGCTTGCCTCTTATCCTTAGGTTAGTATATGGTCCGCCTTTAGGACTAGACTTAGCTCTTTTAGTGTCTTGGGATGGAATTGAGAAACCTTAGCCTAGGTTCGGGTATGTGATTACCTTAGGTTATGTTATTAGGGTTTGGTATTATGCCCCATTACTTTTTTTTAGGTATAATAGTTCAAATGACTCTTCTTTTGGACTAGATAGGCTTATGACTACTTCCTTAGGCTATTACCTTGGGTGTGGGTGGATTTAGACTATATTGCATGCCTATTTAGCTTTATTACCCTAGGGGAGTACAGTAACTAAACTTTGACCGGACTTCTTTGATCTAGTAATTAGAACACGCCTAGCCTTAGGGGAATAAATGGGTTGGTGATGGGATTAGGACCCCTAGCTTACTGCAAGTTAAGTCATGCTTGAGTTTTAGTTTGAGTTCGGCATCTATTTATGTTTATAATTTGGGAGCTGTGGCGCTCAATTATGGTTATTGCTTTTGCTTTCTGGAGATTATGTATGGCTCTTATCTGGAAATTCTAGCAGTTGTAAATGGATCATCAGGCCTCTTCTTATTACCCAATGGTTCTTGTTTGAATCCGGCTATCATTATCATAAAGTTATGGATCTTTTGCCTTCTTGTTATTATCCACTAGTTTCGGTTCAAATTTGATTCTTGTTATTGCTACTTTTATGGATATGGATTATGGAAGTCCTAGTTCAGTACCAAGCAGTGTATATGGATATCCTGACTCCCCTATGGGTACCTTCGTCTGATAAGCCATAGTATCGAAAAAGGATAGTTGCTGTAGGTCTTGCCTTTGCTAGCTACGGAGCTAGAGGAGGTGTATACACTTGTTTTAGGTATGGCACTTGGTTTATATTTCATCATATGGTTCTTTTCATGACTTTCATTCATTCGTATGCATCTCCCATCACCGGTATAATTGTTTGGCACTTGTATCTATCAATTTTATGAGGGGTTGAATAGGTATAGGTTATGTTTGCTGTTTGCTGAGTGATTATTTGTACATTTTGGGCTTATGGGGGTCTGGTTAGGTTATGGATTGTCTGGGATAGTTAGTTACATTATTGTTTGGATATTATTTTATAGTTCGTGGTAGGCTGGTTATGGATTGGTACTCGATATTTCAGGTATGCTTTCATGTTCCTTTACTCCTTATTATGGTAAGATTTATTATGGTCAGACCATCTTATGACTATTCACATTTCGGTTGGAGGCTCTTATTATGCTAGGGTTAGCTCCCCTATTTGGTTATGATCCTTGATATATTAGGTTAGCTCCCACAGGTTAGTGCCTTTGTGTTCAGTCCCATTTATATTATATTATCGTATATCCCTCTTCTTCCTTATCTATTCTTACTATGTATACCTTTTTTTCCTCGTACTACTATATATCCTTCTTTCACTCTTCATTTGTGTACTGATTAGTTATGTACAGTATTGCACCTTCATCCCAGATTACTCGTAGGGTATGATAGTTTATCTTTACTTTTCCATTAGTATTGGTATGTCTAATTTGTTAGAAAGTTTTCTATAATGTTTATTTCTCTTTTTTCTATATCCCACTCCTAATGTTGATAAGTCTAAGATGTGATTTATGGTCCAGTTGGGTTGTGGTTAGTTTAAATGGGTGAATTTGGTAATTTCTTATTTCGGTATTTGTTCGGCCAACATGACTACGTGGAATACTTCCACTTGGTGGTGTATGCTTGTCTATAAGTTTTTGGCAACCAAAGTGGATGTCTTTGGAAGCAAGTATTCGTTGCCATAGATTGGGTATTAGTTTGAACAGATTCATACTAGGGTTGTATTTTCTTAGTTGCTCGAGATTTGACTATCATCAAGACTCTTTGAAGTCCCAGTTAGTCCTTAGTTATTCCTTGGTGTATTTTACCTCCCTTCAACAGCTGTTGATTTGATTGCTCATATCTTTAGTTGGTTGTTTTCCTCTGTTATGATTATGTTCTTTAGGAATATGTCAGTTTTAGACCTTACGGGAATGCTTAGTTTCTGAAGGTGAGATTGGTTTGGTATTTGATATTAGTAAAGACTTGTTGACTTCAGTTGTGATTTTTGACTTTTTAATTAACGGCTTGGGAGTTGTGATAGATTTCAGTGTGTAGACACTTACTCGTCAACATGATTGGTTTGGATAGTTGAGGCTAAGTAGTCAGCTACAGTGCTGAGATTATAGCTATTGATTGTGTAATTTAGTTGCAACCCCTGTTTTGAGATTTTAATTCAGTGAAGCATTTGTTGACAAGCTGACTAAGATCACTCATTACCTATCAGCTCAATCTTCTTCATTTCTGAGAGATAGTATTAGACAAATGCTTGGAGGATGATTCGTTATCACATGGCATTGGTTTCAATTGTTTTTGTCCTTGGTTCTCAATTTTTGTTGAAAATTTTATATGTCAACTCACTGGGAGAAGTGCATTCCAGTTTTGCTTAGCATGGTTTCACAAATGATTGGTGTTGCATTCTGAAGTGGATCACTCAGTTTTGAGAAAATTATGGTTCAAACTTATAACTATTGGTTTCGAGGGTCATCCAGACTAGTTAGTAGCTTTGGCAAAGATAGCAAACATTGGTCACCTCTATTTGAGTATTCAAGTAGAACCTTATGGGCTTTGTTCTTATACTAGTTAGCGTGGATCTTTGGCTGATAATCTCTAGTCTTTTGAGGTTAGGATGGTATGACTGTGGGGACAGGACACGGATGATGTTAGAGAGATTCTATGCAGTTCAGAATAGATATCAGGATTGGAAAGGAAAGATAACGTTAGATTTAGAGTTTCGAGTTGGCTGTATGATTAATATCTTGGGTTGTACTTAGCCTGGTCAAGCATCTGTTTGGTGTACTTATATTATTGTGATGTCAGTATGCTGTGGTTTGGGTTTACGTATTTTAGTCATGCTCAGTTTAGTTGGAGCCCAGTTGGTTGTTGAGGAGGAGTTTGTGGTTAATTTAGAAAGTGAAGTTAGGGTGTGAAAGAACAAGAAATACCTTTAGTAAAATCCCTTAGAAACATTGATTAGCCTTAGATGTTATCTAGGGAGCTTTATATGGGCCATACGGGCCCATTACCTCGTTCTTTAGAAATTTTGGTCTCTTTCTATCCATTGACTTTCGAGGATAAAAGTCCTTTTAGTAGTGGATATTGTAATGACCGTCCAGGTCATTTTATCGATTTCTGCATGTTTTAAGCATTTTGTGCCTTCCTATAGCGGCTATCATTATCGTACATTTAGGGATCTTTTGGCCTCTTGCTACTATCTACTTGTTCCAGTTCGAATCTGGTTCTCTTTATTGCTACTATTTTGGATATGGATTATATAATTCCTTGTTTGGAACCAGACACTCTATATAGATATCTTGAGTCCCCTATAGACCCCTTTGTTCGATGAACCATAATACCAGAGAAGGATGGTTACCGTAGGTCCTACCTTTGCGAGCTACGGAGCTGGAGGAGCTGTATACACTTGTTTTAGATATGGTACTTAGTTTATCTTGCATCAAATGGTTCTTTTCATGACTTTCATTCATTCAGATGCATCGCCCATCACAAGTATAGTTGTTTGGCACTTATGTCTATCGATTTTATGGGGGATGAATAGGTATAGGTTATGTTTGCTGTTTGTTAAGTGATTGTTTGTACTTTTTAGGATTATGGGGGTCTGGTTAGGTTATTGTTTGTCCAGGCTAGTCGGTTACATTATTGTTCGGATATTATGGTATAGTTCATGGCAGGGTGGTTATAGATTGGTACCCAATGTTTCAGGTTGGCTTTTAAGTTCCTTTACTCCTTATTAGGGTAAGATTTATTACGGTTAGACCATCTTATGACTATTCAAATTTTGGTTGGAGACTGATTATAATAGGATTATCTCCCCTATTTGGTTATGATCCTTGAGATGTTAGGCTAGCTCCCTCAGGTTAGTGCCTTCGTGTTCAGTCCTTTATATGTATAGTATTATCGTATATCCCTTTTCCTTATCTATTCTTATTGTATATACCTTTCTTTCCTCGTACTACTATATATCTTTCTTTCACTCTTCAGTTGTGTATTGACTAGTTATGTACGGTATTGCACCTTCATTCCTGATTACTTGTAGGGTATGATAATTTATCTTTACTTTTCCATTAGTCTTTTTATGTCTCATTTCTTAGAAAGTTGTCTATAATGTATATTCCTGATTTACATGTTATTTATACTTACATTGTCTTTGGAGCTCAGTCGGCCGATATGTACTGAGTACCTTAAGTTGGTACTCATACTACACTTCTACACCCTGCAGATCATAGTACGAGTTCTCACCGTTGACGTGTGCATCATGCGGAGCTCCCATGGATTGGAGATTCGGGGTGTGCTTCTAGCATCCAAAATTGTTCTCGTTCTCTCACTTTTGCTGGACTAATCTTTATTTTGCATTTTAGAGATGGTTCTGTAAATATATTGTGTTCACCTTGTACTTTTGCTTGATAGTGGCTCTTGTACTAACCTCAACAGTTTTTGGGGGAAAATGTTACTTTTTGCTTAGCTTCTTCTCATCTCACTAGTCTTTGACTTCTTCTTTTAGAGTTCATTTGAAGATTTTGAGTTGACCACGGTCCATATTTTATCAAGACGATCTTAGATCGGTGATGTGGTTACTATAACAGGTTTGTTACATATTTTATGATTGATTTGCATATTTAGTTTGTGTTGGGGGGTCTCATACGATCTTTGAGTGCTTGTTTGAAGATTTGGTATTTTGATATTTTGGGCATAAACACTATCATTCTGAGCAAATAAGCTCCAAATTTTATTTTGATTGAATCATTAGATCTATAACGTGATTTCAAAACCTTAGTAAAACAATTCATCAAATTTCAATATCTTTTGAGGGAGTTATAGCCATTTTACCTTGACGAGTTGTTGATGAGTTCTAGTATCCGCAAATGTGGTGTTTTGACAGCAAACAAGGATTTTAAAAGGAAATAAAAGGACTAAAAATGCAGAAGGACAGAGAATTCTGTAAAAGTGTCACAAATTCAACAATCCCTGAGTATAATTTTTTTCAGATTTTAAATTTTAGTGTTTTCAATATTTGGGCATTGAGCGAGCTTTGATTGAGGTGATTCTCAAATAATTTTTCTTTTATAAATGTTGTGTACATTATTCTAGCTTTTTTTCAATTTGTAAGAATATCCATTATTTTTTATGCTTTGATTCACGAACTTAATGTAAAAGTCAAGATTTTGAACATTAATGTTAAGAAAATGAAAATCCTTGATTTGAGTATCAATTCATAGTCTCAATTGGAAAATTTTGCTAGATTAGAGCCAATGGCCCATGGGTAACCAAATTTTGGAAAAAATTGCTACTTTGACCTTAGGGGTACTCGAGATTAACTTTTTAGGTTCGTAGTAGAAGTATATTAATGTGGGTATTGATAGACTCGTATACTCATGTAGAGTAGATTATTGATTGGTTGTAACATTCTAAAGCTATTTGAAAAGGTTCATTTGTAAGGGTTTGTGGTGCGTTTACTCAATATTTGAGGTAGGTTATGGTGTAGACTCTTAGACTTTACTTTAGCGATGGTTTATTATACCAGTTGTGTTATGGATTGAACGTATTGGTTAATTTGACGATTAGAATTAATGACTTATCCTTTTGTAATCTAGGTTGGGACCTATCTGATAGGCATAATGTAATTACCCTCCAGATTATATTCTTCAATTCATGTATTTTCTGCATTTTAATCTTTCCTATAGCTTCCCCAAGTCATTTATCACTTGGTGGAACCGGTAGTTAGGTTCTTGGGCAGTTCATTTGGTTTTTATGTCAATTTTCTATTTTGGAGCTTTTGAAGTTGAAAAATTGGTGTCTTAGGCCAAATTTCTAGTAAACGACCTTGGATGAGAATTTTGAGAGTTTTGTTAGCTCTGGAATATGGAATTTAGGATAAAGGGAACTTTGGTCCGGGTCACAAGGCTTTCGGGATAATTTTAGGTTATTGGTTGGACATTAGTTAAAATGAAAAGGTGGGTGTGGGGCCATATTTAGTCGAAACAACCTCTATTGGGAATTTTGTTGATTTCATTAAGTTCAAAATGCCATTGTAGTAGGGTAGCATATTTCTTTTGCATGCATGAGGTTCTGAATGAATGCTGAGCACCTAGTCGGAGTCTATTTAGACTTAACTAAAATTAATAGCTGCTTTTATAGCGAATTGGTCACTTAAGCTGAACGACATATGCGGCCATCTCTAATGCCAGCTCTTACCGCTTAAGCAGACTTTCCTCCACTTTTGTGGAGCCTCTGAAGTAACTGGGGAGCCGGTTTTATGGTGGGGTGGGTAAAAAGTAACCCCCTACTTAAGTTATGGGTCAGTAGCTTATGCAATGTCGCTTTACCGCCAGACCTCTGCATAAGCGGAGGTACCTGTATATATATCCCCCATTTCATTATTTCCTTGATTTTTCATGAATTTAAGCACTATTGTTGACCTGTTAGAGCTAGAATTTGTGGACAATCAGAGTATTGACCTCAGGTATAATAATTGAGCTACCTTGGGTCTTTTTTCCTTCCTCCTTCTCGTTAAATTTTCATTTAAACTCCACCCAATTCTTGATTTTGGGGTTTTGAATTCTTGAACTTTTAGGACTAATTTAGAGACCTATTAAAGTTCAGATTGTGCTTAAATTGTGGGCATCAGAGCTATGTCTTGCTAGGGACACTGTGATTGCTATTTTTGTATTCCATTAATAGGTCCCACAGGTTGATTTTTACCCAAATTTTGGCCCAAAGTATATAATTGCAAAAAAGGTATCATTATTCTTGTTTTGACGTATAGATTACTATTTTGGTAGCATGGTAGCAACCAAAGCCTTCTCGGAAGAGAAAAGCTTTGGTTTAGTGGGTTACGAGCACGCTCTTTGGCATCCAGGTAGGTTATGGATTACCTACTCTTAGACTTGCAATTATAAGGGTATTTATATGATAATTTGCTAATTTTTGATGGATTATTATTGCTCAGAGAGTCATCCTCTAGGTATATGTTTGTCTTGTTAGCTTATTTAGGGCTTGTAGAGTAGAAATTCACTAGAATTCTTTAGTGTAGTTTGCTGCTCTCAGTGTAAGCTTAGTTTAGGGGACCTGGTAGTTTTAGGAATTTTAAAGGAAACTTTAGCATAGGCTTGGGTAGTTACTCTTTCTAGGATGGATTTCGGGGGACGGTCGTGGTACCCTTTTTATCTTGTTTTGTAGATTGTCCTAAGTAGTATAGTTTCAGGGATATTTGGGCTGAATATATGGTTATTTGGGGTTCCTCTATGTTAGTTCATGTTTCGAGTAGAATGGTCTTACTTACTGAGGTTCTTTTCCTTCAGGCTGGTATTCGCCATTGGGTTGATGTATGCAGCTTTACCTATGTGCATTATCCATGTATTTCAACAATTTATGGTTGTCTTGGTTTTAAAACATGTTCATGGCTTTTTTTAAAAAGTGGGACTTGAGGAGTTTTCTACTATACATTGGTTCCCTACTATTAATTTAACCAAATAATTTGACATAAAATACAGTCAGTGAGTCAAATAAGGGACTCAATGAATTTTACTTGGTCAGTTGGACTTCTTAAGAGTAAAATGGACTACTAAGAGCCCCGATTGAGTATGAGAATCTACTATTCAAGTCCCGATAAAGTCTAGGAACTTGCTGTATTTAAAAAGGACTCCCACCTGAGAGCCCCGATCGAATTCGAGTATCTGTACACTTGATACAATTGCCACATGGAAGCGTTAGTCAAGGTTGGGCAACGACAAGATTTTATACTCCATTACCTTTATCATCTTATTTATTTGAATGGTCGTAGTGTATTGTCTATTGGTTTTGCCTTCTATGCTTATGGGGGTCCGTCTAGTTTGTATTTAGATTCTATTTTATACCTTAGAATTGTTATTCCTTTCATGTTGTTCTAATCATTTACATATGCCTTGCCCATATTCTGTTTAGTTTTATTATGCCTAGCTTAGTTTATATTCTCACTTTATTATATCTATATTTTTTCATGCCCAGTTGGCCTATGAGACCTTGATGTCGCCCAAATTATACCTCACAATGAGATATAAAGAGGTCGTTGATTCAAATATAGAATCCAACTGAAGTTGGGGTCTATCTCACAGTGAATACTGTTACAACATAGGCCGATGTGGTTATTTGGGCTTTTAGTCGGTTATTTCAAATAGGGGGTTTTGTAACAAGTAACAGTTGGCAAATTATAAGTAACCAAGTAAACAGTTATTAATTTGTATTGAGAAAATCAAAGAGTGTTGATTAGAATTGTGTTCCCCATGATTTCATAACTTAGTAAACGTGTCGTACTAGAGATCTATCCTAGTGCTTAACATGAAAAATTGGTAAGTTAAGTTTATCTAAATGGATGGTCACCTAGATAAAGGAATATCACTATGCAACTTGGTCAGTCTACACGAGTTGCTTTACTAACTCTTAACCTTTATCCCAAATTAGCCATTCCCGAACAAAGTCAAGCTATTAGATGAGGGTTTATAGCCTCAAATATCTGTTGTTAATCTATTTTCCCATTCATTACCACTTTGGTCAAGCAAATAAAGACTTAGGTGAGTTCTAATGTTTGCAACCATCAAAAAGCAAATCCATTCGAAAGGAAGAACATTACATGCATAAACACCATTCAAGAATCACTAGGTACTTTGCCTACTTTGTTAATTCAACATGGTTCCCACAACCCTAGTTGTGGATTTAGCTACTCATGCTTGATGGATCATAATTAGAAGTTATAGACGAATTCATAATCATGAACTTACAAGATTGATGTATATGAAATCCGGAAACTTGAATTCTCAAAGTCAATTTTATAACAAATCGATATATGAATAATTGTTCAAAACCCAAGAACAAAACAATGTGTATTTTTTAAGGCCTCAAAGAAAATATTAAAAAATAAAACAAAACCTAGGAGAGCTATTTATAGACAAACAAAACCTATCCTAAAAACTATGGGATTGTATGTTCAGTAATGGTAACAACTCGTTAAGGCATTAATGGCTCATTCTATGTGGTCACAGCTAGTTTAGTGTGCTTCTTCAATTCTACTGACGCCTTAGAAAATGACTTATTGATTGATCAGATGAGTCGGTTGGTTGATCAGACGAGTCGTTCAGTCACTCGTGCCTATTAGACCTTGTTTTACAACTTTTAGGACTTTCTACTTATGGATTATAAGAACGATTGAGCATAAATCGTTTATCCAAGCAACAATTTTTTTTTTGCACTCGTGATGACTGACTCCAATTTTTCAATCCTCTGATCTTTCTTTCAATGTTCCATCATAATGAGTAAGGATGGCTGTTTAGTGGACTTGATGACTCGTTCAATCCCAGTCGTGGTTAGCCCTTGAATATCAATCTTTAGGACTTTGTTATTGGTTCTTAAGATTGATCAGGGCACGACTCGTGGCTTGACTCAATGAGTTTTCCCTTGGCTCTAAGAGTCAACACTCAGTCCTTTTTTAGTCTTTCTTTCATTGCTCACTTCCAAGACCTTCTCTCCTACAAAAACTAACAAAAACACATCATATCTTCCAAAAAAGTATTTAACAACGTACAACAATCCCATTTTTATGCGTAGAAAGTGCCGTCAAACCACGACACATCAATAACCTCAAATTATAACTCTTACTTGTCCTCAATCAACCAAATCAAACTATACTAACACAACATATAAGAAAAAGAAACCTTGGAACAATACAACAGTCATGTGGCATTTGATAGTATCTTTAACCAATCCAATCCCTCTCCTTTCTACATCTTTACAAAATCAGTTGCAATCATTCCACACATATCAAAATAACATAATAGGGATCTAATAGATCACATCATGATGTTGATAGATAACTATGCATACATATACTAGTCCCATACACATACATGTTCATTTAAAAATAGGGACTCAACTAATACGCTCGTACTCACAAAGAAGTTTAAATGATGCATGTACAATGCTATGTGCTTGCCCTTATTTTCTATACTTATATTTCTGGACAGTAGGATTATGGTCACTATAGGGCTTTACTCGATTTGTAATGTAGGCTTGCATGCGGGTATGGTATACTCTAAAAACAGTGACTCAACCCACCTTAGTGATACACTTTTATTCTTTTTCCACTCTTTTTTCTCCCTTTTTCTTTTGTTCGTTTTCAATTACGACTGTGATTTTCTAACTTTTCAGCTCATCAATTTTTTTCTTTTTTCATTGTTTTTTTCTTTTCTTTTTAAGCATACCACACCCTCTATCTTTTGATGACTAATCTATTCTTTTCATTTCCCCTACAGTAGCCACCCTCAACTTAGGCGATTTGCCTAAGTTGATGTGTACACTGTCGAAGGAGGGACCAGGGCCAAAATAAAGGTCAAAGTAATGTTGGGAAGGTGTAGCACCCTGAAAATTGTAAGATAAGATCTGAACAATTTTTCAAATACTTATAGAACCAAACCTGCTAATTTATAGTTTCCATAGGTGTTAAGACAAATACCCTTGTGTGGGAAGTGCTTTGGGAATAAATTGAGGTCATAAGGAACTTCTAAACTCAATGTTAAGTTGAAAACGTCTTCACCAATTGAGTTTTCGTATAAGATTCTACTAGGGTCAACTACAAACAAGCGTAACTCATAGAATTTGATGAGTTTTGTATCTCAAGACCCACCAAATTAAAGCTAGTTGAGTTTTTTGTCCAACTCCACCGACGGTTCATTTTTCTAATTCCAGGGAAAAATGTTATGGTGATTTTACTAAAATGTGTTAGTGTTGAGAAAAATTTGGCGAAGTGCTGAACAGTCTGGCAAATCGCTGAATAGTTTGGCGATGCTCCAAAATAGCTCACCAAACTCGCCTAATAACCATTAGAAATTGTTTGTTTTGGAGATCTAAGGCTGCACTTTGGCTAACCTCCCGATAGTTTGGCAATTTTACCTATAAATCAATGAAACGACTGATGGGATTCATTAAAAGGTTATTTTTTGGACTTTTCCCACTTTCTTTCTATTTCCCATCAACCCTAAGTTGGTATTTTCTCCTCTCCTCATCCTTCTACCCTAAGGAAAATTACTCCCATGCAATTCTAAGAAATATAGTTTATTTAAATCATTCTTTTTCTAGATTATTAATGAAATCCTACACCATTGTCATGACCCGATCACTCAGGTCATGATGGAACCTACTATAGACCACAAGTAGGTAAGCCAACCCATAGTCCGTAACAACGAGTAACGGGATTATAGGAGAAATCGAAGCAAAAGCTAAATAAAGAGGATATAGAAAACCAGAAAAAGTAAATATACCCCCAAACCCTTTGAGGACAATACAATAGCCACTAACAAAAAAAGGGTACAAGGTAAACATGATATATAGATACAGAACTATCTCTGAAATATAAAATAAATATTAGTTTAGAAAATGAGGGAGAGCAAGAACAACTCCAAATGCCAGGAAGTCTCCGATCCATGGCAGCTCCGCACGATGCATACATCAACAGCGGGAACTTGTAATATAATGTGCAAGGTGCAGTAGTGTAGTATGAGTACCAGACATGAGGTACACAGTAGGCATCGGCCGACTGTTCTCTAAAGATAATGCAAGTATAAATAACACATAAGACGACAATATACAATACAAGCAACTAACTAAGATACAAAATACAATAAAGGTAAAAAAGAGGTAAATATTAACTACCATAATCTTTGAGTAACAAGAGACAGGAGGGGTTATACAATGTAAATAGTTAGGTATGGAGATAATATACAATAGTAGAGTGAAGAAAAGGATATATCTAATAATAATATGGGGAAAAAAGTTGATATACAATAAAAATAACTGTAGAAGAAATTCATACATGACAGTACTATACTGGTAACTAAACACGAAGATACTAACCTGAGGGAGCTAGCTTAAAAGCATAGATATCATGAGGGTTATAACCAAGATGGGAGATAGCTCTAACAAAGTCAGAACATCTAAGCTGAAATATGAATATCTATAAGATAGTCTAATAATAATTCTATAAATATTAAAGAGGAAAAGAACTTAGAAGCATACCTACAGCCTCGGGTACCAATCCATAACCAATCTATCATAATATTTACGATAATACTCAAATGCAACTAAAGAACTTGATAAGCCCGGACAAAGAATAACCTAGTCGGGCCCCCATAAGCTCGAAAGGTACAAACAATCACTTAGCAAACAACAAACATAAACTATACGCCACCCATAAGACCGATAGGAACAGGTGACAAACAATTATATTGGCGATAGCCAATGCATAGGAATGGATGAATACCAAGTATCTTGGTCTGAGTTTTCAAAATAGTATGCTTGGTTTAACAGGTCATAAACCAATAATAAAGGTCGTACGACTTTCATTTAAAAAATCAGTTTTAAAAGTAAAAAGTGGGAGCAATTTCCTTTTTGTAAAATAGTAAAGAAAACGAATGTTTTAGTTTGAATCATACCACTAAATAAGCATGAGAACGTATAGATGTATGTATGTCATCACCAGTAGCCAAACAATACAAACTTAAGCATCTAAGCATCTATAAACTCAACCACCAATCTTTCAAGGCATAGAGAACTAACTTGGTATCCATGGTCTCGTAACCAAGGCCTCGGGCTGAACAATATAATATATAGATCAATAAGAGTATATGCAGATGCAAAAACTCAGAAACAGAAGCAATGAAAGGCATCATGCTACCGGGAGAATTTAATCGAGGAATATTATCTCTATAGGATTGTTCTACCCCAAATCCTCTACTAAGAATTTCTAACATCAACCTAAGGTCATAACAAGTATACAACCAAGCTTAACATAACCTTATAACTATAGCGGGTATCCTAGGCAAAGGCTCAAATCGCAATTCTATTCTAAAATCCATTAAATTAGTCAAATCAAGTTATAACTAGTCTTATACCTATCATATAGCCCCTACCTAGAATGCAATCTACACTATACAGAATCTTATAGAGAATAGTAGACTAAAGCCTACCTCAAAGACGAACGCAGTCTTGAACCATCCACAAACTGCTCGTCTCCACTCCTCAACCTCTAAATGATGTCATGCTATAAAATTCAAAATCTACATATTAATACAAGTAAAATAAGACCCATATTGCAATATAAAACTCCGAGCCAAGAATTGGGTCAAAAATAGGCTCTTGGGACCTGTTATCAAAATTTTAAAATTAAATCCAACACAAGGTCCCTCGAAGGACAAGGAATGCATGAATGAAAATTAAGCACAAATGGAGTTTCAATTGGGGCTCAAAACAACCCCAAAAGCTAAGGAAAACAAGAGTAAAATAAGGATTTAAATGGAGAATTAGGGCAAAAACTTAGGGGAAAATGATCACCAACATATCCCCGGCTCAGTCCCAGCTCCAATTTATAATTTCCCATAAGTTCTT
This sequence comes from Capsicum rhomboideum, assembly GCA_031232105.1. Taxonomy (NCBI): domain Eukaryota; kingdom Viridiplantae; phylum Streptophyta; class Magnoliopsida; order Solanales; family Solanaceae; genus Capsicum; species Capsicum rhomboideum. The sequence continues at coordinate 36,939,408 of CP124719.1, forward strand.
GAGCCCTCACAATCATCTATGATGAAAATCTTAGCACAAATGAGGCTAAAAATAAGGGAAGGAAATTTTATAATACTATGGGGTCCTTCTTCACAAATGCAAGACCCCCACTATGAATGTGAGAACCTATCAGTCTGACCCTTTGAGGATGCAAAGGGTCTTTTACGAATGCAAAGAAGAAGATGGAATGGGTCAGACTGGCCCTCTATTGCAAACACGAGAGGAGGCTTGTAAACTCAATGGTAAAAAAACTTGACCCTTCGTGAATGCGGCCAACTCCCTGCGAATGCAAAAAGTAACCTTGGCCTGCACCAGGTGCTATTGAACTAACAAAAATACCAAGTACCAACTGACTCTAATCGGGTGCTTGAGATACAATCAAAACCACATACATGCAAACAAACTATGCTACCCTACCAAATTCAGCATTCCAACGAAATCATCAAAATTTCTATCTAAGGTCGTTTTGATAATATATGGGCCCCAAAATAAACCCAAAAGCTCGGGGACCTAGAACAAGGGATCCTAAAGCCTAAAATCCACATTTAGGAGCTAACGAAACTACCATGATTCCTATCCAATGCTGTTAACTAAAAGTTTTAGCCCAAGGCCAATTTGTCGACCTTGAAAGCTCCAAAATAAGAAAATAGGTTTAAAACCCAAATGAACTGCCCGAAAACTGAACCAATGGTCCTAGCAAGTTATAAATGACTTGTAGCTACTTTGAGAAAACACAAAATACCAAAAACATGAAATAATGGAGAAAAGGACCTAGAGGGTATTACAACCAAAATCTAGAATTTTCAAGAAAGTTTAATCAAGATTCCAAGAATTGAATACTAGGAGATTTTTCCTCAGATTAGGGTTCCGCCTTGACTTCTTGGAAAGCAATTAAGGTATGTGGGACGTCAATGAGGATTCCTTTAATCCTCATGTCCAAAACTCCTCAGTTTTTATGAATCTAATTACATAGTTAGTGTTTATGAACACACTTCCATATTCACTAATTTTATGATCCAATTACATGATTTCTTGAAGTCTTTACTCATGATTATGAATTTTATGACTATTGTATTTCTTTTTTACACATAGTAAGGTTTCTTATGGCCCTTTTTGATTCTTGACCTCATCTTGAATACTGTTGTGGAAGCTTATACTTTAAAGCATGATTTTAGAAATTTTATGTTATTGTGAATATTCAAGAAGATAGATTAAACCCATTGAAGGGTGAAGTTTATGATAGTTTCAAGATACAATTTTTAGTAAATTATAGTACATATATTGTGATTTTAAATCATTATTGAGCATATGATTTTCATAATAATTTTAGTAGTATTAAGCACCGAATGAATGAGGGTTCTAGAAAGCCCAAGTTCAAGAACTATGTGCTGCCGTAGCATTATTTTTCACTGCAATGTCGGTTGACCATTTTTCTTGGCGAGGCTTAGATTAGTGGATACAAATATAGATGGATAGGTTTTATACCTTGGCGAAGTATGGGGCAACCCTCCTAACTGGGTTAGACATTGGACATTATTAACTCAAGTGATATATATCGGTTATAAGAAACTTCCACTTATAAGATCTTTTCTTCATTTTTATACTTCAGTTGATATGAATACAATATAATTTAAGATAGCATGATTTCAGCTATGCATCTTTGCATATATATATATATAGCTTTAGATACGAGTCAATTTCAGTTATTTTAGATTTATGAATTAATTACTTTATCTCTGAATGAGTTTTTACTTATATTTTAGCTATTAGAATTTTCTTCAAATTTTCACCGCCTAAAGGTTTTAACTGTGCTTTGACAACCTTCGATATGGTCATTTTATAAATCTACATAGTGTGATTTCTGATATGTATTTCTCAGAATGCTTTTTTCATGGTTTTAGCTAAAATCTCTCATAGTTGATTATTATTATGTTTATGAAAATCCTATTTCTTGCTCTTTTCTCTATTTATGTCACATATATGATTTCAGTTATTTAGTCTTATTCTTTTATACTCGGTACATTCAAACGTATTGGTAACATACCTTTTCTGCCTATATTTTTCATGTGATGTAGATACAAGTGATCATTCTCGGGTTCGTGGATAGAGAGTAGAAGTTCATAGTTCACAGATGGTGAGTCCTCCTCATATGGGGACATAGCTTAGTCATTTCGTTCCTTATTTCAGTCTTTCTAGTGTTTTAGTATTTGAATTAGTTAGGGTCTTGTACCAACAACTCATTCTTTAAGTACAGCCTTTCATACATAGTCAGTGTATTTTGCTTTAATAGATTCATCTTTGAAATTTATTTTAGTATGGTTTTAGTTTATAACATCCTCTTCAGTTTCCCATATTATGCTTAGATATGTTATGGTAAGGGTTAGCTTAGGATCACTTGTGGTTCTAAGAAGCATAACTCATCCAGGGTATAGAATTAGGTCATGAAAAACTTGGTATTAGAGCACAGAGTTCAAGTGTCCTAGGGTGTTCAAAAGTTGTGTCTTGTAGAGTCTTGCTTATGGGTGTATTGTGCACCTTACTTATAATTAGGAGGCTACCGAGCATTTAGAAAATGTTTCCATTCTTTCATACTCCAGGCTTTCTAATAAATATGTCCTCTAAGAAACTTATGAAGATTCATGCGTTATTGTGAATTCCTCCAACTATGCCTCATCTTTGAGGCAATAGAAGTAGTGATAACCCCCAAAATACGAAAAGAGGGATAAAGTAAGAAAACAAGAAAAATGATAGAATCGAAATTCGGAGAGTAAAGGATAGATAGATAGAGATAGAAAGATAGACACAAATAAGGAAATCCAACAAAACTTAAAGATATATTGAATCCAAAAACCTTGATAGATTAATCCAACAAAAGCACCTAACTCATACGAACGACCACGAGGGAATCGTAACGCCCTCGAAACCACCGTTTCTAGGCAAGAATCAACCTAAGCTTTTCCAAGCTACACTCATGATCCATAAGGAGTCTCACAATATCAATATCATCCAAAACTAAGGAAAATGAAAGAGGAACTAGTATTTATAGCCTTGGGCCTTTTATTACATTTAATAGGCCCAAAAGTGACCCATTTCAGCAAATTGGGCATCCGCCCACGCAGGTGGGCACTTGCTGGCGCATGTGAGGGCGCAGGTGCCACTGGAAGGGCAAAAATGGCCACCTGCTGGCGCAGATGGATGACCTACGTCCCCAGGTCAGGGCGCAGGTGGCCCCAAGACATTGTTTAGCTCCCTTTAGTTCTTCGACGACCTCTCCAATGGTTCCCTTGACTCCAAGCTATCTTTTATACACGATATTGCTCTACTTGAAGTGCAAAATGGACCCTCTTCCCACATCCTTGTGGCCTTAAGATCTTTGTGGCTTGGAGCCCCTGTTGTCGCCCTCGAAATACAAGCCAAGAAAGGTTGACGTCGATTTGGATTTCATCATCCTTCCCTTCTTGAAAAGGATTCGACCTAGAATCCAAACCTTGTAAAACCCTTAGGAAAAATAGCAACAAAATATCCTCAAGGTACGAGGGTTAGTGTTAGCAAAATCAATCATATCACCAAGCTAAGGTTGCTCACACTTAAGATATAACCAAGGATCCTTTGTGTTTAACACAAGAAGCTTATTGAAAAGGGTACAAAGGAACCCGGCTATGAAGAATGCCAAGAGATAAGTAAACTACAAAGGTCATAATGGCATCAACAAACCAAGGAGGTAAGATCACATTTATTTTAGGATCCATATGACACAATTGTTTCAATACCTCTCCAAGAAACCACACCAAAGGTGGTGCCACCAATGGTTCAAAAATACATAAGAGTTTTTTGAGGTCAAAGATATGAGAGACCCACATTGCATCATTACTCAAACAAGTTGACCAACCAAAGGGCATATTACCTCCAAATAAAACAATTCCACAACTAGCATGGACATCATCATAAGTAAAGACATAATATAGAAAAGAATTAAGCATAGAAATCTCATCCATGGCATTACCATCTACAAGAATGCCACATGGCTTAAGAGATTTAGCAACTAATGCACTCAAGGATGGATTCAATTCATTTTGGCACATGATATTTTTCCTTCTTAAGCAATTCATGCCCATATAAGATGTTGATTCAACATGGTTATGAATAACATCATATGCAAAAAGGTAATAAAGAAAGGAGCTAAGGACACTATTCTCTTCCAAGGTACGCTCATGGGTAGGCATACACAAGGAGAGAAAAGGACAAGCACATAGAACCTCTCTTCTTCAAGTAACTTCCTAGAGTCCCACTTAACACTTCAAATTGCCTAACCTTATGAAGGCGACAAGAAGCCTTTAACAACCATGGACTCTCCCACAAAAAGTAATCAACTTAGCATCCATAAGTTATGGCCCACACAACTTAAGCACAAGTGTTTCAAATAAGGATGAAAGTATATAAGCAATACCCAAAAGGGGCAATGACACATTTGCCCTAGGGTCCTCAAGATTGATACCACCTTTGAGAAAGTGGTCATCAATTACAAACAAGTGATAAAGAAAGGTATCATATAAGTGGAATTCATCCAAAGTGTTTTTAAGAGAAGGCTCACTCTTTGACCTATAAGTCTTAAAACCTTGGTCAAGAATGGAAACACACAATGGAGAATTCTTTTGGACTATTCTGTTTCTCCCCTTATTTAAAGAACACCCATCTTTGTTGGATATGTCTCCCATGCACAACTTAAGTCTACCAAGTGGACTGTAAATCCTCATGAAAGACTTTCCATTGTAGGGAAGGCTACCAATAACCTCACTCAAACTTTGCTTGTCATCTTGACCAAGCACCAAGTTGGGTGTATACGAATCACCACACTCCAAGAGGTCACCGGGGTCAAATGGGAGAAGTATCCAAGAACATGGGTAAAGGCAGTACCCATTTTCCCCAAAGGTATCAACCTCACAAATAGATATACCCTCTATACTATAATTGATAATTTTATAAGCAAAGAGAGGGTAGAGAAGGTGTCACGTAAGTCAAATTCAACTAAGGTGTCCTCATGCATGTACTCATTATTAGATTCAAGATCTTCAACATGAGTATCTTCAACAATGGGAGCACACAAAGAAGAAGAAGAATAAGCAATTTCTAAACAAATAACACCTTCTTTTTCACGGGAAGGATCATCAAGTAGACACAAAACATCAACAACATCAAGGAGGTCATGACTCAAGCCCTTACAAGAATCACATAAGTCATCCTCACATTTATCAAACAATGGTGGGGTGTCATACAAATGATCACAACCAAAATCATCTTCACAGGAACAATCACTAGTTGGGTTTCTCAAATATTCAAGCAAATCAAATTTATCATCACCCAATTGATCATTCTTTTTCATAAGTGAGAGATCACTATCAAAAAATTGAATAGTTAGCCCAATATTCACTCAGCCCTATATTCTTAATGGATTTCAAGAAATAAGATAACATTTGAATCTTAAGCATATCATCCTTCTTTTCAAACACATCAAAATGCACATCAGTAGATGCCACACTATGAGTGATCTCACAATTATCATTCAAGACATCTTTCTTTGAGAGAGGCTTATTAACCAAAGGTGAGGAATTAAAACATGTAAATTCACTCTCAAAAAGATACATGCCATCTTTAAAAACATATTCATTCACATAATCAACTCTATCAACAACATCACTACCTTGAGGCTCTTCAAGAACACAACAAATATGCTCAAGTTGTGGATTAGATTCACAAGCAAGTTGATCAATGCACATACTTTCACTAGTTGTAGGCAATTCACATGCCAACATAGACTCACCTTGATTTTCACAAGGGTCAACTAGTGTGTGAATACTCTTATCACATGGCAATAGGACCTCATTCAAGTTATAAGTGCTAGCACTAGGTGGACACAAATTGTTCTTACTAGAAGAGTCAATTCGATCATCTATAGGATCAACTAGTGTTTGCAAAGTTACAACAAGAACTTGATCATGATGCAACATATTGCTTTCAAGAGTATCACAAAGGAAAGACTCATGAGATGCTACATTGGAAAAGCCGTCAATTACACTCACTTGGCTACTAGCCACATCAAGACATCCCAAGTTTAGAGAAGTGAAAGGGTTAGCATTGTTACCTTGTAGCTCATACAAAGTATGGTATTCACCTTGGTGCTTAATGTGGGAGCTTAGTTGCTCCTTTTGGATGTGCTTATCACATGGGAGTTTTTCAATTCTACTCCCTTGAGTCAACTACTCATTTAGGCACTCTTCAAGCACCTCTTGGTTCTTCACACTTTGGGGATCTCTGTTAGGTTTGCTTCAAACAATACCTACACAAGTTTCAAGACAACTAGAGAGAGAAGAAAAGTTACATGAGTTAGGATAAGGTTGTGACAACCCACTCACATCACTCCACACAACCTCTCCTTTTTCCACTCTTATGTTGTCACTTCGCGCTTTCTTACTTCTCTAAATATTTTGTCTCTCAATCTCATGGGACTTGGAATAAGTAACCAAATTTTCTTGATAAGAAGTGGGGGAAGTAGTTGGAAAGAGATGATTTCCCCATTGGTCCACAACATGTTTGGGACATATTTGCTCCTTTGGAATCCCATGCCTTTGAAACCAATTGGCTCCCAAACATAGGTGACAAAGGTCCATGGGTATCAGATCACACCAAACCTCTTTGTAGTTCCCATGACGTGTGAAAGATACCTTTACCATCCCCCTAACTTCACATCCATCCATGGTGTATGGATATTGCTTTGCTACTCAGGTATCCTTAAGTAGTCCACCATAGATGGGGTGATATAGTTCTTATAACACCAATCTTCTAAGGCACGATAAAACCCTGAAGTTCCACAAATATCAACCTTCATTATTAGACCAAGTGTTTGCAGGTCCACATTATAAAGCTTTGTGTATCCATCCAGTACTTACTTAAGCCTCATAAGCCCATTCAACTCTTCCTATGTTGGAGTGCATCTTCTCATGGATTTCCACCAACTTAATGCATGCCCCTTAAGGTGTCCAATGGCAAACATGGCTTCCTCGACCCCGGTTAAGTCAAGGCTTTGGAAAACGAAATCACATTGCCACTCCCAATCAAGATAGGCCTCGGGATAACACTTTCCTTCAAAGGTAGGAAGTGTGATATTGATGTACTTGAAACTCATATCACTTTTCCCATAACCTCTTTGGTTCCCATATATCATCATTCATTCATTAGAATGAGATGAATAGGATATGGTATTCTTAGATGGGGAAAAAGTATTTGACACGCTTCCTTGTACCTACAAAAAGGAACTCACCAAAGAAAACAAATAATGTTAGCGTTAGAAAAATAAAAGCTCACAATCACTCGTGTTTACACACCTTTGATTGCCTCACAATTAGATCGGCTAATGTTGAAGATTGCCTATACTTTGGTCGAACACAAGGTGTCAATTTGCTACTCTTAGCCGAAATAGATTCTTGTTTAAAGAAAGATGGATGACTTGATATAAAATAAAGGACTTGAAACAAGAAGTTAACTACAAAGCTAAACTAGAAAAGCACAAAAGAAAATGGACCAAGAAAGAACGAACTCAAGAACTAGTCAACCAACTAAGTAAGGACAATTACCAGTTGATAATTAGTTTAGGAATCAGGAAATGAAATAAGGAATCAAGAAATGAAACTAAGACGATGGAACCTGAGCAAAATAGGATTTTTGACCTTTGAGGTGCGTTGGGGTGACCTGCCCATGCAGGTGGTGACCTGCCCTCGTAGGTGGAGATCATAGGTGAAGGCAGGGGGCCACTAGAGGGGCCTGCGCTGGCCAGGTACGGCCGCATGTGCCACCTGTGCCCGCAGGTGCTCCAGTCAGCTTAGCTGGAAGCTCTGAATTTGGTCCTTTCTGTAGGCCCTTTTGGGTTCTCTCTCCTAGAATATTCCTTTTTCTTTTGGGATATTCCTTTGTACCAACACCCAAACACTTTTGTATTTCTTACTTTTTGGATCTAATAACAACATTTGATGAATCTTCTCCTAGAAGATATGAAGATCCTTAAGAACTCTAAGAACAATATGAAAATCCAAAATTCATAGCTCTCTCATTTTACCTCGGAAACCCATGAAATTTTAAAATAGAAATCCTTTCAATCTCATGAACATAACCCAAGAGATTTTAAGCCTCAAATTCCAACCAAAATTTCCATATTTTCAAATCCACTTGCATATTTCTTCAAGCTTCAAACTCAAAAATGGTGGATCTTCAAAAATCTCTCCAAATCGCACCAACTTTCAGATCTAGGGTTCTTTTGGTTTGGGAAATGCTTCCCAACTAATTTACCCTCAATTCCATACCAAAATCAAAAGATCGAGAAATCCTTTTTAAATTTTCTTCAAACTCAAGAACACAACATTTGGGTTTCTTCAAATCTACTCAAATCAAGCCCAAAGCTCAAGATTCCAACTCAAATATACTAGATAAAACAAGATCTAGTACAGAAACTTCAAAAAAGACTTAAAACCCAAAACTCATTTTTTTGGGGGGGATTTTCATAAATGATTTTTTTTTATTTTCAATTTTCTAGATAACAAAACCCAAGATTGAATTCCTGGAAATGAACTCAAGCTAGGCTCTGACACCAAATGATAACCCCCAAAATACGAAAGAGGGATAAAGTAAGAAAACAAGAAAAATGATAGAATCAAAATACAGAAAGTATAGATAGATAGAGATAGAAAGATAGACACAAGCAAGGAAATCCAATGAAACTTAAGGATAGATTGAATCCAAAAACCTTGATAGATTAATCCAATGAAAGAAACTAACTTATACGAATGACCAAGAGGGAATCGAAACACCCTCTAACCATCATTTCTAGGAAAGAATCAACCTAAGCTTTTCAAAGCTGCACTCATGCTCCATAAGGAGTCTCACAATATCAATATCATCAAAAATATAAGGAAAATGAAAGAGGAACTAGTATTTATAGACTTGGGCCTTTTATTACATTTAATGGACCCAAAAGTGACCTATTTTAGCAAATTGGGCATCCGCCCACACAGGTGGGGCACCTGCTGGCGCATGTGAGGGTGTAGGTACAATTGGAAGGGCAAAAATGGACACCTGCTAGTGCATATGGATGACCTACATCCGCAGGTCAGGAGGCAGGTGGCTTCAGGTCATTGTTTAGCTCCCTTTAGTTCTCCGACGACCTCTCCAATGGTTCCCTTGACTCCAAGCTATCTTTCGTATGCAATATTTCTCTACTTGAAGTGTAAAATGTACCCTCCTCCCACATCCTTGTGGACTTAAGCTCTTTGTGGCTTGGATCCCTTGTTGTCGCCCATGAAATACAAGCCAAGAAAGGTTAACGCCGATTTGGATTGTCTCAAGTAGTAAATCTCAATTCCTACTAATTTGGTTCTCTCAAATATTATAATTAGACTCTTCAGAAACCACACAAAGTACTTGAGAGGAGCTTGTTAGTGTTTTCTAGTCCTTCAATTCGAAAGCTTATGTCCTTATCTATATGAATCATGTTGTTAAAAATGAATATGTTATGTATTCAAATTTTTCTTTAACCCTTTGTTACTAAAAGCATATATAAAAGGAGTGAGTTTTTACCAAGATTTTTGATAGAGTTGTCATTCAAGTGATAGTTTGAGTTAGGATGTTATGATACATAAGTAGTAGAACGACCTCAGAGTTGGGGGTATCGATTTAGAAGTGTAGTGATTAGAATGGTGGGGATAATGATTTGTTAAAGTATATAGATGGATCTATAAATTCTATTAGGTTAGAATTGAGATGATATGTCATTAGGTGTTAACTAAGGGGTAGTAAGTGTGGTGTAGATTTTATGGTAGAAGGTAAAGAGGGAGTTATTGATTAAGGTGATATTGAGTATACTTTAACTAGGAAAGTAATTTTGGTGGCGTATCATTGTGTTAGAAAATTATAGGTCATTAATGAAAGTATGAGGTTGCTAAGGATTTATAGATCTAGGCTTCATTTTATGATTGTGAAAAGGAAATTACTTGATGCTTATAGAGATATGAATGTAGTTTAGACATATGGATAGATAAGTAGTAGTGATGTGTGAAAGGAGGATATGCTAATAGACTATAATTAGATAGATCATAAGATTAAGATCGACTATTATTATTATGAGGTTTTAGTGGACTAGTGTTTCTTGATTTTTAATCTAGTAGCTGCTAAGAAAAAATAGTACGCAAAATTGTATTGTTAACCATGTCTAGTACTAGACACTAAGTTTTAAATATGGATGATCATAAAGGTGGAAATAATGATATCTTGGGATAGTGATGCTAGTTATATGAAAGTGAGCTAGTAGGTTTGAAATAATGCATGAAGAATTTAAGTTCATTCATTTGCAATAAGAGTGATAGTGCAGGTATGATACATAATTATACCCAAGGTAATATGTGGCTGCATGATTTTCTAGGATTATTAATTGTCGTGTGTGCTTAGTTAGTACTGTTGAGTTGCTAAGTGTGAAGAAGGCTAGTAAAATAATATATGGTGTTCTTACCATCTAAATTAAGAAGTTATAGATAGACAATGTTGAGTGTCTTTGTATGATTTTAATTCTCATGGTTTTGAGTAAAAAAATAAATTCAGAGGTGCGATGTTAGTGAACTAAGAAGAGGCCAGATTATTGTGTTTAGAGAGCTAGATATGTTTGCCAATGAGAATGTATGTATAGGATAATGATTATTGTAGATAGAGAAAGTTAAGAGCGGTCTCTCTAAAAGGAATCACCTAGAATGAAGTTAGTATCTTCCAAACATAGAATGTTTGCTTCGACCTAAGGGGGAGATGATAGGGTAAATAACTAAATCAAATCTTGTGAACTAGATTTTGATGTATTTCAACAAGAGTTATGATGAGATAGCAATCCATTCTATCTCTAGTATACTCCTCAGATTCCAGTCATTATGACACCCTACCCATGTCTTGCGTGTTAGCACCACACCCATAACCTATGCTTATGCACTTCACACAGATCACTTGTGATTTCAGTTCCTAGTGTGAGAAGTAATAGATTCACTCAGTAGTTTTAATCATTCTCCATGAATCTATGAATTCCAACCCTACATTAAGCAACTTATGATATATATGAACTCATGTTTCACAGTATGCTCAGTCCCATGAAATATGATATGCTTTCAATGACTAGTGCAAATCACATAATGTCATGTATGTTCTCAGATCAGAACTCTTAAAAACAAAATCATGTTTTATGAGCTTCTGATCTAAGCCCTATGTATGCCCACCTATGAAAGTAATGGATAGTTATGTCATATCCATGCCCAGGATAACTCCCTAATCACACTCTTTGTTTTAACATATGAAGTATTTGTGCCAATTGTACCTTACCTCATAGGTCCCATCTTTAAGGTTCAAGGTCCAGATAAGTATAAGTCATAACTGAGTAGTATCCCTTTTATTCAAGATCCTTGTACGTTAGTCCTTTAATGACCCTTCATATATTAAGATAGTAATGATTAAAATGGACGGATAATGGCTTAGATGGGAGACAGTAGATGTTTCTTATTATGGAAAATTATGGCGTTCCTATTGTATTTAAGGTTATAAGTATGGAGGAATATTGAGGCAAAGATTCATTATATAAAATTGTTAGATATGAATATTTGGTAAGTCTCTTTACAGTAGTTCATGAGATTGTAGTTAGTCGAGATGTTAGGGAAGATGGGAAAGTTCTTAGGTAGTTTGGTTGCTTAGAATTTTGTGAGGCGCTTATAAGTTATATGCTTGAATATCGTGTTGATGGCAGATGGGTGAAGTCATTGTGCACTAATGGCCTTTTGATTAGGGCTAAAAGTAAGTTTTTTTTGTTCAAAAGTTAAATTTTCCATTTCAACCAAATGTAAACTTTACAAGACAAGCCAACTCTATTTGGACTAAGAGCTAGCTCACAAATAACATCCTATACAATCCATGTACTAGTATTTGAAATTTAAAACATTCCATGCATTTTTACATACTATTCTATTCTAAGCCGGGTAGTGATGTAATCGAGTCAATTGTACAACCTATTTACTATGCCTTAGACCTTCAATATGTAGTTGTATAGCTATGACTCAGACTCTTCTTATACATTACATGACTTGTAATTTTCTTGTACTATCAATCACTACATTATTAAACTTTCTTCCATTTCATTCAGCCCATACCCAATAGACTATAGCTGTAAAATAGAAGCCCAACACATCTGCCCTAGGTTTGTTGTTGTTAAAAGTTGTATTAAGCATGACACCTCTTGTATCCAACCTGTAATGGGTCTATTATACCCCAACCATTTCATTAAATATCCCCACAAATATATAGAATAGGTGCAAGTAATGAACAAATGTTCAATAGTCCCTTCAATCTATCTATTGCATAGCACACAGTCAGGTGAGACATTGATCTTCCACTTCTGAAGTCTATCAACTATTTATAACCTTTCATGTAAGGCTAACCATAGAATAAATTATTGTCTTGGGATTTGTCCTTTCCACATGACCAATTTACTCCATGCAACCTTGGGATACTGTGGAGTCATTTCTAGGTAACCTTTTTTTATTTTGAATTCTTGAGATCTAGTCACTCCTTGAAAATTATTATGAATAGGTACTCCTCCATTTATCTAGTATCTGGCATTAAATACCTTTCTTAATATCCAACAAGCCTGCCTTGGTATCTGTATAGTCTTCAAATCTTATGCCTTTATGTAGTATGAGTGTGCCCATATTACCTACAACTTGTTCTTTCTTTGTTCAACAACCCAAAAAAGTTTATACATTGATGCCTTATAACAAGTAAGTAAATCAATAACATTTACGCCCCCAATAGATTTGGGCTTGCACACTTTTCCCAATGCCACTAAAACTTTCCTTAAGCAATCATTGCTTCCAGTCCAAAGAATAGTTTTACATATAGTGTTTACCATTGAAATTATTTTCTTGGGAAATAATAAGTATTGATCCCAGTAGGTGTGCATCTCAAATAGCACACTCCTAATAAGTTTTAATATCCCACAATAGGAAAAGAGCTTAGCTGACCAACAACTGACTCTATTGATCATCTTATCAGTAATTAGTAGACATTGACAGATGGTGAGGTTCATTGTAGAGGGATGTACACCCAAATTCTTGAATGGAAGTTCTCCTTTAGATAGTTTAAACTCTTCAATCATTTTACATTTAAAATCTTTACTAACTCCTATAATTTATATGAAGCTTTTCTCCATATTGACATATGAACTAGATACCTCTGAGAATTGTTGAAAAGTACTAAACAATAACTTTATTGACACTTGATCAGCTCTACAACTCATCAATATATCATCTACAAAACAGACATGGATAGTACCCAACTTGCCACATCTAGGGTTGTAGTTAAACTGAGGATTGTGTCACAATTATTGAAGAGTCCCATGCATGTATTCCATGACCAACACAAAAAGATAAGGGGACATAGGGTCCCCCTATCTAAAGACCCTTATATGCCTGAAATCTGGGAGTTATCCCACCAATTATTAAAAGCAATATTGAACAGTGGTGAGACATTCCATCACTAGATCAACAAGTCTTGTAGGGAAACCAAATTCCAATAACACCATCTTCAAGAAAGGCCATTCAACTGAATCATAGGACTTTTTTATGTCTAATTTGATTGTGCATCTAGGTGAGATACCGTTATGAGCATAGTCTTTCACCAACTCATGTGCAATCAAGACATTATGACGAATACCTTTTATAAAAGTTGATTGAGATGAACTCACAATATGAACCACGATAGTTTTAATCTTAGTGGTCATAATATGATCCACTTTAGTTTTAATCTTAGTGGTTAAAATCATAGCTATCAACTTATAGAGGGTAGTGCAGCAAGCTATAGGCCTATACTGTCTTACATAAGTAGGGGCAAACACTTTAGGCACTAAAGTTATACTAGTAGTATTGACATCTTTGAGCATCTTTCATGCTTTAAAAATTGGAGAATGCCTGTTATGACTTCCTCTCCCACCATATCCCAATCAGTTATAAAAAAACTCTACATTATACCCATGAATACCAGGGCTTTTTATCATCTAGTAAAAATTCACTTCAAGTAAGATCTTCTATTTGGTTATTGGCTGTAACAATCCTATTGTTGTTCAATTGTCAAGGAATTTCCATCTCTAGCAATACATACATTCATAAAGGGTAGTGTATCAGTAGCCTTACCAAGTAAGTTCTAAAAAAATTGCACAAATTCCTGCTGGACAAGGTTAAGATCAATGAGTTTAGTGCCCTCATGTGTATATATAGAGGAAATTTTATTTCTGGCCTTTCTATCTTTCAAGTGAGCGAAAAAATATTTGGAGTTTCTATCTCCATAATTGTTCCATGTGGCTCTAGATTTCTACTTGAAATACTTTTCATTCACTACCTTTATTTCTCAGTAGCTTGTATAATTTCCTTCTTCTTATCAATAAAATTACGATTAAATAAGTCGAAGGATATATCCTCCTACGCCCTTTGTAAATTCTTCCTTAACTATATAAGCCTCTTGTCCAAGGTAGAGAATTCTCTCTGCATCTACCATGCTTTGTTTTTTATTTATTAAAGCTTTTCTATATGCTAAAAAATGCATAGCCCGGAACATGTTCTCTCTATACAGTTTGCACTAGTTGGCTCAAAGTAAGTTACTTGAGGTGGTAAGAAGAAGTAGTATCTTTGGAAAGAAAAGCTCTTCTAGAATATAGAATCCTGTAGTTTGGACTAATATTGATACTTTACGTGTAGCACCTTTTACAATTAAATTTGGCTTGAAAATGGAACTAACTTACAGCAAGACTTAGGCACTAGAAGTTATGTGTTCACATAGGAATCGTAAGTAGAAGCTAGTGAGGTATAGTAGGAAGAAAGAGGAGAATAGGTGAGAAGTTTTTCTAAGCTTAAATATTACCAGTCATATACTGATTAAGACTAGAGTATTCCTATTCTTGATTCTTTCCCAGTGTACTCATGTCCTTTTATGAGTTCTTCATGCCTCTGCTAGTCCCTTACACTCATAGCTCATGCTTTCACATTTCTTAGTATTAATTATCAGACCCTTATTATTAATACAGTTCAGACCATGCTGGTATACGTAGCACATATAGCCTAAATAAATCTTGGGTTACTCTATCTATATGTTCACACTATCTTTGACTTTTATTTGAGGAATAATGATCCCAAGGAGGAGATATTATAACACCCCAAAATTCTAAGCTAAGATTTGAACCGTTCTTCAAATACTTATAGGACTAAACAAATTAATTTATAGTCAAACATAAGTCTTAAGACAAATACCTTATTGTGGTAAGTGCTTTTGGTATTAGTTGAGGTCATAAGGAACTTCTAGCTCAATGTTAAGTAGAAAGCTTCTTTATTGATTGAGTTTCCGTATAAGATTCTACTAGGATCAACTTTAAATGAGCATAACTCATAGAATATGAAGATTGTTTTATCTCAAGACCCACCAAGTCTAAGGTATTCAAGTCTTCTTTCCAACTCCACTAACCGTTTGTTAATCGGATTTCAAAGTAGAAAGTTATGGTTGCTTTACTAAAATGAGTCAGTGTTGAGAAAAGTTTAGCGAATCGCCGAAAGGTTTGGCAATGTGCCAAACTAGCTCACCAAACACACCTGAAAAAAATTAGAAACTATTCATTATGGCAATCTAAGGCTGCACTTTGGTGAACCACATGACACTTTGATGATCTCACCACTTAATCGTCGAAATGGCCGACAAGATTCATTAAAGGGTCATTTTTTTGACTTTTCCCAATTTTTTTCTATTTCCCAGTAGACCCAAGTTGTTATTTTTTCCTCACCTAATCCTCCAACCCAATGGTAAGTTACTCCCATGCAATTCTAAGCAATATCTAGTATTTCAATTTTTTTTCGGATAAATAATGAAATCCTACACCATAACCTAGGATTTTCAAGAAAGTTCAATCAGGATTCCAAGAATCGAATTCTTGGGGATTCATCCTCCAATCAGGGTTCCTCCTTGACTTCTTGAAAATCAATTAAGGTATGTAGTACTTCAATGGGGATTCCTTTCATCCTCATGTCCAAAACTCCTCAATTTTTATTAGTTCAATTTAATAGTTAGGATTTATGAACCCACTTCCAAATTCACCATTTTTATGATTCAATAGCATTATTTACTGAAGTCTTTACTCAAGATTATGGATTTTATGACTATTGTATTTCCTTTTTACACATTGCAAGGTTTCTTACTGCCCTTTTTGATTCTTGACCTGATCTTAAATATTGTTGTTGAAGCTTATACTTTAAAGCATGATTTTAGAACTTTTATGCAATTATGAATACTCAAGAAGATAAATTAAACCCATAAAAGGGTGAAGTTTATGATAGTTTTAGGATATGATTTTTAGTAAAGTTTTGACCTCTATAGTAGATAGATAGTGATTTTAAATCCTTATTTTGCATATGATTATCATAATAGTTTTGGGAGTAGTATTTAGAACCTGGTGAATGAGGGTTCTAGAAAGCCCAAGTTCTAGGACTATGTGCCATCGTAGGATTATGTTTCACGATAATGTTGGTTGATCATTTGACCTTGAGAGTCTTAGATTATTGGATCCATATATTGATAGATAAGTCCTATACTTTGGCAAAGTATGGGTCCGCCCTCCCAACTGGGTAAGATGTTAGACATCATGAGCTCAAGTGATTTATGTCGCTTATACGAAACTCCCACCTATACATTTTTTTCTTCATTTTTATACTTGACTTGATATGAATATGATATCATTTCAGATAACATAATTTCAAATATGCATCGTTTCAGATATGAATCTTCTGATACGATTCAGTTTCAATTATTACAGATTTATGAATTTATTACTTTATCTCTGAATGAGTTTTTACTTGAATTTCAACTATTATGATTTTCTATAGATTTTCACCGCCTAAATGTGTTTACATTGCTTAGAAAACCTTTGATTGGTCATTTTATGACTCTACATCATATGATTTTATATAGGTATTTCTCAAAATGTTTTTCTCATGGTTTTAGTTAAACTCACCTATAGTTGTTTATTATTATGTTCTTGAAAATCTTATTTCTGGTTTTTTTCTCTATTTATGTCACATATATGATTTGAGTTATTTAGTATTATTCCTTAATACTTCGTATATTCAAACGTACTAATAGCATACCACTTCTGCCTACATTTTTTATTTGATGTAGATATGAGTTATTGTTCTTATGCTCTTGGCTAGAGAGTAGCAGTTTGTAGTTCACAGATGGTGAGTCCCACTCATTCGGGGACATAACTTAGTTGTTTCTTTCCATATTTTAGTCTTTCTAATATTTTATTATTCGAGTTAGTTGGGGCCTTTTCCCAACAACTCATTCTTTTAGTAGATGCTTTCAGATATAGTCAGTGTATTTATTTGTAATAGATAATTTATTTAGTATGGTTTTAGTTTACAAATTCCGCTTCAATTTTCCATATTATGATTAGATATGATACGCCAAGGTTTAACTTGGGATCACTTGTGGTTCTAAGTACCGTGCCTTGTCTAAGGTGTAAACTCGGAGCATGATAGAAGGTAATTAGGTTAATCAACAAAAATGGTCAATAAAGGCTCAAAACAAGGATCAAGGGATAAATACATTCATTGGATTGTCATTTAGGCTAGAGTGGACTGTAAATAAATAATAGACTATTATCCTTTCCAAACCAATTATTCTATAACATCCGTATGACTAGCTAAGCAAGTTCTTGTTTGCACACACATAAGATCTACACAAGTACATCTCACACTCACATGGTACAAGGTTTTCGCTGTCAATCACTAACTATCAGATCCCTGACCTAGCTTTAGCATAGATTAACACACTATTCATAATGTAATGCAAAGATCTATAAAGGTCATTTTGTCAAAATATGAACATGGAACACAAAATTTTGGAGGGGTCTCCATTTTCCATTTCAAAATATCATACCATTCAAAATTACAAACACTACGGTTAGTTTTTCAATTTTTCTTTTACTTCTACAAAACATAAATCAAAAATATAAAAATAAACACAACTCCTACAAATGCCAGTTCTTCTATGATAAAACACCCAGATAAAAAGAAATACGACACCATAAAAATAGGGTGGTGAGACAAACCCACAAATACAACGCCCATCAAAAAGAGGTGCATTGTCCCTAATCTATACAAAGAAATGTAATACTAGTTGTAGGGACATAATTGTGGCACCCTAGGTGTATGAGTCAATCAAACTAGTATGGACTGCAAATAAAGCCTTAAAATTAGCAATGGTGGCATCGATGGTAGCCGTCGTACTCACAGTACCCTGTGTAGCAATTATTGCACTAGTGGTGGACAATGCACTCAATATTGATGGTTTAACCATGTGGCATTAACCTACAGAATCTTGGATATCCATGAGTGTCGATCTATTGGATAATCCTAAAAGTATCTGCTCTTGCCTACTTCCCACATGATAATCAGTACTGGAGGCCTTCAACACCTTTCAAATATCTCCAATCTCGTCAGATCCAACCAACTAATCAATTGTCCTTGTGCTCTTTTCACTTGCCTTTGTCGAAGGCTACACAGTAAATAAATCAAATAAAGATCGTACATCCTCAAGATCCTTCTTAACAGTTGGAAGCTTAGGCCGTATTGGTATAAGTATCATTGGAATCTATCCTGATGACAACTCCTTCACCTAAGCTTGTTATGACTCGAGCTCCCCGTACAATTTAGTCAACTCTGATGCCTTCAGTGTTGCTAGCCACTCATCCATTCTCCTTTCAGAAGTATCTAATTGACCATAGAAAGTCCTTGTAAGTCCCTAAAGCTCTTATGTAACCTATGACTTCACTTAATCCATCAACACCTTAACTTGTAAGGCAATGTTATCTTGTTGTTTTTCATTATGAGCTAACCACCTAGCTATATCGGTTATGTACTTCTGAGTAATGATGACTAGGTGGGAAATTGAGGGACTAGGAGATGAAGATGTTGTTGAAGTTGTTGGTGTAGTAAATGAAGAGGTTGATACTACAGTTTAGGTAGTAGTGACAATTATTGAAGTGCTAGTTTCGGTGATAGTGCCCGCAACTCATGAATCAGTAGTTGTTGCCTCAACCTCAACAAAACCTAGATTCTCAATCTGCGGATCCCTTTGTAACAAATCTACAAGTACTGTTCCACCGACTTAAATGGCAAGCTGAGACTTTGCCTTGGATACAGGATTTGTCTAATCTCGAATCAACCTGATATCCATAATCTTAGTTACCTCCACAAAGTGATCTACACCCCATAACTCATGCACCCTAAAATATAATGCCCCCAACTATTCAAATTAATATTCAAGGAGAGGTGCCTTAGTGTTTGTTATTTTCTGATGATGTAGTTCTAATTAATAAGATTCGTGGAGGAGTTAATGAAAAGTTGGAGGTTTTAAGATAGACCTTTGAATATAAAGGGTTTAGGTTGAGCAGGACCATGACTGAGTACCTGGATTACAAGTTCAGTGAATTAATGCATGAGGCTGACGTGGTAGTGAAGATGGATGCCCAGACCATTCAAAAGAGAGATAGTTTCAAGTATCTTGGGTCTATGATTTGGGGAAATAGAGAGATTAACAAGGATTTTATGCATCGTATTGGTCTAGGATAGTTGAAATGGAAGCTTACTTCAGGTGTCCTGTGTGAGAAAAAGGTGCCTCCTAAGCTTAAAGGCAAGGTCTACAGAGTGGCAGTCTGACCAACTATATTGTCTGGAGCAAAGTGTTGGCAAGTCAAGAACTCCTATATCCAAAATTAAAGGTAGAATATATGAGGATGTTTAGATGTATGTGTGGACTTACTAGGAGGGATAGGGTTAGAAATGAGATTATTTAAGAAAATGTGGGTGTGGCTTTGGTGGAGGACAAGATGCAGGAAGTGAGATTGAGATGGTTCAGGCATGTGATAAAGACATGCACGGATGCCCCAGTATGGAGGTGTGAGAGGTTGGCTATGGATGGTTTCAGATAGGGTAGAGGTAGGATGAAGAAATATTGGAGGGAGGTGATTAGATATGACATGTAGTAGTTACAACTTACGGAGGACATGACCCTTGATAGAAAGGTATGGAGGATGCGAATTAGGGTAGAGGGTTAGTGGTTTGGAGAGTGTCCTTATTTTTAGTAAGGAATGATTTGTTTGTAGTTGTGCCTGTAGGCGTAGGGTTTTGTGGTTGTCTTGTAGTCTCTTGTTCGTGGTGTTTTGGTGTTTTAGTGGTGTTTGTGATTTCAAATAGATAGTTTATAAGTGTAAATCTATGGGTGTATTGTTTATTTTATTATCTAGTGGTGTGTTATCGCATTTTTGTTGTTTGTTTTTATGCTTTTATGTTTTTATGTTTGTTATACCATTATTTGTCCAAAGCCGGGGATCTATCAGAAATAACCTCTCTACTTCATCTTAGGTAGTGGTATGGAATGAGTAACTTTACCCTCTCCAGACCTCACTTTGTGGGAATACACTAGTTATGTTGTTGTAATATTATAGCTACAATAGACCTTGTCTATAAAATAAGAACACCTTCTACTTGACGCTTCATTTACTCGAGTGTTGCGATCTTTGAAAATTTCATTACTTGAAATTAAAATGGTATTTTAATCAATTTCCTAAGTTATTTATGTAAATTACCATGACTATAATCTTCTAGATATAATATTAAAGAGTAGAGATATTTTAAAATTTGGGGTAGCCTACTTTTTAATTCCAGGCAGCCACCCTTCTAGGGTGTTCTTAGGGTATTTAAATATACCTTATTCCCAAAGATTTGCACCTCCTCTCATATTTTGATTGCCTTAAGTCTAAGAAACCTCCTAAACTCCATCTTCATTAAATCATCCCATAAAATCACTTGAGAATCTTGTTCCTTTGGGCTGAAATCAAAGACACACCCTACTTTGCGGTAAGTAGTTGAAACTTGTTTTTAAACTGAGCAATGTTTAGTATGTTTATGATATCTCCTTCTGTATAGATCCATTTTAAGTAAACAAATATGTTTTGGAAATATAAGACATAGATCTAAAACATTTTTTATTGTGACAAAAGCTGATTTGTATCTTTTGGATTCGAAATAGGAAACTCAAGGGAGGACAAGTTTTATTCAGTTTTTCAATTTGAAAATCCCCTAAATGCTACTGTTAGTGTTTACCTATTCAAAAGTAAGTTACAATATGAAACAATGGGGCTGTTCGGATTTACTGCTTTAAGGATTAGGTATAATTTGCACAAACTATGCTTAATTTTGATGCTAATATTGGTTTATTATCAACATGATGGGGCTACTAGAAATTGAAAAAGGTACTTAATTATATGTTCAAGGTTTTTTTCACTCAAGCTGAGGAACTTGATACATTGTTTGGTCTATGACTTAGACTCTTGAAGTGTGGTTGGATTGCATATGTGCTAAAAGGCTAAGGTTTGTGTATAATCTTGAACTCGTACACTTGATAACTGCTGAAGTATGTGAAATATTATCTTGGTACCTTGGTTACCTTCTTGTCACCTTGTATTGTCATTTTGGTATCCTCAGAGTCTTGCAAGACACTTGTTTTACTTGCCTACTTGTACGGATTGCTTTTTCACCTGGCATCCTTTTTTGGACTTTGTCCTTCTGGTGGCTATGACTTTTTCACTATTTGCATGCCTCTTGATTCAGATCTTTTGCAATCTTGACTATGGATTTGTGGTTCGTCTTAATTATGTAAATTGTCCATTTTATGTACGAACTAGACAGCCATATTTAATATGATTCTTGATTCTCTTGATTATAGGGTTTTGACCCTTCTTGATACAGGGCTTAGGTCCTCCTTTATATTTAATTATCCTTGATGTGATGGCATGATGTACATATTTGGAAAAGCTTGTTATTTGAACTCTTGTGAACTAGTTCTTGGGCTATCTTGACACTTGGGCCCTTAAATATTAAGTTGTTACTTTGGATCCATTTGTTTTCTTGATTTATTTATATATGTTCCAATTGAGTTGATGATTACTTGGAAGGGAATTGGAGAATATAATGGCTCTGAGCCTAATGTTTATACACCACTAGGCTTTATGCTTAGCAATAGTTATTTCTATCGTAGGGGATCTTCGGGAGGATGCTTGATGATGGCCGTTGGAAGTAGAATTTTTTAGATCTTTAATTAAAATCACATTTGCATATAGGAATCTATACTTTGTAATAATTTTTGGGAATTATATATGATCCATGTGATGCACATATATATGTAATTTTGAAGCCTGGTTTGTAACTTAAATATGATAACTGGTTTGTCTATTTTAGGATGTGTAAACTCGAGTTCTGTAATGTACTGAATTTATATTTGGTTTTGTAGATATGTATAAAGGATAAACCTGCTATCTTTTGATACTCGAGAGTTTGGCAATTATTCATAATGTGGGTTTGTAGTGGTGTGAAATGATAAAAAGAATCTCGTAAGGTACTTGCTGATATGTTTTGAAAGATTCATTCGCCATAGATTGAAATACTTGCTTTGTTTAAACGCGGATAATATGAATTACTAAATAGCAAATTTTTGTACCTTTTAACTCTTTTGAACGAGCCTAATCTACGACTATATTATGCTTAATATGTTTTAAGTTAAGATCTTTTAAATAGCTCTAGTATCATATTAGCTTTTTTTTAGAAGTAGCATCCTCTCGAGAGGGTCGCTATATAAACTCTCGACATATACAAGCAACCAATCACAAGAATGGAATTGTAACAAAAGTCTCGATCTTAACATTTTCAGTATTAGAGTCAGTGTGGAACTCACTTCCATCTTCATCATTGCATTCACTACCCCCTTTTTCACTAGCTGATTCCTCTCCTTCTTCAGACTAGGTAGAGACAACTAAGACTAGGCACAAAACCAATGCCCGAGTTATATTCACATTTTTTCTTTGGTATAGAAGTCCAATGCTCCAGTTAGTTCTCTTTGATTCGATACTCCTCTACAAAGCCACTTGATTCTTCAGAGGTGGAAGGCTCATCCATCAACTAGTGTATCTTAGTTTTTTCTAAAAAATTTTCTTAAGAGTGTGTATTGGTCTTACAATTCTTTGCATTTACCTTTGGAGGCATGGTACATATAGGACAAAATGTTACACCCAAAGGATTAAGGACTGAACTGTAAAAATTACATTGCAGATTATATGAATAAGTTAAGTAATGAGTCATTACTTGTAAAACCCTCAAGATCCTATGTAACCCATGGCTTCACTTAATCCATCCACACTATAACTTTTAAGGTAGTGTTAGCTTGCTGATTTTCATTATGAGTTAGCTTTCTAGACATATCATCCATGTACCCCTAAGTAATAGTGACTATGCTGACATTCGTGGGATGAGGAGATGTTGGTGCAGCAGCTGGTGTAGTAGATTAAGAGGTCGGTACTGCAGTCTAGGTAGTAGAGGCAACTGCAGATGTGCTAGTCTCAGGGATAATGTATACCACTCAAGAATCAGTAGCATCTTCCTCAACCTTAACAAAACCTGGAGTCTCAATCTGCAGAGCCCTCTTTAACAAATCTGCAAGTACAGCTGCACCGATTGAAATGGCAAGTTGATTCTTTGCCTAGGAAATGGGTTTTGTGTCATCTCAAATCAACCCAATGTTCGTAATCTTATTCACCTCCACAAAGGAGTCTAGACCCCACAACTTAGGCATTCCAAACTTTCAACATAAACAAGCAACCAAGCACGAGAATGGAATGCTAGTGCTATCCTGTATAGATCTCTCCCATATCTCTTCTACAATATAACTTGGTATATTAAGTTCATAACTTCGATGATATTGGCAAGCAATGTAGCACGGTCCATGGACATGATATTGTCATTACTAGTTGGCACCATTGGATGCCTCTCCGAAGACCACCAAATCTTTGCCTTAAAGTTTAGAGTTACCTTTTTAATTTGCACTCATTACCTACTAACCATTCTACATTAATTCCCTTTGTGGTGATGATCTGTGCTAACCAAGTGTAGTGCATTGTTTTTTCATTCACACTCAAATTCATTATCTTGACCTTCTTTTGTTCATCATCCCTATAGTCTTATTCAGTCATGTTTGTCGGGGCTTCATACTCCTCACCGTACAAGAAGCGTGAGATCATATGCTCATATATATCAATTGGTGTACCCTAAACTAAGAAAATAGGCAATGCAGGATGTTTCTTCCAATATTGATCCACAAGAGTTTGATTTTTTATCATCTCTACATAAGCTATAAAGAATTCTTGATCCATTTTCTGGCTATATCTCCTGGAAGACTCACTCATCCAGCGAAACTTATACCAGTTGAAACTTTTTTTAATGTCGGGCAGGTCTTGGATCCCGATAGTGTCTAACCAAGGCTTCTCATAAATGCTTTGATTTGGATTTCCTCTCTCATTTACAGCTATGTCCTTGTCATAATATCTTGCATGCCCAAAACTTTCTATCTCTGAACTAGCTACTCAATCTAAACTTGTCTTGGTAGGTTTTGAGGTGGAAGAGTTGCAGCATAAGTCTCATTATCAGCATTTTTAGTATTGGAGTCCTTAGTGTGGGACTCACTTCCATCTTCATAATTTCATTCACTACCCCCTTCTTCACTAGTTGATTCCTCTCCCTCTTTGTACTGGAGAGAGCCAATCAGGACCAGGGACAAAACCAATGCTTGAGTGACATCCACATATTGGTCTTTGGCAAGAAATTTTGTTGCTCCAGTTGGTTCCATTTGATTGGATACTCCTTCATAAATCTACGAGTGACAATCATATAATTGTCCTTGGCATGGAAGTGTGATGCTCCAGTTGGTTCTCTTTGATTAGATACTCCTTCACAAATTTACTTAATTCTTCGGAGGTAGAAGGCTCATCCATTAACTAGCGTGTCTTAGGATTTTTTAGTAGTTTATCCTTAGAGGGTGTGTTGGTCTTAAACTTTTTTGCATTTCCCTTTGGAGTCATGGTACATGTAGGAGAAAAAGTTAGACCCAAATGTTCAAGGAACAATCTATAAGAATTATAGTGTAGATTATCAGAACGAGTTAGGTAATGAGTCATTACATATGGGTACGACTCGAACCTGAATCACGAAGTCAGAAACCTATAAACTGTTAAATTTGCTTCACTTAGAATGAGTCATGTAATGAGTCATTCCTTGTAGGTATGACTCGTACCTTTACTCGTGAGTTCAAAATTCTTAAACTTGGCTAATCATACCTACTCAAGATGAGTCAACAAGTGAGTCATTATGTAACACCCTGTATATTTCCAAACCTATGTTATTACTGTAACATTTATGGAATTATTTAAACATGAGATAGTTAGTATATTATTCATGGAAGTTATTGGGTTAAACAAACCTTGTGCAAATGGGCTCAATTTAAGGCCCAAAATTAGGTAAAAGACATGGCCCAACAAGAAGGAAATGATCCATTCTTCTTTTGACCAAATCAACAAATAAATTATTGACCAAAGGGTGGATAAGGATGACCATGAGGCACTATAAAAGACAACAAATCAGATTTTTAATCAACAAAACACACATGTCTCATTTCTAGAATTTTCCCAAGGATATTTTCCCTTCACCTTCAAACCCTAAGCTATCATTCTCTTTGGACAAGATCACTCCTTTGAAATTCTTGGTAATTGTTTAATATTATGGTTTAATATATTATATGCTTAATATGGTGTATAAATCATGTTGGTTATGTTGGCAAAGTGTTGGGCAGTTCACTATGTGTAAAACAGTGTACTTTTGCTTAATCGGTGAAGGGTTTTACCTTCTAAACTTGAAAGTGGACTTGTGGTATTGAAGGAAGTGAACTTGATGGATTAAATATCAACATTTAAGATGTTTTTATGTTCTTTACTTGCTTTCTCCTTGTGTATAACATTTGGAATTGTTGTGGTGAAATTATACATGGAACCGGTGGCGTATTGAAAGAAAAATGTAGTTTTGGTGATGTTTATGTGCGTTGTAAAACCATGGATGTTTTTTGGCATATAATATGATCTAAAATATTTTAAGAGAATCTTACTTATGATAATGTACCATTCATTGCGAAAAAGGACCCTAAAATGACCCTAGAGGCTGAAACGGGCATCCGCCCTCGCGGGTGGGGCACCTGCGGGCGCAGATGCCAATGCAGGTGACCCTGGACCAGGCCAATGGTCAACTTCGGACACACCTCAACCACCTTCGGGCGAAGGTGGCTTCGCAGGTCAGCCCAGAACTTCGTTTTGTATGTTTTTGTCTCTTTTTGACCCCCCAAAGCCCCTATACCCTTCTTGGATGCAATTATCAACTTATGGTACCTTTTGAATGACTTTAAAGGAGTATCCAGGAGGTATTTTGAATGTTATCAATTATGTATTGTCTTTATGTGTTGTTGTGAAAGGTGTTTCTGTGACGTAGTGAGGTAATTGTGACATGGTATTGAAGGGGAAGTGTAAGGTATAAACTTGGTGTGAAATGCTATTGGTTTATGATGTCTTGGTTGATGTGTGGCATTTTGTGGTGTTGATTGGTATGGTGAATCAGTCTATTGTATTGTGAAGGGTGAAACGACGTTATATGGCAGTCATGTAACTCATTGTCGTCTTACGCACTTGTAATGTAGTTAGTTGTTAACGTGAGCTCCGTGATGTACATGTGTTGTAGAGTAACACGTAAGTAAGGAGCTGGATTGTTGTATTCACATATAGGACTGTATATTCATATTGGGAAGATAAGGTATGTAAGGTTACTCATTTCGTATCCTTCTGCCGCACATAGTGTTCACATTGTCATTGTACTTGTTCCATTCCGAAATGTTCTAAGGTATCTCATTTCAAGTTGTCATATATTGCTATCCACATGTTTCTTATTCAATGACCAATTGTTATTCATGTATCACCTAATTGTGTACATTGTTCCAAATTTCCAATAATGTTATGTTCCAAAGTTCCAATAATGTTTCAACCACCAATGTATTAATCTCTCAAAAGTAAAGGAATAAAGTAATGCATATATGGTTTATTGTTTGAGAGTCGGGATGGTTCAAAGGGGCACATAAGTCTAGCTAGAACCGATCCTAAGATTATTTGATCAAAGGACAACATCAAAGGGGCACATAAGCCTAGCTCGAGCTGCTCCTAATGTTATGTTATGACCCACCGATAAGGTGGATGATTATTTTATGACCCACCGATAAGGTGGATGATTATTTTATGACCCACCAATAAGGTGGATGACTATGCTATGACCCATTGATCAGCTGGATGAATAATAAAGATGATGAAAGTACAAGCAAAAGAAGTAATGAATTTAATACACATTGTTCCACACATACTGAATGCTTACTTCTCCATATTGATTATTCACATGTATTTGATTCCATTGAATTATTTATGTATCATACAGTTTCTTATGGCCTTACATACTCAGTACATTCTTTGTACTGACGTCCCTTGGGGGACTTACCTTACTTGTTGCAGGCACAGGTGCTAGTAGACCTCCACAGTAGGCTACGGGTCATCCGCATACTATTGGTGAGTTCTATATTGGTTCGGGGCTTCTCCGAGTCACATGTGTACACTTGTTTTGGTATTATGTAAAAGTTGTTTAAAGAGGGGACTCGTCCCGACTTTAGGATGGTTATGTACATGTATCTGTTAGTGGCTTTGTAGACGTATATGGGAAGATGAATGTAAGAGATGTATGCCCACTTTGACTTGATGGCCCTAACGGCCAAGTTTTATATATTGTATATGTTTTTCATGACTTCCGCCTTTAGTATTTATTGGTTACATGGGATAGAATGATATTCATACGAAAACATGCATATGATTGTACCTAGATAACGATTGGTTCTCTCAGGCCTTAACGACTTCGGGTGCTAGTCCGCCGCGTTGGAATTCGAGGTGTGAAAAAAGTGGTATCAGAGCAGGTCATCTTAAGTGTGTCTACAAAGCCGTGTCTGAGTAGAGTCGTGCTTATGGATGTGTTGCGCGCCACATTTATAAGTATGAGGCTACAGGACATTTAGGAGTTGTTTCATTTCTTCATTTGTTAGATCGTGCATTAGAGCCACTTTTGTAGGTGAAATCATTTCTGACCATTGAAATTGGTTTTCTTCTGTCTAGTAAAATGCCAAATACAAGACAAGATAGGGGCAAAGATAAGAAGGTAGAGATGCCTACCATAGAAGGAACTAGTAAATCACCACCTGACTAAGCTAGTTCGGGTGGGGCCGAAACTGAATTTGCATCGCGGGCTTCTTCTATTTTTCCAGCTCCAAAAGAGCCAAAAAGGAGAGAAGACCCTGCCGAAACACCTGTTAATGCTATTGAGCAGAATATAAGGAATGTGGTGCACCTGTTGATTCAGATAGTCATTGCACAAAATCAAGGACAAGTTGGTCCAATCTTTGCACAGAAGATGGGGAATCAAAGGCAAAACAGAATGGCACAAGAATTTAAAAGAGGGCCGTTAAAGAGGGCTAGACCTATGGGACAGTTCATGGCGTCCCACGTAGAATTTAGGTCTCGGGTCTTTAACAGACCGCCTAGCCCATC
Source organism: Capsicum rhomboideum (assembly GCA_031232105.1). Lineage (NCBI taxonomy): Eukaryota > Viridiplantae > Streptophyta > Magnoliopsida > Solanales > Solanaceae > Capsicum > Capsicum rhomboideum. The sequence goes on from CP124719.1 coordinate 36,968,068, forward strand.
ATTTCCTCATTCTACAGTAAATGCTCTACCTCGATTTCGAGGGTTTAGAGGCAATCCATTTGAGCAAAGAAGTGAGATTCAGGATTCACTAATAGTGGGGTATCAAGCACAAGGACGTATGATCCAATTGAGGTCTTCCCGTCAGCCATGTCAGTGCTGTGAAAGGTATCATTTAGGTGAATACCGGTTGGGGACAAATGTTTGCTTTTGGTGTGGTATGCCGGGGCACAAAATGAGAGAGTGTCCACAGAGGGGTACAGGTAGTACGGTGCGACCTACAGGATCAGCCATTGCATTATCATCGTCAGGTGAACAGCCTATTGGGCATGGCATAGGTGCTAGCAGAGCAGCTAGTTCTAGTGGAATTCAGAACCGTACCTATGCCTTAGCAGATCGACAAAATTCGGGGGCTTCTCCTGATGTAGACACAGGTAAAGTATTCATATGTATACATATAGACTATGCATTGATTGACCCGTATTCTACATTATCATATGTTACTTTATTGATTGCGAAAAAAAAAAAAATTTGAAAGAACACCAGAATTACTAGTTACGCCATTTGAAGTCTATACACCAGTTGGTGAAATTATTGTGGTTAAAAGAGTATATCATAATTGTATAGTAACTGTTTGTGGTTATGATACACTGGTTGGCTTCTTGTCAGGCCACAGTAGAGTGACGAGCTAAGAAATTACATTTTAATTTTCCATAAAAAGAATGCTCATGAATGGAAGGGTAAAGTGGGAGCACCGAGAGGTAACTTTATTTCCTATTTTAAGGAAAGGAAAATGATACCCAAAGGAGTACATATGTCACTTAGTAAGAGTGAAAGATACTGAGGTGAAGCCACCAACTCTTCAATCGATTCCGGTGGTAAATGAAATTCTTGAGAAATTTCTTAAAGATGTTTTAGGTTTACCTCCAGAATGGGATGTAGAGTTTGGTATTGATGTGATGCCAGACACTCAGCCTATTTATATTCCTCCGTATAGCATGGCCCCAACAGAGTTACGGGAATTAACGGAGCAATTAAGAGGCTTGTTGGACAAGGGATTCATAAGACCGTCCCGTTGGGGTGCACCAGTGTTAATTGTACGGAAGACATATGGCATGTTAAGAATGTGTACTGATTAGTGGCACTTGAATAAGGTGACAGTTAAGAATAAATATTCCCTTCCCAGAATTTGTGCTTTATTTGAGTAGGTGCAAGGTGCCAAAGGCTTCTCAAAGATTAACTTAAGATCGGATTATCATCAAGTAAGGGTTAGAGAAAAAGATATACCCAAGACAGCTTTCCGAACACAGAAGGGTCACTATGAATTTCTAGCTATGCCATTTGGGCTAACCAATGCACCAGCAGTTGTTAGGGATTTGATGAATAGGGTGTTCGAGCCACTTTTAGATGTATTCGTGGCGGTGTTTATAGATGACACCCTGGTTTATACAAAACCACAAGAGGACCATGCTAATCAATTACTACAGGTATTACGAATTCTTACGGTAAGAAATATGCAAAGTTCTCGAAGTATACATTTTGGGTTAAAATCCGTAGCATTCTTGGGTCACATTGTTTAGGATGAAGAACTCAGGGTTGATAGACAAACGATAGAAGCGGTGAAAAATTGGATAAGGCCTACGACGCTTACAGAGATTCATAGTTTTCTTGGATTGGTTGGTTATTATAGGAGATTTGGTGAAGGATTTTTCTTCTATCTCTGCACCCTTAACAAAGCTAACACACAACGCAATCAAGTCCCAGTGGAATGATGTATGTGAGAAGAGTTTCCAAGAGCTGAACGATAAATTGACTTCTACACCTATATTAGTACTTTCCCGAAGGCACAGAGGAGTATGCAGTATATCGTGGTGCTTCAGGAGTTGGCCTAGGATGTGTATTGCTGCAGCATGGCAATGTGATAGCTTATGCTTCAAGACAATTGTGTCCACATGAAAGAAATTATCCAACACATGATCTTGAGTTGGCAGTTGTTATATTTGCTTTAAACACATGGCGCCACTACTTGTATGGGGTTCACATTGACATAGATATACTGATCATACAAGTTTACAATATATCCTTAAGCAGAAAGACTTAAATTTGAAGCAGCAAAAGTGGCTGGCCCTATTAAAGACCATGATATTGATATTACATCTAGGAAAAGCAAGAGTAATAGTCGATGCGTTAAGTAGCAAAACAATAGGGAGCACTAGTAGCCAGTTGATAGAAAAGCAAGGTATAGTCAAGGAGTTACATCAATTAGCCAGCTTGGGAGTTCGTCTTCTCGAAACTCCAGATGGACGAATTATAGTGTAAAATGCGGCAAAATCTTTATTTGTAAAGTGAAGAAAAAGCAATATGCAAACCTTATTGTATTTTAATATTATGCAAGAAAGAGTGAATCAGGGCCAAAGTAGATTGTGTGTAACGGATGTAGATGAATTAAGGAAATGAATTATGATAGAGGCACATCACTCATGGTATTCTATGCATTCGGGAGCTACCAAAATGTACCATGGTTTGGGAGAGATGTATTGACGAGTCAACATAAAGAAGAAGAACATTACAGAATTTTTAGCTCAATGTTCAAACTGTCCACAGGTAAAAGTACAGCATCAGAAACCTGAAGGTTATATGCCATACAGGAATCTTCCAGTTTGAAAGAGGTATATGATTAACATGGGTTTTATCACAAGTTTGCCTTGTACATTTCGAAAATGTGATTCCATGTGGATGATAGTTGACAGACTTACCAAGTAGCACACTTTTTACTTGTCAGGACCACTTGTACAGCTGGAAATTATGCAAGGGTGTATGTTAACAAGATAGTACGATTACATGGGATTCCAATTTCTATTATATCAGACAGATAGATAAACAGAATGTACCATCCAAACACTTGAAGATATGTTATGAGCTTGCATAAAGTAGTTGGGATGATCATTTACGTCTTATGGAATTTTCCTACAATAATAGCTATCATTCAAGTATCAAAATGACACCTTATGAAGCTTATATGGGAGAAAGTGTAGATTACCAAGTGGATGGTTTGAAGCAGGTGAGACTGCTTTACTCGGGCCAAATCTTGTTCATCAAGCTATAGAGAAAGTCAAGGTGATACAGCAGTGGCTACAAATAGCCCAAAGTCGACACAAGTCATATGTCGATAGTAGAAGAAGGGAGTTAGAATTGGTCATAGGTGATTGGGTAGGTTTGACAGTGTCACCAATGAAAGGGGTAATGAGATTTGGAAAGAAATGAAAGTTGACCCTATATAACCTGCCATATGAGATTACCCAAAGATTTGGGTAAGTTTTATATAAATTAGCACTACCCCAAGAACTCCCCACAGTTCATTCAGTGTTCTGTTCCATGTTTCAATGCTTCAAAAATGCATGGGAGAGATGTACAAGTTGCGAAGGCTATCACATATGAAGAGGTACCTATGACTATTCTTGATCAATAAGTGAAAGGATTAAAAAATAAAGAAGTAATTTTCGTAAAGGTACTATTGGAGACATCAGCAAGTAGACGGAATCACATGGGAAATCGAAAGAATGATGAAATCTAAAGTACTCGTAATTGTTGTAAATAGAAGAAAAAGTTCAAAGTGCGGAATTGAAGCAATAAAAAGTAAGTCTATACAAGTATCATGTGTATATGATAACATTAAGGATACACATAAATTTTAATTTGTTTCAATGTGATAATGGTACTAACATTCGAGGATGAATGTTCCTAAGGGGGGAAGGATGTAATACCTCGTACATTTCCGAACCTATGTCATTACTGTAACATTTATGGAATTATTTAAACATGAGATAGTCGGTATATTATTCATGGAAGTTATTGGGTTAAACAAACCTTGTGCAAATGGGCTCAATTTAAGGCCCAAAATTAGGTAAAAGACATGGCCCAACAAGAAGGAAATGATCCATTCTTCTTTTGACCAAATCAACAAATAAATTATTGACCAAAGGGTGGATAAGTATGACCATGAGTCACTATAAAAGGCAAAAAATCAGATTTTTAATCAACAAAGCACACATGTCTCATTTCTAGAATTTTCCCAAGGATATTTTCCCTTCACCATCAACTAAGCTATCATTCTCTTTGGACAAGATCACTCCTTTGAAAGTATTGGTAAGTGTTTAATATTATGGTTTAATATATTATATGCTTAATATGGTGTATAAATCATGTTGGTTATGTTGGGAAAGTGTTGGACAGTTCACTATGTGTAAAAACAGTGTACTTTTGCTTAATCGGTAAAGGGTTTTGCCTTCTAAACTTGAAAGTGGACTTGTGGTCTTAAAGGAAGTGAACTTTATGGATTAAATATCAACATTTAATATGTGGTTATGTTCTTGACTTGATTTCTCCTTGTGTATAACATTTGGAATTGTTGTTGTGAAATTGTACATGGAACCAGTGGCGTATTGAAAAGAAAATGTAGTTTTGGTGATGTTTATGTGCATTGTGAAACCATTGCAAAAAAGGACCCTAAAATGACCCCAGGAGGGAGAGACAGGCATCCACCCTCGCGGGAGGGGTACCTGCGAGAGCAGATGCCAACGCAGGTGACCCTGGACAAGGCCAATGGTCACCTTCAGACGCACCTCAACCACCTGTGGGCGCAGGTGGCTTCACAGGTCAGCCCAGAACTTCGTTTTGTATGTTTTTGTCTCTCTTTGACACCCCAAAGCCCCTATCCCCTTATTGGATGCAATTATCAACTTATGGTCCCTTTTGAATGATTTTAAAGGAGTATCCTGGAGGTATTTTGAATGGTATCAATTATGGATTGTCTTTATGTGTTGTTGAGAAAGGTGTTTCCGTGACGTAGTGAGGTAATTGTGACATGATATTGAAGGGTAAGTGTAAGGTATAAACTTGTTGTGAAAGGCTATTGGTTTATGATGTCTTGGTTGATGTGTGGCTTGTTATGGTGTTGATTGGTATGGTGATGCAGTCTATTGTATTGTGAAGGGTGAAACGATGTTATATGGCAGTCATGTAACTCATTGTCGTATTACGCACTTGTAATGTAGTTAGTTGTTAACGTGAGCTCTGTGATGTACTTGTGTTGTAGAGTAACGCGTAAGGAAGGAGCTGGATTATTGTATTCACATATAAGACTGTATATTCATATTGGGAAGATAAGGTATGTAAGGCTACTCATTTCGTATCCTTTTGCAGCACCTAGTGTTCACATTGTCATTGTATTTGTTCCATTCCGAAATGTTCTAAGGTATCTTATTTTAAGTTGTCATATATTGTTATCCACATGTTTCTTATTCAATGACCAATTGTTACTCATGTATCATCTAACTGTGTACATTGTTCCAAATTTCCAATAATGTTATGTTCCAAAGTTCCAATAATGTTTCAACCACCAATGTATTAATCTCTCAAAAGTAAAGGAATACAGTAATGCATATATGGTTTATTGTTTGAGAGTCGGGACGGTTCAAAGGGGCAAACAAGTCTAGATAGAACCGATCCCAAGATTATTTGATCAAAGGACAGCATCAAAGGGGCACATAAGCCTAGCTCGAGTTGCTCCTAATGTTATGTTATGACCCACTGATAAGGTGGATGATTATTTTATGACCCACCGTTAAGGTGGATGATTATTTTATGACCGACCGATAAGGTGGATGACTATGCTATGATCCACTGATCAGCTGGATGAATAATAAAGATGATGAACATACAAGCAAAAAAAGTAATGAATGTAATACACGTTGTTCGACACATACAGAATGGTGGCTTCTCCATATTGATTATTCACATGTATTTGATTCCATTGAAGTATTTGTGTATCATACAGTTTCTTATGGCCTTACATACTCAGTACATTCTTCGTACTGACGTCCCTTGGGGGACTTGCCTTACTTGCTGCAGGCACAGGTGGTAGTAGACCTCCACAGTAGGCTACGGGTCATCCGCATACTATTGGTGAGCTCCAGATTGGTTCGGGGCTTCTCCGAGTCACATGTGTACACTTGTTTTGGTATTATGTAAATATTGTTTAAAGCGGGGACTCGTCCCGACTGTAGGATGGTTATGTACATGTATCTGTTAGTGGCTTTGTAGACGTATATGGGAAGATGAATGGAAGAGATGTATGGCTATTTTGACTTGATGGCCCTAACGGCCAAGTTTCATATATTGTATATGTTTTTCATGACTTCTGCCTTTACTATTTATTGGTTACATGGGATAAAATGATATTCATACGGAAACATGCATATGAGTGTACATGGATAACGATTGGTTCTCTCGGGATTTAACTGCTTTGGGTGTCAGTTCGCCTCAATGGGATTTGGGGTGTGACACATTAGGTGACCCTACAAATTGTTTAGTGACTCATACCTAAGAGTTCTAAGAGTTAACACTTCTACTTTATCAGGAGCACTTGTCACAACTGATGCCCTGACTCGTTACTGGAAGCAACAATTAGTAAGGTCATTCATTACCCTAGCTCTTGACTTTTTTCTTAGACACAAACCAGTTTCCATAGTTGTTAATTCCTTATCACTATACTAATCCATTTCAAACAATAATTTACGATCATTAGAATCATAGATATCAAAAATTCCTCTCATTTGAATCATTAAAGTATTATGGGGTACTCAAACTTCCCTCATGTTTAAGAAATTATGTAGTAATGTTGGGAGTTGGGTGGGTTAAATAATATGAGCTTAATTTTCAAAGTGATTATGAATCATAATGCCCACCGACTAAATAGGTATAAAGAATTTGTGTCTATGTGAAACTTGTACAACAAGTCCCAAAATTACGAGTAGAAGGAGATGGGATTGTGATTATAGCAGTGACAAATTTTTTTCGGAGTGATTTTTGGGGAATTTAAAGAGATGGTTATGGAGGGAGAGTTTTTTCAAGTTGGAACATAAGAGGGAGAATAGCAATTGAGTTTGGATTTTGAATTAAAAGGGAAAAGGGAGCAGACGCATGAATCAGGTCAGTTAATTTTAAAGAATTTGACCATGATCCTTCCCAACAAGTTGCTGGTAGTCTCCACGTCTCGTTCTATGATGCTGTGAGAGAATAAGTCAGAGGACTTACCTGGTTCTTAATGAGTGTAGGGCACGACTTGTTCTGTGACTAGACGGTTTGTGCCTTGACTCATAAGTTATTTTCTTATAGGGTGACAATTGAGTCAATTAGGATGGTAGACCCTATGATGTCGCCCAAAATATGCCTCCTAAAAAGTATAAAGCAGTCGATTGTCAAATATAGAACCCAACTAGGTTGGGGTCGATCCCACAGGGAATAGGACAAAGCTGTTTAGAATACTCACTGGAATAATTGGAAAGTAAGTAAAACAGGGGGGTTTTGTGAATGAATAGTAATAATAAAGATTGCTAGTGGTATCGAGTTTGTAGATAATACGAGAAATACACTAGGATTGTGATCCCCAATGATTCCTTAACTCCACCGATTACTTGTGCTAGCAAAAACTGTCCCGCTATGTGGCATGCAAAATCTGACAAGATATGTTCGTCTAAACGTCTGTCGACCTTAGTTAGTCAAATTTCACTCTTCTCCTCTCAGTTTTCGAGTGTCGCAATACTAACCCTCGTCCTGGATCTCAGATAACTATTCCCGCTAAGGCTCAAGTTATTAGATGAAGGTTGATGGCTTTAAATTTCTATTATTATCTTGTTTTCCCAATCTCTACCTCTCTATCGAGCAAGTTTAGAATACAGGCAGGTTTCTACCGTTTGCAATCGTTAGAAAAGCAATCACAACAAAGAAGATAACAATACATGCATTCACAGCAGTATAGAATTGCCTTGCACTTAACCGGTTTCGTTAATTCCTTATGGTTCACACAACCCTAGTTGATGGGTTTAGCTACTCATAATTGTAAGAACACAAGAAGAATTCATAGATGAAAACATAATTATGATCTCACCACAATGAAGAAACACTAAAATCTCAAGTATCAATAAAACTCGAATTAGGGTTTGTAACCACAAAACCAAGAATATGTTTTTGAACTCCAAAACAACGTAAAATAGCTCTCAAAATAATGTAATGACTAACTATCGCACCTAGGACTATACAGGGGTATTTATAGATATAAAACTAATCCTATCCAAAACAAAATAGGAGTACAGAGTCGGCAACTTCCATGGTATAGTGACTTGGTATCATGGAACCAAGTCACGCCACGTAGGTTGGTGTCTTGGGAATCAGGCTCAATTAGACGTCTTCAGAAGTTGGGTCACGGCATGCTTCCACGTCATGTGGCATGACCGTGGAAATCAGACAACAGTTACAATCTCTATAGTAGACCCACACCAGCCACTCATGTCACGTGAGTGGCAGTCAGGCCACGTGACTTGTGTCGTGGGTCCCTGTCTTGTGCAGGTTCTTGTTCTTTCTTCTTCTGACACTTCGATCTCAGGCTTGATTCTTTCTTTTTGATCATTTTGCCTTTAAAACCTATTTTCCTACAAATAAGGACAGAAACCACAACATACCAAAAAAGCACACCCAAGTTATTGCATATTTTCCTTGTTTCCAACATCAAAAGTGCCATGTAACCATGACACATCAACACCCTCAACTTAGAACGTTTGCATGTCCTCAGGTGAACAAAACAAAAATACATATACACAATGCTTACCAAAGAGAAACCTATGGGACCTATGGCAGTCTACTCGTTGCCTTTGGCACAAAAATTTTTCTGACCCCTCCTATTTGCACATCAAGACCAATATGTGTATTCAAGTAGCATAGTATCGTGACACAGAAGGGATCAAGTGATGGCACCAGATTATGCACAAACAACTAAGCCTATATGCAACTGACATTTCTCGAACAACTAGCAGCTAATAATGCAACCCGTGTGCTCTCACAATCAAAGAAGTCCCATGCACTCACAGTATACTAATGAATATCAACATAGGGACGAGGTCAAAACACTCAATCTCACAAAGAAGTTAAAACAGTGTGCATGAAATACCATAGGCTTTCCCTTATTTTCTACGCCTTAGTTTTCGGACAGTTGGACTAGGATCACTATAGGACTTTACTCGGCTTGTAATGTAGGCTTCGGAACGGGTATGGTACATATGGATATGGTGACTCAACCCTCCTTGACACTACACTATTTTTGGCTCCAACTTCCAACCTTTCTCAATTTTATTCTCCCTTATTCTCCTTTCTTTTATTTTCAGATTTTGGGTGTGATTTTCTTCACTTTCAAAACACAATTTTCTCTTCTTTTTTTTTTTTCTTTGCAATTTTTCTTCTTTTCATTCTATTTTTTTTTCACACCCAAACCTGTTTTCTATTCTTCTTTTATTAACTTCTTTTTCATACCCAACTCAATATACGCACCCCTATAATAGCCACCCACAACTTAGACGATTTACCTGAGTTGAGGTACACAGTGTCCAAGGAGGGACCAGGGCCAAGACAGGTTCATTGTAATTAAAATGGGAAGGTGAATAGGCTAATGAAAGAAATAGGTCAATTACGGCTCAATGTCGGGATCAAGGGATACTTATTCATTTGGTCAGGCATTTTTAGGCTAAAAGTGGACTTTTTCAGAAACGGCCTATGATCCTTTCCTAATCCTCTATCCTCTAACCTAGGCAAGTTCTGGATCGCACACACACAGTTAACTAAGTAGTGACCTCACACACATATAGCACAGGGTTGTATTATCAACTACTACCTATCCGGTTCATGCAATGCTAGCTACAATTATTTGCCTATAATCCTAGTGCCATAGCAAGAACCAACAGCTGTCACACATAAACATACTATTCACATAATTCAAAACCAAAATTTTCAGTAGGGGCACCAAAAAGCATAAATTTTCAAACTAGACTGCATTACAGTACCCTTATTTTTCTCCTATATAAACCTAAACATGTCGGTTCTACTATGATAGCACACTCGGGGGAAAAGAAAACACGACAACAAAAACCCCCAAGTGTTGGTACACCCCCACCCCCAACTAAACATGGTGCAATGACCTCAATGCACCGATATCAATCAAATACAAGGGAGTGAAGACATACTTGTGGTGCCCTAAGCACTAAAAATGGGCCCACCCGCAGCGGGATCATTAACCTGCTCAGTCGTAGGTGCATCCAATGGAGGGACAGCCTGGCTAGCAGTTGCACCACGCTCCCTCTGCTCCACCTCAATCTGGCTTGCATGGTACTCCACTAGGGAGGCTTTAACCGCCCTCCGCAGATCACTCTCGTATTCAGCATCACTATCACCCCGATCCTCCAGACTGCGGGGTCTCTTGCCTCTATCCATCGGAGGCTCCTCATAAAAGAATAAATCTACCTCGAATGCTGGTTGTACGGAGGCCTGGGCAGGCATAGGTGGTATAATAGGAGTGCTACTCACTGCCAATGCCTGAACCTCCTCTCTCAATATTGCTACCTCCTAGGACAAGCCGGTCATATCAGGGCCTGGGGCAGCACTCAATCGGGAGGTCATACGTGCCTCAAAACTGTCAATCTTCCTATGCACCCCCTCATGAACTGATCCATCGCTGTAGTCATCTAAGACTCCACCCTAGCCTCCGTAGCCTCTACAGTCGTCCTAACCCAAGGCTTAAGCTGGGATACCAACTTAGCCATCTGGGTCTCAGTGTGAGCCTGGTGCTCAAACATCTCCGTCTGCCTGTCAATCACCTACTGCAGAAAGTATTTCGATACTGAAATAATACCAGAAGGAGGCTGTGGAGCGCTAGTATCGGGTACCACATCATCAACATGGCCAGCGCCCTCACTCTGTACAAGAATAGTCACAGGTACCCTAACCGGTATAGGAATAGGCATAGGGGCACTACTCGGCTCATCCAGGGGTGCGCCCGATGACTCAGATGGTTGTGACCCTCGTATAAGAATGGGGTGTGAACCCCTCTCCTGCATTAGTCCAATATCCGCAATGCGGGTCACGTCGATATAATGGTCGAGGGCAGGTATCCTGTCCAACCCCGCCCTATCACACAGACCCTAGGTCAGGCATGGGAAGGGTATACTCGTGTGATCTCTGAAAGCCCTCTCGTGGATCTCCCGAATGATGTACCTCAAAAAATAAATCTCATAACCAACCAAGATGCTGGCTACTACCACAACTCGTTCCAATGTGAGTGAGTTGTCAGCATTGGTTGGACCCAACCGATGCCGAACCATGGACCACTAGAATCTACCATCAAAATGAAGCGTGGACTTTTTGATGTCCAGCTTCCCAGTCACCCAACTAGCCGCCACACTATCTTCCTCTATGTACCCCGCAATCCATTTAAGAAGCTCCAATTTCTGCTCCGTATCTCGCATCCTAACTCTATCTCTGACAGTGTCCATCCTATGATCAAATTTAGCAGTTGAAGCCAGCAATGGACGGTCAGCCCCAAATAATAAGCGGTGAATGGTCTGCTCCAAAATATCCATGCTGGTACCCCGAACCACGACGTGAGTCAATAATGGATGCAAAAGGTATCGCTGCCCAACAGGAGTGCTCAAGTCAACCAAAACAGCATAAGAGGCATAAAACTCTCGGACTAACTCCGAGCTATAATGACCAGAAGGCTGCGCCATCCAACCGAATCCATATCTCTCAAAGACATGCCAAATATCAGGTAGCGTCCTCAAATCCTCCACCCGGTATCGGGGCTCCTCCATAATGTTCCTCCGATACATACCCCTCTCAATCAACTCAGCATCTCTATCATAAAAGGCACACATGCCCTGCATACACCATCGCTGAATCTCCCTACTCTGTGCGGTTGTCGGAGCACTCTGGGCACTAAAACCAGAAACAGAAGCTGTAGCCTCCGTCGCAGAAGTACCCTGACCCGTAGAATCATCTGCTAAGCCTGACGCAGAAGCATCCTCCACCTCTTCAGACTGGGGCGCATACTCAGAGGACTCAACCGAAATAATTGGCTTGACAGGTGGTGGTGCCGGTTGGAGCGCTGCTCGGGCAACCACTTGGGCTCGCGTCTGTAGCCTCGTGGCCCAAGGTAACAAATTAGTATCATCATGTCTAATGTAAAACTCCTCCACAGACCCACTTTTATCAAATTTAGTTGGTTCATCTCGCAGTCGGGTTGGATTTTCTGGATTTTTCGTGCGAATACGGGATGAAAAATCAAGATGGTCACTTTTGAGGTTTGATTTGGGAGGCATGGTAATGAGTTTGGATTGGATTTTGGGTATATGGGTCGGGTTTGGATCGTATTTTGGTGTAGGGGTTGGGTTTTTGAAATTTGTGTTCAATTTGGATTGGATTTTTGTATAATGGGATCAGATTTGGGCAAATTGGAGCGTTGGGGGGGTCGAATTTTCTGAATGAGGTGATGGGAGTGTCAGATTTTGGTAGATGGAGTAGAGAAATATGGGAAATTAGGGTTTAATTAGAAGGATTTAAAGTATAGAAAAAATAAAGTCTTTTCGGGTTTTGTATTGGGTGGAGAAGATGGGAACCAATTTTATTTTAGGAAAATGGGTCGGGTCAGGTCGTATTTGGTCCATCTGGAACTTCAAATATCATGGTACAACCCACGTGACGTGGGTTGGACTCACGTCACGTAGGTCCTGTCGTAGGTAGATCTTGAGTCAAATCATCTTCTGATTTTCATGCTACGACTCACGTGATGTGGGTTAGACTCACGTTACGTGAGTCCTGCCGTAGGTAAGATCCTGAAACCTGAAATTTATCTCTGATTTTCATGATACCCACCATGTGTCGTGAGTGTACTTCACGTGACGTGAGTCTTGGGGTGGATGGTACTGAACCAATTCAGGTAAATTTTGTTATTTTCAGCTAACTGCTCCTCAATAATCAGATCTCCGCATAACAAAATCATGGGTTGCCTCCCAATCAGCGCTTGATTTAATGTCGCGGCACGACACGACTAACTTGGATACTCAGACTTCACCAACTAGCCCATGGGTTGCCTCCCGTGAAGTGCCTGATTTAACGTCGCGGCACGACATGGATAACTTGACTACTCAGACTTCATCAAGCTCAAGTTCTTCAATTGTCCTTATCTCTTCCGTAACTCCCACATAATGCTTAACACGCTGTCCATTGACTTTGAATAGAACATTATCTGCTCCTTTTATCTCAATAGCCCCATGTGAGAATACCCTAACTACCGTGAATGGGCGGGACCATTTGGACTTTACTTTTCCCACAAACAAGCAAAGCTTGGAATTATACAGTAGCACCAAATCTCCTGGGTAAAACTCTCGGTTCTCAATTCGACGATCATGATACAATTTCATCTTCTCTTTATACAATGCTGAACTTTCATAAGCTCAGAGACGAAATTCATCCATCTCATTCATCTGCTCAAGTCTCAATTGAGCCGCTTCATTCCAGTCTAAATTCAACCTCTTCAACGCCCACAAAGCCTTATGTTCCAGCTCGACGGGCAAATGGCAAGATTTTCCAAAAACTAACTGATATGGTGATGCACCAATTGATTTTTTGAAAGCAGTCCGATAGGCCCATAATGTATCTCCAATCTTCGAGCCCAATCAGTTTTATTGGCCCATAACTGTTTTCGCCAAAATAGCCTTGATCTCGCGATTTGACACCTCAACCTGCCCGCTTGTCTGAGGATGGTAAGGTGTTGCCACCTTATGTTTAACACCATATTTTTCAAGCAGGACCTTGAACAGACGGTTGCAAAAGTGGGATCCTCCATCACTAATAATAACTCGGGGGTGTCCCGAATCATGAGAATATGTTCTTTTTCAAGAATGTTGTGACACTTCTCCCTTCGTTATTAGGAAGCGCAATTGCCTCCACCCACTTAGAAACGTAGTCAACGGCTACCAAGATTTATTTTATTCCATGCGAGCTAACAAAAGGACCCATAAAGTCAACTCCCCACACATCGAACAATTCAAGCTCAAGTATAGTTGGCATAGGAAGTTCGTGTCTGCGTGCGATATTCCCTTGCCTTTGACATTGGTCACAAGCGTGAGCATAATCATGAGCATCTTTGTAAATATTGGGCTAGTAGTACCCACATTGCAAGATTTTATGGGCATTCTGCGCACCTCCATGATGACCCCCAACTGGAGATGAGTGACAGGCTTCCAAAATACTCATCATCTCGTCCTCTGGGACACATCTTCGAATTATTCCATCAGCACATATCCTGAACAGATACGGCCCATCCTAGAAGAATTTTCTTACCTCATGCATGAATTTCCTTCTCTACTGATACAACATATCTTTCGAAACTAGATCACTTGCCAAAAAGTTGGCAAAATCAGCAAACCAAGGGATTAAGTCTTGGGTTGCTGCCAGTACTTGCTCATCTGGAAAAGTATCATCAATCTCAAGATCATCCTTCAATTTAAGCATGGCTTCCTCCTCAAGGCGTGATAGATGGTCGGCCACTTGATTTTCGATCCCCTTACGATCTTTGACTTCAAAGTCAAATTCTTGCAACAGCAGTACCCACCGAATCAGTCTTGGCTTAGCATCTTTTTTCGACATAAGATACCAAAGAGCTGCATGGTCTGTATGCACAATCACTTTCGTACCTATCAAGTAAGATCTGAATTTCTCAAAAGCGAAAACTACGGCCAACAATTCTTGCTCAGTCATAGTGTAATTCTTTTGAGCTAGATTAGCATAGTAAATCGGATGTAATATATTCTCACATCTTTGGCCAAGGGCTACACCCAAAGCCACACCACTAGCATTGCACATAACCTCAAAAGGCTTAGTCCAATTCGGTGATACAGTAATAGGGGATGAAACCAACTTCTCCTTAAGATACTCAAATTCTTTAAGACATGTTTCATCAAACACAAACTTCACTTCTTTCTCTAAAAGTTTGCACAAGGGATGTGCAATCTTGGATAAATCCTTGATGAATCTTCTGTAAAAACCAGCATGACCTAAGAAACTTCGAATACCTTTTACAGAGATAGGTGGGGGTAGCTTCTCAATTACTTCAATCTTCGCCTTATCCACCTCAATGCCATTCTTTGAAATCTGATGCCCCAATACGATACCCTCATTAACCATAAAGTGACATTTTTCCCAATTCAGCACTAGGTTGCACTCCTCGCATCTTTGTAGCATATTGACAAGGTGTGCCAAAGAACCATCAAACGAGTCTCCCTCAACAAAAAAATCTTCCATAAAAACTCCGATAGTGTCTTCCACTATGTCGGAGAAAATAGACATCATGCAGCGTTGGAAGGTGGCCGGTGCATTACACAAATTGAAAGGCATCCTCTTGAATGCGAACGTCCCTTACAGACAAGTGAAAGTTGTCTTCTCTTGATCTTTGGGGGCAGTAAAAATCTGATTATACCCCGAATAGCCATCAAGAAACAATACCATCCTCTACCAGCAAGACGGTCTAACATCTGGTCCATGAAGGGCATAGGAAAATGATCTTTTTCAGTACAAGAATTCAACTTCCGATAATCCATGCAAACTCTCCATCCAGTCACCGGCCTCATTGGAATCAACTCATTTTTGTTATTTGGAACCACAGTGATTCCTCCATTTTTTGGCACACACTGAACTGGGCTCACCTATTTGCTATCAGCAATAGGGTAAACCACTCCTGCATCTAACCACTTGATGCTCTCTTTCTTCACAACCTCTTATATTAGTGGGTTCAAACGACGCTGGTGCTCAGTGCTAGGTATGTACTCAGGAAAAAGCTGGATCTTGTGAGTGTAAATACCGGGTGGAATACCTATGATATCAGCATTGGACCAACCAATGGCCCTCTTGAATCTTCTCAATACTGAAACCAAAGCCTCTACTTGCAAATCTACCAATTTAGCAGAAATAATCACAGGCAAGGTATTGTTGGTCCCCAAGAATGTGTAGCGAAAGTGGGACGAAAGAGCCTTAAGCTCTAAAACTGGAGGCTCCTCAATAGACGGACGAGCTAGTGGGGTTACCCTATTCTTTAAATCGAGATCAAGTTTCTTTGGAGCCTAAGTGTATGCTTCTTTACCAGCGAGTGCACCAAACATGTCATCATAGTCTTCAATACCATTGTCATCGAAATTCATGATCACGGCATCCAGAGGTTCTACTCCCAACCTTTCTTCAAGAGACACAACAACCTTACTATCATCAACCGTATCTATCACTGAAATCACTCGTTTATCTCTTGGATGCTTCATTGAACGACAGATATTGAAAGTAACCTATTCATCATTTAATCTAAATTTCAGCTGCCCTGTTTCCATATCAACCAATGCACGACCAGTGGAAAGGAATGGTCTTCCCAATATGATGGGAACCTCAAAGTCAACTTCACAATCGATAATCACAAAATCAATCGGGAAGATGAAAGTCGCAACCTTTACCAAAACATCATACAAAATGCCTACCAGCTTTTTCACAGTCCCATCAGCCATGAGAAGTCTCATAGAGGTTGGTTTTGGTGCTTCCAACCCCAACTGTTTGAAAACGGCTAATGGCATTAAGTTGATACTAGCACCCAAATCACAAAGTGCTTTAGCAAAGTCGTAGGACCCGATAGCACACGGAATTATGAAAGCTCCTAGATCCTCCTTCTTTTCAACTAGGGAACGCGAAGCAACTGCACTACAGTGATGTATGTTATCTGCTGTCTCAAAACTAACAGTTCTCTTCTTTTTCACCAAGTCTTTCATGAACATTACATAACCTGGCATCTGCTCCAATGCTTCTACAAGAGGGATATTTACTGACAACTCCTTCAACATGGTGATGAACTTCTGATATTTTCCTTTCTCAGCCTTCTTCTTCAATCTTTAAGGATAGGGAGGAGGAGGTCGTGGGATAGTTTTGAGCACTTGTGGTACCTCTTTTTCCTTCTTCTTTTCAGATTTTGCATTAGCGCTATCATCATGATGATTTGGAACCGTGTCACCCGTTGAATTATCCAACTCTAACTCAGCTTCGACATCAATAACCACTGGTTCATTAGTCACACTACTGTCGGCAGGAATAGGTGGATCTGTCGTGTACTTCCCACTTCTAGTAGTAATGGCGAGACAATGACTATCATTTTTTGGATTCTGGACGGTATTGCTTGGAAGAGTGCTCGACTGATGTTGATTCAATGCCAATGAAATTTGCCCGAATTATTGGTCCAACTATTTAATGGAAGTTGAATGAGACTCCACTTTCTGACTTATGCCTGAAATGTCAGTCCTAATCTCCTTCAAGTAATTTTCCTGGCTCTCTGCCCCTTTGGCCAGTTTATTAAGAAGGGTCTCTATCCTTGAATTACCAGACTCCTCATCACGTCTTCCTGGTGGTACATAAAGGTCATTATTCTCTCTATTATCATCTTTCCGCCTCCAATCACTGTCACAATCCCGATCTCATTCTCTGTATCTTGATTTGTTGTAGTTGTCTTCATCATAGTTCCGACCTTATTTCCCTTGCCTTGAGTTCCAAGAGTCCTGATTAGACCCTTGGCCCTTGGCTTGAAAACCCGCCACTTCTCGATCTAGGTACTTAGCCTCTTCATCGGACTCACTATCATCATGTCTAGCTGATTTACCTTGTGCACCTACAGCATGCACCTTTTCAGCATCTTTGGCCACTATCTGTTTAGCCAGAAGACCAATTTCTATCCTTAACTGAGCAACCTCTTGAGCCACAGATTCATCCAAAGCCCTTTGAGATGCTGAAGCTCCAATAGCATATGTGCCAACCGGCGTATCTGCCTCTCGAGTATGCCATTCTCGGTTGCTCTTGGTGACACGATCTAATATCTCTGAAGCTTGTTCCCATCTAAAACTCATGAATGTTCCACCAGTGATAGTATCTGCTACCGCCTTTGTGTTGACATTCAAAGCCCTGTAGAAGATTTCAAGTAAATTTCTACCACTCATCCTATGATTTGGCACCCTTTAAGTTTAGCAGGTGAATCATAGCACTGGTAATGTCAAACTTAGTGCCCGGAGGTAACGCAAGTGGAATGATGGCACCAGTCTCAACTGGCTCAAAATAAGCCAAATCCTCATCTTCAGGATCATCATAAACAGGCACATGTGGTCTCGGTTGTGCCCTCAGTTGTCTTTGTCGCTCTTCAGCCTCAGCCAGTCGCTGTGCTGCTTCTTGCATAGCTCGATAATCCCTCTCTTCTTTTCTAAGAGCAGCTTGTCTAGCATGCTCTTCTCGAGTTAATCGAGCAGTAGTTTGATCCGCTGTTTCCTGACCAACCAGATAAATTGGTTGGTTATGAATGTCTCCAGCAGTTGCTGGATTCTGAACTCCTTCAGTATTCACCATTCTCCGATTAGCTCTAAGAGTCCTTTCAATTTCAAGATCAAGTGGAATCAGGGGATTGCCTTGACTCCTAGTATTTGGCATACACCGGCGTATGCCCTCAAAAGTATGTAAAAATACAACCAATCAACTCCAAATAGTAATAATCAACTCTGTAACCGTAGTTCCCCGGTAATGGAGCCAAAATTTGATGTCGTCAAAAATATGCCTCCTAAGAAGTATAAAAAGATCGATTGTCAAATATACAACCCAACTAGGTTGGGGTCGATCCCACAGGGAATAGGACAAAGCTGTTTAGAGTACTCGCTGGAATAATTGGAAAGTAAGTAAAATAGAGGGGGTTTGTGAATAAATAGTAATAATGACGATTGCTGTTGGTATCGAGTTTGTAGACAATACAAGAAATACACTAGGACTGTGATCCCCAAGGATTTCATAACTCCACCGATTACTTGTGCTAGCAAAAACCGTCCCGCTATGTGGCATGCAAAATCTGACAAGATATGTTCGTCTAAACGTATCTCGACCTTGGCTAGACGAATTTCACTCTTCTCCTCTCGGTTTTCAAGTGTGGCAATACTAATCCTCGTCCTGGATCTCAAATAACTATTCCCGCTAAGGCTCAAGTTATTAGATAAAGGTTGATAGCTTCAAATTTCTATTGTTATCTTCTTTTCCCAATCTCTACCTCTCTATCGAGCAAGTTTAGAATACAGGCAGGTTTCTACCATTTGCAACCGTTAGAAAAGCAATCACAACAAAGAAGATAACAATACATGCATTCACAGCGGTATAGAATTGCCTTGCACTTAACTGGTTTTGTTAATTCCTCATGGTTCACACAACCCTAGTTGATGTGTTTAGCTACTCATAATTGTAAGAACACAAGAAGAATTCATAGATGAAAACATAATTATGATCTCACCACAATGAAGAAACACTAAAATCTTAAGTATTAATAAAACTCAAATTAGGGTTGGTAACCACAAAGCCAAGAATATGTTTTTGAACTCCAAAACAACGTAAAATAGCTCTCAAAATAATGGAATGACTAACTCTCGCACCTAGGACTATACAGGGGTATTTATAGATTTAAAACTAATCCTATCCAAAACAAAATAGGAGTACAGAGTCGGCAACTTCCACGGTATCGTGACTTGGTGTCGTGGAACCAAGTCATGCCACGTGGGTTGGTGTCGTGGGAATCAGGCTCAATTAGACGTCTTCAGAAGTTGGGTCACGGCATGCTTCCACGTCACGTAGGTAGTAGTAACGCCACGTGACTCCTGTCGTGGAAATCAGACAACAGTTTCAATCTCTGTAGTGGACCCACGCCAGCCACTCACGTCACATGAGTGGCAGTCACGCCACGTGACTTGTGTCGTGGGTCCCTTTCTTGTGCAAGTTCTTGTTCTTTCTTCTTCTGACACTTCGTTCTCGGGCTTAATCTTCCTTTTTGATCATTTTGCCTTTAAAACCTATTTTCCTATAAAGTAGGATAGAAACCACATCATACCAACAAAACATACCCAAGTTATTGCATATTTTTCTTGTTTCCAGCATCAAAAGTGCCATGTAACCATTACACATCACCCTAGGACTCATTCCTTGGAGGTATGGTACATGGGAACCAATCGTACATTGACCGTCCCTTTTAATTTAAAAGTTTTAGTGGTTATGCTTGGGGGTCATGAGTCATGGCCAAATACAATGACTCGTTCTATGCCTCATGGCCCGAAGTTTTTCAAGATTTATGCTAACTCTTTTTTCCCAATTCCAAGCACACATGTACTCTACAACATACATTTCCCCTACACAAAAATCAAAATCAAATGGAAAACAAAGTACAAAATCTTGGGTTGACTCCAAAGTAGCACTTGAATTAACGTCGCGACACGACCGGAGCATTTTGATTACTCAGACTTCACCATGATATCATATGGGTTGCTTCCCATAAAGTGCCAGATTTAACATCACGACACGACTCAGGGTCAATTGGTTATTCAGACTTCACCAAGGGTCCATGTATCAACTACCTTTATCTCCTCTTCAGTTCCAAAGTATGCTTTCACATGATGACCAATTACCTTGAATTCTTTACCTTCATCATTCTTAAGTTCAATTGCACCATATGGGAACACAAGTACCACTCGAAATGGCCCCATTCACTTAGACTCGATATAGCCTCATATGCTTTGAGGAGAAACTCATCAAACTCATTCAATTGATCAAGTCTCAAGTTAAAGGCATCACCCTAATTCAAATTTAGCCACTTGAGTGCCCACAAGGCTTGGTTTGAAAGTTCAACCGGTAGATGACATGATTTTCCATGCACAAGTTGATAGGGAGACATAACTATAGGGGTCTTGAAAATAGTCTGGTATGCCCAAGCATCATCCAATTTACTAGACCAATCTATTTTATTTGCATTCACAATTTTCACAAGGATTGCCTTTATCTTCTGGTTGGAGACCTCATCCTACCCACTAGTTTGGGGATGATAAGGTGTTGCCACCCATAGCTTCACACCATACTTTTGAACCATGGCTTGAAATAACCTGTTGCAAAAAATAGAGCGTCCATCATTAATGATTGCCCTTGGTATACCAAACCTGGAAAAGATGTTTCACTTCAACTACGATGTGACACTCTTGCATTCATTATTGGGAAGTACAACTGCCTTTACCAATTTGTACACATAGTCAACAACTAAAAGTATATTCTTCTTTCCATTCAAGATCACAAATAGACCTATAAAGTCAATACCCCACACATCAATTAGCTCAATCCCAAAAATGGGATAGAGAGAAAGTTTATGCTTTCTTGATATAACCCCTTGTCTTTGGCTTTGGTCAGATGCCCTCACATAATCATCGATATTTTTATGGATGGTTGGACCATAATACCCACATTGTAGAATCTTGTGGGTTGTTCGAATACCACTATGAGGACCCCAATAGGGGATGAGTGAAATACCTCCAATATGGTTATAGATTCTTGTGGGTTGTTCGAATACCACTATGAGGACCCCAATAGGGGATGAGTGACATACCTCCAATATGGGCATCATATCGACCTCAGAGACACACTATGAATCATCCCATCAGCACAAATATGAAACAAGTATGGATCACCCAAGAAGAATTTCCACACATCAGACATAAACTTCTTTCGCTGCTGGAAGGACAAGTCCAAAGTCACTTCATCACTCACCAAATACATAGCAAAATCTGTAAAATATGGAATAAAGTATTGTGATGCAGACAATACTTGCTCATCTAGAAAAGTATCATTAATATTGATCTGATCTTTCAATTTCAGCATTGGTTTTTCTTTAAGTCGTGAAAAATGGTTAGCTACCTGATTTTCAGTCTCCTTTCACTCCCTGACCTCAAAGAAAAATTCTTGCAACAAAAGTACCCATGGAATCAATCTAGGCTTTGCATCCTTCTTTGCAATAAGGTACCTAAGAGCTGCGTAGTCACTATGCACAATTACTTTAGTGCCAAACAAATAGGACCTAAACTTCTCAAATGAAAATACCACAGCAAGCAACTCTTGTTATGTGACTATATAATTTTTCTGAGCTGCATTAAGTGCCTTGCTAACCTAATAAATAGGATCATAAATCTTTTCACGTCTTTGGCCTAGGACTACTCCTAGTGTCACTCTGCAAGCATCACCGACAACTTCAAATGGCATGGACCAATCAGGTGAAATAATGATGGGGGAAAATCAATTTCTCTTTAATACATTCAAATGCCCTTAGACTCTCATCATCAAATAGAAATTTCACCTCTTTCTCTATTAACTTACATAACTAGTGTGAAATTTCAGCGAAATCCCTAATAAACCTATAATAAAATCCAGCATACCCCAAAAACCATCAAATACCTTTCATAAAAACTGATGGAGGCAATTTTTCAATCACCTCAATAATTTATTTATCAACTTTGATCCCTTTTTAGAAATCTTATTACTGAGCTCTATTCCTTTCTTTACCATGATGTGGCACTTTTCCCAATTAAGCACCAAATTACAGTCTTCACACCTCCTCAAAACACTATACAAAAGGGAAAAACAATTATCAAAGGTTTCAACTACCATCAAAAAATCATTCATGAATACCTCGCTAGTGTCCTCGACCATGTCTGAGAAGGTAGATATCATACAATGTTGAAAGGTTACTAGCACATTACATAATCCAAAAGGCATCCACTTGAAGGCAAACATCCCATGCGAAAAGGTGAAAGTAGTCTTCTCTTGGTCTTCAAGAGCAAGCAAAATCTGATTGAATCCTGAATAACCATTAAGAAATCAATACCATACTCTACCAGTAAGATAATCTAACATCTAATCCATATATGGCATCGCAAAATGATCTTTTTTTGTCCATGCATTCACCTTCCTAAAATCCATGCATACTGGCCATTCTGAGATGGATTTCATCAAAATAAGCTCATTGTCATTAGGAACCATAATGATGAAACAATTTTTGGTGTATATTGGACCGAGCTTACCCATTTACTGTCTGCAATAGGGTGAACCACACTTGTATCCAACCACCTGATGATTTCCTTTTTGACTACCTCTTGCATAGGTGGATTCAATCTATTCTAATGTTTGATACTAGAAATATAATCAGGTTTGTGTATGATTTTATGAGTGCAAATTTCCAACAGGATACCAATAATGTCAGAAATGGACCACCCAATGTCCCTCTTAAACTTCTTCAACTCAGACACTAAAGCCTCAACTTGCCATTCGACCAAATCTGTTGCAATAATGACCGATAAGGTATTGTTGGCTCCCAAGAGAACATATCGAAGGTGTGATGGGAGATCCTTGGGCTCTAAGATAGGAGACTCCTAAATAGAAGGCTTGGACAGTGGAGTTGCCCTATTCTTCAAAACCAAAAACTAACTTTTTCAGTGCATAAGTGTCGGACCCCATATCAGAGAGTGTACTCACCATCTCATCATTCTCATCTATATCATCCCTACCAATGTTCATGATCACAACTGCTAGTGCCTCAACACCAAGTCTCTCCTTAATAGGAATAGTCATGGCCTCCTCATCAATCGTATGGATAATTTAGATTTGAGACCACACGCATGTCATTCGGCTGCTTTATTAATTAGCAAACATTAAAAATCACTTCCTCATTTTTCAATCGAAATTTCAATTGTCAAGTTCTATGTCAACTAATTGCCATTTGATCGCCAAATATGGTCGTCCCAAGATGATGGGAACCTCAAAATAAAGTTCACAGTCTAGAATGACAAAATCAGCTGGAAAGATAAATGACTAAACCTTCACGAACACATCATACAAAATACTCACATGCTTCTTTACAGTGCGATCCGCCATAATAAGTCTTATCAAAGTCGGTTTGGACACTCCCTACCCCAATAGTCTAAACACTGCTAGCAGCATAAGAATATATTAGCACCCAATTCACACAAAGCCTTTGCAAAATTGAAAGCTCCGATAGTGCATGGAATAATGAACGCTCCATGATCTTTCTTTTTCTGCACATGAGACCGCTAGGCTATTGCACTACAATTGTGCAAATTATCAGCAGGCTCAAAGCTGACGGTCCATTTTTTTAATAAGATCCTTCATAAACTTGACATAACCAGGAATTTGCTCAAATGCCTCAACTAAAGGGATATTCATAGATAATTTCTTCAACATCGAATAAAAATTATGATATTTCCCTTCTATTTCCCTCTTCTTCAATAGCTATATAAAAAGTCGAAGAGGTCGTGGGATTGGAGTCAAAATCTATGGTACCTCTTTCTCTTTCTATTTACTAGCCACAGTCTCTTTTTCAGCACCTAGAGACATCTTTTCTGTAAAATTTTCATCAATATTCTTCTTTTTGAATTCAACCATTTTTTTTGACATCAATCATCTCAAGCTCTATATTATAATCAACAACTAACGACACAAGAGGGTCAGCAATAATCTTTTCGCTTCTAGTATTTACAGCCATGCAGTGTCCATTATTTTACAGATTTTGGATTGTATTGCTATGAAGTGTACCATTTTGAAGTTGGTTCAGAGCTACATAGACTTGAATGAATAGGTGATCAAGTTGCTTAATCATAGTAGTATGAGACTTAATCATTTGGCTCATCCTAGAAATATACGCACGAATGTTCTTAAGGCTGTCAACATTAACTTCTACCTTTTTCAATTATGGATAACATGTTTTCCATTCCAGAAGCGCTTGACTCTTCTCTATGGATACCAGGTGGGATGTACAATCCACTTCTATCATTCTTGTATCCATCTTTTCTTTTCCAATAACTTTTTCTATCTCTGCCTCTGCTTATATCTCTATACCCAGATGGGTTGTAGTTGTTGTCCTTGAAATAGTTTCGATCTTGATTTCCTTGACCTTGACACCAAGTGTCTTTATTAGAACCTTGGGAATTGGCCCAATAACCCGCCACCTGATTGTCTAAATAGTTTGCTTCCTCCCCTGAATCAAAATCATTGCTCTCATGTCTCGGCGCTTTTCTCTGTGATCCAACTGCATTTACTTTTTCTGCCCCTGTACATGTGATATGCTTTGTACTAATACTCATTTCAGTTCTTATCTCAGCTACTTCTTAAGCGAGCTCCTCTTTTTTTCTATACTGCTCCACCAATACACCTATAACATAAGTGCCACATGGAATATCATATTCCTGTGTGTTCCATGCCCTATTGGTTTTGGTGACTCTATCAAGTATAACTGCTGCAGCTACCCATGTTTGACTTATAAATTCTCCTCCTACAACAGTTTTGGCTACCACCTTGTTATTAGCAATCAAGGAACTATAGAAGACCTTCAGTAAACTATGTCCAGGTATCCTATGATTAGGGTCTTGCTGCAGCTTCTTCTTGAATCTCAACCATGTCTCATATAAAACCTCTGAATAAAGTTTTCTGAACTTATAGATCTTATCCTTTAGCTGCAACATTCTGGATGGTGGGAAAAACCTTTTCAAGAAAACCCTCTTCAACTTCTTCCAAGTAGTGACTGAGTCTTGTGGTAATTTTGCTATCCATAGTGAAAGAGTTACGATAGTCTATCAGAATACGGGGGACCTGATAGAGTACCAAGTCCTAGAAATCGCAAGAATAGATAATATTTTTTAATGGAAAGTTAGAAAAAGTAATGTAAAAGACATAGGGGAGTAAAACCACAAACTACCCCAATAGGATTTTACCAACACTTCACAAAACTCTAAGCAACCTTCAATTACAATGTAGGAATTAATCTCCTAATTTTTAAAATTATTCAATTACTCCATTGGAACACACCCTCACAATGCCTCCACTATGAGAACTCCATTAGCTACCTCTAGCTAGAAAAACAACTCAATTTGAACAAAAATCTTAACCAAAACTACTCACTGGAATGTCTAGAATTAGATGTGTTTACAATTGTAAGACCAAAAACAAGAATCTCAATCAACCTAGAAACTAAAATATATATCATTATAAGCAAGGTGCTTCTAAATTGTTGAGTCTTGTAATAGCAGCTTAGTTTAGGCCTTTACTTGAGAAAAATACTTTTTGAATTTGAGTAAAAGCTTGAGCTTCTCTTCTCAAGGATGATGTATATATATGATGAGCATTAGGAGAGAAGCTTCCTCAGTGGTGGATATTCCCAAGGACCACTGAGAATTCATCCCATTAATGTGCTGACACTAGCTAGAGAGTACTGGACAGCTCGCACATAAGACAAATATATGCAAACTGCATACAGGGACACTAGTTCACGTCACTGGTCCTCTCTCTAGGTTAGGCAATAACTTAAACATAAATCACGATAGACGGGCATGGAACAGGTTTCAGTGATGAAGTTTGTCAATCATCAAAACATGAGAATAACAAGAACAAGGTTGTAACCCAATATGTTGCCCTTTTTTATTATGATAAACCCAGACCCTCAAAGTAGCAATCCACACTTTGATTCATCACACATCAGTTCCCCCTGTCACCACCATCAGGAATTCACACATAAGTTCCCCATGTTACCAACATTACCTAATCAACCAAACTAGACCAAATCTATCTTCCCAGTTTACCAGTACCAGTCAGCCTAAATCTATCTTCTTAGTTTACTATTTATCAACACCAGTTCCCCCTTTCAATTTTGCATTTGTTCCCCCTATACCTTATTTTTTTTCCCCTTTTGGCATCATTGAAAAGATTAAACAATAATCCATGCATAATCATAGTTAAAAAGAAGTTAATTCATGGCCACAGGGTCAACACCATCACAAATAGAGAAATAGTACCATAAGATCAAGAAGTAGGCAAGCATGTACGCAAAACATCATTCAAATTTAGGATTGTCCAACGGCCAATACAAAAGTAACTTAAAAATTTAAAAACAGACACATGCCACAACCAACATCAAAAAAGGAACAAGCAGAACATAGACACTAAGACGATAGGACTTAGGAGAATGGTTTGGGAAGAGGTTTAGGAAGGAGAGTTAGGCATTCATCTTGATCATCATAGGCTTTGAGAAGCTTTTTGTTCAACTATTCCTCAATTCAATTATTCCTAGCATTTGCAGCTTTCAGAGCATCCATAACACCAGGTCCCTCAATGTGTTCCAAAGAGGCTTTCTACAGAGTAGACTTTAGTTGAGCTATCTCTTCATCCCTTTGAGCAAGCAATGCATTCATAGGATCCACTTCTTTATTTTTTTGCTCCTGAGTAGTTATGAAGTCAGATACGACTGAGTGAGAGCATAAACCTCCCTTATTCTTGAAACAATTGCATTCTACTAGTGTAAAAATGGTGAACATGTGCTTTCTAGAAGAGGCAATTCCCTTAGCAAGTCCTACTTAGAAAAATTTGAACACTTTGTTGACTAGGAACAAATAGAGCAAACCATGTCTTCCTTTCTTCTTACTCAAAACCTTGTTCATATGCATTAGCATTAGCGCAGGAAGATTAATGTGCTAAAACGATGACATTATCTCCATAACAAACGTGTCCACTTTAGATGCACCATTTTGTCTTTCAGATCTTAGGAGTAGAATTTTGTTGACAAATTCAAACACCAACTGATAGTCACACTTCATCTATTTTTTCAGAAGACACTCAGATTTGTTTTTTTCCATCTTGCTATCTATCTCAAGGAATTTCTTTGAAGTTGTCCTTTTCTCAAGGGAACTGATCCCATTAGTAGGTACCTATAATATTTCCCCAAGCACTTTCTCATCAAAGTAAATTTTTACTCCTCAAACATGGGTGATCACACTGTTGTTTCTAGCAAAATATTCCATATCAGCTTAGAAATCCATAACTTCTTTAGCATGAAGATTAGGAAGAGGATGATCGAACAAGTGGAGCCATTTTTAGAATTTAACCATTGACACAGGTCCCTATTCCAGGCATCTCAAAAATATCTCAGATACCCATCCATGATGTACAATTTGTTGCTTTATAATTCCTTGGATATGTTCATGCATTAGTTTCTTGGCTTTCTCTTTATACATAGTACCAAGTCCCTCATTGTCTGAGTCATCATTATTCTTTCTCTTTTTCAACTGATGAATTGCTTTAGAAGGATCAGGTGTATCAATAGTACTTCTTTTCTTAACACATACTATCAATTTCTTCTCAGCTGGTTTGGATACTATCTTACAACGTCTCTTAGATATAATGAGACATCAGTATCTATTTTTTTAGTTTTGTCTTTCTCATCTATGTTTACAACATACAATGGTGGAAAATCATCAACCACAATGGTTCTCCTTTTCAGTCTGCTCTTTTGAACTACCTATGATTTGATTACCTTTAAGGCATCTCCAGCGAATTCCACTGGGAACTATTCCCTTGAATGTCTGCAGCTTCTTCATTCTGACACTTAGAGGCCATTGATCACTCTCTATCTCAGAGTTATCCCTGAGGACCTGACCAACATGGGATACTGGAGTCCCATCATATTTTGGTGAACTATCAAAGGTTTCAAGCTTTTGGGAAACATTGTGAGATTTACCCACAAACTCAAACCCATCACCTACAACTTCATTTCCTTCCATCATAGTGATAACGCTTAAACACACACTAGAAATGAATGTACGCAGTAGATAGCAATATATTTACCGAACTTAGAGTCGGGGTCAATCCCATGAGGAACAATGTGGCTAGCGATTGAGAAAGTATAAAATAAAAGCAACTTGCTATAATCCAAACAAAAGATACAAATTTTTTTTTGGAGGGGTTTAATATAAAAATGTAACATGGATAGACATGTTGATCAATGGATTTCTCAAATGATGGAAACAAGAGCTACGAATATGGGGAATCAATTCTATTAATAATCAAAAGAATTTAAATAAACTACTCATGATTTGTCGTGGATTAGCAAATTAGCCTTAAAATCTCAAGTATCCTCCACGTCTTTCAATTGATTGACAAATATTTCATGGCTAAAATTCATTGAATATTAGCCAAGCGTCAACACGAATAGTTCCAATATATGGCTACACTACGATTTGACCGTGTCTAGTAACAAATTCTATTAGATAGGTCATATATCCCAAATCGAGCTAAATTAATCTTTCCCAACCTCAATTAGCTCTTTCAAGCATTAATCAAAGAAGATGGGCAATTCCTACTCTAATCACCTCTTTCAAGCTCAACTAAAGTAGGAATCAATAAAGCACGAGAATAATTTAGACAACCAAAACCCATTTATAAATTAAAAGTATTCAATCAATACTAAAGCATGAGATAGAACCAAAACCCAAATTCAAAACATAAATATTGCATTATGTCTAATAACAATATCCAAGTATGAATTTATCTACACCCAAATATTCTATACAAAGTAATGGAATGAAGAAAAGATTAAGAAATATTTTCTATGAAGCTTCCAAATCAAGGGTGTTGGGTCAAGAACCCTAGCCTCCAAGGTAGAGAAAAATTCCAAATATGTGTTGGAATGGCTATGTATAGAGTTTTTGTACGTTTGGGGATTGAGCCAATGTGAAATTTTAGATGTTCCCTCGACTTCAGCCCATCAGCCACTTAGGCGACATTTTCATTGCCAAAGCAGCTTCGCCTAGGCCAAATTTACCTCACTAAGGCGAGTGGTTGACTTTTGCTGACTCATCGCTAAGGCAATGCTTTGCTTATCATGGTGGCATCGCCTACGAGAGGAATCCAACACTAAGGCGATCCCTGCAGACTTAGTATCCCTTTGCTAAGAAGACTCCTTCTTCGCTTGGGTGAGACCGCTGAGGCATTCCTTTTCACACTAAGGCGAGTCACCTGATAGTTTTATTGCAATTTTATCTCCTTTTTGTTCAAGTCTTAGTTTCTTTGTGCCAATTCAATTTCTACTACATCATACTTGTATTTGACACATTTCACACATAATTAGCCTCATATCATGCACTAAGTAACACAAAATCATAAGAAATGCGTTATAAATAATTGGCAAAATCGCCACGTATCAACACCCCCAACTTAAAAACCTTGCTTGTCCTCAAGTAAAAATAAAATCAAATTCAATGAGGCTATCAAATTAAGCTCATGAACCAATGTCAACACTTTCACTTCACATTTTTTAATTAGGCACCATGACTATGACTTTGGTTGGTACTAACAACTAGTAAACAAGCATGTGAGTTTTTCACCCAAGAAACTCTCTCAATTTCAAACACACTTTCAAGAAAAAAATGGAGTTTCAAGAATGATCAAGTAACAACAACCAATTCACAAGAATTGACTCACAATCAATAGTCAATCAAACATGTTTCTTTGCCTTATTTTCAGAATTTATCAACTTCACCAATCTATCCTAGTTCACATGCCCTCATAAGAAAGAAAGTAAGAAAATACACAATATTTACAACACTTAAACAAAGGATAAATGCACAAACACTCAAACTCAAAAAAACATTTCCAATGCTAACAAGCACCATACTATAGTCTTGCCCTGATTCTCAATCTCCACTAACTCAAAAGCACTCTGTTGGAGATCTCAAAGGACTTTTTCTAGCTTGTAATGTAGGCTTTGGGAAGGGTAGGATAAGTATTTAGGAGAAAAGTGACTACACCCTCCTTGAACTCTACAAAACATAATATAATCCAAACTTTTAGCCTCAAGTTGGAATTTTCAAGTTCTAAGAGGGTAGGGTTCAAGAGAGGGAAAATTTCAAAAAGGTTCAAGTCTTGTAATATGGTTGCCAAAGAAAAGTTAGTAGGCTCAAATAGGGTAACTACTGATGGAATATGTGCACGGGTAGGCTTTTAAGTCTAAAGAGGTTTTCAAAAATCACAAAGAAGGCCTAATATCATTTCTCCAACCAAACACAATCAAGATTAGATGACACAAGTAAGCACAAGAATTATTCAACAAAACTCACCACGCATGTCATGCAAACTATTATAGAAGGATAGATATCATTTCTTAAATAAGAACAAAAGAGTCGTTTTCCATATTATCACCACCTAATGAGTAAGGAGTCACAAAAAGAGTCAAGGTGTTGTCACGAACATCATTAACTTCCATGCACTTGTTTTCACAAAATATTTTAGAGGGGTATGCTTATTTTGACACATCACAATACAAGACTAACTTTATTTGTACTAAACAAGCACAATCTCACAATTCAACTCCAAAAGGGCAACATAATGTTTAATCAAACTTCACCACAACAACAATCACAACCCTAATCCCAATGGCTACGGGTACTTGCACTTCCCCTGCACAAATGACACCAACACCCAAAAAATGATGATTTTCCCTTAAGAATGTCTTCACTCAATCTATCCTTAGGAAAAGGTCGCCCAAAATCACTATCAAACAAAAACCTATAAGAGGCTAACACGCTAAAAAAACTAATCTAGAACTGAAACAAAAGAAAACGACTAATCCAACAAAATCTTCAATATAAAAGCAAGGCACCATATTCATATCCATAACGATCAAGCCCGACATGGGAAAAATATATGCAGATAATAAAAAAAAGCCTGACAAGGGCGCAACGATCTCCAAAAACACAATCCAAAGGCTCGACAAGGGCACACAAATATCTAAATCAAAACATGAAAGTACAGAAGCAAACACAAAATAACTATCCCACCCCTTACTAAAAAAAGTTGTATTATCCCAAATACAAGCAAAATAAAAAAGAGAAGGAGGTAAGAACTCCCTGATGTCTGCATCAAACTAGCAGAGTACAAGTGTGCCAATCAATGTTGGGTCGAAAACTGAGCCTCATTATCATTGCTATCTCTACCCTCAGCCTCATAGAGAAAAGAATACTCCTCGTTATCATCAACATCATCCATAGGTATTTTTTGGTTTGGCTGACCCTATTTGAAAATTGCTTTTATGCCTCTCCATATCTTAATCATGAACTTGATCTTTTTTATGTTCTTTGGTTTCTTAACTCTGAAATCTGCCTTGAGAATGGAAAAAGTTTTTGCCAAACCACCATATGTCATTTCAAGCATGGACATAGAAGCTGATACATTAGCATAATCATCTGCTTGCTTCTTTAGGGTAGCTAAGTAAGTCTGCATCTCATCTCTGGTAAAGTGCTCAGGCTGTTGTGAAGATCCTGGGAATTGTGATACTAACTCCTTAATATGATCAAGTAGTGAGGTCATCACCCAAACGGGTTCCTCTTGCTCTGTCTATCATCCCTAAACTAAATAATCAGGCTCTATCCAAAGCTCAATCTTCCTTTTCTTACTCTGGAAAAAAACTCTCTCTCCGTGAATTATCATTGGGTGAATCGGTCCATTGGGATGTATCCATTGATTAGTAAGGCACTTATACACTCCTGTCCACAAGCACAACTCTATGAGCAAATACCAAAATATCAAACTCGGGCCATCCTTGGTCACTTTTTCCCTAATATCCATCAAAATGCAATGACCAAATTTCACTCAGATATCATCAAGGATGCATGCAATCATCCTAGCCCTATGAAGTGGGACATCAAAAGTATTCCCAGAAGGGGACTCACGGCTACAAATGAACTTCAACCACATCCTATCCTCATTTGGGAAATCACTACCCTGAATGCCCTTCATTGCTCTATTCCAACTCATCGTCTTCTCCGGAGGACACAACTTTAAAGCTACCCAACTACCTGAACTCTTGGACTTGGCTAGCATTGGATCAATTGGTTGGTTTAGGAGACCATATATGTCATTTATTTGTTCAGCCTTGAATCACACTATTTTTTCTTTTATCATGAGTTGGGGGTTATTAAAGTCGGTGCGCTTGAGATTAGCAGAAAATTCAAGCGCCCATCTTTCATTGCCTTCATGTGGGGTAGGTATGAAGCATGTCCAACCTTAGGTTTCCAGCATCTCATAGAAATTTGAGAGCTTTTTGGCCAACCAATCATCTTTAACCCCTTTTTACAAATTCAACTTCTTGTCTAGTAAATTATGATAGTACCACATCTATCAGTTACGGTACAAGAATCGGTATGTATCATACTGTTGGTCTTCAACCTCTCCTCTGACCTCATCAGCCAATCCCATATTTTCATCAATTTTTTATGCCATTTTTCTAGTTCAAAGTTCCTAAAAATGCAAAACCAAGTTAGGAAGAGAATGAATTCATGTTAAGCATTTAAAAACACTACATTTAATCCAAATATTCAATCCAAAAAGGCTTGGGAAGCACTCATTTCAAAGCTATTGTTTTGGCAAAAATTTGTCAGTTGTCCCTTAGGCGAGCCTTTTGTTTCCTAGGCGGTATCACCTTAGCGGACAAAGCGTCGCCTTAGCGATAACGACACTGTGGAAGATCCATTGCCTGGGTGGACAAATCATCGCTCAGGCGGCGTCACTTTAATAATAGAACTACTGCCTCAATGGAAAGGTCAGTAGTGTCAAACACTGCTTAGGTGGAAGAAACCATGGCTAAGAAATATCGGTAAGGTGGATAATGTGGCACCTAGGCCACATCACCTTCTTCAAGAAGACCCTAAAAATCCTGATTTCAACAAATAATTAAACAAGCATTTTGGCAAAATTCGTACTTAAGACTTCTGAGTTTTCTCACACATTATGCACAAAGATTTTCAAGTTCAAAATTTACTACTTCTAGTACTCAATTTCAGTCCTGTTTAGTACACAATGATTCAACCCTATCATGACTCTTTCTCAACCTTTTTGACTTAAGATCAGACCTATTTATGATATCGCAATAATTTTACCTTATACTTCGAAGAGAAGATGAGAGATTCATAGAAAACATACCTTCATCCGAAGTAATTTGAAAGTTATTATTTTCACCCTTATCTTTACCTTAGACAAATCTCTTTGAATTCTTGAGGTTAAATGACAAACTTATAGGCTATATATAGTGTGTGGGAAGCAAAAAGGTTGACGAATTAATGGAGGAAGTTTGAGGAAAAGGGAGAGATAGAAAAAATCGGGTAAAGGGAGATGAAAGTGAAGTGGAAGAGTTTTTTCCCTTTTTGATTGTGAAATGTTGACCAACTATCACCTAGGCAGAAAAAGCCCCGCCTAAGCAAAATCACCAGAACGAGGAAATCACCACTTTAGCAGTTCTCACCATTTTTGGGCATTGTCGCCTTAGCGGACAAATGAGCCGCTCAAGAGGTCAAAATGTCGCCCAGGCGACACCCCTACACTAGAACACCCATCTTTACTATTGATTTTAGTGATGCTCACTTCCAATTTTGTGATGTGCCACTAAGTTAGGCGATCCGAACACTCCCAAAACGTGTTCAAACTCCTATTTTCAAGTTATTACGACCCTGAACATCCTTCCAATCAAATGTTTACACCCAAACCTCTTCAAATCACTTCAAAAAACTTTGAAATTTTGTGGTTTAGTCAAAAATAAAATCCTAAGCTATTTTAAAAATTAAAATTTCAAAAGTAAATGCAAAATTTTTGGGAATGATGGGTTGCCTCCCATCAAACACTGATTTAATGTCGCGGTACGATGCAAGAAACCTTACTCTTTATGTCTCCGCTTTGAGGATTTGATACGTTGACCCAACTTTAAATTAAGATGTCGATGAAGCTCATGGGACAACTGTAAGGAGGAAATGAGACCAACTCTATCTCCCCATTTAGAAGACTTGAATCTTTTACCCAACGTCACTTCAAAATTTTGTTTAGGCTCCTTGGGCATTTGTGAGAAGATCAATAAGCCACTTGTTAGACACTGCATTTTACACTTCTTGGCCTTCGAGTAAGGGACATCATTTTTACCTCTTTGGATGACAAACTCCAAAATGTAGGGACTTTGTCCCTCATTTCTAATACCCTCCATTTGCCTGGTTATTTTGATTTTCATCATATCCACCAAGCACAACATCGAAAAGTGGTTGGAATGAGGTTTAAGCTTCTCTATTCCCAAATATGCATCTTTCATGCCATTCTTACCCCAAAATAAACTAGAGTCTTCACAAAGGATTTAATTGGTCTTTTCTTGCAACTCTAGCATCATTCCTTCAACTCTGGCATCTGTCATTATTTTTTCGGTTGGTTGGTAAATCACGAAGAATTCTTCAAAAGAAATCACACCTACATCTTTATTGGAAACCATCCCATGACAATTATTCATGGCCATGGAATTGAACACCACATGCCTCAATTTTTTCTATCTACTCGGTTTCTAATTTTTGGGTTGCCATTTTGGTTTGACTCCACACTTGACAGCACTCAACATGCACTTTGAGGGATTCATCCATTATTATCAAAATTCTAGCAAGTTGATCCTCATTAACTTCAAGTTGTTGAGCTTGATCATTTTGGGACTCAATCACCACTTGCAAAATCCACACATGGAAAAATCAATATTTTGGAAAACTTCATCATCACCATGTTGGACTAGGTCCCACCATTTAGCCAAGATTTTCTCATATTTTTCACTCCTCCATTGTGCTTTTCAACATCATCTCAACTTGTTTCTTTGGAGAATCCGAGATTTCTCCATCATAATTTGGTTCTTTTCTTCAATTTGAGCAATTTCTTCACTTTGGCAATTTTCATTTGAGTCATCACACATTTTTGCCTCAACAACGTGACTTAATATCTCTTTTTCAACAACTTCATTTTGAGGAATAGACAAATCCATGGAACTTGAGAGATTGGCATCTTCAAAAGGGTCTTTTTTTCACATTCTTTTTCAAATGACGCCATGGATTGGTGCAAGAGATGTATATCTTCACCAATATTAGTCACCTTTTCCAAGATAGTTTGAAGCATCACTACAATACCTTTGTGACTGGCACGTTGCTTTTCCTTTCCACATCATTATACCTATCAAACTCAAAAGAACAACTAGAACTTTTGTTAGCATAACTAAGAGAGGGGCACAATAATTGGGACAATCACTCAAATGTCTGTCTTAACCACCACATAAATAACAATCATACTCCCTATAGGATTGAGATGGTGCACACACTTATATCCCTGGAGCATTTCTACAATCTTGGCAAAAATGGGGTCCTCTACAATACAGACATGGGTTATCAAGATAAGGTTTGCAACCACCAAACTCATTTTCATTCCATGATTATGTAGTAAAAAGTATAACAAAACAAAAATCTACCTAATACAAGACACAAAACAAAATCACAAACACATATTCATAAGTTCGAATCAAAGCAAGTAAGCTAAAATTCCAATCTAACTCAATACGCCAAATTGTACCCCGACAATGGTACCATTTTTTATAACACTCAAATACACCCTTGAAATAAATATACAAGGTCATTAGCAATATATTTACCCAACTTAGAGTCGAGATCGATCCCATGAGGAATAATATGTCTATCGATCGAGAAAGTATGGAATAAAAGCAACTTACAATAATCCAAACAAAAGATACAAATATTTTGGGGTTTTGAATATAAAAAACCAACACAAATAGAAAAAGTTATAATATGAACAAATCGATCAATGTCTTTCACAAATGATGGAAACAAGAGCTATGTAAACGGGGAATCAATTCTATCAATGATTCAAAGTATTTAAATCAACTACTCATGATAGGTCATTGATTAGCAAATTTTCCTTGGAACCTCAAGTATCTACCACGTCTTTTGCTTGATTGACAAATATTTCTTGACTAAATTTCATTGAATATTAGCCAAGTGTCAACACGAATAGTTCCAATCTATGGCTACACTAAGATTTGACTATATCTAGCAATAAATTACATTAGATGGGTCATACATCCTAAATAGTACTAAATTAATGTTTTCTAACCACAATTAGTTATTTCAAGAATTAATCGAAGTAGATGGGAAATTCCCACTCTAATCTCCTCTTTCAAGCTCCACTAAAGTAGGAATCAATAAATCACGAGATTAATTAGACGAGCAAAACTAATATATAAATCAAGAGTATTCAATCAATATAAAAGTATGAGATAGAATGAAAACCCAAATTTAAATATAAATATTACATTATGTCTAATAATAATATCCATGTATGAATTTATCTACACCTAAATATTCTATACAAAGTAATGGAATGAAGAAAGGATTAAGAAATATTCCCTACGAAGTTTCTATATCTTCACTTAGAGGGTGTTGGGTCAAGAACCCTAAACTCCAAGGTTGAGAAAAATGCCTTAGATATGATGGAATACTAAGTATCAAGTTTTGTATGTTTTGGGATTGAGAAAATGTGAAATTCCATATGTGCCCTGGACTTTAGCCGATCAGTCGCTTAGGCAACATTTTCATTGCCAATGCGGCTTCGCCTAGGCTGAATTTACCTTGCTAAGGTGAGTGGTTGACTTCTACCGACTCATTACTAAGGCGATGCTTTGCTTGCCATGGTGGCATTGCCTAGGCGAGGAATCCATCCCTAAGGCAATGCCTGCTTGCTCAGTCTCCCATCGGTAAGGTGACTTCTTCCTCACTTTGTGGGACCGCTTAGGAGGTCCTTTTCTCTCTTAGGTGAGTCACCTAGTAGTTTTAGTGCAAGTTCATCTCCTTTTTGCTCAAGTCTTGGTTACTTTGTGCTAATTCAATTTTTGCTTCATCATACCTACATTTGAAATATTTCACACCATAAATAGCCTAATATCATGCACTAAATAACATAAAATCATAAGAAAAGAGATACATATAAGTGGCAAACTCATAACTTATCATATAACAATAAGTTGAGCACATGCATCTAGTATTTTTAAGGAAGTTCCTTTCTCCATAGGTAGTTCTCCTGCACATAGTGTTTCAGTTGTTTCCTCGAACATCAAGGCATCTTCCACACTATTATTTACTTTAGAATTCTTACCTTGGACTATTACAACACCAGGTTTCTGATTTCCTCCAATATGTTAGGAGTTTCTTTCTCAGCACATATACTCAAAAAATCTTTCCCATTTTCAAGGGTTTTGTTAATTAAGGCCTTACTATTTATCTTGTTTGCGATTTCTAGATCTACAACATCGATAATTTTGTTGGAGACATTTTGATAATTATTCTAAGGGGTATTTTGATTTGAACAATTTGGGGAGCCAACAGAGGGAACTGGAACTAGAGTAAGCATAAGAGGTTTTCTCAACTCTTTAGTTAATGGTGTTGTTTCAATTCGTACATTGGTTGCGGGAGTCTGAATGTATGAGGAGGACTTGCAGGAGAGCTTGAGTTAGACATTTTGATGCAGGTTTGAAACTTAGAGAGATGTGAGAGCATTTTAAAAGGAGAGTCAAAAGTTTGATGAAAGAAACATATATAGAAACAATTCAAAATATGTAGAAGCAATTAAGGGGTTTAATAACCAAAATGAATGGTTGAAATTTAATAAAAAGGGGAGAGAGAAGAGAAGTTTCATATAGATGACAATTGATATTCTTTCTAACTTGCCAATGTTACTAATAGGCAAGAACAACGAAGGCTGATATGGCAATACAAGTTTTTAATTT
Organism: Capsicum rhomboideum; assembly: GCA_031232105.1. Taxonomy (NCBI): domain Eukaryota; kingdom Viridiplantae; phylum Streptophyta; class Magnoliopsida; order Solanales; family Solanaceae; genus Capsicum; species Capsicum rhomboideum. The sequence goes on from CP124719.1 coordinate 37,006,274, forward strand.
CAAAAATTCCTAAAGTAGAGAAGGTTAGACCAACCTTAGGGAAACCAAGTCCCTCTTGAAGCCTCAAATTTCTCCCTGCACTTCACCTATCCTTCCATTACTTCGGTGCCTATTCTTCTCTACCATTAGTGTATACCTGCAAGGGTATAAGATTGAGTTAGACTTGATCAAATATACACTTACCTGGATACCTGAAACCACTTTTCTAGATGACATAGGAAATATTCAAGTAAAAGTGAGAATTAGTTTGACATCATCAGACTTAAGACAGTTCTTTTTTAAACTGATCCCTGCTTAGTTGCTCGATGAAACTATTGGCAATTTTGATCTTATGTGTTACACTCCTTCATGCAACTAGTCCTTTCTCATCTTTCCTCCATAACTTTTTAAAAGTGAAATCTATCATCCACATAATTCATCTTCTTATGCTGCATTAGATTCTTGACAATGTGAAGATTACAGAAGTGACCTTAATTTGTACCTGGTTTTATATGCCAATGATTGATTTTTATTCTGTACTAATTTTCATTGTAATATTTACCAACCAAATCTCAATGATAGTGCACATTTTTTTAACTCCATGTGATAATGTTTTGCTAATCTTTCCATTTCCAAGAGAGACAATTCCAACTTGAAATGCCGTGAGTGAAAGAAAAAAGGAAAAAATTGCTCTTCCATTTATATACCTTGAGCAGCCACAATCTATGAACATGTTTTGACTACCTTCTCTCACTCCACCCTCCTGGGCATTTTATGTGTTGGATTTGAGAAACTATTTCAACTTAGATTCCTAATAAGCGGACAAAGGAAAAATCAGACTTTTCTTTGTCCAAGATGGAAATCCGACCTTTTTAGAGATGAGACTAGTTCCCTTAGTTTTTACCTCTAAATCCTTGCATTCCAGATGTTCTCTCTTACTATGAATTTTTGTCATATTTGCATCCTTCAAGCTGTCATTCATGGGGATGATACATATGGAGCCAATTTGTTGAATCTAAAATAATTCTTCTATAAAAGTTATAAGGATCATTCTTCTTCTCTTTTGTTTTCCAGGCAATCATGACTTTCATCACCAGTGAGTCTCTCATTAGTTTATCTGTTCAGATCTTGTGAGGACCTAGTCCATTTAAGATTCCTTTCAAGGTATGCCTTTATTCGGACCAGGTCTCTTTCTAACTTTATGTTCCTCTTAAGAGAAGATAAGAGGTTTGTTGGGTTCAATTTAATTTATCCTTAATTTTAGTTTGAAGATGGTTGCTTTCATCCTTTCCTTTGACATCAAGCACATCTATATCTTTCTGATTCTTAAGTAGAAGATCACTTCTATATGAAACAGTATCATACTTATATTCCCTAAGATGACTATTGATACAAGTCTGAGATCTTCTTCACTGTCTTCTTTGATGATGATACTCATTTCACCTTGTTCTTTATTCGAGTCACTTAAGGATTCCCTCCATACAACTACTGCTGACTTCATAGCTTTGCTTGTAATCTTCATTTGGTACTCACAAGGGACCTGGTCCTAGGTGCCTTCTCATTCTTTGTTGTACTTGGGACTGTCATAATTATCATCTCCCTGAACTAAATACTCATGATCATGGTTTCCATCTTTAGTTTTCCTATGATCTGCATAATAACTCCAGATATGCTTGCTTGAATTCACATATGTGAAATGTCTAACAACTTTTCTCATCAATCTTTGTAATCTTTTGACTATGTAGGTCATATCTACATCCTCTTTACTCGAGTCACTATCCACTATCCTATGAGTTGAATCATTCTTCTCACCTAGAGTCTTTGGCTTATTGATAGACTTTAGTTTTTCCCAAATTTTGTTTATAGCTTCACAGGATGAGACCTTACTACATTCGATGGGACAGATGCCATCCACAAGAATTCTCTTGGCTTTGATATTTTTCTCAACTATCTCTATATCAATGTAATTATATTCATTCACAATTTTGGGAATAGTTATGGTAATGCTTTCTGCTTTTGCTTTCTTCATTGGGACAGTGGGACCATCACGGATAATATCTAATAACTCACAATCCTTAGATATTATAAACTTTTGCATTCTTATCATCCACGTTATATAGTGTTGACCATTGAAAATTGGTGGATTTGTGATTGATTATCCTTCCACAAGATGTATTAGAGCATCCATTCAGACAAGATCCCTCCTAGGCTCTAGCCTTTTAGGAAGAATTGTTGCAATACCAATTAAAGAGTTACAATAGTTCATCACAACATAGGGGACTTGATAGAGGACCATGTCCTAGATATCCCAAGAATAGATAATATTTTGAAAGGAAAGAAAAAAACAGTAAGGTAAAAGACACAAGGATTTTACATGGAAAATTCCTTGCTCAAGAGAGTAAAACCACGACCTACCCCAGTAGGATTTTACCAACACTTCACTAAATTCGGAGCAACCTTTAATTACAACCTAGGAATTAATCTCCTAATTCCTGCAATCTTGGAATAACTCTATTGCAACAGACCCTCACGATGCCTCCACTATGAGCACTCCATTAGCTGCTTCTAACAAGGAAAACAATTTAATTTGAACAAAAATCTTAATAAAAACTACTCACTAGAATCTCTAGAATAAGATGTGAGTTTACAATTATAATACCAAAAACAAGAATCTCAATCAACCTATAAACAAAAATATATATCACTACAAGAAAGGAGTTTCTAAGTTTTTGAGTCATGCAATATAAGCTGAGGTGAGGCCTTTAATTGAGAAAAATACTTTTTGGATTTGTATAAAAGCTTGAGCTTCTCTCCTCAAGGATATATATATATATATGATGAGCATTGGGAGAGAATTTTCCTCATTGGTGGATGCTTCCAAGGACCACTGAGAATTCATCCCACTAATATGCTAACAATGTCCAGAGAGTACTGGATAACTGACACATAAGACAAATGCGTGCAACTATAAAACTGCATGTTGGGACACCCGTTCATATAACTGGTCCTTCCACTAAGTCAGGCAATCACTGAAACATAATACACAAAAGGCGAGAATGGACTAGGTTCTAGTGATGAAAATTTGCAATCGTCAAAACATGAGCATAATAAGAACAAGGCTAGAACCTGACAGATAAAGTTGTTTCACCTGCCAATGAAATAGGAAAAAACTACAATTACACAACATCTTAGCTCACATTGGATATTTTATAAGCTTTGCATATCCCCATGAAGTTTATTAAATTCATATTTGCTTCATTAGTAGAGTGACCAACGAATACTCCTTTCATGTTCTGCAATTATATCATCGTTCTGGTAATGTAAAACTTAACCCCAAGGGGCAGTCGGGGAGGAACAAAAGCCCTTATTGCACCTTCGTTATCTCAGTCAGCATCCTCCTCATCATCAATAAACTAAAGGGCATATCAATGGGGTTGTGTATCATGTCCCATATTCTTTCTTTTCCTATCCTGTTCATCTAATGTTGCTCGACATGCTTCTTCTTCTTTCCTAGTTTTCTTATTAGAGGAAACCTGATTGGATGTTTCTTCTTATCTAGCTTATTCCATGGCTATCATTGGTGTTGTATCTTGCTTTGGAGTATCCTGAACTTCTTTTTTATCCATTCTCCTTAATGATCTTTTGATTTCGTAATTGATTGGAATTAGAGGATTGCCTTGACTCCAATTACTGGGCATACACAAATGTGAACCATAAGAACCAAAAAAATCAAAAAAGTAAATCAATAAATAAGGACTAACAGTAAAATAAAAGCAGTTGATCTAATCCTAAATTGTATTCCCTGAGAATGGCATCAAAATTTAATGTCGCCTAAATTACACCTTATAATTATATATAAAGCGGTCATTGACTCAAATATAGAACCCAACCGAGGATAGGGTTGATCCCATAGGGAATACTATTAAAACCTAGGTCGATGTGGTTATTTGGGTTTTAGTTATTTCTAATGGGAGGTTTTGTAACAAGTTAGAATTTGCAAATTATAAGTAACCAAGTACACAATTATTATTTTCTATTGAGAAAATCTGAGAGTATTGACTAGGATTATGTTCCCCATGATTTCATAACTTAGTTAGCGTGTCGTACTAGTGATCTATCCTGGTGCTAGGATGTAAAATCGGTAAGTTAAGTTCATCTAAATGTATAGTCACTTAGATAAATGAATATTACTACACAACATGGTAAATCTATACATGTTTACTTTACTAACTCTTACTGTTGATCCAATATTAGCTAATCTTCGACAAGGTCAAGCTATTGGATGTGGGTTGATAGCCTCAAATCTTCATTGTTTATTCTTTTTCCCATTCTCTACCTCTTTGGTAAAGCAAGTAAATACTTAAGGCGAGTTCTAATATTTTCAATAGTTAAAAAGCAATTAATTCAAAGGGAAGAACAATACATGCATAAACACTATTCGAGAATCACAAAGTACTTTGCCTACTTTGTTAATTCATCATGGTTCCCACAACCCTAGTTATGGTTTAGCTACTCATGCTTTAATGATCACAATTAGAAGTTATAGGTGAATTCATAATCATGAACTTACGAGATTGATGTAGATGAAATCAAGAAACTTGAATTCTCAAAGAAAATTTTATAACCAAAATCAACATATGAATAATTCTTTAAAACCCAAGAACAAAGCAATGTGTATGTTTCTAAGGCCTTAAAGAGAATTTTTTTACATAAAAATAAAAGAAAATCTATGAAAGGTATTTATAGACAAAACCAAAAGTTATCTTAAACACAATGGGATTGCAGGTTCGAAAATGGCAATGACTCGTTGGAGATCTTAACGACTTATTCTGTGTGGTAATATCTTATTTAGTCTTCTTTTTAAATACTACTGACACCTTATAGAACAACTTTCTAGTTGATCAGATAAGTCATTTAGTAACTCATGCCCACGGGACCTTGTTTTGTAATTTTCAGGACTTTCTTCTCACGGATTCTCAGAATGATTGGGCATGACTCGTTTCTCAAAGCATTGATTCATCCTTTGAACTTGTGATGACTTTATATAACTTTTCAATCTTCTGATCTTTCTTTCAATGGTCCATCAGAATGAGTCAGGGTGACTTATTAGTGGACTTGATGACTCGTCCTGTCCCAGTCATAGTTTGCCATTGAATTTCAATCTTTAGGATTTGTAATTTATTCTCATGACAAATCAAGGCATGACTCGTGGCTTGATCCAACGAGTCATCCATTGGCTATAATAGTCAAAACTCAGTCTTTTTCGGCTTTTCTTTCATTACTTACTTTTGAGGCCTATTTTCATGCAAACACTAAAAAACACATAAAAAATCTATCAAAACATACTTAACAACGTATAATAATTCTATGTATTAGGCATAGAAATTGTCATAAAACCAGTGGACATCTGACCTACTAAGTACCGCATGTTTTTGGTACTAATACTAAACTTCTGAATCTTTTCTCTAATGCAGATACTAGTACGAGTTCTCACCATTGACACTACCTCATGTGGAGCTTCTTATACTGAGACTTGGGGTGATCTTTGGATGACCGAAGTTACTCCACCTCCCTCTATATCTGGTGGATTTTTATTTTTATATACTTGGAGACAGCATATACTTATGATGTATATATAGTACTCCTTATGCATCTAGCAATTTTTTTATAGACATATACTAGGTTTTGGGATTGTATTTTTTATATTTCGACCTTTCTCTCTTAATTTATCTTTTATGGGCCCTATTACTTATGTTTCTTCTTTTTTGGATGGGTTATTTATTGAATTTTTTCCATCTCTTTGATAGAATATTACTTGCTAATTTGGAATGTAAGTATTGGCTTACCTACTGGCGGGTTTTGGTAGGTGCCATCTTGAGCAAATATTTTGGGTTGTGAGCGTTTAGGATTAAAGCCTAGGTTCACTGGTATCATTGGTACAAGATCAACTATCTAGTGGAGTCCTATAAATTTTTTTGATGATGTCTGTATCCTATATTTTAAAGGCTATGAGACATTCTTAGGAAGATCTCACCTTTTGATTCCCTATTGTACGTTTTTTTCATATTGGTTTTTGCAATCTTACTTGTTTTACTCTTTCACATATAGTTAGGATGAGGGCTGTGATCGACAAGGGAGATGTCTCTACATCTTATGCTAGGGTCTCGATAGGGATAAGGTTGAGGCCGACTGCGAGGACACGACCAAGATAGAGCGCCAATACTTGAGCCAGCTATTGTGCTAGAACCAACTATTAATCTACAACCAAAACTAGCAGATCTATAACCATTGTCATCAGTAGGCCAAGGAGCAAGCCAGGATTTACCTAGATTTGTAGCCATATCAGTTTTACAAGGTGCTCCGTTCCATTTATTCGATATTATTAGAGGTTAGTCGATAGATGAGACCCATACATCTGCCTATAGGTTTTCACAGGGTGGATAGGGTATAGGAGAACAACCTACTACTATGAATCCTTGAGTAAAGGTTTTACCAGTATCGATGGTTGGCCAACCAGCCATGACTTTTGAGATGTAGAAGATATTAGGTAAATATATCAGATTTTGTCAACTAAGGCTTTCAAACACGCCAGGGGAGGATAGTATGAGTTCCTTATTAGTTGTCAGGAGAGGTTTCTTAACTTAAGACTTGCTGAGTCTCACAAAGTGGATTACACTATCTTTTAACTAGATGGCCCAATGAGACAATAGTAGAGGGAATATCTGGAGTATAGGACAGTAGAATCCCCTCTTTTGACCTGGGAACAATTTTTTAAGGCTTTATTAGGGAAGTATATGCTCCATAGTATATGCGAGCAACTTAGGGATAAGTTCACAAGATTGAAATTGACTTTATCTTACTATGAGGCCTAATTTCATGAGTTAGCCAGACATGCAATTATGATTCCGCCTATTGAACAAGATACAATGTGTTGCTTTTTTATGGGTTTGAGACTTTAGCTCTATCTAGCTACTGAGAGCATGGTGTCTTTAGGTTGGCCTTCTCAAATGTTGTTGATCATACTCGCACTATTGAGGATTTACATCATGGGCCCATAGGGGAAATGATAAGAGACCCCACCACCAGGGCAGTTTCAGTGGTTCTCAATCTAGCTAGTAGGTGTTAGTAGCAGTATCAACTGTATTGTCAGTCTATTTGGACTGTACTGAAATTGCTTTAGATTTTAGATAGGGATTTGATAGATTATAGTGATTACACTGGCTAGAGCTCTGGATAGTCTTATAGGGGTCCTTCTTCTGAGTTTTTAGGTCATAGGGGCCGATTTGGGTCATTCGAGGTCAAGGATTCTGGGGCTTATTTTGATTGTTGGGAGGTTGGTCACTATTCCAGGAAATGCCCTTGATAGAGGAGTGATTGAATAGTTAGTGCAGCATGTCAGGACAATGGCACTACTAATCTGTAGTGGTTCCCAGAGTGGTAGGGGTGGTTTTCAGGGTTTTCATGGTGGTGGCTAGTCATGTAGGATAGATGATCGGTCAGGTTCTCAGTCCGGCAGCGGGCGCAGAGAGTTGTATGTTTTAGCGATAGGCTAGAGACGGAGGCATTACACCTAGTGATCATAAGTATGAATTCAGTATGTCGACAACCAACATTTTTATTATTTGATCAGGGTTCCTCTTATTCTTATGTGTTGGTATATTTTTCTTCCATTTTGTGGTTGATTAGTGAGCCTTTGCATGTGCCCGTACGTGTAACTACTTCCATAATTGATTCTTTAGTAGTGGATTGGGTTCTGAGATCCTATTTGGTGACTATTGTGTAGTATGACACTTGGTATAGTATTAATATGCTTTATATAGTAAATTTTGATACTATTCTGTGCATGGACTGGTTATTCCCTTATCACATAGTCTTGGAGTATTTTTCCAAGATAGTTGCCTTAGTCATGCCTGGCATTCCCCCAATTGTGTGGTAGGGTTCTGATAGTCATGCACCAATATGGATTATTTATTATGTTTGGTATAGGAAGATGGTGTAGAAAAGGTGTTAGCCTACCTTGCTCATGTCCATAATACTAGTACTGACAATCATTCCCCTGATTCTGTCTGTGCAGTCCATGAGTTTACTGATATCTTTTCTATTGATTTACCTGGTCTTCCACTTGAGTGTGATATTGATTTTCCTATTGAGATTGAGTCAAGCACTAGACCCATTTCTATTTCACCCTATATATGGCTCTTGCTTAGCTGAAGAAGCTTAAGATACAACTCTAAGATCATTTGAGTAATGGTTTCATCAGGCTTAGTGTTTCTCTGTGGGTGCACCTATTCTATTTCTAAAAAATAAGGATAGTTCTATATGTTAGTATATTGATTACTACAACTGATTAAGGCGAGCATAAAGAATAAGTGTTTGAGGTCGTGTATTGATGATCTATTTTACTAGCTTTAGGGTGAAGCTGTCTTTTCTAAGATTGACTTGAGATCTGGCTACCATCAGTCAATAATTTAGGTGGCGCACATCCCTAAGGAAACCTTCAGGACTCGCGACAACTACTACAAGTTCATAGTCATGCCTTTTGGGTTTACTAATGCCCTAAAAGCATTTATGGACTTGATGAACTATATGTTCGAACCTTATTTGGACTTTTTTGTGGTTGTGTTGATTGACGACATCCTTATTTACTCAAGTAGTAGCAAGGAGCATGAGCAATAGTTGAGGATTATGCTCCATACCTAGATAAATCAACAGGTTATGCCAAATTGTCAAAGTGGGAGTTTTTGCATGAGTCTTTCATATTCTTGGGGCACATAGTGTCCAAGGATTGAATTATGGTTGACCCATTAAAGATTAAGGTAGCTTGTAATTGGTCCAGACCCACGTCACCTATCGATGTTCACTATTTTATTTGATTAACAGGTTGCTACAGATGGTTTATTGATAGATTTTCTTCTATAATAGTGCCATTGACAAGATTACTATAAAAGATGTCCTATTCCCATGGTCCACTGAGTGTGAGCTAAGCTTTTTGAAGCTCACGGCCTTACTCACTTCAGATTCTATTCTGACACTTCCAGTGAAAGGCCAGGTGTTTTTGATCTATTGTGAGGTTTTCTAGTGTTGGTTTGGGATGTGTTCTGATGCATCAGGGTTGGGTGATGACATATGATTCTAGACAACTGAAGGTACACTAGTGCAACTAACCCACTTATTACTTAGGGTTGGTGGCAGTAGTTTTCGCGCTTAAGATATGAAGGCATTACCTTTATGGTGTTCATTGCAAGATATTCATTGATTATTATAGCCTGCAGTACATTCTAAGCCAGAAGGATCTTAATTCAAGGTAGGACATGTGGCTAGAATTACTAAAGGACTATGATATTTCTACTCTATACCATGAGTGCAAGGTAAACATTGTAGGAGACGCCTTAAAATGAAAGGCGGTGAGTATGGGAAGTTTGACACCTCTTACAACTCAGAGTGACTATTAGCCATTGACATCTAGTCCTTAGCCAATAGGTTGGTTCGACTTGATAATTCTTACTCAGGGAGTATTTTTACTCATGTTGAGTCACTTTCTATGATGATTTAGCAGATTTAAGGATGACAATTTAAGGACAGATTGAGGGAGATTCATAATCAGGTATTGCGGGGTGAGGCCAGGAAGGCCACCTTATATGTAAAGGGTGCGTTAAGATTTAACAATCATATTTGTGTGTCAAGGGTTGTAATCTAATTTAGTTGATACTACAGGAGGCCAATTATTCCACATAATCCATTCATTCAAGTTCAACAAAGATGTACAGGAACTTGAGATAGCATTATTGGCGATCTGGGATGTAGAGGGACATAGCAGGATGTATGTCACGGTGCTTGAATTGGAAGCAGGTAATGTTTGACCATCAGAGGTTCAGTGGTTTGCTTCAAGGGCTACCTATTCATGAGTGGAAATAGGAGAAGACCACGATGGACTTTATGAGTGGGTCCTATGGGTGGTCAATTTTACCCTGCATTTCAGCTTGAAAGATAAAATTACAAATGGGTATCATTATTTTCATTTTGACGTGTAGATTACTGTTTTGGTAGCATGGCAGTAGTCAAAAACTTCTCGAATAGGAAAAACTCCAGTTTAGTGGGTGTCGAGTATGCTATTCAATGTCGGGGTAGGTTACGGCTTACCTATAATTAGTCTTGGCATGATGAGGGTATTTATATGATAATTTGGTAATTGTTGGTGGGGTACTATTGCTCAGAGAGTTATCCTCTAGGTATATCGTGTTTCTGTTAGCTTATTTAGGGCCTATAAAGTAGAAATTCACAAGAATTCGTTAGTGTAGGTTTATTTAAGCGACTTGGTAGTTTCAGGAGTTGGAAAGGGAACCTTGGCATAGGCTCGAGTAGTTGGTTTCTTTTGGATGAGATTTTGAGGGATGGTAGTATCACCATTTTTTTCTTGTTAGGTAGATTACTCTAGGTATTATAATTGCAAGGTTTTATGGGCCAAATATATGGTTTTTTGGGGTTCTATCTCTATGTTAGTGTTATTTTTGGGTAGAATGGTCTTGCTTACTGATGTTCTTGTCCTTTGGTCTAGTATTCGTCATTGGGTTGGTATTATACTGCTTTACTTATGTACTGTCATGACCCAAATTCCAACGGGGCGGACTGGCACCCAAAGCCAATAAGGCCCGAGTGAACCAATCTTTACTCATGTCCATTCATATGCATGCCATAAGAAACATCACCACCACGTAAATACATAAAATGCGGAAATCATGGAACATGTGATATATACATACGTGAAACTTGGTCGTTAGGGCCATCAAGTCAAAATGGACATACATCTCTTACATTCATATACCCACATATGTCTACAAAAGCCTCTAACAGATTCATATACAAAACCAACTAAAGTCGGGACAAGTCCCCATTTTATACACATTTACAATACCAAATCCGATGTACAACTGTGACTCGAAAAGCCCCGAACTAACTGGAGCTCACCAAAGATCAGTAGATGAACCGCAGGTTACTGTGGAGGTCTACTAGTACCTGCACCTGCAGCATGTAAGGTAAGTCCCCCAAAGGATATCAGTACGAAGAATGTACTGAGTATGTATGGCTCATAAGAAACTGTATGATACATAAATACGTCAATGAACTCAAATACAAATGAATAACCAATAAGGATGTCACCATTTTATATGTTGGGAACCATGTGTATTGTTTTCATTACTTTCTTTGCTTCTTTACTTCTATGTTTGTTCATCATCACTTATGTCACTATGTACCCGGGCCCCGACAGATCAGTGGGTCTTAACATAACATAAAGTTATGTTGGGATCGGCTCGATCTAGGCTTTTGCCTCTAGAGCTACCACCCATAAATCAATACATCGGGCTCGGCTCAAGCTAGGTTATTACCTCTAGAGCTGCCACCCATAAACCAATCTATCAGGTTTGGCTCGAGCTAGGTTCTTACCTCTAGAGCTACCCCCTGTCAGGTTCGGTCCGAGCTAGGCTCATGCCTCTAGGACTACCCCCCGATCCAATAATCTTGGGATAGGCTCGAGCTAGGCTTTCGCCCCCAAAGCTACCACCCATACTCAATCATCAACAGTAAATGCATTACGTCGTTCTTTACTTTTGAGATTGAACATTGATTGTCTTAACATTATTGGAGACATAACGTTATTGGAACAATGGAATCTTTTGGACATTAGTCAATGCATATGATACATGTGAAATACAATTGATCAATACATAAGGGACATGTGATAAACCATAATTGATACCCGAAAATAGGATACCTTAGAACATTTCGGAATAGAACGAGTACAATGTAGATGTGAATACTATGTGCTGCAGAAGGATACGGATAGACTAACCTTACATACCTTCACTTAAAAGTATGAATACACAAGCACATATATGAACACAATAGTCCAGCTCCTTCCTTACGTTTCACTCTACAATACAAGTACATAATGGAGCTTGCGTTAACAACTAGTTACCGTACAAGTGTAAAAGACGACAATAAGCTATATGACTGCCGTAGTAACAGAACCCTGAGGGTCCTGAGATGGTCTTATATCCTCTGGAAGATAAGCCTTATCATTATAGTCAATCTCAGTCTTGGGAGAGGTCGATCTAGCTTATCCACTAGCCAGAGCAGCTCCATGTATGCGACCTCTACCTCTTGCTCAGCCATGACTCCTGCCTCGCCCACTGACTAGGGCTTCAATAGTTGGTGCTAGCCCATCATCCTCAAAAACTATAGATCTAGTCCTCACCATCTGTGCAGAAAAGAATGAAATACAAATTTAGAATATTGTGCATGAACCACATGCACAATAAAGAATTAAATTAGATATGTTTTTGTTTAAGATGTCCTATAGCCTGTCAAAGATAGATACGGACATCAATGTATCAATCCACAAGACTTTATTAGATACTCTTCTCTTTAATTTATGAGACTGATGAACCTACTGCTCTGATACCAATTTATCATGATCCAAAAATTTAGGTCATAATGGAACCTACCCCGATCGAGCCTTAGTAGTTAAGCAAAAAATCCACAACAGATAAGAAAAATGAAATAGGAAAGAAAAGAAGTAAATACGAGACTTCTAGAATGAAGAAAATACATAATCATAAATCTAAAATATCTGAAAGAATACGTCGAATCCCAAGACCTAGTATCATAAGTATAAAGAACATCTAATATGATACTGAAAATCTGAATAATACAGCAATTTCAATTAAAAAAAAAATTAAAGACATAATAGATAGATAGTGGTTCTAACAAGGCTCCGAATGGGGAGCTCACCAGATCTATGGATCAACTCTCTCTTCACAAATCTACAACCGCGGGTTGCACTCACACTGGAATCTACATGAATGGGCACAGAAGTTAGAGTGAGCATGGTCCACTTATACTTAGTAGGTATCATAGGCCGACTGAGCAAAGCCAAAAACTAAACAAGTAAATAATACTACGAGTATGCTTCCGCCTACATATAGAAAACCTCCCAAATGGTAGCTCATACGATATATCTTAACAATTCTGCAAGAATAATAACTGTATAAGAGTAATTACACACAGATATATAAAAAGAACTAAACACACAACAACTAACATGTAATTAGAATACAAATGAGATAATGTAATGGGATGATAATGATATAAGCCATTACTTAACCTCGTATACACCTTACGAGCTAAAGCTTCGATGACAGGACCCATGGGGGGTTTGCAAAGCATATACTTTAACAATCTCAATCAACCTTTCCGGCAAAGACCTCGGTCAAGGATTTTACAAAGTGTCTCAATCAACCTTGTCGACAATGATCTTGGTCAAGGGTTTTACATAGTGTTTTCTTTTCTTTCAAAATCAGAGTTTCTCAGTGGTACCAATCTCATGAATATGTACAGATGAAATAAGTATGTAATGCTTACAATCAAATTATTATGAAGATAATAATCAACTCAATAATGGTATAAATGAGCTTAAAAATCCACTCAATAAGTCAGTTATTCATGATATAAGACATCGCATGACACCACCAGAATAAATAGTCATGTGAGACGTTAATAATATCAATTCAATCCCCTCTCTCAAAGATTGTGCTAATGATAAAGGAAAATAATGCTCAAATAAGGGCTATAATATCAAGTCAAGCCCCCGCATGGGCATCCCAACAATAATAAAGGCAATTAATGCTCATACAGGGCCTATAATATCAATTCAAGCCCCTGTATGAGCATCACAACAAATATAATCTCTCAACTCAATAATAATCTAAACATATGCCCCCACATGGGCAACACAATAATGATAATCGTCTCACAACAATTTCCCCAACCCATAGCACACTATACATGAATGGTTAATGAGTCAGCTCAATCTAAACAAAGTTAAGTCATAACCCACCTCGAAAAGCCAAAATCCAAGTCTAGACCCTTCAATGTGGACCCTTTCCTTTACGAGCGATCTCAGAATGGACTAAATATATCAAAAATCTATTTTACCTGTCAAAAGGAGTCCAACAATTCCCATATAGCTATATTTGTTCTGGGTCCAAAAATAGCTCAAAAATAGGCTCAATATTGAAAAGGCTAAATTTGGAATTTTATTTAAGAATTATGCTCCCTATATCAAGAGGAGTCTAAATCTAAAAACCCAACTAAAAATGAGTTGAAATTGGACTTGAAATCGAAGAAAAACCATTTTTGTAGTTTACTAGGTAAAAACCCAAAAATCTAAGTTTGGAATAATAGTTTTAAAGTTGTTTTGAAGATACAATCCATGGGAAATGATGGAAATATGAATTTGGAACTTACCCACATAGATTTGATGATGATCTCCATTGAAATATCCACAACTCGAGGTCTCAAAGATGAAAAATATTGAAAACACAAAAATGGGAAAAATATATTGTTCTAATGAATAGTACTTCACGAATGTGATCGACTCTATGCAATTGTGAGGGCAAGCATTGATCAAGACTAAAATTACTCTTTGCAAAGATGGTGCACCTCTTACAAACATGGAGGATATCGACCCAGACCACTCACAAACGTGGTGGCCCGATCGTGAATGCAAAGACAATGGACCCGACCCTACCCAAATTACCCTTCATAAATGCAGTCATCACCCTGCATTCATGATGAAAAATTTAAACTATCCTTAACAGAGCACTCGTAATGAACAACATTTTCCTTCTCCATATTTGTATCCAGGGGCTTGCGTTTGCAAAGAAGGATTTTGCTAGCACCAGCTAATAGAAAACCAGTATTTCCACAACGTTGAATTTTCTCCAAACGAACCCTCAAGATTTATTCAGGACCCTACAAAAATAATCTGATTATGATAGTAGACTAATTTTGATGCTTCAGACTCAATGTAACCATCATATTTTTGAAAAGAGATTATTTACAATGAATTATCCCCCGGGACCCTTTTTAAGCTTATTTTTCTAGTTTTCGTCAAAACGCTCAAAATTCGATATAAAGGCTCAGGACCTTAACTAGCATGCTTCTAACCCGAAATTGACATTCTGGATCTAATGAAACTATCCAAATCACCATCCGATACTCAGATCACAAAATGTTGACCGAAGTCAAACTAACCACCTTTAAAGCCTCTAAGGTCTTCAAACTCATTCAAATCACTCCCGAATATTTCTAGGACCGTACCAACCAACCCCACAATTAATAAATAGCATAGTGGAGGGGTAAAATAGTAAAAACATATCAAATCTAAAAATAACAACTATAGTTATTACCATATATTATATACAATCTTCATTAACCGACTAGCTAACTTTGAGCTTAGTAAATCACTAACTACTTTAACTAACTGAGTGACTAATGACTCATATAGAAAAAATAGGATTGCCCTTTACTACTCTACTTTAGTTGTCTTTGACATCACCTACCTCAATAGTGAGATACTTGATTTCTTTAGCCTGGTTAGACGTTTTCATGTAAGGCACTATGTAATTTGGTGGCCCTTTTATTTTATTCCAATGAGATTTACTTCACTGTAGTTTTTATGATCTTTGTATATGTCATGATCCTAAAGTCAAGGTCATGATGGCACCTACCCTATCCCAACCCTTGGTAGGTAATCCCAACACCCAAACAGTTAAAGAATGTGAAAAAGAGATAATAAACCCAATTCGAAACTTCATGAGGAAATCAGACGAACAATATAAATAACATGGCCTCGAATACACCTTCTGAGCATAAGCTTCCAGAATAGGACCCATGGGGGGTTTGAAATCCATATACTTTCATAATCTCAATCTCATATCTCAATCAACCATCTCGGCAAAAATCTTTGATCAATAATTTTATAATGTGTTTTATTTTCTTTCAAAATCTGTATTTCTCTATGGTATTGATTCCATGTATATGGATGAATGATATGAGGATGCATGCTCAATAGCCAGTACAATATCATATATAATGAAAACAAGTCAATAATGGTATCAAATAAGCTCAAATATCCTCAATATCTCAATAAATCATGATATAAGCCATCGCATAACACCACAGTAATTAATAGTCATGTAAGGCATCAATAATATCAATTCAAGTCCCCCACTTGAACATCACAATAAAGATAGATGGCAAATAATGCTCAAACAAGACCAATATAAACCCCTACTTAGTTGTCACCACAACAATCACCTCTCAAGTCAAATATAATGCCCATATAGGCACCCACTCCAGCATCACAATAATAATAATATCTCAAGTCAACAATAATACTCAAATAGCCCTCACACGGGCAACACGCTAAAATAACGATCTCAAAAAACAGATCTCATGATGCAATCCCCAACCCATTGCATGCTTTACATTAATGTTTAACTACCCAACTTAGTCTACAGAAAGTTATGCCATAACCTACCTCGAAAAGGAGAAACACAAGCCTCGACTCTTCAACACGGAGCCCTTTCTTTACGAGAGGCTTTGTAAAGAACCAAATCTATCAGAAATATAATTTGCATGATAAAAGGAGTCTAACAATCCCGATTTGGCTACTTCATTCTAGGTCCAAAAATAGTTCTAAAAATTGACTCAGAATTGAAAAGGCTAAAACTGAAATTTTAATTAAAAATCATGTTTCCCATACTAAGAGGGTTCTAAATCTGAAGACACAATGAAAAATGAGTTGAAATTGGACTTGAAATCGAAGAAAAACCAATTTTGTTCTTTGCTAGGTAAAATCCCCAAAATCCAGTTTGAAATCAATGATTTGTTGTTGTTTTGAAGATGAAATCAATACGAATGATGAAAATAGGAGTTTAGAGTTTACCCACACAAGATTGATGAAAACCCCCTTTGAAATCTCCAAGAACCGAGCTCTCTAAGTCTAAAATGGTGAAAATGGGGTTTTGGACGAGAAAAAGATTTAAATTATTCCTAGGTATATTTTACACTATTCAAATATGGGCCCCCAGTCACAAATGCAAAGACCAACCCGACTTGAGTCCCACGATCATGGTCGAACCATTACGATTGAGACGAAGGCTGACCCAGATGTAAATCAATTTACCCTGTGCAGGCGTGGTCCAAACCTCATGAATGCGATGAAAAAAATAGGTGACCCTGCTTGAATGTGGTCGCACCACTGCCTTTGCGATGAACAATATTTTCGTTCTCTGCAAATGAAATAAGGGGACCTCAAACGTGAAGAAAAAATGTTAGCTGCACTTGAAAACTGCACCAGTAGTTTGAAATTTGGAAAAATAGTCCCGATTGAACCCTTGAGATTCATTTTGGATGCCACAAAAATAATCCAATAATACTACTAGGAAAATTTAGACGTTTCAGGTATAATGGAATAATTGGTTTTGTGAAAAAGGTCGTTATAAATAAATTAACCCCTTGGACCCCTTTTAAGCTATTTTAACTAATTTCTCATCTATGAGGTCAAAACTAAATGTAAAGGCTCAGAACCCTAATAACCACGTTACTAACCCAAAATTGATATTCCAAATCTAATGGAAGTGATAGAATCACAATCCGATGCTCGGATCACAAAATGTTGACCAAAGATAAACTAACACTTTCAAGGATTCTCAAAAGCTCAAATTCACTCAAATCACTCCCGATCTCTTTGAGGACCTTGCCAACCAACCCCACAACTCATAAACATTATACAACAACTAGGAGGAAAGGCAGAATGGTCAAAACACAGAATAAACTTAAAATCACAACCATGGTTGTTACGTTATCCACCACTAAAACATAAGTTATTCCTCTAATGAAAAGGCAAATAAGGTACTTGAATTAGTAAAAAGCTAGGAGTATCTATGCCTCATATCAGACTCAACCTCCCATGTAGCCTCCTCGAGAGGGCAATGTCTCCATTGGTTTTTCACAGAATCAATGTGCTTAGACCTCAACTTTCTAATCTACCTGTATAGGATAGCAATGGGCTCCTCCTCATAGGCAAGTCATGATCTAATGCAACTGAGTCCCACCGAATCACATAAGAATTATTAGGATGGTATTTCTTCAATATGGAAACATAGAATACCAGATGAACAATTGATAGCTATGGAGACAAAGCTAGCCTATATGCCAAATCTCCAAACATCTCAAGAATCTCAATAGGCCTAATAAATCTCAAACTAAGATTCTTTTTGTTCCCAAATCTTATCACAACCTTCATGGGTGATACTTTCAACAAAACTTACTCACCATGCATGGATGCTACATCACAGACTTGACGATCTAGTCTGGGCATCCACAAGCCTCTGCTGAATCAATCAAACTCAATCCATCGAATCTTTTCAGAAATTAGTGCTCCAAGACCTAACCTCAAATGAATCAAACCATCACATGAGGGATCTATAACTGCTCCCATGCAAGGTCATAAAAGGCGCTATCTAAATGATAGAATGGTAACTGTTGTTATAGGCAAACTTTTCTAAGGAAAAATACTGGTCCTAATGACCACAAAAATCCATGACAAATGATCAAAGTATGTCCTCTAACACCTAAATGGTCCTCTATGATTGGCTATCCATCTGAGGGTGAAAAGTTGTGCTCATATCAAGCTAAGTACAAAACTCACTCTGCATAGAACTCAAAAAAATCAAGGTAAATTGAGTACCTTTATCAGAAATAATGGAGATGGGCAATCCATGCAATCAAACAATATCTCAAATGTAGATCTTGGCTAACTTCACTCTATTATAGCTTACCCTTATAGGTATAAAATGTGTGGACTTAATCAACCTATCCATAATTACCCAAATAGAATCAAATTTCCCCAAAGTCGTGGGTAGACCAACAACAAAATCCATAGTGATCCACTCTCATTTCCACTCAGGAACATACATCCTCTACATTCAATACTTCACTTGCTAACAATTTAAAAACATGGCCATAAACTCAACAATGTCTTTTTACATACAATATCACAAAAGTGTTGTTTCAAGTCATGATACATTTTATTTGCTCCTGGGTGAAGAGAATACTTCAAACAATAAGCTTCCTTCAAGATTAGTCTAACCCATTCATCAACTCTCAGTACACTAATGCGAACACCAATCCTTAAAACACTATTTGGTTCAAGGAATGCAGTGTTCGCCTCACCACTCAACACTTTATCACGAATCACCCTCAATTTCTTATCATCAAATTGGCGAGCTCCAATTTGCTCTATCAAATAAGATCTAGCCTCAACAAAGGCCAAAACATTCTAGGGTGGCGAAATATCAAGGTTAACCAACTATTTAGCCAAGGACTGAACATCTAAGGCTAAAGGTTGTTCCTCTACTAATAGATGAGCCATACTCCCCATACTCATCGCTTTCCGACTCAAGGTATCTTCTACCATATTAGCCTTGCTCGGATGATAAAGAATAGTGAGATCATAATCCTTAAGCAACTCTAACCATCTACGGTATATCATATTAAGGTATCGCTAAGTAAAGAAGTAATAAAGGCTATTATAAGAAGAGAAGATCTCACAATAAACTCCATACAAGTAGTGTCGCCCAATCTTCAACACAAACACAATTACGGCCAACTCCAACTCATGAGTATGGTAGTTCTTCTCATGAGGCTTCAACTATCGAGAAGCATAAACAATCACCTTTCCCTTTTGCATTAAAACACCACACAAGCTAACTCCAGAAGCATCGTAAAATATGGTGAAACCCATGCCCTCCTCAAGCAAAGTCAAGATAGGAGCCGAAGTCAACAACACCTTGAGCTTTTGAAAGCTCTCCTCACACGTATTCGACTAGTGAAAAAAATTTTCTAAGCCAACTTAGTTAAAGGAGCCGTAATAAAAGAGAAACCCTGTACAAACCACGAATAATATCCTACTAACCTAACAAAACACCGAATCTAGGTAGGAGAAGTGGGTCTAGCCTAGTTATAAATCATCGCTACCTTGGCCCGATCAACAATAATACCATCCTTGGTCACAACTCCAAGAATCAAAGAGAATCCAACCAAACCTCGCACATAGAGAACTTGGCATACACCTTTTCATCTCTCAACCTCTAAAGTACGGTCCTTAAATGCCTTCCATGGTCAGCCTCATTCTTAGAATAAACCAAGATATCATTAAATGAACACAATCATAAATAAATCAACATAAGGTTGAAACACACTATTCATCAACTTCATAAATACTGTTGGGGCATTAGTCCACCTGGAAGATGTAACCAAGAACTCATAATGGCCATACCGCTTTCAAAAAGTCATTTTCAAAACATTTGAAGCTCTAATCCGCAACTAATGGTATCCAAATCTCAAGTAGATCCTAAGAAACAGAGAAGCCCCAAACGCTAATCAAACTTATCATCAATGTGAGGAAGAGGATACTTGTTCTTGACAGTCACTTTGTTCAATTATCGATTATCAATATGCATATGCATAGATCCATCTTTATTCTTAACAGACAAGACATGAGCACCCCAAGATAACATACTTAGTTTAACAAAACCCTAATCCAACAAATCCTATAATTGCATCTTCAATTCCTTTAACTCTTCCAAGGTCGTCCTATAAGGAGGAATTGAAATGGGCTTAGTGCTCAGCTCAACGTCAATGGCAAAATCAATAGCTCGATTTAGAAGTATATGATAACGCTTAATTATACCCAAGAAAAGATGCTTGCAGTAGTTATGAAATACATGTACCTAAATATAGAGTCAGGGTCGATCCCATAGGGAATGACTGAGAAAGGTTCACCTTATGTTTAATAATTCACTAAATGCTTGCTCATAATGTTTAAAATGCAATAAAAGTGAAATGGTGGTTTGTTTTGAACGCTTTTTTATTCCAGTTATCAGTTGGATATTTAGTTTACAAGAATGAGTACTAAAGAGTTGTAATCAAATGACAAGGTAAATTGGGGTAATGCTATTATGAGTGTAAATGCATGCATGGGTAAATGAACATTTACTTTAATTTAACTAAAGTCATGTGTAGGATAGATTTTGAGTCTTAATGTTAATCTTTCAATACAATACTAAATTTCACATGTGGTTCCTTTCGAACACCTCATATACGTTTCTGCATAACCAATAAACTACCTCAATATGATAGCCTTATGTCTACGATCTGTCATTAAATCATAAGAATCAAGTCATTGTTAACCATTCCTCCTCACTTTTATCCCCTATGTCAAGGATGATAAAGGATCTAAGCTTAATTAGAGTTTGCAACTTCCAATATTAGGTTGATAACATGGAGTAATGGCTAAATCCCTAACGATTAATCAATTAAGAAAGCAAATAACACTACCCATGCAATAATCAGTACTCAATCAGAACACAACCCCAAGTTGGGAAAATTAGCCAAGCATAATAAGATAGAGAGAAATTATACCCATAGGCTCATTAAAACCTTCTAATGAATCTAAATATGTAAAATCCTAAAATAGACTAATCCAAACCTTAGGGTTTAAATTACAAGTTTCTAGATCTCAATTTCAGTAAAAGATAGGGTTGAAAGCTGCAAAAAAGCCTTTTATAGTTGAAGCAAAAATAGGGCCAAAAAATTACAAAACTGCCACCTAAATCACTTAGGTGATAGACCGATTACATCGCCTAACTCATTGGCGATGCACCGATGTGAGACTTTTTAGCTGAACTGGCTTGAACTTAAGCTTCCATGGTTGGCAACTATTGACTTTGGCGATGGACTTCTACCATCGCTGAACTACGTGGCGATATGCTAAACTATTTCTCCTTATTGCGGAGCAACTGCTTCCTTTGGAATATGAATAAACTGCTAACTACAGCGAGGAACCTCAACTTTGGCGATTCGCCGTTATGTTTGGAAATCCGCCAAACTGCTTGGGCGATGCCATCTTTACTTTTTAGCTCCAATTCTCTATCTTTTTGCTTACTTATGCTCGATAAACCACTTCATGGCTTCAACCTAGAAAAACAACCAAATTAACATTAAAATTAACTCAATTTGGCATTGAGGACTTAATTTCTCACCAACTTTAGGCCAAATGAGTAGCAAATTGTCGACTCATCAACAGCCCCAACTTAAACCTTTGCTTGACCTTGAGTAAATCAATGCACACACAACAAAATAAAAATTTCCTACAAATGGTACTACTTGGGAGCTTAAACACATTCTTCTTTGTGAAAACTACTTTGCCCTCATGATTTTGAAAACATTGGCACAAGTATCACCTATCAAACATATAATTCATGAACTTCAAGCCACAAATGTTGACTTATTGCTACCAAATCAAGCACATGTTCATAGAAATCAATTAAGGTTAACATATGTGCTCAAGAAGTGCAATTAAGCTCCCTCACAACAAAAAAATCCCTTCCCTCAAGATATGATCAAACTTTAAACAAGGGATTAGTCTGATCCATTCTCTCTCTCAAAGACGACCATGAACACAAGTACCTTACCATAGGCTTGTACCTATGCTCCATCTCAACATCATTAAGCATGCTACATTGGAGATCACCAAGGTCTTACTTCGGCTTCTAGCATAGGCAATGGGTAAGTTAGGATAAAATAAGGGCTATAGTGGCTCTACCATATCGAAGCATCACATGATACCTCACTTAAGTTCCTTTCCCAAAGATTACTTCTTGTGACACACTATGGACCAATTATATAAGATTCACTTTCTATCGTCCTCATTATATCCTTTTAAAAGCTAAACTTTTCAACTATTTACAAGTTAAGTTCACAATTGCAACTTTTTTTTACTTCTTTTCACTCTTTTCCTTTTTTTAAGTATTTACAAAGGATACTATAAGGAATAAAGAAGGAAGTTAATGGTCCCCAAATCGATTAACTTCTAGTTAAAAATCTCACCCGATAGCTCTTCTACTACCAACCTACGCTTTTGGCCTAAGTTGGTTTACGACCTCACCTAAATTCTTCACAATGGGTTTGGTTCAAAAGAGGGGATTGTATAAGATGTGTTAAGGCTTGTAATGAGGTTGTACAAGAAATAAGTTCCAAGGCACAAATTGGGGCAAAGTTTTGTCACTCAACTCACAGTGGGGATGTCTATTTGATAAATTCGAAGGTTCACTATAATTTAATGCCTAAGGTCATTTCTCCAACATCACTACACTCTTTTTTTAGCAATAGGGCAATCGATCAGGTTCTAGATGGACTCATTGAACAAGATCGAATCGAAACTTCCCCACACATGGCACTCAATTACACATTAAAAGCAACACTTTTGTTTCCTCAATTTATGTACAACATTCATAGCACATGTTAAAGAAGGTTCTAAAGTATTCAAAAAAGGATGCCGGTATTCTTCAAAAGTGAGTTCCTAACTATTTCAACTCAAACAAATAAAATTTTCAAAGATGGGCACATTTTATAAGGTGGAGCAATTCACAAAACAATTTGTCATTTTTAAGGGTCATGCATGTGAAAAATCTCCCCAAGAGTACTATTTGGGTCAAAGTGTTCTATTGCTAGCACACTTTCTCTTAAGTACCAATTCCAAAAAGGGTTTTATTTATCAAATATGCTACAAATTACTATACTAAAAGAATAATAACAAAATATAATGCAAATCATGATACACACATCAAATCAATCGAAAACACATAAACTTATAAAAATAAAAATCATCTATAATTATTACAAACCAAATACAAGAATGTCATCCAAATGATAGTATAAAAATAAAAACCACACTTCATAAATAGAGTATCAGAAACATAATCAAATATTACAAATCCAAAATAAGTACCCCTCTCCCCCAGCTCAAATGTAAGCATTGTCCTCAATGTTATAGGACTAAGACTATAATGTAAAAGTGAATAGAAGGGTCCCCCTACACAGTACTAAGCCTGTGGCGATGGAAGGCTCATAGAAGTAGCCTTAGTCTGGGCATCAGTGTGCAGCTCAACACTAGTATCAACCTACGAAGCTGGATCTGAAGTAATGTCGGTTGTCTTCATATTAGTAGTTGGGTGGGAGGTCTAAACAACTATCTCCTCAACGGGTGTAGACCCATTAGTACCACTATGTAAAGTCTCCTAAGTTGACTTCACCAAAGTAGTGTCACGATGCAAATCACGGATCATGCGGGTACCTACCCAATTCTACACTAGATAGGAGAAACCTTACCAACCATTCATTTAATGTGGAATTTAAACTAATTTTTATTTAAAAACAAATTAATTCAGTTGACTCATAAAACAAGTTAGGTTCAATACATTTGATAACTAAATACAATGTAGAAACTAGCTAAAAATGAATCCCAGAACATACTGTAAATCGGTATAAGAGCACTAGACAAGGAATAGGGAAATCTATGACATAGCATCCATGCAAAATCGAGAGGACATGAGAAATTGGAGAATGTTCATCGTCACTTCTATAAAAAAACTCCAACTGACCTGCAATATGGATATATCACCAGAAGGAGATATAGTACGTGTAGTATCAGTACAACCACAAATACTAGTATGTATCATCGGCCTACCAGGGTTAGAACAAATAATTTTTATAGCAAATAGGAAAGAAATCGTGACACTAACTGAAATTTTGGTTACTAATACCCATTCATACAAATATTACTATATACACTTAGTGTCTCTATGACCTACCTGTCATTTAACATTTTCATGTATCTTTGTCCTTTGATAATCCATTCTCTCTTACTTCTTCTAAATATACCTTACCTAGTTATTCCAATTTTATTGGATGTCCCTATTTATAGCCTAGTTCATGTAGCTCTAAAGGCTTCTCTATAAGTACACGTTAGGTTCACTGATAGTAGCCGGGTTCCTCATCACCTATCTTGCATAGCATATCTAATTATGTATTTTTAAGTACCTATACACACGTTACACTTATTTTTTATGGATAAGTAGGGTACATAAATTATCATAACAACAAATTCCCATCATCCAGACAGTCACAATGTATAAATATGAATGTACATCCAATGCATATGATGAATATATGTATGCAGAATGTGCAAAACTTTCCATCCTCTTCTCAACTAGTCATCATCCATAGCAATATAAATATTATCAACATTATGAATATCATGATCTCAATATCATCGACTCATCACATAAGCACCATCACAGCCATCATCATCAATATGTATGAATATGCAATGTAGTCAAAATTGCAAGTAGTGCCCAAAAGTAATTATGAATATTCAATTACATATAAGTAGAGGGGCAACAAATCTAAATTCCTCACATGCACCAACCCTCACAGTATTGAATCACTTTGACATTTCTACCTTCTCTTTGGTCGGCTTTGGATTTTATACATATATATACATATATATATATATATATTAATATCTGTTCTCACATAAATTCTATGAATTCATAGGTATTCTATTAGAAGACAATGACAACCCTCTATTTCTAATGCTTGCTGGCACTCTTAAGTCTTTCACATACTCTTTCCTAATGGTTTACCCCGAAACACTAATGCTTGAACTTTCTACCCCTATAATTGGAATTCTATCAACCATTTTAGAATATTTACGTTCCCACATACCTTGCTATTAAGCTACTCTACAAATTATTCTACCTATTTAATTAACACTTACAACACTTAAACTCTAGTAGCTTTACTAACACAGTTCTCACTTCACTCTAACGCTTTATTACCCTTTATTAATGCAAGTTACGGGTCTTTTAGGTTTCTATGAGCAAGCTAATTAAACCTTTGTGTACTCTTTTTTCACCCTATTAATCATACTTACCCCATACTATACTTGTAAAATAATTGTATTTGTTTAACTGACTAAAATTCTCACAAAATTCAACAAAATTCATGCCACAAATATTGTACCAGTAGAGTACAATAATAATTCACTACAATATTAAAGCCTAACTGGATTTTTATCATTTTTGTCCATCCAAACACTGTGTCTGAAGGACTAAAACATGAAATCTCCCGACATTACTATCAAAATTACATGTATCAAGCCCAAGTCTACAATAATTTAACCATAACCTACCTCATAGATGAATCACACTGCTATTGAGAGGAGGAAGTTGTCCCGCATGTGCTAAGCATCTTTCTACATCGGGTTCTTGTTGGGTTTGACTCAAAATTTACCTCATGAAGTGTGGCCTTTGAAACCTTATAACTATATAGGTAGGGATTATTTAGGGTATTTTTGGTGGGAAAAGACGACCTAAGAAGGCTAAAACAAAAGAAGGTTTTAAAGAAATGTGGGTTGGCAACTTGTAATAACCCTCCAGGTCATTTTCCTTTTTTGGACATGTTTGCAGTGCTTAGATATTTCCTATACATGCCCCAAGTCATTTTTGACTTGCTGGAACTGACAGTTTAGTCATCAGGCCGATCATTTAACCTTTAGCATCATTTTCTTATTTAGAGACTTCAGGTTGCCATTTGCTGAGTATGAGGCAAGGTTTCATGAGTTTGATAGGCATGCCATTATGATCCTACCAATGTAGTATCAGCGGATCCAATGTTTTGTTCGAGGGATGAGAACTCTTCTTCGTATGGCTTCTCAGAGTCTAGTTGTTATGGGCAGGTCCTTTGTGGATATTCCTCATTATGCCCAGACTATGAAGGAGATGCATCACGAGGTCTAAAGAGCTAATGATAAGAGGCCACATCAGCAGGGAAGTTATAGTAGGAGCCTCAGTAGCCCGCATTTCAGAGACAAAGGTTTTCATAGTAGATACCCCCAGCATCTATCTTATATCAGGATCAGAGTCAGTCTAGTAGGCCTGTTCAGGCAATGCATCAGATTTTAAATAGGGGTCAGCCCGATTATAGTAGTAGTCAGTCCTGTAGGGGTGCACAGTTAGGGTCTTTAGGCTTAGGTAACCATTCTGACCTTCCTGATAGAGTAGAGTACTTAGGGTTTGTTATGATTATGGTTTAGTGGGCCACTTTGCCAGAGAGTCTTCCCGGCGTGGGATGATTAAGCATCCAGCGTAGAGTGTTCAACCAATCAGATTAGTACTACCTCCAGTTAGGGGTGGTGCATAAGGTCGCAGGGGTGGTCTCCAGGGTTTGAGTGGAGGTCCTCAGGTAGGTCAGATAGGTGGTCGGGCAGGCACCCAGTTCGAAGGTGGACAGGGTCACTTATATGTTATTTCTGGTAGGCTGGAGACTGAGTCTTTGGATGTTGTTATAACAAGTATAATTTTAATATGCCATCAGCTAGCTTTTTCTTTATTTGATCTGGGATCTACATATTTTTATGTTTCAGCTTATTATACATTGCAGTTAGAGTTATCTTAGGAGCCTTTATCTGTGTCTTTGAGTGTATCTACTCTTGGGGGTGATTCCTTAGTAGTGGATCGGGTGTATAGATCATGTTTTGTGGTTGTTTGAGATCATGACACTCTGGCTGACCTTATTGTGTTAGATATGGGGGATTTTGATGTGATTTTGGGAATTGACTTGTTATCTCTCTATCATGCGGTCTTGGATTGCTTTTCTAAGACCGTTTCTTTAGCTATGCTTGGCATACCCCTGGTTGTATGGCAGGGTTCTTTTAGCTGAGCACCGACGAGAATTATTTCTTATATTCGAGCTAGGAGACTGGTATCGAGGGGTTGTGAGTTGTTCCTTGCTTATATTCGTGATATTAGTTCGGAGAATCCTTTGCTTGACTCTATTTATATAGTTCATGACTTTCTTGATACCTTTCCTACCGACCTACCTGGCCTTCTTCCTGAGCATGATAAAAAGATTGCTATTTATCTTTAGCTGGGCACCCCACCTATTTCTATGGCACCTTACCATATGGCTCTGACCGAGCTAACGAAGCTAAATATTCAGCTTTAGGATCTTCTAGGTAAGGGTTATATTAGGTCGAGTGTATTTACTTAGGGCATTCCTATTCTGTTTTGGAAGAATAAGTATCCTATGCCTCGTATAGATGATCTATTTGACCAGCTTCAGGGTGTAGCAGTGTTTTCTAAGACTGATTTGAGTTATGGCTACCATCATTAAAGATTCGGGTGGAGGACATCCCTAAAGCACCCTCCAGGACTTGCTGCAGCCATTATGAATTCCTAGTGATGTCTTTTGGGTTGACTAATGCCCCAACAAAATTTATGGACTTGATAAACTGTGTTTTCAAGACTTATTTAGACTCTTTCATGATAGTTTTTATCGATGATATCTTTTTCTATGCAAGGAGTAGGGAGGACCACGAGCAGCAATTGAGGACTGTGCTCCGCATATTGAAATATCAGAGGCTTTATGCCAAATTCTCAAAGTATGAGTTCTAGCTTGAGTCTTTAGCTTTCTTAGGGCACGTGGTGTCTAAGGATGAGATTATGGTTGACCCGACGAAGATTGAGGATAGTCGTAATTAGGCTAGATCTACGTCTCTGACTGAGGTTTGCAATTTTATCGGGTTGACAAATATCTTTAGGTGGTTCATCGATAGATTTGCTACTATTGCAACACTTATAACTAGATTGACTAGGAAAGAGGTTCTATTTCAGTGGTCCCATAATTGTGAGACGATTTTCTTAAGCTCAAGAGCTTGCTCACTTCAGCTAATATGTTGACTCTTCCAGCTGAGGGTGAGGGATTTACTATTTATTGTAATGCTTTTGGTGTTGGTTTAGGATGTGCTCTAATGGAGTGGGGCTGAGTTATTGCATATGCCTCGAGATAGATGAAGGTGCATGAGAGAAACTACCCCACCTATTATTTAGAGTTGGTGGCGGTAGTTTTGACGCTTAAGATTTGGAGGCATTACTTGTACGGTGTTCACTGTTAGATCTTCACTGCCCACCATAATCTTCAGTACATTATGACCTAGAGGGAGCTTAATTTGAGCTAGCACAGGTGGATTGAGTTACTGAAGAATATGATATGTCTATTATATACATCCGAGCAAGGAAAATATGGTAGCAGATGCCTTGAGCAGGAAGGTGGTGAGTATGTTTAGCTTAGCCTTCATTTTAGTTTTTGAGTGACCGTTTCCCTTGGACATTTAGTCCTTAGCCAACATAATGGTTCGACTTGATATTTCAAACCTCAGGAGGATTCTAACTAGTGTTGAGGCTAGGTCTACCTTATTTGAGCAAATTCAGGGCCGATAGTTTAACGATAGAAGACTATATGGAATTCGAGATCAAGTGTTGAAAGGTGAGTCCAATAGGTATACCTTATATTTTGAGGGTATTCTGACATTTCACGGTCGTATTTGTGTTCCAAGGGTAGGAGAGTTAATTCGATTGATACTTTGGGAGACTCATAACTCTAGAGATTCTATTCACCCCGGGATAACTAAGATGTATAGAGGCTTGAGGCAGCATTACTTGTGACCAAATGAATTCTGTGGCTACCCATTCATGAGTGGAAATGGAAGCGAATTACTATAGATTTTGTAGGTGGTTTGCCTCACACTTCTCATGGTTTTGATATAATTTTGGTCATCGTATATCGATTGACCAAGTTTTCCCATTTTATCCCTATTGAGACATCCTTCAGTGTAGAGAGGCTGGATCGTAGCTATGTTCGAGAGCTAGTTTGCCTCCACGGAGTGCCCATGTCTATTATATCAGATAGAAGCTCTTAGTTCACTTCTAACTTTTGGAGGGCATTTCAGGAGAAGTTGGATACCCAGGTTAATCTTAGCATCGCTTTTTATCCCTAGACTGACGGACAATCGGAGTGGACTATTTAGGTTTTGGAGGATATGCTCCATGCGTGTGTGATGGACTTTGAGGGTCTGTGGGAGCAGTTTTTGGCCTTAGCAAAGTTTACCTATATTTACAGCTACCATTCAAGTATTTATATGGCTCTATTTAAGGTATTTTATGGTAGGCATTGTCTATCTCCGATTGGTTGGCTTGAGACTTCAGACATTAGTCAATGTGGTACTGATTTACTTTGTTAGTCTTTAGATAGGGTTTGGGTGATTCAGGATAGGCTACAGGTAGCTCAGAGCAGGAAAAAAAGTTATGCTTACTATACGCGTTATTCCTTGAGATTCAGAGCTGGTGACCAGGTCTTTCTTTGAGTATCGCCCATGAAGGGCGTGATGAGGTTGCGGAAGAGGGGCAAGCTTAGCCCCAGGTATATCAGGACATTTGAGATACTTCAAATAGTTGGGGAGGTATCTTATGAGTTAGCATTGTCTCTAGCCTTTTCAGCTATCCATCCCATTTTCCATGTGTCCATATTGCGGCGTTATATTCCGTATGAGTCTCACATGCTTTGATGGAACTCGATTTAGTTGGATGAGAAGTGGACCTTTTATTGAGGACCCAATATATATCCTAGCAAGAGATATTAGACGGCTGTGATCCAGAGACATTCCCATAGTTAAGGTTCAATAGAGACATCGTCCAGTCGAAGAGGCTACCTGGGAGATCGAGTGTGAGATACAGACCTAGTATCCCTAGCTATGAGCCTCCACAGAATTTACTGCATTTTTATGCTTTTTCTAGTTTTATAGGTTTGCTATAGCTGTCCTAAGTCATTAATGACTTACTAGGACTGGTAATTCGTTTAGTTTTAGAGTCATTTTTTTATTTTAGAGCTTTAACTTTTAAGAATAGGGTCTCAGGCTAAAACTTTAGGAAATGGCCTCGAATGCCAATTAAAACAGTCTCATTAGCTCTGGAATGTTGATCTTAGGCTAGGAGGACCCTTGGTCTAGGTATCGAGGCTTTCAGACTCATTTTGGGCTATTGGGTGGATTTTGGCTAGAATGGCTCCGTGGGTTTGGGACCCTCTTTTTATCAAAACAACCTCGAATGGAAACTTTGATGTTTTCTTTGAGTTCAGAATCCAAATTTTGTAGGGTAGTATAGTTCATTTGCACTCACGAGATTCTGAATGAATCCCAAAGGCCCGGTCAAAAATTTGGCAATATTGCAAATTTACTGATGATGATGCACCTAGTACAGGCCAAAAATGGCCTTTGCTTTCTCTTAGCCTTAGCCGCGTTCGTGAGGGTCAAGGATTTTAACCATTGCATTCGTGGGGCAGACTTTGCATTTACGAAGAGCAGGTCGGCCTAGCTGGTCCAGCCTTTTTCTTCATGATCGCGGTGGACCTACTGTGTTAAAGTCTGTCTGGGCCAGCACCCGCGTTTGAGATAGGGGTCCCACATTCACGAAGAAGGACCCCTGGCAGTAAATAAATAGTTCCCTTTGTTTCCATCTTTAGTTTCCAAGTGTTAAATACCATTGTTGACTATTGGGACCTCAAAAATAGTGTAAGAATCAACAAGTGAAGATGGTATTAGCTTGAGGAAATGATCGTAACCATTTTAGCATTGTTACCTCTTAAGTTTGTGATTCAATTTTTGCTTAAATTAGTAGTTTAAATCCTTATTTCTTTGCACTATTTGGAACTGTGTTTAGATTTATTCGAGCTCGAATTTGGCCTAATTTTGGGGCAATATGATCCTTAAGCTTAGAGGAATGGTGTGACAGTTATAATTTCATGATTTCAGAAGAGGGCCCCACATGTGATTTTAGTCCATTTTTTACTTGGAGCATTAATACGCAATATAGGTATCGATATTTTTGTCTTATTGCGTAGATTATTATTTTAACAATGTGGCGGCAGTTGAAGGCTTCTCGGAAGGTGAATGCTTTGAAGTAGAGGATTATATGAGCTCCCGGCATAAGCGAGGCTTACCTTTCTTTTAGACTGTGCTTTATAATGATATTAGTGTAGTATAAGGTAGCTATCGGTGGGTAATTACAGTTTGGTTGTTATTTTAGCATTTACTATCGTATTTATCCTGTTAGGGGATCTTTTTGGTAAAATTTGGGCCGATTTTTCCTTAGGTTAAAATACTATCATCATCTAGGTTCGTCTAGGTGCTTTCCTTATGTTGGGTTTTTGGGGTTTTGAAGTGGGCCCTACTATCCTTGTGATAGAATGCTTATAATAACACCTATTTTGACTTTAAAATCACTTAGCTGCTTCTTTAGGCTGTTATCGGGGTTCGGGAGTTGACTTAGGCATTGTCTTATGCTAATTTAGCTCAGTTACCTTGGGTTATGGAGTTTTTGGCCATTAGACCGCGCCTTCGGCCTTGATAATTGAAGTCCACTTTTCCTTAAAAGATTTGACTGCTTAAAATTGGCTTATATAAACTAAATGGATTCGGGATAGGTTAAACATTGAGATGTTACTATTGCTTTTATGCTATTTAGTTCCTGTTTGAGTCCTGTAATTTCTATATTACTATCATTTATCAGTTCTAGTTCGAGTCCGACTTATGCTATATTGTTATCACTTATCAATTTGGATTCAAGTTCGACATCCTTTATAATGATTATTATTTACTAGTTATGGTTTGATTCTGGCATTTATTATCTTTCTTATTAATGATCTAGGGTTGGGAAACTAGAATGGATAGATAGAAAAGAGGTTATGACTGGGAAGAAGGAGAATCAAGTACGCATGGCCTATAGTGTAGACTATTTTAAGTTCATTTTTGCATATGGGTTTTGACCCCAACCTTTGTTAGATTATATATTTGACAATGACCACTTATACTTCTTAAGAGAGGTATAATCTTGGCGTATCAGCTGGCCATTACTGGAGCCACACCTGCAATTCCTGCTTACCTATAGCCGGGGGTAAAACATGTTGTCGTAGTAGCCCCTAGGATGGATGAAGCATTGAAGACGATTGTTTTTCATCATCCGATACTAGTCCCAGTAATAACTGGAAGTGAACATGAGTTGCTGCGTAAGCTCTTAAAAAAAAAAAAAAGCATCCAGTCTTCCTCGATATTGAAATAGAAAATGTTTTTGAGTTTATTATGGATTTTCATAATATATTGTACAAGATGGATATAGTAGAGTAGTACGAGGTGGAATTTGAAACCTTTCAGCTAGAAGAGGATGCTAACCAGTGGTGGAGAACGTATATTGAGTGTAGATTTTGCTTGTTGCCTCCATTTACTTAGACTCAATTTCATATCGTGTTTCCAGAGAAGTATGTGCCACACACTCTTTGTGATAGGAATAGAAGTGAGTTTCTCACCCTTGACCAAGACAACATGACTGTTGCAGCCTATGAGGCTAAGTTTCATACCTTATCTAGGTTTAGATTAGGCTTTTTATGATTGTGGTGGGGTTGGACAATTGAAAAGAAATCATCCTAGTGTCAGATAGTCAGGTTTCCAGAGTTAACAACAGTATATAGCCTTAGTTCCACATAATAGAGGGGGCAGAGGAAAGGCTATAAATCATCCATATGGTGGGCACGGTAGTTATCAAGCAAGTCGAGGTGGTACATGGAGATATAGTAATACTGGTAGAGGAGGTGCATAGTCGGCTAAGGGAGTCACTCAGATCAATGACAGGGCACATTGTTATCCCTTCTCAAGAAAATTTTAGGCTGAGGTATAGGATGCGGTTATCGCATGTACCATTCTTGTTTGTGACCGGATGGCTTCAGTTTTATTTGATCCAGGTTCTACCTTTTCATATGTGTCTGTTAGATTTTCTTTGGGGTTGAATATGGTCTGTGACATGGGAAGATGGAGTGGGTGTACGTAATTTATTATCTTTTAGGATTTAAGTACATTGGAAAGTTGAATGAAATAATGTGAAATAGTAAAACAAAAATGTTAAGGTAAGTCGACTAAATTATAAACTCTTATAAATGCCTGAATTATGTTGGATAGACTTGTACGATTCTAATACCTTGACAGTCTTAATTGATACTTTCCAGAATTCAAAAGATGAGAAAGTGACTAAAAAGGTATTGAGTCAAGATAGTGAGTAAAAAGATATTGAGGCTGGCCAGTTTATAGAGTTGGAATTGCTTGTCGTATTGTTTTGATCAATGTTTTCTAGAGTTTAGAAGGTAATGTAAAATTCTCAAGGTTGGGATTCGATTAAGGGAAAGTGTATATTAATGAGAATTGGTGATGATATTTCATAGGGGTGTTTTGTAAGTCATGAATATGTTGTATATGTGTGAAGAATGAGGTCACCAAATTGATGAATTAGATGGTTGAGGTAACTGTATACTGATTTGACCCGTGTTGGGTTATGAGTTGACATTGTTATCATCTTTTGCATGAATAATGGTTTGTTGAATTCATGCACTCATTCATATATATTGGGATGATATGTTGTGATACGGGTCGGGTATCACGCTGGTATAGATATGGTATATTGTGATATAGGTCGGGTACCACACTGGTACAGATATAGTATGGGTAGGGTACCATGCTGGTTCATTGTGTTGTTCAGGATAAGATGGGGAGGGATAAGGAGAGATGTTGTGCATATCTTGCATACATGCATTTTTCCATCTATTTTAATGTTTTATTATTTTATTTTTCTTTCATACATGTTATTGTTGTGGAAAGAGGTGAAAGAGGGTACAAAGGTACGTTAGGTCCCTAGGTGGGACAAGTTGAGAAAAAGATTTTACGTTAGTATATGATTGGTAATACTCGGATTTTCGGACGGGTGAGGACTAAGGGGTTGTAATACTATAGGAATAAGTCATTATTGGAGGTAGAGGTATCGGCTGGGATAGGTGGTCAAGGGACAAAGATATATGAAAATATTAAATGATAGACAGGTCACAGAGATGCTAAGTAGAGGTCACAGAGATACTAAGTTTAGGTCATAGAAATGCTAATTGTAGGTCATAGAGTTGTTAAGTGTAGGTCACAGAGATATTAAATGTAGGGTAATAAGAGTTGATTAATATGAGGATTTAAAACCGGACCCTTACTTGATGTTTTTATTATCCCTATTTGTTATTGATGTCCTCTGTCTCCAACCATGGTTGGATGATGAGGCTTACCAGTACGTATGGTTGTACTGATGCTACACTTACTAAATCTCCAATCAGGGGTATAGCCATGGTTCATGTTAGTTGGAGTTTCTATAGAAGCAATACCGATCATTCAGCAGTAGCTCCTACCCTTTCTATTCTGCATGGAAGTTGCATCATGGATGTCCCTACTCCTAGTCTAGTGCTTTTGTACCGGTATTGGCTAGGTTTTGGGGAGTCACTTATAGTTATTTTCCACATTCATTTTTCATTTTTGATGTATTAAAACCTATTGGGAAAGAATAAAATGATTAGTCATATTTTTCTTGATTAGATTATCTCTTATAATAAATATGAAGCTAACTAGGTTCATAAATGGCTTAAACTTCCACATTAGTGAATCATGGGACTTTTGGGTTCTCCTATCTGGAGTAGGTATATGTAGGTGCCCGACATGACTTGGTGGGTTGGGTCATGACAGAGATGGTATCAGAGTCCAGGTTATCGGTCTTCCAATACAAGAGAAAATATTTAGTAGAGTTCTATGGATCGGTGTGTTGACGTCCACATCAAATCTATAGTAAGCTGCAAGGCAACTAGAAATCCATCATATTCTCTTATTTCCAATCGTGCCCTCTCAATGTCGTATTCTCGAGTTGATTTAATTGGTATCTCACTTATTACAATTGGGACTAGTTGGTCCCAATTGGTATCTCATAACGCTAAGAGTTGGGATAACTGATAGTGGTCAATGAGGAAACATAAAAAAAATGGATTGTTATGTTGTGTTCAATGTGGTGTTAGGTATTTGAGATGATGCAATGATGTATCGAAATGTACTATGTAAATTGTTGTTGATGGTAGCATATGGTAGATTGCTTGGTGATGTTTAAATTCCCGAATATGATTGTTGAGTATGTGTGTAGTTGGATAGTGTGTAGCCAAGCAGACCGCTGGACATAAGGACCGAGTGAGATCTTGAGAGTGTCTTCATTTCTGCGACTTGAGCTACTGCTCATCTCTCTATGATTTGGAGTACTACTTGTCTTCTAGATGATCCCGTATGATCCACTTGGATGTTTGACTATTGGTGGAATGCTCTTGAGGATAGTGAATTGAGTAGTAAAAAAGATTAATGAAAGTGTAGCATCATTTAATTGACAGATGGAAAATTCTATCGGATGTGGTTAAAGTGCAATAGATTGCAAATTTGAGTTATATGGAGTATGACAAGATGTTATTACGCTACCTGAACATGTATAAAAAAAGCCTTGCATGGGAAGAACCTGAGATCGAGTA
This sequence comes from Capsicum rhomboideum, assembly GCA_031232105.1. Lineage (NCBI taxonomy): Eukaryota > Viridiplantae > Streptophyta > Magnoliopsida > Solanales > Solanaceae > Capsicum > Capsicum rhomboideum. Next base: position 37,042,253 of record CP124719.1, read on the forward strand.
AGGGAAAAATTGAAGCGGAGCTACTAGAAGCTACAGCTACAATAGATCTTTTACCGCTGCAGTGGTAAAATCAATAGTTGTAGCGGCTCCAGGTAGAATCCTGCCAGGTATTCCCCTGTTTTATAGTTTTGTAATTATGGCAAAGCAACCCTGATTTCGAAGAAATAAAGAGATAAATTATCCAGCACACATTATAAGACAAGGTAATTATTATTATAAAAGGGGTGGGGGAAAAAAACCGTCTGAAAATATGTAAAATAAAAATAGTAAAATGTTGTTACATGCCCTAAATGGGGGCAACCCAAATCCAAAAACCATAAATTATAACCCCAAGAGGGGAGAAGGGTGAACCACTAACTGTCAGCTCTGTCTCCCAGACTAGAGGCACTAAGAAAGGAGAATTCCTCAACATCCTTTTTGGTCATCTTCAGTAACTTCTTAGGGGGAAAAATGCACCCAAACATCACTTGGACCACCTTCCACAGTCTCACAAGCATGTGGTCACAGGAGTGACACTTCTTATTTTCTTTGTTAAGCCCTTCTTGAAACTCTGTGTAGGCTCGGGCCGAGATCGGTGGGGCAAAAGATCACAAAAGATCCACTTCGGGAGGGGGTAGGTAAAACCACTTTAGGATTCCTCAAACTGCAACAAGATCAGTGTAATGACCCTCCAGGTCATTTTTTACATTTTTGCACTATTTTGATGTTTAGAGTTATCCCATTGATGGCCCAAGTCGTTTATGACTTACTGGAGCGGACAATTAGATTATCGGGTAGTTTGTTTGGTTTTTAGAGCCAATTCCCTGTTAAGAAGTCTTCGTTGTTCAAATTTTGCTATCGGACCTAAACCTTATGTAAATGGCCATTTGGTCGCTAGAGCGGCCAATTGACCGCTTTAGCGGAAGTCTAGGTTTCCCCCTTTGTCTCTAAAGATACCAAACTACCGCTATAGCAGTAGTCGCTTAAGCGGTATTCGACCGCATTAGCGGTAGTCCCCCAGGAGCAAAGGACTACTTAAGCGGTGCCTTACCACTTTAGCGTCATTTGGTCGCTAAAGCGGCTATTGGTTCTATTTATGAGGGAGACCCAATTTTTAGTCCATTTTTTCATTTCCAAGTCCCTCAAAACCCTATAGAGCTTAGAGAGGGTAGAGTATGATCTTTGGGTGTACGTGGTAAGTTGGAGGGTTCGTTGGGGCATTTTCTCATCAAAATTTCTGTAAGTTTTCATCTAATTCATTGATTTATTCTCCAATTTAACTTTAAATCCCTATTTCACTTTACGGGCTGATTTTGGGTTCAGTTGTATTCGAAATTTACCCATTTTGTTAGGGTAAATGATCCTTGATTTTGTAAGCATGCCCCATATGGAATTTTTAGCTTGATTTTGGACCTGAAGCATTTATATGCAATATGGGTATTGTTATTTTTGTATTAATATGTAGATCATTATTTTGATAGCGTGGCATCATGAGGTGGCTTCTCGGAAGGGAAAAGCTCCAATTTAGTCGACTTTCTCAGGCATTCGTTGGCGTACAGGTAGGCTAGGCTTTCTTTTCTCATAGATTGAGCTCTATTATAGTACAAGTATAGTATTATGCTAGATTTGGTTCGAAATTTATGGTTTGGTTGCATGCTAGTGAAATTTGGAATATTTAGCCAATTAGAAAGCCACTTTTAGGTAGAATTGACCAATTCATCTCTCCATTGAATTAAATTATTACCATAAAACTTATTTATACTTATTTGATACCTTGTAATGGAATGTGAAAGCCTTAGTCTAATTTCAGGTAGAAATTAACTTAGTATGGACTTTTAGGGTTAGCAGCGGGCCCCATCGGCCTTCTTTTAGGTCAATTATCCTAGTTAGCTCCTTGTAGACCTAAGAGGCCTTCATTTATCACCTTATGTATGATCTTGATCCTTGGAATGACTTAGTCACCTTGACAACTCTTGATTAGACGTATTACTTTGCATTTGATATTAAAGACCGGTTCGAGTCCGACAATTACTATTTACTTATGATATATATTCCCAGTTCAAATCTTACATATATGATACTAGAGTTTGGTTTGAGTCCGGCATTTACAGTTTATTTATGATAGTAAGAGTCTGGTTTGAGTCCGACAATTATGGTATAGGAAGATTCAGATATGATATCAGTTGTTGGTCACTTCATACTTATCATTATTTATGGTTCTGCTTTTAATTGCATCCATCAGGCTTATGGGGGTTCGTTTGGGTTAATCTTCTTTTGTTTATGCCATCTGGGCTTATGGGAGTCTAGTTAGGCTGTAGTTAGCTTGTTTTCTTTGACTTTATTACCTCGTTATTTATTATTTGTTAGTCGGAACATTATTTTAGGTTTTCCCTTTATCCCTGACTTTAGTTTACATTCTCGCATCTTATTATACTCTTATTATGATTTAGTTCAGTCGATCGATGATGTCTATTGAGTACCCGTTGTTTTGGTACTCATACTACACTTTTGCATCTTTTTCAAATGCAGATTCGAGTACTAGTTGCCGCCGCTGACATTCTATCTAGCTGCTCTCAGGATTCAGAGATAGGGTGATCTTTCAAAGCCGGAGTTGATCCCCTCTCCTTCTTTTACTTTTGGACAATTTTTAGTTATTGAGACTTCTGTATATTGATACTTTTCAGTACTTTCATTTTGTATTTAGTGGCTCTTATACTGGCTTTACAAGGTCGTGGGATATTTCTTTTGTTCTACCTCCATTCCATTGACATTTATATTGTCGTATTCTTATTTATATTGCTTACAAGCTTATTTTTCGATATTTACTTTACCTTCAACTAATTAGCCCATTACTTATCGTTCTGGGCTACGGTTTCGCTTACCTATTGACGGGTTAAAGTAGGTGTAATCATGACTCCAAAATTTGTTTGTGTCTAATTGGTATCAGAGCCTAAGTTTACTAGTACTGTTTGTACCAGAGTAGGTATCTAGTAGAGTTCTGCAGATCAGAGCAATGACGTCCATTTTTTATCTTCGAGAGGCTATAGGACATTCTTAGGATGACTTCACTTTCTTCATTCATTTCGTGTGTCAAGTTTATATTGGTTTCTAAAATTCATATTGTTTTGTTCTTTTGTAGATGGTTAGGATGCGAGCTATAATGACTGGATAAGAGGACCCCAAGTCTGTTGCTAGGGCTTCTACTAGAGGTCGTGGCTAAGCTAGGGGTCGAGGCCAGGCTATAGCTGCATCTCTAGCTAGGGATCAGGATAGAAAGCCTTCACCAGATCCTATTATTACTCCCGAGGTAGAAGTAGCTCCACAGGTTTTTCCACCCTATCCATTGGTGGGCCAGGGGGAAGCCCAGGCTCCATTGGGGCTTATTTCTTCGTCATTTCTCATAGATGACTTGGTCCAGTTATTGGGATTAGTTTGTGGTGTACCATCTAAAGGTTCTCAGTCTGCATATTAGAGTGGTACAGATATAGAGGGCAACCTGTAGCTGCGAATCCCAGAGTTGTGGTCCCTCCAGCACTGGTAGTAGCTCAGCTGACAGATACCTAGCCAACTATGTCTATTGAGAAGCAGAAGATGTTGGGAAGATTTCTGAGATTGACTCCGCCTAGGTTTTCTGGGGATCCAGGCAAGGATCCACTTGAGTTCTTGACTGCTTAAGAGGATAGGCTCTATAATTTGGGCCTAGTTGAGGCTCATGGGGTTGACTACACCATATTTTAGTTGGATTTGGCAGCTAGATATTGGTGGAGTGGTTATCTTGATTCCTGGCAAGCTGGATCTCCCCCTATGACATGGACTCAGCTCTCTAAGGCTTTTCTCAAGAAGTATATGTCTCGTAGTCTTTGTGAGCACTTGAGAGATCAATATATCGGCTTACATCAGGGTTTTATTTCGGTGGTTGAGTATGAGGCACGGTTCTATGAGTTGGACAGACATGCTACTGCTATCTTACCTACCGAGTATGAGTGGATTTGGTGTTATGTTAGAGGGCTAAGACTTTCGCTTTGCATGGCTGCTCAGAGTTTGGTTGCAGCTGGCAGGTCTTTTATTATTATGCCCAGACTATGGAGAAGATGTATCGCGAGGCCCAAGGGGGCAGCGATAAAAGACCACGTCATGAGGGTAGTTTCAGTGGGAGTCGTGGTGCCTTGAAAATTAGAGGCAAAGGTTCTCAGGGTAGGTACCCTCTGCGTCAATCTTATTAGCATCAGGGACAGTCTAATAGACCTATTCAAGCAGCACTTTATATTACTGATGGAGGTCAGTCCAGTTACAATGATTCTTATAGCCCGAGCAGTGGACAGTCTTCGAGAGGTACACATTCTGAGTCTTTTAGTCAAGGTAGTTATTTCAGGTCAGCAGGATCTTCTAGACAGAGTGAAGTTTTCGAGGCTTGCTATAGTTGCGGGGTTGTTGGTCATTCATCTAGAGAGTGTCCCCAGTGTGGAATAATTCATCCTATTGTGCAGAGTGTTCAGCCGATCAGATCAGTGTCGCCTCCAATTAGAGGTGGTGCTTAGGTTTGCAGGGGTAGTCCCTATGGTTCTTGAGGAGGTTCTCTGGCAGGTAGGATGAGTGGTCGGTCAGGCGCCCACCCAATTGGCGGATGAGATCATTTGTATACTGTACCTAGTAGACCATAGGTTGAGTTTTCGGATGTTGTTATTATAGGTACAATTTCAGTATGTCGTCAGCCAACTATTGCCTTATTTAATATGGGATCCACTTATTCATATGTTTCTACTAATTATGCCCCACAGTAAGAGTTATCTTGGGAGCTTTTATATGTGTCATTGCGTGTATATACTCCAGTGGGTAATTCTTTAGTAGTGAATCGGATTTATATATCATGTGTTGTGACCATTCGAGAGTTTGATACTTGGGCTAACCTTATTGTGATAGATATGGTAGACTTTGATATGATTCAGTGCATGGACTAGTTATCCCCTTATCATGTGGTCTTGGATTACTTTGCCAAGACTGTTACCTTAGCCATGCCTGGCATACCCCCAGTTGTGTGGTAGGGCTCTTTTAGCCACGCATTGATGAGGATTATTTCTTATGTTTAGGCTAGGAGATTGCTATCGAAGGGTTGCAAGTATTTTTTTGCTTATGTTTGTGATGTTAGTATGGAGAGTCCCTTGCTTGATTTTGTTCCTATTGTCTATAAGTTTTCTAATGTTTTCCCTACCAACCTGCCTGGCCTTCCTCCTGAGCATGATATTGAGTTCGCTATTGATATTGATCTGGGTATCCGACCTATTTCCATGGCACCATACCGTATGGCTCCTACCGAGCTTAAGAAGCTGAATTCTCAGCTTCAGGATCTTTTGGGTAAGGGTTTTATTAGGACGATTATGTCGTCTTGGGTGATCCTGTCTTGTTCATGAAGAAAAAATGGAGAATAAGTATCCTATGCCTCATATTGATGATTTATTTGACTAGCTTTAGGGTGCATCAGTGTTCTCTAAGATTAACTTGAGATTCGGCTACCATCAGTTGAGGATTCAGGATGAGGACATCCCTAAGACAGCTTTTAGGACTCGATATGGCCATTATGAGTTCCTGGTGATGTCTTTTAGGTTGACCAATGCTCTAGCAATGTTCATGGATATGATGAACCATATGTTCAGGCCCTATCTGTATTTCTTTCTGATTGTCTTTATTAATGACATCCTTGTGTATTTAAGGAGCAAGAAAGAGCACGAGCAGTATTTGAGGATTGTTCTTCAGGCCTTGAGAGATTATAGGCTTTTTGCCAAATTCTCAAAGTGCGAGTTTTGGCTCTACTCTGTTACATTCCTAGGGCATGTAGTGTCTAATAATGGGATTATGGTGGATCCAGTGAAGATTGAAGCTATTCATGATTGGGCCCAGACCTACATCTCTGACTGAGGTTCATAGCTTTATTGGTTTGGAAGATTACTACAGGCAGTTTGTTGAGGGTTTTGTTTCTATTGCAGTGCCTATGGCCAGGTTGACTAGGAACGAGGTTCCTTTTTAGTAGTCCGATGAGTGTGAGACAAGCTTTTGGAAGCTCAAGGACTTACTCATTTCAGCTCCTATATTGATTCTTCCCGTTGAGGGCGAGGGGTTTATAGTTATATTGTAATGCTTCTGGTGTTGGTTTGGGTAGTATTTTGATGTAGCAGGGCCTAGTTATTGCTTATGCATCGAGCCAGCTAAAGGTTCACGAGCGCAACTACCCCACTCATTATTTAGAGTTAGCGGTAGTAGTTTTTGAGCTTAAGATGTGGAGGCCTTACTTGTATGGCTTTTGTTGTGAGATCTATACTGACCATCATAGTCTTCAGAAAATTATGACTCAAAGGGAGCTTAATTCTAGATAGTGCAGATGGATTGAGTTGCTGAAGTACTATGACATCTTTATTCTATACCATCCGGGCAAGGCAATTGTGTTAGCGGACGCCTTGAGCCGGAAAGAGGTAAGTATGGGTAACTTGGCTTCTATTTCAGTTTCAGAGCAGCCGTTGGCATTGTACATCCAGTCCTTAGCTAAATTGATAGTTTGACTTGATATTTCAAACTTCAAAAGGATCCTTGCTAGTGTTGAGGCTAGGTCCACCTTATTTGAGCATGTTCGGAGTTGTCAGTTTGAGGATAGTAGCATTTGAGGCATCCGTGACCAGGTGTTGAAGGGCAAGTCTTGTTGGGCTACCTTAGATCCAGAGGGTATTCTAAGATATGATGGTCATATTTGTGTTCCAAGGGTTGGAGACTTGATTCAGTCAATATTGTGGGAGGCTCATAGCTCCAAATATTTATACACCCTGAAACGGCTAAAATGTATAAGGATTTGAGGCAGTATTACTGGTGGAGTGGTTTAAAGAGAGATATTGCAGACTTTGTAGCTCGTTGCCTATGCTGTCAGCAGGTAAAGGCCGAGCATCAGAGACCTGGTGGCCTGATTTAGAGATTAGCCATTCCTGAGTGGAATTAGGAGTGTATTACCATGGACTTTGTGAGTGGATTACCTCGTACCTCCCGTGGTTGCGACGGCATTTGGTTTATTGTAGACCAATTGACCAAATCAACCCATTTTCTCCCTATTCAAATATCTTTGGTGTTGAGAGGTTTGCCCATATCTATTTTCATGAAATAGTTCGCCTGCATGTAGTACCCATATCTATTATTTCAGACAGAGGCTTAGTGTTCACTTTTAGCTTTTTGAGGGAATTTCAGAAGGAGTTTGGTACTCAGGTTTATCTTAACACCGCATTCCATCCCCAAAACGACAGTCAGTCAGAGCAGACTATTCGGGTTTTAGAGGATATGCTCCACGCATATGTGATAGACTTTGGAGGTCAGTGGGAGCAGTACTTAGCCTTAGCGAAGTTAGCTTATTATAACAGCTGCCAATCAAGTATTGAGATGGCAACATTTGAGGCATTGTATGGTAGACGTTGTCGGTCTCTGATTGGTTGGTTTGAGACTACAGAGGTTAGTCCCCGTGGTACTGACTTGCTTCATAAGTCCTTATATAGGGTACGGGTGATTCAGGATAGGTTGAGGGCAGCTCAGAGTAGGTAAAAGAGTTATGCTGATTATAGACTTCATCCCTTGAAGTTTGGAGTTGGTGACCAAGTCTTTCTTTGAGTATCTCCTAGTAATAGTGAAATGAGGTTCGGAAGGAGGGGCAAGCTCAACCCAAGGTATATTAGGCCATTTGGAATATTTCTAACCGTTGGAGAGGTAGCTTATGAGTTAGCCTTGCCCCCAGATTTTTCAGCTGTCAACCTAGTTTTCCATATATCCATATTGTAGTGCTACATTCCAGATGAGTCACACGTGCTTCGATAGGACTCAGTTTATATGGATAAGCGGTTGACCTTCGTGGAGGAGCCAGTGCTTATACTGGCTAGGGATGTAAGACGGTTGCACTCTAAAGAGATTCCAGTAGTTAAGGTTTAGTGGAGGCACCATCTAGTCGTGGAGGCTACTTGGGAGATTGAGGGTGAGATGCGAGCCTAGTATCCCCACCTATTTGATCCTTCAGGTACATCTTGATCCTTTACTTTGGTGGAAGAAAGTCCTATTAGTAATGGCTATTGTAATGAACCCTCCAGGTCATTTTCTACATTTTCATACTATTTCAACATTTAGAGCTTTCCCATAGCTACCCCAAGTCATTTATGACTTGATGGAGCCGACATTTTGGTTACTAGGCAGTTCATTTGGTTTTTAGAGCCAATTCCCAATTTAGAAGTCTTCGCTATTCAAATTTGGGTATCGGTCCTAAACCTAAGGTAAACAACCTCATATGCCAATTATGACAATTCCATCAGATCTGGAACATCGATTTTAGGCTAGAGGGACCTTTGGTTCAGGTCCCAAGGATCCCAGACTCATTTTGTGCTATTGTGTGGAAATTGGTTAAAACGACCATTGGGTATGGGGCCCACATCTCATCAAAACGACCTCGGATGGAAATTTTAATGGTGCAGTTGAGTCCGAAATATTGAATTTGATATGTTAGTATAGTTTGTTTTTCTTCACGGGATTCCAAACGAATCCCGATGGTACGATCAAAACTTAGCAAGATTTTGCTTAGTGTTGGTGCAGGCATTAGCTAGTGTGACCGCTTAAGCAACCATTTGGTTGCTAAAGCGTAGGTCTCTAAAGTGGCCAATGGACCGATTTAGTGAAAGCCCAGGTTTCCCCCTCTATTTCTAAAGCGATCAAACTATGCCCAGGTTTCCCCCTCTATTTCTAAAGCGATCAAACTATCATTTTAGCGGTAGTTACTTAAGCGACATTCGACTGTTTTAGCGGTCATTTGGCCGCTAAAGCACCTGCTGCTGCTATTTATGAGGGAGACCCAATTTTTAGTCCATTTATTTCATTTTCATGTCCCTCAAAACCCTAGAAAGCTTAGAGAGGGTAGAGTGTGATCTTTGGGTGTTCGTGGTAAGTTGGAGGGTTTGTTGGGGGCTTTTTGTCATCAAAATTTCCATAAGTTTTCCTCTAATTCATTAATTTATTCTCCGATTTAACTTTAAATCACTAGCTCACTTTACGGTCTGATTTTGGGGTCGTTTGTGCTTGAAATTTACCCTTTTTTAGGGTAAATGATTCTTGAGCCTAGAGGGACATTTTGACGGTTTCAAGTTGTGATTCCGTAAGTTGGCCCTACATAGGATTTTTAGCTTCTTTTTGGAATAGAAGAATTTATATGCAATATGGGTATTGTTATTCTCATATTAATATGTAGATCATTATTTTGATAGTGTGGCATCGTGTAGAGGCTTCTCGAAAGCAAAAAGATCTGATTTAGTGGAATTTCTAGGGCATTCGTTAGCGTCCAGGTAGGCTAGGTTGACTTTTCTCATAGAATGATGTCTATTATTGTATTAGTATAGTATTATGATAGAGTTGGATTGGAATTTATGGTTTGGTTGCATGCTAGTGATATTTAGCAGATTAGAGAGCCGTTTTTAGGTAGAATTGACCCATTCGTCTCTCCCTTGAGATAAATTGTTGGATTAGGTCTTGTTCAGAATTATTTAATACCTTGTAATGGAACTCGGAAGCCTTAGTCTAATTTAGGGTAGAAATTGCCTTAGGACAGACTTTTGGGGTTAGTAGCGGGTCCCGCGACCCTTTTTTAGGCCAATTATCCTAATTAGCTTCTTGTAAATCTAGGAGGCCTTCTTTTTCACCTTATGTATGATCTTGAACCTTGGAATGATTTAGTTGCCTTTCCAACTCTTGACTAGACATATTACCTTGTATTTGATATTAAAGACTAGTTCAAGTCCGGTAATTATTAGTTACTTATGATATTATATTCCCGATTTGAGTCCGACATCAATGATACTAGTGTTCGGTTCTAGTCTGGCATTTTTTGGTCACTTATGATATTAAAGACCAGTTTGAGTCTAACATTTACAATTTATTTATGATGCTAAGAGTCATGTTAGAGTCTGGCAATTATGGTATGGGATGATTCAGATATGATTTCGGTTGTTAGTAACTTCATACTTATTATTATTGATGGTTCTGCTCTTGATTGCATCCATCGGGCTTACGAGGGCTCGTTTGGGTTAATTTTCTCTTGTTGTGCCTTCTGGGCTTATGAGGGTCCAGTTAGGCTGTAGTTAGCTTGTGTTCTTTGACTTTACTTTCCTCGGTATTTATTATTTGTTGAGTCGAAACATTATTTAAGGTTTGCCCTTTATCCCATACTATAGTTTACGTTCTTGCATCTTATTATACTCTTATTATGATTTAGCTCAGTCGATCGATGATGTCTACTGAATACCCGTTGTTTTGGTACTCATACTACACTTCTGCATCTTTTTCTGATGCAGATTCGAGTAATAGTTGCCATCGCTGACTTTCTATCTAGTTGCTCTCAAAATTCAGAGATAGGGTGAGCTTCCAAAGCCGGAGTTGATCCCCTCTCCTTCATTTACTTTTGAACAGTCTTTAGCTATCGAGACTTTCTGTATATTGATACTATTCAGTACTCTTATTTTATATTTAGTGGCTCTTATACCGACTTTACTAGGTCATGGGATATTTCTTTTGTTCTTCCTCCATTCCATTTGACATTTATATTGTCGTATTATTATTTATATTGCTTACAAGCTTATTGTATGCTTATTTTCTAGTATTTACTTTACCTTCCACCAATTAGCCCATTACTTGTCATTCTGAGCTATGATTTAGCTTACCTACTGGCGGGTTAAAGTAGGTGCCATATGACTCCGAAAGTGGGTCGTGACAATCAGCTTCACAACCATCGAGAGACACAGGATCCTAAGTAGAAGGGGCACTCAACCTCCCAGCCCCACCAGCACGACTGCTCTCACCCTCCTCCCCAACCTTCATTTTCTTCTTACTTCTTCCCCAAATGCCCCTACCCCACAAGGGGTTATATGCCATCTCACAGTCGTCTATGGTGTCTTAGATCTCTCGATACACATCCACCCCATCACAAAGTGCGGTAACTAAAGAAGAAAGGAAAAGATCTCATGACGACCTCCCCCAAACATAAAAATACAGCCACTTATCTGCAATATGGGCCCCCACATTAACCTAGATTCCCACCATGGAACAAGCCACCATCACCAACTGTAACCCCCTCTATCCTTGACTGAGAAATAAATGTTTTTCATCCCTTTGTTGCTGGACCATCTCACCTTAGCAGCCCGTCCTTCTGGCAGCAATACCCCAGTCGCCTACTCTAAGTTTGATGCCTGGATTAAGGACACCCAAAACATCATTGATGGTAGCCACATCCACCGAGGCCCTTTTGCCTCAAATACGGACAGATAAAGTAAGGTGCTGACCAGTCCACGATCGAGAGATTGGCATAAAACTCCAGAGTGACATCTTTGTTGTGTTGAGGAATGGGATTGGTCAACACCTCCCACTGGAAGGCATTCAATTGGTTGTAGAAGCCTAACAACTCTTCTTCTACACAGGTCATCACCATACCCTACTCGAGAAGGAAACCCCTAATATGCAATCCCTCCTCGTAGAGGTCACAATATTATTCATTGGGAAATTAGTGGTAGGTGGGTTGTTAGGCCATTTTGATCCTGTAAATACCACTAAAGCAGTTAGAACCATATCAGACACCAAGGGCACTAAAGCAGTTAGAACCATGTCAGACACCAAGGGCACTAAAGCAGTTAGAACCATATCAGACACCAAGGGAGGGAAAGGGAATTCAAAGTTTTAGAAAAGCAGATACTGGGAACATACTGCCTAGTACCGCTGCAGTGGTTAATATACCATTATAGTGGTACCACAGCGGCAATACTTACCGTTGTAGCACTACCACTGCAGCTGTAAAGTTACTCCTATAGTAGAATGTCATCTTCAACCGTCAAACCCCCCACTCCCATAGCGGATTTTAACTTTTCTCTATAAATTTAAAAATTAACCATATATCGGGCTTGGTGAAGTGTGTGTGAACCTTTTTACAATAAAATGGGGGTGTAAGACACCTGAAATCAAGCCCAAATTGAAGGAATTTATTGGAGAAGATGACTTCTCACCTTCAACCCTCCTATGATCAAAAACCACCATCAACCATGTCAATCTTACGTCGCGAACGCTATATGAGCATTGTAAATGTAATAAAACTAAGCATGCCAACCAATATACTTAAGAACACTACCCAAATTGAAGTTCAAAAGTTACACCCCAACATCGCCGAAATTTCCCCTATTCTAACGTAATTCCATGATTTTACAATGGAAAGTACATAAAGTAAGTTTCAAGGAGGAAGAAACTACCTTAAATTCATTAATGGGGTGGAGATTTCACAGAGAGTGGAGAGAATTTTGAGAAAGAGTAGAGTGACATGGGAGAAAATGAGATTTTCCCCCTATAAAATTGCAACGGTAAAATTTCTCCAAAATTAATTTAGTCTTAATTTTTTGTACATGTGGTGTATTACAGTGTTGAGGTAACCATAATTCAAAATTATCCCACAAATTGATTGCACACATTTACTTGGGGAAGAAATATGGTAATAACCATCGGGAATAGATTAGGCAATATTGTAATGGTCGCCCATTAAGAGACATGGTTTTATAATGAGCTGGCATAGATTAATTCTCCCCAATGGCTTGGTGTAGCTAGAAATTAGTTGAGCACTCATGTAAATAAATTGACCTTATCCTTAAGGCCATTCAGGGATGAACGACAGGTAAATTGGTATCTAATATAACAACCCAAACCATCGTTATATGTAAAAACTACTCTAAGAACAATTTATGACGATCAAGGGACACAAAATAGAGCTGGGAAAAATTAAATCAGAATGAAAAATAGGAGGCTAAGGGAATTGGGCCAAGAGGACCAAAAAGGGACTGGGTCGAACTGCTGGTAACCGCTGCAGCGGTAAAAGATCTACTGCAGCGGTAAAAAGTAGTGTTCCAGCTGAAGGATTTTTAAAAAAACCTTTCTCTTATTATTTCTCCAGGTCGCCTCCTTCATCTAAAAACACCCTGAGAAACCCCACTTTCCCAACCATGAGATTTCAAAGGCCAAGGTTCATGAGAGCAGTTATGAGGCACACCTGGAGCAAACCCGATATGGAAATACAATTAGCACGTGCTGGACAGCTCACTCCTCTTTGTAGTAGTATGTTTAATATAAGATTTAAGCTAAGGTTTTAATTGTAGCAACTAGACTTGGGCTAGAATCATTTAATGTCAATAATGATATCGGGATTATCATGGATTCTACCTTTGGTCACGGAGTTGTATGGATGAACATCTTTTAAATCTGAATAGACTTCATTTCATTGAATTACTTAGAGTTTGTAATGTTTGGTTTGAGCTAAGAGGTTAATGGGACAATAGAGTGGGTGTGAGTAATTTATTATCTTTTAGGGTTTGAGTACAGTGGAAAGTTGAATGAAATAATATGAAATGGTAAACTGGAAATGTTAAGGTAACTTAACAAATTTATAAAAACTTAAAAATTTCTAAATTGCTTGGATAGACTTGTACAATTATAATACCTTGACAGTCTTAATTGATACTTTCCAAAATTTAAAAAACGAGATAGTGTGTAAAAAGGTATTGAGTCAAGATAGTGAGTAAAAAGGAATTGAGGTTAGCGGTTTGTAGAGTTGGCATTGCTCGTCGTATTGTTTTGATCAATATTTTCCAGAGTTTAGAAGGTAATGTGAAATTCTCATGGTTGGAATTTGATTAGAGGGGAAGTGTGTAATAATGAGAATTGGTGACGACACTCTATAAGGGTGATTTTTAAGTCATGAATATTTTGTATATGTATGAAGAATGAGGTCATCAAATTGATGAATTAGATAGTTGATATAACTGTATACTGATTTAACCCATGTTGGGTTGTGAGTTGGCATTGTTATCATTTTTTTTATGAATTATGGTTTGTTGAATTCATGCACTCATTCAGATGCATTAGGATGATATGTTGCGATATGGGTCGGGTACCACGCCAGTACAAATATGGTATATTATGATATGGGTCAGGTAACATACCGGTACAGATATGTTATAAGTTGGGTACCATGCCGGTATGTTGTGATGTTGTTGCTAATAAGATGGGGAGAAATAAGGAGAGATAATGCGCGCACATCTTGCATACATGCATTTTTGCATCTGTTTGAATGTTTTATTATTTTAAATTACTATCATATATGTTATTGTTGTTCTAAGGGGTGAAGGGTGGTATAAGGTACGTTAGGTACCTAGGTGGGATGAGTTAAGAAGAAGACTTTACTATTCCCCTAAAAGGACCGGATGTGATAGTATATGATTGGTAGGACTTGGAATTTCAGATGGAGGAGGACTAAGGGGTTGTAGATACTATAGGAATAAGTCGGTATTGGAGGTAGAGGTATCGGCTGGGATAGGTGGTCAAAGGACAAAAATATATAAAAATATTAAATGACAGGCAGGTCACAGAGATGCTAAGTATAGGTTATAGAAATGCTAAGTTTAGGTCACAAAAATGCTAGGAGTAGGTCATAGAGATGCTAAGTGCAGGTCACAGAGATGCTAAATATAGGATAATAGGAGTTGTTTAATTTGGGGGTTTAAAATTGGACCCTTACTTGATGTTGTGATTTTCCCTATTTGTTATATATGTTATCTATCTCTAACCCTAGCTAACCAATAAGGCTTACCAGTATGTGTGGTTGTACTGATGCTATACTTATTATATCTCCAATTGGAGATATAACCATGGTGTAGGTTAGTTGGAGTTTCTATAGCAGTGATGCCAATCATTTAGCAGCAGCTCCGACCTCTCTATTCTGCATGAAAGTTGTGTCATGGATGTCCCTACTCCTTGTCTAGTGCTTTTGTACCAGTTTAGGCTAGGTTTTAGGGAGTCACTATGCTTATTTTCTACATACATTTTTCATTTTTGATATATTAAAACCTGTTGGGAAAGAATAAAATGAGTAGCCATATTTTTCTTGCTTAGATTATCTCTCATAATAAATATTAATTTGACTAGGTTCATAAATAGATTAAACTTCCGCATTAGTTAATCATGGAACTTCAAGGTTCTCTTATCTGGAGTAGGTATAGGAAGGTGCCCAGCACGACCCAATAGGTAGGGTAGTGATAGGGAGAAATTGATGATGCATAGTTACTATGGTACTATGCTTTGTTTTGATGATTTGACAAACCTTCCAAGGGACCAATTGAGGGACCGTATACACACCAAACCAATCTCAAAAGGAACAAGAGTATCAAGATTTCAAGAGGAACTATTTCTCATAAGGATCCAGTTTCGTATGGACCAGGATTATATTATAGATGTACCCATAACCTTGTTTACTGGTAACTTCTTAAGGGGATTTCTCTTAGTTCAACATATTTATTTCAGGTGGTATGGTGAAAGGGAAGTCCCAAACTAGTATATGTGACTTGTGCTCTTAATGATTGACAAACTTCATGTAGGGACCTGGTCCCTAAAAGGCGTAAGTATGTGGTCAATTGTACAATTAGAAAGTGTCTTGTCTTAAAACTATTTTGGAAGCATTTGCAAGAGGTTGGTGGCACAACAGCAGGAGAGCAACAATTTTCTAATCTCGACCAATGAGAAACATTCTAGGTTTTCCCTTTCATTTTCTCCATATATATAGATTATTATGTAAGAGGAAAACCTAGATTTTACATATCCTAAAATTCACATTCTCTCAGCAAAAGCCTCTATTGTTCTTCAGTTCAAGCTCTTATAACAAGAGACTTGTTCCCCATCAACGACAGTTGTTTTTAGTTCATTGTTGTTTGAGTCTTTGTATCATGTCTTAAATTTTAAATCTACTCCTATGTTATAAAGGATAGTAGATATAGAACTTGTCTATGTTCTCAGGTTGTGTCGCATTAACTAGAGTTAGTTAGATGCATCAACTAAGTTTAGTCAAGTTGATTTTTCCGTCTATTGATTGGTGTTTTCTTGTGTAGAGTTACCTAAGAGTGTAAACTAAAGGTAGTTGATAAAAAGGGCTAGAGTTAGCCAAATTGTGTTAACTAGAGTTAGTTGATGGTGTAGGCTATAGTAGGAGTACTTTTGCAGTGGATCGGTGTTGTCATTAGTTCAAGGGAATGGGGTTAAGAGGTTAACCGTAGGATTACAAGAATGAGTTTATAATCAAACTATTGCTCTTGTTCTAGTGAAGTTGGTGGCGAAAATCCAATGAGATAGGTCATGATCTTACTCCATTGAGTAAGGAGGTTTCGACGTAAATATCATGTATTCTTTACTATATCTAGTTGTTACTATTTTCATTCTCTTGTCTACGTAGTTTGCATTGTTCTTTTAGTAATTGGACTCAGTCAAGGAGCTGGTCCCTTAACTAGCGATGGATTCATGCAAATTGTTCTAAGAAAAAAAACTATCCTTCAAGGGAAAGTAGTTGATTCAGATATTGCAGAATCTCCCAGCTTAGTAGACTTGGTGGAAAAATGAAGTTTCTACAATGGCTACATTTATCTGATCAACCTCTCCTTTTTTACATACAAATGAGGATGTGGAGCTTTATATTAAGATGTACTTTTGTTCTAAAAGCTATAACGTGGTTAACCATTAGAGGGGAGTGGAAATTCACTTAGATGAAAAATATCCTGGTCGGATATTTGAGGTACCTACTAAAGAGATCAGGTTCCTGGAAAAGTGCACACTCAATATCTTTCCTATGGATTTCTAGCAAATACTGAATTAGATCGAGTAACCTCTTTGATTGCATAAAAGAAAACTGAGATTGCTCAATTAAAAATAGCATTGTAGCAAGCTTCTGAGGTAACAAGAGGGGAACTTGGTTTCCTAAATGATCTTCAAATCGAAAAATGCTCAATTTGTCAAGAAAGTTGCAAAATTGACCAACAAGTTGCTTAAAGCTCATGCATATGTTAATGATCATTTAACCATGGTCCTCAAGTCCCTTTCCAAGTACTCTTTTCAATCCTTGTCTCCTTGTGCTAAAAACCTACTCGTATTCTCCTCTATAGATCCCTTGTTTCATGGCTTGCACCTTGTTACATTTTGTTATTTCTTATGTAATGTTTTACTGACTTTTCTTATAAATACAGGGATCTGTTTCAGTGTTTTGCCTACATCTTACTCCTATGCTTCTACCTTAATTTCCTCTCTCACTCGAGGCTTTACAAGAGGGTAAGAAAAATTAGAAACATTGAAACAAGAAAAATCATATTGCTGGAAAAGAGATTCACGAATATGTATGTGGCAGATCTTGACTCTATCTATGGGAGTGATTTGATATGTCAATGGATATGTCAGCGCTTTTCTTTTGAACAAGCTAATCTCGAGGGACCTGGTACATGGTCTACCTAAGATTTAAAGGAATGATCTTATTGATGGAAATATAGCTGATCAAGTTAAGGCATTTGCAGAGAAAGAGTTAGTGGATGATTCCAAAGGACCTGACATAACTCAAGGTCCCTTGGAAAATGAGAATCAATAAAGAAGAAGTGTATGTCAAGCAAACCTTTGTTTCTGAAGAAGTTGATTATCCTCACCATATATTCAAATATGATAAAGCTTTGTATTGATAGAGGCAAGCTCCAATGGACCTGGTCCTCTAGTGAATGAAATAACGCATCACGACATCATTGGATCTTTGCTCCACTTGATGTCAAGTAGACTTGGTATCTTATTCAGTATGGGAGATAATTTTGATTTAGTTGAATGTACAACTATGATGGGTACTTAGTAGATAAAGAGAGTATGCACTAAGTAGGAAATAGTTTATTGACTTGAATCTTCTGGGATCTCATGAGGACCAAGTACCTGAAAGTTTCACAAATGCACTAAGTAGGAAATAGTTTGAAAAGAATCATCTCCTTCATCAAAATCTCTCTACAAATAGCTATGATCAGACTATAGGTATCTAGGTAAGAGTTTATTGACTATGTCTAACACAACCCTATACCATTTAAGGTATACATGCATGACAATATGGGAGAAAATAAGAAGTAAAGATCATCTAGTCAACTCAAAGTATGTGCTCAAAAGTTCAGAAGAGGGACCAGGTTCCTCTTCATAGGTTAACACCACTAACTTCAATCATAAAAGCTTTGGACTGTCTTGAAATGCCACATAGATTTCCTTTTTCTTTTCCACTCTTATGAAATGTTCTCATGTCATTTGAAACTCTATTGTCATCTCCTTTTCTTGACATGACATGTTAATTCTTCTCCTCTTACGGTATAATCCAAATTGTTTATTCATTTTACCACCTCTTTAAAAGGACAGCTGAAAATTCCTTAAAAACCTTGGTCTGATAGTTCCTTTTAAATCCCTTTCCCCAAATCCACTCTTCTTCCTGAACCACTTTCTAAGAACTTTGCACCCTCCTTACACTTATCCATAATTTTGCTTCAAGTAAAGGTTTTGATAAAAGGATCAGGTCACCCAACAAAGTTCAGTAGAGGTTGGTAAGAATGTGCAAGAAAGTGAGGAAATATATGTCGTGCAGAAAATTGCACACAGTCAGGAACCTGGTTTTTCTACTCTGTTCAGACAAAATAAATGGGTGAAATCTGAAATTGATAATCGAGAGCTCTGATGAGCAGCTATTTGAGGAAAGTTTACTGAGGAAAAGAAAAGAAGTCGAGATTTTAAAAAAATAGGAATATTGATGGTTCAGTAGGGACCTGGTACTGCTGAGTGATCAATGCAGAAAGTGCCTGCAAAGGAGTTCACTCAAAAAAAAACTTTCTGAAAAAGCAAAAAAAAAAGGTGATTTATGGCAGAGTGTTTGATCCTGAGATGGCTGAATTGCATGCAAATTTCCTTCGATTTTGATGGGGTACCAGGTGCCCTGATGGCTTCTCGTCAGGAGTGAGCTTCTCAAAAGCTGAAGTATCTCAGTTACAGATAAAAGTTGGGGACCTGAACCAAAAGCTTCTCCCAGTTCATGAAGATCCCAATGTTCTTAAGATACAAATGTCTTGAATCAAGTCTTGTCATGTCTTCCTTCCCAATGCTTATTCCTATCATCCATCTTTTGCCTAAGCTTTATTTCAGACTCTATGTGGCAAGTTGACAGTTCTCTCCTTTTATGTTTGCTTTTAATGTTATTAAAAGAACATTTGGCACGTCTTGTTGTTGCCTATATCTCTATTTCTTCTCTATTCTTTTGCTCATGTTAGCTGCCCCAATGGCTATGTGTTAACATCTATTGATTCACTCTTTTACTTGATTTACTATTTGTTTTTTTTTAATGATGACATAAGGGGGAAGATCTTGGTGAAAGGAGAAATAACTGTGATAGAGGAACTGGTAAAGGGAACTGATCATTGTTGATAAGGGGAATTGGAGATGACGTGATATAGAATTTATCCTGGTAAATATGGAATGCGTTTGTCATCATCAAAATGGAGGAAAATGTCTTATTCTTGGCTCAGATGATTGACAAACTAACAAAAGGACTAGAAAAGTAATGAAATGTTATTTTCTTGAGATGCTAATGATAGGGGGAACTTATAAGGGAGATGTTGGTGATAAGGGGAACTAATAAATGACCTGATACTCCTAGCTGGTAGGAGAAATTGAAGAAGGGTTAAATATTGATGATAGGAAAACTATTTGAACCTACTGTTATATTGGTTATCGGTTGTCATCGTAAAAAAAGGGGAAAATATTGTACTTGTAGTTTTAATGATTAACAAACCTCATAAAGGGACCTGGTACCTGAGATCTATCAGTACGTGGTCAACTGGTGTTTGACAACACTACATGAGTATGTGTTGATATCTTCTGAAAATTCTGTTCCTCAAAGGGAACTTGAGTTATATGTTTGTCATCATCAGAAAGGGAGAAATTGATGATGCATACTTACTATGGTACTATGCTTTATTTTTATGAATTGTCTAACCTGTCGAGGGACCAGTTGAGGGACCAGACACACCCCTGACTGATCTCAGAAGGAATAAGAGAATCAATATCTCAGAGGGAACAATTTGTATAATGCTCACTCAAGAGGAACAATTTCTCATAGGGATCCTATTTCGTAGGGACTAGGTTCATATTATGGATGTACTCATAACCTTGTTAACTAGTAACTTCTGAAAGGGATTTCTCCTGGTGCAACATATGTATTTCAGGTGGTATGGTGACATAGAAGTACCAAACTGGTATATGGTACTTATGCTCTTAATGATTGACAAAACTGCATATAGGCACCAGTCCCTAAAAGGCATAAGTATGTGGTCAACTGTACAGCTGGAAAGTATCTTGTTTTACAACTATTTTGGCAGCATTTGTAGGAGGTTGGTAGCACAGTAGAAGAGGAACAACAACTTTCTAATCTCAACCAATAAGAAACAATCTAGGTTTTCCCTCTCATGTTCTCTCTATATATAGATCATTATATGGGAGAAAACCTAGCTTTTGCACATCCTAAAATTCACATTCTCTTAGCAAAAGTCTCCATTGTTCTTCAGTTCAAAGCTCCTATAATAAGAGACCTGTTCCCCATCAACGACTGTTTTTCTTAGTTCATTGTTGTTTGAGTCTTTTACATTGTGCTAAATTGTAAATCTACTTCTATATTATAAAGGATAGTAGATATTGAACTTACCTATGTTCTTAGGTTGTGTCGCATTAACTAGAGTCAGTTAGTCACATTAACTAAGTTTAGTTATGTTGGTTTTCATCTATTGTTTGGTTTTTTCATGGGTAGAGTTACCTAGGAGTCTCAACTAGAGGTAGTTGATAAAAATGGCTAGATTTAGCAAAGTTGTGTCAGCTAGAGTTAGTCGACGGTGTAGGCTATAGTAGGAGTATTGTAGCAGTGGCTCGGTGTTGTCATTAGTTCAAGGGAATGGGGTTAAGAGGTTATCCATAGGATTACGAGAATTATTCTGTAATTAAACCATTGCTCTTATTCTAGTGAATTTGATGGCGAAAATCCTACGAGGTAGGTCGTGTTTTTACTCCCTTGAGCAAGGAGGTTTCCATGTAAATATCATGTGTTCTTTGTTATTTCTAGCTGTTAGTATTTGCATTCTCTTGTCTGTGTAGTTTGCATTGTTCTGTTAGTAGTCGGACTCAGTCAAGGATCTGGTCCCTTGAATGGTGGTGGATTCACGCAAACCAACATATCCAAACAACCCCTAAAAGATTTGAGAAGGTTGAAGCATTATTTGGAGAATGCGTGTTGGCTCCAGTGTCAGGACTTTCTTTGCTCGTTTGATATCACATTGATATATATCTTGTATTTTGTTCTACTTTTCCTGATATTCTATCAGATATATTAAATGTCTAAATGGTATGTACAAATATAGATAACATGGAAAATGTCCATTGACATGGTTGTGCTTCACTGCTTGGCATTGTAAATTTTGCGTCATGATCTCTCATATGTCCTCATCCATGTTTCAGATATCATATTCAATTCATTTTGCTTTCAAGCTATATCTACCTGTTCCTGCTATTTATTGTGAGCTTAAACTTCACTGTATCAAGTTCTCCGTGAGTACCTATGTTATGGACTAGTCGTGGTTTCAGGAGCAGATACACATTCCCTCTGTTTCAATTTGTTTGTCTTTCCTTTTTTAGTCTGTTTCCTTTTCGGCAACTCTTTAATTTCAAATTTCCATATGATATGTTTAAGACTAAGATTAAAGGACATTTTGGTACGTTCCACAAATTAAGACTATAAGATTCGTAAGTCTTCTTTGTTTAGACGGTGTCAATTCAAAACCAAACGAATAAATTGAAATGGAGGGAGTATTCCACTGAGCATCCATTTTAGTGTTTCATTTCAGGAACCGGGAGTCTTGAAGGTAAGGTTTGTCAGAAACAGGATACACAACTTGCAAGAGTTATGTTAAATTTTCAATGTCTGGATTCTGATACATAGATTCTCCCAATTGGAGAGAGATGAACAATTGAGAGGACGTGATATATTTGTTACGAATTACCTTTTTATGGTTACACTTAAAAGATCGTTTGGTTATCGGGATGGAATAACAAGTATACTCATGGGATTAGCTTATCCCACCTTTTATATGGGATAGCTAATCCCACATTTTAGTACAAAATGATTCTCTGGACTTATTAATACTCATAATCAAACGGCGATAATATAACCCCTCATTTTGTTCCGAGATTGTTAAGGTATTGCCTTAGTAGTCAATGAAGAGACCGAGGTTCAAACTTTAGGATAGACAAAAAAAACACTGGGCAATTCTTTTCTAGTTGCCTAAGCATTTGTGGGCATAGAGTTATCTAGTACCTCTATTAGTATAAGATACGCGGTAGAATGATGGAGGTGTGCGCAAGTTGATGAAAGAAAATTACCTGGTACCTATGTTGTGTTATGAAAATATTTTTTGTATCTCAAAATGTATATTATTATTTTCTAATATGAGTTATGAGTTTAAAAATTAGCCATTATTTTTAGTGCTCATAATGGCTAGACATTTACTTATCTTCTTTATTAGTCATTTAATTATAAATCATCAATATCTTATACTATTGCTATATATATCCATAACATTTCTACCGTTAAGGCTTTATAGTAGAATTCTCTATTTTGTATTGATGACTCTTTAATCACATTCATATATTGATGACATTGAATAGTATATATTGACTTTCTAAAATTACTAATGAGCCATAATTTTCTATATAAAGAATGTTGGTTGGCTGGGGGGGGGGGGGGGGAACAAGTGTTGCTATTGATCTTCCTTCAGAATAATTTCAACTCATTTTCCTTTGACAAAGAGACAGATCTACTCAAGTTCTTTTCTCTATATTTAGATATATGATGCTGAGTTTTCTTTTGTTAATTTTTGTTAGATTCTAGCTCCTAATTTATACTAGAAGAGCTTATTGAATTCTGGGGGATACACCCACACCGGGTGAAATATCCTTAAGAACAGTGTCAACTGACATGCCTCAAGCTATGGAAATTCGCGATAAGTGTTCCTGATGGAGTATTTTCATAAGATTTTACAACAATCTTAAAGAAATTTTTTGTTACTACGTTCTTATGGAAAATCCAAAAAGTTTATTTGAAGAAAGGAAAATTTACAGTACCGATTATATATTGCTACTGTATTATTAAAGAATAGAGTGAAAATTATTGGGAGGGTGAGTGATGGAATGTCCTTAGCAGTTAGCCCAATTTTTACTTTATCTATTTTATTTTTTGCTGTTATTTTATGTTTTGTAGTATATATATAAAAAATTTTACATCTTGCTGTAAATATTTTACTTCCTGGTGCTAGTTCTATTCCTGACATTTTTCAGTATAAAACTAGTGATTTGTCTATATTTTTATCTGTTACTGCTACTGAGTAGTTAGCACTTATTATAAATTTAAATTTTTTATATATTAAATTTCCTTAATATTTCCTTTAACTGCACTTATAATGCTTTTTTCTATTGGGTGTATGATTCTATCATCTGCTAAATATATTTCAATTGGTGTATTTATTCCTTCTCTAAAACATGCTTTTATTAATATTTCTGTTCCTCCTAAGTGTACATATTTAATCGGGATTTTTGATCTTATATCTTGTATTTCTTTATTTACTAATTTTTTATTTATTATTGGGATTTTAGATTTTCCTTTGGTGGATCTACAATCTATTATGTGTTCTTTTTGGCTAATTACATAGTATTCGTCTTTTTGTTTTTTAAACCAATGGTTTACTATTGGTACATCTAATATTTTGTCTATACTTAAGTCTAATTCACAACCACATTTCTCATACCTATATAACAAATATCCACAAAATCCAAAAATATTTAAACCTTAACCCCAGATCTACCACCACCAGTGAAAAAACCCAAGACTATATAACCCAAAAGTTACAAGGATATAACAAGCTAATTGCACAGCCAAAGACAAGTGTTAACCTAGTCAAAACATGTTATTACTACGGACTACTAAATACCGTATATACATCTGATGGTGAAGGGTTGCGTGGGATCATTCATTTTAATAAAATCATTCAGAGTAATATTGTTCTTTTAGCGGAATTATTCTTATGATTTCTTTTACAGTTTCTGATATATATTCTAGATATTGTATATCTTGGGTTCTTTGGTATGTTTCTATATTAGTTTTTAATAAACTTCTTAATAATATGAGTTTTTCCATAGTTTGTAACCAATATGTAAGACTTTCGTAATTTATTATATTATTCATTAATCTGAGTAGTACCAATCCGATTCATATCTATCATCGTAGTCATATATGTTAAATTCTTACCAAGTTCGTGTAGTTAATTCTATTATTTCATAGGTTACTAGTATATCATATATTCTTCTTCTTATGTCATTGTTAAGCGGTTTTAGTATATGTAACGAAAGTGTTTTATAATTATTATCATTATCTAGTAGGTAAGTGTAATTACTTAATCTATATGTATCTATTTCGGTACTGGTACTAGGTGTATTTTCTGTATTCATTTTCATTTATTATGTATTTTCTAAACATATTCCCTCTAACCTCTTTAGTTTATCATTACACTTATCATGTTTTAATACATTATTCTAAACAATCTCTTCTGGTCACTACCATGTATTTCAGCTTCAATCATTTACCCTAACAGTGCCTCAACTCTGTCTACTCCCCTTTAACGGCCTCCTTGCCTTTTCGGTTTCGACCTTAGGATGGCATAGTCTGGGCATAACTACTCTCAGCTTATTTTCATGGCAAACTTTCTTAAGATGCTCAATATAATTATACTATAACATGATAAATAACAATGATATTTAAGAGATTATAAGGAATATAAAAGTTTATCTATTCATATCTATGAATAGATATACCTTATTTGGTAGCTCATCGGATTGCACCATATCTACAAAAAGGTAAATATTTTATTTATGTTCTTTGAGAAAGGAGAGGATTATGCTTAGAGAGGTTTTTGCTCAACACATGAGGCTTACCTTCTCTTCTGACATTCTAATTTATATATAGAAAACTGAAGTGGTCTTACTATTCACAAACGGCCCTTCAAAAACTGAAAGAATAAATGACCCTTACTATGCGACCTTTACTGTGCATGCATAGTAACTTGTCCTTTACTATTTGGTACTGTACACTTTACGACTTTTCTAATAAAACAAAAACTAAAAAAGTAAACTATTCACAGGTCTAATCACATATCTTGTCTTGTCTGGGAATCTTCTTATCTCTTATCTGTCTTTTATCTTTTCTGCTTCATTGTTGTGATTATTCCAGCTGGACGTCTGGGATATCAACTGTATCTTCTCTATTACATTTGGAACATTTATGATCTGGGTATTTGCTGATTAGTTTACAATAGCTGGTTAATAAGTCTTGTGAAATAAATTTGTTTTTCAATGCTCTGGTCGTAGGTTGTTCTTCTGGCTTGAGTAGGGATAATATCCATTTCTGGACTTCATCCATATCTGCTTGTCGTAGTTCTCTGGAATTTGAATAGATCATTAGCTGATCTCTTGCATAGTAGCTCCATATGGCATTGCCATTTAAATAATTATTTGCTAACTCCTGGATAATTGTTGATATACCAATAATTCTCTTGTTGGCATAAAAACTAGGTATCTCATTTTTCGGTATCTCGGGTTGTGCTGTTATCTCTTCTGGGATTATCAATTCTCTTGTTAATCCTATCTTTACTATTTGTATAAGTGGCTTTATCTCATTATATAGTATTTCGGCTGGTGCGGTATAGAACTTTACATAAAATAGGTTTCCTTTTGTAACTCTTTTGTATGTTGTTAATGCTCTATGTATTTCGGGTATTCCGGCTAGTTCTTCACCATCGTATGTATATACGGTATTTAGTAGTCCGTAGTAATAACATGTTTTGACTAGGTTAGCACTTGTCTTTGGCTGTGCAATTAGCTTGTTATATCCTTGTAACTTTTGGGTTATATAGTCTTGGGTTTTTTCACTGGTGGTGGTAGATCTGGGGTTAAGGTTTAAATATTTTTGGATTTTGTGGATATTTGTTATATAGGTTTGAGAAATGTGGTTGTATATTTTTTCTCCTAGTTTAGACTATCTGCGTATGTAGAGGTTTGAGGTTGTGTGGTATTTTGTGTCTTTTGTATCTTTGGTATAAATGGTTTTGCAAATATACTGTTTAAATTGGTATTTGTAGATGGTTATTTGGTAGCTGGTCCACTTGTACCTACAACATCAACAAAGTTGTCATGGGTTTTACGGAGTTTCCCAACGTCTCCTTTTACCTCTGGATTTGTAGAGTCTTCCGATCGATTTATCTCAGCATAATTATAGTCATGCAAAGTGCTTTGATACACCGACAACTAACAAAATTATATCAACTAGAGGCAACATGAATGAATTCAAGCAGTGTTGAATTCAAGCTTAGTGCCTAACTCTTCATATAGCCTATCCCAAAACTTAGAGGTGAATTGTATACTTCTATCAGAAATAATAGAAATCGGCACCCCAGCCCATGTAGCCTTAATATTTCCCTGACATAAATCTTGGCTAACTGCTTTAAGCGGTAATTCACTTTAATTGGGATGAAATGATCTGACTTGGTCAGTCTATCTAATATGACCTAAATAGAGTCATGCTGCCGCAAGGTCTGAGGAATACCTACCACGAAGTCCATCACTATCCTCTCCCACCTCTACTCGGGAATGTTCATCCTTTGAAATAACCCTACAAGTCTTTGATGCATGTACTTCACCTACTGACAATTGTGGCATTTAGACATATATTCAACTATATCCCTCTTCATCTTGAGCCACCAATAGAGCTTTCTCAAGTCATGATACATCTTAATTGTGCCTGGATTAATAGATTATTGAGAACCATGAGCTTCTGCAAGAAAACCATAAATTAAATCACTACCTCGGGTGATGAACACACATCCCCTTGCCATCCATACCCCACACGCATCAAGTGTGGCATCAGACGCTTCACCATATACTACTTTGTTCTAAAGTTTGTTCAACTTCTCATCTTCAAACTATCTGTCCTTGATCTAATCAAGGAATGTTGACCTTATCTAATTGCTAGCCAATACTCCACCCCTTTTAGAAACACCAAACTGCATAGACGAAAATGGTAGAGTATGAATCTCTCTGGCCAAGGGTTGCCTTGACACCCTCAGACAAGCCATACTACCCATACTTACCACGTTTCGGCTCAATGCGTCTAACACCACATTCGCCTTACCCGGATGGTATTGGATGGTCACATTATAATCCTTCAACAATTCTATCCACCTTCTATGCCTCAAATTCAGATCATTTTTAGTGAAGACATGTTGTAAACTTTGATTGTCCTTGAATACCTCACACATGACACCATAAAGATAATGTCTCCAAATCTTAAGTTCAAAGACCACTGTTGCCAACTCTAAGTCATGGGTTGGGTAATTTTTCTCATGAGGCTTCAATTGCCTTAAAGCATAGGCAATCACATTCTTGTCTTGCATCATCACAATACCCAAACCAGAGATTGAAGCATAATAAAATATAATAAAATCTTTACCTTTAACTGTCAGGGAAAGAATAGGAGTTGTAATCAAATATTTATTGAGCTTTTGGAAGCTCTACTCACACTTATCAGACCAAACAAATGGCACCTCCTTCTAGGTCAACCTTGTCACGTGTGTAGCAATAGATACAAAATTCATGACAAGCCTGCGATAGTAACTAGCAAGACCCATAAAACTTCTAACCTCAGTTGTAGAGCTAGGAGGAACCCTACTCTTAACAACCTCAATCTTTTGGGAATATACCATCACCCTTTTTTCCAAATTGTATGCCCTAAAAAGGCAACAGAAGACAGCCAGAATTCACATTTGGAGAACTTAGCATATAACTACTTCTCCTTTAGAATTCCCAAAATAATGCAAAGATGACCTGCATGTTTTGTCTTACTCTTGGTGTAAGCCAGGATGTCATCAATAAAAAACAATCATAAAAGAATCCAAGAATGGCATAAAGATACTGTTCAACATGCTCATGAAAGTTGTCGGCACATTGGTCAACCTGACTGACATCACTAAGAACTTATAATGCCCATACTGAGTCCTGAAGGCTTTATTGGGTATATCCTTAGGTTGAATCTTTAACTGATGATAACCCAATCTCAAGTCTATCATGGAGAAAATTAAAGCACCCTAAAACTGGTCAAAAAGATCATTTATCCAAGGTAAGGGATACTTATTCCTGATGGTAATTGTATTCAACTGCCTGTAGTCAATTTACATTCTCAGGATACCATTTTTTTCCTTAATGAACACCACTAGAGCACCCCAAGGATAAGCACTAGGACGAATGAACCCCTTATCAAGTAACTCATGCTACTACGTCTTGAGCTCCCTCAACTC
Source organism: Capsicum rhomboideum (assembly GCA_031232105.1). Lineage (NCBI taxonomy): Eukaryota > Viridiplantae > Streptophyta > Magnoliopsida > Solanales > Solanaceae > Capsicum > Capsicum rhomboideum. The sequence continues at coordinate 37,070,572 of CP124719.1, forward strand.
AGTTGGAGCCATTTGATTGGGAGGAATAGAAATGGGTCGAGTGCCCGGTTCCAAATCAATACAGATGTCAATGTCCCGGTCTAGAGGCATACCATGTAAATCTATAGGAAACACCTCCTGAAATTCTGATACTATAGGGATTGACTCGATAGAACGAGATTTTGTACTAACATCCCTGTGATGTGCTAGAAAGGCCGAACACCCTCTCCCAACTAACTTCTTAGCCTAAATAAAAGATATAATTTTCATGGGCTTTGGCCTATATACACCTTCCTACTCTTACTTATCCATTTCGAGCATCTCTAAGGTCATTGTATTTACAATACATTTTAAAACAACATTATACAGAGATAGCCAAGTCATATGCAAGATAATGTCAAATTCAAGCATATCCAAGATTATCAAATATACCCAAGTCTGGAAACCCATGAACAAAATAGAACATGCATGATACACATGGATCACTACACAGAGTCTCCAACCAGAGTAGACACATAAGTAGGTGAGTCAAGTATATCACAAATCAAGTCTAATCCCAAGGAAAATCTAAATGAATAAGAATAAGTAAAACCCAGATCCAACAAAATAGTAGCCATACAATCACAGACAAGAATAGTACCTCTAACAAAAACATCCGACGCCTCAACCTCGATCTTGCCTGGGAAGGCATACCAGTGAGCTCTGTCATCAAGCTAGGAAACCTCCCTAGTAGGTTGAACTCTACCCTCCTCTGCATTACCATTACATCGGTTTCCACCACAACCTCTCTGATTATTATCCTGCCCACCCGATGGATGACCTTTACCATTACCATTACTTCCACCACCTCTACTAGTAGGAACCATAGCCTTATATTGCTACTGTCTCTTTAACCCAGCCTATCTCTAAGGAGACTCTCTCTTGAAGTGCTCCACAGCACCACAAGTATAACAACCTCACTCAAGAGAAGTATTGGCCAAAGAATAAGAAGACCCTTGGCCTCTAGCAACTGAGGGCTACTAAATAGATCCTGACTGACCACCTATAGAAGCTGGCAGAGCTAACTGAATGAGGTGACCTGGATAAGCTTGCTGGCCGTGACCCTTGGAAAAAAAATTGCCAAAGTTACTCGCATTCTGGGACCTCCTAGCTAACACCTTTGCCTGACCAACTTGCTTCATCCTTTCTACCTTTTTGACATAATCATCAATATCATTAAAGGTATTTCTGGTAGAGGTCATATAAACAGTCAAAACCTGTAAGTTAGTGTTCAGCCCCTTCACAAACAACCAAATCCTTTCCTCCTCGGTGCTAAGTAACTTAGTAGCATAATGGAACAAAGCATGAAACTTGGCCTCATAGTCTGCAACAAACATATTACCCTGCTCAAGGGCCAAAAACTCATCCTTCTTGCAATCACAAAGTGTACAGGGTACATACTTCTCTAAAAATAGGGTATGAATCTGAGCCCATGTCAATGGAGACAAAGCTGGTGACCAACACTCCACATATGACCTCCACTACTTCTTGGCATCACCTTGCAGCTAGAAAGTAATAAACTCAACACCATATTGCTCAACAGTACCCATCTCTTATGCATCTTTTTATACCAATCAATGATAAACTCAAATGCATCTTCAGTCTCACAGCCAACAAAAATAGGTAGTTTCATCTTCAGGAATATTATAAGCATGTGATGTTCAGTCCCAATCATGACAGGGCATAACATCGGGTGAAGAAAAATCTCCATCCCCAAGGCCTCACCCATTCTAGGAGCAATTATAGCAGTCGGCTGAACACCTAGAAACTGAGAAGCAGACATAGCAGGAGTGGCCCTAGTATCGGCCAGGCCACTCAGAAAAGAAGGCACGTACTAAATCATCTCAGAAAACATCGTGGGAAGAGCAATACCTCCAACAAGTGCCACCTCCTCCTGCTCCACAATATTTTTATTCATCTCGTCAACCTCCATATAGTGATCCTAGGTTGGGGGAGGTATCACTGACCTCTGACAGGCTTGGTCAGCTGATGTCTGAGCTCCACCCTTGGCGAGTGTTACCCTTACTCTTCCCCTACCCCTTTCTCGACTTTGTCCTTGACCCCAAATAGCTAGTTCTACAACTGGAACTGCTGGTACGAGGGCTATGGTTCTAGCTTCATTCACTCTAGTATTCACCATCTTCGGACAAAAGAATGTCAGATACCAATTTTTATTACCAAATACCAATTGGAATCATGTTATAGCATGAAAGAAGAAAGAAATGATAGTTTCTTAATGTCATATAGCCTCTCAAACAAAAGTACAAACTTCTTTATACCATTCCGCAAGACTCTACTAGACCCATTTTGGTACAATGAGATCAACAAATCTAGGGCTTCGATACCAACTTTGTCATGACCCAAACCCACCGTGAGTGGAACCCATACTAACTCCTAGTAGGAGAACCATCTAACCCCAAATATGAAAACCTAATACTTAGCCAAAAGTAAGCCAAACTAGTTGGTTTGCATAAATTAAGATAATGTAATCAAGAATCTAACGATAACCCTGCGAAAAGTAATCAAACACCTAAATAATCCCCTAGAATTTGAAAGACATTATATAAAAACATTACAAATGTCAATAAACAGGTTCAACCCAAAAAAATTGAAATGTCTAAGTCCGAAATAATGAACCAGAAATTGAATGAAGATCTCATTGCCGCCTAGAAGATGTAACTCACCCTTGAGTTTGAATGTTATCCGCTCTACAACTGAGGTCTCAAAATAATCACCGGAATATGCTCTACACTCAATAAGAAGAAGAGCAAGTCTAGTATCAGTACACAAGAAACAACAGTGTACGGGTAGGGTCATCGTCCAACCCAAAATGAGAAATATGAACAAGTAACCATAATTTAGTAAAGCAAGAACAACCATGAACACCTACCATGTAAACATACTTCAAGTTCATACCACTTAATCTTATTCAACAATATTATGGAGTTTAGTCAATACAAGTCAACATGGATAAGAAGTCAAGTCAAAACCATGACTACCACCAAGACTCCAAGTCAACAACCATGACTCAAACAATTGTATCAACCATGTTTCAATTACACAAGTAAATAGACAATATATTTCTGTTCCAATCTTGTAGTTAAACTTGGACTACTCAAGGATCATTTCCAACAACAACTATAGCAAAAATCATGAATTCACATAAAGAACCAAATATATCAAGTAAGCACATAAACCCAGTCCACACAAGAAACCAATATAACAAGTCAACACTTAAGCCTGGTTCACTCAAGGAACTAATATAACAAGTAAACACATAATCTCCAGTTCACTTAAGGAACTGTCACACTAACTTGTACCTTGTACATGCATGCTAAGGGTCTTTTGGTTGCCCACTAGCCATGACCTGCAGGGAACTATCTCTTGTCCATGTACCAAAATTCCAAACAATAAGTGTCTGCAAACCTTATATCAACTAATCCTGTGAACATGTCTAAATACCGGTACATCCCATAATAATAACAGATATCACAACAATCACAACCACAATGATAATAGAAACAACACTTGTAAAAACCAATAAGCTTTTCATATAATTTCATTACATGATATTAACACTTAGGATATCAAATAGTCATTCACTTTCCTTGAATATGCATTGTAATAGGTAATATGAAGGAACAGTTATCATGAAAACATAAAATAAGTTCGATTTAAATAATATTAAACCATCACCTACCTCAATCTAAGCCTAAAATGCTCTACCAAACTTGAGTTTTTCCTTTTCTTACGACATTAGCTTGATTGCGGTCTAAGAATATGAATATAGCACATAATCAACCAAATGGCCTACAACAACAAGGATTATAACCTGATCCCAAAACCTTAAGGCCAAATTCATGATCATTCCCCCTTTCCTCATTATAGGATTTTTCTACCATAATTCCACCCTAATCCTATCAATTTCATGGTTACAATATTGAATAATCAACATGTAAGAGATAATTAGCAATCTTTAATCAAAACCCAAGGGTTTTCTACTCAATCCACTTAATTGTACCAAAACATTAGGTAAGTTTAGTCAAATATATCTCCAAACCCCCAAAAACTAGTGATTCACATAGTTAACAATTGAACTATAAGTTAACGGAGGAAATCGCTTACCATTACAAAGAGTTTGGATGAAAATCGAGTGGAATTCGCCCAATATCACCTAAGCCCTTCCAAAAATGAGTTTCAAAATAATGCAACATTTTGTTGTATTTTTATATATAAATCTATGTATATCCCGCTATAGCATCCCTATCCTACTATAGCAGCCTCGCTATAGTGGAATCCACCCACTATGGTTAGATTGACTGACTTTGACTTCCACTATAGTGGAAATTTTTCTGCTATAGCAGCACAGTCATTGTGACCTGCCACCCGCTATATCGGGTATGGAGAGGTAGAAATATGAGATTGCTTTCAGTTTTGCTTTTTTTGCAATGTACCCTCAAACTATGAAATTTTGGACGAACCCATTTACATCAGTTACGATATAGGGAGTTCTGCTTACCTGAATTCACTTCCGAAAGATCCTATGGATTTTTTATTGTCTTAGTTTATATAAAAACACATTAAATATATTTACATTTACCCAATCCATTCCTCGATTTTTCTAGACCATACCTTGCTCGGATTTCATCAAATAATAGCCTAGCCTAAAATTTCTAACTCCCAATTTGGGGAAAACCTTAACCTGAATCTTTGTATGTTAGACTTACCCATAACAACGAAAAGGGTAGTCACATGTATAATGTGATAGAATAAGACTTTGGACTTACAAAGGAATTCTTGGTTCATAGAAGTTCCAAACTTCACCAATTATTCTGTAAGTCAATTTTTATTTTATTTAGGTTTGGTTCATAGTCTATGCGACACCTTATTCAAAGCATTGTACTCAAATGTGAAGACGCAGCAAAAACCCTTATTTCATTCTATTTCTTTATATTTATTTTAAGATATATAGGGGATTCAGGATTGTCATGAAAATATTTTTTGTATCTCAAAATGTATATTTTATTTTCTAATATGAGTTATGAGTTTCAAAATTAGTCATTATTCTTAGTGCTCATAATGTCTAGACATTTACTTGTCTGTTATAAATGATAATGAAAATCTATCAAGATATAGTGAATATCTATCAAGATATAGTTAATGTCTATCAAGATATGAAATGTCTTATCTTTTGGAGAAAATTAGAAGGAATTTTTCCTAGAAATAGAGGGGTTCTCTTCATTGTAATTCATCCCTAATCCCTCATTCTTCAAGAGAAATAAAGAAGTATCTTCTCTCCTATATTATTCTTGTTCTTGTTTTATTATTTTATAACACATTATCAGCACGAGTCTCTAACCAATTGAGATGATAAAATATCCTTAAGTGTTAATAATATCGTAGCTTTATGCTCCATGTAAGTAATATGATGAAACCGACCTTTATAGAATATTGAAGTTCTCAAAACTTCATGTTGCCATATTCAAAAGTCAAATACCATTTTCATGTATGTAGGTAAGTTTTTTATCTTATTTGTTTTCATATATTTTGAATCTCTCAAGTTCAATTACTTGACTTTAAATATGAGCAGATCAATATATGTACATGGCTATCACGAGATTGCTATTAGAAGTACAACTCATTGTATCTTCTTGATGTGAGAAACCTTATTAAATGGTTCACTTGATCAACCAGTATGTATAAATTCGATATTGTGGCTTTGGTGATAATCTATTTTACCATTTGATTGGATCCAAATTACATTGATTTATGGTCTAAGATGTCTTTATATGGATAATACATTGAGTTTGAATCTCAATGCACCATATTAATGATATAATGATGACTAAGATAAAATAATGTGTTTTGATGAAAAGTCATGAAACTTGTCTCATTGAATATGCTCCATTCCCTAAAGTTAATATGGTAGCAGTGCATAATATGTGGAAAAAATAAGTGGTTGAATAATTCACATGAACATGGAAAAAGGACAACAACAATAATAACTCCTAAAGCAATGATTGCTTGGAGAGTGGTATACTCTAAAAGATATATTAGAGAAAGATTATCTATGTATGCCTCGATTTATTCCTGAAATAGCAATATCTTGAAAGAGATTCTTAGCTATCATAATTTGATAGGATTAAGACACGTTTAGATATTTATGTTCTATTCTTGGAAAATAAGAACTTTTGATAAATATCACAAATACAGATCCATTCTATGTGGTGAATGTGATAGTATTTAGTAAAGCTTATAAATATGAACGTGTTCTTGATTGTGAAGATATCACGAATCACCTCTAGAAGAGATAGAATAACTGAGAAGAAATATTCTGAATTTTACTCTGAAGTAGCAAATCTAAAAATTTATTCATATAATAGTAGATCTGAAATTTTCTAAAGCAAAACCACATGCCATGGTAAACATGAATTTTACTTGTATAAATAAGTTCATCAGTTAACATGAACGATTATGACATCCTGAAGATATGAAAATTTAGTATAAGACATGTAATGGAGAACTAGAAGATTCTTCAATGATTGTTTTATGTTGCATGTTCTTATGATAAGTTGGTTGGACCAACTAAAGTTGGGACTTGATTCCTTAAAATTTGGAAAGAATAAAAGGTGATTATGGGCTTGTTTACCTGTCATGTGATCTATTAAGATGCATCGATATAAGATGATCACGTGTAATTTTATGGTCAACCTACAGTTTGATATTCATAAAGTTGCTTGCTCAATATATATTGAGTTAAGAGCATAATTTTTAGATGGTGTAATCAAGACAATTCACCTTGATAATGTTGGTTTGGTGTTGAATGACTCCAATAAATAGCTGAAATATTGCTTATGAGAATAAAGCTTCATGTGTTGGTCGGAAATATGAAATATTGCATACAATAGCACTTGCATGCATTAGACCAATAAATTATGATTAATTTCTCCCTCCTTAATTGGTTCTAGATCGGAGTTCAAATATCTTCCATCTAATGAGTTTTTGATGTTCTATATATGATTAGTGGATATATACCATGATGCATAAAAGATGAACTCAGAAAGATAGAGAATAGATATGTTAGTTTTCCTTACATATGGGGGTGATAATAAGCAGCTTAAAAATATATTGTGAATTAATATGATCCTCATTCAAAAGATAATTCAATCAAATTCAAGGAGAATTTGCTAATCCAAAATTGATTTCATATTTAATTGTGGATCTTCCTAGTCTGTGTCCCTAAAGGACAAAGTCTACGCATGCAGGAAACGTGGTAGACAAATCGTTTCCAAATGAAATAATCCTCAAAATAAAAATGGAGTGAATGATCATAATAAGGAGGCAATGTGCTATTGAAGAGCCTACAACATAACACTTCATGAAACCTCATGAGAGGTTTAGGTACCTAAGAAAAATAATGAGGTGATGTGATCTCAATAAGTTATGTCCCATTGCGAACTGATAGTAATGATATCTCATCGATGATATCTATGATACAATATGACGCAATATTGTAAAATATTATGAGAATATGAATTCTATGTTTATTTAAGAATGTTGAGGCAGAAATATTTACTAAGAGACATGGAAGGAAACACCTTGGTAAGCATAAAGTTTATTTGATTTGCAGTCCAGACACTAAAAGATGTCACATATTTAGTGTTGAATATTGTCACTTGACAAAATCTATATGAAAATTCTTAAAGAATTCAAAATGTCTGGAAAATATACAAGTTTCTAAGAAACTTATCGATAATCCTTATAAGGCATAAATTGATGATTTGAATATTATTGGAACTCTTGAAGAGTTTTCAAAAATGATAGATTATCTGCTGAAAGAAGTTGAAATGAGAAGCATGCAGAATTGAATTGGTCATGAAGTACTATATCTTGGGTAATTGATGCACGTATACATTTTGCTATAACTATGAGCATGATATAGTTTTACTCCTATTTGGAGGTACTGAAATAAGATCACTTTCATATTGCAAATGAAATCCCTTATATGAATATGTTTATCCTAATGAATATTGTCAAGTTTTTGAATATACATGATATTCAGTTGATCTATATAAGGGTTCGATGTAAACATACTATCAATTGTCATGAAGGGTTACTATTATACCATGTTATTTTACATGACATTCAAATTATGCTAAGATAATAACTATCCATGAAGCAAGCAAAAATATGTGCAGCTGAGGTCAATGATTCTCTCTTCTGAGAAAAGTGTGGTTTAAAATGTGACAACATACACACAATTTTATATGTAGACAATACAACATGCATAGCAAAATTAGAGGGCGGATTCATGAAAGGAGATAGAATGAAGCACATTTCTTCAAAACTTTCTACACACGTGAACTTCAAAAGAATGGTAATATCAACGTACTACATATTCATTCGAGTTACAATATGAATGATTTATTCCCCAAGTCTCTATCAACTACAACTTTCGAGATGATGATGCACAAGATTAGAATGTGAAGATTTAAAATTTTGAATTGATGCTCTGGTCAGGGGAAGTAAATATGCATTGTACTCTTTTTCCCTTTCAAGGTTTTGTCTCACTGAGTTTTTCTTGTAATGTTTTTAATGAGGCAGCCAAAATGGGTAATTAGAGATGTGCTATTTTTTCTTTACTAAATTTTTGTCTCACTGGATTTTTTCTATTAAGGTTTTACAAGGCACATTATTTATCAATTAGACATTCAAGAGGGAGTGTTATAAATGATAATGAATGTCTATCAAGATATAGGGAGTATCTATCAAGATATAGTGAATATCTATTAAGATATAGTAAATGTCTATCAAGATATGAAATGTCTTATCTTTTAGAGAAAAATCAAAAAGAATTTTCTCCTATAAATAGTGGAGTTCTCTTCATTGTAAATCATCCCTAAATCCTCATTCTTTAAGAGAAATAAAGAAGTCTCTTTTCTCCCTTATTATTTTTGTTCTTGTTTCATTATTTGATAACATTATCTTCTTTATTAGTCATTTAATTGTAAATTTTTATTGTATTATACTATTCCTATAGCCATGAAACGACCCAAAATGTCGGTACACTGAAAAATATTCTGAAATTTTTTTACAACGACTAGAATCCTCCTATTGGGCCTCATGGAATTTAATTGGGAAAAAAATTGAAATATGCATCCTTACATTGTATATTGGAAGTCATAGCAATAGTTCTTAGATTGCAACTAATAGCAACTTTTAAACGAAAAAAAAAATGATTTAATAGCAGTTTAAAACAAAAAATAGAATATCAATCACCTCCATATTTCTCTCAAAATAGTTAAATACTAAAAAAGGGTAAATCTTCTTTATAAAAATAGGATATCAATCACCCCATATTTCTCTCAAAACAGTTACTTCTTGATTTTACTCTTTCACAATTAAAACTGATTCTTATTCTTCTTCTCCATTCGAATTTTACTTCATCTATGTCGGCCATATTAGAATTAAGATCGAAAAGCAACCCGAATTCTCCCAAATTGTTGGTCTTATTCGTTGGAAAATTTTTTTCATTAAAATACAGATTTACTTATTTAGATTACAATGGATCGTTGTTCCATATCCATAAAATAGTTTGTGTTGTTTATAGATTTAGTGGAATCCATATGAGTCACCATTTTCACTTTGAAAACTTGTTGTATATATAAACTAGTTGATTTACCATTTTCATACACGTTTTGCATACACTATTTTTGGATATGAAATGTATATATAAATTGGTTTCATACAAATAAGTTAAGCTATTTAGTGGACTCCATATGATTTCACTATTTTTTGTACATTAAAAACTGGTTTCATATACTTTTCTAAATTGATTTACCATTTTCATACACCTTTTTTGTGTATATAAACTGATATATCTTTTGCATACACTTTTTTTTTATGAGTATGAAATGTGTATACAAACTTATTTTATACTGATAAGTTTACCTACTATGTGAATTCCATATGATTTATCATTTTCTTATATAGAAAATAAATTTTAATATTACATCGACGCTATCTACACCAGAAATTAGATAGTTGACTAGAGAATGTCGTCGACCGAAAATGAAAAGTGAAGGAGTTGTATATAAAATTGGGAGAGAAATTTCAACACAAATCCATATGAAAAAAGATATAAAGACAAAAAACCTATAAATTAAGATAACAAAACCCAAAAATCTGATGGAGATTACACTTAATTTGTATATTCTTAGAAAAGAGGAAATATGGAGAGGAAATATAGAGGAGTAGAGAGAGAAATAGAAAGATGAACTATGGAGAGAAGTAGATAAAAATGGAGGAGTAAAAAGAGGAGAAATATTTGATTTGAAAGGGATCAAATGCCCACTTTTTACTCTTCTAATGAATATCTGCCCGTTAATTTATGATAAAAAATTAACACAACAAAAAATAAAATTATTAGTATAATTTATCAAATCTGCTATGACTTGTAATTAAAAATACAATTCAATAATTATAAAAAGTACAGTTACAGCTTGCAATAAACAATATAAAAAGTACATATAAAATAATTTTCACAATTTAATTCATGGGGAGAAATAAGACTCAACATAGTTGGAACAAAAATTTAAAACAAATTGGGTGGCCGGCCTGCTGCCTACTGCTGCAGTAGTAAGCTAACCGTTGCATCGGAACCTAGCAGTGGTCAGCCTGACCTCCCCTTAAAAGTTTTTTTATTTTTAACTCTCCTAGGTCATCCCTTTCCTCCAAAAACACCCTAATAAAACCCACCTCTCCAACTATGAGATTTCAAAGGCCAAGCTTTGTTAGCGAGATTTTGAGGCACACCTGGCGGAAACCTCGATATGGGAAGGTTCTTAGCACATGCGGGACAAATCTCTCCTCTTCGTAGCAGCATGACTCATCTACGAGGTAGTTCTAGATTCATGTAATATTGATAGTAATGTCGGGAGTTTTCATGCATTAGGCCTTCGATCATGGTGTTGGGATGGACAGAAATGTTAAATATCCAGCTAGGCTTTGATATTATTGTAAATTATTATTGTACATCATTGGTTCGATATTCATGTCTGAAATGGGTTGAATCTTGTGAGAATTATGACTAGTTAAATGTACACGATTACTTATAAGTATGGTGAGGGTTAAGTATGGTAAAAAAGGAGAGAAAGAAGTAAGCTAGGGTTTTATTGATAGTGCTCTTAGTAATCTAGATAATTATAACTTATATTAAGGAAGATTACTAAAGCATAGGATTGCGCAGGGGTTAATAGTTAAACTAATTGAACTTTAAGTGAGTCACGAGTGAAATTGAACAAATAGAACAACTTAGAGGTGAACACCCAAGGGTACAGTTAGTAAGACCGAGTATGAGTATCCCGATTGAGGCACTACGGTTGAAATTGAGGGTGATGTTGGAACCACGAGTGTGGGTCATAGATAGAGAGTTGGCTTGACATTATGGTAGAACCATCATAGATTTGTAGCGGTTGTAGATAAGGTTTGGTTCATGGAACCTAGACTTGCCTACCTCCGTGATTATATGTGAATCAAGTAATTATGATTTCTTTCGGGCACTACTTGTGATAGTTGACTGCATTGCATATTCATACACATTACTATTGTTGAGATGAGATGAGGAGGATGTTGATATCATAATGTTCATGATTATGTTGATGAGATTGATGAGATCAATAAGAGAAAGAGATGATGTGCACATCATAGATACATACATTCATTCATATGCCTTGAACGTTCGACTATGTTTATTTATGTTGTTAGTTTCTTAAGTGGACCGGCCTCTTAGTAGTGTTAATAGTGCATGGTAGCAAAGCATGAATGCAAGGTACGCCCTAGTTTATGTATAATACTTATTTTTGCTGAGTGATATAGGTGGGGTATATCATAGTGTCCCTTCTCACAAAATTGTAGATGATGTAAAATTCCCAGTTGTGGTAAACCTCGTATAAAATAATATTAGTTGGATACTGGGGGGGAAATTGGGTAACAGTGCCCCCAGAGTCTAAGATAATAAGGTTTGTAAGATGGTCTAAAGTGGGTTAGGAATTATAGGAACCGAATTAATGAGTAGAGGTAAATTTAAGGGTTGTAAGTTATAGTGGATTGTCAAAGATAAAGGTATATGGAAATATCAAATGGCAGGTAGGCCATAGAGATGATAAAAGTAATGTGTTAATAATTTTATATTTCGGAGGTAGAACTCAAAACTTTACTTGATGCTATGATTTCTCCTATTTACTATTGTTATTATGTGTTTCTAACCCTAATCAGCCGATGATGCTTACCAGTATGTATGGTTGTATTGACGCTACACTTACTATATCTCCATCTAGGGGTATAACCATGGTGCAGGTCAGATGAGGTTTCTATAGCAGCGAGGACGATCACTCTGCAGCAGCTCCTGTACTCTTAATCTTACATAGATGCTGGGTTTTGGAGTTCCTTATTCCTTGTCTAGTACTCTTGTATTGGTTTAGGCTAGTTTTTGGGGATTCACTTTTGATTATTTTTCACATTACTTTTACGTATCAAATTTATTAAACAAATAGTGTATGAGTCAGCTAAATTAAAAGATGTTTTGAAATAAGAATTGTTTAACTTCTACATGAAATGAATGATTGGGTAGTAAGGGTTCTCCTATCTAGGTTAGAGTTAGGTAGATGTCCGCACGATCTGTGACTCGGGTCGTGACAAGATGGTATCAGATCCAAGGTTATCGGTCTCCCAGTACAAGAGAAAATTTCGAGTAGAGTCGTGCAAATTGGTGTGATGACATCCATATAAAATTTGTAGGAAGCTACGAGGCATCTAGGAATCTATTTCACTGTCATCTCTCCTAGCGTGTCATCTCAATATTGTCTCCCCAAGTTGAGTCTAATTGGTAGCTGGAAGATTCCAATTGGTATATCAACCATCCCAATTGGGAATAGTTATCCCCAGTTGGTAACTCATTAACGTCTCAAAGGTTGGAACAAGACATTCCATTCCGTAGAGCTCAATTAAAGGCATAATTGTTATGTTGTGAAATATGTTTGATATTGTGTAGAGTACTTACTACATTGAAATAAGGTGTTGTGAATATATTATGTGGGTGTCTATCAGTTGTAGTATATTGTGGCTTATCATGTGAAGATTAAAACCCTTAAGTTCAAAAAGTGTATTGTATATGTTAATTTGTATGATGTGTGCCCAAGGGACCTGGGGATCATGAGGATCGGTGTGATCTTAGGGTGTATCTTCATTTTCGTGACTTGAGGCATGCCTCATCTATCTATGATTTGAAGTATTCCTTAATTTCTGTCGGAATCCTGATAGACTACCCAGGTGCCTTGTTGTTCTGTGAGAAATGTTATATGGGATGTGGTACTTGAGATGAAAGGAGGGTAAAAATGTGTTAGAGTTAATCAAGCTGAGGAGTTCGTTGCATTCACAATAGTTCAGGGTCGAGATTTAATCACTCTAGAACTTAGAAACTATAGGACTTGAGAGTTAGAAATGGTAACAGTGCTCAGGGGATAGCATAGTGTGAGAAAAGACCTAGAAACAGTTAGCAAAGAGGGAAAAAGTGGAACCACTGAAGGGTACCGCTACAGTGGTAGTTTTACAGCTGCAGCGACACCGCTGCAGCAGAACTTTACCACTATAACGGTTTTAGGCAGTGAGCTTCCAGGGATTTTTCCTATTTTATGACCTTGCAATCATTGCAAAAACGACCCTGTTATCACAATAACTAAAGATAAAATCTTTTTCGACACGCATAGTAAGCTAAAGCGATTATTATTAATGGTGCAAGAACGATAAATGTCCTAAAATACAAAGAAAATAAAAAGAGTAATTGTTCATTACAAGCGACAAATGGGGGCAACCCAAATCCATCAATATTATAAAAAATAAAAGAGGGAGCATCTAGCTAGTGGCATTATCTATGAGGTTCGAGGCATTCAAACCCTCCTCCTCTGTACTGCTAAAGAAGGATAAGAACTTAACATCCTTCTTTGTCAGCTTTGGGAGCTTCCTGGTGAGAGAGGCACACTTGAAAATTACCTATACATCCTTCCACATCCTTACCATTATGCGGTCTTGGGAGTGACGCTTCTTCTTCTTCTGATCTAGGTCTTTTTGGAGCTAAGCATAGGATAGGGCTGAATTTGATAGGAAAGTCGAGCTCGAGGGAGCCATTCCAGGTGGAGGTAGGTAGATCTCCAAGTAACCCCTCACCGTGGCAAGGTTGGCCTCCCAACCACCAAGAGACGCGGGAGCCTGAGTAGTATGAAGAGTGCCAGACTCATCGCCCTTACCGGCTCTACTGCTTCCACCCTCATCTCCCACCTTACTTTTTTTTTTGCTTCCTCCCCGTGTGCCCTTGGCCCTCAGAGGGTTAAATAGTATATCACACTCTTCATAAGTGTCATTATTCTCCGTGGGAACGTCCACCCTCTTGCGTAACTTGGTGATTAAGCATGGTAAGAAAAGATCCATCGCTGACCTCTCCCTAGCATAGAAGTACCGCCACTCATCCATAATCTGCACCCCCATATTTATTTCAATCCCTGCAAAAGCACAAGCCACCACTGTATCCCGATGAAAGACTACGTCAGTCACATTTCTTGAAGGATGAATCTTTTAAGATACCAGTTGCAACCACACTCTAGCCTCCGTCGAGAAGTATGTACTATTGGTCCCTTTGAGACTGGACCACTTCACCTTCCTCTCCTAACCCTTCAGCACTAAAATCCTAGCCACCCACTTCAAGTCTGACTCTTGGACCTTAGCCTCAAAAGAAGAATTGGAGGGGTTCGAGACCCCTAAGGCATCATTGGTGGTGGCAGCATGCAATAGAATCTTTACTTGAATACGGATGGTGGGAAGGGGAACGAACTAATCTATGATTTGGAGGATGGTGTAAAACTCCCGAACTAACTCTAGGTTTCACCTTGGGATAGATGAAGTCAACATACCCCACTTAAATACCCTCATCCGGTCGTAGAACTCAGGTGCCTCATCCTCCACATCCTTCATCATAAAATCCCACTCATCAAGGAAACCCCTCGTACTCATGTCCTCCTCATAACGATTGTAGATAACAGTATCGGGGAACCATGTATTGGGGTTGGTGCTCCATGATAGTCCTGCAATGTAATGGAAAATTCAATATTCAAAACCAAGTTGGTGTATAAGGGGAGGGAAGACTTTCAAAATTTTAGAAAAAAATAAAATCCTGGAATTTACTGTCAGGTACCGCTGCAGCGGTAAAATTAACCGTTGTAGCGTTACCGCTGTGGTGGTAAAGTTACTGTTGTAGTGGTTCCATCATCCCGAACCATCAACCTCCCCTCCCATGATGGATTTTTGACTTTTCTCCATAGTTTTGTGAATTAAGGGTAGATCAGGCTTAGTGAAGTTTGTGTGAACTTTTTTACATTAAAATGGGAGTGTATAACACTTGAATTCACCCTCAAATCACCCAAATTTGTTGGGGAAGATAACCCCTGACCTTTCACCTTGTTCATGGTAGAAATCTGACATGAACTACCCCAATATTACACCCGTGACACTGTAGAAGCATTGTATACATAACAGAAACCAGCATGCTCATCATTTAGTGCGAAAACAACACCAAAATTCAAACAAAAAAGTTACACCCTCAAACCATTCAAATTTTTCAATTTTTAACAAGTTTCTACAAATCTACAATAGTAAGTATGCAAATAAAGTAGTAGAAATGAGAAATTACCTTAAGAATTGACGTGGGAGGAAGATTACACAGAGAGAATTGAGAGAGTTTTGAGTGAGGGGAGTGAAAATGGGGAAATGTTGATTTACCCTTATTTTGAAACTTCCACAAACCGCTGCTGTGATAAATTACCACTATAATGCTAACTTCTTTCTCGTCTCGAGTTTCAGCTTTCGTCCTAACTTTTTGTGTGTTATGATATTTTTGCGATGTTCGAATATTTTTAGGATAACCTGTTACATAAGCATTATGGTGGAATTTTACCATAATTGATGAAAATTTGGGCTAATAATTCAAAAAATGTGGGGATTTACTAATGATATTTGGATCAGTTATGTTGGTTTCATGACTAATTAGCCAGCATAGAGTAGGTGAGTGAGTATGAAATTATAAGGTCCTTCCTCTATTAACACATTGTGGATCTGAATAATTAAGTCGGGGATAAAATCCTTGATTCTCACCTTGTGGCCAATTGGGGATGAATGGTGGATAAATTGGTATCTAATGTATTGACCCAAAAACGTCGTTACGCTGAAAAACATTTTGGAAAAATTTTACGACAACTAGAATCCTCCTATTGGGCCTGATGGAATTTAATTCATGAGGAGAATGGGGACAATGTAGTTGGGCTAAAAATTTAAAACAAATTGGTCCAGCCTATTGCCTATCGCTGAAGCAGTAAACTAATCGCAACAACGGTAAATTCAACTGCTGCAGTAGAACCCGACAGTGGCCAGCCCGACCTCCCTTTAAAACCCTTTTTATTTTTAACTATCCTAGGTCATCTCTTTCTTTAAAACCACCGTGAGTAAACCCCACCACCCAAACTATGAGATTTTAAAGGCCAAGCATCATGAGGGCGGTGTCGAGGCAAACCCGATAGGAACCCGACATAGGAAGGCGCTTAGCACGTGCAGGACAACTCTCTCCTCTCAGTAGCAGCATGATTCATCTACCAGGTACGTTATGGTTTGAATTGTACTATACTTGAGCTATATTCATCTAATATTGATTGTTATGTTGGGAGTTTTCATGCATTATGCCTTCGGGCACATTGTTGGGATGGACGGAAACGTTAAAAATTTAGTTAGGCTTTAACATTATTGTAAATTGTTGTTGTACTCCATTGGTGTGATATTCATGGCTAAATTGGTTGAATCTCATGCAAAATATGACTAGTTGAATGAACTCCATAGCTTATAAGTATGTTGAGGGTTAAGTACAGTAAAAATAGAGAGAAGGAAGTAGGCTAGGGCTTGATTGAAAGTGCTCTTAGTAATCTAGATAATTGTGACTTGCATTGAGGAAGATCACTGAAATGTAGGTGCGGAGTAGGGGTTAATAGTTAAACTAATTGAAATTTAAGCAACCCACGAGTGAAATTTAACAAAAAGAACAGCTTGAGGAGACACACAAAGGTATGATTAGTAAGACCGAGTATGAGTATCTTGATTGAGGCACTAGGGATAAAATTGAGGGCGATATTAGAACCACGAGTGTGGGTCATAGATAGAGATTTGGCTTTCCATCCTGGTAGAACCATCATAGACTTGTAACGGTTGTATATGATGGTTGGTTCATGGCAATTAGACTTGCTTGCCTCCATGATTATATCTGAATCAAGTAATTGTGATTGCTTTTGGGCTGCATTGCATATTCATATACATTGATGTTGTTAAGATGAGATATTGAGGATATTGATGATGTTAGTGAGATTATGATGTTCATGATGATGTTGATGTGGTTGATGAGATCGAGAAGAGAAAGAGATAATGCGCACATCTTGCATACATACATTCATTCATATGCCTTAAATGTTCAATTATGTTTATATGTGCTATTGGTTCTTTGAATAGACCATCCTATTGGTAGTGTGGATAGTGCATAGTTGCAAAGCATAAATACAAGGCACGCCCAATTGTATGTATAATTCTTATTTCCCTTAAGTGTATAGTTATATGAGTGAGGTATACCATAGTGTCCCTTATCTCAAGATTGTAGATGATGTAAAAGTCCCAACTATGGTAAACCTCATAGCACAAAATATTAGTTGGATACTGGGAGAAATCAAATCAACCGAATAGTGTAATATGACCCAAACTACAAAAATGAGAAATAACTATGATAAATAAGATAAAGATACGAAAAGGGATAGATTCGATAGAAGAGATTAAAATAGACATAAGTAAATAAGAAAAAGGACAACCGAAGGTATATTAAAATAGACACAAGTAAATAAGAAAAAATACAACCGAAGGTATTCAAACCCACGACCTTCCTTAAGATTATCCACGAGCACCTAAGTCTTACAATAGCCAAGAGGGAATTCGATTCACCTCAAAACCAATAATTCTAATCAAAGAATTCAACCAAAGTTTACCAACACTCACAAGAGTATTTTTCATCAATAATAATCAAAAACTAACTAATGAATGTAAATACAAACTATTTATAGCTATGGGCCCAAAAGTGACCCTAAACATAGTTCTTGGGCCCAAAGGTGGCCCCTTAAGAAAACATCCATCACCTAGCACATTCGCAATGCGCCAAATGGTCTTATACAGTGCCAATTAGTCAGGTGTTGTGCCAAAATGTATAGAATGATCCTTAGCTAGTGTAGTCTCCTTGCCCATCGCCAAGTTGGTGCGCCAAAATGACTTTTGATGCGTCGATTAGTACTTGCTACATAGAATTGGGCAGAATAGTGTCCTTGGCTTGGTCAGCATCTTGGATTGGTCCTTTGTATTCTAACACCATCCCATATTCACTCTAATTGATCCTCAATATATGGAACCTTTGCCTCGTAGCTAATACTCGATCAAGTACCTCTATTTGTATGAAGAAAGCTTGGGTCTTTTAGAGTTCCCTTGCTTGGATTCTAGTGGATGGTTTTGAGATATTTTGGCTTGTATCATCCTCTCCATATTGAGAAGAATCTGCCCTCAAATATTTGGGTTCATCATCCTCTACTATGTCAAAGAGTGAGCGATCGCATACATTGAATGTGTTGTGCACTTGGTACTCTGATGGGAGGTCAATCTTGTAAGCATTATCATTGATCCTTTCAAGAACTTGGAATGGACCATCACCTCAAGGCATAAAATTAGTCTTCCATTTGTTTGGAAATTATTCCTTCCGGAGATGCACCCAAACCCAATCGTCCGGTTCAAGTACAAGCCTCTTTCGCCCTTTGTTCACCTTTTTTGCCACCTCTTGATTCTTCTTTTCAAGGCGTAATCTCACTTTTTCATGCATCTTCTTCATTGATTCTGCCATTTTCTTTCCATCTAGGCTAATCACAACATCATTAGACAAAGGGGTGAGATCTAAAGGGGTCAGGGGGTTAAAACCATAGACACACTCAAAGAGAGTCATACCTATGGCCGTGTGAATAACTCGATTGTAAGTAAATTAGACTAAGGGTAGATAATCCTTCCAAGAAGACATTTTTCCCTTAACCAAGGTGCATAACATAGAACCCAAGGTCCTATTTAAAACCTTGGTTTGGCCATTGGTTTGTGGGTGGCAAGACGTTTAGAAGAGCAATTTGGTGCCAAGCCTATCCCATAATCACCTCCAAAAGTGACTAAGGAACTTAGAGTCCCTATCACTAACAATGGATTGGGGAATCCTGTGTATTTTGAAAATATGTTTCATGAACAAAGAGGCCACATTGGGGTCATCATCACATTCATGACATGAGATAAAGTGAGCTATTTTAGAAAACCTATCAACAACAACAAAGATACTATCTCTTCCCCTCCTTGTCCTAGGCAAACCCAACACAAAATCCATAGAAATATCAATCCAAGGATGTAGGGGAGTGGGAAGTGGGGTATATAATCCTTGGGGAAGAAGGCATGATTTCGCACTTCTATAATCTATACATTGACCACAAATTCAAGCAACATCGTGACATATCTTGGTCCAATAAAATTGCTCCTCTATTATTCCAAGGGTCTTGTCAATTCTAAAATAACCCATCATATCACGATCGTGTGCCTCTCTCACAAACTACTCTCTCCAAGAGCTAGAAGGCACACACAATCTCTTTCCATTGAACAAGAAACCATCAAATTTAGAATAGGGTATAGAAGTCCTATCCCTAAGCCATATTTTCTTTTCCCATTCTTCACATTCTTTAAAGATTGGAGAAAACTTGGGGTTCTCAGGATATAAAGTCTTCTAACATTCAAGACCAATCAATTTAGAAGACAAATTATTAATCAACACGTGTTTTCTAGACAAGGCATCGACCACAACATTCTCCTTTTCCTTTTTGTATTGGATGGCATAAGGGAAAGTTTCTAAGAATCCAATGCATTTGATATGCTATTTTTTCAATTTATCTTGGGCCCTAAGGTGTGTTTGGGATTCATGGCCGGTTCGAATCATAAATTCCTTAGGCCACAAATAGTGTTGCCAATTGCCCAAAGCACTAATCAAGGCATATAACTCAAGATCATACGTGGAGTAGTTCAAGGTTGCTCTTTTAATCTTTTCACCAAAGTAGCCAATGGGCTTTTGGTCTTGAATTAAGACGGATCCAATACCTACCTTGATAGCATCATATTCAACTTCAAACATCTTTTCAAAATTAGGAAATTGTAACAAAAGAGAAAAGCTAAGCATTATTTTCAAAGTTTCAAATGCCTTTGCTAGCTCATCATCCCACTTGAAGGGTTTATCCTTTTGGATTACCTCGATCAATGGAGCGGCTATGGTGCTAAACCCTTTGACAAACCTTCTATAGAAACTAGCCAATCCATGAAATATTCTCACATCACTAATGGATTGTGGAGTTGGCTAATTTCTTATAGCATTTATCTTGGATTCATCTACTTCAACGCTCCGAGAGCTTACAACAAAGCCCAAAAAGACAACCTCATAACATAAAAGGAACATTTTTCAAGATTGGCATATAATTGTTCCTTTCGAAGCACTTCAAAAACACATCTCAAATGCTTAGCATGGTCATCTATGGACTTGCTATAAACTAAGATATCATCAAAGTACACCACAACAAATTTTCCTATAGACGGTTTTATCACAGAGTTCATTAACTGTATAAAGGTACTAGGAGCATTGGTGAGTCCAAATGGCATAACCATCCATTCATAGAGACTAAACTTGGTCTTGAAAGCAATTTTCCATTCATCTCTGGGATTCATTCAGATTTGATGGTACCCACTCCTAAGATCAACTTTTGAAAACACACAAGAACCTTTTAAATCATCTAGCATGTCATCTACTCTTGGTATAGGATGGTGATACTTTACCATTATCTTATTGATTTCCTGGCAATCAACACATGCACTAAGTCCCATCTTTCTTTGGCACCAATAATACCGGGATCGCATATGGACTCATGCTTTTCTTGATGTATCCTTTGTTGAGGAGTTTTTCAACTTGCCTTTGAAGCTCTTTGTTATCCATTGGGTTACTCTGATAAACTGATTTATTTGGCAATTGAGAGCCCGACACAAAGTCGATTTGATATTCAATTCCTCAAAGTGGGGGGTAACCCTGTTAGATGCTTCTTGGGGAACACATCATCATATTCCTGTAAAACAAGAGAAATAAAATAGGGGATAGGAGAAGTAGAGTGGTTAGCATGAAAAGCACGGGCTAAGAGAAGTATGGGCTCCTCTTCATTAGCCTCCTCAAATAAGTCTTTGTTTCTAGACAACATCACTATTTGTTCCTTTACTTTCAACTTTCTCCTTTCTTTTGCTTCATCATTCTCCCTTCCTCTTCTCCATATTTTCTACCCTTCTCCTTCAACTCTCTCATCCTTTGATGTACCTCATTTACTTATGATGGTAAAAGAGGGTAAAGGGTGAACTACCAACCATTCAAATCAAGAGAATACCAATTGGTTCTTCCATCATGTTTGGTTGAATGATCGTATTGCCATGGTCTTCCAAGAAAAATATGACAAGCTTGCATGGGAATGACATCACATGGTATTTCATCATGGTAATTCCCAATCTTGAACTGAATCATAACTTGTCTAGTCACTTTCAATTCTCCACACTCATTTAACCATTGGAGCTTGTATGATATGGCATACTTGGTTGTAGGTAACATTAAGAAATTAACCATGGTGGCACTAGCTATATTAGCACAACTCCCACTATCAATGACCAATGAGCACACATTCTCCTTGACAAAACATTTAGTATGGAATAGATTTTCCCTTTGAATAGGGTCATCTAATGCCTTACTAATAATCACTCGTCTCACTACAAAGTTTGAAACCTCGAAATCTCCATCTTGAGGCTAACCATCCTCATTTCCCTCTTCTATATTCTCACTTTCTTCAAGCCTCTCTTCTAATTAGGTTTCTCCTTTCTCATCTTCTTCTAGTCCCTCCTCCTTTCCAAGGTAGTGAAATCTCCCATCTCTAAGAAGCACATTCCTTCGATTGGGACACTCATTTACCTTGTGTCCCCAACCTTTTCATTTAAAACATTGAAAGCCTTTAGGATTAGGAGTTAGATATTTGTTACCTTCATTCTTCGGTGGGTACTTTAGAGTAGTTTTTACCACGGGCTTCTTTTCATAGTACTTGGAAAGGTCCTTGTTCTTGTTCCATCCCGATGAAGGTTGAGCTACGTATTTGTTCTTACTTCATGGATTAGTGGATGAGTACCCGTTAGGTTTAAAAGTTGTCTTATCCTTGAGATCTCTCTCAACTTCTAAGGCAGCTTGAAATATGTTATCTAAGGTAGCAAACCTATGGCAAGTCATTAAAGTGGAAATCTCCTTGTTCAAACTAACCTAGAAGCATATGATGACATGTTCCATGTTTTCATGATACTCAAGCTTTAAGATCAATTGTTGAAATTCATCATGGTAGGTTAAGACACTTTTTCTCCCTTTTCTTAGGTTTTACAACTTGGCAAGTAACTCATGCTATACCTTTTCAGCACATACTTTCTTCTCATGATAGACTTTAATGCATCCCATAGTGGTGGTTGTCCCTCATTTAGGACGTTTTAAAATCTCTTGGCATACTCCCACCATGTAATAGCAAATCCTTTGAATTAGGCTATGGAATAGAAACTTTTATTGATATTAGTGAGATCATTAACTTGCAAGATCCTTTCACAAGTGGACTCCCATGTTAGATAAGTTTCAGGATCACTCTCTCTCTCTAGAAAGTTGGAAGACTAGTCTTGATAGATTTGATCCCTAGATCCCGGCCTATATTGCTACCTTGGTGGTCAATATAGTTCCATGGACCTTCAACTTGCGGTCGATTTCCTAAGTTTCCTATTCCATAAGGTACCGGACCAAATTTTCCTTCTCGACCTCAGAATCCTTGTTGAGGAAATGTTCTATGCCTCCAATACTCAGCATACAAGGCCTCTTCATCATGCCCTTCAAACTTAACTTATGGATCCTCTTCTCCTACTCCCTTAACTTAGACGGGTTGATTTTGGTTAGGGGTATTTAGAGTGGGGGATTTTGGTTTAGTGGGGCTTGAGGTGGTTGGTTTTGGTTTGGTGGTGCTTAGGGTGGACCTTGGTTATGGGGTATTTGGTGAGATGGGTCTTGATCTTATGGTCCTTCTTAGTTGGATTGGTTGAATTGGGGTTGGAGTGGACGAACGGGATTTCAGTTACGTAGATAGGTAGTGGTTTGTGAAGTGGGGGGGTCTTGTGTTTGTCTCGGTGGGTTAAACATTTAGTGTAGTGTTTCTGGGGAGATAGTAGCGGATGTGTTTTGAGCATGTCCGCTAGATGAGGCATGATAGTTTTGGGGAGTGAATAGGGTGGAGTTTAGATGACCTTCCATGTTCACTAGCTTCCCACCCATGGTTGACATACTTCCTTGCAGTGTAGTTATGTGACCCTCCATGGATTCCATTCTCCGGCTTAAGGATTCAATTGCCGCCAAGATTGCATTCGAAGTATTTTTATCCATTGATTGTGTTGTTTCACCTTCCGGAGCAATAGTACCTAACAAGAAAAGAAAGTAACAAAAACAACAAACACGTTAGCATTAAGAAATCAACCTTACAAACCCTACACACCTTTGTATTGCTTCACACTTGGTGTCACGAAGGTTGAAGGCTCGATTATACTGCAATGGCAATTGAAGTGTCAATTTCTACTCTTGGTTGGAATAGATTCTTATTTGTTAGAAAGACGGACGACTCAAAAGCAACTACGGTCATGAATTAAGAAAGAACAACGACAATGAAAAATGAGAAAAGCACATAAGAAATAGCACTAAGAAAGAACGGACTCAAAGACGACTCAATCAACTAGGTAGACCAAGTACTAGTTGTTAATTATGTTAGAATCAAGAAATTGAAACTAAGATGATCAAACCTGAGTTTGATTAGATATCACGAGGTTTGGATCACCCAAAATGAGTTACGATCGCCAAAATGTACACAAGCATCGCCAAAAGTGCTTGTGCATGGACAAAGAGGTCTCCCAATCGCCAAAATTTCCATTCTGGAAATTACAGATTGGCACATGGGGTTGACAAATCAGCGTTGCGCCGTGCAGGTTGGTTCAATTCAAGTTGGTGAACCAAAAAGTACAGATTGTACACCTGAAGTCTCCAAATTTTTAAGATCCTGTGGTCCCAGCTGTATCCTAAATCTTGTCCTTTTCCCCTTTAGGAATATTCCTTTTTGCCTTTAACACTTATCCTTTCCTTTTTTATGCTTTCTTGGATCTAACAACACATTTTTGATATTTCTTCTTTTTGAAGATTTGAATATTCCTTAAGAACACTATGAACAAGGTGAAGAACCCAAATTACACAAGTCACTCAAAATAGGTCGGATTCACACCAAATTTTAGATCTCGAGTCCTCTCGACATGGGAATCACTTTTGAATAACTATTATCTTTTAATTTCAATCCCAAATCTAT
Organism: Capsicum rhomboideum; assembly: GCA_031232105.1. Lineage (NCBI taxonomy): Eukaryota > Viridiplantae > Streptophyta > Magnoliopsida > Solanales > Solanaceae > Capsicum > Capsicum rhomboideum. The sequence goes on from CP124719.1 coordinate 37,095,225, forward strand.
AGATCTAAGAAACCACTTTCAAATTTCTTCAATCTTGAGAACCCAACAATGGTGACTTTTCCAAACTATTCCAATCACTCCTAAAACTCAGATCTCGACCTAGATATTGTTAGAGGGAATAAATCTAACAATAGAAACTCAAACAAGAGTCAAAATAACAAAATATTATTGGGATTTTCTTGAAAAATGTTTTGGGCTTTTTTTTAAATTTTTTTTAGATAATAAAACCCAAGATTGAATTCATGGGAACGATCTCAAGCTCGGCTCTGATACCAAATGATACGACCCAAACTACAGAAACGAGAAATAACTACGATAAATAAGATAAAGATACAAAAAGGGATAGATTCGATAGAAGAGATTAAAATAGACATAAGTAAATAAGAAAAAGGACAACCGAAGGTATATTAAAATAGACACAAGTAAATAAGAAAAAGGACAACCGAAGGTATTCAAACCCACGACCTTCCTTAAGATTATCCACGAGCACCTAAGTCTTACAATAGCCAAGAGGGAATTCGATTCACCTCAAAACCAATGTTTTTAATCAAAGAATTCAACCAAAGTTTACCAACACTCACAAGAGTATTTTTCATCACTAATAATCAAAAACTAACTAATGAAGGGAAAGACAAACTATTTATAGATATGGGCCCAAAAATGACCCTAAACATAGTTCTTGGGAGCAAAAGTGACCCCTTAAGAAAACATCAATCGCCTAGCACATTGGCGATGCGTCAAATGGTGCTGTGCAGGGCCAATTGGTTAGGTTTTGTGCCAAAATGTACAGAATAATCCTTAGCTTGTGTGTTCTCCTTGCCCATTGCCAAGTTGGTGTGCCGATTGGTACTTGCTATGCCAAATTGCGCAGGATAGTGTCCTTGTCTTGATCAGCATCTTGGCTTGTTCCTTTGTCTTCTAACACCTTCCCATCTTCACTCCAATCGATCCTCAACATATGGAACCCTTGCCTCATAGCCAATACTCGAACAAGTACCTCTATTTGTATGAACAAAGCTTGGGTATTTTGGAGTTCCCTTGCTTGGCTTCTAGTGAATGGTCTTGAGGGATGTCTGCAACAGTATTTTTGTTAGTGCTAACTACTTCAATTGTAAAAGTAAAATTCTGTATATTCAATACAAGTCGCCGTATTTCGGTTTATAGAATTATGTGATAATTACAGAGATAGAAGAAAACTAGATAAAGTATTAGATAAAAATATGAAAGCATGCTGTACACAAAAAATAGCACCACAGTTTGGATGTAAACAATCCAAACATAAATATAAAAAACGATTTAAGAAATATAAGAGTTTTAAATCCAAGTATAAATACAAACAACCAAGGAAAAGATATTATGTAAAAAATTATAAAAAGAAAAGACCATACAAACCAAAGAAAAAATTATCTGAATGTGAATGCTATAATTGTGGAAAGCTAGGACATTTAGCTAAAGACTGTAAAATACCTAAAGATATAAAAAAGAAACAAATAACAGAAATACAAATAAAAGATGATAAGTACACTGAATTACCATATATAGATTATGATATAGAAAGTGAAGATAGTATATATGAAATAGATGAAATAAACGAATTAGATAATATGACGGACCATGATGAGGACATAATAGAACAAATAAATAACGAAGATACGGACATCGAAGAATATATAAATGACTGAAAAAGGAGTAATTGAAAAAGATGACTACCAAAATGAAGAAATTTCAAATCAGAAAGTAATATTTGATACAACTATATTTAACCAAATTAAAAAACAAGAAATATCACTTAAAATAGATAATGTTTTAGAAGTACCCATAATAAAAACTTGGTTCAGAAAACCAAAAGAAGAATATTATGTTATAAGCCAAAAAGAACACACAATAGATTGTAAATATGCAAAAGGAAGAGCAATGGTACCAATTATTAATAAAAAAGACATTAACAAAGAAATACAAGCTTTAAAAACTAAAAATGAAATAACTCATGTACACCTAGGAGCAATAGAAATATTACTAAGAGCATGTTTTAGAGAAGGAATAGATACACCAATAGAACTATATTTAGCAGATGATAGAATCAAATTTCCTATAGAAAAAAGCATAATTAGTGCAGTAAAAGGAAACCTAATATACCAAAAATTTAAATTTACAGTAAACCCAAATTACTCAGTAGCGATAAAAGATAAAAATATTGATAAATCATTAGTATTATATTGGAAAATGTCAGGAATAGAACTAACACCAGGAAGTAAGATATTTACAGCACGATGTAAAAATCTATACATATTAACAACACAACATACGGTAAAAGCAGTTAGCAAAATAGATAAAATAAAAATCGAAACACCCTTTGACAATATAGTAACAGTAATTGATAATAATGAATATAGTTATGAAGAATTAGATATAAACCAAGAATTGGACATTGTAAACGAAAGAATAGGAAAATCAAAAAGAATGATAGATACCCCAACAACATCATCTAGAATGAGCACATCCAGGAGACTAGAATATGATACACCTATGGAAATACAACCATACCATTATTATATAACAGGAATGCTAGGCCAAAGAAAATATCTAATATTAATAGATACGGGAGAACAAGAAAACTACATTACTAGAGAACTAATAGTAGAAAATGATATTAAACTACACGAACAAGAATGTTTAGATTTACCTAAAGAACTTAGACAAACAAAAGAAACAACAACACAAGAACTAATTATAGGAGGAATACCTATTAGTATACCCTTTACGATAACAAAAATAAATACAAATATTATCTTAGGATTAAATTGGTTAGAACAAGTTAAACCCTATAAGATAGAGGATAAACAATTGATAATTCATTATGAAAAGAAACCTATAATAATTTCAAGAACCATAGTAGAAATATGACAAAAGTATACATATTAGCAAAAATAATAGTGGAAGGATATAACAGTAGATACTATACACCAATGATAGATACAGGATCAGAAGCTAATCTTTGTAGATATAATTGTTTACCAGAAACAAAATGGGAAAAAATAAAAAAAACCACAGTCTTTACAGGATTTAATAATGAAGGAAGCATGGTAACTCAAATAGCAAGAAATATACAAATTCAAATATGGGATAAAATATTAACCATAAAAACAATGTATCATTATGAATTTACAACAAGAGATATGATATTAGGAATGCCTTTTATAGATAACCTATACCCTCATATATTAACCAAAACACATTGTTGGTTTACAACACCATGTAACCACAAAGTAGCAGCTAAACGAGTACAAAATAAACCTAGAAAATCAACCCCATGGATTAAAGGAAACAAAAATATAATACAAAAACTAGAAAATAATCCTAATACAGAAACACAAATAGAAATAATAACTTTTTCTATAAATACATTACAACCAATACACCAAAAGCTAGAATTACTATATAGTGACAATCCCCTTAAAGGATGGGACAAACATAAAACTACAGTTACAATAGAATTAATTGACCCAAACAGTATAATTACCCAGAAACCACTAAAATATAACCATGATGATTTAACAGAATTTACCCTTCATATTACTGAACTACTTAATAATAAATATATACAAGAAAGTAATAGTAAACATACTAGCCCTGCCTTTATTGTAAATAAACACAGTGAACAAAAAAGAGGAAAGAGTAGAATGGTTATTGATTATCGCAATCTAAATGCCAAAACTAAAACCTATAACTACCCAATACCAAACAAAATATTAAAAATAAGACAAATTCAAGGATATAATTATTTTAGTAAATTTGACTGTAAATCAGGATTTTACCACCTAAAATTAGAAACAAAATCTAAGAAATTAACAGCCTTCACTGTACCACAAGGATTTTACGAATGGAACGTACTACCTTTTGGATACAAAAATGCACCAGGAAGATATCAACACTTTATGGACACATACTTTACACAATTAAAAAATTGTATAGTATATATAGACGATATATTGTTATACTCTAGAACAGAAGATGAACATATCCAATTATTAAACAAATTTATAAATATTATAGAAACTACAGGAATAAGCTTAAGCAAGAGTAAAGCAGAAATAATGAAAAAACAAATAGAATTTCTAGGAATACAAATAGATAAAGATGGAATAAAAATGCAAACCCATATAGTTCAAAAAATAATTGAATCAGAAGAATTATTAGATACGAAAAAGAAATTACAATCTTTTTTAGGATTAGTAAACCAAGTACGAGAATATATACCAAAATTAGCAGAACATTTAAAACCATTACAAAAGAAACTAAAAAAGGATGTTGAATATCACTTTGATAATACAGACAAAACGCATATACAAAGAATAAAAGAACTATGCAAACAATTACCTAAATTATACTTTCCAGATACAAAGAAACAATTTGTATACATAGTAGAAACAGACTCAAGTGACCATAGTTATGGAGGAGTATTAAAGTATAAGTATTTAAATGAAACTATCAAACATCACTGTAGATATTATTCAGGATCTTACACGGAACCACAAATTAAATGGGAAATAAATCGAAAAGAATTATTTGCTTTATATAAATGCTTATTATCATTTGAACCATATATTGTGTATAACAAATTTATTGTTAGAACAGATAACACCCAAGTAAAATGGTGGCTAACAAGAAAAATACAAGACTCAGTTACTACAAAAGAAATACGGCAACTTGTATTGAATATACAGAATTTTACTTTTACAATTGAAGTAGTTAGCACTAACAAAAATACTGTTGCAGACTACTTATCAAGACAAAGCAACTCAGACCGAACCAGAAAAAGATAGTACAATGGAAGCTATGCTAAAAGCCATTACTACACTTTGTTCCAAAGTGGAAAGTATTGAGCTAGAAATGAACAAGCTAAAGCTTAATGAAGTAAATCTGAAAGCTAAAGCTACTAATAGTTAGCCGCATGACTCAAAAGATGCTGAACTACGTCCACAGGCAGACGGTAAACAGCCAGATGTAGAAGGAGACGCTGAGAAACTCCCTAAAACTCATAACAAGTTTGTTAATGCAGCTACAGGCAAAGCAACTACAGGAGCAAGCAGCTCAACCAGCCAACCTACCAAAAAACAAAACACCAATCTAAACAGTCAATTCTCAAAACCATTTATCCAAAAATTCCAATCCACAAATAATCCCAGTCCACAAACATCCAGATATGCATCTAGCTTAAGTCATAATAAAGATATATATAATCACCTCTCCAGGACATATATCCGTAATATCCACAAAATCCAAACACATTTAAATTTAAATCCAAGGTCAACCACAACCACTGACCCAGAAAAAGACTATATAACCCAAAAGTTACAAGGTTACAATAAACTCGTAGCCCAACCAGATACAAATGCAAACCTAGTCAAGACATGTTATGATTATGGACTATTAGCTACTGTATACACAAAGGATGGACATGAAGTTCAGAAAATACCAGAAATATACAACGCATTCTCTACCTATAAAAGAATTACAGGAGGAACATTTTTCTACATAAGATTTTATACTGCACCAGCTGAAATATTATTTGATGAAATAAAACCAAATATACAAGTAGTCAAAATTGGACTAACTAGAGACATGATTTTACCAGAAGAAATTGAACCACAACCAGAGATACCTGAAGAAGAAATACCGCAATTCTATGCAAATAAAAGACTTATCGGATTACAAGTTATTCTCCAAGAACTAGCTAATAATTATACAAACGGACATGCTATTTGGAGCTACTACTGTAGAAATCAAGTTATGATTTATGCCAACTCAAGAGAACTACGACAAGCAGACATGGAAGAAGTTAGACAATGGATAATTTCCTTGTTAAAACCAGAAGACACACCTACTACAAGAGCACTGAAAAAGGGATTTATTTCAACACATCTATTAACCAGATATTGTCAATACATTGGACCAAAATATGCAGACCATCAATGTTCACAATGTAATGGAGGAACTACTGTCAATATACCAGATGTTCAACTAGGATAAAACAAGCGGAGCAGGATGACCATCTAGTCAAGCATCATCTACCGACAACCTACCGACAAGAAGCAACTATGTAATATATTACTTTTGCTTTACACGTTTTCTTTTTTTTTTTTTTTTGTCGTTTAGTAATAATGTAAATTACGCATTTTTTAGAAAAAGATAGATTCTTTCCGTGTTTTTTTTAGATAGGATAGACAAGCATAAGTACTGTATATTACTTTATTTTACGTGTTTTTGTAAGAAAAGTCGTAAAGTGCACAGTAACTAGTACTGTACACGCGTTTTCTTTTTTTTTTTTGAATGATTGAGGATGCTTTAGTAAGCACCTCTTATGTATATAAATAGAGAAGCAGAAGAGAAGGGAAAGGCATCGAGCAATCGAAACCTAAATCCCTCTCATGTGTTGAGACCCCCTACTATAAATAAAAATCTTTTGAAATAATCTACCGTTTTCAACAAACTATGGAGGATTCCAACATACAGATTTCAATATCACATACTACAGAGGAGATAATAACTACGGTACACTCATATTTACTTATGTGTAACTAAATCCTATATTCCTGCTAATCTCTAGATTATTATTAATGTTTATCATGTAGTAGTTTGATTATGTTATATTATTCGAGTAAGTTTGCTATGGTTAGGTAAGCTAAGAATTAGGTAAGCCCAGACTAAGCCATCCTAGAGGTCGAAACCGGAAAAGGCTAGGAATGCCGTGAATAGGGTAGTAGACCAAAGTTGAGGCATTGTTAGGGTAACTGATCAAAGCTGAAACCCATAGTAGTGACACAAAGAATAATTAAACATACTGAATTGCTTAGTGATAAATATAATAATAAGATTAGAGGTTAAAGGGAATATGATTTGAACACACATGAACTGATAAATATGGCACAAACTAGTCGAAACATAGAAGACTACCAGATTAGAACACCTAAATATTTAATTAATGACGATCAAAATTACAAAATATTACTACTGTATGTATTAAAAAATTTAGATAAAGATTCAGCACAGAAAATATATGACTTACTATTTACCCATGAACTTATAGAACTAATGAAAGAAGAATGGTTCGATAATATATTAAACAATGACAAAGATGACGATTATAAAAATAATGACATATACTACGACATAGACTCAGAAGGATATTTAGATTTTAATTAAAATAATGAACCAAGAATATCTAGAAAATTGGCAAAAAACTATAAATGAATTAAGAGAAAGAGAAACTTTAATACAATATAATTTAGATAGCTATATACAAACCCAGAATGTTGCTTACCTAGACTTAATAGTAGAAGATATTAACCAAATATTAAGATTAATTAGACAAAGAGATAATTATTATAATTCCGCATTTCAACCGTTATTATTTCTATTTGTGTTTCTGTATTAGGATTATTTTCTAGTTTTTGTATTATATTTTTGTTTAAACTTTACTTGATGCTATGATTTTTTCTATTGACTATTATTATTATGTTTTTCTAACCGTGGTTGGTCGATGATGCTTTCCAGTACGTGTCATTGTATAGATGCTACACTTACTATATCTCCGTCTAGAGGTATACCCATGGTGCAGGTCAGTTGGAGTTTCTATAGCAGCGACTGCGATCACTCTGCAATAGCTCTTGTCCTCTCAATCTTACTTGAATGTTGGGTATTGAAGTTCCCTCTTCCTTGTCTAGTGCTTTTGTACCGATTTAGGCTAGTTTCTGGGGATTCACTTTTGATTATTTTTCGCATCACTTTTACGTATCAAATGTATTGAACAGATGGTTTATGAGTCAGCTGAATTAAAATATATTTTGAAATAAGAATTGTTTAACTTCCGCATAAAATGAATGATTGGGTAGTAAGTGTTCTCCTATCACACGACCCTTGACTTGGTCGTGACAAGCCATAACATTTCTTCCGTTAAGGCTTTATAGTAGAAATTCTCTACTTTGTATTGATGACTCTTTAAATCACATTCGTATATTGATGACATTGAATAGTATATTGACTTTCTCAATTAATAATGATCCATAATTTGGCTATATAAAGAATGTTGGTTGGCTGATGTTGGGGAACAATTTTTGCTATATATCTTCCTTTTAAATAATTTCAACTCATTTTCCTTTGACAAAGAGATAGATCTACTCAAGTTCTTTTCTCTATATTTAGATATATGATACTAGGTTTTCTTTTTGTTAATATTTGTTAGATTCTGGCTCCTAGTTTATACCAGAACAGCTTGTTGAATTCTAGGAAATACACTCACACCGAATGAAATATCCTTAAGGACAGTGTCACCTGACATGCCTCAAGCTATGAGATTCCCGAAATGTGTTCGTGATGGAGTATTTCCATAAGATTTTACAGCATGTTGCGCAATGGAATAGTAGTAGTGCGCACAAAATGTCCTAAATATAAACGTTATCATAAAATAAAGTTATCTTTTATGGTTAATCATACGTTTTGCTTAGGTGTTTGGCTGTATTTGGTACTGATCATCTGTCACTAATTCTGGCAATTACCATTGAGACTGGTGATGCATTTAACTGGATGTGATTTAGTAAATTTTATGTTGTTTATCACATACCATAAGGGGCCGTTTGGTTACTGGATAAGGCCTATGTTAATATATGAATAACTTGGTTATTTATGTATTAATTTTACGCATTGTTTGGTTTGGAAATAGAATAAAAGTTATTCATGTATTAATTTTATACGATGTTTGGTTGGTAGGTTCCAAATGTTGTATAAAAGTTATTCATGTATTAATTTTATACGGTGTTTGGTTGTGTTTTAATAATCTACTTAATAAATACTCACATAAATTATGCGGAAATCTATGTATAATTTTATGTGGGATAGAAGGTGGAAAAAGTTATGTGGTTATTAGTTATACATGGATTAAGGTAATAAAATTACACATTTATCCCTAACAATTTATTTTTAAAATCTCTTTTATTTTGTCTACTTTCTTTTTAAAAAATATATCACTTTTTTCTCAAACAAAAAAAATAAATATATATTATAAAATTAAATAAATACCTTGGAGTAACTGGTAAAGTTGTTGCCATATGATAAGGAAGTCATGGGTTCTTGCCCTGGAAATAGCCTCTGGCAGAAATGCAAGGTAAGGTTGCGTACAATAGACCCTTGTGGAGCCTGCGCATAGCGGGAGCCTTAGTACACCGGACTGCCCTTTACTTTTTTCACAATATTTATGTTTAAGTGATTTAATAATGATTCACTCCAACTTAGCAGACTCTGATTCTCACCAATATCATAACAGACTCTAATTATTCAAATGGTACTATTTTCACAATTTTATAATTTCATGTTCTGGTACTTCATGGACCGAATCCTTGGAAATAATTCACTATTTTTGGATTATTTTGGATATTCTCAATTATTAGTTCTATCATACAGTCAAGCTGGTAAGAATCTATTTTTTAAAAAAAATAATTCAACTATACAGTAGAATTTTATACCATTTGTTTACTTATTTATTTGTAAATAATATATATTAATTTACAACAAATTAATTTTCAATAATAAATAATTCATGTATTGTAATCTCTACATAACTAAGCCCTACATAAATAATACCTACATAACTATTACTTATATAACTAATACTTGAATAACTAAAAATTACATAACTATCCCTGCATAAAACAATACATAGATTCCCTCATAACTAATTCATGAATTACTAATAACTCTAACCCGTAACCTAATGACCCCAAACAACTTGCTCCCGAGAGAAGGAATAGACCATAAATTTGAGTTGTGGATGAACTTTAGGGCAGCATGAGGAACTATCAAACTTACATGGTAAAAGTTGCAGAAGTAGTTAACAATAAGGGTGTGTTTGGTACGAAGGAAAATGTATTTCATGAAAAATATTTTCTTGAAAAATAAATGGTTTTCTTATTTATTTTCTGGTGTTTGGTTAGAAAGAAGAAAATGTTAATCCAAGAGAATCTAGGTATAATCTAAGCATATATTGATGACACCAGACCTAACCACGACCTAAAACCTCGATTCTTGAACAGGATTTAGGACCCAACCCGGCAATCGACATAGGACCTGACCTTGGCTCCTCACTTGGGACCCAACTCCAACTCCTGACCCAGGAACCTACCTTGACTAATGATCTAGGACCCGATATTGACACCCAACCTAGGACCCGACCCCTACACCTGACTCGGGACCCAACCCTGACTCTCTACTTGAGACCCGATCCTAACTCCCGAATCAGAACCCGTTTCGATACCTGACCTGGACTCCCGACTCCCTACTCGAAACTTGATCTCAATTTTTGAATCCTCACCCGAGATCTTACCCTAACTCCCAACCCAAAACTCGACCCTAACTCCTGACTCGAGACCCGACCCAAACTCCTATCTCCCAACCCAAAACTCAACCTCAATTTCAAACTCCTGATTGGGGACCCGACCTTGACTCCCAACACGTGACTCAACCTCGACCCCGATTCCCGATGCAGAACCCAACCCCAACTCCAAACTCAAGACCCAACCTCGTATAAAATGTCGATACTCGACCAGGGACTCAACCTCGATTTTTAACTCTAGACCCAAGACCTGGCCTTAATTCCTAAATCAAGATTCGACCCTGACTCCTAACTAGAGACTCAACCCCAACTCCTAACTGTGGACCCAAACTTGATTCCCGATTCGAGACCCAACCCTGATTTCTGACTCATAACCTAGGACACAACCTTGACTCTCAATCTAAGACCCAACCTTGACTTTTGATCTGCAACCTAAGTCGGGGTTAGAGCAAGAAGACGGGTTAGGAGTCGGGGTCGGAGTTAGAGGTTGGGATTTAGGTCAAGATCAAACCCCAATTACCATCTCGAGGTTGGATCCCCAATTAGAGTTGGGAGTTATTCTTGGATCAGGTTGAGGGTGGGTAGAGTCACGGATCACGATTTGAGGCCAGTAGTTTGGATCTAGGTCGGGTTTGGGAGTTGAATCTCGAGTTAAGGTTGGATTTTGGTCCTGTGTCTTTGGATCAAGGTTGATAGTTGGGTCTCGGGTCTAGAGTGGGGTATCGGAGAAGGGTATGATATTGAGGTCACAAGTCTGGTATAAATTTAAGAATCAAGACTCAGGGTCATGAATCAAATCCAGGTGAGTGTCGGGAATCGGTACCCGAGACTCGGGTTAGGGTGGAAAGTTGGGGAGTTAGGTTGAAAGAGAGTTTTGGAAATATTTTCCTTAATTTTTGATGGAAGGTCATTTTCCTTAAATTTGAGGAAAATAAGTTCATTTAGAAAACATTTAAGCCAATCAAAATGAACTTTCTTACTAAACACACTCTTAGGGTGTGTATTTCTTAGAATTTAGGTGTTGTTGACTCGCATCACCCCATCTTTAGGTTATGTTTTTTGTATTTTTGCACTCATGTTATTTAAAGACTTGTTTATGACTTATTATTGTTTATATTTGTTCACATTCTGCATAATAATAATAGAAAATGGATTAAAATATGAACGGATTCGTCCATTGGGTTGGGTGTAGGTGTTATCATGAATTAGAAAATTTTTGATAATGTACAACATTTCCACCCTTCACTAAAACAGTTATGGGTTGTTTCGTAGAGTGAATTAGAAAAAATAATGCATGCTTTAGTGTTCTGTATTACTAGTACCTTATTTGGTTTTTTAACCTATGTATAACTAATACAAGAACTAGTTATACACTCTTTTTGGTATTAAGGTATGTATAACTAATACATGAAAATCCATGGTATTAGTAATGCAAGGGGTTCTAAATTACCCCGAAGAACTGAAAGTCATGTACCAAAACACTACAACTGTCAATAAACGGGTTCAACCCAAAATAGAATATAATATATACTTCCAAAACAAATGGACAAGAACTAAGTAGAGAACTCATGGCTTCCCGGAAGATGTAGCTCACCCTTCGGCCGAATTGCGCTCCGATCTAAAGATGAGGTATCGATGTCGTCGCTAGAAAATGCTTTGCAGTCAACAAAAAGAAGAGCACAGATAGCATCAGTATAAAGCCACTATGTGTTGGTAGGGTAATAGACCAACTCAAGATAATAAATATGGAAGAATAACCATAACTTAGTAAGCACGTACAACCATGAACACATAACAATTACCTTTTCCTCATATATACCCTATTTAGCCTTTTTCAAACAGCACCAAATAATTCAGTAAAGTGCAAGTCAATATATACAATAAACCAAGTCAAGACCATGACTACCAGTATTAACCAAGTCAACAAAACTATGACTCAACAACAATAGGTTACACTTTGCCTCAATTACACAAGTAAGTAGGCAACAAAAAGAGATATACCAATCACTTTTATTTTCTTCCCAGACCACTCAAGGATAAAATTCAACAACAACAACAATAATAATCATAAAGCCCAATTCTCACAAGGAACCATCACACTCACCAATATCTTGTACACACATGCTAAGGATCTTATAGTCGTTCACTAGCCATGACCTTCCGGGGACGAGCTCTTGTCCATGTACTAAAATCCAGAAATATAATGCCTGCGAACCTTATATCAACCAATCCCGTGAACATGTCCAAATGTCGATACATCCCACAATAATGAGTATAATTCCCATGAAGATGTCTATTACCTGCTCATCCCACAATAAGCAATAAATATCACAACGATCAGAACCACAATGAGAAAATAACAACCACACTTGTATAATTAACAAGCCTTTAATATAACCTCACTATATGTGATTAACACTTAGGATATCATTCAAATATTTACTTTCTTTGAACATGCATTGTAAAAAGTATATGAATAAATAGTTAACAAGCGCCCATAAACCAAGTTGGGTTTGCAACTACATTTAACCATCATCTACCTCAATCAAAGCTTGCACCACTCTAACGAGTTTGGGCCTTGCCTTTCTGTGCAATTTCAGCGTGGTGGTGGTCTAAAACCAACAATATAAACATAATTTAGAAAATGATCTAACACGTTCAAGGATCACAGCCTGATGCCTTACCACCAAGGTCAAATTCATCGTGATCACTCCACTCATTCCAGAGTTTTCTCTCATCATTCCACCTTAATTCTACTAATTTCAAGAATATAATGGTGAATTCTAAGCATGAAATTATAATTTATCAACCTCTAACCAAAACCCAATGGTTTTCCACCCAATTAACTTTATTGAACCAAAACATTCTCCTAGGTCAAGTCAAATCCTTCCCAAAATCTAAAAACTAGTGATTTTAAGGATTAGTAATAGAAAAACCAGATAGTGGGATGGATAACTTACCTTAATGAAGGAAATTGATGGAAAATAGGTTGAAATCACCAAAAGTCTCCTCTCCCATCCCTTGGATGAATGTGGAATGAAAAATAACATTTTTGGGAATTTTTTGCATTAATCAGCACTTATTCTGCTATAACGGCCCTATCCCGCTATAGCGGGATTTACCAAGGCTGACTCCCGCTACAGTGGGATAGTGGTAGTGACCTACCTCTCTCTATAGTAGGGTAGGTGAGGTAGAAACTCAGGATTTTTCCCAGTTTTGCCATTTTCACAATTATACCCAGATTTTGACATCTCGAACCAACTCTTTTATGTCAAATCCGATATCAGGAGTTCTACTAATCCGAATTTACTTCCAAAAGTTCATATGGATTCCTTAACATATTAGCTATTATAAAATCACCCCAAATCAATTAACCTTCAACTAATCCATTTTTGAATTACCCTAGATCATACTATACTTGAATTTCATCCAAGACTAGCCCAGCCTGAAATTTCTAACTTCTAACTTAATCCAAATTTTCGCACGCTAGACTTAACTAGAATGACTGAAAGATTTGTTACAACAGCTACCAATTTACCTATTTTTCATCCCCAAACTATCAAACAAGAAAAATTAGGCAAGTAACAAATAAGAAAGTACCTAGATCCTAAAATAAGTGAGGGTATTTATTACTCATGTCTCTCTCAATTTCCCATGTATCCTTCTCAACAGGATGATGCTTCCACTGAACCATCATAAACCAAGAATCCTTTATCCTCAATTTCCAAACATCCCGATCAAGAATTGAAACCAGTTCCTCTTCATATGGAAGACTTTTATCAAGAAACATCAAGTCGCATTTGATGATATAATCTCCATCCCTATGGTATTTCTTGAGCATTGACACATGGAATACCTGGTGGAATAGCTAACCTATCAGCTATCGGGTCTATATTATCAAGGACCTCAAATGGACCAATGTACTGAGGCTAAGCTTGCCCTTCTTACCGAATTACATAACTCCCTTCTTAGGAGATACCTTCAACAACAAGTGCTCACCGAGTTTGAAAGACATAGTCCTTACCTTATGGTCTGCATACTCTTTTTGCCTACTACTGGGCTACCAAAATCTTGTCTTGAATGAACCTCATCTTCTCCTAAGATTCCTTCACTAAGTCTGTGCCCAAAGGCTTTATATTACCACCTTCGAACCAACATATGGTTGATCTACACCTCCTTCCATAGAGTGTTTCGAATGCATCAATGTCAATGCTAGAATGGTAACTATTGTTGTATGAGAATTGAAACAACGACAAGAACATATCCCAGTGGCCACAAAAATCAATCATATAGGACTTTAACATATCCTCAAGCACCTGAATAGTCCTCTCAGACTTGCCGTCAGTCTGAGGATGAAATGTAGTGCTAAAGTCAAGCTTGCTGCCCAACTCTTCATGTAACCAGTCCCAAAAATTAGTAGTGAATTACGTACCTCTATCACAAATGATGGAACTGGAACCCCATGCAATCTCAATATCTCCTTAAAATAAATTTTGGCTAGTTGCTTCAAATTGTAGTCTACTCTAACTGGAATGAAATTAGCAAACTTGGCTAGCCTGTCTACGATGATCCAAATTGAGTCATGGTGCCCTAAGGTCTTAGGAATACCCACCACAAAATCCATGGCTATCCTTTCCCACTTCCACTAAGGAAAGGGCATTATTTATAGCAAACTCGTTTGCCTTTGATGCTCGTATTTCACTTGCTGATAGTTGTGGCATCTAGACACATACTCCACTATATATTTCTTTATTTCGGGCCACCAATAGAGTTGTCTTAAGTCATGGTACATCTTGGTTGCACCCGAATGAATAGAGTATCGACAATCGTGAGCTTCTGTAAGCACCCCCTGAATTATATCACCAACACGAGGCAAGTGTGTCCTCTCACCATCAACACCCCACACGCATCAAGTGTGGCTTTAGAAGCTTCACCACACACCACCATATTCCAAACTTTATTCAGTTTCATATCCTCAAACTATTTAGCCTTGATTTGATTAAGGAATGTTGAACTTACCTTTGTGCTAGCCAACATTTCACCCCTCTCAAAAACACCAAATTGCATGAACTACGATGCTAGAGTTTTAATCTCTCTAGACAAAGGTAATTTTGACATCCTTAATCAAGCCAAACTACTCATACTCATGAAGTTCTGGTTAAATGCGTATGCAACGACATAGGCCTTGCTCGGATAGTACTGAATGGTCACATCATAATCCTTTAATAATTCCACCCACCACCTCAGCCTCAAGTTCAAATCTTTGGGGGTAATGACATGCTGTAAGCTGCGATGATCTGTAAGCACTTCAAATACCATATGGTTCGCATACTACTTTTGTTTACTTTGGGCTGCCAAAAGCTTGTCTTGAATGAAGCTCACCTTCTCCTAAGCTTTCTTAACCAAGTTTGTACCCAAAGGCTTTACATCACTAATATCCAACCAACCTATGTGTAATCTACACTTCTTCCCATATAGTGCTTTAAATAGTGCCATGTCGATACTAGAATGGTAACTATTGTTGTATGAGAATTCACACAACGACAATAACTTATCCTAATGGCCACCTAATTTAATCACACAGGACCTTAACATATCATCAAGCACCTAAATAGTCCTTTCAGACTTCCCGTCAGTCTGAGGATGAAATGCAGTGCTAAAGTCAAACTTGGTGCCCAACCCTTTATGTAACCAGTCCCAAAACATAGAGGTGAATTGCGTACCTCTATCAAAAATGATGGAAACTACCACCCCGTGCAACCACAATATTTCCTTGACATAAATCTTGGCTAGTTGCTTCGAATTGTAGTCTACTCTAACTTGAATGAAATGAGAATACTTGGTTAGCCTATCTATGATGATCAAAATTGAGTCATATTGCCCTAAGGTCTTAGGAAGACCCACCCCAAAATCCATGGCTATCTTTTCCCACTTTTACTCAAGTATGGGCTTTCTCTGAAGCAAACCCGTTGGCCTTTAATGATTGCATTTTACATACTGACAGTTGTGGAATCTAGACACATACTCCACCATATCTCTCTTCATTCTGGGACACCAATAGATCTATCTCAATTCATGGTACATCTTGGTTACACTCGGATTAATAGAGTATCGAGAACTGTGAGCTTCTACAAGAACCCCCTAAATTATATCAATAATACGAGGCACGCACATAAATCTCTCACCCTCAGCAGCCCACACACATCAAGTGTAGCATCATAAGCTTCACCTCATACCACCTTGTTCGTAATTTTATTCAGTTTCACATCCTCAAATTGTCTAGCTTTGATTTGATCAAGGAATGTTGACCTTAACTCTATGCTATCAAGAACTCCACCCCTCTCAGAAAAATTAAACTGCATGAACTGCGATGCTAGAGTTTGAATCTCTCTAGCCAAAGGTTGTCTTGACACCCTTAAGCAACCCAAACAACCCACACTTACAGATTTTTGGCTCAATGCGTCTGCCACCACATTGGCCTTTCCCGAATGGGACTGAATGGTCACATCATAATCCTTCAATAATTCCATCCACCACATATACTTGAAGTTCAAACCTTTTTAGGTAAAGATGTACTGCAAGTTGCGATGGTTTGTAAACAACTTCACACTATAGAAGTTGTGTCTCCAAATCTTAAGTGCAAAAAACCACTGCTTCCAACTCTAAGTCATGGGTCAAATAATTCTTCATATGAGTGTTCAATTGCCTTGAAACATAGGCAATCACATTCCTGCCCTGCATTAACACAGCACCCAAACAAGAGCGTGAAGCATCACAAAACAAAATAATGACCTTACCTTCAATTGGTAAGGCAAAAATGGGAGTTGTATTCAAAAGAGTCTTGAGCTTTTGGAAGCTCTCCTCACATTTGTTAGACTATACAAATTGCACCTCCTTCTGGGTCAGTCTTATCAAGTGAGTAGCAATGGAGGCAAAGTTCTTGACAAATCTACAATAGTAGCTAGCAAGGCCCACGAAACTTATAACCTCAGTCACAGAGCTAAGTCGAACCCAACTCTTGATAGCCTCAATCTTCTGGGGATCTACCATTATCCCCTTTACTAAAATGACATGCCCCAAAAAGGCTACAGAAGACATCAAAAATTCACATTTTGAGAACTTATCATAAAGTTGCTTATCCATCAAAATCTACATGCTCCTCCTTATTCTTGGAGTAAACTAAAATTTCATCAATAAAAACAATTTCAAACGAATCCATGGAAGACTTAAAAATACCAAGGTTGCCGGTGTATTTGTCAACCCAAAAGCTATCACTAGGAACTCATAATGCCCATATCGAGTCCTATATGTTTTCTTGGGTGTATCCTCAGGCTGAATCTTCAACTAGTCATAACCTAACATCAAGTTTATCTTGGAGAAATCTGAAGCACCCTACAACTCATCAAAAGGATCATATATCCAGGGAAAAAGATATTTATTCCTGATGGTAACCTTATTCTACTGCCTGTAGTCAATACACATTCTCATGTTACCATCATTTTTTCTTAACGAACATAACTGGAGCACCCCATGGTGAAGCAGTAGGAAGAATAAATCCCTTATTAAGTAACTCCTCCATCTAAGGCTTGAGTTCTCTCAACTCATCTAGAGCCATTCAATAGAGAGGAATACAAATTGGCCAAGTGCCTGACTCTAAATCAATGCAAATGTTTATTACTCGATTCGGAGGTATACCAGGCAATACTGTGAGAAACACCTCTTAAAACTCTAACACTATGGGAACTAGCTAAATAGAAAGGGACTCTGCACTAATATCGCAAAGATGTGCCAGAATGGCCGAAAACCCCCTCCCAACTAATTTCTTAGCCCGAATAAAAGATATTTTCATAGGTCCCGGCTTATGCACACCTTCTCATTCTAACTTATCCATCCCAAGAATCTTTGAGGTCCTAGTCTTAGCATTAAAATTTAGAACAGGATGATATGGAGATAGCCAAGTCATACCCAAGATGATATCAAAATCAAACATATCCAAGATTATTAAATCTACCCAAGTCTGGAAACCCATAAACACAATGGGACAAGTGTGATACACATGGGTTACTACTATAGAGCCTCCAACTGGAGTAGGCACAGACACAGGAAAGCCAAGTATATCACAAACCATGACCAATCCCAAGGTAAATTTAATAGATACATATGAATAAGTGGAACCCTGATCAAATAAAATAGTATCCATCCGATCACATATGAGAATAGTACCTGTAATGACAGCATCTGAAGACTCGACCTCAGATTTGCCTGGAAAGGTATAATAATGAGCTCTATCATCAATCTAGACAACCTCCTTAGCAGGTTGTGCACCACCTCTACCTGCATTACCACTACCTCAATTTCCACCATGACCTTCCTGATAATTACCCCGCCTATCCTCTGGATGACCTCTACCATTACCTCTGCCACCTTTACCAGCCAGAACCACATCTCTAGACTGCTTATATCCCTAGAAACCAGCCTACCTCTAAGGACATTCTCTCTTGAAGTGCCTCATATCACCAAAAATATAGCAACCTCGATCAAGGAAAGGCATATTACCAGCTGAATACGAAGGACCTTGGTTTCTCATAACTGAGGGCTGATGAATGGCCCCTGATGGACCCACTATGGAAGTTAGACGTGTCGACTGAATAAAACAAGCTGGATAGGCCTGATGGCTATGACCCCTGGAGTAAGAACCACTAAATTTACCCATATTTTAGGATTTCTTTGCTAGAACCTTGGCCTGGCCAAACTGCTTGACTCCTTCTACCTTTTTTAGATAATCAGCAACATCTTTAAAGGTCTTTGCATAAAAGTCATATGCACAGATAAAACCTGTAAGTCAGTATTCAAACCTATCACAAACAATCGAATCCTTTCTTCTTTTGTACCAAGCAACTGAGTAGCATAGTAGGAAAAGGCATGAAGCTTAGCCTCATAGGCTACAACAGACATATTACCCTATTCAAGGGCAAGAAATTCATCCTTCTTGCGATCATGAAGAGTACAGGGTACATACTTCTCAAAAAATAAGGTATAGAACTAGGCCCATGTCAATAGAGGTAAGGCTAGTGACCGACACTCAACATAAGCTCTCCATCACTGCTTTGCCTCACCTTGCAATTGGAAGGTTACAAAATCAACACCATGCAGCTCCACAATACCCATTTTGTGCAGTCTCTCATAACAATCAGCTATGAACTCGAATGCGTCCTCCATCTTAGAACCAACAAAAGTAGGAGCTCTCATCTTTAGAAAATTAGTTAGCATGTCATGTTCAGTCCCAGTTATGATAGGACCTAACACCGAGCGAGGTAAGCTCTTAGTCCCATGGGCCTTACCCATTCAGGGTAAAAGTAGCAGTCAGTTGAGCATCTGGAAACTGATAAGCAGGTATAGTAGGGTTAGCTCTAGTACCTTCTAATATGATCAAAAAAGCAAGCACCTGCTGGATCACCTCTGAATACATTAGAGGAAAAACTGCATCCACAGTTAGTACTGCCTCCTTCTATTCCTAACATACTCATTCACAAGCTCCTCATATTGATCCTAGGGTTGGAGAGGTATCGCATATTTCTGACTGGCCGGGTTAGCTGTAGCTTGAGCTCCACCCCTGGAAGTTATTGCTCTACCTTTCCCTATTCCCTTACCCCTTCCTCGACCTAAAATAGTCGGATCCGCAACTGGAACTACTAGTGCGGAGGCTGGTAGGGTCATTGACCAACCCAAGATAATAAATGTGAACAAAAACCATAACTTCATAAACATGTACATCCATAAGCACCTAACAATTACCTTAACTCATATATACACAATTTAGCCTTTTTCAAACAACACCAAATAATTCAGTCAAGTTCATGTCAATATAGACAATAAACCAACTCAAAATCAAAACTATCAGCATTAACCAAGTCAACAAAACTATAAGTCAACAACAATAATTTACACTTTTCCTCAATTACTCAAGTAAGTAGACAAAAAAAGAGACATACCAATCACTTTTATTTTCATCTCGAACCAATCAAGGATCCAATTTAATAAAACAATAACAATAATCATAAATCCATGTTCACTCAAAGAACTATCACACTCACCAATACCTTGTACACACATGCTAAGGGTCTTGTGGTCACCCACTAGCCATGACTTGTAGGGGATGAGCTCTTATTTATGTACTAAAATCCAAGATCTAGTTCCTGCCAACCTTATATCAACCAATCCCGTAAAGATGTACAAATATCGATACATCCCACAATAATAAGTATAAATCCCATAAAGAAGTCCATTACCGGCTCATCACATAATAAGAAACAGATATCACAATTATCACAACCACAATGAGTAAATAACAACCACACTTGAACAATCAACAAGCCTTTAATATAACCTCATTATATGTGATTAACACATAGGATATCATTCAATTATTTACTTTCTTTGAACATGCATTGTAAAAAGTATATGAAGAAATGGTTAACATGTACACATAAAACAAGTTGGGTTTTTATCAACATTTAACCATCACAAACCTCAATCCAAGCTTGCACCACTCTAACGAGCTTGAGCCTTACCTTTTCGTGCAATTTCATCTTGGTTGTGGTTTAAAAACAATAATATAAACGTAATTAAGACAATGACATAATATGTTCAAGGATCACAACCCAATCCCTCAACTCCAAGGTCAAATTCATGATCACTCCTCCTATTCTAGGGTTTTCTCTCACCATTCCACCTTAATTCTACCAATTTCAAGAATATAATGGTGCATTCTAAGAATGTAATTTTAATTGATCAACCATTAACCAAAACTCAAGGGTTTTCCAACCAATTCACCTAATTGAACCAGAATACTCACATACATCAAGTCAAATCCTTCCTAAAACCCAAAAACTAGTGATTATAAGGATTATTAATCAAAAACTAGTTAGTGGAATGGATTAACTTACCTTAATGAAGGAAATTGATGAAAAATAGATTGAAATTGCCTAAAGTTGCCTTTCCCATCCCTTGGACAAATATCGAATGAAAGGTAACATTTTTGGGAATTTTCTGCATTAATCAGCGCTTATCCCGCTATAGTTGCGATATCTCGTTATAGCAGCATCACTACAGCTGGATTCGCCCGCTATGGCAGGATTATCTAAGGCTTACTCCCGCTATAGAAAGGCGGTGGTAGCAGTCTACCTCCCACTATAGTGGGGTAGGTGAGGCAAAAACTCGAGATTTTTCCCAATTTTTCTATTTTCACAATAAATACCCAGATTTTGACATCCCAAACCAACCCATTTATGTCAAATGTGATATCGGGAGTTCTACTAACTCGAATTTACTTTCAAAAGTTTCTATGGATTCCTTAATGTTTTAGCTATCATAAATCACCCCAATTTGCTTAACCTTTGACTAATCCATTCCTGAATTACCCTAGACCGTACCACGCTTGGATTTCATCTAAGACTAGCCTAGCCTGAAATTTCTAAATCCTAATCTGGGGAAAACCTTAACTCAAATTTTGGCATGCTAGACTTAATCGTAATGATAGAAAGGGTAGTTCTAGTGTGACTTGATATGGAGTTTTAGAAAGAAAGAATGACTTTGAAATTTGTGGTCTAAAATAAGTCTAATATATTTTCATGGCTATAAATCATTTTATTAAGGATAAAATGGGTATTTTAAAGTTAAATTGCTACTAAATATAGAAACATGTTATTCTTTTTTGGTACAAACCAAAAAGGAAAGTGTGTCATATAAGTTGTGATAAAGGGAGTACCAGCACAACTAATGCAAGCATTACTAATACACTATATATTGCACTAATCTTAAACACTCTACCAAACGGCCCCTTATCCCTCCGCTTCAATTTGTTTCATATATTTTAACTTGACATGGGTTTAAGAAAATAAAAAATACTTTTGAATCTTACGGTCTCAAAATAAAATTATGTCAAATGTACCAAAATATCCTTTAAACTTTGGTCTTAAACATGCCATATGGGAAGTTGGAATTAAAGAATTGCTAAAAAGGGATAAGGTCAATTTTTTAAAAAAGGAATAAAAAGGGAAGTAGGTCAAACAAATTAAAACGGAAAGAGTATCAACATTTTACAAAAAAATTCATAATGATAAACGATTTGAACCAATAAAAACTAGATTCAGAGGCCTACTACTTTCATTTGAACATCTACAAACTCCATACTCCCTCCATCCCATATTAGTTGATCCTCTTACTAAAAATACATGTCCCAAATTACTTATCTACTTAATTAATTTTTTTTCATTTTACCCCTATAATTAATTCTCCTTGAAAGTGTAAAAACAAGTTTGAAAAGTTCCAAGAAAGTATTTTAAGGGGTAGATTAGTAAAACTATCCTTTTAAGTTATGATATCTTAAGGAGCATGCAAAAGTTAAAGTGATCAACTAATACGGGAGACCACTTGAGCTACAGATGTAATGCTCCTAGAGAGGCTTATTTCAAATATAGAGGAGTGAAAGTTCCCAACAAATAAGTACTTTTTCAGATCCTTCTCTGAACCGTTCGAGCATATCCTATGTCATCCTCACCGCGCTTACGACTTTATACCCTAACCCAACTTGCTCTGGCCCCGGCTCCTTCCTTTTAATTCTTTGATAAGCAGAATGAGGGGCTATATCTACTTTTGACTGATAGCAAGCATCTCTCTTTTGTCCTTTCTAACCATACTCGCCAAAGTAATTACAATAGAAAAAGTGAGGAGGCTTCATCGTCCTGCTCCTCATAAATGATGTTAGGATTGCCCGGCTCATCCTTAAATTTGAAAAGAAATGAGAGACAGAATGGAATCACTTTGTTTTAGTTACATATCTAATTAAACTAAACAGGATTTGATGAGTTGTCACAATCATTCATATAAATGTCAATGAACTATCAAAGTTATCAGTAAGATTAATCAGACAAGTACCAAGGGCTATTGGTAGACTTCTTTGATTTCCAAATTAGCCTGCAGTAAGTACTAGCATTAGAATGAGTGACCACGTAAGGGCGATCCATCTTGATGACGGGTTCCTAGATTACAAGAAATCAAAATTAATCATTTGTTGTCTGCTCATTCTCCTCTCTTCAATTCCCAAAGAACAATATGATCTTGACCTATCATTTGTTTAATTTGATCGATTTTATACTTAATTCTTTTATCCTCATGTTTTCACTGATACCTAATCGATAATGAAACTGAATGGATTTTTAGGGCCAATTCCATGAATTTTGATTAAGGTAATTCTTACCTGTTCATCGCCAACAAATCTAGCTCCTGAAATTATAACATCTTTATCCTTCCTTTTACTAGTCTTCTCGACTAAAATCATAAGTGGGTTGTCTCCTCTTTCATGATCCTTTCTATAGGTAGAACTACTATGAGCGGTCTAAAACTTCGACCCCTATTTATTTCTTCATATTATAAAAAGGGGTCATATTGGTGGGAATATAGGATGATATGTCTCCAGCTTGTGTTTCAAAGACGGTTAAGGCAGTCAAGCTAGTTGCGCCTTTTACCTTTAATGATAAAAAAAGAGAAGTAAGACCAACAGTAGCCAACACAAAGAGAGTCCTAAAGAGAAGTCCACTAATGGGGGATTAATGTGGAATTGCTCCGCCTCCATCGGAGATAGGACAAAAAATTTCTTTGACCATACGTCGGTCGCACTTTCAAACCATTGACATTTTTTCATTATTCTCAAATGTGATAAAATGGACGTCAAATAATTCAGATTTGAAGATTCTCCATGCACCCATTGTCCCAAAATAAAAGGCGCTCCCATGAGTTCTAGAATCTATAAATACCTTTCCAACTCAAGAAATGCTAAAGCTATATAGAGTTGGTATTCCTAACTAAGTCAGAAAGGGGGCTTTGGGAAAAGATCAACTCTAATGTACTTTACTTCTGTCCCAGTACTGAAATACATGACTTCAAGTGTGGATTTCAAAAGGAAAGACTTCATTAATTCCTGCAAATTGCTTATGTAAGAACTAGTAGAAAGAAAAAAGCAGAAAGCCACTCGACTGGTTGGAGAGGAGAGACCATTTTCATAGTGAGGTACGAGCAAGTGACAGAATAGGAAAAAAAATAGGCCTTCTGAGCGGTCATTGAGGGACCTTGTAAGCAACTTCTATCAAAGCTACCAAGGGATACAGGAATCCTTGCTCATAGATGTGAATTGAACAAGCAAACCTGAATTCTTTTTAATTAAGCTCTATAGTATGGTCCTGTCTCTAGTTCACAGAGTGAATGAACATAAATCTTATGGAATATCATGAATATCCTTCCACCCTTTATCTCCTCATCTTTCTATTTATAAGCCACAAACTACTTCAATGTTTTCAATTTCTCATAGAAACTCCAAAGTTTCATAGGTAGCAAATGGTTCTATCTTCTTTTTCAGGGTGTATTCCAATAAGAGGAAAAAGATAAAAACTTTGGTAGAGATTAATTCCAGCTCAACTCCCACGCATAAATCTCCCTCTCTTGGGGTAGTGGAATAAAGGTTAAGCCCAATGTATAATGAGATAATCTTTTCCCCCTTGTCCCCCCTCTCCTCCAATACTTTGGGGATACCCTCTAATTCTATTATTCTGGAGCCTCCCTATTTACCTTGTTCATCGGTAATGTCTTCCATAAATGAAATTTTTCTCTCATTATATAGAAAGAAAGGTATGTGAATCACAATGGAGAATAGAGGAGGAAGTCTCAAGCATTGAAAATGCAAATGGATCACTTTGGATGAGGAAGCGCCCTTTGTTTTGGGACAATGGGTGCATGGAGAATCATCAAATCTGAATTATTTTACATCCATGTTATCAAATTTCAGAACAATGAAAGAAAAAAGTCAATGGTTTGAAAGTGCGACCGACCTGTGGTCAAAGAAACTTTTTTCCCGTCACTGGTGGAGGGAGAGTAATTCCACATGAATCCCACACTAATGTACTTCTCTTTAGGTCTCTTTTTGTGTTGGCTGGGAGGGAGTATATATTAGCGCAGATCTCGTGAAGTGGGGTCAAGTGAAAACAACTCAGATTTCATCACTTTAAATCTTTCAAAACATGCTCCAAACATATCAAAATCACCCAAGTCCCTCGGGTCCCCTCTAACAAAAGGGAAACACTACAATACAAGTGAACTCTCAAGTTAATTTATAAGTTTTAAACTGTAAATTTTTATGCAATAATGTTGAATCGTCCATGGACTCTCAACACCCAATTTGAACATACACAAAAGTCTAAATCATCATATGAACCAATTGAAACCTTCCAACCATGATTCTAAGCTCATTCGCTCAATGCAATATCATTTATATTTTGCAATAAATTTTCGAGCAGGGCCTATAAAAATTACACCAAACATTCTACATCACTCCTGAAAGTCTTGAAATCAAATTTTGGTCTCCAGAACTAATAACAAGTCTTTGAGTGGTTACATATTTATGATCAAAATAAAACAAACACACCAAACATGTTCAGAACCTATACAAAACTGATCATAAGAATTATACCAAAAGTTGTGATCACATTGAAATAATTGCAATCTTCTTCCAACAATCGGATTCTCATTTAACCTCAAATGCCTAAAATAAAATGGATGATGCCCAAAAATTACTGAATCACAAATTATTACAAAAATATTACAAAACAATATGGGTTTTCAACAAAGCTTTATAGAAAAGTTCAAATTCATCATACAAATCTATCTAAACCTTTAAATCATGAATTCAAACTTGTATACTCAAATTACTGATTTTGATCAATTCCATAAGCTTAAGTTTGGCAGTTTAAGTTCAATAATCCCAAAACACTGTTGATCCTCTTGGGACCCCACCATACATATCAGCAAGTAATAAATCACCAAATAAACCAACAAAAAGTCTCAAATAGGAGAATGGGGTCTTAGAACTTAAAATGAATAGTCAGGTTGTTATATATACCAAGGAACCTGGTTATTAAACAATATTTGTTAATCATCAAAATCAATTTCAACACAATTCAAAAACTATCATTGCTTCTCACATGTTAAGTTGTGTTGAATTTAATTTTGGTAATTACCAAACATTTTCTGAACACTGATGAAATAGGTTTCTTAAAGAGAACTTCTAACAGTCACAATGATGTAACGACTTATCAAGCAGATATTGAAGAAGTTGATTAAAGGCTGCAAGTATAATTTCATGAGCAAGTAGGACTATTTTGAAAATATTTATGGCAAGTTGATTTTATGAGATTGGGAGGTCTTTTAGATGAAGAAGTTCTTGTTTGAAGAGGTCTCAATTATGAAAATACTTTCTTCAAAGGTAACTGTTTTTAAAAAAGTGAGGTGTTTGACCAAATTTTTGTCAGAAAATAAGTGTTTCTAGAGAGTAGAAGAAACTACTTTTCAGAAACAAAAAAAAATTTCCACAAAAATAGTTTTTTGAAAAACACTTATGAGAAAAATGCACTTAGAACTTTTAAAAAGTTTAGCAAAACCCTAATAACTGCTCAAAAGTATTTTTAAAATTTATTAGTCAAACACAAATTATTTCTCAGTAAAAGTACTTTTTGAGAAAAAAACTTTTAAAATAGGATAATTTTAAAAGGTTGGCCAAACAAGTTATAACTCTACTACCAGAAAATGCTTGAGATTCACATATAGAACTAGCTTTTACTCTAAGAAAATCATTGGGATCACATATTGCAGGTTTTTAAAGTTGTGTATTCTTCATCCAATAGGCATATTGTCACATTGAGTTGGGTGTATTGTTGAGATTAGAGAATTTGAGAAATGGATTATTTTTGTGAAATCTGAATTGAGACTTAGTTGATAGATGCTTTATAACCTGAAATGTATACCTATTAAGTATTACTTTATTTTCATTCGTTGTATCGTCCCACTATGAATTATTTTTCAAATGAAAACCGTGTTGAAAGCAATTTTCTTATTTGGCGAATCCTGGCCTAAATGGGAATTTTGTGGAAAGTAATCTACTTTTCATGACCCAAAACTCAGTGGTGAAGGCGTCTATCACACACAAGTCTCGATAATATTTTTTGATAAAATATAACACCAATCCCAAGAAGTGGAAGTCACAAGGTAAAAGCCTCTAAAATAAATAGTACAACAAATGAGTCCAAGGTATCTCAAAATGCAGTTTAAGCATAATGACAAAGATAAAGGAGATCTGGTAGTATTGAGACAAATAGCTGCTACCTCAAGAATCTCCGAGAAGCAATCACAAGATAATTTTGAATTAACGTCCGACGACCACTGGCTCAGTACCTTCAAGTAAGGTGTAGAAAATAAACAAGCTTGAGCATAACCACTTGTACTCAGCAAGATCGTCGATTGGCCCTAATTTAAAGTGATGGCGAGTACCATCAAACTAACCATCTAATACAATCATATAAACCTACACTCAGAAAAAACCACCCTAGGTTAACACAATAAATTATCATCATAGTCCAATACGCATCACACACAAGTCAATGAGATTCACAAACATATAGAATCAAATAATCAGTCATCCTACTTCTTAACAAAAAGCACATAATCATCAATAGACCTTGTACAACATAAGTAAAATAAATAAATAAATGAATGCAATGTATATACTATGTACGGACCCATTGCTATGTATGTCTAGCTTAGACCCATGGGAGACTCGTGAGGTCCATATAGGAGGATGGCATGACACTTTGATCCCAATAATAATATAGAGCATGCACTCTGATCTATATAATAATAATAATATATATAATGTTCAGTTGTGCACTACGATCTGTATGAAATGCAATTTATGACATGCAGGCGAGCAACTTCGATCCCATAACAACAAGTACAATTGTTTGTATTTAAATAAGGATTCCATATCACAGGTCAATTCAGATATCAACTAAAAACTGGCTAAACTTATCAAGTCCAATATAACTACTAATCCACTTTTCACAACACGATCCAATATTTAAGATTAGGAAAATATCTAAAACAAGTCATTAGATTTTATTTTTAGCCCTTTACAATACACTGGTAATGACATAGATGCTCGTTACCTCATCTATATAGGACCCCCTATTCCCATTACTCCCAATACAATCAACTAACACATAATCACTTTTAAAAAATCCAAAGAAAGTTTCAACTTACCTTAAATGAAGAGCCACAAAGTCAAACCAAAGTCTTATCTTTCCTAATCGCCTTCGAACATGTCCAATCTGGTCAAATATAGATTTTTCATGAGAATATGAAACTAAGGATACCTATACTGCTATGTGTAATAATCCTTCCCTTCATTATAGTGTGAGTTAGCATGTGAATGTTTGAGACAAGTTTCCCCTTGGACAAAAATTTGGTAATATCAAGCTAGGCTGGTTTTTGGATGTACTTTTAGTATTGTGTGGTCTAGTGAAATATCATGTTTTATGGATTAGTATTTGATGGAAGTAAGATGATATTATGTTAGCCGAGAGGTTTAGTGATCCATATAAACTTTTAGAATGGAAACCGAGTTCATAGAACATTGTTTATAGTAATTGGCATAAAGGAGTTACTTCATAATTTAAAAATCTAGGGAGTGTGTTGTGAAATGGATTAGGATGGGAAAGCATCAGGAGTTTCTGCTTAACTAGCACTACAACGGTAAGGGGTTCTGCAGTAGCAATGTTACTATAGCAAGAAATAGGTCGCTACAGTGGAGTTCCATGTAGCTTCAGTCCCACTGTAGTAGAAGGCTACTGCTACAGCAGTTTTGTTACAATGACAATGTGACTGCTGCAACAACATTGGGAAAATTTTACCTATAAATCCAAGATTTCGCGTTAGTTTTCCTTCTCTGAATTCTTGGGTGTTTCTCCCCATTAAGGTAAAATTATTTCACCATTCTAACACATAATTACTTCCTTTAATCCTTATAATCGTTAGAATTAGGTTCATGGTGGAATTTATGGGTTTAGCCCTAGGTTGATGATCTGGTGTAGATTGTTTATGGGTGACTTTAAATCACTTGTTAATGGCTCTAGGTTTCTAGAATACACTTTCTAGAGTAGAATTCATTCTAGTATTCATGAATTATGGGGAAATAAAGTAGATTAAAGGATGGAAAATGCTAGAATGATGATTTAGGCTATGATCATGTATTAAAATCAGTGGGTTTAGGTTCTTAATGTCTAGAGTGAAGAATGAACATTTGAAATGTTCCTTGTTTGTTGTTTCTAGACAAAGGACAAGTGAAAATTACAAGAAAAGTCAAGACTCAAGTGGAGTAGTGCATTTCAAGGCTTAATTCAAGGTAGGTTATGGTTAAATTGTATTTATAGACTTAATTTGATTTTCATACCTATCCATGAGTTCAATAATTGTGATTGGCCTTCAAGCATACTTGTGATTGGCCTTCAAGCATACTTGTGATTGGTGAAGTGACTTAGTAGTTGATTATATTCATGAAATGATAAATCTTGAAGTTAATTAAGTGTTTAGATAATCTATGTAATTGCATATTAGTACACCTCATCATATTCTGGTTAAAGTTGATTTAGATATTCATATATTGTGATATTCGGTGGGTCGGGTACCTCGCCAGTACATATAGTTTATAAATTGATATTTGGATAGTCGAGTACCCCACCAGTACGGTACATAGACTAAGCTCGTCACCTGCAGGTGATGACTAATGGGTATATAAGACCCTTAGTATGTGTGTACACCTTTTATGATTGATTTAATGGTTTGATACATAGCCTATATCATTAGTTTATTGACTGTTTAATTGCATTGCATAAGTGTTGTCACTATTAAAGGTGGCATGAGATTACTTGTTAGATGGTTAGATAAATGTGTCTTGGTATGTCACATTCAAATAAATAGAGGGTCATATGCATTCTTTTGTTGCGTGGTTGATCTTAGAATCAAGGTGGTAGAATACATTTGTTGATATAATGAAGATTAGTATTATTGGGTAAGTTGTTTTCTAAGAGGTTATTCTATTATGATGGTGTTTTGGTGTAATTACTCATTATGTATTGATTGCTAGTTACTCATTATGTATATGTGTGGGTTTAAAGGTTAATAGTTAGTTGAAGAATTTTTCCGCACTTAATATTTTTACCTAGCTTTTGAGTTGTTTTATATTTTTGAGTGGATTAATTGATTATCTTGTCTTAAAAATAGGTAATGGTTCAATTAGATGGTTCTCCCGTTGGAGGATTAGTGTGGGTACTACTTGCGACCATTTGGGTCATGATAATGATAGTATCAAAGCCCTAGGTTTATCAATCTCATTGTACAAGAATGGGTCTATTAGAGACATGTGGAATGGTGTAGAGATGTTTGTACTTTTATTTAGAGGCTACTGGACTTAAGGAAATGTTCACTCTTCTTTTTTATTTCATGTTAGTACTTGATTGCAATAGGTATTTAGTGATATAAATTGATATCTGATTTCTTTCACTCTTGTCTCACAGATGGTGAACACATGCGCCAATAAATTAGCATCAGCAACATCAGCAGCAGCACCTGAGCCAACTGCGAAGGCTAAAGCTCGAGGTAGAGTCAGATTTAGAGGGAGAGAAAGGAGAAGAGGCCATGGGTTAGCACCCAACAGGGCTGGAGCTCAGTCTACCGAAGGTCCGACAAGGAAGAGATCATAGTCTCCTTCTCCACCAGAGAATGTTCCTAACATGGTTCATGATGAGGATGTGGTACTACAAGATATGGAGGTATTGGTTTGGTAAGATATTGTGTTAGTTCATTGGGGTGCAGCACTTGTTTCGATGTCTTTTGAACTAATTCTATAGGCTCTAGGATTTTTGAGTGGTATGATCGGAACATGTGCTACATCGACAGTTCCAACTGTTATGCATCTAGGGTTGTAGCTTGCTGCTACGATGGTACCTACAATGGAAGAGCGGTTAGAGACTAGTGTTTTTTGAAGATAATTATTAGGTCTGGTGTTGACCAGAGATTAGCATGACCTAATCTGTAAGTTCCTCAAAATGAAGCCACCTATTTTTCATAGTACTGAGTCAGAAGATGCTTACAAGTTTATTATCGACTGTTATAAAAGGCTTCATAAGTTAGGGGTCGTAGAGAGGTATGGTGTGGAGTTTGTCTCATTTCAGTTTCAGTTGAATGCTAAAATATAATGGAGGGCATTCATTGAGTGTAGATATGCAGGTTTGCCGCCATTGACTTGGATTAAATTGTATTTTGTCCTTTTTGAAAAATATATGCCTCATACTCTGAGGCATAGAAAGAAGGATGAGTTCACTAGACTCAAGCAGGGAAATATGTCGGTTGTGGCCTATGAGGCCAAATTTCATATGTTATCTAGATATGCTTTGCTGTTGTTGACTACAGAGGAAGAGAGGATCCGATATTTTGTTAAAGTGATGAATATCGATCTTTAGGTTTGTGCACTTCAGATGACACATTCAGGTAAGACCTTCTATGAGATGTTTGATTTTATGAAAATGGTAGAGGGTGTGAGACAGGATGGTTATATCAAGATGGGGGAGAATAAGGCCTGTAAGATGGGCAATTAGAGTGGTTCTTATTCTCAACACCAGAGATTACAAGGCTACCCTATCCGACTTATTTAGTCTGTTATGTATATGTCTACCGGTGGTTTGTCAGGGGTCAGCCAACCTTTTTACTGATTCTAATAACTTTGTTCATTCGACGTTGTTAGCTCAGCGACCCACCCTAAACCATATATTCTATGAGTGCAGTGGAGTTAGTTACATTAGGTGGTATTACCTAAATCTTAAAACTTTTGGTCAGTCAGGTCTGCAACATACTTCTCGAGCTGTGATTCTAGTAGGTAGGGGAGGGGGGGGTAATAATAGGGGTCATTCATAAGGAAGGCGTGGTGTCCACCAGGGGGTAGGGGTGGATACCATGCCAATCGAGGTGGGAGACATGCTGATTGAGGTGGTGCACAGGCTAGAAAGAGTGATGCTTAGACAGGTTATAATACCCACTTTTATGGTTTTCCAGGCAGAGCCAAAGCCTAGGTTTCAAATGTGGTGATCACATGTACTATTCTTGTTTGTGACTGCATTGCTACTGTTTTGTTTGTTCCAGGCTCCACGTTCTCATATGTTTTATGTAATTTTCTTTGGGTCTGGATATGGCTTTTGAAATGTTTGATACTTCTATCTATGTGTCTACACTAATTGGTGTTTCAGTAGTTGTTGATCAGGTTTATCGAGCTTGTTCTATATTGTTCATGGTATATTAGACGTGGGTTGATTTAGTAATTCTATACATGGTAGATTTTGACATCATCTTGCAGATGAGTTGGTTATCTCCATACCATACGATTATTGACTACCATGCCAAGACAGTTATGATAGTTATGTGTGGGATGAATAAATTGGAGTGGAGGGTGATTATAAGCTTGCTCTTCTAAGACTTATATCTTTGATTTGTGACAAAAATTTAGTTGGGAAGTGGTGTCGGGTCTTTATAGCTCATCTTCAAGAAACTATTGTCGAGGTCCCTCCTATTGAGTCAGTTTCAGTGGTATCTGAATTCTTATTTCCTGATGATCTGTCTGGGATGCCAACTAATCGTGACATTGATTTTTCATAGACTTAGAGCCGAGTACTCACGCCATTTCTATCCCTCCTTATAGAATAGCACCAGCTGATCTAAGAGAGCAAAAAGCTCATTTGCAGGAATTATTGGGTAAGGGGCTTATTCATCCTAGTGCTTCTTTGTGGGGTTCTCGTATCTTGTTTGTTAAGAAGAAGGATGGTAGACTATGTATGTGCATAAATTACCGGCAGCTGAACAATATTACAATTCATAACTAGTGCCAATATCCTAGGATAGATAACTTATTTGATCAGTTATAGGGTGCTTCTATGTTTTCCAAAATTGACTTGAGGTTCGGTTACAACCAGCTTAAGATCGGGGTCGAGGACATACCAAATACCGCTTTTCAAACTTGTTATGGTCATTATGAGTTTTTGGTAATATGTTTTGGATTGACTAATGCCCCGTCTACTTTTAGGGGGTTGATTAATAGGGTGTTTGATAGTTTGTAAGAGTCCACCACTATAACTGAGACTTGACTTGGTACCAGGTCCCTCTATGAGGATATGAAAGAACAATCAAGAACACCGTGAAAGGAATAGTAAAGTAAATGACGAGAGATATTAATGTGGAAACCTCCTTGCTCAAAGGAGTAAACCCATGACCTACCCAAGTAGAATTTCACCAACAACCTTCACAAAAACTCCGAGCAACCTTCAATGATTACAACCTAGGAATTAACCTCCTAATTCCTACAACCTTGCAATAACTCTATTGCAATACATCCTCACAACACTCATATTGTGAGCTCTCTATTAGCTACCTCTAGCTACAAAACCAACTCAAATCTAAACAAACAAGGCTAAACAAACTACTCACTGAAATCTCTAGAATTAGACGTGAGTTTACAGTTGTAAGACCAAAACAAAACCTCAAACAACCTAGAAACAAGAAAACATATATCACTATGAGCAAAAAAGTTTCTAAACTATTGAGTATTACAATATCAAAAGAGGCCTTTACTTGAGAATACTTCTTTTAGATTTATGCAAAATCTTAAGCTTCTCTCCTCAATAATGATGTATATATACGATGATCACTGGGAGAAAAGATTTTTAATTGGTGGAAGCTGGAAAGGACCACTAAAAATTCGTCTTACTAATGTGTTGACATTGTCAAGAAAGTATTAGACAGCTGGCACATAAGACAAATGCATGCAGCTGAAACACCTTAGGCAATAAACAGAACATGAATAGAAATCATACATGCATGGGCCAGGTTCTAGTGATGAAGTTTTTCAATCATCAAAACATGAGCATAATAAGAACATAAGAATAATGAGAACAAGGCTGGAACCCAAATTTTACCCCCCTTTTGATGATGACAAACCCAGGCACTTAGAGCAGCATTCCACACTTTGATACATCACACATCAATTCCCCCTATCACCAGCATTATTTGTTCCCCCTCGAGCCCTCTAAATTAAACATCTTTTCACCAGCTCCCCCGTTCACTAGTTCCTCCTTTCACTAATCTTTACCAGTTCCCCCTGTCAACAATTTTCTGCCTTTTGGCATC
The DNA here is from genome assembly GCA_031232105.1 of Capsicum rhomboideum. NCBI lineage: Eukaryota > Viridiplantae > Streptophyta > Magnoliopsida > Solanales > Solanaceae > Capsicum > Capsicum rhomboideum. Next base: position 37,129,717 of record CP124719.1, read on the forward strand.
ATTAAAAAGGGATCCCAAAGACAATTAGACACTATGCATCATAAGAAATCACAACAAGAGTAAAGATAGGAACATGTTCATACTCAAGCAAGCATTTAGAATTATTAGACAAGTTGGTGTTCAAGTTCTACAAAAATAAATTGATCATGCACTAGTGTCCAAATAAGATAAAGGTAAGAATATCGATTGAAGGGATGGACAGAGGGAATCAAATAGGATGGTAAGTAGAGAGACAACTATAAAAGAGGTGATCAAAGTGTTTCATAGCAGCACGATTATCATCAATCAAAGTCGCGTTCTTGATTTTAAACTGAGCATTCTCATCCTTGAGTTGTGTATTCTCTTATTTTAGCTGAGTGATCTCTATCCTAGTTTGATTCAATACACCTGGTGTAGGACTAGTATAACACCCCGAACATTTTCAAACTTATTTGACTACCTTAACATTTATGGAATTATTTAAACTTGAGATAGTTGGTGTATTACCCACTAAATTTGTTGGGCTGAATTAATATTATGCTAATGGGCTCAATTGAGGCCCAAAATTAAGTAAATAAGACATGGGCCCAAAAGGAGATGATCCATTTAAAAATGGACCAAGTATACACATCATCTACTTGGACTTTTTAACCAAATAATTGGCTAAGGATGACCATAGGGAGAGGCGGTTTGGAGGGGCTTTATAAGGCTGAAATTCAGCTCATTTTTATACACAACACACTTGTAAATATCAGATTTCAATCAAACTTTTCTCCTCTCTCAAAACCCTAGCCGCCCTAATTTTCCCTAAGGATTTTGGACAAATCTTCCACTTGCAAGCCTTGGTAAGTGTTTAACCTTATATATTAATATATTATATGCATAATAGGTTGTGTATATCATGTTGGTTATATTTAAAAAGTGTTGAGTAGTCTACTTATTGTGAAACAGTCCACTTTTGCTTAATCGCTAACGGATTTGCCCTCTATGTGGTTTAAACTTGAAAGGGAACTTAAGGTCTTGAAGGAATTGAATTATATGGATGAAATTTAACTATGTTTAAGTGTGGTGCTGTACCTAATTTGTTACTCCTTGTGTATGACTTGTGGAAATGTTTATACGTAATTGTGCATGAAATGTTTGGCGTAGTGAAAAGAGAATACTTTCTTGTTATGTTAAAGTGAATTCTGAAACTGTGTGGACTGTTTTTGGTATATTGTTGTGGAAGGTATTTATGTGACTTGTTGGAATAAATATGTGGAGTTGCATTGAGGTAAAAATGTGAAGTATGCACTTGATGGGAAATCTTGTCGATTTGTGACGTCTATGTTGATGTGTGGACTGTTTTGGTATTGTTGGTGTTGTGGGGCAGTAAATTATATTTTAGAAGGGTGGAATGAAGTTATATGGAAATATAAAGGAAGGTGTAATAATATACCATGTGTTTGGGATGTTGGCTGTTTTTACTTCCCGTCAAGTAGCTAATTATCGCCTTGTGAACTTGTAATGTAATTGGCTTTTAATGTGAGCTCCATTATGTATTCATATTGTAGAGTAACGCTTTAAGGAAGAGCTGAATTTTTGTAATCACATGTTGTAAAGATAAGGTATGTAAGGTTACTCTTTTTCGTATCCTTTGGCCACACCTATTGTTCACATCGTTACCAAACTTAAACGTTTTAAAGTATCTCATTTCAGGTTTGTTAGCAATTGTTATTCACGTGTCTCTTATTTGTTGACTATTGTTCCAAAGCTCCAATATTTTTATGACCACCGATGTAACAATCTCACAAAAATTAAAGAAATGAAGTAATGCATATTTGGTTGAGTACGGGTGGTAGCTCTGGGGGCGAAAGCCTAGCTCGAGCCGATCCCGATGGATTATTGGATGCAAGGGGTAGCTCTGGAGGTGAAAACCTAGCTCGAACCAAACCTGATTTATTGATTTATGGGTGGTAGCTCTGGGGGCATAAGCCTAGCTCGAGCCGATCCTAATGTTATTTACCACTGATCAGTTGGTCCTGGACATTGTATTATGTATATTGATAAGAAGGTAAAAGGAAAGAAATGAATGTAATGTACATAGTTCTACATATACAGTACGGTGGTCTATCAATATTATCTATTCACTTGTATTTGATTTCATTTGAGTTCCTGTATTTCATACAGTTACTTATAGCCTTACATACTCAGTACATTCTTTTGTACTGACGTCCCTTGGGGAACCAGCCTTACTTGCTGCAGGCACAGGAGCTAGTAGACCTTTACAGTAGGGTATGAGTCATCTGCAGGCCATTGGTGAGCTCCAGGTTGATTCGGGGCTTTCTGAGTCATTTGTATATATTTTTGGTACTGTGTAGTAGTTGTATAAGGTGGGGACTTGTCCCGACCTTAGTCATGGTTATATATATTTTAGAGGCTTTGTAGACATTGTAAAGGCAAACGTAGAAGTGTCTTAACTTTTAGACGTTGTGGCCCCAACGGCCAAATCTCGTATCTGTTTTGAACGTCTTTACATGACTTCCGTCATTTATATATTATATCTTCATGTGGCAGAATTTTTGTTCACTTAATGGCATGCATATGAATGTACACGATCATAGGTTGGTTCTCTAGGGCCTTTACGGCTATGGGTGCCTGTCCGCCCCAATGGGATTTGAGGCATGACAACTAGTTCCTTCTATAACTTCAGTCAGTTGATCTTTTAGTTCTTCAATTTCATCATCATTTTCTACAACCATGGTTAACAACTCCTTTATCTTTAGATTACTCACCTCCTGAGCAATAATGAGATTTGACACAGCAGACTTAGGACCAACTGTTTTTTTTCTTAGTAGCATACTCACACTCTACAAGAGTAGTGAGTGTGAATTTTTGCCTCTTTCCTCCAACAGTACAGGAACTAGATCTTGGTTTTATCCCAAAGTGATCAAAAACTTTTGTGAGGAAAAACCCATAGCCCAGACCATAATTGACTTTCTTCAACTTACAGATCTTAATAATATGTTCAATCATGATTTTAGGTTGACTGATTGGAGTGCATGAGTTAAGAGCTTCCATTAGATAAAGATATGATCAACCTTTATCTTGTGGAAGTAGCACTTTACTAACCAGTTTAAAAACAAGTTGAAATTTAGGCTTCATGTACTTTTTGAGCAATCTAAAGCTCCCCAACAATCACTTTGATTTGGCAATATTATCAAGGAAAGTCTCAGAATCATACTTGTCCCCCAACAGTACGGGAACCAGATCTTGGTTTTATCCCAAAGTGATCAAAAACTTTTGTGAGGAGAAACCCATAGCCTAGGCCATGATTGACTTCCTTCAACTTACAGATCTTAATAATATGCTCAATTATGATTTTAGGTAGATTGATTGGTGTGCATGAGTTAAGACCTTCCATTAGATAAAGATATGTTATAAAACCACATGATCGATCTTCAGCATGTGGAAGTAGCACCTTGCTAACCAGTTCAAAAAGAAGTTGAAATTCAGGGCTTCATTTCCTTTTTGAGCAATCTAAAGCGCCCCAACAATCACTTTGATATGGAAATATTATCAAGGAAAGTCTCTGAAGCATACTTGTCCTTCATAGTATCTAACCTAAAAGTAGATACTATTATCAAAAATCTAAAGCATAATTGTTCAAAGAGAAGTTGAATAGGGTATTTGATGGTTCATAAGAGTCCACCACTGTAAATGAGACCTAATTTGGTACCAGTTCCCCCTATGCGGATATGAAAGAATAATCAAGAACACAGTGAAAGAAACAGTAAAGTAAATGACAAAAGATGTTTACGTGGAAACCTCCTTGATCAAGGGAGTAAAACCACGTCCTACCTCAGTAGAATTTCACCAACAACCTTCACAAAAACTCTGAGAAACCTTCAATGATTACAACCTAGAAATTAACCTCCTAATTCCTACGACCTTACAATAACTCAATTAGAACACACCCTCACAACACTTCTACTGTGAGCTCTCCATTAGCTACCTCTAGATACAAAACCAACTCAAATCTGAACAAAAAAGTCTAAACAAACTACTCACTGAAATCTCCAGAATTAGACGTGAGTTTACAATTGTAAGACCAAAACAAAACCTCAAACAACCTAGAAACAAGAAAACATATATCACTATGAGCAAAAAAGTTTCTAAATTATTGAGTCTTGCAATATCAAGAGAGGCCTTTTCTTGAGAAAATTTCTTTTAGATTTATGCAAAAGCTTAAGCTTATCTCCTCAATAATGATGTATATTTATGATGATCATTGAGAGAAAAACTTCCTCATTGGTTGATGGCTGAAAGGACCACTAAAAACTCATCCAACTAATGTGCTTACATTATTCAGAAAAGTATTAGACAGCTAGCACATAACACAAATGAGTGCAGCTGCAACGCTGTACACTGGGACACCAGTTTATGTAACTGGTCCTTTGACTAGCTTAGGCAATCAATGGAATATGAATAACAATCAGACATGCATTGATGAGGTTCCAGTGATGAAGTTTTTCAATCATCAAAACATGAGCATAATAAGAACATAAGCATAATGAGAATAATGTTGGAACCCAACTTTTTCCCTTTTTTTGATGATAACAAACCCAGGCACTTAGTGAATTATTCCACACTTTTATACATCACACATTAGTTCCCCATGTCACCAGCATCATCCGTTCCCCCTCAAGCCTTCTTAATTAAACATATTTTTACTAGTTCCCTCATTCACTAGTTCCTCCTTTCACTAATCTCGACCAATTCCTCCTTTCAACAATCCTCACCCTTTTGGCATCTTTAAAAAAGGGATCATAAAAGACAATTATACATTATGCATCATAAGAAATCTCAACAAGGATAATTATAGGAACATGTTCATACTCAACCAAGAATTTAGAAACATTAGACAAGTTAGTGTTCAAGTTCTACAAAAAGAAATTAATCCTGCACTGGTGTCAAAACAAGAGGAAAGTAAGAATATGGATTGAAGGGACGGACAGAGGGAATCAAGTAGAATGGGAAGTAGAAAGACAACTATAAAAAAAGGTATCAAAGCATTTCATTATAGCACGATTATCATCAATCAATGCCTCATTCTTGATTTTTAGCTAAGCATTCCCATCCTTGAGTTGTACATTCTCCTCTTTTAGCTGGGTGTCTCCATCATAGTTTTATTCGAGACACCTGGTGTAGTACTAGTTCCTTCAATGACTTAGGTTAGTTGAGTTTTTAGTGCTTTAATTTCATTTTTATTTTCTACAACCAAGGTTGACGACTCTTTTATCTTCAGATTAATCACCTCCTGAGCATTAATGAGATTTGACACAGCAGACTTAGGACCAACTCCTCTTTTGTTCGTAGCACACTCACACTCTGCAAGGGTAAAGAGTGTGAATTTTTACCTCTTTACTCCAACAATCTAGAACCAGATCTTGGTTTTATACCAAAGTGATCAAAAACTTTTGTGAGAACAAACCCATAGCCCAGACCATGATTGACTTCCTTTAACTTATAAATCTTAATAATATTCTCAATCATGATTTTAGGTAGACTGATTAGAGTGCATGAGTTAACAGCTTCCATTAGATAAATACTGGTATAGAACCACATGATCAACCTTCAGCTTGTAGAAGTAGCACCTTGCTAACCAGTTCAAAAAAAAGTTGAAATTCAGGCTTCATTTCCTTTTTGATTAATCTAAAGATCCCGAATAGGCTCTTTGATTTAGCTATTATCAAGGAGAGTCCCTGAATCATACTTGTCCTTCACAATATCTAAAACAAATGTAGGTACACCAAGAATATCTTCAAGCAGTGAGGTTGTCAGGGTGAACTTGATTCTATTTATAGTGGCATCAAGTGACAACTCCTTTTCTATGAACATCAGATCATTATAGAAGTCTCTAACCTCATAAACATATGAAATACCTATGGAGTCTAACAAACACATCCATGCTTAAGTATTAACAAGAGCAATGAGGGAACTCATCCCAAACCTAGTTGCAATGGTAGGATAGAATACTCTTCCAAATAGCATTGTTTGATTACGAATGTCAAAATCTTTTTTGTTAGCCTCTAATTCTGGGACTACTACACCTTTCTTTTTCTTTCCTTTTGACACAACATCTCCTTTATTCATTTTGGAAGTCTGGATAACTTATTTTTAGGGGACTGATCTTTTCATTCAATGAAACATGTTCCAATCCTCCACTGTTGACTTAAAGTCCCTTATTTATCTTTCCTACACACCTAATGGGTGCTATCATAGAGTGAACAGGAAGTACAAAAGGTCCATCACTTTTTTGTCAGAGTTAGCCTTAAAGAATTCTATTAACAATAATTTATCACTATCTGGGATAACATAGTACTCGGGAGCTCATGCAGGGACCTTCTTCTTTCTTTTTTGGACAGACGTTGTCCCCTTTTAGACAATAGATACACCTGGTCCCTTAATGAGTTCACTGGAATGACTTACTTTAGAGAAGGAAGTGTTACCCTTATAAAATTTTATAGAGATTTTAGAGATGTCCCTGATGAACTGACTTTTGACAGGACTATCCTCTTCTACTTTATGATGATAAGATATTTCAGAGACTATTTCCACCTTTACCACTTTGATACCTCTACTTGATAAGTTAAATTTCATTTCAGATACCGAAACAAGGTTGAAGTTATGAGCACACACTGATGAAGAGGAGGATGTTTCAGAACTAGTTGAGCATTTGAAAGAGTGAGACAGTATGAAACCAGTGTCAACCAGAGAAGCATTATGAAAGAAATTCATAGCTGACTTTGATAGGACTATAGTTTTAAGTCATGGTGACTTTGATTTTGAAAAAGTTTTAGGAAATGGTTTAACTCATCAGGTCTATTTTAGAGAGAGGGTAAAAAAGGATTGAGGAGAGAGTATATGTACAGGAAGGAAAAAAAAGGTTAATGGATGATGAAGATTTGTCTATCAAAAAAGTTTGCCACGTGTCCTCTACTTTTCAAGTAAATTGAAGGATGATCATAGATAAGACTAAAAATGACCGGATAATTTGTTTTAAGGAATGTTCTGACACAAATGCATAGTTAATAGTCACCATATAGAAACAAGAACACTAACCTAAGCAAAAAATCAGGTCTGTGCATTTAAATGATCCATGTAATTTGTGTTCTCTCTTTACTCAACTGTGACTCTTCCATGAATGTATACTTGTAAGAATATAAGATTGAATTAAACCTCCCTTCATTTTTTTTTAAAAAAACTTGTCACCATGTAGTAGCCAAAACATCTTTAGGGGAGTTAGAGGCTCAAAGTCCTTCTATTTGATAAGAATTTATGCACACCCCTTCAAATCAAATTTTATTCAGTCCATTGAGCAATCTCTGAAGGATATCAACCTTACACTCAACCTCAGTTCTAGATTTCTTCTCATAGCCAAACCATGAGCTACTAGGGACCTTGAGTAGACTTCAGAAGTCACAAGCATGTGCCTTTTTCCATTATGAGCTTTTTTATTTAACAATTCATAAACACTTCAGGTCCTTCATACCAGCCAGTTCTATCAAATAGAATCTAATGATATTTGATCTCTTATTCTATATTCCTTCTTCAATGACATATCATTATATTTCTGAAGACATATAGTCTTCATAACTATCATGAGTGAGAGAAAATTTATAGAATAGCTAATCTCATGCTAAGAGCAACCACTAACCAAGCACGTCTTTTGTCCTATTTGGCTACTTTCTCTCACCTCGACCTCTCTATCAAACCACTTATTGATTTTAGGAACCCAAATGAGCTTGGGTCCCTTGGTATTTAAAAGGGGATGAATGAGATTTCTTTTAGTCTTGGCTGGCAATGTGAGCTTCTTCTCTGAGGAACCTGGTCCCTTTGAGTTTCTGATGGATTCAACATACTTTTGATTACTTCTTCTATCATTGATAAGGGACTGACACTAAGGCTTATAATGGCCATTTTGACCACAATAAGTGCATAGCAAATTGTTAGGAACAAATACATACTTGCTATGAGGATTGTAAGGATTCTTGTTTCTTTGAGAACCAAGACCTTCACCAGAGTTTGACTTCAAATCATTCAACTTAGCAAGAATTTTTGATGAAGCAGTCCACTGGAGAGATATTTTAATCTCCTCCATTGTTCCAATTATCTTCTTTTCAAGATGTTTGTTACGATCTAGTGAGGCCTTAAGATCAAGAGGTTTTTTACTAAGCTTAATCTCAAGATCACCCTGAATTTTGCTGACTTCCTCCTTTCCTTGCACACAATTGTTTGAAAAGCTTAACACCTTAGCTTTCAATTTATCATTTTCACACTTAGAATCTCTTAAGGTTTCTTCTAGATCATGCATCCTTGAAAACAAGGAGTTTTCTTCAATCTCAAAATCAGTTAAAGTATTAAGCAGGGACTCCTTTTCTTTTATCACATCATAGTTTGCATTTATTAACATTTTGGTCAAGGATCTCAGTTTTCTATGAGAAAAAGTTTTCCAATTTTGTTGTACATCAAGAAAACTTACTTCAACCTCCTCTTCCTTCTTGGATTTGGCCATGAAAGAAAACAAGGAATCAAACCTTGTAGGTTCATCTTCAAAAGAAATCACGGAATCATCCTTCTCATCATTCTAAGGCTCAGATCCGTTTGAAGTGTCTCCCGATGCAGTCAGGGCTTGTTTCACCATTTTATCTACAACTTCTCTTCCTTTAAACGTTTTAGAAACCTAATTCCTTCTTTGATTTTTATCTTGATTGCTTTAGACGTATTTCTTGTAATCCCTCTTTAAAATATTAAAATCCTAGATTAAGTGACCAGGTTTCCCATAATTGAAACAACCATCATTTTCTCTGAATCCCTTGTTTGAGTTTCCTTTGTTTGAAAACCTCCACTTCTCACTATTTTTTGAAATCTTCGAGTGAGATAAGCCATGTTTTGTTCTTCTTCACTTGAATAATCCTTGATAGTCTTCAGAACCATACTTATTTCCTTTTTGGGATCATTTCTCTCAAAATCTTGTTGCCTCTTTGTCACACCCTGAATCCCATTCGGGATGGACTGGAACCCGAAGTCGATGAGGCCCGAGAGAACCAATTTTTGCTCATGTCTATTCATATACATGTCACTCAATAAACAGTACCATCACATAGAGGTATAAAATGTCAATAGCGGAAGTTATGGAAACACGTGATAGATACATATAAGAAACCTGGCCGTTAAAGCCATCGAGTCAACATGGACATACATATCATACATTCCTTATCCCACATATGTCTACAAAGACTCTACAGATACATATACATAGCCAAGCTAGATTCGGGACAAGTCCCCGCTTTATACAGCATTTACAATACCAAATTCAGTGTACACTATGACTCGGAAAGCCCCGAACCAACTGGAGCTCACCAAAAATTTGCAAATGACCCGCACTCTACCGTGGAGGTCTACTAGTACCTGTGCCTGCATCAAGTAAGGAAAATCCCCCCAAGGGGGTCAGTACGAAGAATGTACTGAGTATGTAAGGCCATATGAAACTGTATGACACAAAAATACTTCAATGTTACCCAATATAAGTGAGTAATCAATATGGATAAATCACCATTCTGCATATGTGGAACCATGTACCTTACATTCATTATGAATAACCCATCGTTCTGTATGTTTGGAACTATGTACTTTACGTTCATTACTTTCTTTGCTTCTGTATTCACTCATCGTCACCTATGCAATATCGTACCCGGTCCCCAACTGATCAGTGGGTATTTACATAACATAACATCATGTTAGGATCGGCTCGAGCTAGGCTTATGCCTCTAGAGCTACCACTCATAAATCAAAGCATCGGGTTCGGCTTGAGCTAGGTTATTACCTCTAGAGCTGCCACCCATAAATCAACTTATCAGGTTCGGCTCGAGCTAGGTTTTTTAACCTCTCTGTCAAGTTCGGTCCGAGCTAGGCTTATGCCTCTAGGACTGCCCCCTGATCCAATAATCTCGGGATCGGCTTGAGATAGGCATTTCGCCCCCAAAGCTACCACCCATACTCAATCATTAACCACATATATGCATTAATTTATTCTTTACTTTTGAGATTGATACCTTTACTTGTGAGAGATTGGAACATTCACTTGTGAGAGATTGTTACATTCACCTGACATAATATTATTGGGAGCATTGGAACAATAGTCAATAAATAAGAGACATGTGTATAAACACTTATTGGAACTTTGGAACATAACATTATTGGAACCATGGGACCTTTGGAACATTAGTCAATGAACATGAGACATGTGAATCAAAATTGATCAGTGAGTAGGAAACATGTGATAATAACAATTGGTAACCGGATATAGGATACCTTAGAACATTTCGGAATAGGACAAATAATATGTCAATGTGACTACTATGTGCTGCAGAAGGATACGGATAGAATAACCTTACATACCTTGTCTTCCCAATATGAATATACAATCCAATATGTGAGTACAATAATTCCACTCCTTCCTTACGTTTCACTCTACATCACAAGTACATAACGCAACCAACATTAACCATAAGCTACATTCCAAGTGTATAAGATGACCATGAGTTACATGATTGCCCTATCATATTATTTCACCCTTTATAGTACCATTCATGGTATTTTCATACCAACAATACCATAACATTCTATACATTGACCAAAACATCATAAACCAATAGCTTTTCACACTAAGTTCCTCCTTTAAATGTTCTCATTAACACCACATCACAATGAATCCATCAAATCACTCCAATACATTTTATACCAAAATTCCACAATTTACTCATAGAAAATACATTTTATACCAAAATTCCACAATTTACTCATAGAAAAAAATAACAAGTTATGGACATAACCACACCATACATGTTGAGATATCATCCATACCATTCACTTTCATCAAAACATCAAGTCCTTTTTCAAGTTTAATTCACAAGAATGCACATCTTTTATCAAAAAGCCAAAGTGCACTATTCAACACCTTGCCAACATAACCACCATGATATACATAATCTCTCATGTACATAATATATTAATTCATAAGAATAAACACTTACCCAAGCTTGTAGAATGATGATCTTTCTCAAGGAGATGACTTAGGGTTTGAGAATTTGAGAGAAAATGTCTCTTTTTGGTTTCTTGGAAAAGTATATAAATACATGTTCCTTCTCATGAATAAAATCTGATTTCCTTGCCGTTTTATAGCCCCTTTAACTCATCCTTAGCCACTTAAGTCAATAATTGACTTGTCAAAGCAAGAATGGGTCATTTGACCCATTGGGCCATGTTTTTAATTCATTTTGGGCCTTCCTTTGAGCCCATTAACACATATTATCTTAGACCACACAAATAAATGTGTAATCCATCATATATCTCATGTTTAATTAATTCCATAATTGTCACGACAATATTCACTTACGAGATTCCCGATCTTAGCCTCAATCGCAAAAATAAAAATTCTAGTCGCTCATGGCTTATTTGAACATAATTTGTTAAAATACTTGTGACGAAGAATTAACCCCAACTCAGATGCTAAACGTGCTTAATAATAGTCCTACTATGATGGAGTAATGATACCATGACTCAAAGGTCTTATATACATCATAATAGTCGAAGAAATATTTTGGCGAAAACCACCCCGGCACGCCGCTTGGTGCGCCCCTTTGCTGCCTGTGGAAACAAAAATTTGGGCCAGAGCGGCCTGGCACGCCCTCTGCACCGCCCCATGCCAAATTTTTGATTTTGGCTTTTCTTTCCGGATTTGGTTGGATCCTTCAAGTCCCAACCTTTTGCTTACCTCTTAGCTTTAAGATTCTTTGCTTGGATGTCCCTTAAACCTCAATTTTTCACCCCACAAATGCTCCACAAAGTCATAAACGCTATCCACTACAAAGGTCTAACCACATGTACTAGGCCCAATATCAAATATTTCATCAATGACACTACAAAATACATACTTATGGCTCTCGACACCTAAGTAAACATTGTTCAAAGTCGTCAAGTAGGGTAAGGAAGATATGGGGTGTTACATTCTTCCCCCTTAGGAACATTCGTCCTCGAATGTTAGTAACATTGTCTCATTATAACAACTTAAGTTGAAGTGGATCCTTCACACTATCGTATACACACATACTACTTGTAAAGACTTACTTATTATGACTCCAATTCCGTATCTTGAACTTTTTCTTCCGTGTCCAACAATTACGAGTACTTTAGATTTGTTTCCCTTGTGATTTATTCTACGTGCTAATTTCTCCAATAGTGCCTTTACAGAAGCTACTTCTTTATTTCTCATTGCTTTCGCTTGTATCTAGAATAGTAAGCAGTACCTCTTCACATGTGAGATCTTCTGTAACTTATATATCACCACTGGGAGCAATACGAGATAATCTCCTATACACTTTCAAAGCAGCGAATATGAAATACTGAATGAACTGTGAAGAGTTCTTGGACTAGTGCTAATAGACACGCAATTTGCCCAAATCTTTGGACTATTTCCCTTTTTTTCCGAATCCCATTATTTTTCTTCATTGGGGACACTGTCAAAAATACCTAATCACCTATGGCACATTTTAATTCCCTTCTTCTAATATCGGCATATGATTTATATCGACTTTGGGCCATTTGTAGCTGTTGTTATATCACCTTCACCCTTTTTATGGTTTGATGAACAAAACCTGACCCGAGCAAGGCAAATTTCATCAGCTGTAACCCATCCAATTGATGATCTATATTTGCTTTCACATAAAACTTCATAAGGTTCCTTTTGATACTTTTATTGTAAGCAATTTCAATAAACGATAGATGTTCATCACAACTACCTTTAAAGTCAAATGTATAAACTCGTGGCATATCTTCAAATGTTCATATAATACGTTCTGTTTGTCCATCCATCTGAGGATGGCAAGCCGTACTTACATCAACCCTGTGTACCCATGCTTTACTGAAAAGACTCCCAACACTGTGCAATAAAGTGAGCTCTCCTGTTTGATATAATAGGGAATGGAATCCCATGTAATCGTACTATCTCTGTTACACACAACTTTGCATAATGTTCAGCTGTATCGATGGTCCTAACTGGTAGGAAATACGCTGACTCGGTAAGCCTGTCAACTATTACCTATATGGAATCAACCTTCGCAGTGTACAAGGCAACCCTGTGGTTAAATCCATGTCATTCATGTTCCACTTCCAAACTGGAAGGGTAATACATTGCATAAAACATATAGATTTCTGATGCCATACTGTTAATCAGTGACCGCTTGGACATTGAGCTACAAGTTCTACAATGTGCTTTTCAGGTAACTTTACCAAGACATCTCTGCTAAACCATGGTATATTTTGGTTTCTTTGGAATGAATAAAATACCGTGAATGATGTTCTTCTGTCATAATTTATTTCCTTAACTCGTCTATACCTAGTACACACAATCTACATTGGCGTTAAAGTACTCCCCCTTGTGTTTGCTCAAATACCTTCGTCGAACTTTGTTGTACATTTTTTTTTTCAATTGAACTAAAAATATGACTTACATATTGCTTTTTCCTTCATCTCAGATACCAATGAAAATTCTACCACATTTGACACTATAATTCTTTCACCTGAAATTTTATACAAGTAGTGGTGCCATATGTTACAAGCAATTGTCACAACTGTTAACTTAAAATCATATGTGGGATAATTTCTCTTATGTGGATGCAATTGTCTTAAAGCATACGCTATCACATTGTCGTGCTGCATGTATACACATCCCATACCAACTTTTAAAACATCACAATACACTGCATACTCTTATGTGTCTTTGGGAGGTACTAGTACAGGTGTAGGAGTCAATTTATCTTTCAACTCTTGCAAACGTTTCTCACATACATCATTCCGCTGAAACGTAGTTACTTTGTGTGTTAGCTTTATTAAGGGTAATGGCAGAAAGCCTTTTTAAAAATTCGTCTGTACTAACTGCCCAACTCAAGGAAACTACGAATTTTCGTAGGCGTCGTAAGCCTTGGCCACTGCTTTTGTGCATATTAATCCTTATTCCTTCATTTTAAACAATGTGTCCTAAGGACGATACGGATTGTGACCAAACTTGCATTTAAAGAACTTGCATATATCTTATGGTCATGAAGAATCCGTAACACCTGTCACAAGTGATTATCATGGTCCTTTTGTGATCTTGAGTAATCTCGTATAGAATCTAAAACATTATCACGAATACGCTTAGCGATGGATTAAACACCCTAATTATCAAACCCATCAACGCAGCTGGTGCATTTGTTAGCCCAAATGGCATAACTACGAATTCATAACAACCATACCTCTATTTTGAGTATCTTTATTTTCTCTGACCTTTACTTGATGATCTCCTGACCTTAAGTCAATCTTTAGGAAGAATTTGGCACCCTATAACCGATCAAATAAGTCATCAACTCCGTGGAGAAGACATGCATTCTTCATTGTCACCTTATTCGATTGGCGATAGTAAACACTGATGCACCCCAAGGGGTCGTACTAGGTCTTATGAATCCCTTGTTCATCATGTCTTTTAATATCTCGTTTTATGCCCGTAACTTTACCAGGGCCATGCTATATGAAGAGATAAAAATAGGTCGAGTACCTGACATCATATTACTACCAGCTCATACATCGAGGTTGAAGAGTTGGTGGCTTCACATCAGTATCTTTCACTCTTACTAAGTGACATATGTATCCCTTAGAGTATCCTTTTCTTTGATTTAAGATGGGGAATAAATTTTCCTCTTGGTGCCCCCATATTTCCCTGGCCATTCAAAATCATTCTTTTGGGGAAAACGACAATATAACTTCTTAGTTCGGCAATCTACTAGGGCACAATCCCTTTATAACATCAAAATTCCACTATTTCCAGCTCAGTAAGATCAACCAGTGTCTCACGACCACAAACACTTACTATGCACTTATGATATACTCTTTTAACTACAATAGATTCACCATCTGATATATAGACTTCATGTGACATAACTAGTAATTCTGGTGTTCTTTTGAATTTTCAGCAATTAATGAAATATCATATGCTCTATGAGTCAATCAATACGTATACGGTACCTGTAGCTACATCAGGAGAAGCCTCATTTTGTGGCCCGACATACCACACCAATAACAAACATTCAGCCCCAACCGACATTCACTTAGACGATAACTTTCGTAGCACTAACACGACTGACGAAGAGACTTCGGTTGGTTCCTACTTTCTATGTTATTGTGCTTGATACCCCATTGCCCATGAATCCTGATTCTCACTTCTTTACCAAAATCGATACGAACTGTCCCATAGGTCTAGCCCTCTTTGACGACCCTTCTTCAAATATTTGTGTCCTTTTCCATTGCCTCTGATCCTCCATTATCTGTGCAAAAAGCCTGTATTCTGGCTATATCCATATCTCTTTGCAAGGCTGTAATAGTACAATCCATCTATCCACATACCGATGCACTCTATCGTCATAATAGCTACCACCTTTGGAGCATACCTAACCAAAGAATTAAACCGAGGATTGTACTTTTTGACACTTATAGCCCTTTGGCAAGGATTTAGCAATTGGTCCGCATGAGCTTTTCGGACCTCATATGGGAGGTACTGGTCAAGGAATGTTATTTTAAATTCCTCCCAACTAGCTAGAAGTATATCAATACACCAGTCACATGCATAATATCTAGAGCCCTTTTGATTTGGTCTATAAAGTCCTGTGGGTCTTCATTCAGATCCGACCCGGTGAATGTGGGAGGGTTTAATTTTAGAAAATCCTGTGTTCGACGACTAGCTGACCTAGCCACACCATCATCACTCGTCACTGGTCCAGCTCGCCCGTGACAGTGTACAGCAACTATCTGAGTCAACATATGCACTACATTTCTTAAATCCTGTTCGGTAGCATCTATAGGTGGTTCTGCGGATACTTCTCTACCTTTTGGCTAAGAGAAACCCGTATTGCAAATTCCATGTCACCCCCACCTTGACTAGCTTGTTCAGGTGGTGATTTACTCATTTCTTCTTCGGCAGGCATATCAACATGCTTACCTTTGCCCTTATCTTGTCTGATAATCAACATTTGACTATGCAAAAGAAAACCAGTGTCACCTAAAACTTTGGCTCTATTGCACGATCTAGGAATGAAGAACAGAAACAACTCCTAAATACCCATAGCCTCCTACTTATAAATGTGGTGCCCAACACATCCATAAGCAAGACTCTACTCAGACACGGCTTTGTAGACACCCTTAGGACGACCTGCTCTGATACCACTTTTGTCACACCCCGAATCCCATTCGGGATGGACTGGAACCCGAAGCCGATGAGGCCCGAGAGAACCAATCTTTTCTCATGTCTATTCATATACATGTCACTCAATAAACAGCACCATCACATAGAGGTATAAAATGTCAATAGCGGAAGTTATGGAAATAGGTGATATATGCATATAAGAAACTTGGCCGTTAGAGCCATCGAGTCAACTTGGACATACATCTCTTACATTCATCATCCCACATATGTCTACAAAGACTCTACAGATACATATACATAGACAAGCTAGAGTCGGGACAAGTCCTTGCTTTATACAGCATTTACAATACAAAATTCAGTGTACACTATGACTCGGAAAGCCCCAAACCAACTGGAGCTCACCAAAAATCTGCAAATGACCCGCACTCTACCGTGGAGGTCTACTAGTACCTGTGCCTACAGCAAGTAAAGAAAATTCCCCCAAGAGGGTCAGTACAAAGAATGTACTGAGTATGTAAGGCCATATGAAACTATATGACACAAAAATACTTCAATGTAACCCAATATAAGTGAGTAACCAATATGGATAAATCACCATTTTGCATATGTGGAACTATGTACCTTACATTCATTACAAATAACCCATCGTTTTGTATGTTTGAAACTATGTACTTTATGTTTATTACATTCTTTGCTTCTGTATTCACTCATCGTCACCTGTGCTATATCGTACCCGGGCCCCAATTAATCAGTGGGTCTTTACATAACATAACGTTATGTTGGGATCGGCTCGAGCTAGGCTTATACCTCTAGAGCTACCACCCATAAATCAA
This sequence comes from Capsicum rhomboideum, assembly GCA_031232105.1. NCBI lineage: Eukaryota > Viridiplantae > Streptophyta > Magnoliopsida > Solanales > Solanaceae > Capsicum > Capsicum rhomboideum. The sequence goes on from CP124719.1 coordinate 37,146,805, forward strand.
AGCATCGAGTTCGGCTCGAGCTAGGTTATTACCTATAGAGCTGCCACCCATAAATCAACTTATCAGGTTCGGCTCGAGCTAGGTTTTTTTACCTCTAGAGCTACCCCCTGTCAGGTTCGGTCCGAGCTATGCTTATGCCTCTAGGACTGCCCCCTAATCCAATAATCTCGGGATCGGCTTGAGATAGGCATTTCGCCCCCAAAGCTACCACCCATACTCAATCATTAACCACATATATGCATTACTTTATTCTTTACTTTTGAGATTGATACCTTTACTTGTGAGAGATTGGTACATTCACTTGTGAGAGATGTTTACATTCACCTGACATAATATTATTGGGAGCATTGGAACAATAGTCAATAAATAAGAGACATGTGTATAAACACTTATTGGAACTTTGGAACATAACATTATTGGAACCATGGGACCTTTGGAACATTAGTCATTGAACATGAGACATGTGAATCACAATTGATCAATGAGTAGGAAACATGTGATAATAACAATTGGTAACCGGATATAGGATACCTTAGAACATTTTGGAATGGGACAAATAATATGTCAATGTGACTACTATGTGCTGCAGAAGGATACGAATAGAATAACCTTACATACCTTGTCTTCCCAATATGAATATACAATCCAATATGTGAGTACAACAATTCCACTCCTTCTTTACATTTCACTCTACATCACCAGTACATAACGCAACCAACATTAACCACAAGCTATATTGCAAGTGTATAAGATGACCATGAGTTACATGATTGCCCTATCATATTATTTCACCCTTTATAATACCATTCATGGTATTTTCATACCAAAAATACCATAACATTCTATACATTGACCAAAACATCATAAACCAATAGCTTTTCACACCAATTTCCTCCTTTACATGTTCTCATTAACACCACATCACAATGAATCCATCAAATCACTCCAATACATTTTATACCAAAATTCCACAATTTACTCATAGAGAAAAATAACAAGTTATGGACATAACCACACCATACATGTTGAGATATCATCCATACCTTTCACTTTCATCAAAACATCAAGTCCTTTTTTAAGTTTAATTCACAAGAATGCACATCTTTTAGCAAAAAGCCAAAGTGCACTATTCAACACCTTGCCAACATAACCACCATGATATACATAATCTCTCATGTACATAATATATTAATTCATAAGAATAAACACTTACCCAAGCTTGTGGAATGATGATCTTTCTCAAGGAGATGACTTAGGGTTTGAGAATTTGAGAGAAAATGTCTCTTTTGGGTTTCTTGGAAAAGTCTAGAAATACATGTGCCTTCTCATGAATAAAATCTTATTTCCTTTCCCTTTTATAGCCCTTTTAACTCATCCTTAGCCACTTTAGTCAATAATTGACTTGTCAAAGCAAGAATGGGTCATTTGACCCATTGGGCCATGTCTTTTAATTCATTTTGGGCCTTCCTTTGAGCCCATTAACACATATTATCTTAGACCACACAAATAAATGTGTAATCCATCATATATCTCATGTTTAATTAATTCCATAATTTTCACGACAATATTCACTTACGAGATTCCCGATCGTAGCCTCAATCGCAAAAATAGAAATTCTAGTTGCTCATGGCTTATTTGAACATAATTTGTTAAAATTTGTTAAAATACTTGTGACAAAGAATTAACCGCAACTTGGATGCTAAACGCACTTAAGAATAGTCCTACTATGATGGAGTAATGATACCATGACTCAAAGGTCTTATATACATCATAATAGTCGAAGAAAAATTTTGGCGAAAACCACCCCGGTACGCCGTTTGGTGCGCCCCTTTGCTGCCTGTGGAAACAAAAATTTGGGCCAGAGCGGCCTGGCACGCCCTCTGTAGCACCCCATGCCAAATTTTTGATTTTGGCTTTTCTTTCCGGATTTGGTTGGATCCTTCAAGTCCCAACCTTTTGCTTACCTCTTAGCTTTAAGATTCTTTGCTTGGATGTCCCTTAAACCTCAATTTTTCACCCCACAAATGCTCCACAAAGTCACAAACGCTATCCACTACAAAGGTCTAACCACATGTACTAGGCCCAATATCAAATATTTCATCAATGACACTACAAAATACATACTTATGGCTCTCGACACCTAAGTAAACATTGTTCAAAGTCGTCAAGTAGGGTCGGTAAGGTACGGGGTGTTACACTCTTAATCTTATAGTTTTTAGATTCCTAATAAGTTCATCCATGGTCATTTTTTACAAATCATTAGCCTCTGAAATAGCATTTAATTTGCTTTCCCATAAAGAGGGCAAGATACTTAAGATTTTCCTAACCAACTTGTACATTTGAATATTTTCACCAAGACATTCAATTTCATTCACAATGGATGTGAAGCGCATATGCATGCCTTGAATAAATTCTCCTTCACTTATTTTAAATAGCTCATACAGAGTTGCAAGCATATCGATCTTGGATTGTTTCATTTGGCTTGTTCCTTTATGAGCATTCTGCAAAGCTTCCCATATTTCTTTAGCAGACTCATAAGCAGAGAAGTGGTTGTCCTCATCAGGTCCTATCTCACAGATAAGGATTTTTTTTTATTTGTAATTCTTCTAAATCCTCTCTCGATCAACTCTAGTATAATCCTTTCTACTCTTAAGAACAGGTTGTGAGGTAAATCCTTCTTTAGGTACTTTCATTGGTACATAGGCATCATCACAGATAACATCCCACAACTCACTATCCTCTACCATGATGAAATCATGCATTCTAGTTTTCCACTATCTCTAGAATTACACATTGAACTTTAAGGGGCGAGTAGTTAACTGTCCTTCCTCGAGACTAGGTGGAGTTGTAATCTTAAACAGGATCCTTCATAGGTGTTAACCTTATAAAAATTACCACTTAAATACTAATTGATGGTTCGTAAGAGTCCACCACTGTAATTGAGACCTGATTCGGTACCAGGTCCCTATTTGAGGATATAAAATGAATAATCAAGAACACAGTGAAACTAACAGTAAAGTAAATGACAAGATATGTTTACGTGGAAACCTCCTTGATCAAGGGAGTAAAACCATGACCTACCCCAGTATGATTTCACCAACAACCTTCACTAAATCTCTGAGCAACCATCAATTATTACAACCTAGAAATTAACCTCCTAATTCCTACAACCTTGCAATAACTCTAATGAAACACACCCTCGCAATACCTCTACTGTGAGCTCTTCATTAGCTACCTCTAGCTACAAAAACAACTCAAATCTGAACAAACAAGGCTAAACAAACTATTCACTGAAATATGCAGAATGAGAAGTGAGCTTACAATTGTAAGACCAAATAAAACCTCAAACAACCTAGAAACAAGATTACATATATCACTATGAGCAAAAGAGTTTCTAAATTGTTGAATCTTGCAATATCGGGAGAGGCCCTTGCTTGAGAAAATTTCTTTTAAATTCATGCAAAAGCTTGAGCTTCTCTCCTTAAGGATGATGTATAGAATCTTCCTTATTAGTGGATGTTGGAAAGGACCACTAAAAATTTATTCCACTAATATGCTGACATGGTCCCAAAAAGTACTAGACAGCTGGCACATAAGATAAATGTGTGCAGCTGCAATGCTACACACAAGGACACCGGTTTATGTAACTGGTCATTCGACTAGGTTAGGCAATCAACGGAACATGAATCACAATCAGATATGCATGGACCAGTTTCCAGTGAAGAAGTTTGTCAATTATCAAAATACTATCATAGTAAGAACATAAGCATAATGAGAACAAGGCTAGAACCTAATAGTGTTCAATACGTATTTTGATTCTTCTGTTATTATTTTTATTGATGATATTTTGGTGTACTCCAAAAGTAAGGAGGAGCATGAGTTTCACTTGTGCATTGTTTTGGGGTTGCTAAAGGAGAAGAAAACCTATGCTAAATATTCTATGTGTGAGTTTAGGTTGTCTTCAGTGTCCTTCTTTGGGCACATGGTTTTTAAGAAAGGGGTTATAGTGGACCCACAAAAGATTAAGGCAGTCATGAATTGGACTAGGCCTACCTTAGTGAAAAAAAATTACAGATTTATGGGGTTGGCTATTTACTATTATAGGTTCATGAAACGGTTTGCTTCTATTACTTCATACTTGACTCATTTGGCTCAGAAGGAGGTACCTTTTATATCGACTGATGATTGTGAAGAGAGATTCCAAAATCTTTTGATTTTACTTACTTCAGCTCCAATTCTCATGTTGCCCATTGAAGGTAAAGACATTATTGTGTATTGTGATGCTTAATGTTCTAGTTTAGGTATTGTGTCGATATAGGATAAGAATGTGATAGCCTATTCTTCAAGGTAACTGAAGTTTCAAGAGAAGAACTACCCCACCTATGATTTGGAGTTGGCAGCGATGATGTTTGCCCTCAAGATATAGCGGCATTACTTGTATGGGGTGAAGTGTAAGGTGTTCATTGATCACTGTAACTTACAATATGTATTTACCTTGACAGACTTAAATCTGAGACAGCGAAGGTGGATGGAGCTACTCAAGGATTATGACATTTTGATTCTTTACCATCTGAGCAAGGCCAATGTAGTAGTTGATGTATTGAATTAGAAGACGGGTAGTATGGATAGTTGGGATGTTTGGAGGTTTCCAAATTTCTATTGGCTAAGGAGGTTCAACCTTAGCTAACAGTTTTATGAGATTACAGGTGACTGAGAGAGGAGGACTGCTAGCTAATATAGAGTAGAAGTCTACTTTTCTTGACCAAATTAAGGCTAGACAGTTTAAGGATATGAACTTAAGTAAGATTCACAACAATGTGTGGCCATTCTTGATTATGAAGATGTGTAGAAGATTAGAAGACGAGTTTGTATGCCTCATGTAGATGATTTGATTCCTACCATTCTTATACAGTCTCATAGTTTGAGATACTTCATACATCCTAGTGTAACCAAGATGTATCATGATTTGAGAATGCACTATTGGTGGCACATTATAAAGAGGGATATAGTGGATTTTGTGGCGAAGCATCAGAACTACCAATAGGTGAAGTACAAACATCAAAGGCTTGCTGGGAATTTTCAAAGATTTCCTATTCCTTAATAGAAGTGGGAAAGGATAGCCATGGATTTCGTTATTGGTCTTTCCAAGACTTTGGGAAAGTATGATTCTAAATGGGTGATCATGGATTGGTTGACTATGTATGCACATTGTATTTCAGTATAGGCGACTTATAATGCAGCCAAGTTTGCCAAGATTTATGTTAAAGAGATTGTCTGAATGCATGGGGTGCCAGTTTCTATTATTATAGATAAAGGTACATAATTTACCTCTAACTTTTGTGAAAAATGTTAGGAAGAGTTGGGTACTAAATTGAATCTAAGTACAACCTTTTATTCTTATACTAATGGGCAGTCTGAACGGATGATCCAAGTTTTGGAATTCATGCTTTGGGCATGTGTCATGGACTTTAGTGGTCATTTGGACCAGTTTTTACCATTGTGTGAGTTGGCATACAATAACAACTATTATTCAAGTATAGATATGGCTCCTTTTGAGTGTTTGTATAGGAGAAGGTATAGATCACCCATTAGGTTATTTGATGCCTTCAAGGTGATACCTTGGGGCACCAATTTGTTTGAGGAGTCGAGAGAGAAGGTTAGAGTTATACAAGAAAAGCTTATAGAAACAAAAAGCCGGCAGAAAGAGTGTGTAGATAGGAAGGTGTGTGATATACATTTTATGGAAGGTGAGTAAGTGTTGCTTAATGTTTCACCCATGAAAAGTGTGATGCAATTTGGGAAGAAAGTTAAGATTAGCTCGAGATACATTGGGCCATTAGAGATCTTGAAAGGTGTAGGGATGGTGGCTTAGTGGTTGGATTTTCTCATAGTTTGTTAGGAGTCCGTCCAAAATTTATGTTTCGATGCTCAAAGAGTATCACGGGGTATTGACTACATCATTTTTTGGGATTCAGTTTTGTTCAATGAGTGTCTGTCTTGCAAGGAGAACCATTGACATTCTTGATAGAGATGTTTAGAAGTTGAGGACTAAAGTCATTCCTTCCATAAAAGTCCAGTGGAAGAACCATCATACTGAGGAGGCTACTTGGGAGACTGAAGCGAATATGTGTAAGCATTATCCTTAGTTATTTGACAATTTAGGTAACCTTCTTGCTTGTTTCTCCTCTTTTCCTCTTATTGTCATTCGGGGATAAAGGGGGAGTAAATTGGTATCTAATTTAATGACCCGTCCCATAGTTATGGTGTGAGTTGGCATGCAAAAATTCCAAGTTAGGTTTCCCCTCAGATGAAAATTTTAAAATCTCAGACTAGGCTGGCTTTAATCATACTTTTAGTGTTGTGTGGTCTAGAGAAATCTAATGATTTATGCATTAGTATTTGGTGGATTTAAGATGATATTATGTTAACCAAGAGGAGTAGTGAGGCTTTGAATCTTTTGGAATGGAAATTGAGTTCGTAGAACTCTGTCTATAGTAATTGCTATAAAAGGGTTACTTCGTAATGTCAAAAGCTGGAGAATGTGTGGTAAAATGGACTAGGATGGGAAAGCATGCCCGAGTTTCTTCCTAGCTACTGCTATAGTGACATCACAATATCATGAACCAAATCGTTGCAATGGAGGTCCACATAGTCATAGTCCCGCTGTAGCAGTGTCGCTACAACGACAAAAGGATGTTGCAGCATATTGGGGCAGTTTTACCCATAAATCCAAGATTTCGTGTTATTTTTCCTAAACTCCAAAATTTCGACCTACGGCTAAGAGAGAGGCAATTTTCTGTATTCTTGGGGGTTTCCCCCTATTGAGGTAAGATTATTTCACCATTCTTATGCGTGATTACTTTCGGTAATTCTTAGAATCGTTAAATTCATGTTCATGGTGGAATTTATGGGCTTAACCCTAGGTTGATGATCTGGTGTAGATTATTTATGGATGACTTTAAATCCCTTGTTAATGGTTCTAGGTTGCTAGAATACACTTCCTAGAGTAGAATTTATTCTAGTATTCATGAATTACGGGGAAATAGCATAGATTAAAGGGTGGAAAATGCTAGAATAATGGTTTAGGCTATGATCATGATTTAAAATCAGTGGGTTTAGGTTTTTAATGTCTAGAGTTAAGAATGAACCATTGCATTGTTCCTTGTTGTTGTTTCTAGACAAAGGACAAGCGAAAATTACTACTGGGAATGGCAAGACTCAAGTGGAGTGGTGCATTCCAGGGCTTGATTCAAAGTAGGTTGAGGTTAAATTTAGTTATAGACTCAATTTTATTTCCATACCTATCCATGAATTGAATAATTGTTATTTTCCTTCAAGAAAACTTGTGATTGGTGAAGTGACTTGGTAGTTGATTGAATACATAAAATGATGAACCTTGAGGTTGATTAAGTTTTTAGATAAACTGTGTAATTGCATATTGGTTCACCTTATCATATTTTGGTTAAATTTTATTGAGATTTTCATATATTGTGATATTTGGTAGGTCGGGTTGTACCTCATTGGTATGGTACATGGATTGAGCTCGTCCCCTATAGGTCATGACTAACGGGCATATAAGACCCTTAGAATGTGTGTACACATTTTATTACTGATTTAATGGTTTTATGCATTGTTCATATCATTGGTTTATTGATGTCTAACTGCATTGCATAAGTGTTGTGACTAATAAAGGTGGCATGTGATTACTTGTGATATGGTTAGATAAACGTGTCTTGTTTTGTCACATTAAATATAAACATAGGGTCATATGCCTTCTTTTGTTGTGGTTTATCTTAGAATCAAGGTGATAGAATATATGTGTTAATAGAGCGAAGATTAGTATTATTGGGTTAGTTGTTTTGTAATAGGTTATTCTGTGGATGATGTTGTTTGGTGTAGTTACTCATTTTATCTTCATTTCTAGTTGCTCTTATTTGATTTATGTAAATGTGTGGGTTTAAATTTAAGTCGGCTGATGATAAATATCAGTACATATTGTTTGTGTTGATACTAAAGGTGCCCTTCTTTTTGTTGAGTGTAGAAAGTGTTCAAGCGACTGAGACTAGACCTTAGATTTAGTTCCTGACCATCAGTATTGATTCAAGGGTGAGCACCTATCTTCGGGTAGCCATTGGTTCTTCCCATTTGATCATTTCCACTCCTTCGGACAATGACAATTCTTATTATTATTTTGGAATATTATTTCAGACTTCAGTTTTGTTTGAATGTTCTTGTATGATGACTTTTGGGTTTTGGGTATTTTAATAGTTAGTTGAAGTATTTTTTTCACACATAATATTATTTCCTATATTTTGAGTTGTTTTATATTTTTGAGTATATTTATTGATTGTCTTAAAATTGCTTAGGTAAGTGATGCGAGGCTAAAAAACACATCATTTTACCGTCTTTTGTCTCACATTCGTTCTCTTTTTGGTTTCGTCTTGAGCTTAAATGATGTGATCTATAATTGTGTTTCATGATTTGCTTATATAGGAATGTATTGAGGTATTTGGATCATAAACAAGAAGGAAAAGAGAACCAAGGAACCAAAAGGAACGAAGGAAAAATCTATGTCGCAATACATTACAAAACGAGCGCGGAAGGGCCAAAATTATTGTGCCTTGATCCACTGATGCAAAGCAAGCAGTGGCATGAGTTTTACTTGTTATCTGGATCAGGTTACTTGCGCCACCTTCCCAAAGCAATGAATGGCTCAACAAACAACACAATTCTGAATTTTCCGTTGTTCTTCGCGCCACAGCTCCGCTTTTGGGCTATGGCGCTAGTCAAAACTTCTCCTGACCCAATTAGGATTGGTTTTTGACATTCTAAGGGTTTCTAAACCTCGTATAAAGCCCCCTCTCACGTTTTTTATCATTAACAATTTATTTGGGGAAGTCAAAAGCTAGGCCAATTCTCAAGAATAAAGTTTAGTTTTATTTTCTTATTTTATTTTTCAATTTCTACCTTTTAAACTCATGAAATCTCTTCTTCCAAAGAGATTCATAAGTAGTTAAACCTCTTAATTTCTAGGGTTGTGGTTGAACATGAAATTTGTTGGTTGATAATCATATTATCTATTTTGTTTTCCATCAATTAAGTTGTTTATTTCTTCTTTCTTTCAATTAATCATTTGATTAATCACATTGCGAATATTAACTAGGGCTAGTTTGTTGGACATAAAAAATGCAACGACAAGTGTAAAAAGAGGAAATAGGGCTAGTTTGTGAACCTTATAGGTAAAGGGAATCGATTAATCACTGAGGATAGAAATATACCCTGTGACCTTGCTTAGTTTATGAAGACGATATCTTTATGCACTTCAAAATTAACCAATAACCATATAAATATAGGCACTAGGGATAGTCGAGTAGGCTTAGAGTTGTTGGAAAGATGCTCAATAAAGCTATAATTAACCTGCAACTAGTAACTCAGGAAAGTAAATTAGATGAATGATGGGATAGCTCAACTGGATTGTTAAAACACCGCAACCTTAGATCTTTTCTCAAATCTGAATTACAATACAACTATGCTATGAGTTGTTTAAAATTATTTTTGTTTACATTCAAAACACAAAAATCACTCTTTATCATTGGTCACCTACTAATAGTTTGCATAAGAATTCAAAGTAGGCTTTCAATTCATCAAATTCTTGTGGGTACGATATCTTGACTTACATCCTTTATTACTTGTACGACCACGTACACATACGTGTGCAAAAGAATGCAACATGCTTTTGGTGTTGTTGCCGAAGATTTATTTAAAATTGATACTATTTTGAGTTTTTATTGAATTATTCAGATTTCACTTTTGTTTGTTGTTTTGGTTTCTTTCAGGGTACAGGTTAGTTTATGATAAACACCAGGAGACATGGCAATCCATTGATTCAAATTGACCATGAGTTTGAACGTACTCTTCGAGGGTTGAGAGCGATGGGTAATAACTTGAACAATCTTATTCTTCAAGACCCACTGAACGATGCAGTAGACAGGGCTGAAGTCCAGTCCCATCCTTTACCATATGTTCTGATGTTAAATTTTGCAAGACCAAATCAGAAAAATGCCTCCAGAGCTATCGTGAAACCAAATATCACCAGAAATTTTGAGCTTAAAGAGGGCACGGTGCGACTAGTGTAGAACACTTGCCAATATGCGGGTAAACCACATAAAGACCCATACAAGCACCTACTAGAGTTTATTAAGTTGAGTGACAACTTCCATTACCAAAATGTTTTAGATGAATACGTGAAGTTGACACTATTCCCCATCTCACTAATTAGGGAAGGGAAGCAATGGTTGCAGAATGAACCGGTAGGACCTATTACATCTTGGGATGCTTTGTCTGAAAAGTTCCTCAATATGTTCTTCTCATCTAGAAGAACAAAAGAGCTCAGAGGCAGGATTTCTAGATTTGTTCAAAAAGATGTTGAATCCCTTCCCCAAGCTTGGGAGAGATACAAGGGATACTTGAGAGACTGCCCACATCACCATCACCCCAAGGAGATTATTTGGCATAATTTTATTGAAGAATTTAGGCAAGACTCTAAGTCTTTATTAGATGATACAGCTTAAGGGCAAATTTTGTCCAAGATCTATGATGAAATAGAGGCGTTGCTCAATCTTATGTCTGCAGGTCACTGAGACTATTCAGAGCCCAGCAGAGTGTTCACTTTTACACAGAAAACACCAGGTAAGTTAGAAATGGATGATATGTCCGTTATTCATGCTGATATTGGGTAGTTGTGTGCCTTAATTAAGCAGAGTTTATTAGCTCCAAGTGTAGGTCAAGTTTAGCAGGTTCAAAGGTTTAGACGACTGCACTATTTTATGAGAAGTGTGGTGAAAATTATGCTTACTCTGGATGTCCTTTAAGTACAGAATCAATATATTATGTGGGGAAGCAAAATTACAAAAACCATCCAAATTTCTCTTGAGGTGGAAATCAGCAGGCACAAAGACAGCAATATACGCAGCAAGCTCAAAAGGTGAGCAATTTTTTAGAATAAATAATGAAGTATTTTAAGGGACAACAGACTCAGATTGTGGCTGAGATGCAGAAGTCCATTCATGAACTTGAGTGTTAAGTAGTCCAACTAGCTTCATCACAATATGCAAGACGTACAGGTTCACTACCGAGTGCTATAGAGAATAATATTAAACAGGTAATGGCAGTCTCACTCAGGAATGAAAAAGTGCTAGTTGAAGCTCCTCCTAAATAGAAAATTCAAAACATAAGTGTAGATTTTCCAGATACAGAGCCCCCAAAGATGATAGTAATTAACTAGGACAACTACATGCATCCACCTCATTTTCACAAAGGTTAATTCCATCACCAACTTCAGAGATAGAGTGTGTGCAAGAAAAAAGAAGATATAAAAAGGTTGTTGAGTAGGCTGAGGTTGCGGTTGAGGGACCTCCACTACCATTTCTATAGAGATTTTAGAAAAGTGGGAAGGATTCAAATTTTAGGAAGTTTATTGATATCTTCAAGCAACTTCACATTAATATTTCCTTGATTAATGCTTTGAGGGACATGCCCAAATATGCCAAACACTTGAGAGAGGTAGTGGCTGGAAAGAGGAGACATATAGAGTTTAAGATAGTTACACTCACTGAAGTGTGTAGTTCGAGGGTATTAAGCAAGCTTCCTAAAAAGCTCAAAGGTCCTGGAAGTTTCACCCTCCCCATACAAATTGGTAAAGATGAGGTTGGGCATGCATTGTGTGATCTTGGGGTAAGTATAAAATTGATGCCCTTATCTGTATTCTAGACACTTGGTTTAGGAGAGCCACGTCCAAACACTATTAATTTATAATTGGTAGACCACTCTCGTGTGCAACCAGAAAGAGTAATTGAAGATGTGCTCATCAAGGTAGGTAAGTTTGTTATTCCTGCCAATTTTAGTATTTTAGATTTTAAAGTAGATAAGCAGGTACCAGTTATATTGGGACACCCATTCTTAGCTACCAGTGGAGCCTTGAGTGATGTACAAAAAGGTGAGCTTAAGATGAGGGTCCATGGTGAGGAGGTGACTTTTAATGTTTATAAATCCATCTCCACTCCTTCACATTACAGAGACTTATGTATGATCACAGAGCTGGTCAATTATAAGTGTGGGCCCAAAAAAGTGGAAGAAATAAAGACAAAGAGAGTGAATGATAATTATGATCCTCCTAGAGTGAAGAAGAGGTTGAGGTTTCATCATATGGGGAGGAAGAGATTGAGAGAGTTTGATTGATCTATAACTTACATCGTGCCGCAACATTAAATTAGGCGCTGCTTGGGAGGCAACCCAAGTTGTAATAGTGTAGTTTTATATTTAAGGTATCATTTTTTTTGGTCTTTTGTTTTTGGTTGTGCAACATTGGGGAAGTCTTCCTCAAAAATTGTAATCTAAGAGGCATGGATGAAGCATAAGTGTGGGGTCATTCACCTCTTTTGATGGAAAGATTGAGGAAGACATGCTGCTAGGTAGGCCCTAGAGAAACTCAGGGAGTATTTCTAACCACTGTTTGATTTTGTTTAATACTTTAGGGACAAAGCATGACTTTAAGTCTAGGGTGGGATTCTTTCGATATTAGTTAAGGGTGAAGTATGTTATAGGATTAGCTTTGTTTTTAGTTATTTGTATCGGTTGAGAAATTGTGGAAAAAAAAATTAATAAATTCCAAAACACCACTTATTTTTTTTAGTTTTGTGGATTAGAATAGTTTGTGTTGGTTGTTAGATTTTTAGTTCTTTAGTAGAGCATACTTCGCCCACCCCTTGGTTTTTCTTTTTGGTTCTTTTCCGAGGGGAGGCTTTTAAACTAATTATCCTTTATATTTTTAGAATAGTTTTTGTTTTATTATTAGGTAGAATGATTTTTCCCAGCGATGGATGGTTGACGACCACCTTGAGGGAAGAGTTAGTCATTAGGAGTTAGAGAGTCTCTAGGACCAATTGAATGCTGAGTGCTCTTGTTAGGTACTGTACATGAACTGAATGATGCATGTTGGTTTTAAATTCAAGCATGCTATGAAGAAAATTAAATGATTTCTCATAATACACCTAGGCTTTTTTACTTGACTCGTATGTAATTTTTAGCTTAAATTTGAACTCTTGTTGTTTGCTTGATTGAAAGTTTGTATGGATCCTTCTTGAGTTGAACATGTGCCATGTATGTTAGGTGTTTGTTGATATTTCATTCTTTCATATTGATGTCTAGAACATGACCTTTGTGTTTGCAAAGCGAAATGAAGAATGCTACATTTAGGAGATGATATAGGTGTTTCTTGGATTAGCCTATTTTTTAATTCTTTGCTTTACCTACCTACAATGGATAATCCTTGTTAGCCCCATTGAGCCTTTAGCCTATTCTTTGATAGCCACATATGAAGCTTATTCCTTGCATTGGCACTATACGAATCTATACCATCTTTGACCCTAAGGGTGTTAATTCACCATGGCTCCCACAACCTAGTTGTGGGAATTAGCCACTCATAGATTTAAGAATAAACAAAGCCATAGAAATAAGAGAAGAATAAACTTACACAAATGAAATTACAAGAACTCAATTGTATTCCAAAACCCTAGTGAATCGCTAAAAACCACAAAAGAATGTAAGAACACTTGTCTTTTCTCTTCTAAAATGAAAGATGAATAAAATAAATCCTAACAGTAGCTATTTATAGTTCAAGGAAATTTAAAATCTAATTAAACTCAAAAAAAAATTGCCTCATATCACACAAAAAATTTGGCGATTCGTAGCCTAAATCGTAGCCTCTGTCCAGTGAAGATCCACTTGATTTTGCTTAAGTCCCACAATAAAGATGACGGTCCTTCATCAAGGTGATGGTGATGGTTCGTCAAGTGGTCCGTCAAGGCTTCTATACATGGCATTCTACACTATTTAAGCCTGACATTTGGGGTGACGGGCCATTGAGAGGTTAATGGGGCATCAATTGAACCATCACATCTTTCTTGTCAGCATAATGGTCACTTTTCTCCCGGTGACTCATTTTCCTACACATACAACATAAAAGCGATCAAATCCAACTAAAGTTACTTTAGAAATTGCAAATATTCATGGTCAAAAACATCAAATATGTTGTCAAATACCAGCACATAAAGGAACACCATCAATACCCTTGGAGTGCAGATTTGGATGATTTTTTGTAAGCAATTCTTTACCCTTTCTTCATCTCTTTGCTATGTATTGAATATTTAAGTGTAGTTCTTGTTATTAAACTTGAATATTGTTATTAAATATTTTGGTTTTGATTTATATCTTTTTCTTATGTATTAATCAAATATTTGCTAGTTTATAAATGAGTTTTGGTTCATCTAATTAATCTCATGCTTTATTGATTTCCAAAGGGAGTAGCTAACCCTAGGACTTGCCCATTTACTTCGAGTGTTCTTGAAAGAGAAAATCGAGGTTGATAAAGGTTAAGTAGCAAGATTTATGGTCTGTACCCCATCTAATGGAATTGAAATGGAAAAAACAAAATTCCTAGTATAGCCTAAAATTGAACTATTTGTGTTGTCACTTAGCTCGATCCGAGAGAATTTAGCCAAGAAATATTCACTTTTAGGCAAGAGAATTTAGCGTATACTTGAAGTTCCAACGCTAATTTTTAACCCATGATTAATTAGTGAGTAATTAGTTAAATACAATAGATTTTTGGTATCAATTTATTCCTCATTACCAATTCACTTATTTTATCTCATTTGTGGAGGCCATCAATCACTTCTACCCTTTTAATATCTTTCTATCAATGTGTGTTCCATTTCATTTCAAAATCCCCCAAAAATTTGTATTATCATTTGTTTGGACTTGAGTGAGCGGTTTTAATTCCTTATTTTCTCAATCGTCGCTTATATTGTTCCCTATAGAATGGACCCCAACTCTTGAGTTGGGTAAATATATTGCATATGATCATTTATATCTCTTTTGAGAGGTGTATTTGAACGTTATCACACATACGGCCAATGTTATATAGGTAGGTGTGGCACGCCTACCTAATTTATACGGATTAGAGTGCCATGCCTTCCCAATATTATTTTGGAAGTAGAGTGGGCGCCTACTTGGTAAATGGACCTCGCGAGTCCCCCATGGGTCCTAGCTAGCTACACAAAGTAGGAGTTGTATACCTATCATATACATTATATTCATCCATTTATTCCTATCTATTTGGGTTGTATAAGGTTTTATTTGATGACTGTGTGGTTAAGTGTTGTGAAACATGGTAAATGATTATCTGAATTCAGTTTATATTTTCTTTCTGTGTGTAATTGAATTGTTGTTGGATTGCTTCTTGTCTGCTTCTATTTGATTCTATATAAATGTTTGAGCTTGAATGAAGATTTAGGTAGTATAGGGAAGATTCTTGCCAGTGCTTCAAATTATGGTCAGACGACGATGCTACTGAGTACATGTAGATTAGTACTCAAGTTTGTTCTTTTCTGCACCTTATTGTGCAGGTTGGGAGTCTGGAGCTCTCAACCATTTATTTTCTTGTTGTCAGGAGTTGAGTCATCAGGGGTCTTAATCTAGCTTCTTAGCTGATCTGTAATATACTCGAATTTCTTCTTGTTATCTCATTTTTCCTTCCCTTATTATCTTTTAGTTTTCTAGACTTGTTTCAAACTCGTTAGAGGATTGTATTATTGACTTTCAGATTTTTTGGAGAGCTATTATCGTGGTTTCTATTTTCAGTCTTGAGATTTGATTAATTTATATGTTATTTCATGTGTCATAACACCTTAGACGAACCACAAAACCTAGGGCTAAGATTTTCCTTGTTTCAAAACCTCATAAAACCCTTCATGAGTGATATCTTCAACAAGACCTTCTTTCCAACCATGAACTCTTAAATCTGCTTAGCTCTTTTGTCAGTTATGAGTTGTGAGAATCCTATCCTGAATCACATTTACCTTGTCCATAGAATCCCTCAATAAGTCTGTACCTCATGGTCTGACCTCAAATCATCTAACTACGCAACTAGAGACTTAAACCTCCTCCATGCAAGGCCTCAAATAAAGCCATCTGAATGTTGAAATAACAATTATTACAGTATGTGAACTCTGCTAAGGGAAAGAACTAGTCCCAATAACCTCCAAAATTACTAACACACGCTAAAACAATTCCTTGAACACTTAAATAGTTCACTCAGACTAACCATCTATCTAAGGGTGAAAGGCCGGCTGAGCTCTACTCAAGTACCCAACTCTTTTTGCATAGATCTCTAGAACTGAAATATAAACTAGGTACCTCGATCTAAAATGATAGAAATATGGACACCATGCAAATATAAACAAGATACAACAAGATGATAAAGGTTGCCTTTATTATAATTATTCATTATAGAAATAAGATTTGTGGCAAAATATACCTATCACATATCTATGTGATTTTCTTAAAGGCATATTTCAACAAAACTATTATGAAAGGTACATATCTTAAATCCATCATTATCTTTGCATGTGTTCTACCAAAGGTATGCAACCTTTCAGAACAAATGCAATCTTAAATCTATTTCAATTGTGTATCATGCTCTTTATAAATTTAGTTTAAATTTTCTCCATATCTATCACTTCTACTTTAATGACTAACAATATTTTTATATCGCAAAGGATCATTGTCAGCAAATCTCATCGACATACAATCACTCTTTTGAGATAGTGATAATATCATGCCTTAAGCCTTTTCTTTCTTCATTCTTCATCTATTCACTAACACAAAGACAAAAAAGATGTATCATCTTTTAGCAACACAGGATCATGTTGTATGGAGGTGCATTTTGAATAGCAAAAGGATATTGGGTCCTAGGTTTTGTGAGAAAAAAAATACTTCAGACACAAAGTAAAAAACTAATGCATTTTTACAAGGCCTAAGAAGCATAGTGGAATAAAATTTCTAACCGATAGAAATATGTGTGGACTTCAATAAGAAATTTGCTTGAAAATACAATTATAGTTCTATCTTAAATGAATGCAGATTTATGGTAAGACTATGGGATTTAAGGCTCAAATTTAACTATATTGCTTGCAAAGGAATGAGCTAGGCACAATCTTTTGTATCATGTTATCCATAAGGCATTTGTTTGGTGTTTCTTATGGATGTTATATGAAAGACAACTATAGAAATCTACTTTCTTTTGTAACAACCCATATAGTAATTTTTGGATTTTTATGTATTTTGACCATTTTACCCTTCTCTGTATTTGTATTATGGTTTTGTGGTCCGTGGGAGTGGGTGGCAGTTCTCGAGTGCTTGATTGAATTTTATGCAAGATTTTGGGTTTTGGAAGGTTTTGAAGTTGATAAGGTTGCCTTTAGTCAACATTTGAAATTTTACTCTTCTAAGAATTGTGTCAGTTCCATTAGCTTTGGAATATCATTTTTGGGTTAGTGGCACTGTTAATATGGGTCTCGAGGCATTTGGGTGCATTTTTAGTAATTTATTAAAAAGTTGGTAAGCTTTGGCATAGAGTTGATAAAGTCGCCCAAATTATACCTCTAAAAGGAAGTATAAAGCGGTCGTTGTTCAAATATAGAACCCAATCGAGATTGGAGTCGATCCCACGATGACTATGGTTAGGACCTAGGTAAATGTGGTTATTTAGGCTTTTAGTCATTTATTTATTCCCAATTGGGGGATTTCAAGTAACAAGTAATCGTGAATCAAATTTAGTAACAAGCAATAAGTTGATGTTGTTTGTAATCAATGAGAATGATGAACTAGGATTGTGTTCCCCATGATTTCATAACTAAGTAAGCGTGTTGTACTAGTGATCTATCCTAGTGCTTAGCATGCAAAATCGGTAAGTTAAGTTCACCCAAATGGTTGGTCATCTTGATAGATGAATATCACTACACAACTTGGTTCGTCTTTGATTGTTTGCTTGACTAACCCTTACACTTAATCCCTAATTATCTTTTTGTATTCTCTACCTCTTTGGTCTAGCAAGTAAAGAAATAAGGCGAGTTCTAATGTTGGCCACCATTAAAAAGAAATAAATACGATGGGAAGAACAATACATGCATAAACACCATTCAAGATTAACTAAGTACTTTAGCCTACTTTATTAATTCATCATGGTTCCCACAACCATAGTTATGGGTTTAGCTAATCATGTTCGTAAGAAAACAACCAAAAAAAGATGGTGAATTCATGATCATAAACTTACAAGATGAATAAAAGAAACCCAGAATCTTGAATTATTAAATAAAGCTCAATAACCAAGAATCAATGTATGGAATAATCTCTCAAACCCAAGAACAAAATAATGTTGTATGTTTCTAGGACATAAGAGTAAGTAATAATGCGTAAACTCTAAATAAAACCTAAGAAAGGTATTTATAGACATTACAAAATCTATCCTAAAACAACTAGGAAAACAAAGTCGACAGCTTTCCACGGTTCATGGGTTGTGGACCACGGCTCGTGAACTATAATGTATGGTCCGTATGTTTGTTTTTTCTATTTAGGTTCCTTCAGTTTTCCATGACTCCATTCATGGTCCGTGAATCAGTTCACGGTTCATAGACACTACTCGTGGAACTCATACTATTTTGTAGTTCTTCAGAATCAGGTGCACGGGCATGCTTGATGGTTTGTAGGTTGGTTCACGGCTCGTGGAAGCCCTTTGTGGAACTGAAGCCCTTTTGTATTTCTTCAGAATCTGGGTCACGATCATATTTGATGGTCCGTGGAAGGTTCCACGGACTGTGGACACTTTCTATGAGACTTCACTTGGTCAATTTTGAATCTTTTTCCTTGGGTTGGCTTTTGAACCCTGTTTTCCTGCACAACTACTAAAAAACATCATATTTACCATCAAGTGCTAAAGAACATACAACAATCTCATATTTTAAGCGTCAAAAGTGTCATAAAACCACAGCATATAAACACCCTTAACTTAGAACATTTTCTTGTCCTTAAGCAATAAAATAAAAGCTATCCCATTACGACGCTTAAGCAAAAGAAAACTAGGAAACTACAGTCATCACAAGGCTTTCAGAAAATTCATCTTACAAGTTTGACATCCCCCCTTTTTCTTACTACAAAACAAGGGCACAAACACCACTTTTTAGATTGACATGAGAGGATCTATGATTGGTATTAAGATATCAATAGAAAAGTTTGCATACACATATGATAGTTACCCTATAAATTAATAATATTAACCTAGTGCCCTCACCACGAATGAAAGCGAATAAGATATTCACAATTATCATTAGAATTAATTTGTTTCAGTATTCCACCAAAACCAACATTAGATGCATCGGTCTTAATAATTTTCTTCCAAGATGGATTAGCCAAAGTTAAACAAGGCAAAGATATAACACGTTTTTTAATATCTTTAACAAGAGTCATATGTTTATCAGTCCAAGGCCCTTTATAATTCTTTTTTAGCCTGTCATATAAGGGGGCTAAATCTCGAGAAAGATTTTTATAAAAAGGAGCAATATAATTCAAGCTTCCTAAAAATCTTTGTAATTAAGTTCTATCAGTGATAACATCAGGAAATTTTGATGCAAAATCAATAGAACGTTGAATGGGAGTAAGCTTTCCTTGACAAATATCATGTCCTAAAAAGCGGACATTTGTTTGAAATAAACTCATTTTTGGTTTAGATATAACCAAACCATTTTGAATGACAATTTTCTTAAAAATGTCTAAATGCTTAATATGCATCTCAAATGTCTTAGAATACACTAAGATGTCATCTATATAGACAATAATGAATTCCAAATAAGAATTGAAAATATCATTCATGATTTTTTGAAATTCAAAAGGAGTGTTTTTCAAACCAAAATGAATAACGTTCCATTCCTATTGTCCAAATGGGACATTAAAAGTTGTTCTATAAGTGTGCTCTTTAAAAATCTGTATTTTCCAATAACCTGATTTTAAATCAAATTTTGAAAAGATATTGGCATCATAAAGTCTAGATAATAAATCCTTTTTGTTTGGAATCGGATAACGAATCCATTTTAAAAACTTATTAAGAGGTTTATAATTAATGACCAATCTGGGCACACCTCTTTCTTTTTCAGCTGCGTTATTAACATAAAAAATTGTACATGACCAAGGAGACTTGGACGGTTTTATCAAACCCTTTTACAATAAATTATCAATTTCTTTTTTACAGAATTATACTAATTCAGAATTCATTTGACATGATCTTGATTTTGTAGGAATATTTTCCTCAGAGAAATCATCTTCGTATGGAAGAGTGACAATATGCTTTTTTCTGTTCCAGAAAGCACGTGGATGGTCAGCACAAATATCAATAGCAAGTTGTTCAGAAATCAATTTGATTTTTTCATGCTAAATATCTCTAGCTGTAAAGAATCAACATGCTTTTGTTTCATATCTATTAAAGCATTGATATCCCGAGTCACTGGATCTGTGACAAAAGTATAACTAATTTCCCTATCATTAAAGGTAGCTTTAAATCCTTTAGCATCAATAGGAGTATAAGGATAAATAGCATTTATAAAAGGTGTTCCAAGTATAATTGGAGGATTTAATTGGTTTTTAACCAAAAAGAAGAAATGTGGTATGCAAACTTTAGACTGGCAAATATGCACATTTGATAATTTATATTGTATATCCAAAGCATGTCCGGATGCAGCTCTTACCGTATGGGTAGTTTTTTGAAAATATTTAGATGGTATTAAACCTTCTTGAATGCAACTAACATCCGCACCGCTATCAATCATAGAAATATCATTTACATAATAATGATTATCAATCAAAATTGTACATTTAATGTACCATTTATGAGCTGTGACAATTTGCATAATTCCTAAAAACATATCATGATTAGGATTCAAATCAGGACTTAAATCAAGCTGTTTTGAAGTTTCAGCATTATCATCGAAATGGTCAGAAATAATTTTTTCTTTACCATTAGGTTTAGGATTTTCAACGAGAGAATTATAATTCTCTATCTTAGTGATCCTATGATCACAAATCATTTGATTTTATTTAAGAGATTTAATCTCTCTTTTTAAACTTTCAATTTCAATTTTTAAATCGTCAAAAGAAGTTTCCCTAGAAGGGGTATGCTTTTTTAAAAGTCTTCGCTGAACTTCAGATAAAGAATAAGGAGAAGAATATTTAAACTCATTTTGAGAAATATTTGAACTAGAACTAGAAGTAGAACTAGCTGCCAAATTAATAATTTTTTCGCGAAGGTTATTATCAGTAACCTCTTTTAGAAGTTCAATAACATTTTTGGAAGTGATTGTCCGAATATTCAAATCTTGAAATTGAGATTGTAATTGATAAAATGCATCATTTTCACAAACACAAGTATCACCTGTGCACGTAGTACAAGTAGGAATATTATTTCATGTATCTTCATTAGAAAAATCAAGTAAATCTACTTCTACTTCAGAATCGGATTCTTTAGATTCATAATCCGATTCAGATCCGGAAGTGTATAACATAACATAAATCTTATCATGAAGATCATTGTCTAATTCTAAAGCTTTAAGCTTTTCGAGTTTACAATTTGGAGCTATGTGGCCAAAATTTCCACATCTATAGCACTTAATCTTGGCTAAGTCTCACTTAGACCTATTTTTTGTAAATCTAGTAGACTTACGGTGAGCTTTTCTAGACTCACATTCTTCATTAGATCTATTTCTAGATCTTCTAGATTTCTTCCTATGATAGGAATAAGAACCATCTGGATTCGAGGTCTTAACATATCTATCTTTCTTCTTCTTACTATGAGTAGAAGGTTGAGACATGCCAAATTGGGTACAGAAATCACCTAATTGGGATTTTCCCTTAAACTTATCCATCTTAAGCTGTTGAGATAATTTCAACTCATTGCACAAGTTTAATCCTTCTTGTGTGCAAATACCTATAAGGTTTTCATAAGTATAACTCTCATAAGGAATTTCAATATGATTTTTCCTAAGTGCTTTTCTAACTCTTTCAGCAAATAAATGAGGGAGGCCATCTATAAACTTGGCTTTCCAATGTTTACTATTATTTTTGGGTAATTCTAAGACCCGACTCAGGAAGGTATCTTTATACCACCGAAATTCACCTAAATGTCTACATCGTATGCCATTTAACAGAGTTCTAAGAGACTAGAAGTTGATGGTAAATCTACCACTTAAATGTTCTAATATAGTCATGACTAGTACATAGACAGCATCTTCTCAGCCTACTTGAAGCTTATGACCTAGAGTATCAAACTCTCTTCCATATTTTTAGCTTCTATAATAGATGTTTTAACATCTAAGGGCATATAATTATACCACCAGCCTCGAAGTTGACCAGTAAATCCTGCAATAATTATTTTGCAGATAGTAGTCTTATCTGACGTAGTCCTAGGAGCAGTAACTATGCAAATAGTAGCATACATCATCATCCGATGTATCTGAAATGTCATTTGTCTATCAGACAAACCATCGATATTCCACTCATAAATTTGAGTTCCACTATAAGACGTATTAGTCTCATTCTAATCTCTTTCCTCAATAAGAACATCTTGAGGAGTGGGACGAGGATAGTAAAATGCTTTCATATTAGGTTTAGTAGCATACTGAGGATGCTTAGCGGTACTCCTAAGCTTATTAAACTCGAAAGTTAAGTGTTCTTTAAAATTAGAAGAACTGGCGATATGATCAGCAAATTGAGCAGATAAGTCTAGAGGACTAATATTTAATTTAGAAATTTTTTGTTCGAGTAAATCCTCGAGATCATCAAAAGTTTTGATTTTAAAATCCGTAATCTCTGGAGGTCGTTGAATAGAATTAGCAATAATACGAGGAACATATGTTGTTTTTGAAGTACTAGCTGTGGAATCCACAACATTTTTGTCAACATCTACTTTCTTAGTAGTATTACTAACCTCTTCTAGTCTATTTAAAACTTTTTCTAATTTGACATTATTCAAAAATCGTACAAGAAGTGCTAAATCATCAAGTTTTTTGTAAAGAGAAACAATATGTTCTCCCAAAACTTTAACATATAAACCCAAATAATTATTTTGAGCCATTAATTTATTAATTTCTGATAATGCAGAAGCCTTTGTCCAACGGATGAAAGAATTAGACAAGATACAAGGAGAAAGAAAGACATAATCGGAGATTGCCGCTTGGGACCCACATAAACAGTGAAGCCGCCCGGGGACCATAGTAACAGTAAATTCACTGTTTAGGGGACAGATATGTCCCACTTTTACTATTTACTGGGACCCATTTTACTGTGTAAAGATTCTTTTCTTTTCTATTTATAGGCGTTTAGATTTTAGAAAGAGGCAGAGTTTAAACTCTCTCTCTCTCTCTTCTTTGTTTCTCTCCTCCTTCTCTCTTCTTTATTTCTTAGATTGTAATAAATTTTTCAATTTTGTGAATAATAAAAATCCAGAAAACGTCCAACCTTTGGACACAAATTAGCCCTTGCATTTCAGGGCACTGACCCTTGCATCTGGGTCTGACCCTTGCCACCGGGTCTAACCTTTGCCACCGGGTCTGACCCTTGCCACCGGGTCTTTAAGGTGACACCCCTTTCCCTTTTCTTTCTATCTGTCGTGACTATGTCTGGCTAAATTCCATATCTATGTTGAATAACTAACTTCTCTTACATATTATTATATTAGATCTGGCTTTATTAAAATATAAGAAAATTATATTGTATAACAATAAGGCTTGGTTCTGAGATGGTGGTACAGTCGAATTCATTACTATTCATATTGGCTTTGTCTTAGTGACTACGTCTGGAAAAGCCGGTCTAATAGCCCGTTATTGATGTTGAAAAAGGGCGATCTTTGTCAGTTAGAACCTCCAGACACACGGGCTCAATATGAATAACTAGTGAATTCCAGACAGACCCCTTGCTTAGATAATAGGATAAATCCTTCCATACAGCATGTTGTTATATAAAAATTCCCTTATATTTCAATTCTTATGTCTCAGCATAAGGGTGCTTGAATAGCTAGATCTATCTGGCCGCGCGGATTACCGCCCGCCTTTGTAGATCCTGTTAAACTGGTATCAGAGTCTGCAAAGGCGGGCGGTAATCCGCGCAGCCAGATAGATCTAGCTATTCAAGCACCCTTATGCTGAGACATAAGAATTGAAATATAAGGGAATTTTTATATAACAACATGTTGTATGGAAGGATTTATCCTATTATCTAAGCAAGGGGTCTGTCTGGAATTCACTAGTTATTCATATTGAGCCCGTTTGTCTGGAGGTTCTAATCGACAAAGATCGCCCTTTTTCAACATCAATAACGGGCTATTAGACCGGCTTTTCCAGACGTAGTCACTAAGACAAAGCCAATATGAATAGTAATGAACCCGACTATACCACCATCTCAGAACCAAGCCTTATTGTTATACATTATAATTTCTTTATATTTTAATAAAGTCAGATCTAATATAATAACATGTAAGAGAAGTTAGTTATTCAACATAGATATGAAATTTAGCCAGATATAGTCACAACAGATAGAAAGAAAAAGGAAAGGGGTGTCACCTTAAAGACCCGGTGGCAAGGGTCAGACCCGGATACAAGGGTCAGTGCCCGAAAATTCAAGGGCTGATTTATGTCCAAAGGTTGGACTTTTTTGGATTTTTATTATTCACAAAATTGAAAAACTTATTACAATCTAAGAAAGAAAGAAGAGAGAAGGAGGAGAGAAACAAAGAAAAGAGAGAGAGGGAGTCTAAACTCTGCCTCTTTCTGAAAATCTAAACGCCTATGAATAGAAAAGAAAAGAATTTTTACACTGTAAAATAGGTCCCAAGTGGGTCCCAATAAATAGTAAAAGTGGGACCTATCTGTCCCCTAAATAATGAATTTACTGTTACTGTGGTCCCCGACGGCTTCACTGCTCATGTGGGTCCCGGGAGGCTATCTCCGATTATTATGTCTTTATTTTTCCTTGTATGTTGTCCAATTCTTTCATCCATTGGACAAAGGCTTCTGCATTATCAATGTCAGCTGCAAAAAGTATGACTTCTGGTTCAATTGGCTGAGAATCAGTAATATCATCATTGTTACTTCCACTCTTCATAGAGGAGTCGGATTCAATTTGATGTAGTGAGTGAAGCAGATTTCGCTTTATTTCTTCCAAATAATTATGGATCATGGCCTCTTTGTCTCCATCTTGGAACATAATTTTTCTGGCAATATGCCGAATAGATGGGTAATCCATCTTCCCTGCTCAGCAGTTGTTTCATATTCTTGAATTGTGGATGCAATTTGAACCATGAGTGCTTGTCCATGTAGAATCTTTGTTTTGGAATCATATTTCATTAATCGATCCCAAATATTATTCGAAAATATTCGATATAAACATGGGATCTGTTCATCAGTGTATCCCAACTCTGGAGCCCATTTATGGATCCAAATAGAAAATTCAATAAAGAAATATATTTGGTCAATCTGACCCAGGTAACAAATATGATCTTCCCAATATAAATTATTTAAATCTGGAGAGACCAGTTTCCATTTTTGATATAAAACAAAAAATGGTTTGGGTAAAATCTTTACGGTCGGCCCGTGGTATGACCACCAATTTAAAAACCAATTTGGTATAGATTTGTCAAAAATCTTTGAACATAATTTGATAAACCATGTGTGTTTTTGTTTATCATTATTATAATAAAGGACTTGAGTAAAAGCCTTGACATAGTCCCAATATGTAAGATTCATTGTAGTATTGTTGAAGCTTATCTGCCTCTCTCGCATGGTGTGTATACCCCAGTCTTCAACAGATATAATCTGTTTAATAATTATTTTAGAGAAACTAAAAACTGTTTGTCCCTCAGGGAAATGCTGAATATCAGTACTACTTGTTTCTTTAAGAATGGCTTCATAATATGATCGAGTCTTATAACACTCACCGGGGAAATATAATCCCTGAAGTAAATACCTTTGGAATATCTTCCAAGGGTCGTGTTTCCTGGATATTTCAGTATTTTCGACAAGAAATATCATTTCTTGTTTGGATAATTTTTCAGAGGTTTTGATATCATCATTTCCCTCTGTAGTAATTGAAGCAAAAGTATCACTTTGCTTTTTCAAAGACAAATATGCTTGCATTTGTGCGTATAACGGATGCTCTTCTGGAATATCTTCCAGGTGCATAGAATTTTTTGCGGATGAGGATGATTCTCACTGTGTAATTTTAGAGTTTATCAAACTCTTTTTTCCACGTTGAATTATTGGAGAATTTGATGAAGATCCATATGAGGATGCTGATCCTTGGCTATGAGCCTGGGATCTTCCTGGCGAATAGGGTAATCTCCCTCTGCCACGTCCTCTACCTCAAACTAAATTGGTCCAAGGATGATTCATCCTGCAAATATTCACGAGATAAGAAATCTGACAAAGAATTATCAATTCCCTTTTTATATTGAATTTCAAAATCAAAAGGGGCTAATTACCTTGCCACCTTGCAAATATCATTTTGGAGGCATCATGTTTAAAATATTTATTAAACATATATTTTACTGATTGGACATCAGTTTTTACCAAAAATTTTTGGTTATATAAATCGTCTTGAAATTTCAAAACACATTTAACAATGGTAAGCATTTCATGAGCCACAGTAGCATATTTTTTCTGTGCCTCTGTCCATTTACCTGAATGAAAGCGAATAAGATATTCACAATTATCATTAGGATTAATTTGTTTCAGTATTCCACCAAAACCAACATTAGACGCATCGGTCTCAATAATTTTCTTCAAAGATGGATTAGCCAAAGTTAAACAAGGAAAAGATATAACACATTTTTTAATATCTTTAACAAGAGTCGTATGTTTATCAGTCCAAGTGTAACGACCCTCTTAGTCATTTTGTGAATTGTTCCATTTTAGCTCTCCTCGTTGTTGGTATACGTGATTTATGACTTACGGGGATGGGAAGTATCGGCTCTCGTGGTGTTCGAAAGTGATTTAAGTCATTAGTTGAGTTCTTGGGTTTAAATAGAGTTAAGCTTGATCACGGTCAATCTTTGGTCAAGACGATCCCGAATTAGTGTTTTAGTGATTCCAATAGGTTCGGCACATACCTTTTAGTCAACTTACATATTTGATTTATTTTTATGGGGTTCTGAACAAATTTCCAGGGTTTATTAAAAGTGTTGGGTATTTTAGATAATTAATTTAATTAGTGGTTTAATGGGCCAAAACCATAACTTTTTCCTTCTCACTAACCCACATACAAGAGTAATTGAAAAATAGGTTTAACCTATTAAACCATAACAGAGAAAGAAAAAGAAAAGAAGAAGTGGCTATCAATATTGGGGCAATTAGTCGGACGCCCCTCAGGCTCCAGGTACTTGTTATTATTGAGGTTTTATTTTCAATTGTTTTGGTCCAGTGAGTGGAAGATGCTACATAAGAATTAATAGTGATAATGCCATTATTGGCAGTAATGATTAGGCAATCTTTATGAGATTTTCAAATGCCTTTATTTTTGGCAGTAGGTATTTGGCCATTATTGTGGAATTTTTCTTTCCAATTGATGTCATGATATAGTTTAGGAGTTGCGAGTTAAGACATTATGTTAGGCATCTACTGTTTCGGGTGTTTCTCTGTAAACTTGAATTGGATCCTAATTTAGTTACATATATTTTACTCATCTTTTGGAGAAATAAGTATTACAGTATTAAGTTAGACTATGTCGTGTTTATCCTTGGCTTTCGGGAATTTCCATACGATTGTTGATCAACTATTGATTTTCGATAAAACCTAATACGTCTAGAGTTCTTAGAGTAAGAATTTATAAAATGAGTGTCATTAGATTCATTCTCTTATGGGGATTACATATTGGAACAGATTTTGAACGTTCTGAAACTTTGAGGAAGGGCAACGCGCTTGTAGATTTGCTTGCATTCGGATTCTTCAGTTGAGGTAGGTTATGGTTTAATTGAAGTTTAGACTCGATTTAATTATGTGTATGCTCCTAAATTGGATGCTTGTTGATTGGTCTACGGACACACTTGAATTTGATGATATTTGGATTGTTGATACTTGCATGAACAATTATTGAAAAATCGAACTTGATTGAATTGCCTATAATTATAAGTGTACTTGTAAATTGGTACATCGTGTTGTATCCTGAGAGATAGTATGAATTTAATAAAATATACATAAAATGATTATGGAGGATTGGGTACCACGCCGGTACAGATATGAATATTGATATTACTTAATTATGGAGGATCGGGTATCATACCGGTACGGTACATGGACTTAGCTTGTCCCCTGTAGGTCATGACTAGTTGGGCAGAAATAAGTTCCTTAGCATGTGTGTACGAGCTAGCATGGATTTTGAGAGGTTGTGTGGTTAATAAGATGATAACGAGCTAATGAGGTTCTAATTGTGAGGTTGAGAAGAACATAGTTGTTACTTATGGTATTATTGTTGATTTTGTGGTTGTTTACGGTCTGGTTGATACTCTTGATGGTTACGTAGATTATTGTAAGCATTGTTTGGCTCGTCATTAATGTACTTACCGATTCATTGAATACTTGCTATGTGTTGATGCCCATCTACTTGTTATTTAATTTATGTTGTAAACATGTTATTAAATTGAGTTGGCCTATGATACCTACCAGTACATAGTGGCTTGTACTGATACTACCCTATACTCTTCTTTTGTTGAGTGCAGAAAGTGCTCCAGAGGCTCAGACACGACCTCACCTCTAGCGTTTAATAGCTGATCTCGGTCCAAGGGTGAGCACTTCTTATCCAGGCTGCCATGGATCATCACATTAGTTCTTGTCCTTCTTTCGGGCAATGAGACACTTTTTATCCGTCTTTGTTTTGGATATTTCTTTTAGACATAGTTTTTATTTTAGAAGTTCTTGTACGATGACTTTCGGGTCTTGGGGATTTTAATAAGTAGTTAGTTTGATTTTGGCATAACTAATGATTAGTTGAATTATTACTATAAAGCTGGTTTTTATGATAACCTCGTCTTAATATTGACTAAATGATTGGGTAATGGTTTGGGTTAGATGGTTCTGCCACCGAAGTATTAGAGTGGGTGCCACTCATGGCCATTTGGGTCGTGACAAAGTTGGTGTCAGCTCCCTAGGTTCGTCGATCTCGTCGTACATTAACATGTCTAGTAGAGTCTTGCGGAACGGTACGGAGACGTCTGTACTTTTCATCTAGAGGCTACAGGACACTAGGAAAATTTAATTTTTTTTCTTTCTTTCGTGTTATTACTTTATTTCAATTGGTATCTGGTGATACGAATTGGTATCTGACTTCTTCCATTCTTATTCTTGTAGATGGTGAGAACACGGGCAAGTAGAGTAAGAGCAGAGGTACCCAAACCGACCGTTGGGGCTGCTGTTCGTGGTAGAGGACAGGTGAGGGGAGGACAAGGCAGAGGAAGGAGAGCAGTGCCCACCAGGGGAAGGGCTCGAGCCACAGGACCAGCTCGGGAGAGGTTAGTATCTCTTCCTCCACATGAGGATATGCCTGAGATAGTAGAGGATGGAGCGATACCGGTGCAGGATGAGGGGATTCTGATTCATGATGGGGCAGAACCAGTCCAGAGAGGTACAGCTCTGATTCAGATGTCTTTCAAAGTAATTCAGCAGGTTCTGATCTTCCTGAGTAGGTTAGCAGGAAACGGGACTATGCCAGCAGTACCCGGGGTTCAGTGTCCTGGGTTGCAGCATACTCCTGCTGTAGCTCCTCAGATGGAAGAGATGTCAGGATCAGGTGTTTTTTCGAGACAGGTAGTAGGTCTGGTGATGACTGGAGATGAGCATGACTTGTTTTGCAAGTTTATCAAAATAAAGCCGCCTGTTTTTCGTGGCACCGAGTCTGAGAATGCCTATGAGTTCATTATTGATTGTCATGAGAGAGTTCACAAGATGGGGGTGGTTGGAAGGTATGGTGTGGAACTGGTCACTTTTCAGTTTCACGGAGATGCCAAGATGTGGTGGAGAGCTTATGTTGAGTGTAGGGCTGCAGGTTCACCTCCGTTGACTTGGACTCAGTTTTATTCAGTTTTTTTAGAGAAGTATGTGCCTTGTACATTGAGGGACAGTAAAAAGGATGAGTTCACTAATCTTGAGCAGGGAAGTTTGTCAGTTGCGGCCTATGAGGCCAAATTCCATTCATTGTCTCGGTATTCATCTTAGCTGCTGCAAACTGAGGAGGAAAGGATTTCTCTTTGTGAAGGGTTTGAACACAGGTCTCCAGATTTTTGCTCTTCAAATGGCATCTTCAGGTAAGTCTTTTCAGGAGATGGTTGATTTTGTTAAGAAGATGGAGGGTTTAAAGCAAGAGGGTTATGCCAAGGCAGCAGGAAAGAAGGCCAGCAAAAGGGGCAGTTTCAGTGGTTCTTATTCTAGGGGTCAGAGTTTGCAGGGATACCCTACCCACCCTATTCAGTCAGCGATGCCAGTATCTGTTGGGGGTCCAGTAGGGGCTAGCCAGCCGTCTTCAAACTTTGGTGGTTACCTTACTTCATCTTCTTCATCTCAGCGACCCACCTTAGATCGTACATGTTATGAGTGTGGTGGGGTTGGCCACATCCAAAAGTATTATCCTAATCTCAGACAGTATGGTCAGTCTGGCCAGCAGCAGACTGCCCGAGCTCCAGCTCTAGCAGGTAGGTGAGGTGGTGGTAATGGAAGAGGTCGTCCACAGGGTGTGCGTGGTGGTCACCAGGCAGGTAGGGGTGGTAACCAACCCCATCGAGGTGGTTCTCAGCTCGGCAGGGGTGACGCTCAGACTGGTGATAGGGCCCATTTCTATGCTTTTCCAGGCAGGCCCGAGGCAGAGGCATCAGATGCTATTATTACAGGTACTATTCTTATCTGTGACCGGATGGCTACTGTATTATTTGACCCTGGTTCTACCTTCTCATATATATCTGTAAGTTTTGCTGTGGGGTTGGACATGGTGTGTGATCTACTTGACTTTCCTGTTCATGTGTTTACTCCTGTTGGTGATTCTGTTATTGTTGTTAAGGTTTATCGCTCTTTTTCTGTTATGTTTATAGGGTATCAACTTGGGCAGATTTGGTGATTCTAAACATGGTAGATTTTGACATAATTTTGGGAATGAGTTGGTTGTCTTCGTATCATACTATATTAGACTGTCATGCTAAGACAGTGATTGTGGCTATGCCAGGGAAGGATAGATTGGAGTGGGAGGGTGATTACAGCCCTGCTTCAATGAAACTTATTTTCTTTATTAGTGCCAAAAGGTTGATTGGGAGGGGGTGTTCGGCCTTCCTAGCACATCTACGGGACACTACTGCAGAGGTCCCATCTATTGAGTCAGTTTCTGTGGTGTATGAGTTCCAAGGGGTGTTTCCTGCAGATTTTCCTGGTATGCCACCAGCCGTGACATTGATTTCTGTATTGACCTAGAGCCGGGTACTCGTCCTATTTTTATTCCGCCTTACAGGATGGCTCCG
The DNA here is from genome assembly GCA_031232105.1 of Capsicum rhomboideum. NCBI lineage: Eukaryota > Viridiplantae > Streptophyta > Magnoliopsida > Solanales > Solanaceae > Capsicum > Capsicum rhomboideum. Next base: position 37,178,228 of record CP124719.1, read on the forward strand.
GCTGAGTTGAGAGAGCTAAAGGCTCAATTGCAGGATTTGTTGGGTAAGTGATTTATATGTCCGAGTGCCTCTCCATGGGTTGCTCCTGTCTTATTCGTGAAAAAGAAGGATGGTAGCCTTCATATGTGTATAGACTACAGGAAGTTGAACAAGGTAATAATTCGTAACAAGTATCCCTTACCCCGTATAGATGATTTGTTTGACCAGTTACAGGGAGCATCCATCTTTTCTAAGATTGATTTGAGGTCCGAATATCATCAACTTAAGATTCGCGCTGACGATATTCCTAAGACTGCATTCCGGACCAGGTATGGGCACTATGAGTTTCTTGTGATGTCTTTTGGGCTGACTAATGCCCCGGCTGCTTTTATGAGTTTGATGAATGGGATATTTAAGCCCTACTTGGATTCTTTCGTGATTGTCTTTATTGATGATATTCTGGTTTATTCTAAGAGTAAGGAGGAACATGAGAATCACTTAAGAATTGTTCTGGGCTTATTAAAAGAGAAGAAGCTGAGGAACATGAGAATCACTTAAGAATTGTTCTGGGCTTATTAAAAGAGAAGAAGCTTTATGCGAAGTTTTCTAAGTGTGAATTTTGGTTGGCTTCTGTTTCCTTCCTGGGGCATGTGGTTTCGAAAGAAGGGGTGATGGTAGACCCACAGAAGATTGAAGCGGTTAAGAATTGGGATAGGCCCACTCCGTTAACAGAAGTTTGTAGCTTTGTGGGGTTAGCTAGTTACTATCGCAGGTTCGTGAAAGGATTTGCTTCCATTGCTACTCATATGACACGGTTAACTCAGAAGGAGGTACCTTTTGTTTGGTCTGATGAGTGTGAGAAGAGCTTTCAAAAACTCAAGACCTTGTTGACTACTGCTCCTATTCTTGCCTTGCCTATAGAGGGTAAGGATTTTATTGTTTATTGTGATGCCTCACATTCTGGTTTAGGTGTTGTTTTAATGTAGGAAAGGAATGTCATTGCTTATGCTTCGAGGCAGTTGAACCCTAATGAGAGGAATTATCCAAGTCATGACTTGGAGTTGGCAGCTATGGTTTTTGCTCTTAAGATATGGAGGCATTACTTGTATGGGGTTCGTTGTGAAGTGTTCACTGATCATCGCAGTTTACAACATGTGTTCACGTAGAGGGATTTGAATTTGAGACAGCATAGATGGATGGAGTTGCTGAAAGATTAAGATATCACCATTCTATACCATCCAGGAAAGGCTAATGTGGTAGCCGATGTATTGAGCAGAAAGTCAGCAAGTATGGGTAGCTTGGCTTATTTGAATTCTACCAGGCGTCCGTTGGCTAGAGAGATTCAGACTCTAGCTAACTAGTTCATACGACTTGAGGTTTCTGAAAGAGGAGGATTGCTAGCTAGTGTAGAGGCAAGGTCTATATTTTTGGATCAAATAAAGGTTAAACAATTCGAGGATGCTAAGTTGAGCAAAATTCGTGATAAGGTTTTGCAGGGTGAGGCCAAAGAGGCCATTCTTGATGGTGAGGGTGTGTTGCGGATTAAGGGGCGAGTTTGTGTTCCCCGTGTTGATGATTTGATTCCTATTATTCTAGATGAGGTTCATTGTTTGAAGTACTCTATACATCCTGGTGTAACCAAGATGTATCGTGATTTAAGACAGCATTACTGGTGGGTTTGGATGAAGCGAGACATAGTTGATTTTGTTGTTAAATGCCGGAGTTGCCAGCAGATAAAGTACGAGCATCAAAAGTCGGGTGGTACTCTTCAGAGGATGCCCATTCCTGAATGGAAATGGGAGAGGATAGCTATGGATTTCGTTTTTGGTCTTCCCAAGACTTTGGGGAAATACGATTCTATATGGGTTGTTGTGGATAGGCTGACTAAAATCTGCATATTTTATTCCAGTTTAGGTGACTTACAATACAGCAAAGTTAGCCAAGATTTATCTTAAGGAGATTGTACGATTGCATGGGGTCTCGATTTCTATTATCTCGGATAGGGGCACTCAATTTACCTCTAACTTTTGGGAGAAGTTACATGAGGAGTTGGGTACTAGGTTGGACCTTAGTACAGCTTTTCACCCTCAGACCGATGGGCAGTCCGAGTGAATAATTCAGGTATTGGAGGACATGCTATGTGCGTGTGTGATGGATTTTGGTGGTCATTGGGATCAGTTCCTACCTTTGGCTGAGTTTTCATATAATAACAGTTACCATTCGAGTATCAACATAGCGCCATTTGAGGCTTTATATGGGAGGAGGTGTAGATCTCCCATTGGATGGTTTGATGCCTTTGAGGTGAGACTGTGGGGTACTGATCTGTTGAGAGACTCATTTGAGAAGGTTAGGTTCATCCAGGAGAAACTTATAGCGGCTCAAAGCAGACAAAAAGAGTATGCTGATCTAAAAGTGAGAGATATGCACTTTATGGAGGGTGAGCAGGTATTACTCAAGGTTTTACCCATGAAGGGTGTTATGCATTTTGGGAAGCGAGGTAAGCTTAGTCCTAGATATATTGGGCCGTTTGAGGTTCTTCAGCGTGTGGGGGTGGTGGCCTATAGATTGGCATTGCCTCCGAGTTTGTCGGGAGTTCATCCCGTGTTTCATGTATCTATGTTGAAGAAGTTTCATGGTGATGGTAACTACATAATCCGTTGGGATTCTGTCTTGTTAGATGAAAACCTCTCTTATAAAGAGGAACCTATTGCTATTCTTGATAGAGATGTCCGTAAGTTGAGGACTAAGGAGATTGCGTCTGTGAAGGTCCAGTGGAAGAATCGTCCTGTTGAGGAGGCCACTTGGGAGACCGAAGCAGACATGCGTAGCAAGTATCCACATCTTTTTGTTGATTCAGGTAATTCCTTGTTTTCCCTTCTTATTTCTTTTTTGCCCATTCGAGGACGAACGGTTGTTTAATTGGTATCTAATGTAACGACCCTCTTAGTCGTTTTGTGAATTGTTCCATTTTAGCTCTCCACGTTGTTGGTATATGTGATTTATGACTTACGGGATGGGAAGTACCGACTCTCGTGGTGTTCGAAAGTGATTTAAGTCATTAGTTGAGTTCTTGGGTTTAAATAGAGTTAAGCTTGATCACGGACAATCTTTGGTCAAGACGATCCCGAATTAGTGTTTTAGTGATTCCAATAGGTTCGGAACATACCTTTTAGTCAACTTACATATTTGATTTATTTTTATGGGGTTCCGAACAAATTTCGAGGGTTTATTAAAAGTGTTGGGTATTTTAGATAATTAATTTAATTAGTGGTTTAATGGGTCAAAACCATAACTTTTTCCTTCTCACTAACCCACGTACAAGAGTAATTGAAAAATAGGTTTAACCTATTAAACCATAAAAGAGAAAGAAAAAGAAAAGAAGAAGCGGCTATCAATATTGGGGCAATTAGTCGGACGTCCCTCAGGCTCCAGGTACTTGTTATTATTGAGGTTTTATTTTCAATTGTTTTGGTCCAGTGAGTGGAAGATGCTACATAAGAATTAATAGTGATAATGCCATTATTGGCAGTAATGATTAGGCAATCTTTATGAGATTTTCAAATGCCTTTATTTTTGGCAGTAGGCATTTGGCCATTATTGTGGAATTTTTCTTTCCAATTGATTTCATGATATAGTTTAGGAGTTGCGGGTTAAGACATTATGTTAGGCATCTACTGTTTCGGGTGTTTCTCTGTAAACTTGAATTGGATCCTAATTTAGTTACATATATTTTACTCATCTTTTGGAGAAATAAGTATTACGGTATTGAGTTAGACTATGTCATGTTTATCCTTGGCTTTCGGGAATTTCCATACGATTGTTGATCAACTATTGATTTTCGATAAAACCTAATACGTCTAGAGTTCTTAGAGTAAGAATTTATAAAACGAGTGTCATTAGATTCGTTCTCTTATGGGGATTACATATTGGAACAGATTTTGAACGTTCTGAAACTTTGAGGAAGGGCAAGGCACTTGCAGATTTGCTTGCATTCGGATTCTTCGGTTGAGGTAGGTTATGGTTTAATTGGAGTTTAGACTCGATTTAATTGTGTGTATGCTCCTAAATTGGATGCTTGTTGATTGTTCTTCGGACACACTTGAATTTGATGATATTTGGATTGTTGATACTTGCATGAACAATTATTGAAAAATCGAACTTGATTGAATTGCCTTATGATTATAAGTGTACTTGTAAATTGGTACATCGTGTTGTATCTTGAGAGATAGTATGAATTTGATAAAATATACATAAAATGATTATGGAGGATTGGGTACCACGCCGGTATAGATATGAGTATTGATATTACTTAATTATGGAGGATCGGGTACCACACCGGTACGGTACATGAACTTAGATTGTCCCCTGTAGGTCATGACTAGTTGGGCAGAAATAAGTCCCTTAGAATGTGTGTACGGGCTAGTGTGGATTTTGAGAGGTTGTGTGGTTAATAAGATAATAACGAGCTAATGGTGTTCTAATTGTGAGGTTAAGAAGAACATAATTGTTACTTATGGTATTAGTGTTGATTTTGTGGTTGTTTACGGTCTGGTTGATACTCTTGATGGTTACGTAGATTATTGTAAGCATTGTTTGGCCCGTCATTAATGTACTTACCGATTCATTGAATACTTGCTATGTGTTGATGCCCATCTACTTGTTATTTAATTTATGTTGTATACATGTTATTAAATTGAGTTGGCCTATGATACCTACCAGTACATAGTGGCTTGTACTGATACTACCCTATACTCTTCTTTTGTTGAGTGCAGAAAGTGCTCCAGAGGCTCAGACACGACCTCACCTCTAGCGTTTAATAGCTGATCTCGGTCCAAGGGTGAGCACTTCTTATCCAGGCTGCCATGGATCATCACATTAGTTCTTGTCCTTCTTTCGGGCAATGAGACACTTTTTATCCTTCTTTGTTTTGGATATTTCTTTTAGACATAGTTTTTATTTTAGAAGTTCTTGTACGATGACTTTCGGGTCTTGTGGATTTTAATAAGTAGTTCGTTTGATTTCCGCATAACTAATGATTAGTTGAATTATTACTATAAAGCTGGTTTTTACGATAACCTTGTCTTAATATTGACTAAATGATTGGGTAATGGTTTGGGTTAGATGGTTCTCCCACCGAAATATTAGAGTGGGTGCCACTCATGGTCATTTGGGTCGTGACACCAAGGCCCTTTATAATTCTTTTTTAGCCTGCATATAAGGGGGCTAAATCTCGAGAAAGATTTTTATAAAAAGGAGCAATATAATTCAAGCTTCCTAAAAATCTTTGTAATTGAGTTCTATCAGTGATAACATCAGGAAATTTTGATGCAAAATCAATAAAATGTTGAATGGGAGTAATCTTTCCTTGACAAATATTATGTCCTAAAAAGCGGACATTTGTTTGAAATAAACTCATTTTTGATTTAGATATAACCAAACCATTTTGAATGACAATTTTCTTTAAGATGTCTAAATGCTTAATATGCATTGCAAATGTCTTAGAATACATAAGATATCATCTATATAGACAATAATGAATTCCAAATAAGGATTGAAAATATCATTCATGATTTTCTGAAATTCAGAAGGAGCGTTTTTCAATCCAAAAGGCATAACGTTTCATTCATATTGTCCAAATGGGACATTAAAAGTTGTTCTATAAGTGTGCTGTTTAAAAATTTGTATTTGTCAATAACTTTATTTTAAATCAAATTTTGAAAAGATATTGGCATCATAAAGTCTAGATAATAAATCCTTTTTGTTTGGAATCGGATAACGAATTCATTTTAAAAACTTATTAAGAGGTTTATAATTAATGACCAATCTGGGCACACCTCTTTCTTTTTCAACTGCGTTATTAACATAAAAAGCTGTACACGACCAAGGAGACTTGGACGATTTTATCAAACCCTTTTGCAATAAATTATCAATTTCTTTTTTGCAGAATTCTACTAATTCAGAATTCATTTGACATGGTCTTGATTTTGTAGGAATATTTTCCTCAGAGAAATCATCTTCGTATGGAAGAGTGACAATATGCTTTTTCCTGTTCCAAAAAGCACTTGGATGGTCAGTACAAATATCAATAGCAAGTGTTGACACCCAATTTTAACCCTTCTTTTTGTCATTTTACTCATTTTTAGCCTTTATTTTGTTATGAGGTCAAAATCGCTATTTTTACTTATTTCGTTTATCAAATTTGGTGTTAACAGATGTTATCCCCATTACTTTTAGTATAATTTAAGATTATTGTTATTATTATTATTATTTTAACTATTATATTATTATTGTTATTATAATAGTTTGAATAATCTTATAAAAGATATTTTGTTTTACTTGCTCTCTTTGCATTTTTCTACTCATGTTGCTTTCATAAATATTTAAAATGCCTTAAAATTAAAATTACTGCTCATTAAAGCTTTTAGTAAATATAGATATTATTTTTAAAAAATATAATTACTCATTTAATAATTTATATTATTTTCTTAGCTATTTTATATTTTTATTAGAGCCGAGTATCTTCACTGATTTTTCAAATCTTAAAATTCAAAATTTTTCCAAATCTTTTAAAAAAATATTTTTTACCTTATAAGAAAAATAAAAATCTTTCCTTTTATAAGAAAATATTACCCTCCCTTTAATTGATTATTTTCTTCCTTAATAAACTTTTCTTCCCCAACGTCTCTATTTTTCTGATATATATATATATATATATATATATATATGAAGACCTAATCATGGAGAAGGGGAGGCAGCGATAAGAATACATAAGCACAGCAGCCACACTGCTCCACACTCAAGCACAAACCCTCTTTTCTTCATCACATCTCCCAACGTCATCAATCACCATGAAACTCCAATTACCGACGGCTCCTTCAAACGTCCATGGAAAAAAAATCATCAATTTTGGGAGGTTGCTGGCTTCGTCGAGGGTATTTAGTCACTGGTTTCATTCAAATTCATTAGCAAATATTTCGTCCAAGAGCTTTACAGTCGTTCGAGTTATTGTACTCTAAACTCATATTTATCTACAGAAAAGGTTCACTCTCACTTTTCTATTCATGATTTAGTCATCTCTTTCAATTATTTTTCATGGATAGTTTATATCCCTGTTGACGTGCCTATTTTTTTTGTGTTAACGGCTAAGGGTTCATTTTTTAAATACATTTTGTTGTCCGGTTAGTTTTTACTTCCACATTTTTGGTGTTGATGGGTTTAAACAATATGATGCAATCTACATTTTTTTACCTATGTGTTGTTTATTGTTTTGTTGAGCTTTATTTTTTTAGAAAAGATAATAAAATAAGATAAAACAAAATTGCATCTTGACATACATATATAATCTCTTTTGTTTACTATTTTTAGAGTTTTCATTTAATCATTAAAATCAAAATCAATTGCTTGGTGGAAAAAAATCAACGTGAATAAATTTCTCAAGCCATTGAAATGTCAGCATTAATGTGTCATTTGTATTTCCCTAGGTATGGATCTCATAATTGTGCTCATGATTTGTTTTATCTTCTGTTGTCCATTATGGTTTATATCTTTCTAAAAATGAGCCAATATTATGTTGATCACAAATTAGGATGACAAAAGGACCATATTGGTTAATCGTGTTTACCCTGTTTTTTGAGCTAATTAGATCAACGAATTTTATTGTCCTAGACGATAATTCGAGGCCGGATTAGTTATAAATATTAGCAAGACGAGATGAATACAAATTTATTTCAAAACTCATTATCGAGTGAAAAGAAAGGAACAGAAAAACTCTTTTCTTTCTTATGTGTCTACTTTAATCAAGAATCCTATTTACTTTGCAATTTTAGTTTTTTTTTCTCTTTCGATTAATTAAACCTTAAGAACAGACATACTCTCACTCCTTTTGAATATTTTTACATGTATACTACAACTGAATGACGTCACTTGGAGTTCAACCATGGGAAGGGAGGAGTCAATGCATGAAGCGAGTTCAAATGGAGTAGTCGCCCCCAAGCGGGGATCAGGTACGTTTTGGGAAATGATGAAAAAAAAGACAAGCTATAGTTGACTTCCTGTATGAAGCACACGTATAGCTTTATTATAAATACTCCCGTCTTTTCTAATTTTATATGTCATCCTTTTAAAAATCTCAAAGACTTGATAACTTTATTATTATGCTACATTTTTTATATATATATTTTCATACGATCTAAGTATCAAAATACTTTTAAACTTTCTATGATTTTTAAATGTTGAAATATTTTATTTATCAATACTCTTTAATACTTTCTTTAAGAATTCCTTTCGTCTTGTCTTAAGGTGTTTAAGAGAGTCGATCATATAAAAATAGAGAAGAGGGGTGTAACATCGCATTGGGCCCATTTTAGCCTTGTTATACCCTGATCCCACATTCTCTCACTCTTAGCCTTAACTTTATGTATTGTTAATTTATTATCCATTCTCTTACATTATATTTGCCACCAAATTAAAGTGGCATAGATTTTACTAACAATTTCTTTTATTGTGTGAGATTTTGTAGTTTACAACAGGTCTAAAACACTATGTGGAATAGAGAACAGGTTTGAGCTCTTTGGGAATCTCAGCTGGCTTATTGGAGTCCCGTTATTATTCGTAACTCAATATTTTGAATACTTTAACATTTTTTATTAAATTGATGCTCCACAAATCAGGTCAGTCCCTCGACTTTCGCAATTTTTTTGTATAGTATGAATTAATTAATTTATTTCTTTTGTTTCTTTACGTTCGTATAATGTAACTAAGTAACAATTGAATTTGTACTTTTTTTTAGTTATAAAATAGGTTGTGTGTCAACTTGCATGATAATATTAAATTGTGTTTGTATTTAAAAATGCATGTATTTTGTTAGGTTTTTATTCATCTTTTCATTATTTTTTCACTTGCTTTTATTATTCATCTAGAATAATTAAATTAAATGTCGCATGCTTAGGCACTTGGTTATTTTAGATTAGTTAATTAAAAATTCCTTCATTTATCACATGGTTTCCCCACGTAATATATGAGTTCGGCCGGGACCCACATTTGTGGACCTCGAAAGGTGCCTAACACCTTCCTTTCGAGGTAACCTGAACCCTTACCCGAATTTTTGGTTTATGTAGACTATTAAAATAAATTCGTAATTAGTCTAGAATGGTGCCCTAACGCACCTTAATTCGTTAGGTAGTGACTCTTCCCTTTTAAACCTCCTAAAAGAGTTGTCACATCGAATCCTGCTTTTCGCAAGAAAAATGGGGCGCGACGGCAAGTTGTTCAGAAATCAATTTGATTTTTTTCTGAACCTTTGGAGATTTTAATGTATCATTAATATTCATGCTAAATATCTCTAGCTATAAAGAATCAACATGCTTTTGTTTCATATCTATTAAAGCATTGATATCGTGAGTCACTGGATCTGTGACAAAAGTATAACTAATTTCCTTATCATTAAAGGTAGCTTTAAATCCTTTAGCATCAATAGGAGTATAAGGATAAATAGCATTTATAAAAGGTGTTCCAAGTATAATTGGAGGATTTAATTGGTTTTTAACCAAAAAGAAGAAATGTGGTATGCAAACTTAGACTGGCAAATATGCACATTTGATAATTTATATTGTATATCCAAAGCATGTCCGGATGCAGATCTTACCATATGGGTATATTTAGAAGATATTAAACCTTCTTGAATGCAACTAACATCCGCACCGCTATCAATCATAGCAATATCATTTACATAATAATGATAATCAATCAAAATTGTACATTTAATGTACCATTTATGAGTTGTGACAATTTGCATCATTCCTAAAAACATATCATGATTAGGATTCAAATCAGGACTTAAATCAAGCTGTTTTGAAGTTTCAGCATTATCATCGAAATGGTCAGAAATAATTTTTTCTTTACCATTAGGTTTAGGATTGTCAACGAGTGAATTATAATTCTCTATCTGTGTGATCCTATGATCACAAATCATTTGATTTTATTTAAGCGATTTAATCTCTCTTTTTAAACTTTCAGTTTCAATTTTTAAATCGTCAAAAGAAGTTTCCCTAGAAGGGGTATGCTTTTTTAAAAGTCTTCGCTGAACTTCAGATAAAGAATAAGGAGAAGAATATTTAAACTCATTTTGAGAAATATTTGAACTAGAACTAGAAGTAGAACTAGCTGCCAAATTAATAATTTTTTCGCGAAGGTTATTATCAGTAACCTCTTTTAGAAGTTCAATAACATTTTCGGAAGTAATTGTCCGAATATTCAAAACTTGAAATTGAGAATGTAATTGATAAAATGCGTCATTTTCACAAACACAAGTATCACCTGTGCACGTAGTACAAGTAGGAATATTATTTCCTGTATCTTCATCAGAAAAATCAAGTAAATCTACTTCTACTTCAGAATTGGATTCTTTAGATTCATAATCCGATTCAGATCCGGGAGTGTATAACATACCATAAATCTTATCATGAAGATCATTGTCTAATTCTAAAGCTTTAAGCTTTTCGAGTTTACAATTTGGAGCTATGTGGCCAAAATTTCCACATCTATAGCACTTAATCTTGGCTAAGTCTCGCTTAGACCTATATTTTGTAAATCTAATAGACTTACAGTGAGCTTTTCTAGCCTCACGTTCTTCATTAGATCTATTTCTAGATCTTCTAGATTTCTTCCTATGATAGGAATAAGAACCATCTGGATTCGAGGTCTTAACATATCTATCTTCTTCTTACTATGAGTAGAAGGTTGAGACATGCCAAATTGGGTACAAAAATCGCCTAATTGGGATTTTTCCTTAATCTTATCCATCTTAAGTTGTTGAGATAATTTCAACTCATTGCACAGGTTTAATCTTTCTTGTGTTCAAATACCTATAAGGTTTCCATAAGTATAACTCTCATAAGGAATTTCGATATGATTTTTCCTAAGAGCTTTTCTAACTCTTTCAGCAAATAAATGAGGGAGGCCATCTATAAACTTGGCTTTCCAATGTTCATTATTATTTTCGGGTAATTCTAAGACCAGACTAAGGAAGGTATCTTTATACCACCGAAATTTACCTAAATGTCTACATCGTAGGCCATTTAACAGAGTTCTAAGAGACTCGAAGTTGCTGGTAAATCTACCACTGAAATGTTCTAATATGGTCATGACTAGTACATAGACAGCATCTTCTCGGCCTGCTTGAAGCTTATGACCTAGAGTATTGTCACGCCCCAAATCCCATTGAGGCGGACTGGCATCCGAAGCCGATATGGCCCGAGAGAACCAATCTTTGCTCATGAACCTTCGTATGCATATCCTCGTATGAATCTCATTATACCTCATGCAACTATGCGGAAGACATGAACATGGAAACATATGGTATATAGATATATTTAGGAAACTTGGCAGTTGGGGCCATCAAGTCAAATCGAACATTCGTCTCTTACATCCACATACCCACATATTTCTACAAAAGCCTCTACCAGATGTATCAACAAGATCAACTTAAATTCGGGACAAGTCCCCACTTTATACAATATTTACAATATCAAAACAAATATACAACTATGACCCAGAAAGCTCTGAACCGAGTGGAGCTCACCAAAACTCTGCAAATGATCCCCAGTCTACAGAGGAGGTCTACTAATGCCTGCACCTGCAACATGTAAGGTAAGTCCCCCGAGGGAGTCAGTACGAAGAATGTACTGAGTATGTAAGGCTCATAAGACATAGCAACATACATGAGAATGTCAATAGAGTAAAATATGAGAGAATAGTCAATGTGGATAAACCATCATTTTATATAATACTTGTTATAATTACTTTCCTTCAAGGGAAAATTACTGTCACTCAAGAGACTTGCCTCCAATAGATTCTTCTATTCAAGAAATCCTTCTACTCAAGAGATTCTACTATTCAAGAAAATTGGGTTAATAATAGAACATGCATTCACTTTATTAACGTACGTCCACTCTATTGGTGGTTTAACCTACATCCACTCTCATGGTGGGTTAGCATACATCCACTCTCATGGTGGGTTAACATACATCCACTCTCATGGTGGGTTAACATACATCCACTCTCATGGTGGGTTAGAATATATTACCTACACATCTCCTCATTTCCTATTTGGGAGAGATTGATTTATTCACTTGTGAGAGATTGATATATTGAGGATCATGACACTATTTGAAACACACAAATATGTTTTACCTCATTTCTTTACTTTCAAGAGATTGCTATGCTCACTTGTGAGGAAATATATATATTAGCTCGCACTTTGCCTCCTTCACTATTCTTATGAGATCTTATATAAGTAAGTATATGATACCGGGCCTCCACCTTTGGTGGGCTATAATAAATAACATAGCGTAATATCGGGATTATTCCATCTTGAACCTATACCCCTTTAGAATATGATCCATACTCAATGAAACATATAGTAACCATGCGTGTATTACTCCTTTACAATCTTATACCCTTTACATAGTTATGAGAATGACTCGTTAAAGATCATGACATTAATTGTAGCACGCACTTATATATATCACCTCACTCTTTTACCTCATGAGATTGATATCCCTACTTGTGAGAGATTGGTACAAACATAATCATACTATTATTAGACTTTGGAACATGACATGATTGGAAAAATGCTTTTCAAGCATTACTAGATTCATTTTATATCTTACTCTCTTCGAGATAGTTCTTTGAGAAATTACAACGTTATGACATCTTTGGAACTTTGGGCAATGAATAAAAGATAAGTGAATCATCATTCATCTAGGAATAGGATACATATGAATAACAATATATGTCAACTTGAATTGATATACTTCAAAACCTCTCGGAATAGAACTAGCCCAATGTCAATGTGAACAATATGTTGCAGAAGGATACGGAAAGAGGAACCTTACATACCTTGTATCCTCAATATGATTACGCAATCTTAAATGTGCATACAATAGTCCCCCTCCTTCCTTATGTCTCACTCTACAACACAAGTACGTAACGGAATTTACATTAACCACAATTACCTTAAAATGACATATAACGACAATGAGTTACATGTTTGGCTTTAACATGTCATTTCCCCCTTGACAATACCATGTATGAAACTATCATACCGATAATCCCACAATATTCCCAACATTGACCAAAATATCATAAACCATTAGCATGTCACACCAAGTTCATACTTTCCACTCTTCATCACCACAACATCACAATTATTCCATCAAATTACTTCAATACACCTCACAACAACAAATCGGTCAAAATCCCATAATTTACACTTATATGAAAATAACAAGTTTAGGACCATAATCACACCATACATGTTGAGATTTCATCTATACCATATACTTTCATCAAGACAACAAGTCATCTTTCAAGTTACAATTCCATGGATAACACATCTTTTACAACAAAACACAAAGTGCCATATTCAACACTTCCAAGCATAACCAACATGATTTACATAATATCCCATGCATATAATATATTAATCCATAAGAATAATCACTTACCTAAGCTTGAAAGATGATGATCTTGCTCCAAAGATGACTTAGGGTTTGAAGAGTGTTCTTGAGAATTCTAGAAAAAGATAGAAAAGCATGTGTGTTTGTGATGATAAAAAAATCAGATTTTTGGCCCTTTATATAAGCCCTCAATTCCATCCTTAGCCACTCTTAGCATTTAATGCTATGTGTTGGCTTGATCAATGGAAGAATGGGTCATGTTTTCTTTCTCATTTTGGGCCCTTTTTGAGCCCAATTCACTTAACCCAATCAATAATTTCTCATGTTTAATTCATTTCATATGCGTTATGACAATATTACCACTCGCGCAATTCATACTCGTAGCCTCAATTCCAAAAACAAGTGATTCTAGCCACGTATGGCTTATTTTGACTACAAGGGTAAAACCGTCATTTTGATGCCAAATTCGTTCACGAGTATTTTTAACACACCAATATAATATTTCACTCATTCCATGTATATGCTCGTGGTTGTAGAAGAAACATAAAAAAATCGGTCCGGTACGTCCCCGGGCACCCTTGGGACTTAAGAAAAATTTGCAACTTTGAAAAGTGAACAAAACCAGCCTGGCACGCCCTTGGGCCGGACAGCTTGCTGCCTCTGGGCTAAAAATTTTAGCCCAGAGTGGCCTGGCACGCCCTCTGGCGCGCCGCACCCTATATTTTTTCAAAATTTTGTTTCTTCGACTTTTTTTCGCGGATTCGGTTAGATACTTCAAGTTCAACTCTTTAACTTAATTCTTACCTTTAATATCCTTTGTTTGGAGGTCCTCTTAGCCTCATTTTGAACCCTACAAATGCTCCACGAAAATCACAAAATACCTCCTACGAAGGGCTAATCACATGTACAAGGCCAAATATCGATTTTCTCATCACTAACATTACAAAATACATGCTCATGGCATCTCGACACCTAAGTAACCATTATTCAACGTCATCACATAGGGTTGGGAAGGTACGGGGTGTTATAAGTATCAACACTCTCTTCCATATTTTTAGCTTCTATAATAGATGTTTTAACATCTAAGGGCATATAATTATACCACCAGCCTCGAAGTTGACCAGTAAATCCTGCAATAATTATTTTGCAGATAGTAGTCTTATCTGACGTAGTCCTAGGAGCAGTAACTATGCAAATAGTAGCATACATCATCATCCGATGTATCTGAAATGTCATTTGTCTATCAGACAAACCATCGATATTCCACTCATAAATTTGAGTTCCACTATAAGACGTATTAGTCTCATTCTAATCTCTTTCCTCAATAAGAACATCTTGAGGAGTGGGACGAGGATAGTAAAATGCTTTCATATTAGGTTTAGTAGCATACTGAGGATGCTTAGCGGTACTCCTAAGCTTATTAAACTCGAAAGTTAAGTGTTCTTTAAAATTAGAAGAACTGGCGATATGATCAGCAAATTGAGCAGATAAGTCTAGAGGACTAATATTTAATTTAGAAAATTTTTGTTCGATTAAATCCTCGAGATCATCAAAAGTTTTGATTTTAAAATCCGTAATCTCGGGAGGTCGTTGAATAGGATTAGCAATAATACAAGGAACAGATGTTGTTTTTGAAGTACTAGCTGTGGAATCCACAACATTTTTGTCAACATCTACTTTCTCAGTAGTATTACTAACCTCTTCTAGTCTATTTAAAACTTTGTCTAATTTGACATTATTCAAAAATCGTACAAGAAGTGTTAAATCATCAAGTTTTTTGTCAAGAGAAACAATATGTTCTCCCAAAACTTTAACATATAAACCCAAATAATTATTTTGAACCATTAATTTATTAATTTCAGAAATACTAACCTTTCCAACTTCATTATCAATAAATTGTTGAAAAGCATTAAAAGTTATACCTGTATTATTAGGCATAACAAAAGAAGATTGTCGAGGAAACACTGAAGTTATAAGGTTTCCACTACTATCTTTATAGGTTCGTACAATGGCCTTGATATATAAAGGCAAATAAGTGGTTATAAACCAGGGTACAAAATACATTATTTGATTATGCAATGCACAAGTTTCATAAAACTCTTGAGAGATATTATTCATATCTTCTTCGCTATAAGCTTTAAAAAAACAAGTTCTAAATTGGTTCCATTTAGCATCAAAAAAATCTTTTTGAATATGTTTTCTTGCCAGTGAGCCTGGACTAAAATCAATTTTGTGTGGAATCATTAAATATGATTTGGGTCAAAATCCATTTCGGATGCAGAAGGAATATCCTTATCAGAAATATCGTCATTATTAGCACGCACAACATTAGTTGTTGGATCAATCTTTAATTGATCTATATGACTATTAGTCGACGGAATAGTATGCAAAGATGCCGCACGATTGCTAGCCGGACCATAAGTTGGTTCAATCTAGGCAATAATCTATTGCTATTATTTCCAGAAAAAGACTGTTTGTTATAAACAGAAGAGTTATCCTCAAATTGAATACAAACTTGCCCATCTAGAGTTTGCGTTATATGAGAAAGGTCAGAATTTGTAACTTTATCAGCTAACTGACTGGGTGATATAACTGAATTTAAAACCCAAGTGGATGGAGAATTAATTTCTTCCCACCTAATAGGTCTTCTAGTCTTAATTTTTGACTTTATAAAATTTGTTTCAAACAAAATAGTCTGATTAGATGTATCAATTAATTTACATCTAGGATTCAAAGTAGATAATAACTTATAGTAATTCTATAAGATAAACATATAAGTTCAGATCCAGGAGCATAATTATAACCATGCGTTTTAACATTAATGTTAATGCATCTAATATATTTACATCAGTCAAAAAAAGTTGCAGATTTAGCTGAGTATTGAAATAAACTGGACCATAGGCCACTGTAGATTCTATTGAACCCATCAAAGATTGTCTAAAATTCAAATTACGTGCATCACGTAAATCTGCTAAAAATGTTTCAGGTAACCCTTTAAGAGTTAATGGTTTAAAAGCGATGCCAATATGCAAACAATTATACTGACCTTTATAAACATCAATATCTCATTTATTTAATAAAGGGAAAAGGGTCAGAAATACCCCTTAAGTATTGAAATTGGTTCAAAAATACCCTCCGTTAATCTATTGGGCCAAAAATACCCTTATACCCACCTTTATGGCTCAAAAATACCCTTCCATCCACCTTTATGGCTCAAATATACCCTTATAACTAACGGTCATTTTTTAAACCATAATTAAAAAAACGGAAAAGGGCCAAAAATACCCTTCAAGTATTGAAATTGGTTCAAAAATACCCCCCGTTTAACTATTGGGCCAAAAATACCCCTCCATTCACCTTTATGGCTCAAATATACCCTTACAACTAACAACCCTTTTTTAAACCATAATTAAAAAAATATTTATTACGTGTCAGCTTTTTATTGGTTGCAAATTAAATTAATTAAAATGTTATTATCTTATAACCAAATCTGGACCCAAACCAGACAAAACCGCCCCCAACCAATTAACTAAAGAGGCAAATCCATTACTTCACTTTTAATGAAATTAGGTTTAGAAGAAATGGATTTGCCTCTTTATTTAATTGGTTGGGGGCGGTTTTGTCTGGTTTGGGTCTGGGTTTGATTATAAAATAATAACATTTTAATTAATTTAATTTGCAACCAATAGAAAACTGACACGTAATAAATAATTTTTTTAATTATGGTTTAAAAAAGGACTGTTAGTTATAAGGGTATATTTGAGCCATAAAGGTAGATGGAAGGGTATTTTTGAGCCATAAAGGTGGGTAGAAGGGTATTTTTGGCCCAATAGGTTAACGGAGGGTATTTTTGAACCAATTTCAATACTTAAGGGGTATTTCTGACCCTTTTCCGTTTAATAAATGAATAGTCTGTTCAGAAGAATTTAAAGCAAAAGATTGCTCTGTAGTTTTAATTAATTGTTTTGAAGAAAGTTTATCAAACCAACCATAGTCATAAATGGTTTTTATAGAAATTTTTGGAATTGTCCATTTATTTAATAAATATAAATTTTGAGGTACATCCACCTCTTCTAATCTATCACACTTGACATGGGATTCTCCCATTTCCATATTTTCAAACTATCTATGTTGAACACTTCACATCCACTACACAAGTATTATAAAAGATACATGGCTCTGATACCAGTTTAACAGGATCTGCAAAGGTGGGCGGTAATCCGAGCGGCCAGATAGATCTAGCTATTCAAGCACCCTTATGCTGAGACATAAGAATTGAAATATAAGGGAATTTTTATATAACAACATGCTATATGGAAGGATTTATCCTATTATCTAAGCAAGGGGTCTGTCTGGAATTCACTAGTTATTCATATTGAGTCCGTGTGTCTGGAGGTTCTAACCGACAAAGATCGCCATTTTTCAACATCAATAACGGGCTATTAGACCGGCTTTTCCAGACGTAGTCACTAAGACAAAGCCAATATGAATAGTAATGAGCCCGACTGTACCACCATCTCAGAACCAAGCCTTATTGTTATACAATATAATTTCTTTATATTTTAATAAAGTCAGATCTAATATAATAATATGTAAGAGAAGTTAGTTATTCAACATAGATATGGAATTTAGCCGGACATAGTCACGGCAGATAGAAAGAAAAGGGAAAGGGGTGTCACCTTAAAGATCCGGTGGCAAGGATCAGACCCGGATGCAAGGGTCAGTGCCCGGAAATGCAACCAAATGTAGGTTTTCCACCAATCCCAATGATTTCAAAGCATGTGACTATGCTTCCGTAGCCGTTCTTTTTCCATATATATATATATATATATATATATATATATATATAATAGTTCTGCGAATGTATGATGTACGTTTATTCCCTATTATTATAAAAAAAAGAAGTATATATTATTTGAATTATATAAATATAACCATATTACCCTATGAAATATAACACGATAAACACTAATAAAAAGTTTTATCTTTTAAATCATTTTACGTATCATGTATGGAACATAACCAATACATATGGTGGACCTCGTTAACACACAATAATCTTATTCGTAAGAGAAAATTCATAAAAAGTAACAGGAAAATGAACATGCCTAATAAATCTGTTACTTTTCTTTATTATTTCTTCTACATATGAGGAGTTATACATATTATTGTTTTATAAGTCCATTAAAAAAAAATTATTTTCTTTGCCCAAACTTAAAAGTAGCCTACATATATTACTCCTACTATATTAACAAACTTTTAACAAAAATGAACAACCTTAATTACTAAAGCTAACTGTTATTTGGCAATAAAGACAAATAATAGAAAAGTTCATAACTCATACTAAAAGCCCGTTTGGGATTGCTATTAGAAAACTGCTTAATTGAGAAACACTTTTATAAAATAGCTTTTCAGAAAAGTGCTTTTAAAAAAAAGTAATTTGTGTTTGGTAAAATCATTTGAAAAGTGCTTTTGATAAATAAATTGTGTTTGGATATTCTTTTTCAAGAAGTGTTTTTAAGAGACAAATGACGATAAAGGACATGTATTAATAGACTTTAACATATCTGTTATTTGTTACCTTTTTTTTTAATACATTTTTACTTTGTCAAAATTTACTAAAAATAAACAATCATCATTTTCATATATGTACACTACATGGTAACAAATATGTCACTTTTCATTAATTATTTATTTAAAAAGATTAAATATTTGAGAAAAAATATTTAGAAGTGCTGCCAAAATACCATTTGATCTTGCAACGTGATTCGTCTGTCATTTATTTTCATTAATAATAAAAAATAAAGAGTTATATATTCTTTGATCATCATCATCAATGATATTTTCGATTTTATTTTAAAAAAAAAGGAGTGAAGAATAAAATATAATATATACAAATCATTCTATGATTTATGATGTAAATATGAAGTATAAAATTTTACAATAAAACTTATAAGATATGCTAATTAAGAGAAAAGATATAAAGTTACCACTGAAGTTGTCCCGAATTTGCTAAAAGACACTTTAACTTTGTGGGCGTCTTATTACCCCACCAAAGTTGTAACGACCATTGTAAATAGACCATTTTAACTGATTTTCTCATCAACCTTAGACTAATTCTCAGCGCGTGTTGGCCATTTTCATTTAAATTAATTAATTAAATTAAATCATTAATAAAGGGTGGGTTTAACCCGACTCGAGACCCTTTAACTCTCCTTTATCATATATTTTTTTTCTTTCTTTTCCATTTGCCTCACTTTACTCTCTCTATTTATTTCTTTCTCCATTAACAATCACCAAACAATGCACTTGGATCGCTATACTAAAATCCCTTTTCGACGCCCATAAACTCATAGTGTTTGATACTAAACTTACCCCAATTTTAGTCCCTTTATGAAACTTAAATAACAATGAAACTGAATCACCTTCCATTGAACACGAAAAAAATAATTTTTTTATCAAATGAGTATTTGCAATTTTGCTCATAACCTTTCATTGAACACGAAAAAGATGGTTTTTTATCAAATAGTTGTTTGCAATCTTTATCAAATGGTTGTTTGCATTTGACATTATAAGAATATTTTCCCTCAAAATCTAATCACAAAAGATAACTTGATTTCACAAATTTTAAACAAATTAAGAAGAAATTAAAGCTTCAACGGCTGGAAATTAAGAAGACATTAGAATATACATGGAAAGTTCGTAACTTTTTAGGCTGATTTCGTTGAGAAGAACGTAAAGTTTTTTTTTTTCAAAGCTCCAATGGCTATTTCAATGGGGATTTGGGGAACAGGGGATCTTTTAAAGAGAAGATGGATTTTTATAAATAATTGATAAATTTAATTACGCGTGACATTTTTTAATTTGTTGTTTCAGCCAATTTTTCTCCTTCACGCACGTCATTTGCATGAATACAAAAATAGGCTGAAAATTAGTCAAAATGGTCTATTTATAATAGTCGTTACAACTTTTGTGGGGTAATAGGACGCCTGCAAAGTTAAAGTGTCTTTTAGCAAATTTGGGACAACTTCAGTGGTGACTTTATGTCTTTTCTCGCTAATTAATTAATAAGAAATATTTTGATATATATATATATATATATATATATATATATGGTCTTGCTAACATACTACATGAAGGTAGTAAGTTAGCAAGGTACCCATTTTATCATTATCCAAAATACCCGTACTAATTTATAGTTACGTCATTGTTGTGAGGGAGCATTTCGTCCTTTCAAAAACAAAATTAAAAATTTTTATTTTCTTTCTCGGGCTATTGAATTAAGGGTGACCAAAAAGTTTGAGAATGAAATTGTGGTGACTCAAGTTTTAATTATTGAGTAGGGGTGACAAATATTAGATTAAGGATTAAGGAGTTTGAAGGGTGTGTGGGAGTTGCCCTATAAGTTTTTTATTTGTCACTTTAACGCATCCTTTAAAACCCTAATAACCAAAAAGGGAGGGAAAAAAGGCGCCTTCCTCTCCTCTTTCTCTCGCTTCTCTCTCTTTCTCTACTCTCTCTCTCTAGCTTATTTTTTACCCCTTTTTATCATTGTTGTTGTTTTCATTGCTGATTCTTCTTCGTCGTCGTCCCCTGTTGTTGTTGTTGTTGTTGTTGTTGTTGTTCTTACTGCTGCTACAGCTTCTTCTTCTTCTTCTCACATTCTCTATTGTTGTTGTTGCTGCTGCTACTATTGCTTTTTTTTTTTGTAATTTTTGGATCAAATATTGTTCGTATATCACTGGGCATTGCTTCATAGGTAATTTTGGTAAGTAAAATCAATGATTTTTAGTTCAATTTCTCATCTGAATATATCTGCTATTTTTTCAATAATTTTCTGTAGTGTATCCAACAGTTGTTGTATTCATTTACAATAGCTATTGGATTGTTTCCACTACTGTTAAAGTAGTTGCAACAGGTAAGTCATCTGTTGCAACAGATGAGTCATCTGTTGCAGCAGATGACTTAGCTATTGGATTAAACTGCAGAACCAGTAGCTCAATCCAACAGGTAGGTCATCTGTTGCAACAGATTAGTCATATTTTGCAACAGATAAGTCATCTGCTACAACCAATAAGTCATCTGTTGCGATAGATGATTTACCTATTGGATTGAGCTGCAGAACCAGTAGCTCAATACAAAAGGTAGGTCATTTGTTGCAACAGCTAGGTCATCTGTTGCAACAGATGACCCATCTATTGTAGTAGATGACTAATATGTTCAATAGATGACTTATCTGTTGGATTCATCTTACATAAGCTGGTAAAGCTGGTTCAGATTCAGAAGCTCAATCCAACAGATGACCCATCTGTTGCAGCAGATGATTACCTGTTGGATTGAGCTATTGGTTCTGAACATACACCCAACAGATACGTCATCTGCTGTAACAGATGAGTTATTTATTGAAACAGATGACTAATCTATTGCAACAGATGCTTATCTGTTGGAACAATGATAGTGCATTTAATTTTGTTGTTGTATATAGCCACTTAAATTTATTATACTATTATTATTACTTTTTGGGAAAATGCATAAAAAAAAACCCTAAACTTGTCACCACAACTTACTTTAGCATTTAAACTTAATTGGTATTTCTTTACCCCACCTTAACAACTTTAAAGTGTATTATTTTCCTCCCTTCGTGGCTCATCCCACTGTGCGTGTGGACACGCCCAAATAGGGCTCATTAACCCCTTAATTTGGCTCGATAATTTAAAAAAAAGAAATTAATTACACAACGGTCATCTCCTCTTTTTATCAATACCCGACCCCTAATTCCTTTCATCTTCAAACCCTAATTTCTACTCTTCTCCTTCATCTTGAATCAACCCAAAACCTGACCTTGATTTGAAATTGATTAACGAATCAAGAACTTTACTTCATAAGCTTTGGTTAATCGTATTATTTTTCCTTCATCTATTGTTTCTTATTTCTTCTTCATCTCTTATTTCTACAAAAAAGATAAAATTCTTCATTTGTTGTTTAGTTAGATTTTCGTGTCATTTTTTCTTATATTATTAGTTTATTTTGAAGTATTTTGTAGCACAACATGAGATCAATTAACTTGTCTAAGCTCTGTATGGAAGAGAATGATTTTGCTTTGAACCAAGAAGTTCGCTGCAATCATGGATTTGTGCTGCCTTTGAAGACATCTTGG
Organism: Capsicum rhomboideum; assembly: GCA_031232105.1. NCBI lineage: Eukaryota > Viridiplantae > Streptophyta > Magnoliopsida > Solanales > Solanaceae > Capsicum > Capsicum rhomboideum. The sequence continues at coordinate 37,200,821 of CP124719.1, forward strand.
ACTTCGAGGAATCCCGGTAGAAGATATTAGGCATGTCATTATTATGGGGCAAAGATCAGATTTTGCTCCCATTTCCTCATTTTATTATCCCAGTTGATCTAATTGAACATTGATTTTTTTCTTTTTAATCATTGAAGGGTCCAAGATCTTGTGACTTTTGGTGTTGGAGGGATAAAGAAAATATTGATTCAAGGTCCAAATTTGCAATTCCTAAATTAATAGAAAAATTAGGTGAGTTGGAAAACTTAGTTGAATTTTGTCATCAAACCATACAACCATCAGTCAATGAAGTTGTGAAGATGAAAGCTTCTGAAGAAGTTGACAAGCCTAGAGTGTCCAAACAAGATGATAATTGAAGATATTGAGAAGTTGAAAGAAAGTTGGAAGAAGTTGAAGAAGTTGGAAGAAGAGATTGAGAAGATGAAAGAAAAAAAGAAGAAATGGAGAAGTAACATGGCTAAAGAAAGGACTAGGGAGAATGTATTCATCTTTATTGTGTTTTGTTGTTGTGTTGTAGTTATAAGCTATTGGCTTGGGATGATCTATATAAAAAAAAGACTCAAATTTTGATGTGTAGCAACCTTTTATTTGATTTGGTCTTTTGTAATCATCCTTTGACTTGTTTATCAATCTAATGTAGTTCTTTGTTTGTGTATTAGATTATGAAGTTATTCTACTTACAGTTCCTTATTATAGTGGTACACAAAAATAGATAAAATAACAAAAAAAAAATGGAGTGAGAATCATTTCCAACAAGAAAAAATAAGTGCTCTATATGTAAGACGATTGGCCACAAAAAAACTACATGTCCGGATCGAAATGTTCCATAATTATTGTAATAGTAATTAGTCTTGTTGTTGGTTTTGTGAACTTGATAATTTTAACTCATTTTAGTTTAGTTGGTGATGTAATGTATGTTATTTATTGTATAAAATATATTTTTGTTTATGATCCAACAACTGTTGTATGTGTGGGTTCTTATCCTGTTGCAATATATGTTGTATCTATTGCAACGGATGGAAAATTAATTTAAATAATAAAATATGTTGCAACAGATTAGTCATCTGTTAGACATAATCAAACAGATATTCACATCTGTTGCAACATATATAGATATCTGTTGCAAAGATTAGTCATCTGTTGAAGCAGATGTTTAATATGTTTGATTATTTCCAACAGACTCTAGACTCTAAATATGTTGCAACAGATTAGTCATCTATTGCAACAGATATCTCATCTGTTGGAAATAATCAAACAGATATACACAGCTGTTGCAACAGGTTTAGACATCTGTTGGAGCAGATGTCTAATATGTTTGATCATATACAGCAGACTCTACACCCGTTGCAACAGATTAGTCATCCGTTGCAATAGATGACCCATCTGTTGGACATAATCAAACAAATATGTACATCTATTACAACAAATACAGACATCTGTTGCAACAGATATCTTATATGTTTGATCATTTTCAACAGACTCTACACCCGTTGCAACAGATTAGTCATTTGTTGTAACAGATAAGTCATCTGTTGGAGCAAATGTCTAATATGTTTGATCATCTTCAACAGACTCTACACATGTTGCCATAGATTAGTCATCGATTGCAATAGATGACCCATCTGTTGGACATAATCAAACAGATATGTACATTTATTACAACAGATAAAGACATCTATTACTTATATAGTTGATCATTTTTAACAGACTCTACACCTGTTGCAACAGATTAGTCATCGGTTACAACAGATGACCCATCTATTGGACATAATCAAAGAGATATGTACATCTGTTGTAATATTTAAAGACATCTATTCCTTATATGTTTGATCATTTCCAACAGACTATACACTTGTTACAACAGATTAGTCATTTATTGCAACAGATAAGTCATCTGTTGGAGCAGATGTCTAATATGTTTGATTATCTCCAACAGACCCTACACCTATTGCAACAGATTAGTCATCAGTTGCAACAGATGACCCATCTGTTGGACATAATCAAACAGATATGTACATCTGTTGCAGCAGATGAATGACATGTTTGATTATTTTTATTATACTCAACTAAGTGTATTCGTCCTAAATAGAGTGATCAATCGACTAATTGATGTGAATTTCTTCTTTAAACCATGATTCGTGATACACAACGTTATTTAAATGTAATTAGCCTTCAATTAATAGGTTCAATTACAATCTCAATGAATTTTATAGTAGTTACATGTTCAACAGAGTGTATTCGTCCTAAATAGAGTGATCAATCGACTAATTTGATGTGAATGACTTCATTAAACCATGATTCGTGTTGCACAAAGTTATTTAACTCCAATTAGCCTTCAATTAATAAGCTTAATTACAATCTCAATGAATTTCATAGTAATTACATGTTTAACTAAGTGTATTCGTCCTAAATAGAGTGATCAATCGACTAATTTGATGTGAATTTCTTCTTTAAACCATGATTCGTGATGTACAAAGTTATTCAAATCTAATTAGCCTTTAATTAATAAGTTCAATTACAATCTCAATGAATTTCATAGTAGTTAAATGTTCAACAGAGTGTATTCGTCCTAAATAGAGTGATCAATCAACTAATTTAATATGAATTGCTTTATTAAACCATGATTCGTGATGCACAAAGTTATTTAACTCTAATTAGCCTTCAATTAATAAGTTCAATTACAATCTCAATGAATTTCATAGTAATTACATGTTCAACTAAGTGTATAATATGTTGCAATAGATTATAACTTGTTGCAACAGATGACAATATCTGTTTGATTATTTCCAACAGATTAAACATTTGTTGCAACAGATTACTCATCTATTGTAACATATGTTTAATCTGTTGGAACTAATCAAACATATCATTCATTTGTTACAACAGATGTGTATATCTGTTGCAACAGATGTCTATATCTGTTTGATTAGTTCCAACAGATTATTCATCTATTGCAACAGATTAATCAATTGTTGCAACATATGTATAGTATGTTGGAATTAATCAAATAGATATAGTCATCTGTTGCAACAGGTTATAATCTGTTGCAACGGATGACTATATCAGTTTGACTAGTTCCAACAGAGTATTCATCTATTACAACAAATTAATTAATTGTTGCAACATATGTAGAGTATGTTGGAACTAATCCAACATATCATTCATCTGTTACAACAGATATGTATATCTCTTGCAACAGATGACTATATCTATTGGAACTAGTCCCAACAGATTATTCATATGTTGCAACAGATTAATCAGTTATTGCAACATGTGTAGAGTATGTTGGAACTAATCAAATAGATATAGTCATCTGTTGTAACAGGTTATAATCTGTTGCAACAAATAAATGATATGTTTGATTAGTTCCAACATACTCTACATCTGTTGATTTGATTTATCATTTTTTGCAATATATGTAGAGTATATTGGAAATCATCTGCAGCAGATGTCTATATCTGTTGTAATATTTCCAGCAGATATACATCTGTTGCAGTAAATACAGTAGAACTGTTGTTAATAATGCTGTAAATTTATACATCTAAGAAATTAATTCATAACAAAAAATAAATTCAAGTCATCACAAATTACATAAAATAATTCAACAAAAACATAAAAATAAAAGTCATCACATTATAAATTGTTTGACTAGTCATCACAAATTACAAAAATATGAAAATACAAATCCTTTTAACAGAATTGTCACATATTAAAGTGTCCGAATTTGTCACTTTTTTCTTTGTTTGATATTTGATAGTACCTTAGAAATGGATTTCTTTCTCCTCTTAACCTCCAATGGAGTGAATGGATCTGAAATTCTCTTTGATTCAATGACACCCCTCTTAGATGTCAATTCCTTAACAGTAGCAATCAATGCATTAAGAGCATTAATCACTCCATCATGGTTTTTCTTGCACTCTTGGTATTTGCATGCAGAATATGAGCTAGGAGAGGCAACACCTCCAAATGATTGTCTACCCATTCTATTTGAGAAATCTGGAGTATGCCCCCTAAAAGGGGTATTAACACCACCCAAATTAGCAAAATCAGTATGACCATAATCACCACTACCAACAACAGTCCCATCACCAACAGGAGCATCAACTAGCCTATCATCACCACCACCACCACCAATAGCAGTCCCATCACCACCATAAACACCAACAACAGCATAGTCAGCAACTTTTCCTGAAATAAACATCCAATTTTTATTCTCGAAGTATTTTTCTGAAGGTGTCAAAAGATTTTCCCATGGCTGACTTTACCACCCAATCGCCAGTTAAATCTGTGGCACCATCACACTGCATTCTCACAGAAAAATTATCGATACAAAAGCTTTTGACAAACTCTTCAGTGGAAAGGCTATTAGGATCAATATTAGTATTTAGATCATCTTCAGTGGAAAGGCTATTAGGAAAAGCTTTTGACAAACTCTGCATTCCTCTTCCTCATGTTCATTTTCATCATCTTCTCCTTCCTCTTCTTCTCTTTCATCATTTTTATCATCTTCTCCATCCCTTTCTTTATCTACATCTACTTCATTTCATTTTCATCATTTTCCTCTTCATCTTTCTCATCTCCCTCACTTCCCTCATCTCTCTCACTTTCCTCATTTCCTTATTTATCTTTATTTAAATCTCCAGATTCTTTACTTCTTTCTACTTCATTCTTATTCTCTTTTTCCTTCAATAGAGCTGATTGAGAATTGACTTCTGCTTTTGATTGAGATATTGCTTGTACAGCAAGCTCATCTAGCAGTGAATGTAGCCTAGATACTTTACTTCTTTCTTTCTTTGGAGTTGATTTACTTTTTTTTCTTTTGAGAGCCATTTTATCTACAAACAAGAGGAAAATAAAAAAGATTATAATTAATTTGTGCATCATTTTAAAAAAGGTAACAGTGAATTTAATAAATACAACACAGTAAAATAATAGTTTCAACAGATGAGTGATTTGTTTCAATAGATAAGTGATCTATTGCAACAGATGACCCATCTATTACAACAGATGAGTGATCTGTTGGAAGAAATAAAAATAGTTTCAATACTATTTTGACAACAAATCACCCATCTGTTGCAACAGATGGGTCATCTGTTGGAAGAAATCAAAACAATATTGAAACTATTTTTATTTCTTCCAACAGATCACTCATCTGTTGCAATAGATGGGTCATCTGTTGGAAGAAATAAAAATAGTTTCAATACTGTTGTGATTTCTTTCAACAAATGGGTAATTTGTTGCAACAGATGGGTCATCTCTTGGAAGCAAAACAGTATACACTATTATTTTTATTTCTTCCAACAGATCACTCATCTGTTGCAACAGATGAGTCATCTATTGGAAATATCATAACAGTAAACCAACAGATGGTATAGTTATTTCCAACAGATGCTTAATATGTTCCAACAGATTCTTATTCTGTTGCAACATACTACACATTTGTTGGGATATTAACAACATTTTTACCACATATGTATATACATATTTCACCAACAACACTAACATACGCCGATATTTATATACATATATCACCAACAACACCAACATACACTAATATTTACCACTTGAACAATAATTTTCAAGAACAACACCATCATTGTCAATACAAGAACAACACCAACACCAATATTTACCAATATAACAATGCCAATAACACCAACAAAATCAGCAAAATCAACAAAAATACCAACATCAACATACATCCAACAACACCAACAGAAGTTAACACACACCTATATTTTTAATACAACAACACCAATAACACCAACAAAATCAAAAAAAAAAAAAAAAAAAAAACACCAATAGCACCAAGAACACCAACAAAAGTTAACACACATCATTAATTATAATACAACAACACAAATAACAAGCCACAAATATAACCACTTGACAAAATCAACTGTTGTTTAAGAACTAAAACCCATCTATTGCAACAGATGAGGCATCTGTTGAAATACCTATTATGATTTCATCCAACAGATGACCCATCTGTTGCAACCAATGGGTCATCTGTTGAAAACAACATAACAATAAACCGACAGATGATATAGTTGTTTCAAACAGATGCTTAATATGTTTCAACAGATTCTTATTCTGTTGCAACATATTACACATCTATTAGGCAACATTTTTTCCATGCATATATATCAACAAGAACACCAACAACAAGAACACCAACACCAACACCAACAATAAGCATTATATCACACCAAGAACACCAACACCAACAACACCAACAACAAGCTATATCACCACTTGAACAACACCAATGTTTTTACCAATACACCAACAACAACACCATCACCAACAACATCAACATCAACACCACCACCACCAACAACAACAACAACACCGCCACCAACAAAACCAACAACACCACCAAAATCAACAACACCAACAAAACCAACAACACCAACACCAATACTAACAAAACTAAGAACACAAATAATACCAACAAAACAAATAACACCAAGAACACCCTCAACACCAAAAAATACCAAGTGAAGTGATTCAATACAACAACACAAACAATAAGACAAAATTTTCACAACAGATATCTCTGAAAAAAGTCAAAATTCAAGTTTCACTATTTTTACGACAATGTTCGAGAACAAGAACAACAATAAAAAAACATATTTCATTCAGAAAAAATACCACATTTACCATCAACCACCATATTAAGAGAGCAAATACTATAAATTAGGGTTTTCTCGGATTCTTCTTTCTTTTTTGAGCATCAAATCTCAATATTATTAACCTATACTCAAAGAGAATACAATTAAAGTTCTTCTTTTTCTTCATTAACTAAAAAGCCCTAATTTTTTGAAAATCAAAAAAAAAAAAAAAAAAAGTCTTTACCTGTGAAGAGAGAGAAATTGAAGATAGAAAGTCGAAAAGGAACGATGAAGAACTCGAATATGGGGTCGCTGGAGGTTGAAAGTCGCCGGAGGATGGCTATCTCGTCGATCTGTTGTCGAAGGAGAGCAGCAATTGGGCTTGAGAGAGGAGTTGAGAGACGTTTGAGAGGAGAGAGAGTGACTTTGAAAACTGATTTTCCCACTTTAGATTTTTGTTTTTATTAAATATAGTTGTGGGTTGATTTGCATTTTAAAAAAGATTAAGAAGTTTTAAAAATATTAATTGAGTCCCCAATTAACTTAATCAATTTTTTAAATGCCTTTGACCCTTAACCTTGGTCAAGTGTCACCGATATTTAAAAGGAGACTTGAGACACTACTTTTGTTCAATTTTCTCTTCTTTCTCCTCTCTTCCATCTCAATCTAATTTCCTTCTCTCTCGTTTGTTTTCTCCCTCGGATTTAATCCACCATAAGTTCTTCTCGCGCTAACTTTGTTTCTGCCAAGAAACTTTTTCTTCCTTACACCAATTTTATTTTTTATCTCCCCTCTATTTCTCTACTGTATTGACTTTTAAAATTTATTTTTGACAATTTTTCACATTCCATTACTCTAATTACATGGTTAACCCAATATTTTGTAAAGTTAAATTATAGATTTAAAAGTTGCAACGAAAACAAGTATCAAAGTCTTAAAATCTTCCGACTCCAAAGAGTTAAATAAGGAAATTTCACAAACTGGGTTATATACAATTTTTACTCCAACTCATAATTCCTCATTCATTTTTCCTTTTCATACCTCAATTTTTTAAAAAAAATAAAAAATAAAAGAAAGAAGAAGATAATGAAATTACCGGAAGTTCTGAAATCTGAAAAAAGAAGAATCTCACAAAATGCGCTCAAGAGCTCATTTTAGTTGATTAATTTCTAAATATACTAAAAGTATTTTGGGAGGAACGTAAAAAATGATAACTTGTCAAAATTAGAGTAATGACTAATGAAATTTGAGCTAATTCTGAAATCACATAGAAGATGAGGGAAAAGTGAAAGAGGCGAAAATATGGAGAAATGATGATGTCAAAATGATGTTGGAGTCAATTTTCTTTGAAAGGACTAAAAGACCCACCTCTTATGTCAATCCATTAAAACAAGCTAATAAGGGTATTTTGGGTAAAGACAAAATGGGTACCTTGCTAACTTACTACCTTCATGAAGTATGTTAGCAAGAACCTATATATATATATATAATATTAAGGTTATTTCAATAAAAAGGGTTAAGGGTTATTTCAATTATTTTGTTTTGTTTTTCAGGTTGAAAGATTGTTGGAGTTGATTGATTTGGAGAGGGGTTAAGGGTTATTTCAATTATTTTGTTTTGTTTTTCAGGTTGAAAGATTGTTGGAGTTGATTGATTTGGAGAAGGTGTGTTCTTATAGTTGTAAAAATCCTACTCGGTACTTCCTCCTCCTTATATCTACTTATGTAGTTAGGTATATTTCTTCCTAGAATACTAAGTATATTCCCCCAAAATTAATTTTTTTTTTTTTTTTTTAAAATTGTAATCTATTCATAGTCATACCCTGTTCATCTCTTCTTCTTAAACTTTAGACTTAACAACTGTTTCTTTAATCACACCCCGAAACCTGCTAATTATTTTAGCTTATCCATAGCTATACCCTTTTCATCTCTTTCTCTTAAATTTAGTACTTAAGAATCGCTTCTTTAACCGCACCCTGGAAACACTGTCAGGTAGCTCTCTGGCCATAACGGACTTCAACATCCTAGGTTTTACCGATTAATCCATCGGGATTCATTAAGCATTTAAGAGACTAACCATATACTAAGGGTAGTTATGGATCATCCTAGGAATTTACAGATTAATCCATGGGAGTTGTTTAAGCATTTAAGAAGCTAACCATTTACTAAGGGTATACATATGATAGATTAACTAAAACATAACATGATATGAACATGATTTAACATACATAAACATGTTGTACATTCAAGCATATGAAACTAATTTACATACATATGGGGAAATAGTACATAGATCTAGAAAGTCATAACCTACTTACATAATGTAGAGGAGAGAGGGTTCCCTTTCGGGAGTCCCCGAGGTGCTCCTGGCTGAACTAGAAAATAAATACTCACACTCTTACTTATAAACACTCACACTCTTTAGTATACAATAGCTCACACTCTAAAATATTTAGTTGAATATTCTGATATTTAAACTTGCTAATGGTCGATTACTTTGATTGATTCTTTCTTGTCTGAATGAGATGAGGTGCCTTATATAGGCAATGAGCGGATTTCAAATTGAAATTGAATTCTGCAAAGGAATCTGAATTATTGAAGTTGTGTCTTTGTCTTGGATCCCATGTAACTGTGTATTTGTTGAAAATATTGCAAAAGATTCTGAAAATGTCTCTTTCGTCTTTCTTTTTCCTGTGCTCTTTACGACTTCTCTTTTCGTCTTTTGAAAATTGAGGTTGGCTGTCTGCTGAAAATCATCATTGCTTACGTCTGTAGTAGAGTCTGAAATAGCTGATGTCATTGTTGATATTTTAACAAACAGTGTCTAAATTATGCAAAGCCTCCGAGTCAAACTCCATGCCTGATTCATCACTGGCATTGCAGTCTTGGGCAAATTCTTCCATTGTTGGATCATAGTCTAGGTCCGAATTTGGAACATCTGAATCGTCTTCCTCGGGTTCTGGTTTAATCATGTCTTTGGTTTCTTTTTTAGCCACATTAGGCGTGACATCTTGTAGAAGTCTCATTAATATCTGTCCAATAATGTTTTCAATTGTTTTAACATTAGTCTTACTTTGTCTTTTGATTTTTGTCGTCCTGGTCTTTGAACCTGAAGCTTCTAAATTAAAACTTACAGGAAGTCTTCTTACACTTTTTGGCAAAGTGTCAGCCATCAATGGGCTTGATGAGTCTTTACCGGTTGCCGTTTGAACCGGACTAGCTGTACCTTTACCCGATACAGTTGGTCTTTCTATATTCACTGGGGAATGTACACCCCTCTGATCCATTTTTTGTAGAGTTGGAGAACTCATTTGTGTCTGAAAATCTGTTTGTGTGGTGGATTCTTTAAAAGATTTCAAAGAAATTTGTTGTTGATTTAATTCTAAATTTCTTATATACTCTTGTAGAATCATATTTTGTCTAAGTAAATTATCCCTTTCTTTTTCTAAAAGCTCATTTTTCTGATTAAGTCTTTTAAAACCTTCAGTCATTGAACTACAATGATCACAGAAAATAATTTTATTTGAGTCTTTCTGGATATTATACTGAGGAAAATTTGTCTGATTTCTAAGTTCTGGGACTATGAAAAAGTTTGGACCTAAATTTCCTCTAGCATAGTCTAAAGCTTCATTAAAATTGTTAAAGCCTTTGTATAAAGGATCTTTTAAACCTTTAATAGTGTCTATTACCTGTGTCCATGTCTGATATATGTCTGGGGTCCTTCCCTGTATAATTACATAAAATTTAAACTTGTTAGTTAAATTTTTGTCTATAAAATATTGTGTCAGGGCGTTCATAACAGCTAAGAAATAGCTGACATCCCTTGGAGTCTTATTGTAAGAAATTCATAAATTGTCTAATAAGCACTTCTGATTTCGATCAACTCATGCTTCTGGTCTTGTCTTGAAACTGAAATTTGATTCCGGATAATAAATTAAATTTTGTCTTTCAAAATGAATTCTTTCGATAGTCTAATCTGTTGATGTCTGAGAAGTATTTAACATAGTCTGTGGCTGAAAATGAGTATTACTTAATAAAATCTTCAAGTAATTGTCTGCGCTGGAGTCTGAGGTGGAAGCCTTAGCTTTCCCCTTGTCTGTAGTCATGCGGCAAAGGAAACTAGTTAGTAGTTTGTATCATTAAACGACTTAGCTTATCTTCTAATCCATTATCTTTGCCTTTAACATGTTCAAATTTAAGAGTATAAATAGAAGTAGCATCGATAAAATTTAGCCATCTCCATTTGCTACTCGTCTTTTCACTTATTCTTTCATGGAATTTAACAATAGCTTCACAGTCTGTTCTAATTAATACTTCGGGTTTATTTAGAATATATATTTTGAAACTATTTAGACCGTAAATTACTGCTAGAATTTCCATGTCTATACTACTCATATTACCTTTTTCTTTATAGACTCCGCTTTGATAAGCGCAAATAATTTCTTCCTTCTTAGTACTATATTTATTTTTTCTTGCTTTTAGAATGGCTCCCTATCCTTCGGCACTACCGTCTGTTTCTATTATTAAATAATCTGTTTCTAATGGTAAAGTAAGGTCTGGAATTTGTCTTACCATTTCTTTAAGTTTTTGTACTAACTTAATATATTCGGTATTAAAAGATTTCTGTCCTTTAGAACCGGTCTTTCCATATAGTGGTCCTGCAACTTTTCCTAAATCTTTGATAAATGGTCTCGCATAATTTAAAAGTCCTAAAAAATTTTGTAAATCTTTAGTCTTGTCTAATTTATCTGGCATATCTAAAACATTTGTCGCTATATGAGGCTGGAGCTTTATTTTTCCTTCTCCTATAGTTATTCCTAAGAAATTAATATATGGCTTACATAATTCCATTTTCTTTTTGCTAATAATTAAACCATTATCTATGAATAACTGAAATACTATTTGTAGATGTTCTAAATGTTCTTTCATATTGTTACTGAATACCAAAATATCATCTATATAAACTAAGAAAAAATGTTTATATTTACCAAATATATTGTCCATTTTTCGTTGAAAAATTGGAGGGGCTGTCTTTAGGCCAAAAGGCATGACTAGCCATTCAAAATGGCCTTCTGGACAAGTAAAAGTTGTCCATTCTATGTTGTCTTTATGCATTTTAACTTGCCAATATCCGGATTTACAATCAAATTTACTGAATATTGTTCGTCCTTGAATTCTATTTATTAATCCTGTCTTGTCTGGTAATTTATATGCGTCCATTACAGTATTATCGTTAAGTCTTTTGTAATTTATTACCAGTCATGCTTTACCTCTAACTACTTCACTATGGTTTCTTACCATAAAAGTTGTTGATCTATGTCTTGATGTAGATATCCTAATTACTCCTAAGTTTAGTAATTCTTTTATTTGTATTTCAAAGTCTTTTAGATCTTCATTAGTAGCTTCTATTGCTGCAGTCTTAACTAAATATTCTGGATTTATAATTTCTAATTTACATTCTAATTGATTCTTCCCCCAATGTTCTAGGGGGTTTTCTCCTATTATTTCTAGCTTATCTAACTTTTGAAGTATTTTTTGTAGGTCTTCTTGGTTTTTAATAACTCCTACATATTTTAATTTTTATAATCATAACTTTCTATACTAGTATCAATTAGATTATAGCTCTTTTCTATTTCTTCGTCTATCCAGTCTGTATCTATTATTTCTGATAGTAAATTTTCTTTTTCTTTGTAGGTACAATCCGTTCCTTTATCGCAAACGGTGTCTGGAGTTATTTGTTTATGTTTTGAATCGTGTATTACCTTTGTATTCCTTTGTACTTGTTTTCCAAAGAATGATGGGTTATTGTAATATTTTTTGTAAAAATTGCTCCGTCTCTAGTAATAAAACATCCTCCATTGTTTTTATCATAAAGTCTAAACCTATTACGAAATCTGCCTTAATATTGAGATCTCGTGTTAGCATATATCCTAACTTAGATTTGGTTTTGTAATTTGAACAAGTATTAATAAAACTTACTATAGCATTTTTGACATAATGTCTATATGTATTATGAGTCCCATCCATTTGCATGGCTATCTGTGGCTCTGTGAAATTATTGATAAGATGTTTTGGTAATATGTTTTGATCTATTATACATTGGGTACATCCAGAGTCTATTATACCTAAGGTTTCTATTTCATAATCTTGTATTATTATTTTTGTCATTACTTTAATGGCACTTAATTTTTTATCTTCGTTACATACTAATCCTTCAAGGGATTGATTTAATAATTTTGTTTCTTTTAAGTCTTCTATAATAACTCCTTTTGATTCTTGAGAAATTCTTTTTCCTTTTTCTAAATATTTTATTCTATCTTCTAATTCATTTAGTTTATTTTCTAGATTACTTAGTCTAGTTTCTACTGCATTGTCTTCTGTAATTATGACAGTCTGTTTATGTTCTATTGGTTGTGGTTGTATTGACTGTATGACCTGCTTTCCCATAGTCTTTTCTATACATGGTATACATCCCTCTATATAACAATTTTTACATTTTGCGCGTCTTTGTCTACTAGGATACCATTTACAAATATAGCATTGATTACTATCTACTCCTTTATGTCTTTCAAATTCATGTAAACATCTTTCTTCGTTGAAATTTACTAAAGCAAAATTAGTTATTACTTCGTTTAGATTTTCTAATCCTATATCTTCGTCGAAGTCTGAAGAGTCTGGATTATTATCATAATCTATGCTGACAATTGAATATATACTTTCTGTATCTGACATATATTCGTCTACATTTATTAAAGTTTCATTAAAGTCTTCTATTAACTGTGAATTTCTTGTCCTGGTATTATTTCTTTTGGGGCAAGTGTTAGCTAAATGATCTGAACTACCACATGTAAAACATTCTAGAGTATTTTTATAGCTTCTGTCGTCTTTATATTTTCTTACATGTTTATTTTTATTCAAATAAGGTTTTCTGGCTGATGATTTTCTTAAATAATAATTTTTCTTTCTATAATCATTTCTTTTATAAGGTTTTTTATATTTCTTAGTATACTTATTCATTTTATTATATTTGTCATCGTAGCTTTGTGTAGTATAAATTGTCTTACATAAATTTGTTTCACCTTTCTTTAGTTGTTTCTGTATTTGTATATTTGTATATTTTTCTTGTAGTATGTCTATTATATGTTGTATTTTATGTCCTATTGACCATCTGGCATTAGGATTCTGTACTACACCGTCTCGTTTTTCCCATCTTTCTTCTATTTCTCTACCTAAGGCTCCTGGTAATTTATTAAATAATTTTTTACCTAAGCTTTGGTCAAAAGCATTACCGCTTATACTTGCATAATAGAAATAGTCTAAAAGAAATGGTTTAATATGATACCAGCTACTTATGCTTAGTTGTTCTAATTTTATTAGGGATTTACGTTGTAATACTAGCAATCCACTATTTGGATCTTCTCCTGTTAGTAAGCTATGTATTTTGTTTGTAAAATTATACGGGTTAGCTCCCATTTCTACTAATTCTTTAAATTCGTTAGGAAATTCTCTTTTAAAGCTTTCCCATAAACCTTTAGTTGATTCTCCTAAAAATGTCTCCATGTATCTATACATTGTTTCTGAGTCTGTTTGATTATAAGTTTTAATATAATCTGCGACTACTATACCTTTCCATAAATCTATAACTGTGTTCCACACTTGTGAATCATGTGTTGCTATATTAAGTATTTTTCCTTTACTACCACCTTCTTGGAGGGTAATAGGTTCTTCTATTGGTATTCTTTTTCCTATGGGTCTTACACTTTCTAGTTCTGTTTCTGGATTGGTTCTATAGACTCTATGTCTTGGTACGTTTCCTGTATTAATTTCTAGTATGCATTTGGCTAGTTCTTTGAAAAGGGCTTGAACTTGTTGATGCTGATTCCATAAATTCTTTAATACTTCTATCCGTTTCTGAAATCACGTCTTCTGAATTATCAAATATTTCTCTATATCTTATATTATCTGTTTGTAGTGTGCATAATCTAAAATGGTCATCTACTTCAAAAATGTCTAATTGTCCTAACTTACATCCACTACATTTAAAACGTCTATTGTTATCTAATGTATATATTTCTCTAGCCTTTTGTATTGTTTTATCTACTTCAAATTTTTCTAATTCTATTATATTCATGAGTTCTCTTCTTTCTTGATTGTGGACTTCTTCTTCTATTTCATATTGATTTGTCCTTTTATAATCTATGAATCTAATTGAAGTTTCTCCTTTCTTGTTAGTGTACATTAAATGGTCTATAGGTTTTAGTGTTTCTTGTTTATTTTTATGTTCTAGGTTCCATTCTAAACCTGCATAAAGTTGTGTGTCTATTGTTAAAGGCTTCATTAATTTTATTCCTTTGTTTCCCATTAATCCTACAACATCGTCGACTTTTAATTTAAACCTAGTACCGCTATTATTAGCCAACTTTCCTATAAATCCTACACAAACTAAAAGATTGTTACCTATATTCATATCTTCATATCTTTTGGTCTGAATATCTATCTTTATATATTTTTCGAATTCTGATGCATTAATCATATAGTCTGGACTATAGTGAAATATTCCGCCATTATTAGTCATGTCTACTTCAGTTAATCCTATAAGGGATCTTTGAGAGTCTGACCATCTATCATCATAAATGATTACTAATACTTTAGTTCCTAAATTCTTTCTGGTTAATCCTTTTAATCCTATTATTATAAATCCCATGTGCATTAAATTCATATTTCGTCTTGTAATTTCTGCTGAAGATTATGGACTAATTAATGTAAGGTTTTCTTGATTGTCGCCTGTGACGCATATCTGTTCTTCTCTATAGTGTCTATACAATTAGGCTTTTTGTGAAAAGAAACCGGCACTATATAATACTTTTGGATTTAATAAATTTAATTTATTTTGTTGAAAAATTTGAATGTCTTTATCAATATCTATTACTTCATCTTCTGCTTCTGCTTTTTTTGAAAAGCCAAATTTTTCTACTTCTTCCCAACAACAGAAAAACTGTTTTTGCTTCTTTTTAAAAGCACTTTTACAAGTTTACCAAATATCATTCTTTTCAAATAAAGTATTTTTTTCTCAAAAAAAAAAAAAGTCCCAAACAGGACATAACTCTCAGTCTGTTCCTTTTCTTTTTGGTGAAAATCATTTTCACCGCCTAACTTTGCTTTAAAAATCAAACTGCCCCCTCAACTTTGAACAATAATCAAACTCCCCCTTCATTCAATGTATTGTCCATTTTACCCCTGTTATATTAAATATATTTATGTAATACCTCTTTATATTATATATAATTTATTTTTTTAACCTACATATTTATAAATTTTTATTCAAGTTCATTAACATTATAAGTAGAATAATACTTTTATGAATTTGTCACAAAATTTAATGTTATTTTTATGACTGTTATTTCAATATTATATGCATTAAGCGTGTGTATATGTATGTACATTCATGTGCGTACATTTTTGTCTTTCCCTACTCTCTTACTCCATGTGTTTCATATTACTTGGCCCTTCTTGATATGACACTCCCCTAAAGAAAATTTTAATTAGAGTGTATTTTACTAAACTAACCTTATTAATAATGCTTTGAAACTTTAAATTTGACTATTACTACTCTATGCAGTTATTTAATACTAAGGTAGAAATAAAAAAAAACATTAAAAAAATCTCTTGATTTCATAAATTGAACAAGTAATTAAACTCAACTATTTTTAGTATGAGGGTCAAGTAATATGAAACGGCAGGGATATTATCTATTATATAACAAGTTTTGATTATCACTAATGAAGTATTACATAATTTATAGTTTAAAATAATTTAAAATCTAAATAAATACAATCTTTAAAAATTTAATGTCACCACCAAAGATTCTTATTTGCTGCGACTTTATTAGGCGCCACTAAACATCGTCACAGAAAACTTGTTTTCTTGTAGTATTTCCTGCATCGAAATATATTTGTATAGTTATTATTACCTGCTATTTTCACTTGTATAAATAAATATTAGAGTTTTGATTATTATTAATAAAATTATTTTTCTCATTATGCTAATTTATTTCATTATAGAACATCATTAGCTTATATACTTAATTAGTATTTCTCACTTTTTTCGCCCAAAAGATAATGTTTATATTTTTATGAAATTTTTTTTACATGAATTTAAAAAAATGAAAATATCATGATTTTTAAAGAAGAAAAAGAAGAAGAAGTTGATAATGAAAGGGTATAATAGGTATTTTAAAGATTTTACTAGGATAAAGGGGGGAGTTTGATTATTGTTCAAAGTTGAGGGGGAGTTTAAATTTTAAGGGAAAGTTGGGGGGTAAAAACGATTTTCACCCCTTTTCTTTTTGGCAATACTTACTGTATTATACATACAAATTCAGAACATAAATGTCAAGAAACTCCTAAAACCTCAAGGCATTCATGGTTACACTTGTTCAAAGTGCCATTTTTTACTTTAATTCTATAAAAAAATTGAATCAACGAAGAGAATAGAAAAATGAAGACATCAACATTATAACCTCTGCAAGTGAAAGAACTTATTATTAGTCCAACATCAAAATTCCCTTTTATCTCTTAATCCAACAAATCAATTAAAAACGATTTAAAATCGCAGAATCAATCTTTAATTATCTTTATTTGAAATTTTTGCTTCTTCTCTTCATTGTTGGTGTAAAAGTGGAGAAAGCGACATATTAATACTCCCAGAACTTGAAGAGAACACCAATTGATTTGCATTGACTCAATAATTTTGCAATTTACTATAAGATTTTATTAGTTAATGTTAGAAGTTGAAAAGAATACCAAGACATTGAATAAACGACAGGTTTAGGAAGACGAAAAAGCAATTTAAGAAATTGAATATGATGTAGTAATTATAGGAAATTAACTATTTTACACCCATTCGTATGATTGACCGTTCTAAAATCTTTTAATTGGTTAATGAGTGGTTGAGTTTCTATTAATTGTTGTATTTATCATTTATTGGAAGGTAAATTTACTATTTGGTACAAAAATATTGTATGTATAGTATTTAGATGAGGGATAAAAATGTCGTTCAATATTTAAAGGGTATTTTCGTAATTCAACTTTTAACTTTTTTGCTTCCCACTTTTAGAATAGTATAGATATATACAATGTTTTAAAAGGCAGAGTTCGGACTCGCCCTAGGACTCGCCCCGGGGCGGGGCACTGGCAAAACGTCTCGGGGCTCATGTGTGAGACTTAGTTCTGTGAGGCTTACGTCCTAAGCACCCGACTGTATGCCCTGAACATGCCTAACGCCCAATGCTCGGGACTCGCCTAATAGTTCTTACACAAATTGCGTCAAATTCCTTAGTCAACTCTGTTGATACTCATAATTCTCTACTAATTAAATGATGCTTCATAGTTTTTTTCATCTGTTGAAATAAGAAAATTAAAAGTAACTAGCTTATGTACTAATTGAGAACGTCGTAAGGGTGAATATGACTTAACATTTCTGTTTAAAATACATATATGAATTTTACATATTCACTTGTCATTGATCGTTATGTTTTTGTCCTATATTTCAAAATTATCATATTTTATTTTGTTATTTGAAAGTATTTTATTTTTATTCATGAAAGAGTTTATGTTTTAATTATAATATTAATAGTTTATTGATTATTTCTTTTAGGGAGGTAAATTGCATAGTATGATAGTCATATATTTTAAGAAATTATTTGTAAAATCATTGAAAATTTTGTTGTTACTTATATTTTTAGTAATCAAATTATAAAAATAAAGATACATGAGATATACGCCCCGTAGATCCTTAGGACTTACGCCTCGCCCCGTGCTATATAAAACACCTCGCCTCACGCCCCCGCCTTTTAAAACACTGGATATATATATGATTTGTGTCAGTGCGGACTCAATATATGATACTTTTTTGTCCCAATTTATATGGAATATATGATACTTGCAGGGTTGATCAATTTTTTTTCATGATTTCTAAATATTTTAAGTTGTTTATTAATGATTTATAGTACTTTTGCATAATTTTCAAACATTATATGTTACTCTTTCTGTCTGAACTTATGTTGCACCGATGAAATATTTGAGAAAATCAATCAAATTTGTAATACAGTTTTTAGATATTTTAAGGTGTTAACTATTTTGATTTATAGGATTATCACGTAATTTTCAACTAATATATGTTACTTCATCTATCCCAATTTATATGACATTGACAGAATTTGAAAAGTCAAACAAATTTTTTATAAGTCATTCAAATATTTTAAGTTGTTAATTATTGGGATTTATAGTACCCATTTGTAAAAATTATTTAACTAGTATCCCGTTTTTAACAAGCTTCAAACAAAATTCGAAATCACCATTCCACGCGCCAACACCAACAAAAACACCATCATGCTTTCAAAACCACTATACTCAACATTTTCCATATATACATACATTGAATATTGAGGTTTTTCTTTTTATATAATCTTTCTGAAATTTTCATTTTATTTTTTCAAGTATCAACATCTGTTTGTGATTCTACTGGACTATAATTGATGGGTTAGCCGTTATTGTTCATTTTATTTGTTATTGTTGCATCACACACATTTTCTTGCAAATGGTATAGACATGCAACTTCAGACATATATGTATTCAACTTCAGAATATCTATTTGAAGTTGGGCAAATATATGTCCTAATTACCTCATGCCAAAATACGTGAAATTTGGTCTTGTCAAGATCATAATTTCAGTTAAAAATATCTAAAGTTAGCTTGGTAAGCCATTATATATTTTAAGTTTCACCAAGTTCATAAATTTAGTAAAGAATGTCTGAAGTTTGATCTTGTCATGTCTATAACTTCAATAAAAAAAAAAACTGAAATTGACCTTGGTAATTCATACCAAACTTCGGACAAACATATCTTATGACTGGCCTTAATAAGACCACATTTCATGCAAAACTGTTAGAAGTCAAACACGAATTTTCAAACTTCATCACGTAAGTCTGAAGTGGCGTCTGAAACAGGTAAACTTACAAAATTGAATCCTCAAAACAAGTATTTGTGCACTTCGCCCCATAAATTAGATGATGTAAATGTATGAAGGATAATGAAAACATAATAACTCCTAAAATGATTTAATATGCTTTTCTATTGAAAGTGTATTTCCACACTGTCCATGTTAGCCATCAGAGACCTGTGACTAAATTTGCCTAGGCTATTTTAATAGCCTTCCGTGAACCATTCTTTTTGGCTAATTCTAGTGGCTAGATATACAATAATAAATTAACCATATATTCTCTCCTAGTTTTTTTAAGAGGCTAAGTGAAAAATCACCATTCGGTCATTAAGGCTTATGGCACTGTTACTACTATTATTTTGTGTATGGTTATTTATCTTTGTGTGAATTGTGTAGAAGCTATTTAATTACTTCAACTTAAAAGGTGAATGCAACATAGCTTACTTCATAATAGGTATATTTCGATAAAGCTACTTTGCTAGAAGACGGTGTCAACCTCTTGTGCAAACCTGCTTTTTACATAGCACATTAAAACTCATATTATATATTCTATACGCACCCTGAAGTGGGATCCTATATTCAATCCTGATGAAGAAACCACCATTGCTAAAGCATGGATTTCATTCTCCTATCTACCATGAAAAGAACTAATACCAAATGCTAACACAGGAACCAAGTTCTTGCGTGGATATGTAAAAACTGTAAAGTAATAAACACACAACTTTACGTGAACAAAGTCCTTGCTCAAATAAGTAACGACGACTACAACCTACAGTGTGTAGGATTTCACAAACCAAATCCACTAACTTCAAATATCAAGTTTATGATTACAACTCTATCAGTTAACTATAACTATTTCTGCACCTCTCCAAGAAGGTAAATTCTCTTCTTGTTACAAACCTCCTCAATAAACAAACAACTACCACAATAGAATAAAAATCACTCAATAACTAATATATTGCAAACTTAGCAATAACTTACTCACTACAACACAATGTACCTATAGCTACGAAATTTAAGCTATGAATTTAAAAATCGTAGCTATTACTTAGAATTTAAAATTTCATAGCTATCTATAAATTCGTCAAATTTCTTAGCCACGAAAATCAAATTGACAAAGCTAAATCTTTATTTTTGCTATAATTACTAACAATCGTGACAATAATTAACTAAATAGCTACAACTTTATTGCTACGATAAAATTTTATAGCTAATCATAAGTTTTTTGCCACGTGATAAAAACTACTGCAGCAATAGTAATCTTTTAGTCACGATAAAATTATTTGAAAAAAATATTGTAGATAAATAAATATTTTGCTTCAAGTTATAAAAACTAGTGGCAATAGTTAAATGATATAGCTATAGATTTTTAGCTATAATTAAATTTCGTAGCTAATTATTAATTTAAGTCACAGGTTGAAACTTACTGTAGCAATAAAAATCTTTGAGCCACGATAAATTATTTGAAACAAAATTCTATAGCTAAATAAATATTTTTGTTTCAAGTTATAAAAAGTTGTGGCAATAATTAAATGATATAGCCACAAAGTTTTGCTAGAGTAAAATTTTCGTAACTAATTATTAATTTTTGCCACAAGTTAAAACTTATTGTAGCAATAATAACCTTTTAGCCACAATAAAATATTTAAAATAAAATGTTATAGCTAGATAAATATTTTTATCTCAAGTTATAAAAAATTGCGGCAGCCGTTGGCTTAATAACTACAATTAAGTAGCTATGAAATGATATAGTCATAAATTTATTATTGTGATAAAATTTATAGTTAATTATTATTTTTTATCATGAGTTTAAGTTTGTTGTAGTTATTTTTTTTGCCACATTAAATAAAAATTTTTGTATAATTGAAGTTATTATAAAAACTAGTGCTAATGCAATCACAAAATTAGTTGTAATAAATTTGTATATTTAGATGAATATTTATAGAAATATGTAGATGTGCTTTTTGAGAGATTTTTACATTCATATAGGTATAATTGCTTTCATATAAGTTCCTACATGATATCATAAAATTAAATACTCATCAAATTTAATTTTTTAAATTTAAGACAAATTAATAAAATAAGTGCAGAAATTAAATTAAAGAGACAAACTTTATATATAATAAAACCAAACAACATGAGATATAACTATTATATGATTGATGACTCAGATATCTTTTATCAAACAACACCTTTATCAATTTAGTGTAACTAAAAATGTTCATCTTTCTATTAGATTCAATTTTACAAGGTCTTAATTTTAGGTATCAAATATAATTTAAATAAATAGGAGGTTATATATAATTAATTATATCAAATTTAAACAAAGTTCATTAAAAATCCAAACTCAAATTACGTCGTCTTGATTAAGTACTTCTAGAACTTAATGTCAAGAACAATCAACTCTGACTAGTTCTTG
The DNA here is from genome assembly GCA_031232105.1 of Capsicum rhomboideum. Taxonomy (NCBI): domain Eukaryota; kingdom Viridiplantae; phylum Streptophyta; class Magnoliopsida; order Solanales; family Solanaceae; genus Capsicum; species Capsicum rhomboideum. Next base: position 37,222,852 of record CP124719.1, read on the forward strand.
AAAACTCAATTGCTTGTTGCCTTCTTGTTCTACTGCCTTGTGAGAGTAAAGCCTTCTCTACGTAAGCAATAGATGTCATCTCTTGTTTTAGGCCTTCTCCTTATATACCAATGATAATTATGGGCTTTGTCCCCAGACCCTAATTACCTCATAAGGTGTCTTGTCCTAGTTTGACACGGTTTCCACAAATAGAATCCTCATGAAACTCTATGTCCTTAATTATAGTTACTTTGACCTTCTCTTGGTTGTACATGCAAACTCCTACACATTGTGAGAACCTAGCACACTTTGTCTATCATCAAAATATATGAATAAGTACATAATGTTAAGAATAACAATTCATGAATTCCTTAAGGATTCTTCATTTCCCCCTTTGATGATGAAAAAGTCTCATACAAACGCTCATGAATTAGCATCCATGTTCTGTCTCATTCACATGAGTTACAAGCTCAAGTCATATAATTTTCAAAATTCAACTCTACCGTATAACAATCATAGAGTGCAATAATAAATGCATGTGGCCACTGAGGCAATAGAGTCACATACTCGCAAGTGATCACTACATATAAATACTAAGGATATTAGCCATCTCAAACAACAAAAAACAAGAGATAAAGCATAGTAGTAAAAAGAAACCAGTGTACGCACAATATTAACCCAACCTTTGGCCCTTAACAAAACATCCAAAAATTAGTTACAAAACCAATAAAAAGATTGTCTATCAAGAGAACTAATCTAGACAGTAAGACGATGAGGGGATAGACATCAAGGAGAAGTTGGGATTGGATAAAGCTTAAGAGGATGATGGAGGAGGCACAGGCTTAGGGATAAGCTGCATCAAGACATTAATTCTGGCAGAGTTGGCATTGTGATGTTGCAGCATGTCATCCTTCAAAGTGATCACTTGAGCTTGAGATGATTCTAGTTGGTTCTGCAAGATGGATATTTCCTCCCTCAGCTTAGCATTTTCATCCTAAGTGGCCTCTAAGTCCATCATAAGTTGAGTAACAAGGCCAGAATCCTTCACACCAGTTGACCTATTTATCAAGAAATCACATTCTCCTAAGGTCTTAGTATTGATCATGTCATTCCTAGAAGCATGTTGCCATCCCTCAGCTGAACCACAAAGCTCTCAAACACATGGTTGAAAAAAACCCTTAGGTTAGACCATAAGGACAGTCCTAGGAGAAATTACCCTTTTGCATATGCTTGACCATGAGAACTGGCAAGTTTACTTTCTCATAAAGCTCTAAAGCATTCATGATCCCCATGTCTCTAAAGAAAGCCTCATGTCTCCTCTCATCCCTAGATAATACCTCCTTAGTCACAGTCTTAAATAAGAATTTGTAAGAAGGCTGTATTTCCCCTTTAGCACCTTCTTAGGATGCTTTCCAACTCTCTCCCTAGTAAACTTTGTAGTTAAGATGCAATCATCATCAATTTCTCACTTATACACATATAATCCCTCAGTAGGGACTACAACATGTCACCAAGCTTAACTGAGTCAAACACAATCTCAACTCCTCCCACCTTAGAGCTAACCAACCATCCCCCAAGAATGGACAAATTGACATATAATTCTATTACACCCTCTCATAGACAATAGGACCTACCACTTTAAAGAAGTGCCCCAAACCCTAAAATGCAATCCTGTCAAGAATGGTTTGAACAAAGGGATTTTCCAGTATTTCAGAGTCAAATACCCTTCCCTTCAAAACAGTTTTAGAGCCATAGTTGGCCTCTTTCCCCATGGCCAAGAATTTTTCATAGTTTTTGTTGGGTCTTTCTTTCTTGGTATGAGAAGGGACAAATTTTTCTTGTTCAATGCCATCCTTAACTTCAATGGGCCCATCAGGATCCTTAATTTCTTTATTTTCTTTGGGTGATCTTACCTTTTTGCTAAACTCATCAGCAACCCTGAGGTATGTATTCCTCTTGCGAGATTGAGAAATGCAAGTTGGGAGAGGGGAGGGAGTAATGATCTTTGGTTTAAGAGTGTATTTAGGTTTGTGCATTGCATGTTTCATATAGCTAGGCACAAGGGTGGTACAGGTTGTAGCACACTTGATGTTTAGAAGGATATCACCTTCACTATCACTTTCGTTATCAGCAGGGGAAAAAGTTAAAGGAGGTTAGGTTTCTCAATCTCTTCTGCAGGTTTAGTAGCGTCTCCAGTGTCCTCCTCTTGTGAGGTACAACTATAGTTCAAAGAATTAAATTTTTGGGCCTGTGAGAACGAGGGTTTTAAGGGCCAAGGGTTTTATTTAGGAGAAAAAGCAAGAGTAGGTGAAGGAAACCTTAATTCAGGACCAAAGAGGAGAGTGGGTAAAGGGGAACATGGTTCATTAAGAGATTCCCCATGAGATGGTGCCGCAATGAATGAATTTGAGTCTTTCACATCGAAATAATCTACCAGTGAGTGTTTTGAGAGAGAAGAAAGAATAGAAGAAGGGTGAATTATGGATGCCATTGGAGAGATGAGAGTAATGGAGACTGTGGAGATATTTTTGTAAGGATTAGATATAGCAACAGTGACACACACACATAAAGAGAGAGAATTGAGTTTTTTCTTTGGAAGTTAGATGGTTTAAAGAGAGAAAGGTAAGTGATTTGAGTGTTGAAGAGGTTTGAGTTAATAGTTGTCAGATATTGGGTAGTGAAAAATAAAAGAAAATAATTAGATGATATTTTTTTTACTGTCTCACTTTAGGAGTTTATTTAGATAGAGACATAGTGAAGGATCAAGTTCCCATGAAAGACCAGTATTTGTAGTTTTTGAGCCTAATGTTTTTTAAAAGTTTTGAAAAGGATATGCATACCTGACATTCTTTTATAATAGGGATCAAGTCCTTGAAAGTTATACCCAAGAGTGAATAAATGCTTTGATGTATAGAAAATAGGGGTAATATCATAATATCCCAGTGGTGGCTCTTGACAGCTTTAGGTGTGATCCTAAAAAAGAACAAGACTACTCACTTGTCTAATATATTTGACATACTAATACCTTCTTTTACCTCATATCTTCTTAGCCAATCAGTGGGGGAAACTCCTCTCTAAAACTGAGTTAACTATTTTTGTATAGCCACAATCCAATCTGCATCAAACAATGCTTCCTTGATATTTTTAGGCTCAATTAAGGAAAGATAAGTTGAGAAGGCATGCATATTTCTTAGCTTAGATCTTTCCTACATTACTAAGTCCATAGGAGAGATAATATTTTCAATTGAATGTGATCTTTTGTACTTCCAATTTCATCCATTAGACTCTTTTGTGGGAGTAGGTTCAAAGGGTCTAGGCTCATTCATCTGAGAGGCCGCTAATTCTTCATGAGTATTTCCCTTGAGTCTAATGTATCTTCTATATCTGTGGGACTTGCTTAGTTGCAGTGGTAGCACCTCTGGGTAAATGCTCCTCCTGTTCATCTTTAGATTCAGGCACCAACTCTATTCCTTCATTGTCATCTAGTGTTTCCTTCTTACTCAGATAATTTTCTTTATCAAATATTACATGTACGCTTTACTCCACACAGTTTGTTCTTTTGTTGAAGACTTTGTAGGCTTTGCTTTGTTAGAAGTACCCTAGCTCATCAATTTTAGCATCTAACTTTCCCAGAGCATCTTTGCCATTGTTATGAACAAAATATTGCATCCAAATGGTTTGAGGTAGGTAATATTTGGTTTCCTACCTTTGAGTAATTCATAGGGAGTTTTGTCAAGCAGTGGTCTAATCATGCACCTGTGATAAGATAGCAAGTTGTATTCACAGCTTTTATCCAAAAACTCTTGGAAAGACCACTGGCTATGAGCATGGTTCTAGCCATATCTTCCAAGGACCTATTGTTTATTTCCACCACTCCATTTTACTATGCAGTTCTTGGAGTAGAAAAGTTATGATCTATTACGTTTTCAGCACAAAAAGTCAAGAAGTTTGCATTTTCAAATTAGTACCATGATCAGACCTAATACCTATCAGTTTAGTGTTTAACTTCTTTTGTACTAGTGTTGCAAAGATTTTGAACACATAAAAAGTTCCATCCTTAGTGCTGAGAAAAATTATCAATGAAAAAGTGTCGATGTAAACCTAGAATAGTCATCAATAATCACAAACAAATACCTTTTTCCCTCTACTAATCACTCTTATGGGTCCATAAAGATCTATGTGGATCAATTCTAGGGGTCTAGTAGGACTCACCATCTTCTTAGGCTTGAAAGATTATCTAACATGTTTCCCTCTTGCACATGCATCACATACCAGGTCTTCATTCAGTTTTGCTTTAGGCAGTCCTAGAACCACATCTTTTGATACCAGCTTGTTGATCAATGAAAAACTTGCATGGCCAAACCTCTTGTGCCAGAGCAATGAGCTATTCACGAAGTCATTGAGATAGTTCAGTTCTTCCTCTTGTGGATCCATAATGTCTGATTTGTATACATTCTTGTTTCTTTTGTTTTTGTGTCATGACCCAAATGGTAATGATTGGTACCCACCCTAATACTATGGCAGGAGAACAATCTAACACAACCCATACCAAGTCAGTTTGACACTTCACAAGTTAGTTTCATTAATATTCTTAATCTTAAGTTACTAAACACATCCGTAGTCAATCAAATTGAAAACTAGGTTAATCAAATATCAAAACTAAGGTATAGAGTGCAGAATCTCTCTATTTATTACAACCCCGGGATCTGAAGTCACTGTACAAGAACAACTAAGAATTTCCAAAACTATAACTAAGAAATTATCCAGAATTACTAAAGAAATACGAAGATATCTTAGTCTTGAAACAAAGGACATGAACAAAAGTAAGAAGATTCAATGGCTGCCCGATCATGGGGATCATCCTAGATCCGAAGTCTGAAACTACTGGCTAAAGTTGAGGTTTCGTCTCAAAAGTTGGAACATGCTCTACACTCAACAAAAAAAAAAGAGCACAGGTAGCATCAGTACTTCAACAAATATTGGTAGGAATCAAGGCCGACTCAACTCAACACCATATAAATAGATAAATCAAACACGGGAAATAATAATCAAGACAAAACTTACAATTGGAGACAACCACAGATAGATATGACACTCCACTTCAACAAGAGTACAAGTACTAGATTTCACTTTCTACACGTAGTTAAATTCTACAACAATTTCACTTTAACATAGATGTATAAATGTAGAATCAAATGCATGTGATAAATGCGAGTATGCAAGGTGTGCATATCACCTCTTTCTCATATCAACATCATCAACATCTCATCATCATCAATATCATCAATATCAATCTCAACATTATCATTATCATGATCTCAAGCTCATCAATTTTATTATCAATATCATCATCATCATAGTCTCACTACCATGATCCATATCATCAACTCATCTTCACAATCATCATCAACATGTATGAATATGCAAATATAGTCAATAATCGCAAGTCGTGCCTGACAGTAATTACGAATACTCAATTTATATATAAGAACAGAGTCATGCAAGTCTAATTACTAAAGATAAATCGTAACCTACCTCGATTCCCTATTCGAAATCGCCTTTAGGCTACAAACTTGCCTTTTTTTTCCCATTTCACTTCGTTCTTGATCTATAACAATAAGTTTACATACCATTTCAATAATTCTATCTTTTCTAACCATTAGCAATCGATAATCTACACTTTCAACCATAATTTGCCCTAGTTTATCATCCTAAGATTTTCAACCCTTTAAACCTCATGAATTCTACTTTATTTAGCATGAACAACCATAATTCTACTCTAAATAGTGTTTTCTAAAGCCCTGGGATCGTTAACAATAGATTTTATATCCATTCTTGTCAATTTGTGTTTAGTTCATAATTTAGAGTTAAATCCCAATTTTTAGCATTATCATGATTCTAGCGATTTCAAATAATTTTAGAAGGAATTCAAGTTTAGAATGTTAAGGAATCTTACCTCCAAAGATGAAAACCCTAAATAGTTGCAGAAAATCACCTTCCCTAGATCCTTGGTTCATTTTTCAGAAAAGTGGAATGAAAAATGTGTTTCTAGTTTTTAAAACTGGAAACTGCGTTTTACCGCTGCGATGGTAAAGTTAACGTTCCAGTGGTTTGCAGTGCCAATGAGGTTACCACTGCAGTGGTCCTGAGGCAGAAACTTGGGGCCTCCTTACAGACTAGTTTACAACACACTCCTCAAAATATGACATCGCGAAGCAACCCATTCACGATAAACTCTATATTCAGAGTTTTGTTGATCTATTTTACATGACGAAAGTTACTACAGCTTCCTAAACTCGTTCTTTATCTAAAAATCAAGTCAAACATCCCTACCAACATTCACATTAATACCAAATTTCCTTAGACTATTACACCCTCAAAATTCACCTAATACTAGGCCAACCCTGAATTTCATAAAAATTATCTAAGAAAAAATTTAGCGAAGGTTCTAATCCTTAATTCAGTGTAACAACGAATTGGGCCGTTACATTAGATACCAATTACTAACACATAAACCACGTTCTTGTATGGACAAGTAAAATGTGTAAAGTAATGAACACACAATTTTACGTGAAAAAACTCCTTGCTCAAGGGAGTAACATCCACGACCTACAGTGTGAAGGATTTAACAAACCAAATCACTAACATCAAAGATAAAGTTTATGATTACAACTCTATAATCAAAAGAACTAACTATAGAACCTAGGCTCATAGTTAATTATAGTTATTTCTACACCTCTCCAATAAGGTAAACTTCCTTCCCGTTACAAACCTCACCTTAATAAACAAATAACTACCACAATAGAATAGCTATCAATCAATAACTAATCAATTACAAATTCAGCAAAAACCTACTTCTAGAACTCAATGTCAAGAACTATCTACTCTAACTAGTTCTTGAAAACTCAATGGCTTGTTGCCTTCTTGTTCTACTACCTTGTGAGAATAAAGCCTACTCTACGTCTGCAATAGATTCTCTCTCTTGTTTTAAGCCTTCTCCTTATATAGCACTTAAAATTATGGGCTTTGACCCCAGACCATAATTACCATATAAGGTTTCTTATCCTTGTTTGACATGATTTCCACACGTAAAATCCTCTTGGGATTCTATTTCCTTAATTAGAGTTACTTTGACCTTCTCTTGGTTGTACTCATGATACATGCAAACTCCTGCACAGTGTGAGAACCTAGCTCACTTTTTCTATTATCAAAACATACAAACAAGAACATAATGTTAAGAATAATAATTCATGAATCCCATTAGGATTTTTCAATTGCTCCCTTTAGATGAAGACTGTTGACACCCAATTTTGGCTCTCCGTACATAAAATTAACGTCTTTAGGATCTTTAGGCTTCCTGATCGTTGAAGAGCGCAAAATACAATTTGTACACATTTTTACAATTTATTGATAATTACCCTTATTTTAGGATTTTTATCAATTTATTGTCATATTTTAACTTTTCACAATTTATTGATAATTATCCTTAATTTTGTAAATATTAGGATTTTTGTCAATTTATTGTCATTTTAAATTTTTTCCACAATCATCTGCACACGTACACAACATAACACTACAATTTTTATTATTCACAACATAATACATTTTTTTCAAGATAATTATATTTTCTATTATTGTTTATATTTTTCTGTAATTATATATCGATATCCATATTTTTGTACGTTATTTAATACAATCCGCAAATGATAAGTCGGATCAATTATTTTAATACATAGAGCAACAATTCGGTCAAGTCAAGGTCTTGTCACCTTTATTAAAGATGACATTTGATATGACTACACGTGACCTTTATCTTTCGAATAATAACACTTTATATGGTGGTTAAAGAATGAAAATCCATTAGATAATAACTTATGGACTAAAATAGTATCTAGCGGGTAGAAAGGGAATTCTTTTATTTTTTGGATAAAAAGGGGGGGTTGATTTTATTATAAATAAGAGGAGGGAGTTAATTTTAATACACACATATACACCCACAGACACTACACATCATATTTCATAAATTTTCATCTCTCACTACCTCTATCTCCTCTCTTTGTCGCTGCTCTCTCTCTCGCTCCATCTCACGGCCGCCGCAGGATATAACCACCGGACGATTGGCGAACACTAGTACCACCCACCAAACGACCCTTTTTTCCTCTCTCCTCTCTCCCCCCTTCCACCCGTTTCTCTTCTTCGTTGCTGGCTCGCCGGAGGTGATAACCGACGAGCTTCAGCCACTACCACCACGACCTCTCCCTTCTTCCTCCTCTCTCCTAGTTTCTCCCCTCATCACTGCCATACCATTGATGGCCAGATCTGGCCAAAGCTTTGGAAATAGCGTTGCTCCAGCAAAAGTCGTTGAAGCAACACCGATGGTCACTGCTACTTTAGTTTCCTTTTCTCCGATGAACTGATTTTTTGTGGATTATATGTATGATATTTGTTCTTTTCATTTCAGATCTGGCCCGGAACCATGGCCATGTGACCCGAAAACTTTTCAGGCAACCCCCACTGTTGATACTCTCCATTATTTGGCTACTGATTGTAGATTTTATTTGGCTTAAAGTAATAACTACTTTCACGAGTTAACTTTACACATTTGGTCATTTATTGCTTTGACTCTCAAATTGATTTTATCATAGCTTTGGTATTATTTTAATATTTCTATTGTTATTTGTTGATTATTTTTGTCCTCCCTGTTTGGAGTAACATATTAGAAACTTTTCATTATATTGATTCCTTTTTGGAATTTTTATTTTTATCTTGAATAGACATTGTGTTATGCATGGCCAATGACAATATCTCTCCGTCGAATTTTTGAGGCCTCCCCATAACAAAAGACGGATTTTATTTTTCAAGTTATGTCATTTTATATCAAATATCAATACATGGCCAATGAAAAAATCCCGTCGATTTTTGAGGCCTTAAAAAAAAAAAGACGCACATTACGTATACAAATAAGTAAAAAAATAAATAAATTTGGGCAATGACAAAATTTTTATATTATTACGACAACATAAAAGTTTACGATTCGTATCTTGGCAAAGCGATTTAGGACGGTCGATAATTCGAGCAACCACTTCGTAGCCATGACGTATCTAAAACTTCATATGAACCCACTACATAATAAAATATTATATTTGTATAATTATTTGTTCATCACTAACGTTTCTACTAAGTGTTCATACAGGTTCCGGAGACACTTTTAAAAACAATGTTTAAAAGGAGATCTGCTCAAACTCATTGTTTGTATTTACTTTTATATTCTTACAATTATACAAATATTAATTATAGTGAAACTTTACTTTTGGGGCATCGGGCGGGGAGTCCTTTACATATATATTCATTATCATGCATTTAGGCAAAACTTAGGCCGATCATATTTATTCAAAGAATTAAATCGATTTAGGTATCTAATTACTTAATTCACATTCTTTATGTTAGCTAATATTATAGTCTTTTCTTTAAAAATAGCTTTATTTTTCTTATCCACAATTAATTATTTTTCATTAATTTTGTTAAGTTAAAATTATTAGATGATACTTTTTAAATATAATCAACACTCTATTTTCCGTACATTACAAAGTATTTTCCTTTTCAAATGAGTACTTTCTTTTTCACACATATTCTTACACATCTTTGATATTGCTTAAATATTTCTATACACGCATTTATGATAATATGTCTTATTTATGTAATTAATACACACTCTTCACACACAAACTTTTTTACATTATTTTTAATATATATTTTATATATTTATACTTTAAAAAATTAATTTTTACCTCCTCCCTCTTTTGATAAATTTAGTCTAGTCGGGTACCACTTTGATAGATTTTGAAGGATGCCTAACCCCTTTCCTTCAGAATAATTTGAACCCTTACCTAGAATCTAAACTGATTTTTCATAGATTAAAACACAAGTCATACATGTCAATAATTAAATAGGTTTCCGTATTTTTCTTAAAAATTAGGTGGCGACTCTGTACAAAATCAATTCTTTTAGAGTCCATAAGTCGTGTTTGTTTTAACCTTAGGTAAAAATAGGGCATGACAGAATGGCGACTCCGCTGGGAATTAAGCAGGTTCTAACCATAATAGACTAAATTTTTCAATTGAGGGAGGTACTTTTATATTTTTCATATTCTAATTATTTAATTTATTGATTCTTTATTTATTTCACATACTGCAAATTGTGTTAATTATCTGTATTTTTCTCATAAGTTCTTTACATTATTTGCACAAATTAATTATCTGTATTTTGTTCATAAATTCTTTACATTATTTGCACGAATTAATTTTACAGTCTTTTCAATTCTTTGATTCAATTTGTTTATAAACATTGTATCTGTATATTCTAAAATTGTTGCATATTATTTTCACTCTATTTAATCGTAATCACGATTCTATCGAGTCTTTGGTCGTACATGTCACGCCCCAAACTGGTAGGGACGGACAAGTACCGTATACACTTACTTTACAAGTACTCTTGGCATATACAAGATTATGAGATAATAACGTGCAGGATATCTAATATGAGTTGTAAATATATACACGAGGGAGTTATACTAACAAAATTTGTACAATACACTGCTACATAACGTCCATGAAGCCTCTCCTGACACACTATCCTACGAATAACTAGTTGGCAAAGGGCCTGACATACCCAACTAGAGACCTGTACATATAACTAACAATACTAAACATAAACTGGCTCCAGAGCGATATGGAGCTCACCAAAAATATCAGCGGAAAATGGCAATAGAGCCTAACGTGGACGTCTGATATCCTGTGAAACTGAGCCTGCATTAATAGTATGTGACAATGTGGAGACGTCAGTACATATATAATATGTACTGGTATGAAAGCAGACAGAATAACAGCTAGACAAGTGCGGAAGCTCATATGAATCAAATATCAAGTGAAAGAATTATGAGCATACAAGTACATTATGTATGATATGAAACTATAACCTATGCACCAACCTTATAAGCCCATCATATAACGTCGAGGAGGGCATCCTTTATAATGTAAAACCTATAGTTTGCCTAGGTGATGTACTTAAACTACCTGTAGTACAAATAATCATAAGGTGGCCTACCGAAGGCGATCTGAATCACATATAAGGCGTACATCGCCCCAAGTACATATGACTATGATTTATACGTATAACTGTAATCGCAGTCTGATATAAGGTACAACCTTCCAGGGGCTCACTATGAGGGTCTGCCCGCAGGCCATATATGCCATATGTTGGATCGAGTCAGGGGGAAACAGTGCATGACGTTCCTGCTGACTCCAAATACAAATGATGCCATAAAGGCGGGTACGCCCCAATGTTTGGGCTCACTATAATGGTCTAGTCTCGATCCTGTGCACAGAACCACGTCGAGCGCATATGCCAAGTAAAACCTATGTACCCTCCCGTCGTTAACGTTTATCAAATAATGCCTCAAAGGCTTATGACATGTGAAAGTATAACTATGTTATGGGTATTTACTTTCATTTGTAACATGTGACATACCTATACATGTATACCATATGGCTTTAAGAATTTCAAGTAAAGGAACTTACGATGATATGGAGTATTGTGAAGACTTGACATAAAGAGAGCAAAACGGGTACACATAAGCTTGAGGGTACAGCATGGGAACGATATATAAGACAATTAAAGAATATATCCTCGTATTTCATGAGAACTATATTAATGTTGATTAAAAGGAGCACATGAATAGGGTGGTGCCTTAATGGAGAGGGAAGGTTTAGCTTTACATACCTTAGCGCTTTAATAGCTACGATGGTATTCCGGGCTCCAAATAATTCAACCCGCGTAAGTGTAGTCGTTATCCTTCCAATTACTAGTACCCGCTATCCGATAGGCAACCTACTTATTACAAGAATAATATACGTCCATTAATAAGCCATATATGCACTTAGCAATTCATTCCAATAGGCTTCACTTATATTCGAAATTAATCGAATTTCTTACCAAGAATCCAAAATGAATTCTTTAGTTTCTAATTTATAAAATTCAATGCTAAATCTATCCAATTGATAGGAATTTCCTAAAACATCCTCTTTTATCCAAATTTCCCTTTTTCCCTCTATTCTCATGAACCCACTTTGAAAAGTAGGGCACAAATTCAAATTAGATAGCCAAAAATACTTATCTATAATTAAATTCAAGAAAAGGGTAGAGAAGTTACCTCTTGGAGTTCAAATTCCAACTATAGATTTCAATAAATCAGTTCTTGAAATCTCTTGAAATTGCCACAAAATCCCTTAGCTTATATGCTCCGTAAGGACACGAATATCTCTCCTCCGGTTATAATCTCCTCTTGATCCTTAAGATTATTTTTCCTTGTTGAAAGGACAAGAGGAAAGGAAGAAAAAGAGGAAAGAAAGAACAAAGGGGTACCGTTTCTGGAGATGGTTTCATGCCCTAAATGTTCTGGTATCTTTTCTTAATGGAAAGTCAAAACAAAATGACTTAAAGACCACTTTATTACTTTATCCCTTAGTAGCCAAACATAATGGTCCACTATTAAGATGTACATATAGTACACTAGTGTTACACGTAGGAGGCCAAATGTGCACCTTAATATAAAATTTTAATCCTTTGCACACTTTATTTTATTTTATCCTAAGTTTTTGAATTGAAATCAATAATCATAACTCCTCGAAAATTCTTAAATGTCACATCATTTATTCCACTGAAAGATAAACTCGGAGATCACTAACTCGGTATATAGCGCATCATGTAAGTTAGACTCGTTTCAAATACTAAACTTAATTTAATTAATTAAATTTTTATTTTATTTTTTTGAGGTGCTACAATCTCCCCCACTTAGTATCATTCATCCTCGAATGAAGCTTGTAGCTTACTTCTACTTTTCATAACTATCCAGGACACCCATGAGATCATTTAATCAATTTCGGTCTTGCTTTACCCTATCCTAAGGCCTTAAAATTTGGCTAACTCTCCAAATTTCCAAAAATTTAGCCAGAGTTTCCTTTGTAAATAGGCATATCGGGAACCTGTCAGCAAGCCAGAATATATCCAAATACGCTTCACAGAGCGTCACAATACATATAATACTCAACAGATAATAAACGAGGCTCCGTTTGGCCTTAAACTCAACAAACAATACACGAGGCTCCTCTTGGCCTTAAGCTCAAATAAAGTCATAACCAATGATACAACTTACCTTATATTCCATATCTGCACGCTGTATCCATGTAAATCTTAAGAATCATAGGCACACATCATGTACCTATACATATCAAGTAAGAATCAAATGTCAACAGAATAAACTACAGTAGAAATTAACGATCATGTAAAGGAACAAGTAGTTTAAGAACCTTCCAATGGTTCTTGGAACAAGCATGGATATTTAGTTTTCATATCCACTTCTGATTCCTAAGTGGCTTCTTCTATGTCTTGATTCCTCCAAAGCACTTTAACCGAAACTATGTCTTTAGTTCTCAACTTTCTTACCTACCGATCTAATATATCCACGGGGACTTCCTCAAATGACAAGTCTTTCGCAAGCTCAATACCCTCTGTAGGAATGACGTGTGAAGGCCCTCCTAAGCATTTACGTAGCATAGACACATGAAAGACGGGATGTACGGCAGCTAACTCTGGAGGTAATTCTAACTCATAGGCTACAAGGCCAATTCTGCGAATAATTCTGTAAGGCCCAATATACCTGGGACTCAGTTTACCCTTCTTTTCGAATCGCATAACAACTTTCATAGGCGACACCTTCAGGAATACCAAATTGCCAATTTGAAATTCTAAATCTCTACACCGGACATCTGCATGTGACTTTTGCCTACTCTGAGAAGTCTTCAACTGCTCTCTATCAACTTAACCTTTTCAACGACTTGATGGACTTGATCTGGTCCTAACACCTGAGTCTCGCCTACTTCGAACCAACCAATAGGCGATCGACATCGTCTCCCATATAGGGCTTCAAATGGAGCCATGCCCATACTGGAGTGATAGCTGTTATTATAAGAAAATTCTATTAAAGGAAAATGATCATCCCAATTACCTTTAAAATCCAGCACGCATGCTCTCAACATGTCTTCGAACGTCTGAATTGTGCGCTCGGCTTGGCCATCTGTCTGCGGATGAAATGCTGTTCTAAGATTCACCTAAGTACCCAAACCCCTTTGGAATGATTTCCAAAAATGTGCTGTAAACTGGGCACCTCTATATGAAATAATGGACATTGGGGTCCCATGTAGGCGAACAATCTCTTTTATATATAACTTAGCATAATCCTCGGCTATGCTGGTAGTCTTAACAGGAAGAAAATGGGCTGACTTCGTCAGGCGATCAACTATTACCCAAATGGAGTCATGTTTTCGATAAGAAGAAGGTAAACCTATGATAAAATCCATATTGATAGCGTCCCATTTCCACACTGGAATGCTAAAGGTCTGGGCTAGGCCACCGGACCTCTGATGCTCGGCTTTCACTAACTGACAATTGGAGCATTGTGCCACATACTCTGCTATATCTTTCTTCATGTTATTCCACCAGTAAATCTCTTTAAGATCATGGTACATCTTTGTAGAACCTGGATGGATTGAATAACGGGAGTAATGTGCCTCAGCCATAATCTGTTGTTTCAGCCCATCTACATTTGGTACACATAATCTACCTCGACACCTCAAAGTGCCATCGCCTGCTAGCTCAAATGTTGTGACTCGATGTTGTTGAATTCCCTCTTTGTACTGGAGCAATAAAGGATCATCATACTGCCTCTGTTTCACTAATGCCACGAGTGATGACTCAGCTGTATTGAGTACCACAACACCACCATCTTCGGAATCCATAAGACGGACTCCTAAGTTGGCTAATCTATGAACATCTCTAGCTACCTCACGCTGAATAGGTGACAAATGTGCTAGACTACCCATGGATAGTCGACTAAGAGCATCTGCTACAATATTGCCTTTACCTGGATGATAGAGAATATCGACATCGTAGTCTTTCAGAAACTCTAGCCACCTTGTTTACCTCAAGTTCAGCTCTTTTTGCTTGAATAAATATTGAAGACTTTTATGATCTGTAAAAATATCAACATGCACCCCATACAGATAATGGCGCCATATTTTCAGTGCGAACACCACTGCTGCAAGCTCCAAGTCATGAGTGGGATAATTTTGTTCATGCTTCTTCAACTGCCGAGAAGCGTACGCTATAACTCTTCCATGCTGCATAAGAACGCAACCCAAACCAATACCTGAAGCATCACAATACACAACATACCCTTCTTTGCCCTCTGGTAAGGCTAATACTGGCGCAGTAGTCAATCTACGTTTCAGCTCTTGAAAACTCCTTTCGCAAGCATCTGACCACTGGTACTTGACTGCTTTCTGAGTCAATTTAGTCAGTGGGGCAGAAATAGAGGAAAATCCCTCCACAAATCTCCTGTAGTAACCAGTTAACCCCAAGAAACTACGCACCTCTGTAGGAGTGGTTGGTCGAGGACAATTCTTCACAGCTTCTATCTTCTGAGAATCTACTCTGATGCCTTCTTCAGATACCACGTGACCAAGAAAAGCTACTGAGGTCATCCAGAACTCACATTTAGAAAATTTAGTATACAACTGATGCTCTCTGAGTTTCTGTAATACTACCCTCAAATGATCTGCATGCTCAGCTTCATTACGTGAATATATCAAAATATCATCTATAAATACAATCACGTACATATCAAGAAAAGGTTTGAAAACCCTATTCATCATATCCATGAAGGCTGCTGGAGCATTCGTCAGTCCAAATGACATAACAAGGAACTCGAAATGCCCATATCTTGTTCGAAAAGCTGTCTTAGGAATGTCTACTTCACGAATCCTTAGCTGGTGATAACCGGACCTCAAATCGATCTTTGAAAAGCATTTAGCTCCCTGTAATTGATCGAATAAGTCATCTATTCGGGGAAGAGGATATTTATTCTTTATTGTCACTTTGTTCAGCTGTCTGTAATTGATACACATTCACAACGTGCCATCTTTCTTGCGTACAAACAACACTGGTGCACCCCAAGGTGATATACTGGGTCGAATAAAGCCTTTATCTAGCAAATCTTTCAACTGCTCTTTTAGCTCTTTCAATTCTGCAGGCGCCATCCTATAAGGTGGAATTGATATCGGCTGAGTACCAGGACCCACATCAATAACAAAATCGATCTCTCTGATGGGAGGTAATCCAGGAAGTTCATCAGGAAATACATCTGGATACTCGTTCACCACTGGTACAGATTGGAGAGTCGGTGCCTGTTTTTCTGCTTCAAGGTCTTTCACTTGGACTAGGTGGTACAAGCATCCTTTTGCAATAAGCTTTCGTGCCTTAAGATAGGAAATAAACCTCCCTCTAGGCATCATAGAATTACCCTTCCACTCTAGGATTGGCTCTCCTGGGAAATGGAATCGGGCCATCTTGGCACGACAATCAACTGTAGCATAACAAGAGGATAGCCAATCCATACCCATAATGACATCGAAATCAACCATTTCAAGTTCAACTAGATTAGCCAATGTAGCACGACCACATACTGTCACTACACAGTCATAATAGACCCATCTAGCTATGATAGACTCTCCTACTGGAGTCGATACTGCAAATGGTTCACGTAACAACTCTGGCTCTATTTCAAACTTTTTAGCAGCAAAAGGAGTAACATATGACAGGGTAGATCCTGGATCTATCAAAGCATATACATTGTGTGAAAAAACAACTAAGGTACCTGTGACCACATCTGGAGATGCCTCTGAATCTTGCCGACCAGCTAGTGCATACATACGATTCGGGCCAGCGCTCGAACCGGACCCTCTACCTCTACCAGATCCTCTACCTGCTGGTGCTTAAGGATCGCGATAAGAAGTAGGTACTGACGACGAGGAGGCTGATGCAGACCCTGTAGGCTGTGATCGATCACCTCTACCTCTATCTTTGAGCTGAGGATAATCTCGAACCATGTGACCCTCTACACCACACCAATAACAAGCTTTTGAACCACTCCGACACTCCCCTCCATGCGCTCGGCCACACTGTCTGCATATAGGTCGAGGTGGTAATACCCGACTGATGACCCTCTGAAGACGTGAGTTTGGTGCTCCAAAAGTCTGACCCTGCTCATATCTGCGTCTCGAGAATAGGGTTGGAGCATTAGATGTGAAGCGCACGGCTGACTGAGCATGCCTAGGTGGCCCTCTACTAGTGGAAGCTCCACTGCTCCCCTGATATTGGCTAGCCATCCTGGCTCTCTTACTCTGCTCCCTCTCGCTATCTATTTCACGATTACGCTGATCCTCCTCTAACTGCTGAGCACATGCCATGATTCTCGCTATGTCTGAATCTTTATTCATAGCAACAACAGAAAGAAGGTCTTTCAAAGGACCGGTGAGGCCATTCACAAAGCGATGAATTCGTGATGTCTGAGTACTAACCAACTCTGGAGCAAATCTGCACAACTGTGTAAACCGCAAACAATACTCTTTGACACTACGATTTCCCTGCCTTAGAGATAAAAATTCATCCACCCTATCTTGTCGGAGCTCTAATGGCATGAAATAATCCATGAAGTCCCTCATAAAGTCCGTCCAGACCGCTGGGGGAGCATCCTGACCCCTTGAGGCTACCCACATATCATACCAATCAAAGGCAACCCTTTTCAATCGATAAACGGCCAATTCCACAGCATCTGTATCTAATACCCGCATTACTCTACAAATTCTATGAGTCTCATCAATGAACTGCCGAGGGTCCTCTGTAAGAGTAGAACCTGTGAATTCTGGTGGATTCATACGGAGGAAATCTTTAATCTTAGATTCGGCTACCCCTCCCTGAGCAGCAACAGGTATATCCACATTCTGTCTCTGGGCTTGAGCAGCTACCAACTGAGTAAGCAATTGTATTGCTCCTCTGAGATCCTGGTCTGAGGCACCTGGTGGTGGGATAGCAACTACTGTGGGTACCACTGGAGGTGTAGAAGCCCCTACAGGTCCTTCTATCCCAGGCACTTGAGAACCTGGAAGCATAGAACCCACCAAACTTTCTTGAGTCCTATTCAGATCCACCAAAATGGGAGATTGCCCTGTAGTAGTTGCCTCTTGAGTGGTGCTAGTAGTGGACTGTTGGGCTGTTTCATCCTTTTCTGTAGAAGACATGGTCTGCAGCACAGATAAGCAGAATATGAGTCAGAAGTAACGTTCTATGACTCAGCTCTATTGCACGATCTAGATTACAAATGAAGGTCAAATTCATAAATATCCATGCAGTCCCTTAATTATAAATGTGGCGCGCAACACACCAATTAGTAAGGTCCTACTAGACACGGCTTCATAGACTCCCTGGGACAACTGAACCTAGGCTCTGATACCAAGTTTGTCACGCCCCAAACTGGTAGGGACGGACAAGTACCGTATACACTTACTTTACAAGTACTCTTGGCATATACAAGATTATGAGATAATAACGTGCAGGATATCTAATATGAGTTGTAAATATATACACGAGGGAGTTATACTAACAAAATTTGTACAATACACTGCTACATAACGTCCATGAAACCTCTCCTGACACACTATCCTATGAATAACTAGTTGGCAAAGGGCCTGACATACCCAACTAGAGACCTGTACATATAACTAACAATACTAAACATAAACTGGATCCAGAGCGATATGGAGCTCACCAAAAATATCAGCGAAAAATGGCAATAGAGCCTAACGTGGACGTCTGATATACTGTGAAACTGAGCCTGCATCAATAGTATATGACAATGTGGAGACGTCAGTACATATATAATATGTACTGGTATAAAAGCAGATAGAATAACAGCTAGAAAAGTGCGGAAGCTCGTATGAATCAAATATCAAGTGAAAGAATTATAAGCATACAAGTACATTATGTATGATATGAAACTATAACCTATGCACCAACCTTATTAGCCCATCGTATAACGTCGAGGAGGGCATCCTTTATAATGTAAAACCTATAGTTTGCCTAGGTGATGTACTTAAACTACCTGTAGTACAAATAATCATAAGGTGGCCTACCGAAGGCGATCTGAATCACATATAAGGCGTACATCGCCCCAAGTACATATGACTATGATTTATACGTATAACTGTAATCGCAGTCTGATATAAGGTACAACCTTCCAGGGGCTCACTATGAGGGTCTGCCCGCAGGCCATATATGCCATGTGTTGGTTCGAGTCAGGGGAAAACAGTGCATGACGTTCCTGCTGACTCCAAATACAAATGATGCCATAAAGGCGGGTACGCCCCAATGTTCGGGCTCACTATAATGGTCTAGTCTCGATCCTGTGCACAGAACCACGTCGAGCGCATATGCCAAGTAAAACCTATGTACCCTCCCGTCGTTAATGTTTATCAAATAATGCCTCAAAGGCTTATGACATGTGAAAGTATAACTATGTTATGAGTATTTACTTTCATTCGTAACATGTGACATACCTATACATGTATACCATATGGCTTTAAGAATTTCAAGTAAAGGAACTTACGATGATATGGAGTATTGTGAAGACTTGACATAAAATGAGCAAAACGGGTACACATAAGCTTGAGGGTACAGCATGGGAACGATATATAAGACAATTAAAGATTATATCCTCGTATTTCATGAGAACTATATTAATGTTGATAAAAAGGAGCACATGAATAGGGTGGTGCCTTAATGGAGAGGGAAGGTTTAGCTTTACATACCTTAGCGCTTTAATAGCTATGATGGTATTCCGGGCTCCAAATAATTCAACCCGCATAAGTGTAGTCGTTATCCTTCCAATTACTAGTACCCGCTATCCGATAGGCAACCTACTTATTACAAGAATAATATACGTCCATTAATAAGCCATATATGCACTTAGCAATTCATTCCAATAGGCTTCACTTATATTCGAAATTAATCGAATTTCTTACCAAGAATCCAAAATGAATTCTTTAGTTTCTAATTTATAAAATTCAATGCTAAATCCATCCAATTGATAGGAATTTCCTAAAACATCCTCTTTTATCCAAATTTCCCTTTTTCCCTCTATTCTCATGAACCCACTTTGAAAAGTAGGGCACAGATTCAAATTAGATATCCAAAAATACTTATCTATAATTAAATTCAAGAAAAGGGTAGAGAATTTACCTCTTGGAGTTCAAATTCCAACTATAGATTTCAACAAATCAGTTCTTGAAATCTCTTGAAATTGCCACAAAATCCCTTAGCTTATATGCTCCGTAAGGACACGAATATCTCTCCTCCGGTTATAATCTCCTCTTGATCCTTAAGATTATTTTTCCTTGTTGAAAGGACAAGAGGAAAGGAAGAAAAAGAGGAAAGAAAGAACAAAGGGGTACCGTTTCTAGAGATGGTTTCATGCCCTGAATGTTCTGGTATCTTTTCTTAATGGAAAGTCAAAACAAAATGACTTAAAGACCACTTTATTACTTTATCCCTTAGCAGCCAAACATAAGGGTCCACTATTAAGATGTACATATAGTACACTAGTGTTACACGTAGGAGGCCAAATGTGCACCTTAATATAAAATTTTAATCCTTTGCACACTTTATTTTATTTTATCCTAAGTTTTTGAATTGAAATCAATAATCATAACTCCTCAAAAATTCTTAAATGTCACATCATTTATTCCACTGAAAGATAAACTCGGAGATCACTAACTCGGTATATAGCGCATCATGTAAGTTAGACTCGTTTCAAATACTAAACTTAATTTAATTAATTAAATTTTTATTTTATTTTTTTGAGGTGCTACAGTACACTTCAGACACTATGGTTCACGCGGGGGGTGTCTTGCACTCCCCCAAACCTTCTTTGGATTCTTTAGTTTCAGAGTAGGGGAGTTCAGATTACTTCGCACCTTCTCGCAGTTGTCCGAATACCCTCTACCAACCTAGGTGAGTCTACTCTTAGAATCCTTAGGTCGTTTGTATACACGATTTTGATCATAACTTCGGCCGGACGAATTTCTATTCTTTATTTGTTACATACTCTTTATTTGATACATGTTTATGAAATATTATACATTGTTGCATTCATTGTACATTCTTTAGTTGTACATATATGTTTAACACGTCATGTTCAACATCGTCCACTCTGTCTGATAATTTTTGTTGACTTTGTTCTGAATTTAGAATAGTTTTGATTCCTCACACTCATTTTAGGTTTCTACGATCATCCTTCACTGTCATATCATTTCACACTCATTTTTTATCCTTACAATCATTCTTTTGGACTCTACCATCTTTTTTCAAGAACTATTAACACATTCTTTTCATTCTCAAAACATATTTTTGGATTCGAGCTCTCAGTTATACCACACTTTTTTTTTCAATACCATCAGCGATCCATAATAATCATACAAATCACCAATGACTGCGTATCTGTCTGAACTACGTTTTGACATGATTCTTGTCCTTGCAAGATACATAGGCAGCCCTATATTAAGGGTTCAGCCTCTTCACTATTTCAGAATAATTTCTCCGATATTCAAACTAGGGCAATTTTTTAAAACAGTTCAAAGTCGCTCTTTAAATGTCTTCTGAGAGCGCAAATCAATAACCCCCACAAATCCAAATCTCAATGACATTAGTGCTTAGCTGGCTTACCTATAAATCCTCAACCAATTTTGATTCGAGGATATCAAGCTTTCTCCTTCCGAACGTTGTAAACCATTAAATTTATGACGTATCGATCCTCACTTTCAAAAGCAAGGGTTCAACACCCTTTCAGCCATAACAATCCTTCCAACTGTGGCAAAGTAATGTCGTAACTTCTCTAATGTTCGACCTTCTCAATCTTGTCAACATACTGAAATAATGTTAAAGCTCTGTCTACACTTGGCATCTATCCTCTTGGTCATCTGACCGGAGTAATTTTAATGCTTCATGTCTACGAGCAATTCCCACTCAGTCGCCTTTCACATCTTTTTCAAGGATGGACTTCACATCATGACAATCATACATGCCATATGCAAACCCACAAGTTCTCTCAAACTACGTACTGACCTGATTCTCATCTCGATTTATCTTGATGAGATACGTAGGCAACCCTACATAAGTGTTCGGTCTTTCTACTGTTTTAAAATAATTTTCTCAGGACTACAAACTGGGTAAATTTTTGAAATAGTCCAATGACGCTCTTAAAAAAACCTCAAAAGCATTGACCAATCTCCTTAAATCCAAAATTCAAGAATATCAATGCCAGCCTGATCACAATATCCATCCGACTTTAGTCTCAAAATCTGAGACATAAGTATTTCCTCACACCTTCGCCTTTACATTCTAGTTGACCCGCCATTTGAGGGCCTTTACATTCCAGCTGCCCTGCCAGTCGTGGGTATTTACATTTTACTTGCTTCGCTAGTCGGAGATCCTTTCCATTACATGTCGTAGGTTGTGAAATTACAGTGAATCACTTCAACTCTCCCGAGACTAATAGTTCAACATTTGTCAACCTGTTTTCTTTACAGGGGCACTTATCGGGGAACATCATACAATAAAAGACAGAGAAATGAGTCTCAAATCCATAGAAGCAAACATCTCTTCTTATGACTACGAAGTTTCTTTTGAATGCAGGAGAAACAACATCATCCCCGAAACTCACGGGAGAACCACATTGGTCTCCTATTTCAAACACACCATTTGGTTACGGAGCCTAACTCTATCCCTCTTAATTTTTTGATCTGAGAACAACTCTAACCTTCTCTTCTCTTATTTCTGTAGGATAAACAATCCATGGACTAAACGTGGGGCATTGGACTCCACAAGGCATCAACACATAGTGGGATAAACAAATTAGGGGAGTCTTTGACCGAACGGTTACACTTTTCCATTCTATCATATATTTTTTTTTACTTTCCTACTTTCACTTATTTCTCATATTTCTACAAAAAAATAGTCCCTACCAACAGGTGGGGACGATCACAATAATTCATATAAAGGCATCTCAGGAAGTATCAAAACAAAAAGTGTCCTCAAAGACAACTGCGAGGCCGTAACATGTCATCTCCTAAAACAAACGGGAGACGATCACCCCAACGAATGATCCCCACAAATAATTGAGAGATCGCACCAATGATTCTGCCTACAAATAATCAGGAGTCACTCTCTCACCAAAGATGTCAGCCAACATTGATCGTACGAGGTATCGCTCCGAGTATGTCTATACTTTCGTATTAATTTTGTATATATGTTCATATTCAATAAATATCTTTGTCTTGCTTTTCTTTAATACATGAATCCATTTTTATGCGTACATTTTATTCCTTACTTTCACGAACTAGGCGAACCTGAATCTCATCTCAGTGAGATACGTAGATAATCCTTTTGGATTCGGTTTTTCTTATTAAAAAAAAAGGAGTCTATTTTAGTCCATATCTTTCCGAACTACGCGAACCTGATACTCATTTTCATGAGATATGTAGGCAGTCCTTTCAGATTCGGTGTTCCTTATTGAAAAAAAGGTTCATTTTCCTATCTCATATTTTCTATCTCCTTGAACTACGCATACCTGGTTCTCATCTCGGTGAGATGCATAGGCAATTCTTTTCGGGTTCGATACTCTTTTACAAAAACAAACAAACAAAAAAAGTTTGTTTTCCTAATTCATATCTTATACTCTATCTTCCTGAACTACGCAGACTTGATTCTTGTTTTCACAAGATACGTAGACAATCCTCATTTGGATTCGGTCCAATTCTTTCAAAAAGAAAAAATTAGAGTTTTTACTTGGTTGGTACCAACACAGTTAGGAGTTTGCATGGGAAAAAACAAATTGGTATGATGGAGAGGATCGATTTCATAGTAAATCATAGGTTCATTTGGTACCTCTTAATCACACCTGAGTGACACTTGAAAAATTCTCTTGCATACATCCAGGACAAGAACAAAGCCAACCTCATAGTTTCATGTGCATTATGTGGTGAGCTTTAGCTTAATTTATTGCATTGCATTGTTGATCTAGAATTTGGCCTAAATATTTGTTGAGGCAAAATTCTGAGTTACACTTGGTTTAGAAAAGGATCGTAGGCCTTCTTTGACCCAATTGTGCCTTTCATAGCCCACCAAATGACATTAATCCCTAGCATTCCCCTTTTGAGCCTAAAGCCTTTTCTTTGGACATCCACATCTTAGCCCATACCTTTTGAGTGCTTACATGCACTATCCCTCTCTTGGCCCAACCTTCTTGAGAGCACTAGATACGTGTTAGTTGCGGACGAAGATCCAAGATCAAAGATGCCAAAGGGAAAAGATACAAAAGTCCTAGAAGAACAAAATGAAAAGACGAATTCAAAGAAGAAGGAGCAAAAAACCACCCACAAAAAAAAAGAAAAAAAGAAAGAACTCCAACAAAGGTGGAGAATCTTCAAAACAAAATGTATTTATTAAAAAGAAAAGGGAAAAGACTCCAGTAAGAGATTCAAAAGAAGTCGGAGCAAATACAAAATGAGGGATAACAAAGCAAGGCAAAGAAAATCAAGCGTCAAAACGCAATAAATATCAAAAGCACAGATACAGTGCGACTCTCATTGAGGGATTAGTCACTTTCATCCCAAATGTCATCCTACTCATCCCCAAGCCTACATTACAAGCCGATAACAAGTCCTACATGATCCTATTCCAAGTGTTCTCACATTAGTGGATACTTACATGAAGGTCAAGCCTATGGTATCACAATTGCATGCATTGAATTTCCTTTTGAGTGTAAGTGTATTTCTCTAGACGTCCTCAAATTCAAAATAAAACTACTCAAACATGTGTGAAAAATGAGACTTTTTTTCTAGAGAGGGAACTCGAAACATGAGGATAGGTATAGTTTGAAATTTTTGTTTGAAACAAGATGAACAAATCTTGTTGATACTTAGGTATGTCTGAGGTACCACTTGAAACTATAGTTAGCTGGGAAGAAAATGGGAGAATTCTTATGCACACTACTAGTTGTTGGTACCAACTAAAGTCAAGACATGAAAATGTCTTTCACATGTCAGCATTTTTACAAAGAAAATACAAAATAACTTTCATTCTTTTTCAAAGTGCCCACCTCCAAATACAAACAAATTTTCTTTATTTTTCAAAACTCCCACTTTCGAATACGGGCATTTTACTTTTCATTCAAGGCGCCTACCTCAAAATATGGACAGTTGATTTTCCTTCTCAATTACTCACCTTCAAATACGGACATTTTACTTCTCTGTTAAGTGTCCTCCTTCTAATTTGAGTATTTTACATTTCAATAGCCTCGCCAGTTGAGAGGCTATTACATTTTAATGGCCCACCAACTGAGAGCCCTTTTGCATTTTAATAGCTCTGCCAGTCGAGAGGCTATTACATCTTAATCGCTCCGCCAGTCGAGAGCCCTTAGCATTTTGATAGCCCCGCCAATCAAGAGGCTATTATATTTTAATGGCTCCGCCAGTCAAGAGCCCTGTGAATTTCAATAGCCCCGCCAGTCGAGAGGCTATTACATTTTAATGGCTCCGCCAGTCGAGAATCCCTTGCATTTTAATAGTCCCGCCTGTCGAAAAACTATTACATTTCAATAAGCCCTGCCAGTCGAGAGGCTATTGCCTTCTAATTGCTCTATCAGTAGAGTGCCCTCTGTATTTCAATAGCCCCGCCAGTTGAAAGGCTATTGCATTTTAATGGCTCTGCCAGTTGAGAGCCTTTTGCATTTGGATAGCCTCTCCAATCGATAGGCTATTAAATTTTAATGGCTCCGCCAGTTGAGAGCCTTTTACAATTTAATAGCCCAGTCAGTCGAGAGTCTATTATATTTCAATTGCTCCGCCAGTCGAGAGCCCATATATTCAATAGCCCCGCCAGTCAAGAGGCTATTACATTTTAATGGCTCCGCCAGTCGAGAGTCCTGTGCATTTCAATAGCCTCGCCAGTCGAGAGTCTATTATATTCCAATTGCTCCGTCAATCGAGAGCCCTTAGATTTCAATAGTCTCTCCAGTCGAGAGACTATTATATTTCAATAAGCCCCGCCAGTCGAGAGGCTATTACCTTCTAACTGCTCCGTCAGTCGAGAGCCCTTTACATTTTAGTAGCCCCACTAGTCGAGAGGTTATTACATTTTAATTGCTCCGTCGGTCGAGAGCTCTTTACATTTCAATCACCTCAGCAGTTGAGGGACTTAGTCTTCGTAGACAATTGAAGACGCCATTCATCATCAAGTCTCCGTAGACAATAGGAGATATCATGCATTAAGTCCTTGTAAATAATTGAAGGACTTTACAACAATCAACATCAGTCTCTGTAGACAATCAGAGATGTCATGCAGACAATCGGAGGACTTTACATCAATATCAGTCTCCATAGACAATTGGAGATTTCATGCATCATAAGTCTCCGACAGAAAATCGGGGAATTTTATAACAACCAACATAGTCTTCGTAGACAATCGAAGATAACAATCATCATTAGTCTCCATAGACAATCGGAGATGTCATGGATCATGTCCCCATAGACAATTGAAGACACCATTCATTGCATAGTCTCTGTAGACAATCAGAGGCGTCATTCACCATCAAGTCCCAGTAGACAATCGGAGATGTCATGCATTTTTTCAATCACAAATACAATCCACAACAACAAGACTTTTTTTAAAATAGGTTTCTTTCAGAGAGGACGATGTTACTATAAATCATACACTGGGGCAAAATTTTGAGAACCACCTCAAAATTTACCCTATTTCTTCATTTGGAACTACATTGACCTGATTTTGGTAAAATGCGAGATATGTAGGGAAATGCTATGTAGAGTTCGGTTATCACAACCATAACCATTCTTTCTCCCCAGCAAGTACACAATTTTGCATCCCCAGCATCTCACAACTCGATACTGGGATAATTTTGAAAACACATCGGGAACATGCGAACGGTTTTGTTCCCAAACAACTCTTCTCTCATAATCATTTTCACAGGGTCGTCCGCCTATAATAATAGGACAAGAGGTAATTTGCCTAATCTTTTAAACTACACTTGACCTGATCCTCGTGCAACTCGAGGTATGTAGGCAACTCTAAATTAAAGTTTGGTCAAAGTTTCAATCAAATATGATATTTGTCCAGCAAAATTGGCTACACATCAACGTTTTCGTCTGAAGACTTTTACATTATCTTCATACAAAAAGGGGCAAGTTGTTGACACCTAATTTTGGCTCTCCGTGCTTAAAATTAACGTCTTTAGGCTTCCTGATCGATAAAGAACACAAAATATAATTTGTACACATTTTTACAATTTATTGATAATTATCCTTATTTTAGGATTTTACCAATTTATTGTCATATTTTAACTTTTCACAGTTTATTGATAATTATCCTTAATTTCGTAAATATTAGGATTTTTATCAATTTATTGTCATTTTAAATTTTTTGCACAATCGTCTGCACACTTACACAACATAACACTACAATTCTTTACAGTACACTACAATTTTTATTATTCACGACATAATACATTTTTTTCAAGATAATTATATTTTCTATTATTATTGTTTATATTTTTCTATAATTATATATCGATATCCATATTTTTGTACGTTATTTAATACAATCTATAAACGATAAGTCGGATAAATTATTTTAATACACAGAGCAATAATTCGGTCAAGTCAAGGTATTGTCACCTTTATTAAAGATGACATTTGATGTAACTACACATGACCTCTATCTTTCGGATAATAACACTTTATATGGTGGTTAAAGAATGAAAATTCATTAGATAATAACTTATGGACTAAAATAGTATCTAGCGGGTAAAATGGGGATTCTTTTATTTTTTGGATAAAAGGGGTGGGGGGGGGGGTTGATTTTTATTATAAATAAGAGGAGGGAGTTAATTCTAATACACACATATACACCCACAGACACTACACATCACATTTCATAAATTTTCATTTCTCACTACCTCTTTCTTCTCTCTTTGTCGCTGCCCTCTCTCTCACCATCTCGCGGCCGCCCCCGGATTTAACCATCGGACGATCGGCTAACACCACTACCACACACCAAACGACCCTTTTTTCCTCTCTCCTCTCTCCCTCTTTCCCCCCGTTTCTCTTCTCCGTCTCTGGCTCGCCGAAGGTGATAACCGGCGAGCTCCGACCACCACTACGACGACCTCTCTCTTATTCCTCCTCTCTCCTGGTTTATCCCCTCATGACTGCCATACCATTGATGGCCAGATCTGGCCGAAGCTTTGTATATCCGACGAAAGTCGTTGAAGCAATGCCGATGGTCACCGCTATTTTATTTTCCTTTTCTCCGATGAACTAATTTTTTGTGGATTATATGTATGATATTTGTTCTTTTCACTTCAGATCTGGCAGGAAACCATGGCCATGTGACCGAAAAACTTTTTCGGCAACCCCCACTATTGATACTCTCCATTATTTGACTTAAAGTAATAACTACTTTCACGAGTTAACTTTACACATTTGGTCATTTATTGCTTTGACTCTCAAATTGATTTTATCATAGCTTTGGTATTATTTTAATATTTCTATTGTTATTTGTTGATTATTTTTGTCCTCACTGTTTGGAGTAACATATTAGAAACTTTTCATTATATTGATTCCTCTTTGGAATTTTTATTTTTATCTTGAATAGACATTGTGTTATGCATGGCCAATGACAATATCTCTCCGTCGAATTTTTGAGGCCTCCCCATAACAAAAGACGGATTTTATTTTTCAAGTTATGTCATTTTATATCAAATATCAATACATGACCAATGAAAAAATCCCGTCGATTTTTTAGGCCTCCATAAAAAAAACGGACATTACGTATACAAATATTCAACAAAAATAAATAAGTTTGGGCGATGAATTTTTTTTTTATATTATTACGACAACATAAAAGTTTTACGATTTGTATCTTGGCAAAGCGATTTAGGAAGGCCGATAATTCGAGCAACCACTTCGTAGCCATGGCGTATCTAAAACTTCATCTGAGCCCACTATATAATAAAATATTATATTTGAATAATTATTTATTCATCACTAACGTTTCTACTAAGTGTTCATACAGGTTCCGGAGACACTTTTAAAGACGATGTTTAAAAGGAGATCTGCTCAAACTCATTGTTTGTATTTACTTTTATATTCTTACAATTATACAAATATTAATTATAGTGAAACTTTACTTTTGGGGCATCGGGCGGGGAGTCCTTTACATATATATTCAGTATTATGCATTTAGGCAAAACTTAGGCCAATCATATTTATTCAAAGAATTAAATCGATTTAGGTATCTAATTAATTAATTCACATTCTTTATGTTAGCTAATATTATAGTCTTTTCTTTAAAAATAGCTTTATTTTCTTATCCACAATTAATTATTTTTCATTAATTTTGTTAAGTTAAAATTATTAGAGAATACTTTTTAAATATAATCAACACTCTATTTTCCATACATTACAAAGTATTTTCCTTTTCAAAAGAGTACTTTCTTTTTCACACATATTCTTACACATCTTTGATATTGCTTATATATTTCTATACTCGCATTTATGATAATATGTCTTATTTATGTAATTAATACACACTCTTCACACATAAACTTTTTTACATTATTTTTAATATATATTTTATATATTTATACTTTAAAAAAAAATAATTTTTACCTTCTCCCTCTTTTGATAAATTTAGTCTAGTCGGGTACCACATTTGTGGATTCTGAAGGATGTCTAACCCCTTCCCTTCAGAATAATTTGAACCCTTACCTAGAATCTAAACTGATTTTTCGTAGATTAAAACACAAGTCATACATGTCCATAATTAAATAGGTTTCCTTATTTTCCTTAAAAATTAGGTGGCGACTCTGTACAAAATCAATTCTTTTAGAGTCCATAAGTCGTGCTTGTTTTAACCTTAGGTAAAAATTGGGCTTGACAATGACAACTCTCATACAAACTCTTATGAATTAGCATTCTTATTCTATATCATTCACATGAGTTAAAAGATCAAGTCACGCTATTTTTACAATTCAACCCCACCACATAGCAATCATAGAGTGCAATAATAAATACTCTTGGCAACTAGGGCAATAGAGCCATATACTCACAAGAGATTACCACATAAATAATGAGGGTATTAGCCATCTCAAACACTAATATATCAGTATAAAAAAAGGAGATAGAGCATTATACTAAAAAGAAACTAGTGTATGCATAATATTAAGCGAACCTTTGGCCCATAACAAAACATCCAAAAATTAGTTACTAAACCAATAAAAAGATTGTCTATCTAGAGAACTAATCCAAATAGTAAATGGAATGAGGGGATAGACATCTAGGGGTACTTGGGATTGGATAGAGCTTAAGAGGATGATAGAGGAGGTTGGGGCTTAGGGATAAGTTGCATCAAGGCATTAATTCTAGAAGAGTTGGCATTGTGTTGTTGCAATATTTCATCTTTTAA
This sequence comes from Capsicum rhomboideum, assembly GCA_031232105.1. Classification (NCBI taxonomy): domain Eukaryota; kingdom Viridiplantae; phylum Streptophyta; class Magnoliopsida; order Solanales; family Solanaceae; genus Capsicum; species Capsicum rhomboideum. The sequence goes on from CP124719.1 coordinate 37,253,314, forward strand.
TGTGATCACTTGAGCTTGACATGCTGCTAACTAGTTGTGCAAGCTGGATATCTCCTCCCTCAGCTTAGCATTTTCATCCTGAGTAGCCTTTATTCTATCATGAGTTGAGTAACAGAGCTAGAAGCCTTCATACTAGTTGACCTACTTATCAAGCAATCATATTCTCCCAAGGTCTTAGTGGTGATTATTTTATTTCTAGTAGCCGCCTTGCCATCCCTCAACTGAACTTCAAAGCTCTCAAACACATGGTGAGAAAAAAACCATAGGCTAGACCATGAGGACAAGTCTTAGTTGAAATCACCCTTAGCATATGCTTGATCATGAGAGCAGGCAATTTCACTTTCTCATCAAGCTCTAGAGCATTCATGATCCCCATACCTCTAAATCAAGCCTCATGTATCATTCCATTCCTAGGCTACACATATTTATTTACAATCTCAAACAAGAGTTGGTGAGAAGGCTATATTTCCCCCTTTAGCACCATTCTAGGATTCTTCTTAACTCTCCTTTTAGTAAATGTCCTAGTAAAGATGCAATCATCATTAGTTTCCCACTCATACACCTCCAATACCTTAGCATGGACCTGCAACATCTCACCAAGCTTAAACAGAGTCAAACACAATTTCAACTCCTCCTACCTTAGAGCTAACAACCCATCCCTAAAAAATGATTAAATTGACATAGAATTTTATTACCACCCTCTCTTAGATAATGGGATCTACCACTCTAAACAAGTGCCCCCAACCCTAAAATGTAAGCCTTTTAAGAAGGTTTTAAACAAAAGAATTGTCCTGCATCTCAAAATCAAAGACCCTTCCCTTTAAAAAAGTTTTAGAGCCATAGTAGGCACCTTTCCCATGGCCAAGAATTTTTCATATTTTTTGTTGGGTATTTCTATCATGGTGTGAAAGGGAACAAATTATTCTTTTTTAGTGTCATCCTCAACTTCAATAGGCACATCATGATCCTCAACTTTTTCTTTCCTTTGGATGATTTTGCCTTTTTGCTGGACTCAGCAGCAGGCTTGAGGTTTGTAATCCTCTTGTGAGTTTAAGTAATATGAGTTGGAAAAAGGGAGTAATTAATGATATTTGGTTTGAGAGTGGATTTAGGTTTGTGCATTGCATATTTTTTATAGCCAGGCATAGAGGTGATAGAGGCTATAGGACACTTGATGTTTAGAAGGATATTATCTTCACTATCACTTTCCCCGTCAGCAAGGGAAGGAGGTAGGTTTATTAATCTCATTTGCAGGCTTAGTAACGTCTCCATTATCCTCCTCTTGGGAGGTCCAACTATAGTTCAAAGAATTAAATTTTTGGGTCTATGATGACAAGGAATTTTAGGGACAAGAAGATCTTGGTCAAGACCAAATGGGAGAGTGGGTAAAGGAGAGCATAATTTATTTTGAGATTTCCCCTAAGATGGTGCTGACATGAATGAGGTTGAGTCCTTGTCATCAAAGTAATCTACCAATGCTTGTTTTAAGGGAGAAGAAAGATTGGAAAAACAAGAAATTATAGGTTTTATTAGAGAGATGAGAGTAAAAAAGGACTATAGGAATGTTTCTTTAAGGATTATATATAGCGACAATGAGAGAGAGAGAGAAAGAAAGAGTTGAGTTCTTTCTTTGGAAGATAGACGATTTGAAGAGAGAGGGGTGGGTGATTTGAGTGTTAAGGAGGTTTGAGTTGATGGTTATCAGTAATTGGGAAGAGAAAAGTAAACGAAAATAATTAGATGGTATCAGTTGTGATTTTCTCGCTTTAGGAGTTTATTTAGAGAGAGACGTAATGAGGGATCAGATTCCATGACAGAGTAGTATTTGTAATTTTTGGACCTAATATTATTTATAAGTTTTGTAAAGGATAAGGTCCAAGCAAGCTATCCCTAAGAGTGAATGAATGCTTTGATGTAGAGAAAATAGAGGTAATATCATTAGATCCCATTGGTGGCTCTTGACAGCAGTAGGTGTGATCATATAAAGAAGAAAGACTAGTCATTTATCTAATCTATTTGACATGCTAACACCTTTTTATACCTCATATATTCTTAGCCAATCATTGGGAGAAACTCATCTCTCAAACTAATTCAACTCTTCTTGTATTACCACAATCTAATCTACATCAAACAGTGCTACCTTAATTCTTGTAGGCTCAATCAAGGAACGATAAGCTGATAAGGCACTCATATTTCTTAGCTTAGATCTTGTCTACACTCCTAAGTTCATAAGAGAGATAAGATTTCCAACTATATGTGAACTTTTGTGCTTCCAATTTCATCCATGAAACTCATGTATAGGAGCAGGTTCAGAGGGTCCAGGCTCATTCATCTGAGAGGATGCTAATTCTTCATGAGTATTTCTCTAGAGATTGGTGCATCTTCTTTATCTGTAGGGTCTTGCTCAGCTGCAGTGGTAGCAGTTCTGGGTAAATGCCTCTCCTATCCATTTTTTATGTCAGGTACCAACCTAATTTCTTCATTGTCATCTAGTGTTCCATGAGATTGATGCATCTTCTTTATCTGTAGGGTCTTGCTTAGCTGCAGTGGTAGCAGTTCTAGGTAAATGCCTCTATCCATTTTTTGTGTCAGGTACCAACCTAATTTCTTTATTGTCATCTAGTGTTCCATCCTTACTCAGATAATTTACTTTATAGAATATTACAAGTATGCTTTCCTCCATACAATTTGTTTTTTTGGTGAAGAGTTTGTAGTCTTTGCTTTGTTAGGAGTACCCAAGAAAGATTTCCTCATCACTTTTAGCATAAAACTTTCCCAAAGCATCTTTTTCATTATTATGAACAAAATACATGCAACGAAATGGTTTGAGGTAGATGAGATTTGGTTTTCTGCCTTTGAGAATTTCATAGAGAGTGTTGTCTAATATTGGTTTAGTTATGTACCTGTTTATAAGATATCAAGCCTTAGTCACAACTTCTGTCCAAAGCCTCTTGGGAAGACCACTAGGTATGAGCTTAGTTTTAGCCATATCATGCATGGACCTGTTTTGCTTTCTACCACTCCATATTACTGTGGAGTTCTTAGAGCAGAAAAGTTATGATCTATTATGTTTTTAGAAAAAAAGACAAGAAGTTTGCATTTTCAAATTTGGTACCATGATCAGATCTGATACCTATCAGTTTAGTGTTTAACTTCTTTTGCACTTATGTTGTAAAGATTTTGAACACATCAAAAGTTACCTCCTTAATGCTGAGAAAAAGTGTCTATGTGAATCTAAAATAGTCATCAACAATCATAAACACATACCTCTTTTACCCTCTATTGACCACTCTCATGGGAGCAATTCCAAGGTTCTAGAAGTACTCAATATTTTGTTAGGCTTGAAAGATTATCTAACATGCTTTGCTCTTGCACATGCATCACATACCAGGTCTTTATTTTGTTTTACTTTAGGCAGTCCTAGAACCAAGTTTTTGATACCAGCTTGTTGATTAGTGAAAAACTTGCATAGGCCTTATTGTTTGTGCCAAAGCAATGAGCCATTCACAAAAGCACTGAGATAGATAAGTTTTTCCTCTTGTAGATCCATAATTTCTGTTTTGTATAAATTCTTATGTCTTCTTCTTCTGAGCACCAGATTCCAACTCTTTGAATTAGTTATTATGCAATCAACTGAGGTAAACAACACATCATTCCTTTTGTCACACATTTGGGATATGTTTAGCAGATTGTGATTCAACCCCAGTACATAGTAAAATTAATTATTTCTTAGAAAATGTTTTCCCACTTTTCCAAGTCCAACAATTACTCTTGCTTTTCCATTACCAAATGACACACTTGTAACTTAGAAATCTATGAGTGAGAGGAAGTTTGCTTTGTTCTCGGTCATATGACTAGAGCATGCACTATCAAGATACCATGATTTGCTCCTTCCTCTCATATTTACCTACATATAATAGATCAGGGGTTAGTCTTGGGTACCTAGATCATCTTGGATCCTTTTCTATGAGTGTAAGGATGAATTAAGTCTTTTTTAGCCCAATGAGGGAGATTCCAGTTTTTCTTTGAAAATTTTCTTATTTAGTGTAAGGATGAATTAAGTCTTTTTTAGCCCAATGAGGGAGATTCCAGTTTTTCTTTGAAAATTTTCTTATTTAGTGTAAGGATGAATTAAGTCTTTTTTAGCCCAATGAGGGAGATTCCAGTTTTTGTTTGAAAATGTTCTTACTTTACGAGGTTTTGTTCCATTAACAAAGTTGATATTTTTCTGTTCAGCTCTGAATTGTGTGGGACATTGATTTTTGAGATATACTTCCTTGTCATAAGAGGTACACAACATCAACATAGATGAGTTGACCTGCATAGGATTTTGCGTTTCAGGTTTGAATCCTAGCCTATGTTTAGTAGTGGATTGACTATTTTGAATATGGGATCGAAATTTGAGGACTTGATCCACTTTTAGTTGTGTTCCATCTTAAGTTTTTCTTATTTAGTTCCTCTCATAGCACACTATTTCTCTCAGAGATTCCTTGGAGACTGAAATTCAATTTCTTGATGTCTTCGTTCAAGTTCTACTGAATAGTGGTTGCTTTGCTCTTTCCTTTGTGAGACAATTATTTAAAGGAATTTTTCAGAGAATGATTTTCTTCTTCAAGGTTCTCATAGTCCAACCTCAAGGAACCATAGTCATTCATCAATTGATCTTTATCAGAACAGGCAAAGTAATAGGCATCAATGAGGATAGATGAGAGGGATTCAAGTTTTTCTTAGAATATTTTTTCAAATAAGATTTGAGATCAAGAAAGCATACCTCAACATCTTTTTATTCATTTTCATTCTCCGAGTTTGACCCAGCCATGAGTGCAAAAATGGTCTCTTTTGAGCTGTTTTCTTCATGTACATCCTCAATGTCACCGAGTGTCATGAGAGCTAGAGTATCTTCATCATTGGATTCAACCATAGCCAGGAGAGATTGATTTTATGGATCCTCTTCATCAGAGTTATCAGAGTACTTCATATAGCAGCCAATGCCTTTTGCACAGCTTTGTAAGCTTTTTGTGGTGTTATTTTCCTATGGGATGGAAGGTTCCTGTCCCTCCTTTTCTCTTTTGATATATTTTTGACATTGTTCTTCTTCTCAACAGCCTACAGTGTACAGAATTTTATGAAGTGGTTAGGACTACCATACTTGTGACATAGTTGTTCATGAGTGTCCTTTTCAGAGTTTTACTGAGATCTTCTTCCCCCCATGAACATACGCTGGAATAGTGTAGTTACCAAGGCAAAGTTCTTTTCTTCATAATCAATGGTTTCTACATCCTTTAAAGACAATCTCTTTCCTTTTATTTTAGACTCAATTTCCTTATCTTGATTTTTCTTGTGTTCATAGGTTGTTAGGTTACTAATGAGTTCATTCACGGCTAGAGTATCAAGATCCCTAGCTTCTGTGATTGCTTTTAATTTGCTTTCCCATGACTTAGGTAGCACACTTAAGAGTTTATAAATAGCCTTTAATGTAGGAATGATTACTCTTAGTTAGTAAATCTCATTGAGAATTGTTGTAAATCTTGTGTGCATGTTCTGTATAGTTTTTCCTTCCTTCATTCTAAAAAATTCATACTACCTATTCAGGTTATCAATCTTGGCTTTCTTGAAACCAATAGTACCTTCATGAGCAGTTTGAAGAGTGTCTAGGAAGCCATATTCCATAAATAAGGATCATTTTTGTTTTAGCATTGTTTTGGATTGACACCTTTTAAGTAGCATCCCGTTCCCTTCTTTTCTTAGGAACTTGAGTCTTACTATCGTCATAGTTCTTCATGGGGATGGTAGTCTATCAAAGATGACATTTCATAGATCAAGACTTTCTCCTATAAGATGATCCATCATCCTACTCTTCCATCATCCATAATACTTACCATTGAAGATAGGTGGTCTTATTTGTGAGACACCTTCCTGAGTAGTTGGTGGAGCATGCATAAATCCTTTTCAAGGTGTTAACCTTTAGTGACAAGATTAGCTTTGATACCAATTGAATAGAACTAATACTAACTTCTAACACAGGAACCAGGTTCTTATGTGGATAGGTAAAAACTGTAAAGTAATGAACAGACAAATTTATGCAAAAAACCTCCTTGCTGAAGAAAGTAACAATCACGACCTATAATGTGTAGGATTTCACAAACCAAACCCACTAACTTCAAAGGGAAATATTATGATTGCAACTCTATAATCAACAGAACTAATTATAGTAGCTAGGCTCACAGTTAACTATAACAGTTTCTACACCTCTCCAAGAAGGTAAACTCCCTTCTTGTTACAAATCTCACCCAATAAACATACAACTACCATAATAGAATAACTATCACTCAATAACTAATCTGTTATAAACTCAGCAATAACTTACTTCTATGACTCAATGTCAAGATCAATCAACTCTGACTAGCTCTTGAAAACTCAATTGTTTGTCACCTTCTTGTTCTATTGCCTTGTCAGAATAAAGCCTTCTCTGTGTATCCAATAGATAATATCTCTTTATTCAGACATTCCTGCTCTTCCCTTCTCTTTCTTAGTATCTCATAAACTGATTTAACTGAGAAAACTCCACTAGTATTAGCCATCCACCATGTATTATCATTTTCCTCTTTTATCAGTATAGGACTAATATTCTCTATTATGTGATCAGTAATCTTTTCAGATACCATTTCTTGGAATTTTTTCTTATCTTATTCCCCATTAATAATATAATTTTTCACCTCTATTCCTTCATCACCAATGATGTTATCCTCTGTAAAATTTAATGCCCCTTGTTTGTCTAATTATCAAACCAAAAACTAGAATCACTAGACTTATTTGCCACTAGATATCATGCTCCACTTCTTCTCTCACAATCGTCATCTTTCTCAAAACATGTGATACACCAGATCCTTTTGCAATAATAGGATGCATCTTTTTATAATACTTGTTTCACATGAAAGAGCTCCATAGAGATGAAGTAGAAACTCTAAAATTCCACCAGAATTTAGCAAATAAGACACTGGATACCTCATGCAATGATCTAACATCAACACCTCCTTCAATTTTTGGGTAACACAATTCATCACAAGCAACCCAGTGTTTTCCTCTTTCTCCCCCTGCTTTAATCCAGAAAGAGTTAGCAAAAAATAGATGCAATTGATCAATCATCTTTTTAGAAGGGTTCATAGCTAATAGTAAATATACTGGCATGTTGCAGTAGATGTGATGTTAAGATAAATCTTCCACCAGAGGACAAAATCTTATTTTTCCATATCATAATTCTCATTGATACCTTTCTCAGTAACTCTTCAAAGTGTGGCTTATTCTTCCTTTCATAGAAAATAGGGCATCCCAAATATGTGAATGAAAAAAAGCCTATCTTATTCCTGTAAGTCTTCTCAGTATATCACCACTGCCAAAGGTGTTTTTTAATGAAGATAAAATAAGATTTTGTCTTTGTTTATCAACTATTCAGAAACAATCTCATAGTCCCTTAACACCTTCATCATCTTAATAACTGATTTCCTATCCCTAGAGCAAAATAGAATTGTGTTATCAGCATATGACAAATGATTTATTTTTGGACTCCATTTAGGCAATCTATAGCTTTTGAATTCTTTATCATCATGTAGTTTATTCAGACCCCTAGATAAAATTTTCGCATCAATAATGAAAAGAGCAAGAGATAAATGATCTTCTTATTTTAGATCTCTAGAAGAGAGATATTCACCTTGTGAGGAGATTAGTGCAGCAGTATAGGGAAAGGAAGAGGTACTTACACATGATATTCATCGATTTAGAGAAGGCGTACGACAAAATCCCTAAGGAGGCTCTTTAGAGGTGCTTGGAGGCTAGATGTGTCCCCATGGCGTACATCAGATCGATTAAGGACATGCATGATGGAGCAAAAACTCGTGTGAGGACGGTGGGAGGAGATTCAGAGTATTTTTCAATTTTGACAGGGTTGCATCAAGGATCAACTCTTATTCCGATTTTATTCGCTTTGGTGATAGATGTTTTGACGCGGCGTATTTAAGGAGAGGTGCCTTGGTGTATATTATTTGTGGATGATGTAGTTCTGATTGATGAGATTCGGGGAGGTGTTAATGATAAATTAGAGGTTTGGAGACAAATCCTGCAGGTTGAACAGGACCAAGACAGAATACTTAGATTCAAGTTCAGTGATTTGACGCATAAGGACAAAGTGGTAGTGAAGCTGGATTCCCAGGCTATTTGCAAGGGGATACTTTTAAGTATCTTAGGTCTATGATTAAGGGGAATGGAGAGATTAATGAGGATGTCACACACCGTATTGGGGCAGGGTGGATGAAATAGAGGCTTGCCTCTGGAGTTCTGTGTGATAAGAAGATGCCTCCTAAGCTTAAAGGCGAGTTCTATAGAGTGACAGTCCGACCAGTCATGCTATATAGAGCAGAGTGTTGGCAAGTCAAGAACACCAACATCTAAAAGTTGAAGGTGGCGAAAATGAGGATGTTCCGTTGGATGTGTGGACTTACTAGGGGATATAAGGTTAGAAATGAGACTATCTGGGAGAAGGTGGGAGTGGCTTCAATGGAAAACAAGATGCGAGAAGGGAGGTTGAGATGTTTTGGACATGTGATGAGGAGGGGCACGAATTCCCTAGTTCGAAGGTGTGAGAGGTTGGTTATGGATGGTTTCAGACGGAGTAGAGGTAGGACGAAAAAGTATTGAAGGGAGGTGATTAGATATGACATAGAGCAGTTACAACTTACAGAGGACATAACCCTAGATAGGAAGGTGTGGAGGACGCGGATTAGGGTAGAGGGCTAGTTCATTAGAGTGAGGCCTAGCTAGTAGATATGGTTGCTTGGTTGTAGCCAGGCTAGTAGTCGCAGTGCTTGGCACATATCTTGGAGTTCTTTGTTCATGGGTTTTGGGTGCTTTCAGTTTGATCTTGTATAGTACTACTCTGTGGGTGTCTTGTTTCTATTTTTCTTTATGTGTGTGTTATTTCATCTTGTTTTATATTTTTTACGTCTTTGTATACTATTTTTCTGTCCTGAGCCAGGGGTCTATCGAAAACAGCCTCTTTACTTCTTCGGAGGTAGTGGTATGGACTGCGTATACTTTACCCTCCCCAGACCCCACTATGTGGGAATTCACTAGGTATGTTGTTGTTGTTGTTGTAGAAGAGGGGAAGAAATCATATGATCGTCCATTAATCAAGACTGAGTACTAATTACTAGAAACCAATCTCCAAACCATGTCAATAATAATTTTAGAAAAACCAAACTTCCTAATGACTTTTGTGAGTAAAATCGATGAAACCTTATCATAAACCTTAGTCATGTTCAGTTTTACCACTATATTATGAAATTTGTTTCTCAAATTGATGTCCCCTTGTGATCTCCTAAGCCAATAGTACATTTTCAGCGATACTTCTTCCTTTCACAAAACCATATTTATTCCTAGAAATGATTGTAGGAAGTATCCAACTCTCCTCTCATGTAGCATTCCTATATGATCTTGTTCACAAAAGTACTCAAACTAATTGGTCTTAAATTCACAAAAAGCATACATTCTTTTTTGGAAATGAGGACCAAATTAGTATGAGCGATAAATCTAGGAAGTTGTTGACCACAAAAGAAAGCTCTTACCATTTGAGTAATGTCCTCCTCAATAATTTTTCAACAACTCTGAAAGAAAAGCCCTGGGAAGCCATTAGGTCCACTTGTACTATCACCATTCAAATAAAAATCACCTTCTTGATCTACTCCAGGTTAGGCAATCTCACTATTTTCTCATTCTGTTCTATAGTGATCATATGGGTAATATTTTGGATCATACCAAAGTTTTTCATTTCTGTTATTTTCTCTATCTACTCTTAGAACATAACAGATTATGCCCTAATATATTCAGGAGAACTGACTGTGTCCCCTTGAACTGTTTGAATTTCAGCAATGTAAAGAAGGAATTATTGTTCAACAAAAAAATAAAATTTTTATTTTAATAATCTTCAACATCATACCTTATAAAAACTACATTGGAGTGTTTTTTTTAAAAAAATATCTTTTATAATTATTAAGATTGTGTTTTTAGAGGAGTTAAGATTATTGCATTTATTTATTATGGTTTGAAATTTTTTTTTTAAAAAGGGTCTAAAACTATTCATGTGGGAGAAAATGTGTCATATGTTATTTTATATTAATTTGTATTTAGGTTTACATCAGCTGTATTTAGGGATATTTGAGTCTTTTGTCAAAATATATTATAATAATTAGGTCAATTTGTATTCTAAATAACTACTAGATACAGTTACATGTTTATATAATCAACTAGATTTACTTATCTTTCATCAAGTAAGTTTGAATTTCTTTTCCCTATCTTTCTTTTAGTTAATTTGTTCAGAAATTATTCTTTTTCTCGATCCCTTAAAAGTTGTGAAGTCATTGAAATTGACTATGGCGATTTTGGTATAAGAGCTAAATATCCTCGACACTGATAGATGGAACCCGATTCACTGATTGCACCATGAAGTTGATGGTTTGAAGGCACATATTTTATGATGAATTAAGAAACTAATATTTATTCATGAATGTGATTCGTCAAATATTTGCAATTCTGAATGGAGAGAGTCGAGCACCACCAACAACTGAAGGATCTATTAATAGGGATACTACACAGTTGAGAGACAATAAAAATTTGCAATATCAAGTTCATTTAATGTATTTGCAGATTTTTTTTTTAAAATCAAAGGTGGTCATATAGACCATTTATTAAAAGAAAAAATAACATAAACATACACCTTAACTTATCATATTTACACAAATTTTCACCCTTACAAAGTAATTACAAAAATTCCAACTAATTATGTATCTTCGTTGGATGTATCGGGAGCTAATTATGTATTTCGACAGGCCCAAAACCAGAAAAAATGTATCTAAAGCTAATTATGTATCTGTACAAAGGAAAAAATATATCTTCGTTGGATGTATTATGTAACTCGACAGATCCAAAATCAGAAAAAATATATCGGAAGCTAATTATGTATTTAAGGAAAAAAAATGTATCTTTGTTGGATGTATCGGAAGCTAATTATGTATCTCGACAGACCCAAAATTGAGATTTTCAATAATTATATAAAATATCAGAATTTTCAGTAATTATCCAAACTATCGAAATTTATATTATTTGCCCTTATTAAAAACCAAGGCTGTACAAAAAGGCCCAAATTGGATCCATAGCACAAAGGCCCAAGACCCGATCCACAGCCAATATTCAGACAACAGCCTGAGAAAACAAAGGAAAAAAGGGAATTCTAGAAACTATCTAATCAAAAAGCAAAAAATCTCCTCGTCTCCTCGTCTACATCACCCAACGATTCCACCTCCATGAGCTTGATGCAGCTTCGATTGTAAGGGGAAGATGAAGATTGTTTTAAACAAGGGCGTTTACAAGTCTCACAAACACCATGAATCAACCAAATGAAGACTTCTTCAACTCTACAAACCACAAATCCGAGCTACCACAGCTGAGTTAAGTACACTTCTTCTCCCCTTATTCTGTAACTTGTCGATTAAAATGTTAATTTCACTTTCCTTGACAGATTAAGCTCAAACAAGGAGCCAATAGCATTGTCTAGGTGAAGCAAAACTGAAGATCCATTAGCATTTTATCAGGCAAGCAATTATTCCACAAGATCTGTGTATTCGATCCTTATTTTCTTGTCTACCATTATTTGACGATTTCCATTTTCTATCCCTTTGTTGACAAAAATGGAGAATGATAGACACCTCTTTGTGAGCTTGACCAATATACTCAGATGCATCTCTAGTTCCTTGTTTCATCATACGCTTCCATTGACCACCATTGTATTTCCTAATTCCTGCTATATTTGTAACCCTTTCCATGTTGTCCTGCTTATTTCTTATTTTGTTATCCACTTATGGGTGCTCATGTCAACTTCTTTTTGCCTTGAAGTATCCATATGTTTCTCCTTCTTGTGCCTTTTGTGCTTTGTCTTTACTGGAATTGCCATCCTCTAGATTTAAAAGTCCCATTTTGAAACTTTTTTATTCTCAGATTTGGAACTTCTTGTTTGTCCATTTGTGCTATTGTTTTTACTTGTGTTGGAATTTCCTGCATTGTTGGATATGTAATACTATTAGTACCTGTAAAATCAAAAACCTGGTTGGCAAAAAAATCTGCCAGCTGATTGCCTTCTCTAAATGTGTGCTCCACCTCTGCACCCGCATCCCTCATCAGGTCTTTAATCCTTCTGATTTTCATTGATATATTCCAAGGAACCTCCCAAATACCATCCAACATGTTCTTAATAGCTAAAGAATCAGTTTCAAGTATCTGCGGAAGATAATACTGAGAAATGCAGTAACTCAGACCCATTCTCAAAGCTATCACTTCAGCTTCCAGATTTGAAATCTCCCCTAGCCTTTTACCTTCAGCATAGAGTAGTTCACCTTCATCATTTCTAACACAAAATGCTCCTGAACTAGGGCCAGGGTTTCCTTAGAAGCCCTATCTGAGTTGCACTTATAATAACCCCTTCTAGGCATCTTCCAGTATACTACTTTATAACTAATACTAGGAGTATATTCCTCAAGAAACTTCACCAAATCTGCCCAAGTAGATGGAATATTGTTCAGCCATGGGTAAGTGACCCTAGCCATGAAAACCAGGTTCCTACTAAGCTCAAGCTTCATACTTGTGACATTCTTCACCCATGCTTGATTTCTTCTTTTCCAGATTTGCCATAGAATGAACATAGGAATAGCTTTAAAAATAGGTTTCAACTTTGGAGCAACATCAATTTTCCACCATTTTAATATACTGTTCTTAACCTGAAGAAATGGTCCAGTAACCCCTGCAGCAGCTGCAAAGTAATGCCAAATAGAATTAGAAACTGGACAGTTAACAAACAAGTGTTCAATTTTTTTTTTTTTTTTGAGACTGGTAAATATTGTATTCCTCAGCATTAAGGGTATGCTGGCCACCTCCAAAAAGTGTCCATTACAGGCTTCCTATCAACTCTAAAATCTGATCTACATCTACTATACAAAGTTGTTTACACCAAAAAAGTAAAGATACTAAACAATTCCATTTAACCTTGTGTATGGAATTGGATCTATCTTCAAAACATCTACCATTTCTTTCCAACCAAACTGACCACCATATGCATGATGGTATTAGCTTCCACCACCTCTTTTGACTCTTACTGCCTCCTCTTCTAATTCAGCAAGTCAGCAAATCTGAAGTGTGTTCTGGCATTGTCCAGTTTAGGCTTGTGATGTTGAGAAACAAATTCCAGATCTGAGCAGTGAACTTGCAATGCAAAAATAGGTGATTGTTTGTTTCCCCCGTCAAATTGCACAGAAAACACCTGGGAACTAGTTGTCTGCCCTTCTTCTGTAGTACTTCTTGTGTTAAGCAGGCCCTCTTTATCACTAGCCATGTGAAGCATTTTACTTTTGTAGGTATGTCACCCTTCCAAAAGTATTTCCAGTCATACTTAAGATCTCCAGCCGTAACCCGCATGCCTCTTCTATAAGCACTACTAACTGAGAAAAGGCCATCCTTGTTATGTTTCCACATCAACCTGTCTGTGACATTTGTGTTAATGCTTATTCCACCAAGTTTCCCCAGTAATTCTGCCACATTTTCCACCTCCCAATCATTAAGAAGCCTCCTAAAAGATATGTCCCACCCCTGTTCTGTCCAGCACTCATTTACATTTACATCAGGATTTGCACAAATTAGGAATAGCTCTGGGAAGAGATCCCTAAGAGGGGACTGGTCTATCCAAGCATCCTTCCAAAACTTGGTTTTGCTGCCATTTCCCACTTTTATGTACACATTTGCCTCCACCTGTGGCCACAAATTTCTAATTGTTCTCCAAACTCCCACACCATAAGGTTCAGATGTGCTCTCTGTACACCAAGGAGTTAGCTCACCATATTTGGTTTTAATCACCTCCTTCCAAAGAGCTTCCCCCTCTTCGGTGAATCTCCAGAGCCATTTCTTTAAAAGGCTCTCATTCTGCAATCTCAAATTTCTAATCCCCAAACCCCCTCTATCTTTGCTTAGGAGTGCAGTCTTCCAATTTACCAAACTGTAACCTTTTCCTTCTTTGTTCCCTTGCCATAAGAACTTCCTCCTTAGCTTGTCTAATTTCTTCACTACTTTAGCTGGGATTGGGAATAAAGACATCACGTAAGTAGGCAAGGAATCAAGAACAGAATTTATGAGAATCAATCTTCCTCCGAGAGACAAGTGTTCAATTGTTTCTTGTACTCCTTCTCCACAGCAATAGCAGACAACATCATCACTCATTCTATTCCTAATAAGAACTTCCTCAATAGGTAATCTCTTCTTCCAGAGTCTCCATAGGAAGAAAGACACCTTAAAAGGAACCCCCTTCACCCAGATTTGTTTAAAGTTCTGATTTACTTCACCTCTTTGTCTTATATAATCCCAGGCAGATCCAACTGTAAACTTCCCAGACCTATTCAACATCAACCAAGGCTTATCCCACTCCTCTAATTCCTCTTCATAATTCACATATCTGAGAACATGATTACACACATCCTCATTGAATTCCTGCTGCATCAATTCTATATTCCATCTACCATTTAGGTACAGATGTTTCACCTCCTCCAACTGGTAATTCATAACTATGTTAACAGGTAAATAATCTAAGTTGCTCGGACTCGGGTGCGGGTATCCAAGACGGGTGCGGATCTGAGAGTCGGATTCGTCAAAATTTAAATTTTAAGATTCAGGGGTGCGAATCCGAATATGGATACGGGTGCGGGGATTCGGCTAAAAAAAATCAAATATTATAAATATAGAGTTATAAAGATATTCTAAAAATCCGCTATTGAACAAAAACAAGAAAGCATCCCAACTTAAGACATTAATTCATAACTAACAGAACAAAAAGTATTGTCAACTATCAAGTTACTTAAGTTAACTAATCTTCTGCATAGAGTTATCTAATGTTTCCCCCCAAATTTGTTTTGATTTTGGTCAACGTATCCGAAATCGTTTGACCGAATCTGAGACGGCGGAAGCACCCGCACCCGCGTCAGTCTCGTGTCGAGACGGGTTCGGCTGCAAAACCGAAGAGTCCGCGCAACATGGTAAATACTAATGAAGTGCTCCCAGCTGATTCCAATTCATACCATACACTAGAGTGCCCACATTTAGGTTCCCACCATATCTCCTGATCAAACATATCCCTTGCCGCTAGCATATTTTTCCAAGTCAGTGTTCTCCCTTTCCATTCTACCATTTGGGGTCTAACTTTTTTACAATATTTATTCCACATAAAATTAGTCCATAAAGATTTTTGGGTTCTAAATGTCCACCACAGCTTAGCAAACAATGATTTAGAGACATCAAACAAGGACCAAAAACACAAACCCCCTTCCTCTTTAGGCTTACAAATATTTGTCCAGGCTACCCAGTGTTTGTTTCTACCTACCTCTTTAAAATTCTAAAGAAATCTTGCAAATATTCTATGCAAATCACGTAAAACACACTTAGGAGGATTGATTGCAGACAACAAATATATGGGAATACTATTCAAAACACTACTTATTAACACTGCTTTACCACCAAATGAGAGTATTTTCCCTTTCCAAGCCTGAACCTTATTATGAACTTTCTGCATCGATTCAGAAAAATGGACCTTCTTTTTTTGCATGACCAATTGGACACCCCAAATTGATTAGGGGAAATTTTTCCCTAGAAAAACCAGTACTATCTTCCACCTTTCTAATATGAGCATGAGCAGTCTTATGATAGACTAGAAAGGCACTTTTCTCTTTATTAATCAGCTGACCAGATTGTGCTTCATAATCCCTAAGAGTATCCATCACCAATTGCAAAGACTTCTTGTCAGAAAAGATAAAGATAATAGTATCATCAGCATAGGCAAGATGATTGACATTATCATTCCACTTAGACATTCCAAAACTTTTAATTCTATATTATCAAATAGAGAATTCAAAGCTCTAGATAAAACCTCAGCTGATAATATAAACAAAGCTGGAGATAAAGGATCCCTTGCTTAACACCCCCTGTAGAATGAATTAATGAAAGAAACCATGTGCCTGACCATTAATAAGAATTGAATACCAGTTATTAGCAACCAGTCTCCATATCTTATCCACCACTCAAAAATCAAAACTCATTTTGTTCAAGCACTTTAATCAGGAATTTTCAATTCACTCTGTCATAAGCCTTTGCCATGTCTAGCTTAATCACAACATTTGCAGGTTTTTCCCTCATTCTGATATCAACAATTATCTCTTGTGCCTACAACACATTTTCAGTAATACTTCTTCCCTTGATAAATCCTGACTGGTTCCTTAAAATAAACCTGGGGAGCAGATCTTCAAGTCTATCATGCAACACTCTTAAGATGACTTTGTTCAAAAAGTTACTCAAATTAATTGGTCTCATGTCTGAAAAGGATTGAATCACTTCCTTTTTGGGCAACTGAACCAAGTTTGTTTGAGTAATGGACTTTGGAATAGTACAACCCTCAAAGAAAGCATTTACCACCTTGTAAACATCCTCACCCACTATATTCCAGCAACTCTGGAAAAATTGGTCAGTAAATCCATCAGGACCACTAGCACTATCAACTTTGAGTTCAAACACCACCTTTTTCACTTCCTCCATTATGGGGTTAGCATTAATAGCCTTATTAACATCATCAGATCCCAAAGATGGGATGTGCTGCAGTAGAGACAATCCCCATCAGCACCACTGTCTACAAACTGATCCTGAAAAAATAAAATGGCTTCAATAGCCACTTCTTCACCTCCTTCAGCCCACTGACCATCAGGTTTTAGGATCCTATTAACAGATAATCTCTTTCTTCTTCCATTCACCAGACTATGGAAAAATCTAGTATTTTTCTCCCCTTCTGCATACCACTGAATACCTGTTTTTTGCCTCCAGAATTCTTCTTCATAATTAATATATTGCTTCAACTCTGTGCTATTTGCGATATCATTTTGTTCATTGCAGTTGGATTTTCTTCAAATAAATCTTCCTTGAGCCTGACAATTTCTTCTCTAATAATAATTTGCTTGAAAATATCACCAAATCTTTCCCTACTCCAATTGGTCAAAAAAGTCTCTGACTTCTTCATTTTCTGTTTAAGATTGATTAACACATCTGATTCTTCATTGGATACCAAACTTGTTCTTACCACATCCTAAAATCCCTCCTTTTCCACAGAGAATTTATGAAATTGGAAAGGCCTTCTGAAATTATCATTCTGACAACCACATGACAACAACAAAGGAGCATGGTTAGATCCAGCCCTGGCTAGATGTTCCATTAACACTAACCGATTCATACCCAAAAAGACTTGATTAACCATTAGTCTATCCAACCTCTTGAAAACACTCTCATTATCAGCCCTTCCATTCCACCATATGAATGGACTGCCTTTAAAGTTAATATCAAAAAGCTCACAAGAGTTTATACAAAAGGCAAAATTCTCATATTCTTGAGGATATACAGTAAGGCCTCCAATCTTTTCTTCATCACTAAGAATGACATTAAAGTGACCCCCACCAACCAAGGAAGCCTCATATTCAATATCATCCCACAGGCTAACCCTCTCCTGAGTATCACACTTTGCATAAACCACAGTAGTTATCATTGTTTGACCAGATTCTTGAAAATTTAATTGTAATGACAGCTGGTAATCTGAGTCCGACAATACTCCCACATGAACATGATCCTGAATAAATATTCAGATCTTCCGATTCTGATTTTAGTTTGCATATTGCATTTCCAGGCTCCTTTTATACTTGTGAATTTGCCTGACATCTTGAGAAGGTTCCATTAAAGCTATAATGGAAAACTTGTGGTATTTGTTTAACATCTAAATTCTATGGAATGAATTTTGGGTCCTCACAGACCTCACATTCCAAAACAAAGCTTTCATCTTCATTTAGAACTTGATTTTACACTCCTCATAGGGTTAACCCTAGTAAACTTATTCTCCACCTTATTCTGCCTTTTTGAGTTTTTGATCCTGTTTGAGGGGATAAACCAACACCTTGTAGAACTTGTATCTCTTTTCTCTGATTCTCTTCTTCATCATTATCTTATTGCCCTTGACTGATGTGTTACCTTTGAGTATTCAGCTCCAGCCTCCACTTGATGAGATACCAATTCATGAAGAGTTCTAACTGGTAATGTTTTTGTGCAGGTTATCACTGCTTCAGAAGCCCTCACAGTATCCTTGCTTGCAGCATTCGCCAACAAGAGATTATTGGATGCTATAGGTGGATATGATCCCATTAATTCTCCTGCTTCACCAAATGCATTTGTGTAATCTACCTGCAAAGGTTCATGGAAAATAGCTTGTGCTAATTCCTGTTGTATATCATGTTCACTTGTAACAACTTCCCTGCCCTCATCAATATTGCTTGTGGTTGCAGGTACTAATGGACTATTTACTGAGTTGCATTGCACCATCTAATAACCTGCATTGCTACAGTTTACAACACCTCTTGGGTCCTCCCTGGA
Source organism: Capsicum rhomboideum (assembly GCA_031232105.1). Taxonomy (NCBI): domain Eukaryota; kingdom Viridiplantae; phylum Streptophyta; class Magnoliopsida; order Solanales; family Solanaceae; genus Capsicum; species Capsicum rhomboideum. The sequence continues at coordinate 37,271,848 of CP124719.1, forward strand.
CTCAGTATTATTATCATTGAATTCCTCTACTTTGGTCACGTTGTTATTAGTATTATTATTGTATCTCTCTTGTGCCTCCTCTGTTGTGCTGCTTTTGTCATTGTGTGCATTATTCTTGTTGCTATTGCTGTTAATTGTTGCCTCCTTTTCATTAGAATTATGTGGTGACTGGACTTGATCTACTTCATGCAACAATTTTTCTTTTTCACTTTGTTGAGATTGTATTTGTGCTGTGTCTTCCTTAGCTCTGTCCACCCTTTTACTTTGCTTCTGCATGCTCCCAGCTTCTCCATCTTCTTGTGCATTCTCTTGTAGGAGCTCAAATGATTTGTAGTGTTGACACCCTTGCTAGCAGTTGCTTCCTCATTTGTCTCACTCACCAGTTTCTTTGTGCCTTTATCCATTCTAAATCTTCGATTGGTAGAATTCCACTTTGCATAGACCACCTTGCCATTGATGTATCTTCTTTGAACAGGTGTAGCCGCTTGTTCTTCCTTTTTATTCACATCTCCTTCAAGTTTTTCTTCATCCACTATCACTCTCAATTCAGGATGTGAACTCCTACATTCTGCTTCTTCATGTCCTTGGAGTTTGCAATTATGACAGTATTTGGGCATCAAATCATATTGAATCTTCACTCTTTGAATTCTCGTTGCCTTTGGTCTTGTTGTTAAGCACCTCTAATTCTACATAATCAGGAAGTTTAGCAGCCAAGTACACTTGGACCTTCACCCTTGCACAACTAGGCTGCGTTTTGTTAATTGTAGCCAAATCTAGATGAATAGGCTTTCCTACAGCAGAAGCTAGTGAAAAGAGTGATTCCTTCACAAAAAAGGTGGGTAGTAGGTCAGGGAATGAGATCCAGGCCGTTGCTTGTGTTGTTTCCTCCCCCGGTATAAATTTGGAAATTGGAATCATAAATAAGGGGTCTCATTTGATGTGCAATGCCATCTTTCGCAGTTATGTAATATACATTCTTGGACATCATTTTCACAAAGTTCTCCATCAAATTGAATCTAATCAGTATGTGCCTGTGTTTGACATCATTTTCACAAAGTTCTCCATCAAATTGAATCTAATCAGTATGTGCCTGTGTCTGGGTAAACCAATTTTGCAATCTCCTTTTACCTTGCACTGTTTTGGTATTTGAACTCTAAGGTCCTCCAACTCAGTCCACCCATAAGAAAATTTTCCAATCACAGCAAGTTGTAGGTCCTCAATAACATTCATCTTTTGAACCTCTTCTGTCCACGTAATATGTGGTATTCCATTGTTATATTTCACAGGCTTCATCGCTACAGTATCTTGTACAGACTTATTACCAAGTTGCACTTTATTACTTGGTTTGATCAAATCAACATATTTCACCTTGTTCTTATTAACATCTTCACTTTCTGGGCTTTCCACGTTAGGAAAATTACTAGGCTTGATAGGCAAACTAAGGTTTTTCGGAGAATTGGGGTGATATAGTTTAGGAAAATTTGTAGGGGAGGTGAGAGAAAATTTCTGGCCAGCATCATCGGACTGACCAGTGGTCAGACTGGCCATGCTGGTGGTGGCAGTAGTCTAGGTTATTGGAATATTAGGTTGAAGGTGTTTTAAGCTTTTGGTGATCGGAGCTGATCTTGCAGATTGATTTTTCAACATATGATGGTGATGATGTGTGGGGATGTCTGTATAGCTAGAAATTTTTTTGAAACTGATGCAAGGGAGAGTCAAATTGGTAGTGACTCATTTGCAAGGGAGAGCTCTTCAATGGCACTAGATGTATCTCAAGTCCAGATTCTCTCATGAGTTGACTTTTGAGGTTATTTTATTTGTGCAATAGGTCATAAGGTTTAGATCTGCTATCTACGAGGATCCTATGAAAGAATTATTGCGTCTAGGAAATAAGAAATTGTTCAAGACTTATATAATTAATTTAATGAACTCTTGAACTGTATGAAATTATCTAACGAATATTCTCTCTGTTGTTTCTTATCATGTCTTAAATTTGACATAGTAATGCAAGTGAAATTGTTAATGCCTCAAACTTTGGTGAAAGCATACAATCAAGCAAAGTTGTTGAAGAAATTTTTAAATTTGCATAATTTCAAAGGCTTTCTTCATTGTCTAAAGTAGGTGGTTTGACATTCTTAATATAACTTCTCAATATGTTAATAATTGTTCCTACTTATAAGGGTGGAAATTTTAATAAGTTTGGGTTTAATGATCAAAAAACTTCAGGTAAAAATATAAAGATATTGATCTATAATGAGTAGAATGAAAAAAAGTTGAAGGGACTTTGTTTCAGGTGTGATGAAAAGTATATTCCTGTACATACTTGTAGAAAAGAGAAAATAATCAATTATATTTATTAGAAGTGAAAGAGGATGATCATTGGAGGATACTGAAGAAGTTGTGGAATAAAAGGCACAGGAGTGTGTTTAAGAAGTAGGAAAAGATGTGACAGTAAATACTCCTCCGCCATGAGCGATTATCGGAATTTATGACTTTAAAACCAAGGGTAATGAGTTCTGTGTAGAGAAAACATATGTGTATCTTTATAGATTCAGAAAGTACTCATAACTCCTTAGATTTTCAAACATTAAGAAAATTGGGAGGAACACGAACAAACTATCCATCCTTCTTAGTTATAGTGGCAAATAATGATCGAATTCAGAATTCTTTTATTGTGTGAGCACATGAAGTGAAAATACAGTAATTGAATTCGTTTATGATATGTTGGTCTTGACAATATAATGTTGTGATATTATATTGGCAGTGCAATGGTTGGTGATACTAGGAGATATTAGATGAAACTCTGTTGAGCTAAAGATGAAATTCACAATGGGTTGTAAAAAGTTACATTAAAAGGAAGTAAGCCTACACAATGCAAACTTATTAGGAAACATCAGATGCAAAAATTAATATAAAAATTAGCTCAGTTAGCTATGATGTCAGTCACATTTATTCGAGACTAACCAACCTAGCAAAAGATAACGGTGCAAGAAAAATAGAGAGGTCTTTTTATCAATTTTCAGCAACTGATAAATAAATACTCTATTCGTTTTGATACACCATATGAATCATCTCCTGCAAGAAAATAAAATCATAGAATTATTCTTATGGAAAAAGTGATACTATGAATATGGGACCTTATAGGTATCTATCCTTACACCAGAATGAAATTGATAAATAAGTTCAGGAAATTCTTGATTTAAGGGTTATCAAATCTAGTAGTAACCCTTATTCTTTTCATTTAGTGTTGGGAGAATGTGTATTAACTAGAAAAAACTTAACAAGCATACTGCTAAAATTAAATTTCCTATTTCTGTTATTAAAGAATTATTGAATGAATTGGGAGAAGCTTGATTCTTTTCTAGATTGGACTTAAGGTGGGTTATCATTAAATTGGAATGATGGAGGAAGATATTAATAAAACAACATTTTGATCACAGTAGGGTCACCATTAGTTTGACGCTATGTCTTATAGCCTCACAAATACACCCTTCACTTTTCAGAGCTTAATGAATCATATTTTCTAACGCTATGTCTTATAGCCTCACAAATACACCCTTCACTTTTCAGAGCTTAATGAATCATATTTTCTAACTTTATTTAAGAAAATTTATACTTATTTTTTATGATATTCTTATAAACATTTCTATATGATCTAGTGATTTGATTCACTTGGAGAAAACTCTGAAGCTATCACAATTTCATAATTTGTTTGTCAAGAGGAGTAAATATTCATTTGGTGAAAGGGAGATAGAATACTTGGGTCATGTAATTAGTGAATTCAGAGTTTTCATTGATCCTACAAAAATCATTGCTATTAAGAACTGGCCTATACCTAAGAATGTAAAATAACTTAGGGGATTTCTCGAACTTACTGGTATTATAGAAGATTTATTAGAAATTATGTCATGATTGCTAGACCTCTAATCAAATTCTGAAAAAGAAAGTTTGCATGAAGTAATTAAGCACAGGAAGTTTCTGTAAGTTGAAGGAAGTCATGATGTTACCACCGATGTTGCTTTACTTGATTTTTCTCAAGAGTTCACTATAGAACGTGATGCATATAGTGAAGAATCATGAGCTGTTTATCTATAGCCTAAGCTAGTTATTTCAAGAAAATATTCTTAATGAAATAAGGATCTTCATAAACATGAGGCTTTCATTTTAAGCATAAATTATTTGCATACATAGCCTCTTTCTGCGTGCTCCAATTAATCTTCTAAGTGGAGTTTTAATCCAAGCTATCTTTCAAATCTTTAAGGTCATTGTGTGTCGATCTTCCATGAGCTTCAAGTTCTTCATCTTCATAATCAAGGAGTGTATAACTTGAACATATGTACCTAAACTTCCTTGAAGTGTGAAGAGCATGTTATTGAGCCTCAAGCCTTCTAAACTTCCTCCAAGCCTCTGATGTAGTGACTCATTGAGAAGATCTTGAACTTCTTAGCGTGTCTTAACGTGCATAGATCAAGCCTTCCCTTATCTTTTCTAGCCTCTTTATATCTATGAGAGTTTGGCAAGAGATTAGTATGAAATTTGTTGACGGACTACCTACTTCTCATGGTAAATCTGTTATTTTAGTTGTAGTAGATATACTTAGCAAGTATGCTTGCCTCATTGTGCTTTACCATCCTTGCACTACTGCAAGTGTAGCTCAAGTATTCATGAATAATATCTACAAGCTTCATAGGTTGACTTAGACTATTATCACTGACAGGTACACTATATTCCTCAATAAATTCTAGCAAGAGCTGTTTAGCTTACAAGGACTAGCTTTGTACTATTTGACTATATATTATCTTCAACATGATCACTAGACCGAGGTTGTGAACAAATATATGGAAGGATATTTTAGGTGTATGTGTAGAGAGACCTAAGGATTGGGGTGTTTGGTTGTCTTTAGTTGAATGGTGGTATACTAGTATTTTTCATTCATAAACAAGATCTACTTTCTTATGAGATTCTTTATGGGAAATCATCAGCATTTCATTTTTATCTTCTTCAAACCTTTATGATAAAGTTTGCTTACACAAGTTTACAAGCAAGAGAATCTACTCTCCAACTGCTGAAACATCAAATGGCTTAGTCTAGGATGAAGTTATAAGTTGATAAGAAGAGGTTAAAGAGGGTGTTGGAGGTTGGAGATTGGGTTTTCACCAAGTTGCAACAAAGAAAGGATCCTATACTAAGACGAGTCTTAAGTATTTCGGTCTCTTTCAAGTGTTGAGAAGAGTTGGCAAGGTGGCCTATCAATTGGATCTTCGTGCTCATGCCAATATTATACATTTTATGGATCTCAACTGAAATAAAATATTAGAACGAAGCGAGCCACTCGTCTAAATGTTTCATTGTCCAATCATGTATATCCTGTGACAAACACTATGATTTCTGCAATCATATTGGTAGTTTCTCCTATCTAGGTCTCCTTTATCATTCCAAATGAAGAACCCTATAGGAGCTCTTTCTTAGATTTCCTTGCTTGCTTCATCCGTGTTTATCTTAATTATGCCTGTTTTCATCCAATAGATCAGATAGTGATATAATCTTGGTCTATCACTATTGAAAAATTGTATCATTAATTGCCAATCTGTTGGAACAGAGGTTTATGTAGAATAATTAACTTTAATCAATTAACTGACTGTAAATTGCACGTGGTATACCGTCCTGTTATAGGTAATGTCTCCTAGAATTTCTTCTCTTCCATGACTCCCACATGATTGTTGAGATTACTTTGAATATGTTGTGAACTTTAGGAGATTGTTTAATTTTTCACCACTTAAGTATGACTTCTTGTAGTTTCAACTCTTTAATATTAAAACTTGCACAAGAAGCAAACTGTTCATAATGTAGTAGCTATTGGAGATGTTAGAAAAATATGTGTCATGGTACCTTGTATTTCTCACAACACCAGCACCTTGATTCCATACTGACTTTCATCTTTTTTGGATTATCATCAGTAGGTATCCTTCCTTTCCAAACCTCCATAAAAATAATTAATCTTATATGTATTCCTTTTGACCATATATAGTCGAGAATATTGGACTTCTCTTATTTCTGTCTTACTTCCCCCTATATTGATTTACCTATGCACTTTTCATTGAGATTTTCCATCCGCCACGGTATATCATTGTCAACATTTACTAATTATGGATTGATGTTATTCAGTATATGTTACATCTTATCTACTTATTAGACTTCTTGTAATTTCTGCTTATTACAGTTGCTATTAGTGATAAACTGTTTCACTTACACCTCCTTATCCGAGGCCATCTCGTTGTCCAAAAAGTAAAGAGCATCATATTTATTCCAATTCTCAAACCAAAACATGAAATTTCCAGTCTTAAGTTGCTACCAAATCAAGTGTTCCAGTTCATCTCTAACTTTCACCGTCTTCTTCCAACTATGCGAACTGCTCTTGGCTTGAGCTATAATAGGATGTAGTTTTATGTAATATTTATTTATGATGTATGTGCTCTAGAGAGATCTGGATGTCCTTAAATTCCACCATAACTTTTAAACAAGGCATTTGATGTAACATATAGAGGTCTGAATCCTAGCCCTCCTTCTACCTTTGGTAAGGACAGCATCCCAGGCAACCCAATATTCTTTTGGTCCCTATTGTGTATCCCCACAAGAAAATTGAAAATATTCTATGAAGATGTTCTACCACTCTTTTAGGAGGATTCATGGTTGATAAAGAGATACATAGTCATAGAACGTAATACATGTGAAATCAGAATATATATCCCCCCCACCCCCCAAAAAAAATAAAAATAAATCTATTTTGCCAGAATATCATCTTTTTTTATTACTTTCTTCACTAGGACTTCAAAATGGATTATTTTCTTTCTCCTATAGAACAATGGGCTTCCCACGTATATAAAAGGGAAAGTTGATTTCTCCTGCGAATCTTCCTTATCCTGTTTCCAACTGTAAATGATATCTTCTCATGAGCATAGAAAGGGATTTTGGAAAATTATTGACTAGTTGCCAAGAAGTGTCTTCATACTCTCTAAGAACTTTATCATCTTCCGTCGACTTTGAATTTGTTGATCAGGATAACATAGTATTATCAACATATAATATATGGTTTATTTGAGCACTCTTAGGTAGACCATATTCCTTAAACTTTGCATATTTTTATTCAGTTTGTTGAGGCCCCTAGAGAGAACTTCAGCTACTACGGTGAATAGAGTAGGAGATAAAGGATACTCTTATCCTCTAGAGGATTTAAAAAATCGGGTGATTTCCCATTCAGTAGTTGAGTATCAATTGTTAGAGATGATCTTCATACCATGTTAATAACCACTTTGGAGAACCCAGACTTCCTGATAACTTTAGTTAAAAGAATCCGAGAGATTATCATATGCTTTTACCATATCCAGATTTACAACTGTATTATGAAACTTATTTCTCTTGTTGGTATCTCTGATAATCTTCTAAACCAGGAGGATATTCTCTATAATATTTCTCCCATCCATAAAACCAGTTTTATCGGTGGAGATCAAACTTGATAAAATGGTAATTAATATCTTATACAACACTCTTAAGATAATTTTATTAGCAAGAGTAATCAAATTAATTAGTAGGCCAAACACATCGTTAGCCCTCTAAACTTGGCACCAATTTTCACGTAGGCACCTCAACTAAATGTTGTTCATTTTAAACACCTCAACTAGTGTTCCGTTGTATCATTTTGACACCTTTTGCACAATCAGCACAAAATATGAAGTGTGTATTACACTCGTTGGTGATGTGGCATGATGACTAATTAAAAAATGACATGTGGCAATAATTAAAAAATAAATTATAAAATAAAAGTAAAAGAAAAACTATTTTTCGTCAAAAAAGAAGAAAGAATATAAATGAAGCTATTTTCTAAACCCACCCCCACTCCCCACCCCCAACCTACCCAATCCCTCCTTGAAAATTTCACTGCCATACCCATTACAACTCCCTTTTCAGTAACCATTATCTACTCAATCTTCTTACCTTTTTGTTTTGGTTGGATTCAAATAAGCTTCATAGGCATAATTCAAGAACAAGAAGCTACAAACTACATTATACTCACAAACGCTAATAGCTGTTAATTAAAAAAATTGCAATGAAAAAAATCAAAATGAATGGGTATATGGAATTAAGGACTAAAATAGTGGATGTTTATTTTGCAAATGAAATGGACTATTAGATTAATAAATTTGTATTATTGCCGAAAAAATGGAGTGTTTGTCGAAATTTTTTTAAAACCCAGATCTGATTTCTTCTCTAACTTCATTCTCTTTCCTTTGTCTCTATCGATTTTTATTAATAGGGGAGATCTACAATTACATTGATATAGTAATATAGGGACAAAATCTTGAACGAAGAATGAAGTTTCACATGAATTTTTTTCGACTGATTTTGTCAAGATCTCATTCGTTTTTTATTTTAATTTTAAACAAAAAGAAAATGTCACGTGTTCTTAGGGAGTGATTGTGGTCATCATTTTTTCCGATGAACAAGATAACAATGGTGGAAGATATTAATGGTAGAATATTAAATGGAGAGGAAAGAGAAAAAGAATAAAGAAAGATGATGAAGAAGAAGGAAATAAAAAGCAGTTTAAAAATTTTAAAAATAATTTTTTTGGATCTTCACGTGCCTATCATAAAGTGAAATTCACACAAGTTGCCAACTCTTGACACTGACACATTCCAACCTTATTTTAGGTGTTCAAAATGTACAAGACTTACTTGAGGTGCCTAAGTGAAAAAACGGGTCAACTTTAAGGGTCTACCGATATGTTCCACCTAATTAGGATTGGATATGTGAATCATCTAACACCATCTTGTGTATAAGGCTAAATTTATTTTTCAAAAAAGTATTAGTATGAGTGATGAATCTAGAAATCTCTTATCCACAAAAGAATGCCCTTACTATATTGGTGACATCCTCCCCCACAATGCTCCAGCATGTCTAAAAGAACAACCCTAAAAACTTATGTGGACTACTTGTACTATCTCGATTAAGCCTATGAACTTCTTGTTTAACCTCTTCTGGATCAGATAATTCTGTTAAAGATTCTGATTCGAAGTGACAAGAACTGGTAGGTCCTATAGCATGTCAAAGTTTTTTGTCCTATTCCACGACTACTATAAAAGTGGACAACCACATCCACATCCCCAATATCTTTCCTTGTAGTAATCTAGTCTCCTTCCTATTCTGAATTCCATGCATGTTGAGTCTCTTTCTTATTTCTTTAATATAAGAATGAAAATTTAGTGTTTCAATTACCCTCATGAAACCACTTTATGCATGATTTTTGCCTATAATACTCTCTCTCTAATTTTAAGTACCTGTTGAATTTTGTTTGTACCTAATGAAGTTCTTCTCTATTCTATACTACGGGCTTGATTTTCAACTGATTTTCTGTAACCTTTACGACATCTTCAAGTATAGAAATTTGTTAAAAGATGTTACCAAAGGTTTCTCTATTCCAAATAGCTAAAACCTGTTTAATCCTCTTCATCTTAACATGAAATACAATAAAGGGGTTATGCTACAAAGTCTAAATTTGAATTCTCTTTAAGAACCTCCAAAAATTGTGAGTGTGATGTGCCGACATTTGACGGCTTTTAATTATGAATAAATGCAAGTTCCTAAGCAACTTTTGATAGGTTTGATCGCTTTTTGTTCTTGTTTGTAGGGAAATATGCTAAGGCAAGAAAAGAAAAAAACTTGTACTGAAAAGACAAGGTGGACATAAATTTGGATGGGCCGTCGAACTTCTGATGGACTGCCGCTCAGATCGTTGGCCTTAAAAAACATGAATCAGTTCAAGATTTCAAGCGACGGAGAAATAGACAGACCTTCGGTGACTCAACAGACCGTTGCCCAAGCTGTTAGCCGTAAGCAGAATAAATAAGTCCAACACCTCAAGTGATGGAGAAACCAACGAACCATTGGTGACTCGATGGACCGTCGCCCAGTCGAAGGGCTATCGATCGGATCGTGCAACGAGAGACAGGATTTTCTCCAAGTTTAATTTGGTCTTTAAATTTCTGTACTATACATAGCCACTATTAGTGTTATTTCACGGATCTAACATTTTTGAGAGAAAAATACTATTGTTCTTACAATACTTTGTGGATTTTGAAGCAATTACACTTGCTGATTGAATACAATTGAGTTCTCGAATGAATCTTTATAAGATTATTCTTTCATTATGAATCATATTACTTTATTCATTTCAAAAGCTATGAGTAAATAAACCCTACAATTAGGGTTGTGGGATCCATGGTGAACTGACAATGTTAGGGTCGATTTTGGTGTAGATACGGAGAGTGCAAACGTATGCATTGTTAATTCTTTCATCTTTACTGATTTCTAATGGTTGCAAACTTTAGAGCATGCCTTAGATTTAACTTGCTTGAGTAAAGGGTTAAAGCTAGGAAAAAGGGTTAATAACAAGGATTCAAAGTTTTTAATCCTCATCTAATGGTTAATGCTGTGATAAGATTAACCAACTTGGGGTTATTATCGAGTTTCACATTTTTATCACTTTTAGAATGAGAGAATTGAATTGAATTTCATCTAATTAGGTTGAGAAGCATTTATATGTATTAAAGTATTCGATAGCCTTGCACACTTTGTACTAGAAGAGTCTATTATCATTGGTGAACCAATCATGTCATGAAACCATGGTGATCACAGACCTAGTTTGATCCATTAACTGATTTCATTTCTTGAAAATTCTGCTATTGTTACTTAAACATTATTTGGATATTGATTCCACAACACTTTTCACAACCCCCCATTTTTATGGAAATAAATGACTGGAAGTCAACATAACCGCATAAGGCTTAGTTTTCACCTTATTCCCTGTGGGATTCCAATCCAAGCTAGTTGAGTTCTGTATTTGACAACCATCGCTTTATACTTCTAAATCGAGGTGTTATATAGGCGTATCAAATTTTGATGTCATTGTTAGGGAATACGGTTGTCGATTAAGTCAAGTGTGTTTATTTGAATCTTAGTCTTATTTCCTAATTTTACTTTATTTATTGTTTCTGTTTGCTATAGGGTACATGTCAATGCATGCCAAATACCTGAAGTTGGGGTGAACCGTTACTATCTTACAATCCTGAGCTTGAAAATACTTTTAGGAGAGTGATGAATGCATAATAGCTTGCTGAAGCTCAAGCTAGGGCCAACAATCAAAATGCACCTAACAATGATGGTATTGTTGGTGATGACATAGATGATCAAAATGTTGAAAATGTGGCCTCTGCCAATCCACGTCAACAACAAAGAGCTAGAGGACAGTAGCGACCGGCTATGCCCTTTGATGTGAATGATGAAGACAATGCTGATTTTGATGGGATTGGTGCCATTGGGGCCATTAGCCCTCCACCACTAGCTCCGGGGGTGAAGTTCAATATTATTAGCACTATGATCCAGTTGTTGAATCTGAAGGGTTTGTTAAGAGGTGTGGTAGATGATGACCCAAACCTATACTTGATGAAATTTGTTGGAATTTGCAAGTCTTATGAGCTGCTCGGAGTTAGTAAAACACCATCCATTTGCGAATGTTCCCACTATATTTATCTGGGGATGTGACCTTATGGTTGATGGAGCTGCAACCTAATTCCATCACTAACTAGAGGCAAATGAAAGGACCTTTCCTAGAAAGGTTCTTTCCATCCGCTATGATATTGCAGAAGAGGGACGAGATTAGTAATTTCAGGCAGCTGCCTGCTGAGGCATTATATGAAGCGTGGTTGCATTTTATGAAAAAGCTGAATTAATGTCCCAACTATAATGTAATACCCCGTACACTTTAGACCCTATTTGACACCTTTGAGTCATGTTTACCTTAGTGTTGAGAGCTATATTGATGGGGTATTAGACGACATGCAAGTGTTAGAAGGCGTAGCCAAAAATTCAGCCAAGTATCAAAACTTGCGCCACTCCCTATTTCGGGGTGTGTGGCACAAGCCACCTGATTCAGAGGGCAGCAAGATCTTGCGCCACTGCTTTCTTTGCAGCAAGTGGCACAAGGCACAAAAAGTGTGCCCTTCCGTGCCCGTTTTGTAACGCAATGCAACGTCGATTCTTTCTTAGTTTCTTTTGGTTCCTTGGAGTTCTTTTAGCATTGTTAAAACTTCAAATACCTCAATACACTACTACATACTCCTACACAATCAAATCATGAAACACAAGTATTTATCAAATTAAGTTCAAGTAAGCCATGGGTGGCTAGAATTTCTATTTTTGCGGTTGAGGCTACGAATAGGAATCTCGTAAGTGAATATTGTCGTGGCATTATAGAATTACGTAAACATGAGATAGATGATGAATTACATATTAAATTGGTGGGCTAAGCTAACATGTGCAATTAGGCCCAAATTAAGGCCCCAAATGAGCCAAAATGAAAGGCCCAAAGGGGAAATGACCCATTCTTCCAATATTCACCAAGTAAGCATAGCATTAAATGCCAAGAGTGGCTAAGGATGACCCCAAGGACTATATGAAGACCAAAAAATCAGATTTTATTCATTTGGAACTCTCATGCCTTTTAGATATTTTCCCAAACATATCTCTTAAACCCTAAGAACCCTAAGCCATCTTTTGGAGCAAGATCATCATTTCTCAAGCTTGGATAAGTGATTATTCTTATGGATTAATATATTATATGCTTGGGAGAGTATGTAGATCATGATGGGTATGTCAAAAAGTATACATAATGCATTCTTGCTTTTTGGCTAAGAGATGTGTTATCCATGGAGTTGTAACTTGAAATATGACTTGTGGGTTTGATGAAAGAGCATGGTATGGATGAAATATCAACATGTATGGTGTGATTATGTTATTAAACTTGTTATTTTCTATAAGTTTAAATTATGGGATTTTGGCCGATATGTGTTATGAGGTGTATTAAGGTGACTTGATGGATTATTTGTGATATGGTGTGAATGAGAAAGTGTAAAGGAGAAGCTTTGTGGTGAAATGTTATTGGTATATGATGTTGTGGTCAATTTATGGTATGATTGAGGTATTGTTGGTATGACAATGCCGTAAATGGTATTTTAGAGAAGGAAATGACATTTTAAAGGCAAACATGTAACTCATTGACGTCATATGCATTTGTAAGGTAGTTGGTGGTTAATGTAAACTCCGTTATATATTTGTGTTGTAGAGTAAAACCTAAGGAAGGAGAGGGACTATTGAATGTACATTTAAGATTGTATATTCATATTGAGGATACAAGGTATGTAAGGTTACTCTGTCCGTATCTTTCTGCAGCACATAGTATTCACATTGACACCACACTTGTCCTATCCCAAAATGTTCTAAGGTATCCTATACCCGGTTACCAATTGTCAATATCACATGTTTCCTACTCATTGATCAATTGTGAATCACATGTATCATATTCATTGATAATGTTCCAAAAGCCCAATAAGGTTGTGTTCCAAAGTTCCAGTAGTGGTTATACTCATGTATCTTGTTCATTGATTATTGTCCAATGGTTCCAATGGTGTTATGTTTCCAATAAGGCTATGTTTCCAATAATGTTTATTCACATGTCTCTCACTCATTGATTATTGATCCAAAGCTTCAAATAAAGTTATGACTACCATTGTATCAATCTCAAAGTAATGAATGAAGTAATGCATATATGTGGTTGAGTACGGGTGGCAGCTTTGGGGGCATAAGCCTAGCTCAAGCCGATCCCAAGATTATTAAATCAGGGGGCACTCCTGGGGGCATAAGCCTAGCTCCAACCGAACCAGACAGGGGGCAGCTGTAGGGGTAATAACCTAGCTCGAGCCAAACCTGATATATTGATTTATGGGTGGCAGCTATAGAGGTAAAAACCTAGCTCGAGCTAAACCCGATATATTGATTCTTAGGGTGGCATCTCTAGTGGCATAAGCCTAGCTCGAGCCGATACCAACATAACGTTATGTTATGTAAATCCACTGATCAGTCGGGGTCCTGGTATCACAGATCACAGGTAAAGATGAATGAACATTGAAACAAAGAAGCAAATAAAGTATTGAAAGTAAAGTACATGATTCCAAATACATAGAGTGATGGTTTATCCATATCCTCTTTTCTACTACATTTGTTTCCATTGATGTTCATACGTACGTTACAGTTGTTTATGGCCTTACATACTCAGTACATTCTTCGTACTGACCCCTTTGGGGACTTACCTTACTTGCTGCAGGCGCAGGTGCTAGTAGACCTCCACAGTAGGTTGCAGGATATTTACAACTTTTGGTGAGCTCCAGTTGTTCGGGGCTTTTTTGAGTCTCATATGTAGATGTGTTTTGGTATTGTGATGTTGTATAAAGCGGGGACTTGTCCCGACTTCAGGATGGTTATGTATATGCATTTGTTAGAGTCTTTGTAGACGGATGTGGTGAGCTGAATGAAAGGATGTATGTCCATTTTGACTTGATGGCCCTAACGACCAAGTTTCTTATATGTATATATCACATGTGTCCATGACTTCCGCTATTGACATCTTATATTTCCATGTGGTGGTGCTGCTTATTGAGTGACATGCATATGAAAGGACATTAGCAGAGATTGGTTCTCTCGGGCTATATCGGCTTCGGGTGCCAGTCCGCCTCATTGGAATTCGGGGCGTGACAAAAGTGGTATCAGAGCAGGTTGTTCTAAGGGTGTCTACAAAGCCGTTTTTGAGTAGAGTCTTACTTATCTATGTGTTGTGCATCACATTTATAAGTAGGAGGCTACGGGACATGTAGGAGTTATTTCTTTTCTTCATTCTAGATCGTGCAATAGAGCCAAAGTTGTAAGTGAAATTATATTTGATCATTGAAATTTGATTTCTTGTTATAGTAACAATGCCAATGACAAGAAGAGGTCGAGGTAAAAGTAAGAGGATTGATAGAATTGCTGGAGAAGGAACTAGTAGAGCCCCGCCTGAACCAGTTAATCAAGGCAGCGCTGAACCAGAGATGGCATCACAGGCTTCTTCTACTCTTCCATTATCAGAAGTGTCAAGAGGAAGAGAGGTACCTACAGAACCACCAGTATATGCCACTGATCAGGATTTAAGAAATGCAGTACATATGTTGACACAGTTAGTGGCTGCATAGACACAGGGACGAACTGGTCCAATGGTAAATGACGATGACGTGGCTAGGGTTGCTAGTCGGCGTACACAGGACTTTCTAAGGTTAGACCCTCCCATATTCACAGGGTCAGATCCGAAAGCAGAACCACAGGACTTTGTGGACCAAATTCAGAGGGCCTTAGATGTTATGCACGTAACAGGTGTAGAAACAGTTGAGCTAGCAGCTTATAGACTGAAGGGTGAGGCCATATTATGGTTTGAGGACTGGAAAAGATCAAGGGGTATTGATGCACTCCCAGCTGGTTGGGAAGAATTTAAAATGTCATTCCTTGATCATTACCTCCCATATGAGATCTGGGAGGCATGTGCAGACCAATTTCTGAATTTGCGACAAGGAACTATGAGTGTCAGAGAGTACAGTCTGCAGTTTAATTCTTTGGCTCGATATGCTCCAAATATGGTGGCTACAATGACAGATAGGGTTCACCGATATGTAGACATACTAGAGCCGTACTTGGTGAGGGACTTTACTATTGCAGCATTGAACAGAGATATGGACACAGCGAGAATACAGGCCTTCGCTCAGAAAATGGAGGATCAGAGGTAAAGAAGAAGAGTGCATGAATTTGAAAGAGGTCCATCAAAAAGAGCTAGACCAATGGGCAGTTTATGGCGTCCCAAGGAGACTCTAGGCCTCGGATGTTTGCTAGACCGCCTAGACCAGTATTCTCCTATTCTACAACAGACACCCACTCTCAATTTCGAGGGTTTAGAGGCAGTTCATCTGGGCAGAGTAGTGGGAGTACCGGTTCACAGGTAGCAGGATATCCTCGTCAGCAGTGTCAGCACTGCGGATGAATTCATTTAGGTACATGCCGGGTAGGGACGAATACGTGCTTCTGGTGTGGTATGACAGGGCATATGATGAGAGATTGTCCACAGAGGAGCATGGGTGGTACAGCACGACCTACAGGATTAGCTGTTGCATCATCATCTTCGGTTCCTTCTTTAGGCCTAGGTGTACAATCTGCAGGTCGGGGTAGAGGTACCAGAGGAGCAACCAGTACTAGTGGAGTCCAAAATCACACTTATGCCCTAGTGGATCGACAGAATTCGGAGGCATCTCCTGATGTAGTTACAGGTACATTGTCCATATTTTCCTATACTGTATATGCATTGATTGATCCAGGCTCTACTTTATCATATGTTACTCCACTGATTGCTGCTAAATTTTAAAAAACACCAGAATGTTTAGATAAGTCTATTGAAGTATCTACACCTGTCGGTGATTCTATTATTGTAAAAAGAGTGTATCGTAATTGTGTGGTAACTGTGTGTGGCCATGATACATTGGCGGATCTTATTGAATTGAACATGGTGGATTTTGATGTCATAATAGGAATGGATTGGTTGGCTTCTTGTTATGCCACGGTAGATTGCCGGGCCAAGAAGGTGCATTTTCATTTTCCACAAGGAAATGTTCTTAAATAGAAAGGTGATGTGGGGGCACCAAGGGGGAAATTTATTTCCTATCTGAAAGCAAAGAAAATGATAGCGAAGGGGTATATATGTCATTTAGTCCGAGTGCATGATCTTGATGCAGAACTACTAACTCCTCAGTCAGTTCCAGTGGTCAATGAATTTCTCAATGTATTTCCTGATGATCTTCTAGGTTTACCCCCGGAACGGGAAGTAGAGTTTGGTATTGATGTAATTCCAGGCACTCAGCCTATCTCTATTCCCCCGTATAGAATGGCTCCAGCAGAATTGCGTGAATTGAAGAAGCAGTTGAAAGATTTGCTAGACAAAGGCTTCATTAGGCCTAGTATGTCCCCGTGGGGTGCATCGATATTATTTGTACGGAAGAAAGATGGCACATTGAGAATGTGCATTGACTATCGATAATTGAATAAGGTAACGATCAAGAACAAATATCCCTTTCCCCGGATTGATGATTTGTTTGATCAGTTACAGGGTGCCACATGTTTTTCAAAAATTGACTTGAGATCGGGTTATCATCAAGTCAGAGTTAGAGAAGAAGATGTACCTAAGACAACTTTTCGAACACGGTATGGCCATTATGAATTTTAGTTATGTCATTTGGACTAACAAATGCACCAGCTGTGTTTATGGACTTGATGAATAGGGTGTTTGAGCCATTTCTAGACGTGTTTGTGATGGTATTTATAGATGACATCCTGGTTTATTTGATATCACAAGACGACTATGCTAACCACTTGCGACAAGTGTTACAGATTCTCCGGGATCGCAAGTTGTATGCAAAGTTCTCCAAGTTTGAATTTTGGTTAAAATCTGTCGCATTCTTGGGTCACATTGTGTCTGATGAAGGAATTCGAGTTGATACTCAAAAGGTTGAAGTGGTGAAAAATTGGCCAAGACCTACGACCCCTGCAGAGATTCATAGTTTTCTTGGGTTGGCAGGGTATTATCGAAGATTTGTGGAAGGGTTTTCTTCTATTGCTGCACCATTAACGAAGCTAACACACAAGGCAATTAAGTTTCAGTGGAACGACGCATGTGAGAAAAGCTTCCAAGAATTGAAAGATAAATTAACTTCCACACCAGTTTTAGTACTTCCCGAAGGCACCGAAGGTTATGCAGTATCTTATGATGCTTTCGGGGTTGGCCTCGGATGTGTATTGATGCAGAATGATAAGGTGATAGTGTATGCCTCACGACAGTTGCGGCCACATGAGAAGAACTATCCCACACATGATCTTGAGTTAGCAGCGGTGGTATTTGCTTTAAAGATATGGCGTCATTATTTGTATGGGGTTCATGTTGATATCTATACTGATCACAAAAGTTTGCAATATATCTTTAAGCAAAAGGAACTCAATTTGAGGCAACGAAGGTGGCTAGAGCTCTTAAAAGACTATGATATCGATATCTTATACCACCCAGGGAAGGCAAATGTGGTAGCTGACGCACTAAGTCGCAAAGCAATAGGAAGCACCAGTGATCAGTTGAGGGAAAAACAAGATATAGTTAGGGATCTACATTAACTAGCCAGCTTGGGGGTTCGTCTTCTTGAATCCTCGGATGAAGGGGTTTTTGTACAAAATGCGGTAGAATCTTTATTAATAGCTGAGGTAAAGGAGAAACAGTATGCATATCCTATTCTAGTACAACTGAGAGAGAATGTGCAGCAAGAGTTGACTAAGGCATTTGACCTTACACAAGAAGGAGTACTTCAATGCCAAGGGAGATTATGCGTACCGGATGTAGATGAGCTGAGGAAGCGGATTATGACAGAGGCACACCATTCACGGTATTCTATTCATCCGGGATCCACCAAAATGTATCATGATTTGAAGGACATGTATTGGTGGGGAAACATGAAAAAGAACATTGCAAAATTTGTAGCTCAATGCCCAAATTGTCAACAAGTGAAAGTGGAGCATCAGAAACCTGGAGGTTACATGCATGTATCAATCTTCCAGTTTGGAAATAGGACAGGATCAATATGGATTTCATCAGGTTTGCCTCGTACACTGCAGAAATTTGATTCTATATGGGTCATAGTTGACAGGCTTACCAAGTCAGCGCATTTTCTACCAGTCAAGACCACCTATATTGCTGCGGATTATACAAAGTTGTATATTAAAGAGATAGTGAGGTTACATGGGATTTCAATCTCCATTATATCAGATAGAGGAGCTCAATTTACTGCACATTTCTGGAAATCTTTTCAGAAGAGCTTGGGTACACAGGTGAATTTGAGCACGGCTTTCCATCCTCAGACAGATGGACAAGCAGAACGTACTATTCAAACACTTGAAGATATGCTACGGGCTTGCACATTATATTTTAAGGGTAGTTGGGATGAACATCTACCTCTTAGTGAATTTGCTTACAACAATAGCTATCATTCAAGTATTAAAATGGCACCTTATGAAGCTTTATATGAAAGAAAATGTAGATCACCGATTGGATGGTTTGAAGCAGGTGAGACTTCTTTACTTGGGACAGATCTTGTTCACCAATCCATGGAGAAAGTTAAAGTGATCCAACAGCGGTTACAAACGGCCCAAAGTCACCACAAGTCATATGCTGATGTTAGAAGAAGAGGGCTTGAATTCGCCATAGGTGATTGGGTATTTTTAAAGGTGTCACCGATGAAAGGGGTAATGCGATTCGGAAAGAAAGGAAAATTGAGTCCACGTTATATAGGCCCATATGAAATTATTAGAAGATTTGGGCAAGTTGCGTATGAGTTGGCACTACCCCAAGAACTCTACTCAGTCCATCTAGTGTTTCATGTTTCGATGCTTCAAAAATGCATAAGAGATCCATCTTGTATTGCTCCCGTTGATGAGGTTCAAGTCATGGAAGATCTCACTTATGAAGAAGTACCCATTGCTATTCTAGATCGACAGGTAAAGAGGTTGAGGAATAAAGACGTAGCGTCAGTGAAAGTCTTATGGAGGAATCAACAAGTGGAGGAGATCACATGGGAAGATGAAGAAATAATGAAGTCCAAATACCCTCACTTATTTCAAATGGAAGAAAAAGCTCACAGTACGGAGGTGGAGCAATAACAAGTAAGTATCTAAGAGCATTAAGTGTATGTTTATATACATGCTAATATAGAGATGCATTTGTTATAAGTGAAGAGATGTTGTTAACATTCGAGGACGAATGTTCCTAAGGGGGGAAGAATGTAATACCCCGTACACTTTAGACCCTATTTGACACCTTTGAGTCATGTTTACCTTAGTGTTGAGAGCTATATTGATGGGGTATTGGACGACATGCAAGTGTTAGAAGGCGTAGCCAAAAATTCAGCCAAGTATGAAAACTTGTTACACTCCCTGTTTCAAGGGGTGTGGCGCAAGCCACCTGATTCAAAGGGAAGAAAGATCTTGCGCCACTGCTTTCTTTGCAGCAAGTGGCGCAAGGCACAAAAAGTGTGCCTTTCCGTGCCCGTTTTGTAACGCAATGCATCGTCGATTCTTTCTTAGTTTCTTTTGGTTCCTTGGAGTTATTTTAGCATTGTTAAAGATTCAAATACCTCAATACACTCCTACATACTCCTACACAATCAAATCATGAAACAAAAGTATTTATCAAATTAAGTTCAAGTAAGCCATGGGTGGCTAGAATTTCTATTTTTGCGATTGACGCTACAAATAGGAATCTCGTAAGTGAATATTGTCGTGGCATTATGGAATTACGTAAACATGAGATATATGATGAATTACATATTAAATTGGTGGGCTAAGCTAACATGTGCAATTAGGCCCCAATTAAGGCCCAAAATGAGCCAAAATGAAAGGCCCAAAGGGGAAATGACCCATTCTTCCAATATTCACCAAGTAAGCATAGCATTAAATGCCAAGAGTGGCTAAGGATAACCCCAAGGACTATATGAAGACCAAAAAATCAGATTTTATTCATTTGGAACTCTCATGCCTTTTAGATATTTTCCCAAACATATCTCTTAAACCCTAAGAACCCTAAGCCATCTTTTGGAGCAAGATCATCATTTCTCAAGCTTGGATAAGTGATTATTCTTATGGATTAATATATTATATGCTTGGGAGAGTATGTAGATCATGATGGGTATGTCAAAAAGTATACATAATGCATTCTTGCTTTTTGGCTAAGAGATGTGTTATCCATGGAGTTGTAACTTGAAATATGACTTGTGGGTTTGATGAAAGAGCATGGTATGGATGAAATATCAACATGTATGGTGTGATTATGTTATTAAACTTGTTATTTTCTATAAGTTTAAATTATGGGATTTTGGCCGATATGTGTTATGAGGTGTATTAAGGTGACTTGATGGATTATTTGTGATATGGTGTGAATGAGAAAGTGTAAAGGAGAAGCTTTGTGGTGAAATGTTATTGGTATATGATGTTGTGGTCAATTTATGGTATGATTGAGGTATTGTTGGTATGACAATGCCGTAAATGGTATTTTAGAGAAGGAAATGACATTTTAAAGGCAAACATGTAACTCATTGACGTCATATGCATTTGTAAGGTAGTTAGTGGTTAATGTAAACTCCGTTATATATTTGTGTTGTAGAGTAAAACCTAAGGAAGGAGAGGGACTATTGAATGTACATTTAAGATTGTATATTCATATTGAGGATACAAGGTATGTAAGGTTACTCTGTCCGTATCTTTCTGCAGCACATAGTATTCACATTGACACCACACTTGTCCTATCCCAAAATGTTCTAAGGTATCCTATACCCGGTTACCAATTGTCAATATCACATGTTTCCTACTCATTGATCAATTGTGAATCACATGTATCATATTCATTGATAATGTTCCAAAAGCCCAATAAGGTTGTGTTCCAAAGTTCCAGTAGTGGTTATACTCATGTATCTTGTTCATTGATTATTGTCCAATGGTTCCAATGGTGTTATGTTTCCAATAAGGCTATGTTTCCAATAATGTTTATTCACATGTCTCTCACTCATTGATTATTGATCCAAAGCTTCAAATAAAGTTATGACTACCATTGTATCAATCTCAAAGTAATGAATGAAGTAATGCATATATGTGGTTGAGTACGGGTGGCAGCTTTGGGGGCATAAGCCTAGCTCAAGCCGATCCCAAGATTATTGAATCAGGGGGTAGTCATGGGGGCATAAGCCTAGCTCGGACCTAACCAGACAGGGGGAAGCTCTAGGGGTAATAACCTAGCTCGAGCCAAACCTGATATATTGATTTATGGGTGGCAGCTCTAGAGGTAAAAACCTAGCTCGAGCCAAACCCGATATATTGATTCTTAGGGTGGCATCTCTAGTGGAATAAGCCTAGCTCGAGCCGATCCCAATATAACGTTATGTTATGTAAATCCACTGATCAGTCGGGGTCCTGGTATCACAGATCACAGGTAAAGATGAATGAACATTGAAACAAAGAAGCAAATAAAGTATTGAAAGTAAAGTACATGATTCCAAATACATAGAGTGATGGTTTATCCATATCCTCTTTTCTACTACATTTGTTTCCATTGATGTTCATACGTACGTTACAGTTGTTTATGGCCTTACATACTCAGTACATTCTTCGTACTGACCCCTTTGGGGACCTACCTTACTTGCTGCAGGCGCAGGTGCTAGTAGACCTCCACCGTAGGTTGCAGGATATTTATAACTTTTGGTGAGCTTCAGTTGTTCGGGGCTTTTCCGAGTCTCATAGGTACATGTGTTTTGGTATTGTGATGTTGTATAAAGCGGGGACTTGTCCCGACTTCAGGATGGTTATGTATATGCATTTGTTATAGGCTTTGTAGTCGGATGTGGTGAGCTGAATGAAAGGATGTATGTCCATTTTGACGTTGTGGCCCTAACGGCCAAGTTTCTTATATGTATATATCACATGTGTCCATGATTCCGCTATTGACATCTTATATTTCCATGTAGTGGTGCTGCTTATTGAGTGACATGCATATGAAAGGATATTAGCAAAGATTGGTTCTCTCGGGTTATATTGGCTTCGGGTGCCAGTCCGTCTTGTTGGAATTCAGGGCGTGACATTTAAGGTGATGGATGAACATTTGATAGAGACTTTCTATAGGTCTTTGAATTCGATAACTAAACCAATTATTGATACTGCCACTGGGGATCCTTCAAGTCCCTCACTTATGCAAATACATATGTGATCTTAGACAGTCTCACAAAAATTAACAGAGCTTGGCATACTAGAGACTTTGAGGTTTCAGGTGATAGATATTCAGTGGGCATGTCTTCTAAACAACATTGAAGAAATGAGAAATATGACCAAGACATTGCCTATATGAAGATACAGATGGACATGCTCATAGAACATTTATTGGCAAGTGGTGCTAAAAAGGTAAATGCTAGAGGGTCACAAGGTAAAGTAGCTGAATCAGATTCTGGGGAAGAGGCAAATTATCTAAATAATCAGACATGGGGGGGAGGGGGAGGGGGTTTGGGCCATCGTCTAAGGAAACCAAGGTCCAAACTATCAGAAGTATAATTATTACAACAGGGAAGGTTATAAAGATAGGGATCAAGGAAATTGATAGAGCAAGAATGATAGAAGTGGTCTTTATGTGCTTCTCAAAAATCATGATCGAACTAGTAATGGTTCAGGTAGTTCGAGGATGGATGATATGTTGGCTCATGTTCTTCAAAGAGTCAAATCTACTGACTCTGAAGTTAAAGAAAAGAAGGGTGAGATCTCTAACATTAGCCAACTAGTGGACTCACACTCTACTCCCATCAAATAACTAGAATACCAAATAGGTCAAATGTCTGCAACTTTGAATCTGTGAAGAGTGGGACATCACCTAGCGACACTGTCCAAAACTAGAGAAATAATTGACAATGTATGACCATCATGAATATAAGTGAGAGAGTTTTGTCGGATCCGGTACCCATTGTTGATGAGCAATAGGAAGATGTTGTTTTCGATTCCAGAATTGCGATTAATGATGTTATTAAACAAAGAGTTCTGGCTAACTCTTAAAAACTATCGATTATTGATGATGTTGTTATAGATGCTGAGAAATCTACAAGTGTTAAAGATGGGAGTTCTAAAAATAAGGAGAATGAGAAGGTTGAAAAGCCTTTGACTGAAATTCCTAGATCTCCACTTCCATTTCCTAAGAGGATGAAAAAGAAAGGGGAAGACGGTAGGTTCCAAAAATTCATCTCTATGTTGAAGCAGCTATCAATTTATATTTCTTTGGTGGAGGAGTTAGAACAAATGTCAGGTTATGCCAAGTTAATGAAAGACTTAGCCACATAGAAGAGGATAGTCAGTTTTGAACCCGTTGATAATATACACCATTGTGGTGCGATTGCTTCGTGCTCTTTGGTTCAGAAGAAGGAAGATCTTGGTGATTTTACCATTCCATGCACCATCAAAGCTTTCAATTTTGCTAAGGTACTGTGCGACCTTTGTGCAAGCATAAACTTGATGTCGCTCACTATTTATAGACAATTGGGCTTGGGAGTCCCCAAACTAATTTCAATGCGACTTTTTATGGTTGAACATTCTGTCAAGAAAACTATTGGGATCATATGTGATGTGCTAGTAAAGGTGGAAAGTTTTATCTTTTCAACTGATTTTTGATCTTGGATTGTAAAGTAGACTTTGAAGTTCCCATATTCTTGGGAAGACCCTTCTTAGTGACTGGTAGACCCTTGGTTGACATGCAGAGCAATGAATTGAAGTTCAGGTTGAACAACAAGGAGGTTATATTCAATGTTTGTTAGTCCATGAAGCAATCTAGGGATATGAATGTTTCCTCTGTGATAGATTTTGTGGTGATGGGGTGATTGAGGTGCCCATTGAAGAAAGGTTTGTAGTTGAAACTTTATCTGCAACGATAATGAATTTTGATGGTGATGACATCGAAGATTAAGATGAGACAGTGAATGCCGTGATCGAGATGGGTTACTATTACTATATTTCCAAGAAGTTAGACTTGGATTTGAAGAATAGGACTCCTCCTCCAGCTAAGCCTTCAGTTGATAAACCACCGATGTTGGAATTGAAAGTATTTCCTGGTCATCTATGCAATGCTTTCATGGGAGAGAATAGTACACTACTGCTATTGTGACACTTGTATTAGTACTAAGACGTTTTAAAAGGGCAATCAGGTGTACCATTGCCTACATTATTGGAATCCCTCCCTGGATTTGTACTCAAAATTTTGTTAGAGGAGGATTTCATCCTAAACATAGAGCATAAACATACACTTAATCCACCGATACAAGAGGTGGTAAGGAAAGAGATTATTAAGTGGTTAGATGTAGGGGCAGTATATCCCACCTCGGACAGTAAATAGGTAAGTTTAGTGCAATGCGACCCCAAAAAAGGAGGTATGACTATTGTACCAAATGAGCATAATGAGTTGATCCCACTTAGGCCAGTCACAGGCTGGTGTTTATGCATGATTACCGGAAATTAAACTCTTGGACACACAAAGATCATTTTCCAATACATTTCATGGAATATATACTAAATCCATTAACAGGCAGAGGTTGGTACTGCTTCTTGGATAGTTATTCTGGGTATAACTAGATTTCCATCACATTAGAGGATCAAGATAAAACTATGTTTACATGCCTATATGGTACATTTGCATTCAAGTGCATGCCCTTTGGCTTTTGTAATGCACCTGCCATCTTCCAAAGATGTATGATGCCTATTTTCTTGAATATGGTGGATGACACCATGGAAGTGTTCATGGATGACTTTTATATGGTTGGTGATGCTATTAAAGACTGTTTGGCCAATCTTGGAAAGGTCTTACAACGGTGCGAGGAAGTAAAGTTGGTACTGAACTGGGAGAAATGCCATTTCATGGTGAAAAAGGGAATTTTTCTAGGACACAAGATATCTAAAAGAGGAATTGAAGTTTATCGAGAAAAAAATAAAGTAATTGATAAGTTACCTTCACCAATCTCTGTAAAGGGGGTTCGAAGTTTTCTTGGCCATGCAGATTTTTATTGGAGGTTTAAAAAGGACTTCTCCAAAATTACCAATCCTCTTTGCAAACTATTAGAGAAGGATAACCGTTAAGTTCCTATTTGATAATGCTTGTTTGAAGGCATTCAGTGCCTTAAAGAAAAACTTACTTCTGCTCCTATTATTGTTGCTTCAGACTGGTCCAGACTATTTAAAGTAATGTGTGATAAAAGTGGTGTGGTGCTTGGTGCTGTATTAGGTTAATAGAGGGAGAAACTCTTTCACCTAATTTATTATGTGAGCAAGGCATTGAATGAAGCACAAAAGAACTATACTATAACCGAGCAAGAATTGTTTGCTATGGTGTATGCCTTTGTTAAATTTTGGGTATACTTTCTTGGCACAAGAGTTGTGGTGCACAAAGATCATATTGCCTTGAGATACCACATGGAAAAGAAATATGCGAGACCAAGATTGATTATATGGGTGCTCTTGCTTCATAAGTTTGACTTTGAAGTCAAAAACCGTAAAGGCTGCAAGAATCAAGTTATTGATTATTTGTCTAGACTTGAAGATGAGAGAAAAATGGCTAATGAGTTAGAGATTGATGACTCCTTCCCAAATGAACATGTATTAGAGGCTTATCATGATCTTGTACCTTGGTTTGCTAATTTTGCTGACTATCTTGCTAGCGTCATGATGTCGAAAGATCTAAAGTTTTATCAAAGAAAGAAATTTCTACATGATGTGAGCAATTACTTTTGGATGAACCATATCTGTTTTGGCTCTGTGAGGATAATTTTATAAGAAGATGCATCTCAGAAGTTGAGATTATGAGTATACTAGAAGTATGTCAGTCATTTTCTGTGGGGGAACATAATGGTGGTGCTTGCACTGCGCAGAAAATATTGCAATATGGGTATTATGAGCCTATGATATACCAAGACGCGCAAGAGTTTGTGAAGGCATATGATCAATGCCAGCGGCAAAGAGCTATATAACAAAGGCATAAGCTGCCCATGACCCTAGTCCTAGGAGTTGAATTGTTTGATGTATGAAGCATTAACTTTATGGGTCCCTTTGTAAGTTCTTTAAACCTGAAATACATATTGGTGGCAGTGGATTACGTGTCTAAATAGGTGGAACCTGTGTCACTACCGAGTAATAAGAGCAAGAGTTTGACTGCATTCCTAAAAAGGAATATCTTTCCAAGGTTTGGTATTCCAAAAATGATCATCGGTGAGGGGGGGTCACACTTTGCAATAAAGTACTTTGTGCTCTGCTAGCAAAGTATGAAGTCAAGCAACACAAGGTAAGTACCCCCTATCATCCACAAACCAGTGGTCAAGTAGAGGTGTGGAATAGGGAAATAATGATAATTATTACAAAATAGTGAATGCCAACTAAACTTATTGGGCTTGAAAGCTTGATGATTCCCTATGGGCATATAGGACTGCATACAAAACTCCCATCGGGATGCCAGTATTTGGCAAGGCATGTCATTTGATAGTGGAGCTTGAGCATAAAGCCTATTGGTCACTTAAGAAGCTCAACCTTAGTTGGAGTGATGCCTCTAACATGAGGCTTTAACAAAATAATGAGTTAGATGAGTTTTGGTTGAGAGCATATGAATGATCAACCCTTTACAAAGAAAAAATAGGATCAAAAAGAGAGAATTCAAATCGAGGGACCTAGTATTGTTGTTAACTTCTAAGCTCTGGTTATTTCTATGCAAACTCAGATCCAAATGATCTGCTCCATTTACCGTGACACAAGTGTTCCCTTTCAGAGTGGTTGAACAAGAAAATCATAAAGGGGAATGCTAAAAAGTTAATATCCAAAATGTGTGAAACAAAACTTTGGAGTACTCGAATGGGGTAAAGTTGGATGAAATGATGTACCTTGATGAAGTCTGAGTAATCAAGCTACCCGAGTCATGTAGTGACATTAAATCAGGAGTTAATGGGAGGCAACTCATGATTTTTGTACGTAAAAACTAGTTTTATGTTGACTTTTATATACTGGACATAGTTGATGTGAGTGTGAAGTATACAGGTATTTTCCTTGAAACTGGGATGAAGCAATGGTTTAGTGGATGGTTCCTGGGAAAGATGATGGCCCATCGACCTAACCGTCACTTAGAATCCTCAAATATGTTGATTTTAGATAACGAGGATGGGCAAAGCTACGGACAATTGGGAAACCGATGGACCATTGCCTGAACCGTCATGTAGAAGTCAATTAGGAGACATTCTGGTTAAGGATGATGGACGAGTCCATGAACCATCAACCTTGTGATGGTCTATCTCTTTGACAGTTTGTTGTCACTTAAACAAGGAACATTCTGTCTAAGCCTGATGGCTTTCTTGTAGTCGATGGACCGTATGAGCAACATCAAACAAGTTTATGTTTCTCTAAATTAAGCCGACCCCATCTTCACCCAGTCAGAATCTGACCCACCACCATCTACCAAATGCCATTCTGACCCAAACCCAACAAAAAAACCCAATCCAACCCAAATTTAATCAACTCGATATAAACCTTAAGGAATTTAATGGGAACCATTTCAAATTAATCGATTTATCTTCACTCCTATTTCCACTTCTTCACCTGCAATCAAAGAACCATTCCTCTTCCATAACTCTTAACTTTAACTCCATATAAACTCTCCAACATCAGTAACCACTCTTCATCACCATAAGAATCTTCTTCCTTGTGTTTTTTTTAGGTAACCAATTTTCTAGGTCACAAGTTTTCAATTGTTTCTTCCGCACATCTCCATCAAGGTATGAATTTTGCTCATTTTTTTAGTTTAGTCTATTATATGTTGTATTGTCTTGGTAACTTGTTTGTAGCAAATACTCTTACTGAGTCGGAGGGCAACAAAATTTTTAAATTTCGGAAACAAAATTCTTGTAAAATTATGTCTCCCACCAACTAAATCTTAAAGTGGATGGGAGATGGAAGGGTGAAGTCTGAGTAAACCTATGTAGTCTACATGATTGTAAAACTTTCATCACGCAATGAGATTTATGAATTTGTAAACTTAATTGCATAGTGAAAAGATGAACAATTTGAAAGATGTTTCCTTCTATAGACTTGGTTTTGAAACTATTTTGAGGCGATGGATAAGCCCACGGACCATCACATAGTCGACAAAACATTGATTTACCCTCGCTTCCTAGAAAATGAACTTTTTGGTCCACAAAGAGTTGATTTACCCGTCGCTTCCTAGAAAACGAACTTTAATTCTATTTAGGTGCGACAGCTTGGCGGATGGACCATCAACCACTAGATAGACCATCGCCTCAACCGTTAACTGGCACCTGAACACTAGCTAAAAGTGACTGCTTAACCAATGAAACATCCCACAGGAGATGGACCGACCTAACTGTCAACTAGGTTTTATACACTATTTAAGACCAGCATTTTGACCGATAGACCGTCCAACAGGTGAAGGATCTCAGGTCCAAGAATGTTGTAAAAATTTCTTTATTTTTCTATTTTTATAGTTTTGTTTTGATGCTAACACTATTCCTATACATGTACAGAAAAGGACAACACAACTTGTGCACTAAGAGATGAACTCGACCCAGAGGTTGAAGAAATAGAGGAAGCACAAGGATACCATACTAGACAAGATACTAGTCAACAACAAAATTCTCCCCAGTATGATGGGAGAGAAGAATCCTCTGGTAGCGAGTCTAGTATGGAGGCCTCAAGTTCTGATGCAGATAATCAGAGTGGCACTGATGCCACTATGAATCCAGAAGAGGAACCTGAGATAATATCGAATAAGGTTATCAAGAGCAAAACTCTGGGGTTTTATGAAAAAATATACTAGCAAGTGAAGGGATCCCATAAGTACTTCCAAGATGGCCTGACAATAATGGAAAAGGGTAATTTCAAAAGTCTAATTGCTGAGGAGGTATGAATTATATCACCAAAGCTTGCAGAATACACAGAGATTGAAAGATGGTTCAACCATTATGGCATATGGTGGACTAGCACAACACTAGGGTACTATTCGCCTCTTGGGTTTCTGAATTCTATGCAAACTATGGTGCTACTCCAGACAATAAATGCAAGAAAGGCCAGAAATATACAAATTTGCCAATGTTTAATAGGGTTCAAGTTTGTGGAGTCTCGATAGACATTTAAGACCAGACATTCAATTGCTTCCTATATGGGCTTAATTTTGTGCCACCAGCCAATATTATAGACTTTGAAAACAAAATAAGGGATAAGTGTAATCAACACACGTGGTTTGATCAAGTCATAGCTGAAGGTCAGTCGCCATGGTTGACAAATACGAAGGAAAAGACCTTTAAGGAGAATCTGAACTTCATAGCTAAGTGATGGTGGGTAGTGTTGTGTCTTTGTCTGAGTTATATTGGAGGGGACAATCAATTGATTAAAAATAGAATAGTTATGGTGGTTAGTTTGATGTCGGGGTACAAGATAAACTTTGGTATACTCATAGTTGATGAAATGAGAATCCAAGCAACAAAGCCCTCTACTTCTCTTCCATTACCTTTGTCACGCCTCGAATTCCAACGGGGCGGACTGGCACCCGAAGCCGTTAAGGCCCGAGAGAACCAATCTTCATTCATATACACTCATACGTATGTCACTCAATAAGCATCACCATCACATAGAGATATAAGATGCCAATAGAGGAAGTCATGGAAAAATATGTGATATATATGAAACTTGGCCGTTTGGGCCACCATGTCAAAAGCATATGTTCCTTACATTTTCTTCATTTGTCCCACAACATCTACAAAGCCTCTATAGATACATGGAAATAACCAACCTAAAGTCGGGACAAGTCCCCACTTTATACAATATTTATAATACCAAAACAAATGTACACATGTAACTCGAAAAGCCCCGAACCAACTGGAGCTCACCAATGATCGACAAATGATCCGCAACCTACTGTAGAGGTCTACTAGCACCTGTTCCTGCAGCAAGTAAGGTAAGTCCCCCAAGGGACGTCAGTACGAAGAATGTACTGAGTATGTAAGGCCATAAGAAACTGCATCATACATAAGAACATCAATGGAATCAAATATAAGAGAATAGTCACTATGGATAAACCATCGTTCTGTATGTGAGGAACCATGTACGTTATATTCATTACTTTCTTTGCCTTTACGTTCATTCATCTTTATCGTTCTACCCATGCTAGGCTTTTCTGTCGCCCCTGGGATGAGATTAACCCATACTAGGTATTTTAACCCCTGGGATGTGATTAACCCATGCTACGCATTTCTGTCTCCCCTGGGATGTTACTCTGATAGCCCATGCTAGGCTTTTCTATCGCCCCTGGGATTTTACTGTGATAACCCATGCTAGGCTTTTCTATCGCCCCTGGGATGTTACTCAAGAATATACAAACAATTATACATTGCTTCATTCGTTCATTAAGAGTGATACATTGATGATTGTACATTATTGGAACTTTGAAACATTATTCAATGAACCATGAGACATGTGAATCACAATTGGTTCTATGAGTAATGCCATATGACAATACCTTTGGACATTTCGGAACGGAACATGTACAATGTCAATGTGAACAATATGTGCTGTAGAAGGATACGGAAAGAGTAACCTTACATACATTATCATCCCAATATGAATGCACAGTCCTATATGTGAATATAATAATCCATCTCAGTCCTTACATTTTACTCTACAACACAAGTACATAACGGAGCTCACGTTAACAACTAACTACCTTACAAGCGCATAATGACGATGAGTTACATGATTGCCCTATAACGTCATTTCATCCTTTACAATACCATTCACAGCAACGTCATACCAACAATACCACAACATTCCACACATTGACCAAGACATTATAAGCCAATAGCCTTTCACGCCAAGTTTCTCCTTTACGCTTCCTTATTAATACTACGTCACAATTACTCCATCAAGTCACCTCAATACGTTTAATAACAACAATCCCACAAGTTATACACATAGAAAAAAAAAGTTAACGACATAACCACACCATAGATGTTGATATTTCATCCACACCATTCACTTCTATCAAAACCTCAAGTCTCATTTCAAGTTCAAGTCACATAGATGACACATCTTTTAGCAAAAAGCAAAAGTGTACTACTCAACACTTTTATACATAACCATCAGGATCTACAAAATCTCTCATGCATATAATATATTAAATCACAAGAATAAACACTTACCCAAGCTTGCAAATGAGTGATCTTGTCCAAAGAGATGGTTTAGGGTTTGAGAGCTAAAAGAAATATCTTGGAATTGTCTAGAATGACATGTGTGTCTAAATGAATAAAAATCTATTTTTTCCACATTATATATCCCCTCCTTATCCACACTTGGGTCAATAAATAATGGTTTACTTTGGTCAAAGCAAGAATGGATCATTTACCCATTTTGGGCCATGTCTTTTGTCTACTTATTAGGCCTTAAATTGAGCCCAATTGCACAAGATTAATTTAGCCCAACAAATTTAATATATAATACCCCAACAATCTCATTCTTAAAGAATTTCATAATTGTGACGACAACATTCAACTCACGAGATTCATGTTCGTAGCCTCAACCCCAATAATAAGCGATTTTAGCCACTCATGGCTTAATTTATCATAAATTGATAAAAATTATAAAAAAATAAAAAGGACGAAGAATTAACCCTCATTTGGATGCCAAAATAGTCCAAGAGTAGTCCCACTAAGATGGAATAATGATACAATAACCCAAGAACCCTATTTATAGACTAGTGGTCTGAGAAGAAATTTGGCAAAAAGCGGCCTGGCACGCTGCCTGGCGCTCCCCTATGCTGCCTGTGCCATAAAAATTCCTGTCAAAAGTAGCCTGGCACTCCCCTGGGCGCGCCTGACACCAAAAATCCAATTTTCTTCCTTTATTCGACTTTTCTTTGTGGGCATTAACACAATATCAATAGTCCATCGAACACAATACACAATACGCACTTATTGCTCTCAAAACTAAGTTAATAAGGCATATAAATACGCCCTAGAACACCAATCAAATAGGGTCAGAAATATACGGGGTGTTACAACCTTGCCGCATTACTAGGTCATGTGAAGAGGCTCAAGTGCTGGTGCTGGTAGGTATTGATGAAGATGTTACATCATCAAAAAAATAAGATATCAAGAGGTCTAGAGATCAGACCAAATTTGAATTGTGAGTGCATAAGCCAGTGCCTCATGTCTTTAGGTCAAGTAGTCAAGCAAGGTACACCTTCAAAGGTGTCGGGAGCTACCACAAGCATGGAGCTAGCTCTCAAAAATTTTCCAATTACTACCCAATCTACCTCTAGTGCCACTGGAGCCACACAAGCTACTAAGTCAGCTGACACTGCATCTTATGCAGCAATGAATTCAGAATACCTGTTGACTCCTCATCACTTTGTGAAATTTGTTAAGAGGTCTTGAAGGTTTGAGTTACAATGGAAGATATTTATGAAATAATTTCAGCCACTTGTTGAGAAGGCGATTGAAGTTATGTTTGTGCTATATGCCAGTCTTTAAAGTTGTATTAATGATAAGGACGAGAGAATAAATAAGTGGTTAAAGGCTATGACTATACCCGATTTGGCTAGATTTAAGGCTGACTTAGAAAAGGCCTGAGCTGATATTATGGAGTTTCAAAATAGACCTGCCATAGTTTTCCCATTTCCACATGTTGAGGAATTAAAGAAAGAAAAGTACTTAATTGATTTGATTGACAAACCCCTCAAAGCCAAGGGTAAGAGGCCACAAGAAAAGAAAGAAGATCTATCAAAGGATGAGAAAAGGATAAAGAGAAAAAAGAAGAATGACATGAAGTAAGCACAAAAGAAGTCAAGAAGGAATGAGAGAAGAAAGAGGCTGAAATGAGGGCTCGAGTTGTTGGAGTCTTTTCTAGTTTACCACCAGGGATAGCTGGTGGTGCAGAGTTAAATGTGGAGTCTTCCACTCCATAACCTGTTACATTAAGTGTGCCAGTCACCCCTGGAGCCACTACTGATGATGCTGCAGCAGCTAGTGTAGCCCACTCTATGTCACTAGACAAAAGCACCTAGGGCGCTATAAGTACGTCCTCCCTCCAGCACCTTATTATTTAGTTTTATGATGCATTGGGGACAATGTATATCTTTTTGATGGAGGTGGGGGTACTTCTATTATTCACCACCTGAGGATTTTGTTGTTGTATTTCTTTTCCCTCAGGTGTGCTATCTAGTAGAACCCATATGTTTAGGATGTTTTTAGTGTTTTCTGTGTTGTGTTTGTAAAAAGAATTTAGGTGAACTTAGGCAGTTTGTTTTGAAATCATCTATTTTGAAAAACGGAGAACCCTCCAAATTTTGTGTGGCATGAGTAAATTTGTTTTGATATCTTGACCGTTGTAGATCTTTGCATGACATTAGGTGTATGAACCTGATAGTTAATAGTTGGCTGTTGCTATTTTATGCCAAGTGTGTGTGTGAGCTACTTTTGTATAGCTCTTACTTTATGTATACAATTCAAAACTTGCCTGGCTTATCTTGCGTAAGTCATAAGCTAGTGGATTAGGGAAGGATCATATGCCATGTTTGATTTCAGTCCACTCAGCGACAATCCAAATGATGTAAATTATCCCTTGTTCCAGAATTTTGAGCATAATTGACCTTTTTATTCATTAGCTTATTCACCTTATCTCTTTTTCTTAGAACCCTTGTATTGGCCCTGGTCCCTCTTTGGACATTATATATCTCAACTCCGGTAAATCACCTAAGTTGAGCGTGGCTACTGTAGAGGCTCCTCAAACCCTTTATTTTGGCACTGGTCCATTCTTGGATATTATGTACCACAACTCAGACAAATCACCTAAGTTAAGGGTGGCCACTATAGAGGGTACAAAAAGAAGAATAGGGCATGAAAATAAGAGACTAGTAATGAAAAAGGGAAAATAAGTGTGGCTTGTGCGAAACAAAAGAAGTGAAAGTTATGTTGAAAAGAAAGTCACATCCATAGTGGAAGAAAAGAGTGAATAAATGAAGAATAAAAGGGGAAAAAGATTGGTCAGAAGTGGAGCAAATGTAGTATAGTGTCAAGGAGAATATAGTCAATAATTTCAAATATACCATACTCGTCCTCAAGCCTATATTACAAGCCAAAAATGTCCTATAATGATCCTAGTTTAACTGTCCAAAAGCTGAACCATAGAAAATAAGGGCAATCCTATGATATTGTGTATGCATTGTTTGAACTTCATTGTGAGAGTAATCGAATTTGTTCCAGTCCCAGTTTATAAATAAGTCTTGTGTGTTTGGGACTTCTTTTTGGTGGGCACTTGGAATGCACAATTAATTGCTGAGTGTTAAGGGAATTGTCACTTATGTATGCAAAGTTGTTCATTGATATCATAACGTCATCCTTAGATCCTCTTAAATCAAGTTGATAATTGATTTCGTACACAGTTGTTTTGTATTTAGATAGATAAGGGTGTTGTACTTTGGAGATAAATTGTAAAAGAACTCATGACTGCCGTAGTTTATCCTAAGTTTCTTTTTTTTTTCACGTCAATTTATTATGGTTGTGTCTTGTTTCTTGAGGACAGGCAAACATCTAAGTTGAGGGTGTTGATGTGCCAGTATTTGACGGCATATTTGATGCTTTTAACCATAAATAATTCCAAATTCTTAAGCAATTTTTGGTAGCTTTGATTGCTTTTTGTTCACATTTATAGGGAAATGTGCTAAGGCAAGAAAAGAGGATAAATTATACTAAAAAGATGAGGTGGACGGAAATTCGGACGGGTCTTCGAACCTCTAAAGGACCGTCGTCATGATTGTTGGTCTTAAGTAGAATGAATCAGTTCAAAATTGTAAGTAACGGAGAAATAGCTAGACCATCGGTGACTCGACAAACTGTTTCCCAAGCCGTCAACCTTAAGTAGAATAAATAAGACAAAGACCTCAAGTGACGAAGAAATTGATGGACTGTTGCCCAAGATGTGGGGCTTAAACAAAATTATGGCAAGTTTACTGGATAGCCTTAATGAAAGAAGAGACATACTGTTGCCAACCAATGGGCCATCGACCTGACCGTTCAACGAGAGGTGAGGTTTTCTCCAATTTTAATTTGGTCTTTAATTCCATGTACTATGTATAGCCACTATTAGGATTATTTCACGGATCTGACATTTTTTTAGAGAAAAATACTATTGTTCTTACAATACTTTGTGGGTTTTGAAGCAATCACACTTGGTGATTGAATATAATTGAGGTCTCTAATTTCCATTATGAATTATATTTCTTTATTCATTCAAAAAGTTATGAGTGGCTAAACCCTACAACTAAGGTTGTGGGATCCATGGTGAATTGACAATGTTAGGATCAATTTTGGTATAGATTTGTATAGTGCAATCTTATGCATTGTTAATTCTTTCATCTTAACTGAGTTATAATGGTTGCAAACATTCGAAATTACATTAGGTTTAACTTGTTTGAGTAAAGGTTTAAAACTAGGAAAAAGGGTTAATAACAAGGATTTAGGGTTTTTAATCTCGGTGTAATGGTTAATGTTGTAAATAAGGTTAATCAGCTTGGGGTTATTATCGAGTTTCATATTTTTATCACTTTTAGTTTGAGAGAATTGAATTGAATATCATCTATTTAGGTTAAGAAATATTTAGATGTGTTAAAGTAATCGATAGCCTTTCATGTTTTGTACAAGAAGAGTCTATTACCATTAGTGAATCGATCATGTCATAAAACTATGGTGAACACAGACCTTGTCCTCTCCCTTAACTGATTATATTTCTTGAAAATTCTGCTATTCTTACTTAAACATGATTTGGAAATTGATGCCACAACAATTTTCACAAATCTTCATTTTTATAAAAATAACTTACTGGAAGTAAACGTAAAAGCATAAGGCTTAGTTTTCACGTTATTCCCAGCGAAATTCGGCCACAACCTGGTGGGATTCTATATTTGACAGCGACTGCTTTATACTTCTAAATTGGGGTGTAATTGTGTGTATCTGAGTGTTTTTCCAAAAGCATAAAATTTAAAATACTTTGGAATGGGGTCCTCTTCTATGGTGCAAGTCATATAAACATGTACATGATATCTGAGTCCAATTTTATTAACTATTGAACCTCACTAGATGGTAAAATATAAAAATCTATAATTCTTACAGTCATCTTTAGTCCTCATAGTAGGAACTTCAACTCCTCTAGTATGCAATTGTTCATAAAATGAGCGTAATCAGATATCTCCTAATGACTGATAGGAAGGTTTCCTAATTTTCTTCCATTGAGAGGATAGCTTCTAAGTCACGTTTAACAATCTAAGATATTTGAATAATTGGTGCAGGTTGTTCTATGAAGTTCCACAATTTTAGTCTTTCATTAATAATGCACTTTGCATATCAACAGTGACCATAACATTTTGTTGTACAATTATTATTTATCAATTTATGGTCACATGTTGTATAAAGTATGAAATAACTTATCTATCTAGAAAATCTAAATTTTTACATATGTATTGACCATTGCCTATTGAATTCCTAATCTCCTTTTATACTATTCTATATCTTGTGGCCTTAGAAAGACTTCATAGGTGTTATGTATGTATAGTGATGTCTCCTATGAAATTCAGTTAGCCTTTCAAAAAAGCTTTGATTTTAACCGGCCTTATATTTCATAAAAATATCTTGTCTATCATTGAGTGATTTTAGAAGGAGGGAGAACTTTGATGCTCCTTGTTGCAACTTTCAAGAGTATAACTTTAGTAGTTTTTTTTCTTTATTTAGTAGTCAATATGCTTCTCTTTTCCTACCTTGTGATTTGTTTCTATCTTCTTGTTCTACTACTTTGGTTTTCTTTCCTTTGGTGATGATTCTTTCCTCATTGGTATTCTCTTATTCATCTTTCGGATATAATTCTAGATTAATTACATATCATTCCTTCTCATTGTAATCCTATAGTTTGCATCTTTTACTAATTTGGGTATATAATAATATTTTATCTTAACCCACCTGTCCACTATTTTCTCGTGGTCCCTTCTTTCTCATCCCAATATTCACTCTTTGAGAAAATTCACTCAAAATATCTACTTCTACCTTCACCTAACACA
The DNA here is from genome assembly GCA_031232105.1 of Capsicum rhomboideum. NCBI lineage: Eukaryota > Viridiplantae > Streptophyta > Magnoliopsida > Solanales > Solanaceae > Capsicum > Capsicum rhomboideum. Next base: position 37,309,499 of record CP124719.1, read on the forward strand.
ACTAGGTCTAGTTTCAAGTTTCCATATCAACTTATAACGACTTCCCTATTGTAGAAGCCACAGTGAAAATAACCTCCTTCACAAAGTAGTTTTATGGTATGAAGAATCCTTAAGGGATTCATGAATCATTATACTAAACATTATGTATTTGTTTGTATATTTTGATAATAGACAAAGTGTGCTAGGTTCTCACAATGTGCAGAAGTGTACCTGTCACATGAGTAAAGGTCAAAGTAACTCTAATTAAGGAAATAGAATCACACGAGGATTCTACTCGTGATAGACACGTCAAACAAGGACCAAAAACCTTATGTAATGACCCATTCCATTATGATAATGTTGTTGGCAGTGTAAGAGTTTAGGTAGAGTTTCCCCTAGGATGATAGTTGTGAAAATCTTAGTCTAGGTTGAGTTCAGATAAAAATTGAGTATTGTGTGGTGTAGAGACCATTTGTGTCTCGTGGTGATAGGTTTGATAGTTTTATGGGTGTGGCGTGCTAGCTAAGAGATTTAGTAATCCATAGAAACTTTAAGAATGATATTTAGTTTTGTAGAACATCGGCTAGGGAATTTGCCACAATAGAGTATTTTTGTGTTATCGAAAAGCAAAGGTTGTGTTGTGAAATAGGGGTATTTTGGAACCTTCCTCAACTTTCTATTAGTTGTTGCTGCAATGTGACCCTGCTCGCCGCAGCGGGTCTGCTATAGCGAAGAGCCGATCAATGTAGCAGTCGGTGAATGGATCATTGGGACCACCATAGCAGGTGCCAATCCACTATAGCAGGTCTCAACCCACTGTAGTTGGACCGCTGTAGCAGTTCCCTGCCTGCTATAGTAGGCACCAGTAGTTAAAAATGTTGTTAGTTTGATTTTTGGCCATATTTCGTTCAAAACCTCTATAGTTTTTAATAAGGGCTTAGGAGAGGCGATTTTCTTCCTACTTGGGCATTTTGTACTATTAAAGTAAGGTTATTACACCATTCTAATGTAGAATAAGTCTCGTTAATATGTAGAATCATTAGAACAAGTATTCTTGGTAAATTTTGGGTTTAATTCCAAAGTGGATGGAAATTGGGGCGAATTGTAATGGGTAGCCTTAAAATGATTGATAATGATTCTAGGATATTAGTTTATACTTTCTAGTGTAGAATTACTTTTCTCTAACGTGTATTATGGGGAACTGTGGCAGATTAATGGGTGAAAAATCCTAAATTGGTGTTTTAGGCTATGAACTAGGGTGAAATCAATGGATTTTAGTTCCTAATGACTAGAAGTAGTGAGTAAGTTGTTAATTAGTTCTTGTTTGTTATTTTTAGACTGAGAACAATCTGAAGCAACAAGAAAGGCCAAAGCTTTAGCAGATTAGTGCATTCCAACTTGTGTTTTGAAGTAGGTTATGGTTTGAATTATAGTTATAGGCTTGATTTGGATTCTATGCCTATTCATAAGTTAAATGTTTTTAAATTGGCCTTCGGGCATACTTATGATTCTGTGAGTTGTTGGAAATGACTTGTATATATGAAATGATGAAATTGAATTTGACTAAGTGTCTAAACAAAGTGTGTACTTGCATATTTGGTGCACTGCATTATATCATGGTTGGTATTTTATTTTATCATGCATTATGATATTCACAAGGTTGGCTACCGCGTCTGTACATGTTACTTATCTATTGATATTTGGAGGTAGGGTACTATGTTGGTATGGTACATAGATGAAGTTGGTCCCTTATAGGTCAAGACTATAGGGCCGATGAGTGCCTTTAGTATGTATGTACAAATTGAAATGAGTTGATGATGGTTTGATGCATTGATACATGTTCACAAGTCATTTGATTGCTCATTTGAATTTCATAACATGCTGCATTGAAATCGAGGTGACTTAAGTCTACCCCTGTGAGATGGATTGGTGATAATTGGTTGATGTACTTACATTTGAGGTATTTAGAGGAGTCATAGACGATATTTTGTGTATGAACTTATGTGTATGAAGGTTGGTCTAGTTGAGGTTATTGGTTGACTAAGTGATTATCTGTGGAGTTTTATTTGTTGATTGAAATTACTTGTTATATGTTGAATGCTAATTTGCTCATATTTGATTTATATTTAAGTTTGGGTTTGAGTTCAGTCGGTCGATGATGCCAACCAGTACCTAGTGTTTGTTCTGATACTACATGTGCTCTTTTTTTGTTGAGTGTAGACAGTGTTCCAGTGATTGAGATGAGACCCCAGATATAGCATTTGTTAGCAGCTTTTCGATCCAAGGGTAAACATCTACCTTCACACAACCATTGGATCGTCTCATCTGATCATGTCCACTCTTTCGAATAGTGATTAACATTGTTTTATTGAATATTCTATCTTAAAAATAGCTAAGTGTTGGGTAATGGTTCACGTAAAATGATTCTCCCAGCGGAGGGTTAGTGTGGGTCCCATTCATGACCATTCAGGTTGTGACACCTTATTTTGTAATTAGGGTGAAGGGACAAAGCCCTTAATTATCAATTCAATATAAGAAGAATATCTAAAACAACAGAGGGCATCTATTGTATACGCAGAGAAGACTTTATTCTCACAAGGTAGTAGAACAAGAAGGTGACAAGAAATTGAGTTTTCAAGAACAAGTCAGTGTTGATTGTTCTTAACATTGAGTTCTAGAAGTTAGTTGTTGCTGAGTTTGTAATAGATTAGTTATTAAATGATAGTTATTCTATTATGGTAGGTGTTTGTTTATTGAGGTGAGGTTTGTAACAAGAAGGGAGTTTACTTTCTTGGAGAGGTGCAAAAATAGTTATAGTTAACTGTGAGCCTAGGTGTTATAGTTAGTTCCTTTGATTATAGAGTTGTAATCACAAACTTGCTCTTTGAAGTTAGTGGATTTGGTTTGTGAAATCCTACATACCGTATGTCATGGTCGTTACTCCCTTGAGAGGATATTTTTTACGTAAAGTTATGTGTTCATTACTTTATAGTTTTTACTTATATACACAAGAACTTGGTTCTTGTGTTAGCAGTTGGTATTAGTTCTATTAGATTGGTATCAGAGCTGATCTTTTAACTTAAGGTGAACACCTTCAAAATGATCCTATGGATTCACCATCAACTGCTCCGGAAGGTGCCTCATAAACAAAACCACCTCACTTCAATGATAATTATTATAGATGGTTGAAGAGTAGAATGATAGATCATCTTATTGGAGAAACTCCTGATTTGTGGAGTGTTATCTTTGATGGACCGGACCTACCATCCCCATGAAAAACTATAAAGATGGTAAGACTCTGGCTCATAAGGAAAGAAAGGAATGGAATGCTACTAAAAAGGTGTCAATCCAAATCAATGCTAAAGCAAAAAAAGAACCTTATTTGTGGAATATGGCCGGATGACTACAACATGATGTCTTCCTGTCGTGATGCTATTGAAATTTGGTACACACTTCAAACTTCTCATGAAGGTACTACTGTTGTTAAGAAATACAAGATTGATAACCTGAATTGGTAGTATAAATTGTTTAGATTGAATGAAGGAGAAAGTATCCAGGACATACACACAATATTTACAGCAATTCTCAATGAGATCTACTCACTGGGAGAACTCATTCTTAAACAAAAGGCTATTCATAAACTCTTAAGTGTACTACATGAGTAATGGGAAAGCAAAGTAAAAGTAATCTCTGAAGCCAGGAATCTTGATACTCTATCCATGAATGAACGAATTGGTAACCTAACAACCTATGAACACAAGAAAAATCAAGATAAGGAATTTGGGTCTAAAAAAGAAAAAGTGAATATGTCTTTAATGGCAGTAGAAACCATTGATTATGAAGATGAGAACTTGAACGTAGTAACCAGAAGATTCCAGTGCATGTTTAAGAGGGGATAAAACTTTCTAAGAAAATCTTAGCAAAACTGTCACGCCCCGAATCCAATCGAGACATGATTGGCAGCCGTAATCGATAAGGCCCGAGAGAACCAACCCTTGCCTATGTTCAATCATATGCATGCCATAAGAAACCCATAAGCACATAAAAGCTATAGAGACCAACAATGGAAGTCATGGAACATGATATATATATACATACGCGAAACTGGACCGTTGAGGCCACCGAGTCAAGTATGACATTTCCCTTTTACATTTATACACCCACACCTGTCTACAAAAGCCTCTAACAAAGCATTGACCAAAATGAACTAAAAGTCGGGACGAGTTCCCACTTTATACAACATGTACAATACCAAAACATATATATACTCTGACCCGGAGAAGCCCCGAATTAGCTGGAGCTCACCAATGATCTGCAGCGACTGACAACCTACTGTGAAGGCCTACTAGGACCTGCGCCTGCAGCAAGTAAGGTAAATTCCCCAAGAGGGGTCAGTACGAAATAAGTACTGAGTATGCAAGGCTCAGATGAAACTGTACAACACATGAATATTTCAATGAACTCAAATACAAATAACTAATCACTGTGAGTAAGTCACCATGTTGCATTTTGGGAACCATGTGGATTACTTTCATTATTTTCATTACTTTCTTTACATTCAATACTCACTTGTCATTACATATGTCACAATGTACCTGGGCCCCTACTAATCAGTGGGTCTTTTCATATCATCATGTTGGGATCGAGTCGAGCTAGGCTTATGCCCCTAGACTTGCCACCCATAATTCCATACCTCGGGATCGAGTCGAGCTAGGCTTACGCACCTAGACTTGGCACCCGTACTTGATCATTGACCACATATGCATTACTTTGTTCATTACTTTGAGATTGATACTTTGATAGTCATAACATCACTTGAGCTTTGAAACATAACATTGTTGGAAGCTTTAAATCATTAACCAATGAGTGAGAGACATGTGAATAAAGATCATGAGAAATATAACATTACTAGCACCCTGACACCATTGGAACTATTGGACAATAATCCATGAACAAGGAACATGAGTATAATCACTATTGGAACTTTGGGACATTTACTATGAATATAGGACATGAGACTCACAATTGATCAATGAGTAGGAAATATATGACAATGACCCTTGATAACCGGATATGGAATACCTTAGCACATTTCAGGATAGGACTAGTGACATGTCAATGTGAACACTATTTGCCGCAGAAAGATATGGTCAAAGTAACCTTACATAACTTGGATTCGCAATACGAATATATAATCCTAGAGGTGCGTACAATAGTCCCGCTCCTTCTTTATGTGTCACTCTACAACACAAATACAATACGGAATTCACATTAACCACCAACTACTCTTCAAATGCATATAACATCAATGAGTCACATATTTGCCCTTAAACATGCCACTTCCCCTTGACAAAACCATTGATAAAATTATTATTCCAAAAATCCCCCAATATTCCATACATTGACCAATACATGAAAACCAATACATTTCACAACACTTCTCCTTTACACTTTCTTATCCATACCACATCACAAATAATCCATCAATTTACCTTAATACAACTCATAACACATATCGGCCAAAATCCCACAATTTTCACTTATAGACAAGAACAAGTTTAATACCAAAAATAACACCATACATGTTCATATTTTTTCCATACCATGCTTTTTCATCAAAGGCACAAGTCCTAATTCAAGTTCAAATCACCAAGATAGCACATCTTTCACCAAAGGCAAAATGACACTATTCACCATCTTGCCAACACAACTATCATAATATACATAATCTCCCATGCATATAATATGTTAATCCATGAGGAGATATACTTACCAAGGCTTGGAATATGTTGATCTTGTCCAAGGAGTCCAAAGGAATATTTTGCTTTAGGGTTTGGAGCTTAAAGAAATATGTGAGAAAATATCACAAAGGCATGAGAGCTTTTGGATAATAAAAATCTGATCTTGGGGCCTTTATATAGACCCCAAGTCAAGCTTAGCCTTTTCTTTGGCATTTAATGTGGTCAAAGTGGAAGAATGGGTCTTTTTGCCCTTTGGGCCAATTCTTTTAATTCCAATTTGGGCCTAACTTTGGGCCCAATAACACATATCCATGTAACCCATCAAAATTCATGTATTATTCACCATATATCTCATGTTTACATAATTCCATAATGTCACGACAATATTCTCTTAAAAGATTCTCATTCGTCGTTTCGATCGCAAAAATAGGAATTCTAGTCGCCCTTGGCTTCATTGGACATTTTAGATCACTATTCACATTTCATGATTTGATCATGTAGGAGTATGTAGGAGTGTATTGAAGTGTTTGAAGCTTTAACAATGCTCAAAGAACTCCAAATAACCAAAAGAAACCATATAAGAATCGACGTAGAATTGCGTTACAAAACGGGTCCGGAAAGGCACAAAATTTGTGCCTTGCGCCACTAGCTGCAAAGCAGGCTGTGGATCAAGATCTCAGCCTTCTTTGAATTTCCTGAATGCAGGTGGCTTGCGCCACACCCCTGAAATAGGGTAGTGGCGCAAGTTTCAGCATCTTGCTGAATTTTTCGGCCACTTCTCCGATACTTGCATATCGTCCAATACCTTATCAAAACACTACAAAATACTTACTTAGTGATATTAACCATCAAGTAAACATGACTCCAAGTCACCAAATTAGGTTAGAATGGGTACGGGGTATCAACCAAATGCTCTACGAAACCACAAAACACCTCCTACAAAGGTCTAATCGAACATTTTAGGTCCGATATCAAATGTTTCACCAATGACACTATAAAACACATAGTCATGGCATCTCAACACCTATGTAGATATGACCCCAGGGTATTAAGTGAGGTTAGAAAAGTATGGGATGTTACAAAAACTCAGAAAAGGACACTCGTGAACAACTATTTCACAAGTGTGGTAGTCCTGATCACTTTATAAAGGATGGAAATGCTAAGCTGAAGAAGGAGATATCCATCTTACAAATCCATCTAGAAGCATCTCAAGCTCAAGTGATCACTTTGAAGGATGACATACTACTACAACACAATGCCAACTCTACCAGAATTTACACCCTAATACAGTTTTTCCCTATGCCACAACCTCCTCCATCCTCCTCTTAAGATCTATCCAATCCTTGCTACCCCTTGATATCTATCCCCTTATTCCTCTTACTATTTGGACTAGTTCTCCTGATAGATAATCTTTTTAGTGGTTTTGTAACTAATTTTTGGATGTTTTGTTAAGGGCTAAAGGTTAGATTATTGTGCATACACTAGTTTCTTTTTAATATAATGCTCTATTTCCTATTTTTAAACTAACATTTTAGAGTTTGAGATGGCTAATGTCCTCAATATTTATGTGGTGATCTCTTATGAGTATATGGCTTTGTTTCCCAGTGGCCATGAGCATTTAGAATTACACTCTATGATTGCTATGTGGTGGGGTTGAATTGTGAAAATAACATGACTTAAGCTTATAACTCATATCAATGAGATAGAACAAGAATGCTAATTCATTAGAGTTTTTATGAGAGATTACAATCATCAAAAGGGGGAAATTAAATAATCCATAAGGGATTGATAAATTATTATTCTTAACATTATGCACTTGTTCTTATGTGTTGATGATAGACAAAGTGTGCTAGGTTCTCACAATGTGCAAGAGTTTGTGTGTCACATGAGTATAACCAAGAGAAGGTCTAAGTGATATGAGCACAATTAGCACCAACTATAAGGATCCTTTTGTGCTCACAATTAGGCTATAAAAAGGAGCTTAGATGTATCTTATTAAGCATCAAAGGAAGGGCTTCCACATATGGATGATAGGTTGCAGCACATGAGAAACTATGTTCATAGAAGATAAATACTGGAGCTAGGGACTTGTTGCCTAGTTTGGTGATGTACCATGTTTGGGTAGCTTAAGCCAAGTTTGGCGAGTTCAAACCAAGATTGGCTATATTCAATCCAATTTTGGCTATCCCTCAAGTCAAGTTTGTCGATCCTAGGTGAAAGTCAAGCTCAAGATAATTTGGCGATGAAGAGGCCACACCACAGTAAAGATCATACTCAAGCTAAGTTTCACGAGCAAGAAGCAACCTTGGCGATATCAAATGCACTTTGGCGAGAAACAACGACCCTTGGAGGGTTATTTTTAAATAAACACTTTTGGGCTATGTATTTAAAGACAACACTATAAATACATGCCTTAGTCTATTTATTCCTTAGATTATGTTAAATTGAGAATTGTCTTGAAACACTTGATAGTTAATTTAGCTTGTAGCTTTGGGTGGATTCCCAATATCATAGCTTAGCGGGTAGATTCCCAATTAGGTAGCTAAATTTATTAGGTGGATTTCTAGTAGTTTAGTGAGTGATTAGGGGTGAATTCTCTTAATTACTTGTTAGCTTCTTTTACTTCATTAATCATATAGAGTCATCCATTTGTGGATTCATTGGTTTCTCTTTTGTTTGATTGAGTCGGGTTATTATTCATTGATTGGATTTAATTGGGAGGTGAGGGTATAGAGTCCCTTGTTGCCCATAAATTTAATTGATTATTGATGATCCATATATTTTTTCTTATCTAATTTCCACATTTGATTTTAATTGGCTTCATCCCCAATTGAGATCTTATCATTTGATATTAGAGCTTAGGCCTTGTTTCTATAACTCTCAATCCTAAGTTCATAAATTCAAAGAAAGGGGGGGCGAGGGGGGGGGGGGACATTTTTGAAAATTTTTAAAATTTTTTGTTGTTGATTTTAGTCCATGATTGAGTTTCCAACACTAGATTCGTGTTTCACTAGTGTTTATTGAGACTAGATCCAAGATTCATCTTGTTTAAAGAAGAACAAGTAAGTTCTTAGATCCGGGTTAAATTAGAAGTTCAATTGTATTGGAGTTTGTTCTCTCTATTAAAAAGAGTTCAAATCCTGCATTTGAGAGAAAATATAGTTGAAATCCATTGGGGTCAAATTTTGGAATTTCACGTTGTTCATGGTGTTCTTCATTGATTGAAGTGTGTTCCAAAATTTGAAAAGTTTCGATCAAAATTGAAGCTTGAAAGGTACCAGAGTTTGTTCTCCATAGCAAGGGGAGCCTAAATCTCAAATTTCATTGAATTCGGAGCTAAAATGAGATTATAAATATTTGAAGTTCATCTTGTTCTTGGTATTCTTTATGATCTTCATTGCTTTTAGAAGAAGAATATTGAAAAAGGTGGTGTTTGATCCAAAAGGGAAAATAAAAAGAAGAAGTTCTTGTTGGCACAAAAGGAATTTATAAAAAGAGGCAACTACTAGGACAAAAGCAAGTACATGGGGACCAAGAAAGTACAATTTTTGGAAGGCTTCAGGTGTCATATTGCCTAGTTTGGCGATCAGGTAGCCTAGTTTAGCGAGCTAATAGTCACTTTGGTGATCTACCGAAGTCAAGGGTGTCTCACCAAACTCTCATCTACAATCTGCCAAGTTTGACAATGTGAAGCTGTACTTTGGCGATAGGAGGTTGTACTTTGTCAAGCTAAGCTCACTTTGGCGAGATGAACTTGACTTTGGTGAGATAAGGTGCACTTTGGTGATCCCAAAGTTGTTTTGTGCAACGAATCTCAGGTTTTAACTTCTTAGTTTCATTCCTTCGATTCTTAATCACTTCTGTTGATTCCTAAAATAATTTACAACTAGTAATTGATCTATTTAGTTGTTTATTGGTTCTTGAGTCCGTATTTTCTTTGTGCTAATTATTGTGAAGCTTTTCTAATTTATATACTTATTAAACTTTCTTGGCTCCTTCCATTTGAATTTGAGTCGTCCTTTTTCTTGGTTAACAAAAATCCATTCCTCCACAAAGAATAGGTGACCTTGTTATTGTATTAAGCTAAGTTAGTTCCCTAACAATTTTGAATACACCATAAAAGGTAAGGTAAGAGCTCAAATACGAGTGACGTAAGGATTCTTTTATTACTAACCTCGTGAATTGAGTTTTGCAGGTACGATATCTAATTACTTTCCTTATAACCATGGAGGAAAGAGCTCAGTGAACAACATGGGTCATATGTCAATGTGTCAAGGCAAGTAACCGAGAAGAATAGAAGGGTAGCCAAAATAAATGGGAGGTTTGGAAGTATTGAGGAAAGGGTGAGATGGTTGGATAGTGGGTGTAGAAGGAGTTTCCCTTCAATAATTCAAAGTGAGGGAACAAGAAGGGCCTCGGGTTGAGAATCCAACCTATACTATCCCCAACCAAATTGGAACAAAGCCTACAATCAAGCTACATTCCAAACAACTAACCCTCCGAGCCATTTTAGACAAGTAATCCCATATCCAAATGCACAACCATATCATCCTCCATAAAAGAGTCATTCTTTTATGGAAAACCAAGTTAGAATCTAAGAACCTCCACAAATTGTATCACATGCACCTTTTCATGATCCCTATGTGCCAACCTAACAACAATACTCACAAGTGCCTTACCAAGATAGTTATTATCACAACCCTCTTTATGATTAGATGAATGAAGAGACTAACCCCAACAAATGGAGAGAAGGAACTAAAGGTTTTGGTTGGGACCAACGCTTGGGATGTCAAGGGAATAGGGATAGTAGATATAGGTATAAGGATGAAGGAGAAAGGTATAATAATGGAGGTTATCGATATGGTGATAGAGATGCTCTGAATCAAGGGTTGAGTACCATCAAAGTGAGTCTCCCAACATCCCAATATAGTGGTCAAGATACTCAAGCTAGCTACGAGGCGAAAGGGTATGCCAAAGTTTATATATATAATCTTGATAGACCTCACTTTTCCCATCCTTAATGTCAAAACAAAAGAGATATTGCAAGTGAATGCCCTCATAAGAGGTCAAGTGTGACATTATGTAATGGCTATCATACTGATGATGTCATGTAGTGTGAAGTTGATAGTGGTTATGATAATTCTAAGATAAGGTATGATGAAACAACCTTGAAAAGAGTTGATGAGCAATTGGAGGAGAATTTGAACTCTTCTTGTGCTATAAAGCAAATCATAGGGACCTTTCTAAAGAGGAACTTGATCAAAGTGTAAGCCTATTTCATGCAAGGTTCAAGATGATGGAGAAGGTATATTCCTTGATAATTAATGTTATAAGTAGTGTTAATGTTGTGAATTACACGTTGGTTGACCAAATGAAACACTATACAAGGGTACCCCAATCCATACAAGATCTAATGACTTGATAAAAATGAAGAAGTAGAGGTAACCAAGCAAGTGGTCATGAGGTTTGGCATTGGAAAGTGTAAAGATGAAATGCTATGTGATGTTTTTCACATGTAATATTGTCATATGTTGTTTGGTAAACTGTGGCAAGTCGATAGGGATGTCCAAAATCAAGAGAGGCGCAAAAAATACTTGTTTGTATTTAAGGGTCAAAAGCACACTCTTTCTCCCTCAACACATATCAAGTGAGTGAATACTATAGGATCATGAGGGAGCTCTGGGAAGTACTTAAGAGGTAAGAAGATGAGAAGGAGGAGAAATAATTCTTTCTTTCTGGGAAGTAATTAAGAGGGAAGAAGTTAAGAAGGAGGAGAAATAATTCTTTCTTATTCAAGGAGAGAAAAACTTGGCTCAAGGAAAGGAGTTATATGTGATTGATAAGACAAGGAGTGAATTGAAGAATATGGACAGGGAACACTTAATAATGGGACTTGTTAACACTAATCTTATATTACACGCTAACCATGATACTAGCATTTTTCCTAGTATCATCCCTTCTCTTTTGCAGGTTTATGAATAATTCCTTCCAAATGGGGATCCAAATAGAGTTCCTTATGAACATAGGTTTGAAGGCCTAACGGAGTTCTTATCTAAGGATTCTAAACTTAGAAAGAATAATAGAGATTTGACTCAAGGAAGGAACATGAACAGACTCCTATGGGTTAATAGAAACTTATTAGAAGAGGGTGAAATACCTCACCCTATGAGTTTAATTAATGAGTCACCTACGAAGGAAGCTTTTAAGAAGAAGAGAGTGGATCAAGTCTATTGGTCTAAGATGATGTATAGGAAGGAAAGCTTTCATTAATCATGTATTGTGTACCAAGAAATAAACTCAAAGCCCCATCCTCGAGGTATGTACCCATCACCTCCTATTCCAAGTGATTCTTGTAGACATGATGACATTTTTACTATGTTAGGTAAACTCTTAAAGTTGTGTGACTTCATACCCTACCATGAGAGTTTTAATGTATCCCAAATCTCTTCATGATTTGTTTTTACTATGTTTCAATTGTATGAGCTTCGTGACTCGGATGCCAAATCTATGTGTTGCATTAAAAAGAGTCCATGGTGCATACTTGATGCCTATCTATGGCTTCCTACATCTTCTCACACTCCTGTGGTTGGACAAGTTAGAATGTTAGGATGAACTCATAGGAGTATGCTAAATTTCATGAATAGGGAGAACCCAACTTCTTAGGAGGGCTATTTACTAAAGGAAAATGTAATCCATAGTTCTTTCCATCTCTCTAGTAGCATAGATCAATTTGTTGATACACACTCTTTAGGAGATTGTTTGAGAAAGGAAAATGCATTATACTTGAAATGCTTTATTTTACCTTCTTATGCTCTAAGTTGTGATGGTTTTCTTACTAGTATTCAAGTATCAAAAGGTAGACTTACAATTGAGAGTACTTGGGATGAGTTTAAGGTACTTCAATCCTTTATTTACTAATTGTTTACATTTGATGACCCCTTACTAGTAGGTGGTATCATGCTTATGGCCCCTAAGGCAAATGTCTCATTGCGTACTTTTGGTGTTGACTACATACTTGTATCCTTCCTTTACACATTTTTGCTTAAGTTGTGTGGACCATAACTTGTGGATATTAAGTTTCGTATTTGTTTGAAGGAGAATCCATGGATGTTAAAGACTTCTTTCACCGTCATAGGATTGGACAATTTCAAGTATCAATTGGGACTCTTGGGAGCATGAATTGTTTGGAAAGAAAGAGTAATGTGTATCCAAATGTCTTGATTCCATGTTTGGGTGTTTTAACTTGTAGTGCATGTCTTGCAAGATCTCTTGAGCATAATGGCATTCTTGTATTTGGAGACACCTTGGATGAGACTCATACTATTTCTATCTTTCTCTACTACCACCTTGTATATGATGATGTCCACATTTGTATTGGATTTATTTTATATAGAGGTAGGGTTTTTTTTTGGTTCGTCCACTTGTTTGTGTGACCAAGCTATGTGGGTCTTTCATATCTTTGACCCCACTAAACCCTTGTGGATTCTTGAGCCAATGGTGGCTCGACCCCTGGTATTGTCTTGTGGAAGAATAAGGAAACAATTGTTTCTTAGGACCTTTGTGGTTTCTTTGTTTTATGATCATTCTCATAGACAAATCATTTGTACCTTGTACAATGAATTACTTTTATTAAATACAAAGGATATTTGGTTGTATGTCCAATTTGTGCCTCCTTGGCATGATGATAGTTGTGTTAACCCTTGTGCTAACCCTCATTTTATGAGGATTTCTTGGTTTCTTGTCCTTATTATATTTTTGCAAGGTTAGATTCGAGGTCAAATCCTTTTCAAGAATGGGGAGGATTATACAAACACGACTAGCACCAACTATGAGGATCTTTTTGAGCTCACAATAAGGATATGAAAAGGAGCTTGAATGGATCTTGTTGAGCATCAAAGGAAGGACTTCAACATATAGATGATAACTTGGAGCACGAGAGAAGCTATGTTCATAGAAGAGAAGCATAATGGAGCTAGGGACTTGCTGCCTAGTTTGGCGATGGACCATGTTTTGCGAGCTCAAGCCAAGATTGGAGATCCCTCAAGCCAAGTTTAGAGATCCAAGGTGAAGGTCAAGCTCAAGCCAATTTGGCGATCAAGATGCCATGCCATAGTGAAGATCATACTCAATCCAAGTTTGGCAAGAAAGCAGCAACCTTGGCGATGCCAAGTTCACTTTGGCGAGCAAGAATGGCCCTTAGGGAGGGGGTTATTTCTTAAATAACCACTTTTGTGCTATGTATGTAAAGGAAATACTATAAATACATGCCTTAGTCTTTTCATTCCTTAGATTATGTTGAATTGAGAATTAACTTGAAAGACTTGATAGTTAATGTAGCTTGTAGCTTTGGGTGGATTCCCAATTACCTTAGCTTAGTGGGTGGATTCCAAATTAGGTAGTTAAATCTATTAGGTGGATTCCTGATAGTTTAGGTGAGTGATTAGGGGTGGATTCTCTTAATTTCTTGTTAACTTCTTTTTCTTGATTAATCATATATTGGGGTGTGCAAAAACCAAATTGATCAATAAACCAAACCAAAAAAAGTGTTATTGATTTATTGCTATTAAGTTTTTGGGTTAATGGGGTTTTTAATGATTTTATAAAAAAATTATCGGGTTATCGGTTTGGTATTGGTTTTTAATATTGGGTTATTGGGTAAATCGATAACCCATTAAGACTATACTAAAATACTACTTTACCCCTACTTATATATTACTTATTAGTGCCTTCACAGTTTTCACCAAACCTGAAAACATAAAAACCAAATACTAGATGTGAAAACTGATTCTCTTGTTCCTTATTGTGCTAAAAGTTACAGAAACTTGTATGTTTATTTGATTGAATTAGTCAAGATCAGTTTAGTCTATTATTAGAATAATAATTTTTTTATTCCAAAAGTACGTATGAATTAAGCATGTTTAATTTGAGTTACTTAACTATAGTCAGTTACTTTTACTAATTGAGTCTTGCCTTATGTCACACTAACATAGGCATCCAGAATAGTATATAATTATTCAGAAGGAAAAAGTACATATATTTATTTTATGAGTATTTTCTTATTGGTTAACTTAAAAATTGAACCGTTAAGGACCAAAAGCTGATAAATTGAAAATCGATAAAAATATCTTATTGTTTTAGTTATTGGTTTAGCGTATTTAAAAACTGAAAACTGATAAACTGAACTGATAATACATAAAATCAAATCAAACCAAATCGATCGATGCACACCCCTAATCATATAGAGTCATCCATTTGTGGGTTCCATTGGTCTCTTTTTTGTTTGATTGAGTCGGGTTATTGTTCATTGATTGGATTCAATTGGGAGGTGAGGGTATAAAGTTTCTTGTTGCTCATAACTTCAATTGATTAGCGATAATCCACATATTTTTTCTTATCTAATTTCCTCCTTAGATTTTGATTGGCTTCACCCCAAATTGAGATCCTATCACAATGTAACTCTAATTAAGCAAATAGAATCCCATGAGGATTTTACTTGTGGAAACCATGTCAAACAAGGACAAGAAACCTTATGTGGTAGTTACGGTCTGGGGAAAAAGCCTATATTCATCACTGTTATATGTTGTGGAAGCCGTTTTGTTGTTGGAATCTTTTTTAAAAGAAGAAGTGAATGGTCGAGTAAGAAATAAGAGTAGTAGATCATATTCGATGAAAGAAAAAATAGAATAATTGATATTCATAGTTGTGATGCATTGTTGTGGATCTTAATACCTCTTCTGGTTGATCCACACCATCTCCCTCTAGATGCAAGATAGTGTGATTGCTAACATATACACTGGCTAGAGATGGGGAGAGGTCGGGGAAAGAAGAACACTCAGACGATCGGTGAGAGGAAGCCTCCGAATAACAAGCCTAGTTCTTTTACGGGGAAAGAGATTCATAAGGGGTTCACATCACCTGGTTTTGAAGGTGTGAAGAGTGTGTTGGGAAAGGATGCAGAGCTAAGTAAAGGACAGGATGTTCTCCCTATTCCAACTGATATGATGCTTACTATGAATAATTCAGCTTTGATGATCACGAGGTCTTCAAAAATTAGGGATTCATCTGGTTCGATTATTCCAATTTCAACTGGTATTGTTTCATTGCAACTATAGAGGAAAATAAAGCACACAAGGATATTAACTTGAAGAGAGCAACATCGGTGGAGCCTAGTTCAGTGGTGCGTCAAACCTATCAAGAAGGGCAAATTGATAAGAAATGGACTAGGTTTTTCAAAGGAAGCACACTAGCTAATAGGGGAATGGATCTGAGTTATGTTGCTCTAATTATGTAGGAGGGAAACAAGGTTGCTTAGCTAATTAAAGATGAAGTGGAAAAAGAGAATGAAAAGGAGGAAAGCAGCTATTCTCTATATGATTGGTACCTCGCCCTCCATTGGAACACTAGAACGGTTTATTCTTGCTCAATGGAACTTTGCTACTAAACCATAAATCTATTACCATAATGATGGTTACTTTGTGATACTCTATAATTCTATTGAATATAGGGATTAAATGATATTATCAAGCCCGCATACTATCAATAGTCGACCTATAATTTTTAAGAAATGGACAACAAAGTTTGATTCTCATCAGGTGGTCCCCACTCATATTCTGATCTGGGTAAGGTTTCCTAATTTCCCTTTGAATTGCTGGGGTTAGGATTCATTGAGTAGACTTGGAAGTGCATTAGGGACCCTATTGTATACATATGAGTGCACTACATTATTTTAACGAATCACCTATGCCCGTGTGTCGATCGAGATGGATGTTACTTAGCCTATGCCAAAGAAAATCCAAGTGATAGATCCTACTAGTAAAACTTTTGTACAGAAGGTTGAATATGACTGGTATCCTGCTTACTGTAACAAATACTTAATGGTGGGACACTCCTGTGTCAACCAAGTGAAGAAGAAGATGCCTTAGCAAAAGAAACAAACTCTTATTGTGAAAGAATGATATAAGAGGCCAGAAATGGAGCAAAAGGAACCCCCTATAGCTAAGCTCTTAAACCAGGAAGAATTTCCTGCTTTAGAGACTGTAACTAAAGTAGTACTAGGAGAATGGGATGAAGTTAGAGGAAGTCATCTAGCAAAGCTCAAACAATGCATACCACCAATATAAACACTATTCCTACAGCCAATGGTTTTGATGCACTATCAGGTGCTTTGTTGAATGAAATAGTACCTAGAAGTCATAGTAATCCTAATGAAATTGGGAAGTGTAGCTATGATGTGGGGAAAGGATGGAGTTTACTTATCAATTTATCTCAATGAAAGTAGTCTCATAGAACATTAAGGGCCTCAATAAAGTTTATAAGCAAAAGGAGTTTAAGGAGTTTTTGTTCACCAATAATGTTAGCCTGATAGAAATGGTAGAGCACAAAATAACAAAACAACACCTCAATTAGATTTTGCAGAAGATAGCCAGTAATTGGCAGTGGTGTGCCAACTATAATACATAGGGAAGGGGTAGTATTCTCCTCTTGTGGGATCCTACATGTATCCCTTTTAGCTTAATTCATACACATGAATAGCTTATCCATGGTAGAGTCCAAATTCCAAAGCTTCATATGGAGTTTGAGTTTACAGCAGTATATAGGTTGCATACTATCCATGATACAGTAGGGTAGTCGCCAGAACTAACATTTTTAGCCCATAACATCCGAACACCTTGGTTAGTAATAGGTGATTTTAATACTATTTTGGAGGTTGAGGGGCATTCCAGTGCAGGATGCTAAGGTTAAAGATTTTATTGAGTATATGCAGGACTATAATATAAAAGATTTAAGGTCTGTAGGTAGAGATTTCACATGGACAAATAACCATGTGTACAACAAGCTGGATAGGGCAATGGTAAATACAGAATGGTTGCAACAATTTTCTCATATTCAGGTCGTAGTAATTGACCCAGGGTGCTCGGATCACTCACCTATCTCAATCACTCTTGAAGAGGATAGACATAGTGGTAAAAGGCCTTCCAAGTTTTTTAATGTCATAGTAGAGCATCTAGATTTTAATTACACAGTTGAGCAGGCTTGGATTAGCTAGCCACCCCATGAAGATAGTATGGGAGAGAACAAAGGCTGTCAAGACTAAACTGAAGCAGCTGAATTCTCTACATATCACTGGTATTGATAAAAACTCATGACTCTTAGGGATGAATTAGCCAGCATACAAGTACAAATGAGAGATAACAATCAGGCTCAGGGCTTGTTCAGTGTTGAAAAGGTGCTGAAGTAGGATATAAATAGGTGGAGCTTAATTGAAGAAAGTATCTTCCATCAGAAGTCTATGATGAAATGGCATAAATTAGGTGATGCCAATACAAAATATTTCTTTGCTTGTGTTAAGGGCAGACAAGCCCATAACAAGATCAGATCCTTGATGTCTTTTGAGGGTAAGATGTTGCACACTGAAAAATAGGTGGAGGTTGAAATTTTGAGCTTTTATAAGTCCTTACTGGGGACTACTGCAAAGGAGCTGCCTGCTATAAATCCTAGAATTATGACTACAGGAAAAGTGATTAATAGGACCCAATAACTCATACTCATCTAGCTAGTCACTCCGAAGAAAATTAAGGAGTCTTTGAGAGGTATTGATGCAAATAAAGCTTCAGGTTGTGATGGTATGAATGCTTTCTTTTACTCTAAGGCCTGGAATACTATAGGTGATGATGTAGTTGAGGCAGTATTGCATTTCTTTGCCACAAGGCATATGTATAAACCTATAAACTGCACTATAGTGACTCTAATACCTAAGGTTA
The DNA here is from genome assembly GCA_031232105.1 of Capsicum rhomboideum. Classification (NCBI taxonomy): domain Eukaryota; kingdom Viridiplantae; phylum Streptophyta; class Magnoliopsida; order Solanales; family Solanaceae; genus Capsicum; species Capsicum rhomboideum. The sequence goes on from CP124719.1 coordinate 37,327,980, forward strand.
AGAACACTACCACTATCAAAGAATTTACACCAAGTTCATGCTGCATTATTCTCTACAAGATAATTTATAGAATCTTAACCACTAGAATGCAATCAGTCATGAGCTTTATCATTGATCCCAACCAGGCTGCCTTTGTGTCTGGCAGTTTGATCACTGACTATATCTTTCTTAGCCATGAGATGGTTAAAGGGTACAACTAGAAGAATATCTCCCCTAGATGCATGTTGAAAATTGATTTGTAAAAAGCCTATGACGCAGTAGAATGGGGATTTATTGAAAAATTGCTTAGAAGCCTGTTATTTCCTGATTGTTTCATTAAATGGTTCATGACATGTCTTACTACTGTCTCCTACTCTATTAGTATTAATGGTTATCCTTCCAACCTATTTGAGGCAAAAAAAGGTTAAGACAATGGGACACTTTATCCCTTTACCTATTTGTGATTGCCAAGGAGTATCTCACTAGATTGCTGACTTTTTTGAGATTGAAAAAGGAGTTTAAATATCATCTCAAATGTGCTCAGATAAAGATTATTCATTTGGGATTTGAAAATAACCTCTTGCTCTTCTATAGAGGTGATTTAGAATATATCTCATTGTTATATCAATGCTTTCAATTATTCTCTAAAGCTTCAGGATTAAATGCCAACCCAAGTAAGAGCTCCATATACCTTGGTGGTGTCAAAGCTGATGTGCTGGAGCAGATTATCAACTTCTTGGGGTTTCTAAAAGGATATATGCCATTTAGATACCTTGGTGTGCCTCTTAGCACCAAGAGAATTTCTATTATTAAATGTCACCCCCTTATACAAAGGATGCTCGACAAAGTTACATTCTGAACTACCAAATACCTCTTATATGCAGGAAGGGTGCAACTCATTAAGAGTGTACTATTTTCTATACAAACCTTTGGTCACAGGTGTTTACTTTGCCTAAGAAGGTGGTGAAAGTCTTGGAAGCTATCTACAGAAATTTCTTATGGACAGGAGTAACTGATATGTCAAAAAAAGCACTTGTATCTTAGGAGAAACTTTGTATGCCTGCAACTACTGATGGTCTTAAATTTACTGATATGCATTGTTGGGATAAAACAGTTTGGGATAAAACAGTTGTGCCTAAAATTCTATGGAACCTTTGCAAGAAGAAAGACACTCTCTAGATCAGTGAGTGCATATCTATTACATAAACAGTGATTATGTATAGGACATAGTGCCAACGCAGGACTCATGATTGCTGGAGAAAATCTTCAAGGCCAAGAAATACTTTATTACAGTAGGGTAGACTTTTGAGGATGTTCTAGCCATGAACTAGTATTCTATTAGAGGAATGTATAAACTTCTTTCTGGTGATTTCCCTATGGTGTATTGAAGGAGGTTAGTGTGTAACAACTATGCAGCTACTAAGTGGGTGTTCATTCTGAGAATTGCTATCTTGGGGAAGCTTTACACCAAGAATGGGCTTATCAAATGGGGAGTGAATGTTTGGAAAACCTGCTGCTTGTGCAGTGATCAGGATGAGTTTCATGATCATCTCTTCTTTGCTTGCCCTTTTTCTCAAAAAGTGTGGCTAAAACTACTTAGTTGGCAAGGAATCACAAGAAGAGTAGGAAGCTGGCATGATGAAATCAGGTGGATGATGGCATTGGCTAAAGGCAAGTCTGCTCAAGCTCATATTCTGAGATTGACCCTGGCTGGAAGCACATACCATATATGGTAGGAAAGGAACTACAAGTTATTTCAAAAACAAAGCTCAACCACTCAACAAGTGGTTAGGAAGGTCATACAGGAGATATTCTACAAAGAAAGCATGCATCCAAAACTTGGAAGGAAACTGGAGAAGCTGGATTTTTATCCTCTATAATTGTTAGATTATCTCTAGGCCTGTAATAGTTTTTGGTTGCCATCACTGTGTTTTCAGTGGTGTTCTTTGTGCTGTAACGTTCACTTTGGTAATAAAATGAGTTAGTTATAAAAAAAAAAGGATTGTTATTGAAGATAACCTCAAAAGAATGAAGATTACTTTAGCCTCTAGATGTTATTATTATGAGAACTTTGAACAGGAGACTATGTCTAACCTTTTTCTAACAGCTTCTATAGCCCAAAAGTTATGGATGTTTTTTTCTACATGTGCAGATATTAGCTTAGAGAGAGTCCACAAAAATTGATCACTAGATGGTGGAGTGGCCCAGCTCCAGCAAAGCTAAAATACATCTATAGGGCCATCCCATCAATTTTAATGCAGGAATTATGGAAAAGAAGAAATGCAAGGAGGCATGGAAAGGATGTTAGCTACCAAAGACTCCTTCAATAGAGTCAGTTAGTTATACATCAACTTATCAAGTTAAAGTTTCCATGGATTGAGGAACAAAAGGAATGGGAAGGAATGGTAAGAACTCTACAGAGGTATAGACCTAGACTGTATTACCTTCCTGTAAAATGGGTTCTACCATATTCAGGATGGATAAAATGCAATATAGATGGAGCCAGTAGAGGAAACACTAGTGAAAGTTCTTATGGATTTTACATTAGAAATAGCCAAGGTGATTTGATGTATGCTAAAGTGTAGAATTTAGGGATCACAACAAATATGGAGGCTGAGACTATAACAATACTAAGAGCTCTAAGGCATTATAGAAGAACAAATCTTTAGATCAACATTCCATAAACTGATTCACTCAATTTAAAGATGTTAATGAAGGAATGTAAGATACCTTGAAAGCTAGCAGAACAGATAGAAAAAGTACAGTAATTAATGATGTTCACACAAGTTTAAATTAAGAATATTTTTAGGAAGCTAATCAGTTAGCATACAAGTTGGCTAATCTAACATTAAACCAAGAAGTTTTCCTACAGTTTCACACATTCCAACAGTTACCAGTAGAGTGCAGTATAATCTTAAACATAGACAAAGCACAGATATCTACTTTGAGAATCGAATCTAGGAAGATCAACACAAACATACAATAAGAAGCAGAGATATAATCATCACACAATCAGGTCTCACAGCTATGATATATACATAGTTAGTTTTTGGCATCATATGGGATACAAAACTGTGAGAGGTTCTAAGCTACCTAGCATGAGCTATGCCAGCTTACAAAATGAGTCACCAACAAAAATTGAGGGCTTTGGAGTCGATTTGGGAGTTAATGCATTGCATCCAGTGAGGAACTCCAAAAAAAAAGAGAACACGAACATCGCAAACATCTCTACCACTGCTTCAGTTGAATAACAAAGAACCAAGAGGTGAGATCATGTTAAAAGAAGGAGGAAAGACAAATCTGAAATACTTGCAAGGAGTTACAACGTCGGAGCCCCTTTAGAGATAGGGGAGACTTTCTTGTGGTAGTAATTGCGAATGAGCAAGTAGGGGGGACACATGACTTGACACCTCTATCGAATCCATCATGGATTCCACTACATCTACCGGATTAACACTTCCACTAGAAAGGAAGAAAGAACTGAGTACAAGTGTAAAAGGAATGAAAATAAAAGAATAGGAAGAAGGCTTATCTTTGCAAGTTGAATTGTTTATCTTCACCATCAGTAGTACCTTCTGGAAAATTGATGATCCAAAGATAAAGCATACGAAAACACGATCGAAAATGGCTCTTAGTGACGGCATCGAAGGAAGATGAAAGAGAGACCTCAAATTAGGAAACCCTATCTGATAGGGTTAAGACTTTTTATTTAGATTTGGTCCATTTTGGACCGAATCAACTTTTATGATTACTTTTGTTTTCTCTTTTGGGCTCAGTTGAGCCCTTTTTGTACAGTATGGTTTAATTTTAATAAAAGGGCCATGCGCCCATAGTTAACTTTAAAAAAATATATATTTGCTTCTTTTATAAGAGGACCTTTCACATAAATGCCTCTATTTTAGGATGATGTTTAATTTTTGTCTCTCAATATGTGGTTCTTAATTTTTACCTTTTAGCACTTTAAGTAACAAATAAGTGGCCAAAAGTACCTCTAATACTAAAAATAACAAACAACATTTCATGGGGCATAAGTTTATATTTTTGTATCATTATAATATTCCACAAGTTGTGCCACTAATATTGAAATAACAAACATTTTTTCGTGGCATAAGTCTGTATATTCGTATCATTATATGCCAAAGATTATGTTGTAAAAGACACAACAAGTTATGCCATATGTCGGCAGGACATAATGTATTTTCAAATGAAAAAACACAACTCACACTATACTATACACTCCCACATTAGCTACCAAATTTTTGTTCTCTAAAAAGGATAAAGAACATATGCCCCAAAAGGCATAATTCCAATTTTTGAACACAATATGAAAAATTCTGAAAATACTAAATAACTTATGCTGCATAATTTAATTTCTACCAAACTTTTAAACTTATGCCGAGCAAAACAAAAATTCTTTAAATTTATGCCTAGCGAATTAGGTTGAGATAGATAAGGGTACTGATCTACAAATTTTCATTAAATAAGCATCAAGAGCAAAAACTAAAAACTATTAGATTTGAGGGGAAAACTAAAAGCCACCCCAAAATAGGGGCAATTTGTGCAAAATCGTGTTTATCGGACCAACATTTGGCACACTATTTCATGCAACTTAATTTACGTGGACCAAATAAAATGCCACATTATATTTCATCGATTAAATAATAGGGTGACTTTTGAAATTATATAGACAAAATTGGGTGATCTTCTTGTTAGAAAAAATCACTTTAACAAATAATTTTTAATAATTGAATGACATTCTGAGTAATGAACTCTTTTTATTTCATAGCCTCTATTTTCATGCAACTTAATCCGTTACTTGCTCTAATTGGTAACACATTCTCAACTAACGGAGACCTGTCACCCTAACTTTACTCAGGTTGTTAGGTTGAGTTAACTATACTAATCACCATTGCGAATGCTAGAATACCCTCTAGCAAAAATTTATATTATAGGAATCTCGGATTTGCTGTTTTGCAACTTTTCACAAAAAAATAAGGGTAAAATTTGCTTTATTTTGAATCTATAGAAGTAAAAGTAGATTCTTTGTTTTAATCCAAATAGGAAAAAAGCTATTGCAATTTGCAACGTGGTCATATCTTCCCTGTCATTGTCAAATTAACATGCAAAACATGCCGCATCCCTATCACACAACATTTGTTGTTATATATTTTCAAGATTTATTTAAGTTGTTAATTTTGTCTAGTGGAATAATACTAGCCTCTTAAATTTATCAATATATATCATTTAGATATTTGAGCTATGATATATTTCAATTGAACACCTAAACACATGATTAAGTGTTCCTATAATCCTATTAGTTTCAGATTCAATTTTGAAAAAGTTTACGTGTGTGTTCTGAAATGTCTATTACGTAAATAAGTTATCAACATAAAATATGTCACATCTTTTAATTATGCATATCTACAAACGTTGAGCAAACTTGATATTTTACGGCTTATTGAGGGGACAATGCATATAGTTAACACATGTGATATATTTTAAGTAACTAATTTATCTATACAATGAATGCTTCAAAAATACACACATTTTTTTCCAAACATTGAGTCAAAATGTAATTTATTATTATGTGTCCATATGTTCAATCGAAACATGCCAACTTTGATTGTCTAAATGAAAACAATGATGATGGTAATAACCGTAACATTTATAAAAGAAGGGGGACTAAAAGGGAGATTAGAAATTTTAGCATGTGGAGGCTAACAAGCTCACAACTTTTGGGGCGAAGTGGTCGTAAAAGAACTAATTTAAAAGCATTGGATATTCCATCCGGAAAAAGTTGCTACTGGAAACTTCAGAACTTTCATATAAAATATTCCATGATCCTACCTGTAATTCCATTAGGTTTTTACTTTAATAATACACTGACCCATCAAATGGTTAATAAATCAACTGCCCCTTTGTTGAGACTTGAGAGAACCATATCTGCTCTTGGTTGTCTTCTCATTTCAGGAAGTGTGAAGTTTTAAACCAATTTATGCCTGTTTGGAGATGTGAATACTCCCACATTATTGTTTCTTTTTAATTATACACTCCCACATTATTGTTTTTTTTTTAAATTATAGACTTCCACATTATTGTTTCGTATTAGTGATATCTCAAAAGGTCTCTCAAGTATATGAAATTACTTAGCAAAGTCGTTGAACTTAGGTATGTATCAATAATATCACTGAACTTCTATTTTGCATCAATAAAGTCACTCAACTTGTGACCTTTCTCTTACAAAATCATTCTACAAGATTTGTCATAAAAAGTTTTAATTTGAAAAAATAAATTAATTTTCTATGTCATATAAATATAAACCTCATAAATAATAAAATATCAAAATACCCAATATCAAAGCCCCGATCCACTCGTAAATCTATCAGATCAAAATATCAATTTAAATTCTCATAATAATAAATATTGCCATAAATCAATTGTGCATTAGATTTTAGACAAATATTTCAACAAAATTATCATGTTTTCCTGCTTGAATATGCTATAATAAATTAAATTGTGCACCATATATTGCTCAAAAATAAAGCTTGTGTTTTCTATTTAAAAATAATAATAATTTAATTACCATTTCAATAAAATGATACTCCATATTAATGTTTGATGGCATATTCTAATTTCTGGTGAATATCAATTTCTATATTCTATAACTCAAAACATTAGATTTATAAAATAATGTCAATATTCATAACATATTTTAGTTTCAAATGACGTGCGGTAAATTTTTGCATAAATTTTTCGCTCAAAATTATTTTGGACATTAAGTGTTTCTTGTTTGAATTAGGTAAGAACTTCTAATATTTAGTAGTTTAAAAATTTAGTAAGATTTTTATTTATATTAATCACATCCTTAATATTCAAAACTTAGGAATAAATTGAAAGTTATTTGAAAAAAATTGAGTTTGAAATTTTTTTGGCTAATAAGTTATTCAAATAAAAAACAAAATTATATTTTATTTAAGCATATTTCATATAACTGTGACTTGAGATAGTTATATCTTTTTCTTTTTAATTATTTTGCTAGGCAATAATATTAGGCAGTAGAAGAGGTATCATAGTTAAAGCAACTCATACAAAAAAAAACTATAGTTAAAGGAATATTATAATTTTGAGATTAATTAAGATTAAATATCACTAATAAAAAATTAATTTATTTTGAGATTACAATTTATCATATTGAGTCTTTTAATATTATTTGTGAGATTTATCTCTACATGATTGAAAAAAATAATTTACTTTTTCCAAGTTGACAATCCATTAGTGTGATTTCGTAAGATGAAAGTTTTTGATATTTTGCAAACTTAGATAATTTGATCGGTTAAATTTGTGGGTGGGTTTAATTTTTGATATTGGGTCTTTTAAAATGTTACAATTCATGGAGTTCATGTTTAAATCACATAAAAAAATAATTAATTTTTAAATTAGAATTTTTTATGACAAATCTTGTAGATTCTTTAAGAGAAAAGTTACAAGTTGAATGACTTTATTGATATAAGACTCGAAGTTGAGTGACTTTATTGATACAAAACTAAGTTTAGTGACTTTATTAACTAATTTCACATACTTGAGTGATCTTTTAAGATATTTACTCTATGAAATCATGATTTAAAACCAGATTATTTGAAATTGAAGTTTTATTTGGATGTATAATATGAATTTTTTGAGATGTAATTTTTTCTCATAAATATGAAAAATCTATACGAAAACTATATCTAAACAATTTTAATTCTTATACAATTTTACCAAATGAGCTACCATAATTTATAAATAAGATGTCGAAATGTTCTAAGGCATTGCACTGATAAATCACACATCTCTATGTTCTTTTTTATAAGCAAATGTTTGTGATTACAAACATTCCACCTAATCTTATAAAGATTCACTAGTCAATAAGTAGTAAGTAATTAATTTTTAATATATCTTTCACATGTTACGAACAATCTTTTCACGCTGAGTATGAGTCTCTTTGCTAAATTAAAATGAATGATCTTTTTTTACAAATTATAAATTTGTGAGTCAAGTTTCACATTTTAAAAAAAAATTGAAATCATGATTTGAAATCTTAAATCATGATTTTTTTGAAGAATTTGAGATTCCGAATCATGATCCCAAATCGTATATCAAAACGATGGTTAATTTAAAATTCTGACTTCATTTCGCATGTCCAAATGCAAGCCTAACAAATTGAGCAATAAAAAAAAGTAAATTGGAAAATATACCCTTCAACTTTGTGATTTAGAATAAATATATTCCCGTTAAAAAAGTGGAGTAAATATATCCCCGCCGTCTATGGGATGATGCAGATATACCCTTTTTACTAACGAATCTATATTTTTTGAATTAGATAATGTATATCTTATTTTTTTAAATTAAAAAAAGACAAAGGAATTTATTTTTAACTAGTTTGTTTAATTTTTAACTGACCTTACCCATCCGACCCAAACAAAAATAATAATCTACAGATTTTCAATTGTGGAAACATCCGATGAAAACTAAAATACTCATATTACAGGTTAAAATTCTGCACCATTCCTGGGTATTTTAATTTTCATCGGGTGTTTCCTAAATTAAAATATGTGTGCTATTTTTTTTGTTTGGGTTTGCGGGTTGGTCAGTTAAAAAATAAACGGACTAGTTAAAAATAAATTCAGTCGTCTTTTTTTAATATAAGATAAACATTATTTAATTAAGAAAAATACATATCTGTTAGTAGAAAGGGTATATCTGCACCATCACATAGACAACGGGGTATATTTGCTCCACTTTTTTAATCGAGAATATGTTGAGTTCTAGTTGAAATGTGAATGAAAAATAGAGGGAACAAATAGAGTGAAAAAGTGAATTGTGTTTTCACTTTATAGAAAAAGTGTTCTCCTACATTAGTGGGAGAAAGAAACTTTCTTATGCTTAAATATAGAAGCATTACTCCATGTTGTTAGTAAGGAAAGAAAAAGACAAGCCTCGCGCCGTCGTCGTCGCTCGGCTTCGGCTTCGGCTTCGGATTTGTTAAATGATCGAGAGTCTATCTTTTTGGATAAAATTCATTTGAAACTCAATGTTTAATGATTATTAATCCCAAAATCTGATATGAAGTTCTTCTCCATTTGAGGATGCAAGTTTACATTTACGGACACATTTTCAATGCATATTGAAGGGACGCGATATTTCAGTTCACTGTTTGAAATATACTAAAAGATAAGTTGCCGGACATGGGCATCTGCTCCCATATATAGGTCCGTAGATGCCAATGCAGATCAAGCGAAAACTTTCTATTTTTATTTGTGGACTGATGCGCTGGAGCATATGGGCATTTACTCCCGCACATGGGCCCGTATATGGGCTATCGATCTAAAACAATGCAACTCTTCACGAACCATTGCTTCTTTTCTAAAGTAACACCTTTTGGTTATAAATATATGATTTTTTTTCAGATATTGACACGAAATTTTGAAGTTAAAAACTCCTTTTTCTTACAAAAATTCAAGTATGATTTTCTACCGTTAAGTGAGTTCGTTGTTCGGTAGAATTTGAGGCACCACTATTCTACTGAAGTGACTTATTTTATCCTGGAAGGATATATTCCATAACCTCAGAGACTTGAGGGGAATAATTTCCTTAAGGACATACTGTAAATTCAGTGGACTTGATTCTTCTATCTTTATCTCTTTCTAAATTTGTTTACTATTTTCAGAAATGGTTTGAACTTCACTTTTGTTGTTCGTAAATTGGGTTAAACTTATTGTTGAAGTTCATTTTTGTTAATACATAGTTATAACATCATTTGTTTGTTCATAATTCAGTTTGAACTTATTGTTGAAGTTCACAATTTCGAATACAAATTTTATTTAGCCGAAAATAACAATCTTTAGGAAATTATAAGTATTTGTTTAATCTTTATTGTGTCTGATTTTGTGGAGACTAAAATCTTCGATTTTCTACTCCCACAGTTGGAAGAATATAAAAACTTCACCAAGAAATCAGATTGGAAATTTGGTTCGAAGAATATAAAAACTTCATCGATTCATTGAAAGGTTTTTGGAGATTAAAACCTATGGTTTTCTATTCCATTTGAATTTTATTCTGATTTGAAGAATATAGAAACTTTGTCAGGATTTAAAGTTCATCCGGTTAGCGATCTGAAGAACATAAAAACTTCGTCGTTGACTAGAAATAAGTTTGTATAAAGATTAAGTATTTATTGTTAGTATTCTGAAAAATTAAATTGTTTGTCTAAGATTGACAGGAAAATGATGAATGAAACAGAACAACAAATTAGTTTGGTTGTGAATGGTGTTGTCCCAACGGCAACCAATATCGTGTCATCAAGCCATTCAGATGTTGCTCTAACAATGAAATTGACAAATAAACCAAAAAAAATTTCTGGTGTGAAATTCAAAGAGTGACAACAAATGATGTTCTTTTGGCTAACCACACTTGAAATGCAAAGGTTCACAAATAGATATCCTCATGTTCCTGAAGATGGAATGCTTGAAAACCATTTTTCTGGATTGGAAGATCTTGTGATTCATCTCAAGATAGAAGAGGACAATGGGTTGCATGAGAAATCAGCAATGATGGGTGCAAATCTTGTAAAGAATGATGCTCCAAATAATAAGAGGAAGAAATCTTCTCGACAAGAGAAAGAGCAGAACAAGAAAAGGTTCAAAGGCAAGTGCTACAATTGTAGTAAAGTTGGCCACAAAGCTCCAAATTGTCAAATTCTGAAGAAGAGCAAGAAAAGAAATATAATAAACATGGTGGAAGCAACTAAAGAGATTGAAAATATGAGATTGAAAATATGTGTACTATGATCACTGAATGCAATCTAGTTGGAAATCCAAATGAATGGTGATTTTATTCAAGAGCCACTCGACATGTTTGTGCGATAAAGAAGCTTTTGCTACTTATGATACCATTGATCCCAAAGATGTGATCTTCATGGGAAATACTGCTACAACCAAGGTTGAAGAAAATGGAAAGATAGTCCTAAAGATGACTTCCGGCAAGGTGTTGACTCTCAATAATGTTCTCCATATTCCTACTATTAGAAAGAGCTTAGTGTCTACAACACTTCTCATAAAAAAATGGGTTTAAGTGTGTATTTATTTCGGAGAAAGTAATAATAAGTAAGAATGAATGCATGTAAGAAAGAGCTACCTCAATGAGGGCCTTTTCAAACTTGATGTAATGGTTGTTGAAATGATTACTTGAGTCTAATGATTTGTGGCATGGTCGTTTAGGACATGTCAATTATAAAATCTTACAAAAACTGATTAGTTTAAAGATTTTGCCTAACTTTGAGTGCAATAAATCACAATGTCAAACATGTGGTGAATCGAAGTATGCTAAGCATCCTTATAAATCTGTTGAAAGAAATTTCAATCCCTTAGACTTAATTCAAACTAATATTTGTGATATGAAGTCAACACCATCTCGTGGTGGGAAAAATATTTCATAACTTTTACTGACGATTGCACTAGATATTGTTATGTTTATTTGCTGAATAGTTAGGATAAAGCAATAGAAGCATTTAGGCAATATAAAATTGAGGTTGAAAATCAGTTAGATAAAAATGATAAGAAGTGACAGGGGTGGAGAGTATGAATCCCCTTTTGCAGAGATATGTTTGGAAAATGGAATTTTCCATCAAACTACTGTCCCTACTCAATTCAATCTAATGGAATTGCAGAAAGAAAAAAATGAAGATTGAAGGAAATAATTAATGCCATACTTATATGTTTAAGTTTACCCCAAAACTTGTGGGTGGGAAGCTATCCTTGCAACAAACTGAATACTTAATGGAGTGCCCCATTACAAGACACAATCTATTTCATATAAGAAATGAAAAGGAAGAAAACCCAACTTGAAATATTTCAAAGTGTGGGTGTGTCTAGCCAAAGTCAAAGTTCCTATACCCAAAAGGATTAAAATAAGACCAAAACATGTGGACTGTGTTTTATGCTACAGATAATAAAGCATGTCGATTTTTGGTTCACAAATCCAAACATCCGAATATTTATGACAATAAAGTAATTGAATCAGATAATGTTGAGTTCTTTGAACACATCCGTATAAAACTAGATATAAGTTGTCTAGTGAGGGGTCTAAACAACCTCGGGAAGAACCAAAGGAGAATGTACTTAATGAAAAGAATACAAGGCGTAGCAAATGTCAAAGGACATCTACTTCCTTTGGATCAGTTTTTGTAACATTTCTTCTTGAAAATGAGCCTCAAACATTCAAAGAAGTCATGTCTTCTGCGGACTCATCCTTTTAGAAAGAGGCTGTCAATAGTGAGATTGATTTAATCTTGGACAACCATACTTTGGAATTGGTTGATCTTCTTCCAGAAAATAAACCTTTAGATTCAAAATAGATCTTCAAAAGGAAAATGAAAGCTGGCGAAATTATTGATAAATACAAAGCAAGAGTTGTCGTTACAGGCTTTAGACAAAAATAAGGTCTTGATTATTTCGACACATACTTGCCAGTAACAAGGATAACATTCATTCGAATGTTGGTTGCATTGGATGTGGTATATGGTCTTGAAATCCATCAAATGGATGTGAAAATAGCTTTTTAAAATGGAGAATTGGAGAAATAAATTTACATGAAACAACCCAAGGATTTTGTAGTTCCTGGTAAATAAATAAAGTTCTCAAACTTGTTAAGTAACTTTATGAACTAAAACAAGCACCCAAATAGTGACATGCAAAATTTGGCCAAATCATGTTGGTAAATGAATTTAAGATTAATGAGTGTGACAAATGTGTTTACATCAAGGATCCTCCAAATCACAAAATCATTGTCTATTTGTATGTTGATGATATGTGGATCATCAGTAGAGACATTTTTGACATAAATGCTACTAAGCAACTCCTAGAAAGCAAATTTGATATGAAAGACCTTGGAGTTGCTGATGTGATCTTAAGAATAAGAATTCATAGGACTCCATAAGGTTTAGCATTGTCACAATCTCATTATATTGAAAAGGTACTTGAAAAGTTCATGTATTTAGATTTCAATATTTCCAACACACCAATAGATGTGAGCTTTGCACTTCAAAAGAATAAAGGTGAAAGTGACTCACAATTGCACTACGTAAGAGTGTTGGGAAGTTTGATATATATCATGAATTGTACGCGACCATATATAGCATGTGCTATTAGTAAACTGAATTGGTTCACAAGTAATCCCAATCAAACTCATTGGATGGCAATGAAAAGATTTTTGGGGTATATAAAACATACTCAAAACTATGTTTTGCATTATAACAAATATCCAACAGTAATTAAAGGATATAGTGATGCAAATTAGATTACTGGGTCAAATGAAGTTAAATCCACAAATGGGTACGTATTTACTCTTGGTGGAGAAGCAGTCTCTTGGAAATCATCCAAACAGACATGTATCACTTGCTCCACAATGGAATCTAAATTTATCGCTTAGATAAGGCTGGTCAAGAAGTTGAATGGCTCTGAAATTTCTTGGAAGATATTCCTTTTTTGGCCCAAATCTTTGACACCTATATGCATACACTGTGATAGTCAAGCTGCAATAAGTAGGGCAGGGAGCAGTATGTATTACGAGAAATATCATCATATAAGACAGAGATATAATACCATGAGACAACTACTCTCTAGTGGAATTTTCAAGATTGACTTTGTGAAGTCAAAAGATAATATGTCGGATCCACTTATAAAAGGCCTAACTAGAAAGAAAGTTGAGAGTCATCAAAGGGAATGTTTTTAAGGCCTAGAACAAGTCATCACGGCGATAACTCTACCTAGCAGACTAGAGATCCCAAGATATAGGTTCAAATAGATCAAACAAAGTTGTGATTTACGGTTCAACATTGTCAAATAACTCAACCCATTCTCATAATGAAGACAATGTTCAGTAAACAAGAATAAAGCTTAAAGTTTAAATCTTTTTAATGGTTTCTAAGTTTGGCAGCTATGAAAAAATAGTTTATCTATAGGATTATATTTTTAGGAATCCCCTATGTGAGTGTGAAGTGGAAGCCACTTCAAGGATAATGATTATATTATGAAATCAGGTAGTGTTCATGGATGAAACAAACAAAATCGTGAGAACCATAAATGGTAAAAGGCTAGTTGAGTGACTTGTATTGTCTAGGTGTACAACAAAGTTCAACGGTTCAAAGATATCACATCTACATATTGACCGAGTGCATCCGATATAAGATCACTATGGAAAGTTCAAATGGAAACCTACTTATCCAGATGAAACTAATCTTTGCTTATAAATCTCACACTTGTTTGTATATTTTTTGATCTTATATCCATTCCCCATTTATGTGGGGGATTGTTGGGTTCTAGTTGAAATACGAATGGAAAACGGAGGAAAAAAGTAAATTGCGTTTTCACTTTATAGAAGAAGCGTTCTCCCACATTAGTAGGAGAAAGAAACTTTCTTATGCTTAAATATAGAAGCATTACTCCATGTTGTTAGTAAGGAAAGAAGAAGACAAGCCTCGCGTTGTCGTCATTGTCGCTTGGCTCGGCTTTGGCTTAAGATTTAAATTTGGATTTTTTAAATGATAGATAGTCTATCTTTTTGGAAAAAAATCATTTGAAACTTAATGTTTAATGATTATTTAATCCAAAAATCTTATCAAAAGTTCTTCTCCATTTGAAAACGCAAATCGGCATTTGAGAACATATTTTCAACGCACATTGAAGGGACGTGATCCTTCAGTTCACTGTTTGAAATTTGTTGAAAAATATGTTTCCCACACATGGGCATCTACTCTTGCAGATGCCAACGCAAATCTAGTAAAAACTTTCTGTTTTGATTTGTGGACTGATGTTTTGGAGCATATGGGCATCTGCTCCAGCATATGGGTCTGCATACAGGCCATCGATCGAAAATAGGACAAATCTTTATGAACCATTGCATCTTTTCTAAAGTAAAATCTTTTAGTTATAAACATCTTACTTTTCCTTAGATATTTACACAAAATTTTGAAGTTAAAAACTACTCTTTCTTATAAAAGCACAAGTGTGATTTGCTATCATTGAGTGGGTTCGTTGTTCGATAGAATTTAAGGTACTACTATTCTACTAAAGTGAATCAGTTTATCTTGGGAGGATATATTCCATAACCTCGGATACTTGAGGGGAATAATTTCCTTAAGGTCACACTGTGAATTCAGTGGATTTGATTCTTTTATCTCACCTCTTTCTAAATTTGTTTAGTATTTTTAAAAATAGTTCAAAATTTATTTTTGTTGTTCATAAGTTGCGTTGAACTTATCGTTGAAGTTCAAATTTGTGAATACAAAGTTAAAACTTCATTTGGCTGTTCATCATTTAGTTTGAAGTTCATATTTGTGAATACATAGTTAAAATATCATACCGCTATGATCTTAGGCATATTTATACACCTAAGTGTCATTATCTACATGCGTATAGCTTAGTTTTGAGGACTTTTAAGCATGGCTTCGTGTGGTAATGTGTATATTTAGTGATAATCACGTGATTGTGTGCTAAGCGTCATGTTTATATGGTTTATAGTGCAATTGAATCAGTACAAGAGTCAAAATGGCCAAAGGAAGGTTAGATGAGATAAGTAGTTACATTAGACGAGATAAGTAGTTACATCGTCCTAAGCTATTCTTGTTCTTGTGTAGTTTTGAGTAGCTTTATGTGATATATGGTTTAATGCTTGTGATTAGATGTTGTAGGAGACTATCGACGCTACTTTGGATGCTAAATGGTGATACATAATAGCTACATGGATGAAGAAACAAGGAGCAAGGTTGACATGAGCAATGGATACGGAAATGCACATGTGAAGCTCCTCAGGCTGAAGAATGTGAAGATTGAAGCCAAAAACTCATCAATATTGAGATGTGATGCAATCAAAGCCATGGCACAATGTTACAGATCAAGTATGGGAGAGTTTGGACCACCAAAAGAGTAGCTTACCGCGAGGTTAAGGTGCCACGGAGCTAAGGAATAGAAGAGACAAAGTTGGAATGAGTTTATTCGGTTAGGCAGTAGCCTGCCGCGATATCAAGGTGGAATAGAGGTTGTGCTCCATTTTATCAAGGTGTCACTATCTTAGGCTCTGTGATTTCAAAGTCGCACGAATTTTGGTTTTTTTGAGTACAAATTGTCCTACACTATAAATAGGACACTTAGCTTCTATTCTAAGAATTTTTGGACGACTTGGGATGATTTTGGAGAGGTGAAAACACGAAGGAGGATTCTCCTAGGGTTATTCTTCTTCTCTTTTCATTACTTAATTCATGTATGAACTACATTAATTTCGTAAGCGCGAATTAGATTATGAGTGGCTAAAAACCCTCTTGCTAGGGTTGAGGCTACAAACATGATTGCTTAATTATGGTTTATTGGTTTGGTTTATATGTTTATCTTGTCATGTAATTGTTCTTGCATTCTTGCTTTACTATTCTAAAGAGTCATGAACTTTAGGATAAATGTAAGTCTCAAAACAAATTGACCATAGGAGTGGAAGGACGGAATGAAGAACGTAGGGAGTGTGGATCATATCTTTAATTGATTAAATACTAATCGTTAAAGGATAATTTGTGGTAAGGATAGAGATATAATTAAATTCCCCATTTAGTTAATAAAACGAAAAGATAACTTAGCGAATCCAAATTAGAGACTCACATACCCACTTAACGATGTAGTTTTGAGACTAATTTGGGTAGAGGACTTAGAGGGTGACCATCACCGAGTTATACTATCAACCTCGTAAATCAACAATCACGATAAACCCCAACAACGACTAGAAATCATAGTTATGCATGAATGTAAAGTAGATACCTCAACCCTGGAACTCTCCATATATTTTTTACAATCCAAATTTTATATCGTTGTTATTCCTATTACTCAGTCTATAATAACAAAACTCAAACTCTTTTTGGTTACAAATTGCACTTGTTTAATTTTGATAGTAATAATTGAATTGGACTATCTACTAAACACCAAGTCCCTGTGGGATCGATATTCAGCTAGAAATAGCAACTTTATTACTTGTACGACTACGTACACTTGCTTGTGTAGTTGGATGCAATAAGTTTTTGGCGCCGTTGTCGGGGACATAAAATATTGGCAACTTTTTAATTTTTAGTTTTAATATTTTATTTGATAAGTGTTGATAAATTGGTCTTAGCTACTGAATTTACAGGTACAAGTTTAAATCACAAGAAAGCTGGCAAGGGAAAGGGATTTGGTTGAACCACATCATGAACCTGAGTAATGCTTGCATCAATTAAGGAGAGAAGCCACACTTCTCTATCCAATCCCGCAAGTTCAATAAGGCGAGACCATTCCTGCAGTTATGAACGATCAACAACCAACCTGCAGGATAGTGCGTGAAGTGGCAATCCCACTCGCAACCAATGTTACCTCCAGTATCTGCAAACGGGAACTGAGAGGTAGATTCGAGCTTAAATAGAACATGGTGTAATTTTTGCACACAAGAGGGTAGTTTACAAGCTCTTCACATGATGATCCACAACAATATTTACAGAACTTTTCGGAAATCAGTGATACTTTTATTCCCGCAGGAATCTCCAATAATTATGTAAGGCTCACTCTTTTCCCATTCTCACTTTTGGGAGAAGTATAGAGATGGTTGAAGGCAGAACCTTCAAATTCCATCACCACATGGGACGACCTTGCTAGGAAGTTCCTCATTCGATTATTCCCATCCGGTAAGACTGCGAGGCTAAAGAGTGAAATCTTAAGCTTCACACAGAAGCCTGAGGAGAACTTATACCTGGTGTGGGAGAGATTCAAGGGTCTTCCCAGAGATTATCCTCATCACCAATAATCAAATGATGTGCTATCCCACACTTTTGTGGAAAGTCTTGATTCAAACACCAAGATTTTGCTAGATTCAGCGGCGGGTAGTCAAGCATTAGAGAAGACTTATGATGAACTATACACTCTTCTAAATCGTATTGCACAAAGAAATCCTGACTGGCATGGTGATATATCTCGAGGTATGGTAAAGAGGCCTGCAGGTATGATTGAGGTAAATAGTATTACTACATTGGCTGCTGAATTGACATCATTTCCAAATCAATTGATTGGGCAGCTTAGCAAGTTGAGCATGTCACAGCCTCAAGCCCATATTAATACAGTTCAGCAGGTACATACATAGTGCGAGATTTGTGGTAGTAGTGGTCACTCTACAGATTTATGTGGAGCGAATTCGGAGTCAGTTAATTTTGTGGACAATGCACAAAAAAGGATTCAAAACTATGGTAATACCTAAAATCATAACTGGAAGAGTCATCCCAACTACTCATGGGGCAATAATCAGGTCCAACCTCAGCAGTTTCAGCAGCAACAAGGTATTCAGACCAACACACAGGCCAGCAATATAGAAGTGACTTTAAAAAAGATTTTGGACAACCAAGAACAAATGGCTACCTATATAAAAGATCAAAAAATATCTCAAAAAAATTTAGAGATGCAGATGGGCTAATTATCTTAGGCACAAAATACAATACTTCAAAGGGGTTCGCCTGGTGATACAGAGAAAAATCCAAAGCAAGTTATGGCAATCACCTTAAAGAGTGGTAGAGATGTGATCGATGTATCTCCAAAGAATAATCATAAGGCACAACCAGAGTTGACCACACCTAAGCAGACTGAGAATCAAGTTGCAGTCAAAGAAGCTGACAAAAAGGGGAAGTCTGAGTACCCAAATGCAAAGTCGGTAGAGCAAACACCAAAGAGACCACCACCTTCATTCCCACAAAATATCAAGAAAGCACAAGCGTATGCATATTTCAAGAATTTCTTTGACACGTTCAAAGAACTACACATTAACCTTCCTTTGTTAGATGTTTTGCAGGGTATGCCAAAGTATGCTAAATACTTGACGGATGTAGTGTCAAATAAGAAGAAGCTTAGAGATATCGAGACTGTGGCACTCAATGAGGAGTATAGTTCTATGGTTATGAGTATTATGCCTCAAAAGTTCAAGGATCCTGGGAGTTTCACTCTCTCCATACAAATTGGTGAAGGTGACATTGTGCAGGCCCTGAGTGATTTGGTGGTAAGCATCAATTTGATTCCCCTTTCTGTGTTTAATACACTTGGTTTGGGGAAGCTAAGTCCCTCCTCAGTTGTGCTATAGATGGCAGACAAAACTAGAGTGGTCCCTCAAGGAATTATAGAGAATGTTCTCATCAAGGTTGGTAAGTTCATTATTCCTGCTGACTTTGTTATTCTTGACTATGATGAAGATGACAGGTTACCAATCATATTGGGACGTCCATTCTTGTCTACCGGTGGAGCATTGATAGATGTTAGAGAGGGCACACTTAATATGAGACTCAATGATGAAGAGATGGTCTTCACAGTGTACAAAGCACTTAACGCACCCTCACACTATAGAGATCTATGCATGATTACAGTTATGGAAGTGGATAAGTGTGGGGTGGTGGAGTGCAATATTCCAATTACCTCTTCAGACTCTCTCATAGAGTTGCCAAATTTGAGCAGTAAGCCTGAGCCTGAAAAGCTTGAATTGAAGCTTGAAAAAGTGAATGTGAGAAAAGCTACAGAACGGGAATGTGAGCACTCAAGAGTTCAGAAAAGAAAGAGAAGGTGGGCCCCAAAAGGGGAAAAAAGATGAGAGCCTATGGATGATAGTTGTGACATCAGTCGTACCGCGATATTAAATCAGGCGCTGCTTGGGAGGCAACTCATGTTGTAATAGAGTTAGTTAGTTATTTCTTTTATAGTGTCATCTTTGTTTTTGATTTTAGTTGTTTGTTATGCACATGAGGAAACGTATGAGTACCTGAAATCTACTCTTAAGAGCATGATAAAAGCATAAGTATGGAGTCCTCCGGCCCTCATGATGAAAATACGAGAAAATAACATGCTGCTAGCTAGGCCTAGATGCCTCAGGAAGTATTGCTACCCATGTTCTTATTTTGATTTATGATTTGGGGACAAAGTATGATTTTAAGTGTAGGGTGGGGAATCTTCCGATTTATGTTTAGGGTGGAGCGTGCTATAGGAGTCTTTTGGTTATTTTCTTGTGTTGCTGAAAAAATTGAAAAGTAAAAAAATATTTTCCTTTAGTAGTTTTTGGTTTTATTTTTTTTAAGATCACACTTCACCCACCCCTCTATTTTTCTTTTCAGTTCTTTTTCGAGGGGGAACCCTTTGAACCTAGTATCCTTTTATATTTTTAGGGCTAACTTTAAAACTTTTGGGTCATAGTTAGGGACTTTTCTCAAGGATGGATGGATGACGACCGTCTTCAGGGAAAATTAGTCATTAGGAATAAATAGAGATTCTCTTGCTAGGTTCTACACATGATTACATAATGCAAGTTGTTGTGAATTGAGAAGCATACTGAAAATTGAATGACTATTTTTGAGACACCTAGGCTTATTTATTTTACTCTTATGTGATTTTAGCTTAAATTGGAATTCTTGCGATTGCTTGGTTGAGAGTCTACAGGGATCCTTCTTGAGTTAAACATGTACCATGTGTTTTGAGGTTTTTGTTATATTCTATGTTTGTATATTGATGTCTAGAACTTGACTGGTGTGTTTGCAAAGCGAAATAAAGAACGTTGAGTTTAGGAGGTGATATAGGCATTTCTTTGATAACTATGTTTTATACCTCGCTTTATCTACCCCACAATGTATGATCTTAGTTAGTCTTGTTTAGCCTTTAGCCTATTCTTTGGTAGCCTTATATGAATCTTATTCTCGTTCTTTCAATAGATCGTTAATTTGATCCAAAACTCCTAAGCATTTTAGTTGAAAAACAAAGCTGACAAGGAGTGAAAGTTGGAACCCCCAAAGTAATAGCTATTGGTGTGTTGAAATTTTTTATGTTTTGTTGGTACGGAGTACAGTAAAAAGAGCTAAAATATTTTGAAAAGATAATCAAAAACTCCCTACTAAAGATGTGTAAGCTAGCTTAAAGAGAGAGGAAAAACACAGAGAGTTGCAAAAGAGAAAAGTGGTGTAAAATAGGTTGGTTAAAGATTTTCTTAAATGAAATTGTAATGTATTAAAGCGCTTGGGAAAGTTAGTCAATATTCTTGTCCAAAATAGTACCTACCCGTTCCTTAGCCTACATTACAATCCTTAAAGTCCTATTTAATCTTGAACTTTGATATTCTGACAGAAGTGGAATACTAAACTAAGGCAAAGCCTATAGTTCATCTTATGTTGCATGTGAATACCTTATGAGAGTGAGCATAATTCTATTCTTACACCGATTCTTGTGATAAATTGTATAGTTGCAAGTGTGACTCTCTTGTGGTGAGGACACATGTTTAATGAAAAATAGGTGAAGCATATGATATCTTGGTTGAGTAATGTGCATGAGTTTGCTAATTTTGTAAAGGCAATTCTTGAGGCTAGGAGTTATTAAGTAGTCATTCATATGTTTGAAGTTGATAATGTGGCATGCTTGTTGTAAAATTTGCTATCTATGTTAGTCGTTGTAGCCTAGCTTGAGTGACTTGCTCTAATTAGTGATGTTACAGCCTCCTTTTATGAACATGAATGCAAAGAGTTGTTCGAGGATGAACAAGTCTTTAAGTGTGGGGTGGTGATCTTAGGCGTATTTATACACCTAAGTGTCATTATCTACACGTGTTTAACTTAGTTTTGAGGACTTTTAATCATGGTTTCGTGTGGTGATGTAAATATTTAGTGATAATCATATGATTGTGTGCTAAGCCTCTTGTTTAGGTGGGTTATAGAGCAATTGAATCAGTACAAGAGTAAAAATGGCCAAAGGAAGGTTAGTCGAGATAAGTAGTTACAACTTCCTAAGCTATTCTTGTTCTTGTGTAGTTTTGAGTAGCTTTATGTGATATATGGTTTAATGCTTATGATTCGATGTTGTAGGAAACCATTGGATCTGATTTGGATGCTAAATGGTGCTACATAATAGCTACATGGGATGAAGAACCAAGGAGCAAGGTTGACGTGAGCAATGGATACGGAAATGCACATGTGAAACTCCTTAGGCTGAAGAATGTGAAGATCGAAGACAAAAACTCATCAATATTGAGATGTGATGCAATCAAAGCCATGGCACGACGTTAAAGATCAATTATGATAGAGTTTGGACCACCAAAAGAGTAGCTTACCGCGATATTAAGGTGCCACAGAGCTAAGGAATAGAAGAGACAAAGTTGGAACGAGTTTATTAGGCTAGGCAGTAGCCTGTCGCGATATCAGCGTGCCACAGAGGTTGTGCTCTATTTTATCAAGGTGGCACAGAGGTTGTGCTCCATTTTATCAAGGTGTCACGAAGCTTAGGCTATATGGCACGAACTTTGGTGTTTTGGGTATAAATTGTCCTACACTATAAATAGGACACTTAGCTTCTATTCTAAGGATTTTTGGATGACTTGGGACGATTTTGGAGATGTGAAAATACGAAGGAGGATTCTCCTAAGGTTTTTATTCTTCTCTTTTCATTACTTAGTTCTTGTATGAACTACATTAATTTTGTAAGCATTAATTTTGTAAGTGCAAAATAGATTATGAGTGGCTAAAAATCCTCTTTCTAGGGTTGAGGCTACAAACATGATTGCTTAATTATGGTTTATTGGTTTGGTTTATATGTTTATCATGTCATGTGATTGTTCTTGCATTCTTGCTTTAGAATTCTAAAGTGTCATGGACTTTAGGATAAATGTAAGTTTCAAAAAGAATTGACCATAGGAGTGAAGGGACGGAACAAAGAACATAGGGAGTGTAGATCATATCTTTAATTGATTAAATACTAATCGTTAAATGGTAATGTGTCATGCTTGTTGTAAAATTTGCTATCTATGCTAGTCGTTGTAGCCTAGCTTGAGTGATTTGTTCCAATTAGTGATGTTAGAGTCCCCTTTGATGAACATGAATGCAAAAAGTTGTTCGAGGACGAACAAGGCTTTAAGTGTGGGGTAGTGATCTTAGGCGTATTTATACACTTAAGTGTCATTATCTACACACGTTTAGGTTAGTTTTGAAGACTTTTAAGCATGGTTTTCGTGTGGTGATGTGCGTATTTAGTGATAATCTTGTGATTGTGTGATAATCCTCATGTTTAGGTGGTTTATAGTGCAATTGAATCAGTACAAGTGTCAAAATGGCCAAAGGAAGGTTAGACGAGATAACTAGTTACACCGTCCTAAGCTATTCTTGTTCTTGTGTAGTTTTGAGTAGCTTTATGCCAACGCAGATCAAGTAGAAACTTTATGTTTTGGTTTGTGGACTGATGTTTTGGAGCATATGGGCATCTGCTCCCGCACATGGTGTCACGCCCCGAATCCCATCGGGACGTGATTGGCACCCGAAGCCGATATGGTCCGAGAGAACCAATCTTTGCTCATGCACTTTCATATGTCATTTTAATTCATGTAATTAAATATCAATGGCGGAAGTCATGGCAATATGTGCAATATATGAAACTTGGCCGTTAGGGCCATTATGTCAAAATGAATGTACCTCTTTTACTTTCACCTTCCCACATGTGTCTTACAAAGCCTCTAACAGATACATGACCATAACCATATCTATACAATATTTACAAATGACAAAACCTAATGAACATATGCAACTTGGGAAGCCCCGAAGCAACTGGAGCTTACCAATAATCCGTGGATACCTCGTCGCCTACTGCGGAGATCTACCAACACCTGGGCCTGCAGCATGTAAGGTAAGTCCCCCAAAAGGGGTCAGTACGAATAAAGTACTGAGTATGTAAGGCCAGATAAACCTATGGTAATATATAAGTACTTCCAAGAAAGTAAGCATAAGATAATAATCAATGTGAATAGACCTCCAACCTGGATGTGTGGAACCATGTTCATTACTTCTATTAGTCTCAATACTTGATCAATCAGTCGCGTCACTATCACTTTCTTATAACCATCTTTATGTTTATTTACATCTATACACGTGAGGAAAATATTCTTATCTCTTTACATCTATTTTCATTACTCTTCACTCAATTAGTTAGTACCGGACCTCCACCTTTAGTGGGCTAAAAGATATAAATATAATACCGGGCATCCACATTTAGTGGGCTATCATATATGTAAATATAATACCGGACATCCACATTTAATGGGCTATCATATGTAAATATAATATCGGACATCCACATTTAGTGGGCTATCATATGTAAATATAATACCGGACATCTAACTGATCAGTGGGCTATATAATATACCGGACATCCAGCTGATCAGTGGGCTATAATATATAATATAAGTACCGGACATCCAGCTGATCAGTGGGCTATATAATATACCGGACATCCAGCTGATCAGTGGGCTATAATATATAATATAAGTATCATAGACTATTGGGATTATTCCACCTTGGACTTATACCTCTTTGTGATCCAATGAAACATAACATGAAGTAACCATTTGCATGACTTAGTTCCTTAACCTTATGAGAGTGATACCTTAAAAATCATGACGCTAAAGCTCACACATATGTATACACATCTTCACTTACGAGGAATCACCTCCCTTCTTACTCTTATAAGATTGGTACTTCTACATGTGAACGATTGGTACAAGGATAGTCATACTATTCTTAGACTCCGGAACATGGCATACATTACTTTACGTCTTTACCCGTGTAAGATTGACATCTCTACTTGCAAAGGATACATCTTTAAAACCATTGGACCAATATTCAATGAACAAGATACATGAGTATAACCACTAGTGAAACCTTGGAACATAACCTCATTGGACTTTTGGAACATTACTAATGAATATGAGACATATGTATAACTCTATTGGAACTTTGGATCATGACATGATTGGAATAATGCTATTCAAACTAAACAATCCCTCTTCACCTCATCACGCTTGTTGGGATAGTTCTCTTAGACTTAACAACCTATGACAACTTAAGAATTTCCGTTCATAAATAAGAACCTCGTGGGTCATGATTCGTCTAGGAGTAAAACACATATGAATAACCATGTATATATCAACCTTAGGTAGAATACTATAGAACCCCTTTGGAATAGAACACTTTTGGAACCTTAGCATAATGAACAATGATTAAGACGCATGTGAATGTCAACTTCTCACCAACTAGGAATGCGATGCCTTAGACTATTTGGAACTCTTGACTTGTTAGCCAATGAACGTAAGTCAATCAATGGACATGAGCCAATCAATGAGTATAAATCAACCAATGGACATGAGTCAATCAATGAATATAAATCAACCAATGGACATGAGTCGATCAATGAATATAAATCAACCAATGGACATGAGTCGTATGATTCACCATTTACCAATGAGTAAAGAACATATGAGCTACACTAGTCAACTACCGAAGACGGAATACCTTAGGGCATTTCGGAGTCGAGTGAGTACTATGACAATATGAATCATACATGCTGCAGAAGAATATGGAGAGAGTAACCTTACATACCTTTGTGTCTCACTATGAATACACAGGCTTATCTGGGAAGACAATAGTCCAGCTTCCTTCCTTACGTCTCACTCTACATCACAAGTACATAACGAGGCTTATATTCGCAACCAACTACCTTACAAGTGCACAAGATGACCATGAATCACATAGTTACTTTAGAACGTCATTTCACCTTCTTACAATGTCATTTATCTCATCAACATGCCAACACTACCATAACATTCCACTCATTGACCAAGATTTCATACAACAATAGCATTTCACATCATACTTACCCTTTACGTTTTTTCCTTTATCATTCCGTCGTAATGATGCCTTTATAACAACATATAAATAACCATCCATACTTAACATAGTCCAAAACACCTCCATACGACACTTCAAAGTCACTACAATGACATTACAAGTTGATTATTACATCCCAAAAGGGTATCGGGGCTTTCGGGGATCAAAGGGACACGAAAGCAACCAAAACTCAATTCTGGGCTGACCTGCGCAGCCACCTGCGCATGCAGGTCAGACACCTACGCACGCAGATGTCCATTGGCAGCAGCCAGTGCCATCTGCGTTGGCATCTGCGCCCGCAGATGCCCTCGTCTGCGGGGGCGGATGCCCGTTTGGTCCGAAATGGCTCCGTTTTGGGTCTTTTAATGCCATGAATGATCCATGATCATAACCAACTTCATTTTAACATATTTTTGATCATTTAACATGCCAAACACCAGCCATGATTTCACAACACACCAAACATCACCAAAACGACACTTTACGGCCAACATGCCACCAAAATCATAACCAATTTCTCAATAGAAATTTCCAAACACTATGCACAAGTATAAAACAAGTCAAGACTATAATAACATCTCATATATCAATATTGAATCCATAAAGTTCATTTTCATCAAGATCACAAACCCATGTTCAAGTTTTCAAGCCATAAATCATCCTCCGATTAGCACACACAAGTTGTTTTACACATAATGAATTTCTCATACTTCACCAACATAACCAACATCATCTACACAATATTCCATGCCTATAATAAAGTAAACCATGAGAATATACACTTACCAATACTCACCAAGTGATGATCTTGCTCAAAACAAGTGTAGTTGCCTTGGCTTAGAGAAGGGTTCTTTGTGATCTCTTGGAATTATCTAGATTTTTCAAGAAATGGCAAGGTGGAATGAATGATTAAAAATCTGATTTTTGAGCATATATATAGCATCCTTATCCAACCACTTAATGGTTTACTTGGTCAATAAAAGAGAAATGAAAGAATGGGTCAAATTTCTCATTTGGGCCATGTCTTTGCAACATTATTGGGCCTTTATTGAGCCCAATAGCACAAGATTACTTTAGCCCACCAAATGAATGCATAAGTCCTCAACAATCTCATGGTTAAATAATTCCATGCATGTTACGGGAATTAACTAGGTTCAGAAACATACGGGGTGTTACACATGGGTCCGCATATGGGTCGTCAGTCTGAAACAGTGCAACTCTTCACGAACCATTGCTTCTTTTCTGAAGCAATATCTTTTGGCTATAAATATCTGATTTTTCCTCTGACACAAAATTTTGAAGTTAAAAACTACTCTTTCTTATAAAAACCCAAGTATGATTTGCTATCGTTGAGTGAGTTCGTTGTTCGATAGAATTTGAGGTACCGCTATTCTATTGAAGTGAATCATTTTATCTTGGGAGACTATATTCCATAACCTTGGGTACTTGAGGGGAATAATTTTCTTAAGGACACACTGTGAATACAGTGGACTTGATTCTTCTATCTTCATCTCTTTCTAAATTTATTTGCTATTTTCAGAGTTTAAACTTTATTTTTGTTGTTCATAAGTTGGGTTGAACTTATTGTTGAAGTTCATATTTGTGAATACAGAGTTATAACATCATTTGATTATTCATAATTCAGTTTGAACTTATTGTTGAAGTTTACAACTTTAAATACAGATTTTGTTTAGCCAAAAATAACAGAATATATCTGTTCTAAATCACAAAATTGAGGAGTATATTTGGTCCTTTTCCCATAAAAAAAAAAAAAGAAGAAGATTTTGGGGTCGATCTGAGTCCAGCTGAGCCAACCGAGGCTGCTATTGTACAGAGTCAAGCTAAGCTCAATTGAGTTATTGCTATAACTAAATCGAGTTGGTTATTTCCTCTTTATTTTTCGAAATTTAGTTTTCAGAAGTTTTATTTAGTTTCTCTACTTTCCATCAAGGTTTGAGGTCAACATCAGCCATTCTGCATTATTATCATCAATTTCATTAGTTCAAGAAAAGTACGTTTGTGGGGAGGAGAATATTTCTTTATCATTCTTTTTTTCTTGTTTTTTCTCGTTTTGTAGGTTTCTTTATGAAATTTGCACCACATACACTTGATTGGTAAAAAGGAGAAGAGTAACGCAATGTCTATCTTCATCATTATAATCCACTTAATATCACTACAAGTGTGAATTTTATTACAAAGAAATTTCATACTAGACCAGGTAAAATTAAGAAGATTCTGTATTCTATTCCCTCGAGTGTAAATTTACCATAACACTACCTCCTCAATTAGGGGTGAACATAACTGAACCGCAAATCGTACCAAACCATAAATCGAGTCAAACCAAAAAAAAAATCTCGATTAATGATTTGATTTGACTTGGTTTGGTGTTGGAAAAAAAAATCTGACTATAATTGTTTTGATTTGGTTTTAAGTAAAAAAGGTCAAACTAAATCGATCAACCCGATATTACATTTGTACAATTTTTAAAAATATTTAATACATAAAATTTTTTACTATAATGTAATTTATAAATATTTCTTAAACTTTTTCATTGTTTTATCTTTCAACATATTATTTCAAGTTTAAACTTAAAATTTTGAATGGGTAAATAAGTTTTATAGCCCATAGATATTAGTAACTCAAATAAAACCCAAATCAATATTAATGCTAATAAAAATATTCAAATAAACACTAGGAATGACAATAATGTTAGATATTATTCTTTAGTTTTGTATAAATACATAACTTAAATTTATTTTTTTATTTAAATTTTAGTGTTATTTTTTTTAAGGAACACCTAAGATAGTTCTATCTTGCTAATATTTGAACTACATATTATATGTTTTTATGGAGACTTTAATGGAATACCCAAAAAATTTTGAAAAACCCGAGAAAAAAGAAAAACCCAAAAAAGATCGAAGTTGAAAAATTCGAACTTTATTGGTTTGGTTTGTAGATTTAAAACCCCGACGTGAATGGTTTCGTTTGATATTTAAAAAATCCGAACCAACCCGATCATGTACACCCCTATCCTCACTCCTCTTTTCTCCTTGGTACTCCATCTGTTCCAATTTGTTTGTTCTACTTTCTTTTTAGTTCGTTTCTGTTTCAATTTGTTTGTCATATTTTCTTTTTTAGCTCAATGTCGCTTTCCCTTTCTGGATAAGGTTTCAATTTCAATTTTCCACATGGAATGTTAAAGGCCACGAAATTCATATACTCTCTCCATTTGGATTTACTTGTCACTATTTTTCTAATTTGATTTTCATTTTTACTTGACACTTTTGACAAATCAAGAAAAGACAATTTTTTTCATGTTTTACTCTTAGCATTAATTACTTATTCTTCAAATCATTTTTCAATACCTATTACTAAACATCAATTAATAGGGGTAATATAGTAAAATCACTATACCAATCATTTTTTTTAATGATTGTGCCAAGTTAAAAAGTGATAAATAAAATCGAACGGAGAAAGTATCTTTAATTTAACACCATAAAATTTAAAAGACTTTTTTATTTTTTTAAACTCTATGTCAAGTCAAAACAAGACAAATAAATAGTAACCAAAGGAACAACATTTTTCTCTCCTCCTAGTTTCACGTGATTTAACACCATAAGATTTAAAAAATTTCTTTACTTTTCAAAAAACAAGACAAATATATGGAAACCAAAGGAACAACATTTTTCTCTCCGCCTAGTTTCACGTGCACTTTTATATATTAAAATCTTTTAGTTTAACTAATATTCCTTCTATTTTAAAAATTTCTACTCTGAATGTATTAAAATATTATTTAGTTATATGATCTTGAGATTTGAATATATCACGTGAAAAATTAAAATTAAAAATTATTTTATTCATTATAATAGAAAATCTATCTTATTTTAAAAATTATAAATTTCGCTTTCTTTTTTTTTGAACAATTAACAATAAATATGTTTTGGATGATGTGATGGATTAATAGAATCATGCAAATAAATTAAACTTTTAAGACACCCCACCAGACCACTCCACCCCCACCATCCTCTTTTCTCTTGTGTCTGTCCCTATCTCTTTTTTTTTTTTTTCTGGTCCTCCAGAATTCTTCTGCTGGATGTAATATGATACATGATCTATTTCTCTCTAGATACAAAAGCTAACCATTGGACCAAAAATATGCACATAAATAATTTCATTTCTTGATGTGTTTTTTCTGTGTGTATCTTATTATATTGACCCTGTGTTTCTTCTTCATTCATTAAATGGCTGCTGCAAATGATGGTGATGAAATTAGCAGTATGAACAAATATGATGGAGCAATTAGTAGACAAGAGATTCAAGCTGCCATTGCTAAAGCTGTAGAGCTCAGAGCTATTCATGCTTCTTTATTACAGGGTATTAATAATAGCCCTGCTAATCTCGTCAAGTTTCCTCCTCCTTCTGCTTCTTTCCCTGCTAACCTTTTCTCTGCCCAAGATTATCCTATTTTCACACCAGTAAGTTCTCCTCTTTTTCTACTTCTTAATATTTATGTGCTGATCACAGAATAGACTGTATTTTTATAATTATAGGTTCAGTACATGAATTTATGAAATTTAGTGAGTTTCTTTTACATCATGGGTGTGTTTGGTATGAGGGGAAATATTTTTCATGGAAAATGTTTTGTTGGAAAATAAATGGGTCCTTACTTATTTTCTAGTGTTTAAGTGAGTATCTGGGCATGATGGTGTAGGGAGTGGTGGTTCGGGGTGGAGGAGATTGCGGATGTTGGGTGGGTAGGAGGATACAATGAAATGGGAATGTCAGTGATGAACCTTGTTTTTCTTACTTTTATGTGAGAAGTCATTTTCAAAGATCTTATTTTTCGAGAGAAAATGTCTTCTAAAATATTTTGACTAGCCAAACATGAGAAAATTGAAAAATATCTTCTAAAAAATCTTTTCTTCCATATGAAACACACTATTCTAGTGAAAAATATTGGGTTCATAGTTCTGAAGAGTCCCACATCAGTCATAGGAATGTAGTTTGAATTTTTTATAGGATTTTGAATAATTCTCACTTATTAAACTAATATTTGGGTTATTAGCAGGCCCATCAAACCATTATAATTCATGGTAGCATCGATAATGGGAAGGGAATTTGAACTCCCGATATGATCTTGAACGAATTATCGCTTTTTCTAAAGTTCCTACAACTCAAATAAGTGAATAAGTGCATAGAAACTTTCTGAAATAAGGGGTAGTTTACTAGTTTGGTAGCTGGTTTAAAGTTGAGTTGTGCAGATATTAAACCATACATAAGTAATACCACGTTTGGTAGCTAGTTAGGAGGTAAATTATTTATGTAAATTAGTAAATAAGTGCACAGAAACTTTGTGAAATAAGGGGTAGTTTACTAGTTTGGTAGCTAGTTCGGAGGTAAATTATTCATGTAAAAAATTAATACAGTGTTCGGTTTGAAGGTGGAATAAGTAATACATGTATAACTAATATATGAACAACTAATCCCTGCATAAATCATACATAAGTAATACCACGTTTGGTAGCTAGTTAGGAGTTAAATTATTCATGTAAAAAATTAATATAGTGTTTGATTTGAAAGTGGAATAAGTAATACGTGAATAACTAATCCATGCATAACTAATATCTGTATAAGTAATACATGGATTTCCTCATTATTAAACCCTATATTACTGCTACTTGCATAATTCTAACCAACTACCGGACGATCCCTAAGTTAATAAGCAAATCCTAACTACCATTATTTCACTCCGGCCATGTCTCATTGATTCATTTCTTTGGTCCAAATGGATTATTGCCTGATATTGTCTGATCTTCGTTCCTATTGCATCTGTTTATATTTATGAAAGTAACCAACAAGGGTGGAATCCTGTTAGGGAGTGTCTCCCCTTAAATGGGTCTTACGTAGCGCGAATTCAAATTAGTCGAGACTCCAATTTGGATATGGAACACTAGGTAGAAACCATAATAGAAAAAATAGTTATGAAAATACTTTTTGTGACTGCTCAGATGGTTTGTCTCATCGAATTTATCTTGCAGTTAGTTGAATTTCTGTTTGATTTTAATAAGTATAGCCTATTGTGCTTGATCAAATCTGGAAAAAAAAAATTACTTTTCGTATATTTAAGCTCACTCTCTAGATATATGACAACTGTTGGGCCAGGCCAAGCTAAAATTTGGCAAC
The DNA here is from genome assembly GCA_031232105.1 of Capsicum rhomboideum. NCBI lineage: Eukaryota > Viridiplantae > Streptophyta > Magnoliopsida > Solanales > Solanaceae > Capsicum > Capsicum rhomboideum. Next base: position 37,359,898 of record CP124719.1, read on the forward strand.
CACACCCTGTCTAGACCAAAATTGACTTAAATCATTTCCTTAATTTCTGCACTTTAGGTTATCCTGATTCACCAAGTTTGAATGTATACAGAGTTATGAAGATGCTCCATTACCTGGATCCAAACAGCTATTGCTGGACAATCCAGACTATGCTGACCTTTGGGATGATTATGGTCTTGGAGGAGCAGGAAATTCTGATGAAGCCAGTCTGTCAAATTACAGAAAGGCGAATTCCTCCTTAAGGAAAGGAATTACACCCAATTTGATTAATTCAGAAACCCATATCTGTCCAGCTGATGATCAGGGATCGGTGACCGGCTCTTGTGCTGGTCAAATCACTCTGCTTAGAACTTCTCCGGGTGGGGATTACTCTAACTCTAGAAGAAGCTCATTGGGAGACTTGAGATCACTTTCATCATATAATAGATGTAAACCTGCTATAGTAAGTACTGAGACAGATGGAGCTAGCAAGAGTGGAAAGAGCTCTAACGTGATCGTGCCATTGACAAATTCACACTCTTTAAATCAATTGAAGTCAAAGAGTAAAGGGATGAACTTGTCATGGTTGTTCCCTAAGCTAAAGAAGAAAAACAAGTATGAAAATTCACCATACCATAGAGGGTCGGAGGAGGTCTCTCAGATTTGTAAGCATGTCGGGGTGGTTTCTGTTGAGACATTGAAAAAAGAACTCATGGAAGCAAATGAGAGCAGAGAGGCAGCTTTGATGGAAGCCGCGGAAATGCATTCTTTTTTACGAGAGCTAAAGCAAAAATTGGAGTACTTAGAAACTTACTGTGAGGAACTCAAGAAAGCCTTGAGACAAGCAATTCAAGCAAAAGGTTCCCAAGTATCCAACATGCTTATAGATCTTCCGAGAAGGGGAAAATCTACAGATGGGGATGGAGAAAACACGATTCCTGTTAGCGAAGAGGTAATGATTGAAGGATTTTTGCAGATAGTGTCAGAATCAAGACTATCAGTGAAGCAATTCTGTAAAACTCTTATTGCACAGGTTGAAGAGACAGATAACTCTTTAACTGATAACTTAAACCTTCTTCTTCAACCTTACAAGCTTTCTCTTAACTCGAAGCACTCAAAGGCAGTCCTATACCATGTGGAAGCCATCATAAACCAGTCACTCTTCCAAGATTTCGAGAATGTTGTATTCCAGAAGAATGGCGCTCCAAAGCACTTGGACCCTCAACAAGATTGCCACGATCAGTTCTCGTCTTTTGTCTCGTTGAGGAACCTAAGCTGGAATGAAGTGTTACGAAAGGGGACTAAATACTATAGTGAAGATTTCAGCAAATTTTGTGATCAGAAGATGTGTTGCATCATCACAGCACTTAACTGGAGAAGGCAATGGCCGGAGCAACTCCTCCAGGCATTCTTTGTTGCTGCTAAGTGCATTTGGTTGCTGCATTTGCTCGCCTTTTCGTTCGATCCTCCACTTGGGATTCTCAGAGTTGAAGAGAATACAACTTTTGATAAGAATTACATGGAGGACATTTTTGCAGATAGGCAAAAAGCTCAAAGTTCAAGCAAGGTTAAGATCATGGTAGTGCCCGGTTTCTATGTGCGTGATAGAGTACATAGGTGTAAGGTAATTTGCAGGTATAAATCTGCAGCCTAATTACTGTAATTAGGATCTCTTTTTCAATTCTTTTTATCTAACATGTAATGTTGATCCCATGTTAACTATTTGCTTGGACGGATTCACTTATATCTATCATTAAACTGTGATATGATACTGCTATGGAGCAAATGAAACAATTACTAATAATCCAATTCTCTCCGGATTTTATTTTTGGGATAATTTCAGAAACCTTCCCCAAATTTAGATTATAACACTCACTTCTCTTGTGATTTTGAATATTATACTACCTACATTATTTTAAATTTTTTGTAATCGAATTTGTTTAAAAGATAATCTTACAATAACATTCCAAAAATACCTTTTTGTGGCATTGATTATTTCACACTCCTACTAGATTGATGACGAACAATATTTCGTTTAACGTTCTACCAATATGTTTGATTTTTAAGCTTTAATTTGGATTCATAAGATAAGTCAACATATGAAAATAATTAAATTATATTTTAAAATCTAAAGAAATCACAAGACATTGCAAGTATTAACGTGGTCTAAAGTTAGATAGTTGAAGATTTTTGTCCCAAAATTTAGTGTTCAATAATTAATGCTACAAACGGCAACTTTGGAACAATAGATAAATTTTATCATTAAAACAAGTCGTCAAAAAAAAAAATGAAAATAAGGGATGTGAGTTTAATATCTGAAATCACAAGAGAAGTTAGTGTTATTAGGCTAACTCTGAGGAGAGCTCTTTGCAATTATTCCTTTATTGGGATAATAGCACTTTGGTTCTGAAGTTACAGGTAAGATTTAATTTTTAGTCCTTGTAATGTATAACTTAACATATTTAACATTTCAATTAACTAAAATGTGTGTTTTTGGTCCTTTCGTGTTTAGTTATGTTATATTTGACTCTTTATAAAATTATAATACCATCAAATATGAAGTAACACGACCTTAACATAACACATGAATAATTAAGTAGTGGAATGGTTAATAATGATGATAAATATATAAATATTCACATACAAAGGCATCAAAAATGCACAATTCAAATAATTAAGGCTTAATGTGCTTAGTCAAATATTATAGGGACTAAAATTAAAATTTATCAAATAAAGAACCAAAAATACTATTAACCCTATTTTATTTTACTTAATTTTCCAATGAATGAAATGGGTTACAAAGGTATTGGAAAAAATTTCCATCAACACCCGACTTTGAAGCAGACAACAGTATACTCACGCCTCAATGTCAGACTAGTTTATGTCGCCTAATAAATTGATTAATATTAGTGCTCACCATCATCCTACCAGAAATTATTAATTTTTTCCATCTGAGCTTAGAACTCAAAATGTGAGAAAACTCAAACAAATTAACGAAATTTTCTGAGCTCCATATATTATGGTATAGTCAAAGAGAATTGATCCCATAAAAAATGAGATCAGTTCAGAAAAAAAAAAAGAAGGAAAATTGTGGTAAATGGGCCATAAAAGAGGCATGGTGATTGGGAGTTAACTAGTTTAGTATAAAACAAAAAATAAGACAACGGTGTAATCATATAAGCGAAGTTTGTGGAAGGTAATGTGCATGCAGACTTTACCTCTACTCGACTCAAGAAATCAATTTAAAAAAAAAAAAGAAACCAGCGAGAGCAAAGAAGCCATGAAAAAAGAAAAAGAAAAAAACTAAAGAAAGCATGGCAAAATATTCTTAAAAGGAATAGTAACTACAACAAAATAGAACAGTAATCGGGGTACAAGAAATAATAAAAAAGTAATAGAAACCGAATAAAAATAAACTACAAGAGTAATACTATAATTACTGGTATGAAAGGATAAGCGAGATGACATTCAACTACTTACTAACCTTCTACCCTAATTTGTCTCCTCTACAGTTTCCTATCTAAGGTCATGCCCTCAATAAGCTGCAACACTGCAACGTTTTGTCTAATTACTTCTCTCCAAAACTTCTTTAGTGTACTTCTATCTCTCCTGAAGCCATCCATCTTGTAAGGTAGAGATGCCATTTCAATAGACCCTTGGCTCAAGACAAAGTAGTTAACGGAAGTGAAGTAACCATGGCAAAAAAAATCAAAGAAAGAATGACAAAACATTATTAAAAAGTAATAACTACAACAAAATAAGATAATAACCGGGGGTACAAGAAACAGTAAAAAGTAACAGAAATCGAATAACAATAAATTACAAGAGTAATGCTACAACTACTGGCATGAAAGGATAATAAGTGAAGTAACACATAACTACTTACAAACCTTCTACCCTAATTGGTATCCTCCATAACTTCCTATCTGAGGTCATGTCCTCGGTAAGCTACAGAGCTTCTAATGAAGTTTATAGTTTTAGTTGTGTTTGGTGAGAAAGACGGGAAAGAGAAAAATGAGGAAGATTAGAGAATGAGATTGGGCTCCTTTTGCATTTTCCATTCTCTTTGTCTCTCCATGTTCTTATTTAGATAATAGTCACATGTCATAGTTAAGAATTAAAATTTTGGAGTCAAGTATCCAAAGCAAGGTCTTAATCATGGTTAGAATAATAGTCCCTCCGTTCACTTTTACTTGTCTATTTTATTAAAAATAATTTTTCTTTTTACTTTTTCACTTAGCATACCAAGAGAAAGACAATTTTTTTCTTGCTTTATCCTTAGCATTAACTAGACATTCCAAATCATTTCATGTCTATTAGAAATTATAGACCAACTAATATGAGTATCATGATAAAATCTACACTTCATTTATTATTGAGATAATAATAATAATAATAATAATAATAATAAGAAAAAGAAAAAGAATAATAATAAGAAGAAGAAGAAGAAGAAGAGGAGGAGGAGGAGGAAGACGAAGAGGGGGAAGAGGAGGAAGAAGAAGAGGAAGAAGAGGAATAAGAGGAGGAAAAATAAGAAGAAGAAGAAGAAGAAGACTTTATACGGAAATAGAGTACCCCTATCTGAGATGATGGCAAGGGAACTCCATGCAATCTGACTAACTCGTAGATGTAAAGTCTGGCATAGTCCTCTACTGAATCCATATTTTTGATAGGCAAAAAGTGAGTTGACTTAGTCATTTTGTCTACAACCACCCAAATAGAATTGTGATGTCATCACGTGCAGGGTAAACCCGAGATGAAATCCATATTAATAATTTTTCATTTTCAAGTAGGAATATTGATATCCTAAGTTATGCCACCCAATCTCTGATGTTTTACCTTCAGTTGCTGGAAATTAAGAAACTGAGCAACAAAATCTGCAATATTCCTCTTCATGCCATTCCACCAATAGACTTCTGGTAGATCACAGTACATCTTGGTGGCACCTGGATGAATAGAATACGAAGAGTTGTGAGCCTTTGTCAACATTCGCTGTCTCAAATCATCCATATCTGGAATACATAAATGTCCTTGATAACAAAGAACATCATCTTCCTTTTGGAAGAAAACCTCCACTTTCTAATTGTGCACAGATTCTTTCAACTTATGCAAAATAGGATCACTATATTGCTTTTCCTTAACTTCCATCACAAGAGAAGACTCTGAACCATTCTGAACGATAACACCACCATCTAATGAATCTATAAGACGAACCCCTAAATGAGAAACCGTGTGAACAACTCTAGGCAATTCCTCTTTCTATCCTAGACATGGGACACACTACCCATGGACAATATGCTAAGAGCATCAATTACTGCATTGGCCTTGCCTGAATGGTAAAGCATATTCATATCATAATCCTTAAGAAGTTTAAGCCATCTTTGCTGCTGAAGATTCAATGCCTTTTGGGTGAACACGTATTGAAGATTCTTATGGTCCATGAACACATCAACATGAACACCATATAAATCGTGTCTCTAAATCTTCAAGGCAAATACTACTATTGCTAACTCAAGACCATGATTCAGATATTTCTTCTCATGAACCTTAAGCTGCCTAGAAGCATAAGCAATAACCTTGACATGTTTCATCAAAACACAACCGTGGCCAAATCTAAAAGCATCACAATATACTATAAAGCCATATAAACCCTCTGTAAGAGTCAGGACTTCTCACAATTCTTGGGCCACTGAAACTTAACCTTTTTCTGCATCACCTAGTCAATGGGGCAGAAACAGACAAGAATCCCCCCAAAAGACCTCCTATATTAACCAGCCAAGTCCAAGAAACTTCCAATATCTGATGGAGAAGTGGGTCTAGGTAAGTTCTTTACTGACTCTATCTTCTGTGAATCAACCTTAATGGCCTCACTGGACACAACATGACCAAGGAACATGCCTGATGTCAATAAAAACTCACACTTACTGAACTTGGAAAATAACTGACATTCCTTGAGAGTATGCAACATAATTCTCAAATGGTTTGCATGCTCCTTCTCACTTTGAGAGTAGACAAGGATGTCACTTATGAAGACAATGACGAATATATACAAATACTGTTTGAATACAATACTTATCAAGTCCATAAAAGTTGCAGGGGCATTTGTTAGATAAAAAGACATAAGCACGAATTCATAATGACCATACTGAGTTTTGAAGGTTGTCTTCAGAATGTCACATTCCCTAATTTTGAGCTGATGATATCCAGATCTGAGATCAATCTTGGAGAAACAACTAGCACCCTGAAGCTGGTTGAAAAGGTCATCAATCCTGGGGATATGATACTGTGAATATTTTAACTGGCAGTAGTCGATACACATTCTGAAAGAACCATATTTTTTTGCATGAAAAGGATAGGAGCACCCCATGGGGAAATACTGGGTCGGATAAAAACCTTTATCTAAGAGGTATTTCAATTGTTCTTTCAATTCCTTAAGCTTATCTAGAGCCATTATGTAAGGAGGAATAGACATGGGTTGTATATCTGGAAGAAGATCTATCCCAAAGTCGATCTCCCATTTAGGAGGAACTCCAAGCAGATCCTCAGGGAATACCTCTAGAAGCTTATTGACTACTGGAACTAACTGAAGAGTTGGGATCTAAAACTTTGAGTCCTTAACCAAAACTAGATGATAGATGCAACCTTTAGAAATCATCTTCCTAGTCTTAAGATAAGAGATGAAACTACCTATATGTAATGTAGGACTACCCTTCCACTCTAAAACAAGCGCATTTGGAAACTGAAGTTTTATGACTCAAGTTCTACAGTCGACTGAGGCATAATAGAATGTAGCCAATCCATGCTAAGAATGATATCAAAGTTAGTCATGTCTAACTCACGAGATCAGCTGTGGTGACTCTAAGATGGACTAATATTAGCCAAATAAAATTATATACTCGTTTAGCTATGTCTTTCTTACCAATTGGAGTGGAAATAAAAAAGGGTTCTAGGAGCTTCTTAGGACTGACTCCAAATTTAAAGGCAACATAAGGGGTCATAAAAGATAATATAGCCCCTGGTTCTAATAAATCATACACATCATGAGAAAAGGCCTATGACATACTATTGAATACATCTGGTGAGCTCTCTTAATGCCGATAAGATAAAAGTGCATAAAATCTATTCTGATCCTGAACGCCACCCGCACTAGAAGAGGCACCCTACTGAGCTGGGCGACCTACTTAAGCAGCTAAATAAGTATACTGATCATGATTAACTACATTACCCTGCTTGAAAGAGGGGCAATATCTCAACTAGTGACCAATCTAGCCATACCAAAAGCATCTCTCTTTGCCATAAAGGCACTCTCTTGGGTGGTTCTTACCACATTTGTTGCCAGTGGTATGTGAGTTTCCTTTTGAAACACTACCCTACAAATAAGAGCCTGATGGCCTACTTTTCTGATCATACCAGGGTCTGGGTGCAGCATATGAAACACTATCTGATGAAGGTGCTGGCCCTAAAGATCTCTACTGGAAAGAAGACCGACTACCACTACCGACCTATGCTGGCTGTACTTGAAGTTACCTATTCTATCCCTCTAATCCTTCCTTTCTTTCTCTTTTAGTTTTTCTTCCTCAATCTGCTAGGCACAGGTCATCAACATGGATATATCCATATCCCCAATCAACATAACTATCCAACATTCCTTCTTCACTAAATCTAAAACCCAAAAAAAAACTTACATATTTTTTCCCATGGCTCAGCCACCATCTCTGGGGCATACCTGGATAACTGAGTGAACTTATGACCATATTCTTTCATATACATCAATCCTTGTTTCAAGTCATGAATCCTCTTCACGTCCAACAACTCTATTGGAAAGAACCAATCCAAAAAAGTATCAATGAAGATCTCCCAAACTATAGGAGCCACATTTTAGCCACTGCTGTCCTTCCACTAGGTACACCACAAGTGAGCCACATCCTTGAGATGATAGGAAACTAGCTCAACCCTTTCAAATTCAAACTCTTGCATAACCTAAAAAATCTTCTTAACCTCATCAACAAAATTTTATGGGTCTTCTTAAACCTTTGACCCAAAGAACTTTGGCGGGTTCATGGGAACAAAGTCTCTAATCCAGGCAGCAATTGATCCACTATTTGGGTTAACCAGGACCACTGCTCGATATTTCACTTAGGCTATCATAGTTTGAGGTAACATAATTATGGTGTTACAGTATTCAACATTTGTAACCTCATTATTCACTGGTGCAGGTGGATTTGCATTTTGACTTGTTCTCCATCTATTATTTCTATGTGGAGGCATTATCTGAAAATATGTAAAGCATGAGTTAGAGGGGTAAATAGAGTTCAAATCTATCTCACGATAATTAACATGAAAGAAAGAATGGTTTACTAAGAAATATCATAGCCTCCCCCTAAAAAAGATGGCATGCTTTACACCTATAAAAGAGACTTTACTAAATGCAGCTTTTCAGACATCCTAGAACTCTTAAACTTAGTGCTGTGATACCAAGTTTATCACGCCCTGAGTCTACACCCTGGATGAGACACGGTACTTATAACCACAAGTGGTCCCAAGGGAACCCTTGACTCTGGTATAATACTAAAATAGATAATCGAAGACACTATGTGGAAGCAGAAGCATAGTAAAGTGAGCAAACTAAAACATAATCTGAAGTTATGAAATAATTATCTGAAAACCCACATGAAAACTAAACCATCTGACTACATCTGAAAGCCTCTACTAACACTGATGAGTTACTGGGATAGCGCCCCAGTGATAGTTCTCAATTACACCTTAGAAAAAGATGCACATAGTCATTAGCAATATATTTTACCCAACAATAAAGTCAAGATCGATCTCACGTGGAATAATATGACTAGCGATTGAGAGAGTAAGGAATAAAAGCAACTGACTAAAATCTGAATAAAGGACACAAAATGTTTTTTATAGATTTCAATGACAAAATAGAACACAGATAGAACAAATGTAATATGAAAAAGTTGATCAATGGCTTTCACAAACGATGGAAAATAAGGGAAATGATAACGGGAAATCAATTCTATCAACGATCCAAAGTATTTAAATCAAATAATCATTATTAACAACAGGTTAGCAAGTATCCTTGGAACCTTAAGTATCTACCACGTCATTCGTCCGATTGACAAATATTTCTTGGCTAATTTTCTTCGAACATTAGCCAAGTGTTAACAGGAATAGTTCCAATCTATAGCTACACTAGGATTTGACTATATCTAGTAACAAATTCCATTAGATGGGTCATACATCTCAAATCGCGCTAAATTAATCTTTTCCAACCTCGTTTAACTCTTTCAAGCTTAGTTGAAGTAAATGGGAAAGTCCTCCGATTAGATACTCCTTTTGGAAATTAAGTGAAACAAGAGATTAATTTAGACAAGCAAAAACCACTTATAAATCAAAGAGTAGTCAATTAATACAAAAGCATTAGATAGAATCAAAACCCAAATTCAAATCATAAACACTGCATTATGTCTAACTACAATATCCAAGCATGAATTTATCTACACCCAAATATTCTATTCAAAGCAATGGAATAAAGAAAGGGTTAAGAATTTGACAATACAAAGCTTCTAATCTTCACTCCAAGGGTGTTGGGTCAAGAAACCTAGCCTCCAAGGTTGATAAATATGCCAAAGATAGTCTTGGAATTGCTTGGGATCGAGTATTCGATGAATTAGGGTTGAAATCGTGTAATTCCAGAACTGCCTTTGACGTTTGGCAATTTTTCTTCTCCGCATTCGAGGTCAGGCATCGCGTTCGCGACATTTAATAAGATTTGACTTCTGCATTCACAGGTAGTAGGTCGTGTTCGCAAAGGTTTGTTGACTTTGACCTTTTTATTTGCGGCTGAACCTCTTCCTTCTCGAAGGATAATTATACTGCCTGTTCACTTTTCTTTGTTTCAACTCCGTTTTGCCTCGATTCCAATTTTTTTTTTCCAGAACACCATGTACACATCAAATTACTGGGAAGCAACACCTTTCAAACAATAATTAGCCTCATTATAGATTAACAACACAAAATCATAAAAAAGAGTTACAAATAAGTGGCAAAATCGCCACTTATTAACATCTCCAACTTAAAGACTTTGCTTGTCTTCAAGCAAAACAAAACCAAAATCTCGATGAGGCTATCAATTTATGCTCAAAAACCAACATCAACACTTTCACTTCATATTTTTCAATTAGGCACCATGACAATGACTTTGGTTGGCATTAACAATTAATCAACAAGCATGTGAGTCTTACTTAAGTAACTCCCTCAAAATCAAACACACTTTCAAGAACATAATAAAATTTCAAGAATGATCAAGTAACAACAACTAATTCTCAAGAAGTGACTCAAAACCACTAGTCAACCAAATATGCTCCCTTGACTCATTTTTAGAATTTTTAACTTCACCAATGTATCCTAGTTCACATGCCCTCACAAGAAAGCAGGTCCTAAACTCACAATATTTACAACACTTATACAAGGGACAAATGCACAAACACTCACACTCAACAAAGAATTTCTAATGCAAACAAATATCATACTATAAGTTTGCCCTTATTTTCAATTGCCACTAACTCAAAAGAATCGCTTGGATATCCCGAAGGAATTTTTTAATCTTGTAATTTAGTATTGGGGAAGGTGATCTTAGGCATATTTATACACCTAAGTGTCATTATCTGTGCGCGTTTAACTTATTTTTGAGGATAACTTAAGGTGATTAATGAAGTTAATAGTTTCCTTTGTGTATTTGTGTGCTGAGTTACATGTTTAGAGTTTTTAAGGTGTATGTGAAACAAGTCAAGAGTCAATATGATCAAATGGAGCTTAGACGAGAAAACTAGTGTTGCTAGCTGAACTATGCTTGTTCTAGTGTACTTTGATGAGCTCTATTGTGTTGTATGGACTAATGTTTGCCATGAGTTGTTGCAGATGACCATTGGAGCAGATGCAGAATCTAAATGAAGCCTACAAACAAGCCACAAGGAGTGGGAAAATAAGGAACGAGAAGATGAGAAGACGAGAAGAATAGAGCAAGAATTGGGCGAACCCTCACCTTGTGGAGGGGCCTTACACTTCACCCCTTAGGGCGAGGGAACACTATTTTGACCATGTTGCACACCCTAGTCCATACTATGGGGTTGCGACGCAACCCTCCCAAAATTTCATAAGAGTTATTTTTTAACTTAGTTTAAGTTGGGGGCAAGTTTGTAAATGCTGGGGAAGCCTATGGATGACCTAAAGCACTATATAAGGAGTAATTATCCATATTTACAATTATTCTTGGAGGATACACTAATTGGAGAGCAAGGGAGACATCAAGGAGCTTGAAATTAGGGTTCTATCTTCTGTTACTTCTCTTTCTTGTAATTTTAATTGATGAACTCATCTATAGAGATTCTTTGTATGAATATGAGCGAATAAACACCCTCTTTCTAGGGTTGAGTCTATAACATGATTGTTTTAATTATGGTTTTATTGTTGGTTAATGTGTTTATCAAGTAATTGATTATTCTTGCATTCTTGCTTTACTATTCTAAAGCATCATGAACTTTAGGATAAATCTAAGTCCCAAAATGAATTGATCATAGGAGTGGAGGGATGGAATAAAGATCGTAGGAAGTGTGGATCGTGTTTTTAATAGGTTTAATACAAATTGTTAAAGAATGATTTGCGGTTAGGATAGAGATATACCTAAACGCCCCATTTGGTTAATGAAACGGGAAGATAACGTAGTGTATCCGAATTAGAGACTCATATCCCCGCTCAACGATGTATCTGTGAGACTGATTTGGGTAGATGACTTAGAAGGTGACCATCCCCAAGGTATATTATCAACCTCATAAATCAATAATCACGTTAAACACCAACACTGTCTAGAAATCATAGTTATGCACGAATGTGAAATAAATGCCTCAACGCTGGGATTCTCCATATATTGTTTACAATCCTAGTTTCATATCATTGTTATTTTAATTATTTAGTGTATAAAATCAAAACTCAAAACTCTTGTTTGTTACAAATCGCATTTGATTAACTTCAATAGTAACATTTAAATTGGATAGGCTGTTAAAAACCAAGTCCTTGTGGGATTGATAACCGGCATGTAAGAGTTACTTTACTACTTGCTTGGATATGTACACTTGTGTGTGCGCTTAGGCGTAATAAGTTCTTGGCGACATTGTCAGGGACATAAAAAATTAACAACCTTTTAATTTTTTGTTTTACTATTGTGTTTGATAAGAGCTAACAACTTGGTCTTAGCTACTCATTTTACAGGTACAGGTTTGTAAATCTAGTTAGCTGGCAAGGGATAAGGATTTGGTCCAACCAGATCCTAAGCCTGAGCGTTGCTTACACCGATTTAGAATAGAAGCAGCACTTCTCTACCCAATACCGTAGGTTAAGCAGGATCAATAGGTCGAGGTTGTTCCTGAAATCATGGCAGCACCAAGGACAGTGCGAGATGTGGCAATCTCACTTGCAACTAAAGTTATCTCCTCTATCCATAAACTAGAACCTGGAGGTAGATTTAAGCTAAAACAGAATATGGTGCAGTTGTTGCAGTTGAGTTGATAGTTAACTGGTCACACTCATGAGGACCCACAGGTCCATCTTCAGAATTTCTTAGAGTTCAGTGACACGTTCATTCCTGTAGGGGTCTCCACTGATTATGTGAGGCTTACACTTTTTCCATTCTCACTTTTGAGAGAAGCAAAGAAGTGGTTAAATGGAGAGCCTAAAAATTCCATCACATCATGGAATGATCTTCCAAGAAAGTTCCTCATCCGATTCTTCCCATCTGGTAAGACTGTAAAATTGAGAATTGATATAGTTGGTTTTACTTAGAAGCCCAAAGAAAATTTGTACTTGGCTTGGGAGCGATTCCAGGGTCTTCTCAGAGATTGCCCTCATCATCAACAGTCTAATAAAGTGTTAGCTCTTACTTTTGTTGAAGGTCTTGACCCAAATACTAAATTTTTTTTAGATTTAGCTGTATGGTCAAGCTTTAGAGAAAACTTATAATGAGCTTTACACTTTGTTGGACAGACTTGCTCAGAGTAACCCAAATTGACATTGTAATGCTTATAGAGATGTAGTGAAACATATTTCAAGTATATCAGAAAGTGATGCCATCACAACATTGACTGCATAAGTGGCTAGCATGCAGAATCAGATGATGATTCAGTTTAATAAATTAAATATGGATCAGGACCAAGCTTCATCTAATGTTACACAATTATGCAGTAGGTTCAGTAAGCTTAGATTTGGTGTCAAGTCTGTAGAGGAAGTGATTATTATGCAAACCTTTGTGGTGCTAATTCGGAGTCAGTAAATTTTATGGTCGATGCATAAAAAGGTAATCAAAACTATGGTAATTCCTACAATCGTAACTGTAAGAGTCATCCCAACTACTCTTGGGGAAATAATCAGGTTCAACCTTAGCATTTTCAGCAGCAGCAAGGTATTCAAAACAACACTCAGGTCAGTAATATAGACGAGACTTTGAAAAAGATTTTGATAATCAAGAATAAATGGCTATGGATATATAAAACTAGAAAATGGCTCAAAAGAACTTAGAGGTGTAGGTGGGTCAGTTAGCTCAGGCTCAATACACAAGACCTTAAGGTGGTTTACCAAGTGATACAGAAAGTCCAAAGCAAGTGATGGAAATCACCTTGAGCAGTGGTAGAGGTTTGTTGATACACATCCAAAGAAAAATCATAAGGTACAAGCAGAATTAAGCACACCTAAGAAGCCAAAAATGCAAGTTGAGTCCAAAGAAGTCGACAAAAAAGGGAAGTCTGAGTACCCAAATGAAAAGGCGGTTGAGAAAACCTAAAGCAGACCACCACCACCATTCCCTCAAAATCTTAAGAAAGCCAAAGATGATGCTAATTTTAAGAAGTTCTTTGACACTTTTAGAGAACTTTACATTAACCTTCCTTTGCTAGATGTTTTGTATGGAATGCCCAAGTATGCTAAATACTTGAAGGATGTAGTGTTGAACAAAAAGAGGCTTGGTGATATTGAGACTGTAGCACTCACTAAAAAGTGCAATTTTGTAGTGATGAACAAGATGCCCAAAAATCTCAAGGACCCTGGGAGTTTCACCCTCCCCATACAGATTAGTGAAAGCGATATTGTTCAAGCTTTGAGTAATTTAGGGGAAAGAATCAACTTGATGCCCCTTTCAGTGTTTAATACTCTTGGGTTGGGGAAGCCAAGGCCCACATCAGTTGTGCTACAGATGACGGACATAACTAGAGTGGTCCCCAAAGGAATTATTGAAGATGTTCTCATTAAGGTTGGTAAGTTCATTATTCCTGCTGACTTTATTATTCTTAACTATGATGTAGATGATAGGGTACCAATAATATTAGGATGCCCATTCTTGGCTACTGGTGAAGTGGTGATAGATGTTAGAGAGGGCACACTCAAGATGAGATTGAATGAGAAGATGTGGTCTTTAGAGTGTACAAAACACTTAATACACCCTCACACTATAGAGATTTATGCATGATCACTGCAATGGAAGTGGATGAGTGTAGGGTGGAGGAGAGATAACCTCTCATTGCTTATTCAAACTCTCTCATAGAGTTGCCCAAATGGACAAATAAGCCGGAGCTGGGAAAACTTGAAGGAAATCCTGAAAATGTAAGTGTAAGAAAAGCTGAAGACCTTGATTATGAGCACTCAAGAGGTCAAAAAAAAAAAGAGGAAAAGATGGGCCCCAACAAGGAGTAAAAGGATGAGAGAATGTGGATGATAGTTGCGATGTAAGTCATGCAGTGACAATAAATCAGGCGCTGCTTGGGAGGTAACCCAAGTTAAGGTAGTTTGTTTTTAATTCTTTATTTCTTTGGTATCACCTTTGATTTTTGTTTTTGTTTTGTGTTGACAGTTTGAGGGGAAGTCTGAGCACCCAAAATTTAAGCTAAGGCGCTTGATGAAAGCATAAGTGTAGGGTCCTCCGGACCCCTTCATGGATAAAATGGAAATTGACATGCTACTAGCTAGGCCTAGAGGCCTCATGGAGTATTTTTATCCTTACTTTGATTTATACTTTAGGGACAAAGTATGATTTTAAGTGTGGGGCGGGGAATCTTTCGATTTATTTAGGGTGAAGTGCGCTATAGGATTTTGGTTTTGATTTATTTGCAAGTTTCTAACTAAATCTAAAAAAATTACAAAAAGATTTTATCTGTGTTTGTTTTTAGTTTTTGTTGTTTTGTCTGTTTAGTAGAAGCACACTTCACCCACCCTTTGGTTTTTCTTTTTGGTTTTTTTCCGATGGGGAACCCTTTGAACCCAGTATACTTTTTGATTTGTAGGAGTAATTTTAATTTTTTTGTCATTTGATGCTCTTGTTGGGTGCTACATATGATTACTTGATGCAAGTTGGTGTTGAATTCTAAGGCATGTTGTGAAAAATTGAATGACTTGTTTGAGACACTTAGGCTCTTTTATTTTACTCTTGTGTGATGTTGGCTTAAATTTGAATTTTTGCAATTGCTTGATTGAGAGTCTATAGGAATCCTTCTTGATTTTAACATGTTCCAAGTATGGGTGAGGTTTTTGTTACACTCCATGTCTTTATATTGATGTCTAGAACTTGCCCGATGTGTTTGCAAAGCGAAATAAAGAATGTCGAGTTTAGGAGATGATATAGGCATTTCTTTGATAGGTATGTTTTATACCTTCTTTATATACCCATTAAGCATGATCTTAGTTAGTCCAATTGAGCCTTTAGCCTATTCATTGGTAGCCTTATATGTAGCTTACTCCTTTTTCTTTCAATAGGCCATAACTTGATCTAAAACTCCTAAGCGCTTGAGTTGAAAAATAAAAGTTGTGAAGGAGTGAAAGTTGAAGAGAAAGAGTGAATTTAAAGCCCCCAAATAGTAGCTATTGGTGTGTTAAAAAGGTTTATGTATTGTTGATAGGGAGTAAAGTAAAAAGAGTAAAATTTTTTTAAAAAAAAATAGGCAAAAACTCCCTGCAAAAGATATGTAAGCTAGCTTAAAGAGAGGGGGGGAAAAACAAAAGAGAGTGGTGAAAGAGAAAAGTGGTGAAAAATAGGTTGGTTAAAGAAGAGCTTAATGGAAAGTGTGATGTATTAAAGTGCTTGGGAAAGATAGTCACTATTCTTGACCAAAATAGTTCCTACCCGTCCCTTAGCCTACATTACAACCCGTAAAGTCCTACTTGATCTTGAGCTTTGAAATTCTTATATTAGTGAAGTAATACACTATGGGAAAGCTTATGGTTCATCTTATGTGACATGTGATTCTTTGTGAGAGTGAGCAAAATTTGATTCTTGCACCCATTCTTGTGATAAATTGCATAGGTGTGAGTGAATATGGGTAGCTCTCTTGTGGAGAGGGTGCATGTTTAATGATAGATAGGTGACTTATATTATCTCTTTGTTGAGTAATATTCATGAGTTTGTCAACTTGGTAGAGTCAATTATTGAGGCTAGGAAGTTTTGAAGTAGCATTCACGTGTTTAAATTGTGATATGACATGCTTAGTATAGAACTTGCTATTCATGTAGTCATTGTAGTTCTAGATTGAGTGTCTTATTTAAAGTAATATTGTAGATTCTTCCTTGATTGTAAAGAGTTGTTCGAGGACGAACAAGGCTTTAAGGGTGGGGTGGTGATCTTAGGCGTATTTATACACCTAAGTATCATTATCTATGCATGTTTAGCTTAGTTTTGAGGATTTCTTGAGGTTATTAATGAATTTAATAGTTTAATTTGTGTATTTTTGTTCTAAGTTACATGTTTAGAGTGTTTAAGGTGCATGTGAAACAAGTCAAGAGTCAAAATGATAAAATAGAACTTAGTCGAGAAAACTAGTGTTGCTAGCCTGAGCTATGCTTGTTCTAGTGTACTTTTATGTTTGTATGGACTAATGTTTGTCATGAGTTGTTATAGGTGAACATTAGAGCATATATGGAATCTAAATGAAGCCTACAAACAAGCCACAAGGAGTGGGGAAACAAGGGACGACAAGACGATAATAATAGAGCAAGAATTGGGCGAACCCTCACCCTGTGGAAAGGGCCTTTCACCGCACCCCCTAGGGCTAGGGAACACTGTTTTTCCCCTGAGTTGGCCCTGAATCACACACCCTAGTCCATACTATGGGGGTGGGTGGGTGCGAGGCAACCCCCCTCTCCCCCCCCTCCCCCCCCCCAAAAAATAAAATAAAATGTCGTAAGAGTTGTTTTTAACTTAGTTTAAGTTGGGGGAAAGTTGGTAAATGAAAATTTTTAGTGTGGGGAGGTCTATGGACTACCTAAAGCACTATATAAGTATTACTTATCCACATTTACAAGTATTCTTGTAGGATACAAGAATTGGAGAGAAAGGGAGACACTAAGGAGCTCGAAATTAGGGTTCTATCTTGTTTTACTTCTCTTTCTTGTAATTTTAATTAATGAACTCATCTATGGAGATTCTTTGTATGACTATGAGTGGCTAAACACTCTCTTTTTATGATTGAGGCTTCAACATTATTGTTTTAATTGTAGTTTGATCATTGGTTAATGTGTTTATCAAGTAATTGATTATTCTTGCGTTCTTGTTTTACTGTTCTAAAGTGTCATGGACTTTAGGATAAATCTAAGTCCCAAAATGAATTGACCATAGGAGTGGAGGGACAGAATGAAGATCTTAGGGAGTGTGGATCATGTCTTTAATTTGTTTAATACAAATTGTGAAAGGATGATTTGCAGTTAGGATAGAGATATACCTAAATGTCCATTTAGTTAATGAAACAGGAATATAATGTAGTGCATCTGAATTAAAGACTCACATCCCTGCTCAACGATGTAGTTGTGAGACTGATTTGGGTAGATGACTTAGAGGGTGACTATCCCTGATTTATATTATCAACCTCATAAATTAATAATCACGATAAACACCAACGCCAGCTAGAAACCATAGTTATGCATGAATGTGAAATAAATGCCTCAACGCTGGGATTCTCTATATATTATTTACAATCCAGGTTTTATAACATTGTTATTTCAATTATTTAGTGTATAAAATCAAAAATCAAAACTCTTGTTGGTTACTAATCATGTTTGTTTTACTTCAATAGTAACACTTAAATTGGATAGGCTGTTAAAAATTAAGTCCCTGTGGTATAGATAACCGGCTCGTAACAGTCACTTTACTACTTGTTTAGCCATGTACACTTGCGTATGTGCTTGGGCACAACAGAAGGGTAGGATAAGCATTTAGGATAAAAGTGGATACACCCTCCTTGAACTCTACAAAACACAATACAATCCAAACTTTGATCATTTGCCTCTTCATTTCCATACAACACAAGTGCCTTTCTTTTTCATTCAAGTTCACCCAATTATTGACAACTTTCTCTTTTTCTTTTGTTTTCTCATTTTCTTTTCTTTATTCAACCTTCTTATTCAATCATTAATTCACTCATAAGGAACTAACTTATAAAACCACGATGCATAATCACCTCTTCCAAGTTCTACCACCCCCAACTTAGGCTTTTAGCCTCAAGTTGGAATTTTTAAGTTCAAGGAGGGTAAGGTTCAAAAGTGGGAAATTTTTTAAAAGGTTCATGGCTTGTACTGTGGTTGCCAAAGAAAGGGTTAAAAGGATCTTATGGGGTAACTAGTGATAGAATATGTGCATCGATAGGCTTTTAAGGCTAAAGAGGTTTTTGAAAAATCAAAAAAAAGGCCTAAGATCATTTTTCAATCAAACACAATCAAGACTAGCATTAAAAGACCAACCGGGCAACTTCTAGATGACACGAGTAAGCACAAGAATTATTGAACAAAAAAATCACCACACATGGCATGCAACTATTCAAGATGGATCGATTTCATTTCCTAGACAAGAACAAAAGGACCTATGTCTCATAATGCAAATTTACACCACCTAATGAGGTAAGAGTCACAAAAAGAGTCAAAGTGTTGTCACAAACATCATTCACTTCCATGCACTTTTGTTTTTCATAAAAAATTTCGAAGAGGTATGGTCATTTCAATATTTCACAATGTAATACTAACTATATTAGTATCAAACAAGCCACAATTCACATTTTGACTCTAACAAGGGCAATAATGGCACAGCTACTCAGTCTTCACCATAACACTTGGTTATTAAGACTTCACAAAAACAACAATCATAACCCTAATTCACAATGGTTACGGGTACTCAGACTTCCCCTGCACACATGAAACTAACACCCCCAAAATGATGATTTTCCCTTAAGAATATCGTCACTCAATCTATCATTGGAAATAAGTCGGCAAAAACCACTACAAGAAGAAAAACTACTAAAAGCTACACGATAAAAAAACTAATCTAAATATAAAAACAAGAAAAATGATTAATCCAACAAAATCAAAACTAAGCTCAAGCTCGACAAGGGATCACAAAATCCATAACCAAATAGATCAAGCCTGGAAAGGGCACAATATTGTCAAGCCCATCAAGGGCACACAATAAAACACAAAATGATAGTCAAGGCCGACAAGGCACAAATGTATCAAAATAGAAGAAAATACAAATCCAAGCCCGATAAAGGCATAAGTATCAACACAATCCACCCTCAACTAAAGAAATTACAGTGACATCACTGCATAACATCAAAGCATAAAGAGATAAAGGGGGCTCCCTAGAAATGTATTAATCAGAACTAGATATGGAGGAAAAATGCACCTCAACTTGCCCATCATCATGTTCAGGAACTTGGTATTCTTCTTCTTATGGTCTTTGAACTTTCTTTGACTCTTTCCAATCTTTCCTTGCTTGTGACTCATCTATTCCAGCCTTTTGCTTATGGCTCTTTGATTGGCGACTACCTTTGCAAGGGAATGTAGGAAGGCCAACTATCAGCTGCTGGACATGTGTACTCACGCTATGAATTTGACTAGAAAGGTGACATGAGATAAGGGACACACTCAAGTAGTCCTATGGAATCCTGTGTCTCAGTAGAAGTAGTAGAGGAATCTATGGTCCCAGAAGTAAACCCTGTGAATTGTCCAAAGGTAGAATAAGCAGCATCAATCTTTCTCTTTTTGCTCTTGTCCTTTGGCCCTCTTTTCTTTAATGGATAAACTAGAATAGCCGGAACTCTCTTAACATCGGTTGGACGATTCAACACCCCAACATCATAGCACATCCGAGTAATCAATGATGGGAATAATAGGCTCTTAAACCTCCTACTCGCTACCTCTTCAACCATATGGGCAATGTGTTGCCCCACATTTACATCTATGTGGTCCATGATCGTCGCAGTCATCAATGCTCTATCGGGTGTCATATCTGTGTTGTGAGTGAAGGGTATGACTCTAGCATATATAATATATAATAGAAAGCCATGTCTTGGCTTCAGCTGTGAAATCATGCGAGTCAACCCCTTTTTTTAAAGTTAGTCAATCTAGAGTGAGCCCATCATGCAACTTCTCAACCAACCATTGATTTTCTCCCGCTCTTGCTCTGTCTTTATACATCTGATTGTCTACATTAGGAAGGCCATAGACTCTATTTATTTCCGCCGGGCTGAAGTTGACTTGCACACCCCTAACGGTAGTAGCCAAGGCACCTCCACAGTCTATTATTGAAGAATTAGAGTAGAAATCCATGACCACCATGTGGTTGGCCACCATTGGCTCATCTACAAAGTAAATCCACTTATTCTTTACCAACCTCGCATAGAAGTCTGTCATCTTGCTTTTAACCTTTTCCATATGGATATCTTTTTCTTTGACAATTGTTATTGATAGGAGTTCATTATATTTCTACTCAAAAGATGCAGACAAGAACCTATCTTGATCAAAATATTCTTTATCATCGATCTCCGAGAAAATTTCATGCTCAATCTCCGTGTCATTCAAAGCCATTTTATGCCCTCATACACATGCACAATATTTCCACATGTTAAAAGTTCTTATGGACACTTAAAAAAATGTATTAGAAAGTATTTAAGTCAAAGAAATGGGTGAAAAAGGTCCCGAGATAAGCTGTACGAAGCTACTATTTTGGGACTGTCAGTTTTTGGCCTTCGCGTTCGCATCCTATTGACCGCGTTTGCGAAGGTCTCAAAAATAATTCTCCACATTCGTAGTCCACAGACCGCATCCACGGAGGTATAAAAACTTTCTCTTCGCGTTCGCAACCAGTTGGCTGCATTCGCGAAGGCTTAAAAATTTTTCAGAAAAATATTTTTCTTTGCATTCGCAGTCAAAGGACTGAGTTCATGAAGAAAACCTATATTACCTAGCCCCAAAATCTCTTAGACATTTTCACAAACACTTGAGGGGCACATGATTTCATTTATGAATTTTAGTCCAATTAGAATCCTTTCAAACTCAGAGCTTTACATCCCAACACCATTCATCAACCAAAACTAGGCTCTCACCCGCATAACCACAAATCAGATACATAATTAATAGAAATTAAAGACCCAAAATTAAGCCCTACACTATTAGCAACAAGTTCTTTATAGTTAAAGAATAAAGAAAAGGAGATTGAAAATACCTCAAAGATTGAAACTTGATAATGCTATGGAATTGCTGAAATCAAAGAGTGAAATGAGTTGAGGCTTTGGAGGTAATTGAATCTCGATGGAGTATTTTTTTTAAATATGAACCTTCAATTTTGATTTTGGCCTTTAAGATTACATGAAAAAGGTTCGACTAGCTGCGTTCGCAAAGGGTTATCAGTTTCGACCCTCGACTTCACAGCCTGTTGGCCGTGTTCGCAAAGGTTCAAGATTATTGAACCTCACATTCATGGCCTACCACTATGTTCTCGATAAAGGCCTGAGCTGCCAGACCTGGGCAACTACTGTCCATTTTTGCAATGGGACCTTTAACTTTTGCGATACACCCCTAATTTTGGCGATTCGAGCACTCCAAAAAAGTGTTCCAACTCCCATTTCTATGGTAGTACAACCCTGAACTTCATCCCAACTCATGTTTTGCATCCAAATCTATTCAACTCACTACTAAAAACTCTAGAATTTTGTGGATTAGTCAAGAATAAAATCCTAAGTTATTCTAAAAATTAAAATCTCAAAAGTAAATGCAAATTTTTTAGGAACGATGGATTGTCTCCCATCAAACGCTTCATTTAATGTCGCTGCTCGATGCAAGCAACCTTACCATTTATACCTCCACTTTGAGGATTTGAATCTTTAGCCCAATTTCAAATCAAAATCTCATTGAGGCATGTGGGATAAAGGTAAGGAAGCAATGAGACCAACTCTATCTCGCCATTTGGAAGACTTGAATCTTTTACCCAACTTCATATCAAAATTTCATTTAGGCTCATTGGGCATTGGTGAGAAGATTAATATACCACTTGTCAAACTCAACATTTTGTACTTTTTGTCCTTCAAGTGAGGGACATCATTTTTCCCTCTTGAAATGACAAACTCCAAAATGTAGGCACTTAGTCCCTCATCCCCAAAATTCTTCATTCGCTCGGTTATTTCAATTGTTATCTTAATATCCACTAAGCACAACAATGAAAAAATGGTTGGAATGAGGTTTAAGCCTCTCTATTCCCGAATTTGCATCTTTCTTGACAATCCCACCCCGAAATGAACTCGAGTCTTCACAAAGGATTTGATTGGCTTTTCCTTGCAACTCTAGTACCACTCATTCAATTTTGGCATCCTTTATTATTTTTGGCTTGGTTGGTTGGCAAATCACCATGAATTCTTCAAAATCAATCTCACCCATATCTTCATTGGAAACCATCTCAACAATATTATTCATAACCATTTGACATTGAACACTATATACCTTCATTTTTGCATTCAATTCGGTTTCCAATTTTTGGGTAGCCATTTCAAGTTGAATCTACACTTAACATCGCTCAACATTCAATTTGAGAGATTCATCCATCATTAGTAACATTCTATCACGTTCATCCTCATGGGCTGCAAGTTGTTGAGCTTGATTCAATAGCCACTCTTGGCTCACAATTTCATTCCTATATCAAGTTTTTTCTTCATTTTGAGACTCAATACCCGCTTGAAAAAGTCCAATCATGGAAAAATAAATACTTTAGAACACTTCATCATCACCATATCAGAATAGATCCCACCATTTAGCCAAGAATTTCCCACATTTTTCACTCTTCTCCATTGTACTTTTCAACATCTCCTCAATTTATTTCCTTGGAGAATCCGAGATTTCTTTATCACAACTTTGCTCTTCTTCTTCAATTTGAGTCACTTCTTCACTTTGGCAATTTTCATTTGAGTCATTATACATTTTTGGCTCAACCACAAAACTTGAAATCTCTTCTTCAACAACTTTATTTTGAGTATTAGGCAAATCCATGACATTTGAGAGATTGGCATTTTCACAAAGGTCTTCTTCTTTTTCACATTCCTTTCCAAATGCCGCCATGGATTGGTGCATGAGATGCATATCCTCACCTATTGTAGTCACCCGATCCAAGATAGTTTAAAGCACTGCTTTAATACCTTTGTGTACGGCACGTTGCTCTTCCTTCACTTCATCATGATACCTATCAAACTCAAAAAAACAACTAGCATTTTCATTAGCATAACTAGGAGAGGGGGCACAATAATTGTGACAATCACTCTAATTTCCATCTTGACCACCACAAAAATAACAATTATACTCCCTATAAGATCGAGATGATGCACACACCTCTCTCCCAAAAGCTTTTCTATAATCTTGCCAAAACTGGGGTCCTCTATAATAAGGACACGGATCATCAATACAAGATTTGCAAACACCAAACTTATTTTCATTCCATGATGCCATAGTAGCAAATATAATAAAAACAAAAATCTATCTAGCACAAGAAACAAATGAAAATCACAAACACGTATTCACAAGTTTGAATCGAAGCAAGTAAACTCAAATTCCAAACTAACTCAATACGCCAAATTATTCCCAGGCAATAGTGCCATTTTTGATAATGCTCAATTACACCCAAACCCAAAAAGGATACACGCGGTCATTAGTAATATATTTTACCCAATAATAGAGTTGGGGTAGATCCCACCAGGAACAATGTGACTAGCGATCGAGAGAGTAAGGAATAAAAGCAACTCACTAAAATACGAACAAAGGATACAAAATGTTTTTTGGGGATTTTCAATAATAAAATGTAACACGGATATAACAAATGTAATATGAACAAGTTGATCAGGCCTTCACAAACGATATGAAACAATGGAAATGATAACTGGGAATCAATTCTATCAACGATCCAAAGTATTTAAATTAAATACTCATCATTAACCACGGGTTAGCAAGTAGCTTTGGAACCTTAAGTATCCACCACATCTTTCGATTGATTGACAATAATTCTTGGCTAATTTTCGTCGAACATTAGTCAAGTGTCAACACAAATAGTTTAAATCTATAGCTACACTAGGATTTGACTATGTCTAGCAACAAATTCCATTAGATGGGTCATACGTCCCAAATCATGCTAAATTAATCTTTTCCAACCTAGATTAACTCTTTCAAGCTTAATAGAAGTAAATGGGTGAGTCCTCGGGTTAGCTACTCCCTTCGCAAATCAAGTGAGACAAGAGATTAATTTAGACAAGCAAAAATCCACTTATAAATCAAAGAGTAGTCAATTAATACAAAAACATTAGATAAAATCAAAACCCAAATTCAAAACATAAACATTGAATTATGTCTAACTACAATATCCAAGCATGAATTTATCTACACCCAAATATTCTATACAAAGCAATGGAATAAAGAAAGGGTTAAGAATTTGATAATACAAAGATTTCAATCTTCACTCCAAGGGTATTGGATCAAGAACCCTAGCCTCCAAGGTTGAGAAATATGCCAAAGATAGTCTTGGAATGGCTTGGGATAGAGTATTTGATGAATTGGGGTTGAAATCATGTAATTCCAGAACTGCCCTTGACTCCTGGCAACTTTTCTTCTCCGCATTCGCTGTCAAGGTGTCGACTTTGCTACATTTAATGAGATTTCACTTCTATATTCGTGGGAAGTGGGTTGTATTCACAAAGGTCTGTTGACTTTGACCTTCATGTTCGTGGATGAACCTCTGCGTTCGTGAAGGGTAATTGTACTGCCAGTTCACTTTTCTTCGTTTCAGTTCCATTTCACCTCGATTTCACTTCTTTTCATTAGAACTCCCTGTACACCTCAAATTACCTATAATCAACACCTTTCAAACAATAATTAGCCTCATATTATAGATTGACAACACAATATCATAAGAAAAGAGATACAACTAAGTGGAAAAATTGCCACTTATCACCCAAATAAACTCTAAAGTACAGAAAATGATACAAAGTCTGGACAAGCTTAAATAAACTGAAAGTGTCCTCGAATGATGAGGACTTACCACAACTACTGCTTAATTGGACATTGGGAACGTATCTAACTGCGCAGTTGAGAATGATTTCATGAAGCTATATCATAATAGCATATAACATAAAATAGTGTATGTGGTTAGTAATATCAAATGTACCAAGCATATGAGATATGCAATAATATAAATACACTTAAACATGCCTTTTTCAAATAGATTTAGATGCAATAATTATAACTAGATAAAATATAAAAACCCATGGTATACTTACTCAAAAGTGAAATCATAAATTTATAGTCATGAAGTAAGACTGCAAGTCTGCAATAGCTTAATAGAATTGAAATTGTAGGTCATGTACAAAAGTCATTTTTGTGGGAGGTTCTTATAACCGGCATAAACCATGTAAGCAATATAGATTCCAATGTACAATCATAGTTGGGAGGGTGCCATATGCATGGCTAAAGGTATAGAATCTGTCTGATGTGGATCCACTAATTGAGCTATTTGGGCTAAAGGTGCCAGTCTTAACTTATGAAACACCCTTATCCTAAAGTGGCAGTGTAGTTCAGGGACTTGGGTCATCTAGAACCCTTGTCCACTTGATGCTAAATAATTCTCTCAAAAACATGCTACCAGCTGCTTATAAATACAAACTAATGTCTAAAAATAAAGCATGAACTAGTTTGATTACCTTTTGTATTGATTTTTTGAAATACTGAACTAGTTATGCTAAATTTAAACTAATCTGTGGTCATAGGATCAATTCATGCTAACTTGTTCTAAATCATGCTCAATTCTATAGAAAACATGCTAAATCACTTGTAAGATTTCAAATAAGGTTTTGACAATATAAATCATGCATAATTATTTTTATACAAGTTAGAATCAGGAGGGAACAAACTACAACTTAAAATCATGATATTAAAATAATTGGGTATGAACCCTAGATCATGAAATCATGAAAACTATAATTGATAATTTAAAACTATGGTCATGATGGTGAAAGAAAACTCTTATTGAAAACCCACATACCTGATAGCTTGAGAAATATAGGCTGAAGATACGAGAATTGGACTTAGAGGTGAATCTTTGGCCTTCATTTCCTGAAGGAGACTTGAGGGCTTTTTCTTTCTGACTTAAATGTTAATAGATGGTAATAAGGGGAATGATCGATGGGTTAACCTTTAATCTCCTTCTAGGAAAGCTAAAACAACATAATATAGGGCTTACAAGAGTGGAAAAAGACCAATTTACCCTTTTTAAAATGAATAATTTTATGGAAAAAAGACCTCACGAGTTATAGCACGACTCGTGCCATAAACCATGGATCGTGGCTTGGACTCGTGATTTCTGGGGAGCTATGGACTATTTCTAGATAGGCCACATACAAGTCACTATGCGTCTCATAGGTCGATACCACAAGTCGTACTGAGACCTTAATACGACGACTCGTACAATTGAGTCGTGGTTCCTAGAATGAATTTGAAAACTCTCAGGTGTTGATCAGTATATGTGAGATACAACTCGTACTTTCATTCCATGGTTCACATAGTGGAGTCATGGTCACTGGTAATAGGGGAAGGATAGGGTAGCCTACCACTAGTCGTGGTTCACAATATGACTTGTACCTAGGGTCGTACTGGTCTAGAACTTGGATTCTTCTACTAGTTTTCTGATCTTAGTCTGGGTTTGAGCATGGAAAAGTTTTGGGGTGTTACACTTTCACTATGATACAACCTTATTACACTCAAAACTCAAGTTGTCATGGCACCTATTGCAACTTCCATGATAGGTAAGCCATCCCAATAATATGTATAAGGAACTATAAGGTAAATATGCAAAAGAAACAAATACTACTAAATCTCAATATAAAATAGAATGCAACAACCTAAAATCCAGAAGTCACAAGGTACAAATCTCTAAGAGTAATAAAGATACAACAGAAGTAAAAAAATTCTCAAAATGAGTAACAATGACATAAGTAAGATAGAAGAGATTCAGTAGACACTAGGATCAGTCAGCCGCTATCTCTAAATCTCAAAGTCAGATATCTTGGAAAAAAATGGAATCAACATCCATGGACAACCAACTCAATACCTGTACATAAAGTACAAAAATAAACTAGCATGAGTGCAAAAACATGTGCAGTCTGTAGAAACATTAGCTGATCCTAATTCAAAGTGATGGTGTGAACCAACTAAAATCTATCACAACCCACATAATTTAATAAACCTGCAAATAGGAAGCCATACCTAGACTAACAGTTAAATCAAGATAGCAAGAATATATTACAACTCAGTAACACTCAAAGACCTCATATCAGCGCCAAGGGACAACTCAGTCAAACATCTATCTAATTATATATCAGGCCAAGTATGATGAATAAGAATGAATGAATAAGATGCATAAACAGAGTAACTCCTACTGCTCTGTATTGCTAGTTAGGACCCATGAGGGACTCACGAGGTCTATATACCTAAGTTGGCATGCTCTCTGCTCCATATATATAGATACACACACACACACACACACACACACACACATAGAGGACAGACATGCCCTTCTAATCCATAAAATAATAATACTGGGTAGGCGTACCCTCCGACCCATATAATATTGGACAGATGTACCCTTTAATCCATATAATAATAATAATAATAAAAATAATATAATAATACTAATACTAATACTAATACTAATACTAATACTAATACTAATACTAATACTAATACTAATACTAATACTAATACTAATACTAATACTAATACTAATACTAATACTAATACTAATACTAATAATAATAATAATAATAACAACAACAACAACAACAACAACAACAACAACAACAACAACAACAATACTAATAATAATAAAACTAAACAAATGTGCCTCTAATACATATGAAATGCAATGCAAGATGTGCAGGCGTGCAACTATGATCCCATAAACAACAAGTACAATTACAGAAAAACAATCGATACCACAATCAAATCAATTATCAACTCAAGAATCACCTCTTTCAACTTTCACAGTCACTTAGGCTCCCTTTCATAACTCAAGTACCTAAAAATATCAAATTTTCATCCACTATCACTATAAATAGACCCAAGCTCTTAAATGGAAGTACAATCATCAACTATCAAATTCAATAAGTCAATTTTGACTATAATTCACAAAAAGCATGAAAGCTAATATGGGAAATGGTCTAAACAAGTTAATTAATAGCTTTTAACCCTTCACACAACATCAGTACCCACATAAATACTCGTCATTTCATCTATATGGGATCCTAAAATCTCCATTACTCCCCATACACACAAGTAGCACTTAAACAATTCAAAAAGAGAGTCAATGAAACCTTAACATGACTTTGAAGAAGTCCACTAAGGTCACACCAAAGTTTAACCTTTAGAAGAGCCTCCAAACAAGCCCAATATTATCAAATAAGTATTTTACATAAGAAAATGAAACCATAGACACTCCAATTGCTATACTTAAATTTTGGGTCCAAAACATCAACCGAAAAGTGGACTCCGAGTCCACAATGGTAAAATTAAAATTTTAATTTAAGATAATGTTACCCATAATTTAAGGAACTAAAATATAAATTCATATAAAAAAGAGTAAAGTTGACCTTCACATCATCAAAATATTATTTCTTAACTTCACTTAAAAATCTCCAAATTTTAAATTTGAAAAACTATGATTTAAAGATGAAATCTTAAAAAAAATCATTGGAGCTTGAGTAAAAAATAAGAATCATACCCAATGAATCCTAAAAATACACCTTTTGAATCCCTAAAAATTGAGTTTTCAAGCTTTAAAAATTGAGATATGGGGTTTTAAATTAAATATGGGGTTTTCTTTTTGCCCAATAATATTTCTCTTTGCTATCATGGTACCAAACTTTGTGATTGTGAAGCATAGAATGACTCAAAATGGATTCAACTTGGTAAATCTTTACGATCACAGATGAGTCCATGCAATCACAATGCATGGATCACTCTACCCTTCACAATTGCGGTCCCCCACAACATGATCACAAGTAGAAGGAGAAAGGCCTTTCACATTGTGGCTACCATTAACATGATCATGATGAACAAAGTGGGTACATCAGAAGACAACAAAAACCAGCAACAAGTCAAAACCAAAAATCTCTGAATGCACCCCTAGAATTGTTCATAACCCCATGAACACAAACTGACTATGCCACTAGAATAAAAATGATATTATGAACTCAATGGAATCATAAGATTTTTGAACAGAGGTTGTTGTCAACTAATAATGATTGAAGTGAACTCTATGCCTTAATGTAATAACGCTTACTTTGATTTTTGGATTTTTGTGTGTTTTTACTATTTTATCTTTCCCCATAATTATGTTTTAGTATTTCTGGGGTGGTGCAGTTCCTGAGGTATACAGTTGAAATTTAAGTGAGTTTTTCATTTTGGAAGGATTTAGAGTTGGAATGGTTGACTTTGGTAACATTTGGAGATTCAAGTGTCATTTGAGAATTTTGTCAGTTCTATCAGCTCTAGAACCCTGATTTTGAGTTGGAAGCTTGGTTGGTTTGGGTCCAGGGGTTTTTGGTATGATATTGAGCACTTTGATGAGATGTTGGAAAATTAAGCTTAAGAGTTGACTTTGTTCAACATTTGAGGTTAACGAACTGCATTGGAAATTTTGACTGCACCGTTAAGTACGGAGTGTCAAACTAGGTATAGTAGCAAAGTAGGATTATTTTTGTCTCATTCTGAAGGTCGAATCATGGAGTTTGGACTTGTTTTCTCTTCTACTATCAGCTATTGATGGTATAGGGCTAGAATGCTTTTGCAATTGCAACACCCTTCATTACGTTCGCGATAGACATGATGTCTCTTTATCATGTTCGTGATGAGTCATCTAAGCCAAGTCAATTTTGTTCTTCTATATTGCGATAAGACCCCTCATGATTGCAAAGGGTACAGGTTGAGTCAGACCACTATTGTGATGGGGATCTCATGATCATATAGAAGGGTTTCCTAGGAAGTTTCAAAATAGAATTTCTGAACCAAAAACCTTATTTTACTCCATTTTCGAAGCTTGGGAGATCAAGTTGGGGTGATTTTTGAGATTTCAACCTTGGGCGAGTTCTTAATCTCTATTCCTATCATTTTCCCCTTACAAATCCATGATTTTACCTTCAAATCTAAACTTTTCCACTTGAAATTTGGGTTTTCCCTAGTAAAGTAAAAATTTCATTAATTAGTGATTTTAAGGTCAATTTCAACTCCATTTTTATGGAATTTCAGCTTTGAAATCCTTGAGTCTTGGGTAACATAATTTTTCAATAAAATCCCACTTAATTGATCAACAAATTTGAGGCCCAAAATGGAGCCAAAATACATGGCCCAATGGGTCAAAAGACCCATTCTTCCATTGACTAGTAAACACACATGTAAGACTAGATAAGCATGAATACAAGGACTATATAAAGGGGGAAAATCAGATTTTATTTCATAAAGACACGTCACATTTTCTCATTTTTTCTAGAATTCTCAAGAAAGCTCCTCTTGGCTCTTCAAACCCTAAGGCATTTTTGGACAAGATCATCATCTTCCAAGCTTGGGTAAGTGATTATTCTTGTACTTTAACATATTATAAGCATAATAAATTATGTAGATCATGTTGGTTGTGCTTGGAAGTGTTGGACATGGCACTTTTGGTTTTTGTTAAAAAGATGTGTTATCCATGGGATTGTAACTTGAAATATGACTTGTGGTTTTGATGAAAGAGCATGGTATGGATGAAATATCAACATGTATGGTGTGATTATGTTATTAAACTTTTTATTTTTCTATAAGTGTAAATTATAAGATTTTGGCCGATATGTGATATGAGGTGTATTAAGGTGATTTGATGGATTAATTGTGATATGGTGTCCGTGAGAAAGTGTAAAGGAGAAACTTTGTGGTGAAATGCTATTGGTATGTGATGTTGTGTTCAATGTATAGAATGTTATGGTATTGTTGGCATGAAAAGGCCATGAATGGTATTATAAAAGGTGAAATAATGTTATAGGGGACTCATGTAACTCATGGTCATCTTATACACTTGGAATGTAGCTTGTGGTCAATGTAGGGCATGAATGGGGTATTGTTGGTATGACAATGCCGTAAATGGTATTGTAGAGAAGGAAATGACATTTTAAAGATAAACATGTAACTAATTGTTGTCATATTAGTTGATGGTTAATGTTGGTTCCGTTATGTACTTGTGATGTAGAGTGAAACGTAAGGAAGGAGCAAAATTGTTGTGCTCAAATATTGGATTGTGTATTTAATTTGGAAAGATAAGGTATGTAAGGTTACTCTGTCCGTATCCTTCTGCAGCACATAATGTTCACATTGACATTTCACATTTCCTATTCCGAAATATGCTAAGGTATCTCATTCAGGTTTGATATATATTGTTATCCACACGTTTCTTAGTCATTGACCGATTGGTATTCATACGTCTCGTATCCATGGACTGAAATTCCTAAGCTCTCATAATGTTGTTGTAACTACCAAAAGAAACTGTTCAGGGAAAGTGACGACGTAAGGATATTTTATTCATTCCTAAATCACGTATCTCTCATTCATTAGTCGTTGTTGTTCATAAGTTACCTAATTATGGACATGGTTCCAAAGTCCTAATAATAGTATGTTCCAAAGATGTCATAACGTTGAACTTCTAAAAGAACTATCTCAAAGAGTGAATAATGTAAGAGAATCTATTTATTCTTGAAAAGCATTTTCCAATCATGTCATGTTCCAAAGTCTAATAATATTATAAATATGTTGGTACCAATCTCTCCCAAGTGTAAAGGTACTAATCTCATAAGATCTCATACGAATAATGAAGAGGTAAGGTGCGAGTTAATATATATCTACCCCTCACAATTAAAGGTGTCACTCTCTTAAAAGTAAGGAAGTGAAGTAAGGCATAAATGTGTGTTTCAAATATTATCATGATCCTCAATGTACCAATCTCATAAAGTAGAGGAGTGAGGTAATATATATATATAAGTGTGTGCCTCAAGTAGTGTCATGATCTCTAATGTGTCACTCTCATAACTATGTAAAGGAAATAAGATTGTAAAGAAGTAATGCACATATGGTTACTTTATGTTTTATTGAGCATGGATCACAATCTAAAGGGTATAAGTTCAAAATGGTATAATCCCAATATTATGCTATGGTATTATTACGGTATTATATTATTATCCACCTATAAGGTGATGAGCGGTACTATATTATAACCCACCTAGAAGGTGATGATCAGTATTATATTAAGACCCATATAATGAAGATAGTTGTAAAAGAAATTAGAGTATTAGAGTATATCCCTTGCATGAATATAAATATGGAGGTTATTATAAGACTTATGATGATAAGAATAATCAAGTAATGAAACTAATGGAAGTAATGAACATGGTTCCATATATTCAGGACGGAGGTATATCCATATTGATTATTCTCTTACGCTTAATTTCTTGGAAGTACTTATGTATTATATAGTTTCATATGGCCTTACATACTCAGTACTTTCTTCGTACTGACCCTTTTTGGGGGACTTACCTTACTTGCTGCAGGCACAGGTGCTAGTAGATCTCCTCAGTAGGCTACGAGATATCCGTAAATTTTTGGTGAGCTCCAGTTGGTTCGGGGCTTTTTCGAGTCATTATACATATTGTTTTGATATTATAGATGAGTATAGAGCGGGGTGTTGTCCCGACTCTAGGTTTGTCATAGTTATGTATCTGTAGAGGCTTTGTAGACATATGCGGGTATATGAATGTAAGATCTGTACGCTCAGTTTGACGTGATGGCCCCAACAACCAAGTTTTATATATATATGACATATGTTTCCATATCCATGACTTCCGCATAGTTGCATGAGGTATAATGAGATTGATACAAGGTTATGCATACAAATGTTCATGAGCAAAGATTGGTTATCTCAGGCCATATCAGCTTTGGGTGCTAGTTCGGCCCGAATGGGATTTGGGTCGTGACAAAAGTGGTATCAGAGCAGGTCGTCCTAAGGGTGTCGCGTAAAAGATGGAGGATCAAAGGCAAAGGAGAAAGATACAAGAATTTGAAAAAGAGCCATCAAAGAGGGCGAGATCTGTGGGACAGTTCATGGATTTCCAAGGAGGATTTAGGCTCTAAATTTTTCCTAGACCGCCCAGACCATCATTTTCTTACCAGAAAATAGGTAATCCATCTCAATTTTGCGGGTTTAGGGGTGGTCAAGCCGGGCAAAGTAGGTAGACTCGGGGTTCACAGACAGTAGGGTATCGAGAACAAGGAAGTATGGGCCAATCGAGGTCTTCTCGTCAGCTGTGCCAGCGCTACAGAAAGTTTCATTCAGAAGAATGTTGGCTTGAAACGAATGTTTGCTTCTGGTGTGGTAAGTCAGGGCATCTGAAGAGAGAATTTCCACAGAGGGCCACGGGTAGTATGACATGACATACGGGGTCAGCAGAATTTGGAGGCTCTACTTGATATAGTGACAGGTACGTTATCTATATTTTTACCTAATGAATATGCATCAATTTATCCGAGTTCTGCCCTATCATATGTTACTCCATTGACTGTGGGAAGATTTGAAGGAACACTAGAATTAATAGTCAAGTCATTTGAGGTGTCCACACCAGTTGGTGAATTTATTATAGCTAAAAGAGTATGTCGCAATTGTATCGTAAATGTTGTGATCACGTTACATTGACTAATCTTATTGAGATGGACATGCTATATTTTAATGTTACAATGGGTATGACTTGGTTGGCTTTTTGTTAGGCCACAATAGATTGCCGAGCAAAGAAATTCCCTTTTTTTCCACAAAGAATTTTCTTGAATGGAAGGGTACATATGTCGCTTAGTCAGAGTGAAGGATACCAAAGTTAAAGCTACTAATGTGAAAGATACTAGTCTACCCCCGTAGGGTGTACTAGTGTAAATTGTATCGACGAGGGATGACACGTCGAGAATGTGCATTAATTATAGGCAACGAATTGAAGTGTCAGGAAAATTTTATGTATCAGATATATATATATATGAGCTAAAGAAATGCATTATGGTAAAGTACATCATTCATGATATTCTATTTAGTAGGGAGTAATCCATATGTACCATGAATTAGAAGCGACTTATTGACAAGATTACATGAAAAGAATATTGCGAAATTTATACTTCAGTAATCGAAGTGACAACAAGTAAAGGTAAAGTATTTGAAATCTGAAGGTTATAGGCTAATATAGAGATGCATTTATGGTAATTAAAGCGACATCATTAACATTCGAGGACGAATGTTTCTGGGGGGGGGGGGGGAGAATGTAACACCTCGTACCTTCCCAACCCTATGTGATGACGTTGAATAATGGTTACTTTAGTACCGAGATGCCACGAGTATGTATTTTGTGATGTTAGTGATGAGAAAATTGATATTGGGCCTCGTACATGTGATTAAACTTGCGTAGAAGGTGTTTGGTGACTTCATGGAGCATTTGTGGGGTTAAAAACGAGGCTTGGAGGACCTCTAAACAAAGGATATTAAAGGTAAGAAGTAAGTTAAAGAATAGAACTTGAAGTATCTAGCCGAATCCGCAAAGAAAAGTCGAAGAAATGAAAAAAAATAAAAATAAGGTGGGGCGCGCCCAGGGGCGTGCCAGGCCGCTCTGGGCTGAAATTTTCAGCCCAGAGGCAGCACTGGGGTGCACCAAGTGGCGTGCCGGGGTGGTTTTCGTCAAAATTTTTCTTCGACTATTATGATGCATATAAGACCTATAAGTCATGGTATCATTACCCCATCATAGTATGACTATTCTTAAGCGCGTTTAACATCCGAATTATGGTTAATGCTTCGTCACAAATATTTCAACAAATTATGTTCAAAGAAGCCATAAGCGACTAGAAGTTCTATTTTTGCGATTGAGGCTACGAGCGGGAAACTCGTAAGTGAATATTGTCGTGACGATTATGGAAATAATTAAACATGAGATATATGATGGATTACACATTGATTCTAGTGGGCCAAGATAATATATGTGTAAATGGGTTTGAGGCCCAAAATGGAGGAGCCAAAATACATGGCCCAATGGGTCAAAAGACCCATTCTTCCATTGACTAGTAAACACACATGTAAGACTAGATAAGAATGAATACAAGTCCTATACAAAGGGGGAAAAATCAGATTTTATTTCATAAAGACACACGTCACATTTTCTCATTTTTTCTAGAATTCTCAAGAAAGCTCCTCTTGGATCTTCAAACCCTAAGGCATTTTTGGACAAGATCATCATCTTACAAGCTTGGGTAAGTGATTATTCTTGTACTTTAACATATTATAAGCATAAGAAATTATGTAGATCATGTTGGTTATGCTTGGAAGTATTGGACATGGCACTTTTGGTTTTTGTTAAAAAGATGTGTTATCCATGGGATTGTAACTTGAAATATGACTTGTGGTTTTGATGAAAGAGCATGGTATGGATGAAATATCAACATGTATGGTGTGATTATGTTATTAAACTTTTTATTTTTCTATAAGTGTAAATTATAAGATTTTGGCCGATATGTGATATGAGGTGTATTAAGGTGATTTGATGGATTAATTGTGATATGGTGTTCGTGAGAAAGTGTAAAGGAGAAACTTTGTGGTGAAATGCTATTGGTATGTGATGTTACGGTCAATGTATAGAACGTTATGGTATTGTTGGCATGAAAAGGCCATGAATGGTATTATAAAAGGTGAAATAATGTTATAGGGGACTCATGTAACTCATGGTCGTCTTATACACTTGGAATGTAGCTTGTGGTCAATGTAGGGCATGAATGGGGTATTGTTGGTACGACAATGCCGCAAATGGTATTGTAGAGAAGGAAATGACATTTTAAAGATAAACATGTAACTCATTGTTGTCATATTAGTTGATGGTTAATGTTGGTTCCGTTATGTACTTGTGATGTAGAGTGAAACGTAAGGAAGGAGCGAAATTGTTGTGCTCACATATTGGATTGTGTATTTACATTGGAAATATAAGGTATGTAAGGTTACTCTGTCCGTATCCTTCTGCACACATAATGTTCATATTGACATTTCACTTGTCCTATTCTGAAATATGCTAAGGTATCTCATTCAGGTTTGATATATATTGTTATCCACACGTTTCTTAGTCATTGACCAATTGGTATTCATACGTCTCGTATCCATGGACTGAAATTCCTAATCTCTCATAATGTTGTTGTAACTACTAAAAGAAACTGTTCAAGGAAAGTGACGACGTAAGGAGATTTTATTCATTCCTAAATCACGTATCTCTCATTCATTAGTCGTTGTTGTTCATAAGTTACCTAATTATGGACATGGTTCCAAAGTCCTAATAATAGTATGTTCCAAAGATGTCATAACGTTGAACTTCTAAAAGAACTATCCCAAAGAGTGAATAATGTAAGAGAATCTATTTATTCTTGAAAAGCATTTTCCAATCATGTCATGTTCCAAAGTCTAATAATATTATAAATATGTTGGTACCAATCTCTCCCAAGTGTAAAGGTACTAATCTCATAAGATCTCATACGAATAATGAAGAGGTAAGGTGCGAGTTAATATATATATACCCCTCACAATTAAAGGTGTTACTCTTTTGAAAGTAAGGAAGTGAAGTAAGGCATAAATGTGTGTTTCCAATATTATCATGATCCTCAATGTACCAATCTCATGAAGTAGAGGAGTGAGGTAATATATATATATAAGTGTATGCCTCAAGTAGTGTCATGATCTCTAATGTGTCACTCTCATAACTATGTAAAGGATATAAGATTGTAAAGAAGTAATGCACATATGGTTACTTTATGTTTTATTGAGTATGGATTACAATCTAAAGGGTATAAGTTCAAAATGGTATAATCCCAATATTATGCTATGGTATTATTACGGTATTATATTATTATCCACCTATAAGGTAATGAGCGGTATTATATTATTATCCACCTATAAGGTGATGAACGGTATTATATTATTATCCACCTATAAGGTGATGAGCGATATTATATTATTATCCACCTATAAGGTGATGAGCGGTACTATATTATAACCCACCTAGAAGGTGATGATCGGTATTATATTAAGACCCATATAATGAAGATAGTTGTAAAAGAAATTAGAGTATTAGAGTATATCCCTTGCATGAATATAAATATGGAGGTTATTATAAGAATTATGATGATAAGAATAATCAAGTAATGAAACTAATGGAAGTAATGAACATGGTTCCATATATTCAGGACGGAGGTATATCCATATTGATTATTCTCTTACGCTTAATTTCTTGGAAGTACTTATGTATTATATAGTTTCATATGGCCTTACATACTCAGTACTTTCTTCGTACTGACCCTTTTTGGGGGACTTACCTTACTTGCTGCAGGCACAGGTGCTAGTAGATCTCCTCAGTAGGCTACGAGATATCCGCAGATTTTTGGTGAGCTCCAGTTGGTTCAGGGCTTTTCCGAGTCATTATGCATATTGGTTTGATATTGTAGATGAGTATAGAGCGGGGTGTTGTCCCGACTCTAGGTTTTTCATAGTTATGTATTTGTAGAGGCTTTGTAGACATATGTGGATATACGAATGTAAGATATGTACGTTCAGTTTGACGTGATGGCCCCAACAACCAAGTTTTTTATATATATATATATGGCATATGTTTCCATATCCATGACATCTACATAGTTGCATGAGGTATAATTAGATTGATACGAGGTTATGCATACAAATGTTCATGAGCAAAGATTGGTTCTCTCGAGCCATATCGGCTTCGGGTGCCAGTCCGGCCCGAATGGGATTCGGGTCGTGACACTTCCTTAAGGCAAGTTGAGACTTTCTTTCAAATTGCTTATGTGTTAGTTACTTTTAATGGGAGTAACAACGAATAGGCATCCCATATGAATGAAGTGACGAGCACTTATATAGGTACCAGTGTTATGCGAAGTGTTAAATATGGTTTATTGACTTGTTTCAACTATTTTCCCTCTACTTGTAATCATGATCCATGTGAACTATGTATATAGAGTGAATTGTTTGATTTGCTAGTTGATGATGTCATCCTGTTTGACAAGTTAAGTGTGTTGTGACATGCTATCTACCTTGCCTTGTGATGTAAGATGCCTTGTTTAAATTGTACTATTGAAATGTGATCGCAGTGACACACCTACATATCATACATTGCATCTTATTGCAATTAAAGTGCATGCTTGTATATATATATATATATATATATATTATTGAGATTGAAGTGCATGCCTGCATATATTATATACCATGGATTAAAGTGTGCACCACACACACATATACAAACACACACATACACACACACGCATATATTATTGAGATTGAAGTGCATGCCTGCGTATATTATATACCATGGATTAGAGTGTGCACCACACACACATACACACACACACACACACACACACATACACACACACACACACACACATACACACACACACATATATATATATATATATATGAATATATATATATAATTATTGGCTTAGAGTGCACTCGACATAGTATATAGACCTTGCGAGTCCCTAGTGGGTCCCGACCTAGAAGCAATATGCTCAGTAGGTGTATATGCAGTTTATGCACTGCATTCATATATTCATTCTCTTATTTAAGTAGAATAAGGTGTATTTGATGAACTTGTACTATTTATTGACAATCTAAGAATGTGATGTCTGATTTTAGAGGCTTTTTTTAACAATGATGTTATTCTTATATAACTGTTTTGGCCTGCTATATCTATTAGATTAGGGTGGATTTCCTGAGTGCAGGTTTGTGGGTGTTTCTCATAGTTGGTGTCGGTGTTTTCTTACCATCGCTTTAAATTAGGTTCGATCGATAAGTTGCTTAGTAAAAGTCGTTTTGTACTCACCCTTGCTGTTTTTCTACACATTACATACATATACCGAGCTAGGCCCCCTCAGGCATTGATTGTGATTTCATATAATACCAATCCCAAAGATCCGAGGTATCTTCTGCTAATCTCAAAGACTATTGAAATCTCCTCTATCTTATATTTATGGCTTTTTCATATTTTGAGACACTTGATACTTTTTTGTTGAACTATATATTTAGAGGATTATAATCCCCAGACGGGGGTTATCATTGTTTTGATTGTATATCTCTATCTATATACCTTGAGATTTCTTTTTTGGGTTTAGTGTAGTTTTACTTTATTTTTACTTCTAAATTATTGGGTTTCATATCTCTGGCTGGGTTCTGATGGGTGTGATAAGTGCCATCATAGGCCCAGTTTTAGGCCATGATAAGTTGGTATCAGAATGTAACGATCCAATATGTCTTTACGCGTAAAATTACCTTGGAGATATTTTACGACTAATAAAATGCTCTAAATAGTCTGAGAAAAACTATTTCGTAAAGAAAACTGAGGCCCAAAGTGATTGGGCCAAAAGGACCAAAAAAGAGATTGGCCTGGTCTGCAGCCTACCGCTGCAGCGGTAAAATGGCCACTACAGTGGAACCCGACAATACCTATCCTATGATACTTTAGAAGCCCTCTTTTGTTTTAACTCTCCCAATCACTCTTTTCCCTAAAAAAACACCCAGAATAAACCCCACATCCATAGTTATGAGATTCCAAATGTTAAGCTTCATGAGGTCAGTTTTGAGGTACGCCTAGCGGGAACCCAACATGGGAAATGCTTAGTACTCGAGGTACAACTCTCTCCTTATAATAGCATCATGTTTCATCTACGAGGTAGGTTATGGTTAAACTATCATTAACTTGGGCTAGATCCACTTAATTTTGATAGTATTGTCAGGAGATTTCATATCTTAGGCCTTCGGGCATGGTGTTTGGATGGATGGAATTGATAAGAATTTGGTTAGGCTTCAATATTATAGTGGATTGTTGTTATACTCAGAAGGTGCAATATTTGTCGCTTGAATTTGGTGGACTATGGTAAGTATTATAATTAGTTGAATGAATGTAATTTCTTTTAATCATAGTATGGGGTAAGGATGGTAAAAAGGGGGGAAATTAGCTAATAATTCAAGATAGCTCGTACTTGCGTTATGAAGTGGTAATAAGCCGTAAGTATGAAGGGAGGATTATGTTAGTAAAGTTACTCAAGTGAAGTGTTTTAAGGATTGGTTAAGTGGACGGGACAACTTGCTGGGCAGTCTGATAGTAGGGTATGGGGGTAGGTAATGTATCCCAAAAGTATGTTGATAGAACTCAAAGGGTAGGAATAGAAGGGCCAAGCCTTAGTGGTTCAGGTTGGGCTATCAGTAAAGGGGGTAAAAAATACTGGAAGGTATAAATAGGCTATAGAATTAGGGGGTTAACATGGTCACCCAAATTGAATAACTGTGGATTAGTAGAGGTTATATGGATAATTAAGAAAATGATGTAATATTAATACGATTGTGTGTTATTATCTTTTGTGTGGATCCCTTGATAGGTGTTTGTGTTTGTATGACTTGATTGATAATTCATATATCAATATGTGAACATGGATAATAATGGAAGAATTAAGTGACCTTCTAATCTATAAAACTAGTCTCTAATATCTTAAAAAGGGGTAAACCCCATATGGTATATGTCTGAAGTAAGAGATATTCTACTAGAGGATAGTTAGGAGGATTGATTGTGATAAGAGGATGTGATTATTAACTTAAGATCCTAAAGTTAAGTTTTACTAAGTGCCAGAAATTACTATATGTAAAAGTGGAGGACTTCAGTTAGAATTGTTGGTTGAATAATCGGCTAACGGGGATAATATCTTGAACATAGTTATAACTTAAATGTAACGGGGATAGATATGAATAAAAGAGATTTAGATTAGCGAATGGAAGAGGATGATAAATTAGAGTATAGATACCAATCGTGTTACGATGTGCATCCTGAAATAGATACCTAATGAGTTGGTCTTTGGACATGTCTTTGATTGATGATTAGGTTGATAATGCTCAGCCTTCGAGCATACTTGTGATTGTTGACTGAAATTACTTGGTTGTTGTTGCGGCCTACCACACACGCAGACTATCGAACCCACAGGGACTACTTGTTTAGCAATTTCTGTAATTCAATTCCAATCGTATTTCAACAAGTGATGAAGGTTATTAAGAGAGTTTGTGAATTTATAATTTCCTAATAGTGTGCAAGAAGAATAAAATAAATCAATAACAATTATGAAGTAAGGTTGTAAACAATATTTGGAGAAATTCCAGGGCTACGACATGTATCACAATCATGCATAGTAGGTATTAGTATGAATGAGCCTTATTTCTTGAATTATGGGTTTTGGGGTTAAGTATACAATCTAGGAATGGTCATCCTCTAATTCACCTACTTGAATTAGTCTCGCAACTACATCGTTGAGCAGGGATACGAGTTTCTAATTCAAGTGATTTATGTTTTCATCCCGTTCATAACCAAATAAGGCAAACATAGGTATACATCTATCCTAATTTCAAATCAACCTTAACTTATGTAAGAGATGATCTTATTTCCCATGTTCTTCATTCTATCTTTACAGTCCCATGGTCAGTTCATGCAAGAATTACCCATTTATTCTAATGTTGGCCAAACACTAAAATAGTAAATTCAAGAACACGAGCACAATGGAATGAGAAACAAACTTTGTTGATTAAAATAAGATACTATGCAATCATGTTCTAGCCGTAACCCCAGAACAAAGGTTATTAGCCACTCATGTTCAAAATCAACGTCATCTAATTCAAAGTGTTCATACAATAATTGATATAGAAGTAGAGAGTGAAGAAGTAACCCTAAAAACCAGCCTTGCATCTGTTTTTGCTCTCTCTAAAACATACGTAATAATCCTCTTAAAATAAAAAAATGTCCTATTTATAGTAGTATGCAGAAAACTGCCGAAGGAAACCTTCTGTGCCACGCTCCTATCATGGAGACCAGGCTCTGTGTCACCCCAAATTTGTACAGGCTAACTATTTCTGCCAATCCATATTTTGACCATCTCCATGCCACGCTAATATCGCGGAGCAGTGCCTCCATGGCAAAGGAGGCATGTTAGAGCATCCCATTTTCTAGTCTAGTGCAATCTTTACCTTTCTTTGTGTCCCACTGTTAGTAGTTGCCTTTAAACACATCCTCAAGCTCATCTTGCTTCCCGACAATGATTATAACGTGTTCAATCATCCTTAAGCTCCTTATTAATTCCAAATCAAGCTCGATTTTTGCAAAAGTATCAACCTGCAACCACTAATCATATCCATTAGTTTACGAACATACGTTAAGCTTAATTAAATGAATATATAGGCAATGTAGCTCACAGAATGGACAAAAGTATAGGCAATAATTAGCAATTGGACGTATAAATATCCCTAATATGACCACCCCATACTTAAATTCTTGTTCGTCCCCGAACAACTCTTCACACTCATGTTCACCACACAAGGTTCTGACACTACTAACAGAAAAGAATACTCAAGTTATAATGACAACGACTAATATGAATATCGAGTTCTATCCATAAGCCTGCTACTTTGCAAGTCCAAGCACAAGAATGACTATTTAAAACCACCCAACCTCAAGAATTGACTCTACAAAATTTGCAAACTCATTCACATTACTCAACAAAGACATCATATAAGTCACCTATCCTTCATTAAATATGTACCCTCACCATAATAGAGTCACCCATTATCACTCAACAATATGAACTTTAACACAAGAACGAGTGTAATCATAGAATTAAGCTCACTCTCGCAAAGAATTCACATGCACATATGATGAACCATAGGCTTTCCCTTAGTGTAGTGCTCTACTAATATAAGAATATCAATGCTTAAGATCAAGTAGGAATTTTACGGCTTGAAATGTAGGCTATGGGACGGGTAGGAACTTATTTTGGGTGCAAATGGTGTCTACTCTCCCAAGCGCTTTAATACATCACACTTTTTTCATTACGCTTATTTTTCAACTATCATTTTCCTTCTCTCTAAGCTAGATTACATATCCTTAAGGACTTTATTAGACTTAGTGTGTCTCCTTGGGGTGCCCTGATATTGTTTGTGAAGAAGAAGGATGGATTTATACACATGTGTATTGACTACTGGCAATTGAACAAGGTCACCATCAAGAATAAGTATTCTCTTCCTCGCATTAATGATCTATTTGACCAGCTTCAGGGTGCTTTGCTATTTTCTAAGATGGACTTGAGATCAAGATATCACCAGTTGAGGATTAGAGCTTCAGATGTTCTGAACACAACTTTTTAAACTCGGTATGGTCATTATGAGTTCTTGGTCATGTCTTTTGGGTTGAACAATTCCTCAACAATGTGCATGGAGTTGATGAATCGAGTATTTTGACTCTATATTGATTCCTTCGTGATTGTATTCATAGATGACTTCTTGGTTTATTAAAAGAATGAGGCTAACCTTGTGAGACACTTAAAAATAGTGCTTTAGAGGTTGCGAGATGAGAAGTT
Source organism: Capsicum rhomboideum (assembly GCA_031232105.1). Classification (NCBI taxonomy): domain Eukaryota; kingdom Viridiplantae; phylum Streptophyta; class Magnoliopsida; order Solanales; family Solanaceae; genus Capsicum; species Capsicum rhomboideum. The sequence continues at coordinate 37,403,752 of CP124719.1, forward strand.
GTATTCCAAGTTCTCTGAGTGCGAGTTTTGGTCAGATTCTATTTGTTTCTTAGGTCATGTAGCGACCAATAATGGCATTATGGTCGATCCAGCCAAGATAACAATGATTCATGATTGGGCTAAGTCTAATTCTCCTACTGAGATTTAGAGCTTCATTGGTTTAACGGGTTAATATTAGCATTTTGTGGAGGGTTTATCTTTTATTCCAGCTTCTTTGACCAAGTTACATAGAAGAAAATTGTATTTCAATGGTCGGATGCTTTTGAGGATAGATTTTAAAAGCTCAAGGAGTTGTTGACCTCAGCCCCTATCTTACTTTGCCCAAGGAGGGCATAGGTTTTACCATGTTTTGTAATGCTTTCGGAGTTGGGTTGGACTCTGTGTTGATGCAGAAGGGTAAGGTGATTGCTTATGTTTCTCGTCAGTTGAAGCCTCATGAGAAGAATTACCCTACCTATAATATTTCATCACCCGGCCATGTGTTAACCTTTGTTGAGGCTAGATCTTACTTGATGGAGCAAATTTGGGCTCATCAGTTTGATGATGATAGATTAAAGGTGATTTGTGATAGAGTATTGAGCGGCGAGGACAAGACGACATCTCTTAATTCTAATGGTGTTTTGAGAATTAGTGATCGAGTTTGTGTGTCGAGGGCAGGTGGATGGGTTAGACTAATCTAGGAGGAGGCCCATTGTTCTAGATACTCCATTCACCTCAGAGCGGCAAAAATATATCATAACCTAAAGCAGTATTACTGGTAGGGTGTTATAAAGAATGACATTATGGATTTGGTGGTTAAGTGCCTAAACTATGAGTAGGTAAAGTATGAGCATCAACAACTAGGTGGCACGATGCAGAAAATGCCTATTCTCGAGTGAAAATGGGAGTGGATCACCATGAATTTCATAGTTGGCCTACCCTCGACCTTAGGGAAGTTTTACGCTATTTGGGTGATTATGGACAGATTTACCAAATCTATACATTTTATACATATGACAGCGAATTATAATGCAAAAAAGTTGGCCAAGATCTACATAGAGAGATTGTTCGATTACATGGTGATTCGATATCGATTGTTTTTGATAGAGGTACATAGTTTACCTCAAGCTTTTGGAGTACTATACAGAGTGAGTTGGGTACTCAGCTTGATTTGAGCATAACTTTTCACCCTCAGGTGGATGGTCAGTCTATAAGGACTATTCAGGTGCTTGAGGACATGCTTTGGGCATGTGTTATGGATTTTGGTGGACGTTGGGAACAGTTCTTTCCCTTAGCAGAGTTCACCTACAACAACAATTACCATTCTAGCATTCAGATGACGCCTTTGAAGGCTTTGTATGGGCGAAGGTGTAGATCCCCCATGGGATGGTTCAACTCTTTTGAGGTGAGACCTTGGGGTACAAACTTGTTGAGGGATTTTATGGATCGTGTAAGACTGATTAACCAGAGGCTAGTGGCTACCCAGAGTAGGCAAAAAAGTTATTCCGATCGTTGAGCCCGTGATGTAGCATTCATGATTGGATATCGAGTTCTGTTGAAGGTTTTACTCATGAAGGGTGTGATAAGGTTTGGGAAGAAAGGAAAGTTCAGTACAAGGTTTATTAGGTTTTTCGAGATCCTTTAGAAGTATGGTGATGTGGCGTATAGGCTAGCTTTTCCTCCACATCTCTCAGCTGTTCATCCTGTATTCCATGTTTCCATGTTTAAGAGATACCATCCAGATGATGTATATGTGATCTGGTGGGATTCTATTGTACTAGACTATGATTTATCCCTTGAGGAGGAGCCCATTGCTATCCTAGACGGACAGACTAGTAAGTTGAGGTCTAAGAGTATTGATTCAGTGAAGGTACAATGGATACATCACCCTATTAAAGAGTATACTTGGGAGGTTGAGTCCTATATGCGGCGTAGATACCCCCTTCTTTTTACCGCTTTAGGTACCTTATTTGCTTTTTAGTTTGAGGATGAACTAGTGTTTTAGTGGTGGATAATGTAACAACCTCAGCTGTGAATTTTACCTTTTTATGTGTTTTAATAATTTTGCCCTTCTTTGTAATTGTTACATGCTATTTATGAGGTGTGGGGATGGTTGACACGGTCCTTGATGCATTCGGGAGTGATTTGGGAGAGTTTGAGACTCTTAGAGGCTTTAAAAACCATTAGTTTGATTTCGGTCAAAATTTTGAATTTCGAGCGCCGGATGGTGATTTGGACAGTTCCAGTAGATCCGTAAAGTTTATTTTGCATGGTTAGCGGTGTTTGTTTGGGTTTGGATCCTTTATTTTACATTTTGACCATCCATTTGTAAACTAGTTAAAAAAAGCTTTTAAGGGTCCCAGTGGATAATTTGTTGTAAATGACAACTATTCAAAAATCCGACATTTTCATTGAGTTCGGAACATCAAAAATATCCTAGAAGCATATATGGTTTATTTCTGTAAGGTCCCAAATAAATTTTGAGGGTCCATTCGGATAATTCAAATTCATGCAAAATCAAAAAAATTGCTGATATCTAGTGCATGATATTTTGTTCTTCACGAACGTGAGCCTCTGGCCACTAACAAAGAGAAGGATGATTTTCTTCATTACAATCGTAAGGTGGTGGATGCAATCAGAAAGGGTTATAGAGTTTGGGTTGAGTTTTTCTCTTCATCATGATTGCGATCGGACTTTTGCAAATGTGATGGTTTTAGGTCATCAGATTTCGCGAACGATAGAGGCTGAGCGGAATTAATAAGGCCAATTTAATGGCTTGGTTGCTGTTGACCCTTGCAAAGGTGAAGGGTTGACTGCGTTCGCGAGTTACTGTTCCCAGAATAGTATAAATACACCTTTATTGCAATTTTCATCATTTTAGACCTTAGAGCTTTGAGAAGGGGTGATTTCTAGGGTTTTCTTAACCATTTGTGCTTGGATAAGCCTCAAACTCTTATTTCCATTAATTCACTATGATTATATCTTCGAAAACACCTTTAAATCTTATTTTTAAACTAGAATTTGGGGATTTTTCCGGTAAACTTTTGAAATGGCTTTTCATTGTTTTGAACATTGATTTTAACTTGTTTTTGCGTGGATTTTCAGCTGTAGACTCCTTTTGACTTGGTAAATATGTTTTTAAAATATAATTTCCAATTTTACCCCTTTCATTTTTGAACTCGCTTTTTGAACGAATTTTGGATTCGATTCAAATAAAGCTAATATGGGTATCCGTAACTTTCTTTTGACACGTAGATTATGTTTTTGATAGTTTTAGAACTTGACAGGACCATTCATGATGGAAAGGCTCTGCGTTGAAGGCTTAGGCTTAGACTTTTGGCTTGTCGAGGTAGGTTATGGTTTAACTTCCTTTAGACTGGGCTCGGTAGTTAATGTTGATGTAAAGTATGCTATGGGTTAGGGAATTTAGCCGTGGGAGTATTATTTTGGAATTATTATTATTATCGTGTGCTCGTGTGGGGGCTTATATGCATATTGTTATTGACTTGAGAGATCATATTTGATGTGATGCCCGTATGAGGGCTTGATAGTTGTGGGCCTTATTTGTGTATTAAATGCCATGATTATTTTGTGTTTCCCATGCGGGGTTTTGAATAGATATTATAGGCTTTTTTGAACATTAATTGTCTCTATCATGATAATAATAACCGAGAGAGGGATTTTTGAAATGATATTTTGATGTCTTACATGACTATTTATCTTGATGGTGCTGAGTGAGGGCTTATATTATGAATCATTGACATGTTGAGTTGATTTTTGGACTCACTTATACTGTATTGAATTGATTATTATCTTCATATTTATTGGTTGTGAGCATGCCATCCTCATTTCATGTATACACTTCACGAGATATTGATACCAATGAGAAATACTTTATAAAATCCTTGATCCGTGAACAATAGTAGGACAGGTGAATCAGACACTTTATAAAACCCTTGATCCGTGAATATTAGTCAGAGATTTGAATTGAGATAAGAGATTGAGATATGAGAAAGTATATGGGTTGCGAACCCCACATTGGTCCTGTCTAGAAACGTTGAGGCTCGAAAAGTGTATACGAAAAGCTGTGCGATAGGTTACACTCATCATCATCACATCATCATTGCATTGTATTGCATTGCCTTATATTGTTGTGTTTCCCCTTCGATGTTGTTGTTGTGTAGTTAGTTTACCTTATTGTCCTTATATCTTAGAACTGTGAGTGGAGAAGGTGTGAGCTACCGCTTGGGAACTTTTCTGTTTGCAGGTGACGTGCTCATAGTATATTTTACTTGAATTATTTTCTACTTTGTTTAGTCGGCCTATGATACCTACTAAGTACAAGTAGATCGTACTCACTCCTACTGTTCCCTTTCGGTACATATCCTAGTTTGAGTATAACTCGCGACAACTGATTTTGTGCTATCTGAGTTGATATTCGAGGTACTGGCATGCTCCAGAGTTTGGGGCTTATTCTAGTCCTTTTCTTATTTTTTTCATGTCTTTACTTATACTCAGAGATAGACTGTTGTATTTTAGTAATTAGACTTTGTATTAGATTCTCTTTCCACTTGTGACACCAGTATTTTGGGATTTATTGTATTTCATCGAAGTTTATGTTATTTACATATTTTGGCTTGACTTCGTTCTAGGAGTCCCGCTTTTATGGGTATTTCTTTCATATTTTTGGTTGTCCTTTATTTGGTGGGTTTAGGCTTATCTACTAAGGCATGCCCGAAGTAGGTGCCATTATGACCTCTACTTTTGGGTTGTGACACTTTGCCATAATAAGGCAACTAACTGTTTTACTATTAAATAAAATGTTGTCTCCTATATTCTAAATGAAATACCAACTGCGAAATAAAATGAATACTAAACAATCCCCTAGAACCTGAAAGTCATTGTACCAAAACACTACATATGTCAATGAAATGGGTTCAACCCCAAAACAAGTGAAAATATCCAAGTCCAAAATAATGGACCATAATCTAAGTGAAGACTCCTGGCAGACCGGAAGATATAGCTCACCCTTGTGTTTGTATGCTATCTGCTCTACAACTGAGGTCTTGAAATAGTAGCTGAAAAATGTTATGCACTCAACAAAAAGAAGACCACATGTAGTATCAGTAAACAAAAAACAATGGTGTATTAATAGGGTCATCGGCCAACCCAAAATAAGATATTTGAACAAGCAACCATAACTTAGTAAAGCAAAAACAACCATGAACACCTACCATGTAACTTTACCTCAAGTTATGACACTTAACCTTGTTCAACAAGTCATAGAGTTTAAGCACGTACAAGTCAAATGCAAGTCAAGATGGACAATAACTAAAGTCAAAACCATGACTACCAACAATAAATCTAAGTCAACAACCCCTGACTCAAAAACAACATATTAAACATGTCTCCATTACACAAGTAAATAGACAACTAAAGAGAGTACTAATCAGTCGTAATTTAACCCAAACCACTTAGGGATCCATTCCAACAACAACAATGTTAATAATGATGAATCTCAATTTACTCAAAAATCATAGTAAGTCAACACGGAAGCCTGGTTTACTCAAGAAACTAACATAATAAGTAAACATATAACCCCAGTTCACTCAAGGAACCGTCACACTCACCTATACCTTGTACACATAAGCTAAGGGTCTTATAGTCGCCCACTAGCCATGACCTGTAGGGGACGAACTCTTGTTCATGTACCAAATCCTAGACATCAAGTGCTTGCCAACATTATGCCAACCAATCCCATGAAGATGTCCATATATCGGTACATCCAATGATAATCAATAGATATCACAACAATCACAACTTCAATGATAACAACAATCACACTTGTAAAACCAACAAGTTTTAATAAAAGTTCATTGGATGTGATTAACACTTAGGATATCAAATAGTCATTAACTTTTCTTGAACATGCATACGAAGGAACAATTAACATGTACACATAAAACAAATTGCGTTTCAACTACGTTAAGTTGAAAACCATCGCCTACCTCAATCCAAGTCTGAAATGTACTAAGGAACTTGAGCTTTGCCCTTTCTTACAACTTCGTCTTGATTGTGGTCTACAAACATAAATACAATACATAATCAACTAAATGACCTAATAATATCAAGGATTACAACCTAATCCCAAAACCCCAAGGTCAAATTCATGATTATCCCCCCATTCTAGGGTTTTTTTACCATCATTCCACATTAATCCTACAAATTTCATGGTTACAATGGTGAATAATAATCATGCAAGGGTAATTTAACAATCTTTAACCAAAACCCAAGGGTTTTATACCCAATTCACCCTATTGCACCAAAAAAATCAGTTAGTTCAGGCTAAATCCTTCCTAATACCCATAAACTAGTGATTCTATGAGTTAATAATAAAAAACTAGTTAATGTGAGTGATTAATTTACCTTTACAAAGAGTTTTGATAGAAAATAAGTGGGAATCACCCTAAATCACCACAGTTATGCCCAAACAAGAATGGAATGAAAATAACATTTTTGGGGTATTTCTGTAATGATCAGCGCATATCCCTCTATAGTGGCCTAATCCCACTATATCTACCTCGCTATAGCGGGATCCACCCACTATAGCAGGATTAGACAAAGCTGACTCTCGCTATAATGGGAAATTCTGGCTATAGTGGCACAGTAGTAGTGGCCTGCCACCCACTATAGCGGGTAAGGTGAGGTAGAAACTTGAGATTGCTCCTAGTTTTGCCTTGTTTGCAATGCACCCTCAAGTTACAACATCCCAAACCAATCCTTTTACGTCAAATTCAATATCAGGAATTCTTCTCACCCGAATTCACTTCCAAAAGATACTACAGATTCCTTATCGACCGTACTAACAAAAAATTCCCAGATTTCCCTAGACCATGCCATGCTCAGATTTTGTCCAAGACTAGACTATCCTAAAATTTCTAACTCCCAAATTAGGGAAAAGCTTTACCCAAATTTTAGGATGATAGACTTACTTGTAACTACAGAAAAAGTAGTTAAAATAGATACCAATTTACCCATCATTTATCCCTGAATGATCAAACAAGAAAAACAAGGTAACAAAGAAGGAAGAGAGTACCTGTATCCTCTACCTGTATCCTCAAACAAGTGAGGATACTTATCCTGTATGTCCCTTTATTTTCCCAAGTAGCTTCCTCAATAAGACGATGCTTCCATTGGACCTTTACCCACCAAATTTCCTTCGCTCTCAACTTTCGGACATCCTGGTCAAGAATAGCAATCAGCTCCTCCTTATATGAAATATTCTTATGAAGAAAAATCGAATCCCATTTAATGATGTAATCCCAATCCCCATGATATCTCTTAAGCATAGACACAAGAAACACCGGATGAACCCTAACAAGCTTAGTGGAAACACCAACCTGTAAGTTACTGGACCTACATTATCAAGAACCTCAAACGGACCAATATATCAAGGGTTAAGCTTACCCGTCTTGTAAAATTATATAACTCCTTTCATATGAGATACTTTCAACAAAACTTACTCACCGAGCTTGAATGACATGTCCCTCACCTTGCAATCTGCATATTCCTTTTGCCTACTCTGGGCTGCCAATAACTTACCTTGAATGAACCTCACCTTTTCCTGAGCTTCCTTTACCAAGTCCATGTCCAAAGTCTTCACATCACTAAATTCAAACAATCCTATGGGTGATCTACACTTACTTCCATAGAGTGCTTCAAATGGAGCCATATCGATGCTAGAATGGTAGTTATTATTTTATGAAAACTCACACAATGATAAAAACTTATCCCAATGACCACCAGATTCAATCACACAGGTCTTTAACATATCCTCTAGCACCTGAATAGTCCTCTCTGACTACCTATTAGTCTAATGATAAAAAGCAGTGTTGAAGTCAATCTTAGTGCCAAATTTTGTATGTAACATATCCCAAAACTTAGTTGTGAATTGCGTACCTTTGTCAGAAATGATAGAAATTGGAACTCCATGCAACCTCAATATCTCATTGACATAAATCTTGGATAATTGCTTTGAGTTGTAATCCACTCTAACTGGGATGGAATGAGCTGACTTGGTCAACCTGTCTACTATAACCCAAATGGATTTATGCTATCCCAAGGTCTTAAGAAGACCCATCACAAAGTCCATAGCTATTCTCTCCCATTTCCACTCAGGAATGGGCATTCTCTGGCAAAAACCCATAGGCCTTTAATGCTACTTCACCTGCTGACAATTGTGGCATTTAGATACATACTCAATTATATCTCTCTTCATCCCAGACCAATAATAGATCTATCTCAAGTCTCGGTACATCTTGGTTGCACCCGGATGAATAGAGTATCAAGAACCATGCGAATCTTTAAGAAAAATTGGTATCAAATCACCGATCCGAGGCACGCACACACATCCCCTCACCATCAACACCCCACACGAATCAAGTGTGGCTTTAGAAACTTCACCACATATTGCCTTGTTTCAAAGTTTGTTCAACCTCTCATCTTCAAACTGTCTGTCCTTGATTTGATCAAGGAATGTTAACCTTACCACCACACTAGCCAACACTCCACACCTTTTAGAAACACCAAACTACAAAAACTATGATGATAGAGTCTGAATATCTCTAGCCAAGGTTCGCCTTGACACACTCAAACAATCTAGAATACCCTTGCTTACCTCTTCCTGGCTTAATGCGACTGCCACCATATTGGCCTTACCTAGATGGTATTAGATAGTCACATCATAATCCTTCAATAATTCCACCTATCTCCTCTGCCTCAAATTCAAATCCTTTTGGGTGAAAACATGCTGCAAACTATGATGGTCTTTGAACACTTCACACTTGACACCATAGAGGTAGTGTCTCCAAATCTTAAGTGCAAAGATCACTGCTTCCAACTTCAAATCATGGGTTGGATAATTCTTCTCATGAGGTTTCAATTGCCTCAAAGCATAGGTAATTACATTCCTATCTTGAATTAACACAACACCCAAACCAAAGTGTGAAGCATCACAAAATACAATAAAATCTTTACCTTCAACTGGCAAGGAAAGAATGGGAGCTGTAGTCAAAAGTGAATTGAGCTTTTGAAATCTCTCCTCAGAATGGGAGCTGTAGTCAAAAGTGAATTGAGCTTTTGAAATCTCTCCTCACACTTATTCGACCATACAAATGACACGACCTTCTGGGTTAACCTTCTTAAGTGAGAAGCAATGGAGGCAAAATTCTTGACAAACCAGCGATAGTAACTAGCAAGACCCATCAAACTTCTAACCTCAGTCACAGAGCTAGGCCAAACCCAACTCTTAACAGCCTCGATCTTTTGGGAATCTGTCATCACCCCCTTTTCTGAAACTACATGCCCTGAAAAGGCAACATAGGAAAACCAAAATTTGCATGTGGAGAATTTTGCATACAACTGCTTCTCCTTCAAAATTCCTAAAACAATGAGAAGATGACCTGCATGTTCCTCCTCACTGTTGGAGTAAACCAAAATGTCATTAATAAAAACAATCACAAAAGGATCCAAGAATGACTTAAAGATACCGTTCATCAAGCTCATGAAAGCTGCCGGTGCATTAGTCAAGCCAAATGACATCAACAAAAACTCATAATGACCATACCGAGTCTTGAAAGCTGTCTTGGGCATATCCTCAGACCGAATATTTAATTGGTGATAACTCGACCTCAAGTATATCTTGGAGAAAATGGAAGCACCCTATAACTAATAAAAAAGGTCATCTATATGGGACAAAAGATACTTATTCCTGACTTTAACCTTATTCAACTGCCTATACTCAATACATATTCTTATGCTACTATCCTTCTTCTTAAATAACAACAACGGAGTACCCCAAGGAGAAGCACTAGGACAAATGAATCCCTTATAAAGTAACTCCTGCAACTAAGTCTTAAGTTCCCTCAATTTAGTATAGGCCATTCGATAGAGAGGAATAGAAATGGGGTGGGTGCCTGACCCCAAATTAATATAGAAGTCAATATCCCGATCTGGAGGCATACCAGGTAAATCTATGGGAAACACCTCCTAAAATTCTAACACTATGAGAACTGAATCAACATAAGGGGATTTTGCACTAAAATCCTGAAGATGTTTCAAAAGGCCAAAGACCTACTCCCAACTAACTTCTTAGCCCGAATAAAGGATATAATTTTCACAGGCTTAGGCTTATAAACACCTTTCCATTCTAACTTATCCATCCTAGGCAAATCTAAAGTCATTGTCTTGGTGTTAACATTCAAAACTATATGATATGGAGATAGCCAAGTCATACACATGATAATGTCAAAATCAAGCATATCTAAGATAATCAAGTATACCCAAGTCTGAAAAACCATGAACAATGAAGAACAAGCATGATACACATGGGTCACTACCATAGAGTCTCCAATCGGAGTAGACACATAAATAGGAGAGTCAAGTATATCATAAATCAAATCAAATCCCGAGACAAATCTTACCGATACATAGGAATAAGTGAAACCTGGATCAAACAAAATAGTAGCCATCTGGATATAGACGAGAATAGTACCTGTAATAACGGCATCAGAAGCCTCGACCTCAGTTTTACCTGGAAACGCATAATAGTGAGGTCTATCATCAAGTTAGGCAACCTCTATAGCAAGCTCCACTCCACCTTTCCTTGCATTACGACCCCCTTGATTTCCACTATGGCCTTCCTGATGATCACCCCGCCCACCCTGTGGATGACCTTTAACATTACCATTACTTTTACCTTTACCACCTTTACCAGCAGGAACTATAACTCTTACTTGATGCTAGACCTATAATCCATCTTGTCTCTAAGGACATTCTCACTTGAACTACCCCAAAACACCATAAGTATTACAGCCTCGATCAAGAGAAGGCCTGTTGGCTGAATAATAGGAAGCCCCTTGGCCTCTAGCAACTGAAGGCTGCTAAATAGCCCCTGACTAACCCCTTGTAGAAGCTGGCAGAGCTGACTAAATAGGGAGAGCTGAATAGGCCTGATGGCTATGACACTTGGAAAAAGACGTGCCAGAGTACCCGTATTTCGGGACTTCTACCTTTTGTACATAATCAATAACCTCATTAAAGGTCTTCCTGGTAGAAGTCATATGAACAGACAAAACCTACAAGTCAGTTTTTAGGCCCTTCACAAATAATCGAATCCTCTCATCCTCTATACCAAGTAACTGAGTAGCATAATGGGACAAAGCATGAAAATTGTCCTCATAGGCCACAACAAATTTATTTCCCAGCTCAAGGGCCAGAAACTCATCTTTTTTGAGATTAAGAAGAGTACAGGGTACATACCTATCCAAAAATAGGGTAAAACTAAGCCTATGTCAATAGAGGTAAAGCTGGCAACCAACACTCCACATATGCCAACCATGGTGGAGGATAGGTTGGTCAGGATAGCACATAGGCTGCTAGAGGTGGAGGAAAGGTTGGTGATAAGGCTCATCTGTATACAGTTCTAGGTCATCCCGAAGCTGAGGGTTCTGATGTTGTAATCACATGTACCATTCTAGTCTATGATTGTATGGCTTCTATGTTATTTGATTCGGGAACTACTTTTTATCCTTGATGATCTTCCTGGGATGTCACCTGACCGTGACATCAATTTTTGTATAGACTTAGATGGGAACTCGCCTTATTTCCATTCCTCCATATGGGATAGCACCGGTAGAGTTAAGGATACTGAAATCTCAGTTTCAAGAGTTGTTGGGGAAGAGTTTTATCCATCCTAGTACTTCTCTGTGGGGTAATCCTGTCTTTTTTGTTAAGAAGAATGATGGTTGTATGCGTATGTGCATATACTACTGGCATTTAAACAAGGTGAGTCTAAGAAGACTATTCTTGATGAGGAAGGTGTGTTGAGAATAACGGGGCAACTTGATTTCTACTGTTCTTTCAGATGCTCATAGTTCAAAGTACTCTATGCATCTGGGTGCAACAAATATGTATAGAGACTTAAGGCAACATTATTAGTGGCATCGGATAAAGCGGGACATTGTTGATTTCATGACTAAGTGTTAAAACTATCAATAGGTTAAGTATGAACATCAAAAACCTGGTAGAACTTTTTAGAGGATCTCAATTACAAAATTAAAATGGGAGAGAATAACTATGGATTTTGTTGTTGGTCTTCCTATGACCTTGAGAAAATATGATTTCATTTGGGTAATCAATGATCAATTGACCAAGTTTGTACATTTTGTTCTAGTGCGAGTGGATTATAATGAGGCCAAGTTGTCTAAGATTTATGTTAAAAAGATTGTTAGACTTCATGGGATGCCTATCTTTATTGTGTCGGATAGAAGCATATAATTTACCTCTTAACTATTGGTAGAAGGATCAAGAAGAGTTAAATAATAGGTTGGACCTAAGTACAGCCTTTCATCTGCAGTCTAATGGGCAGTCAGAGCGGACAATTCGGGTGCTAGAGGACATGCTTCATGTATGTGTAATAGATTTTGGTGGTCATTATGACTATTTCTTGACTTTGTATGAATTTGCGTACAATAATAGCTACCACTCAAGTTTTGGCATGACTCCTTTTAAAGCCTTGTAAGGGAGGAAATGTATATCGCTAATTGGGTAGTTTGATACCTTCGAGGTGAGACCTTCGAGCACGAATGTGTTGAAGAAGTCAATGGAAGTGAAATTCATCCAAGAAAAATTGGTAGCAACTCAAAATATACAGAAAAAGTATGTGGACAACAAGTTGAGAGATGTTCATTTTGAGAAGGGTGAGAAGGTTTTGCTTAAAGTATCACCAATGAAGGGTGCAATGAATTTTGAAAAGAAGGGTAAGCTAAGTCTGAGGTACATTAGGCCTTTTGAAATCTTGATGAAGTAGGGTATGTGTCTTATAGGTTGGCTCTACCCCCTAGTGAGTTCACCTAGTATTCTATGTCTCAATGCTCAAAAAATACAATAGGAATAAAGATTACATCATCCATTGGGATTTAGAATTGTTTGACAAGGAACTCTCTTAATAAGAGGAACCTATTGCTATAATAGATAGAGATGTGAGGGAGTTGAGGACCAATGTGATTCCATCTATGAAAGCTCAATGGAGAATCGTCCGATTGAGGAGGCCAGTGCTATCCACATTTGTTCATCAATTCAAGTAATCCTTGTTTATTTTCATCTCTGGTTATTTTGTTTTTGTTTAGGGATGCATGAGTGTTTAATTAGTATCTAATGTAACAACCCAAAATGTTGTTACGATAAATTAGTGGTTAAAGTTTCAGCTTAGCCTTTCCATAGACTATATTTGTGAAATTTAGGGCTAGCCTCATTTTGGGTGTTGTGTGGTGTAGGAAAATTTTGTAGTTATCGTTGGGTTAGTTGTAGGATTTGATTTAATTTTATATTGGATGATGAGTTTAGGAAGTCATAGATACTACTGGTGCATAAAATGGGTTAGTAGAACTACATTTATAGCAATTTTCATGAAAAAGTTAGTATGTGATGTCAAAATCTGAGAAGTGTGTTGTGAAATGGGCATATCTAAGAACCAATATTGAGTTTATTTCTAAGTACTGTTGCAGCAGTGTCTCCTCATAAAGGGAGAGGGCTTCCATGATGGAAGGAAAATTTGGCTTAAGTTCCACTGTACCAGCATCGCTGCAGCGATTATTAGGAAGTTTTAATACCTGGAATCTATGACTTAGCATTTTTCATCCAAAAACATTCAGTTTTTGACCTAAGGCTAAGTAAGGGTGATTTTTTTTATTCCTAGGGGTTTTCAATCATTGAGGTTAAGGTTTTTCTACCATTCTAACTTGTGATTACTCCATTAAATCCTTAGAATTATAAGGATCATAGTAATGGTAGGAAGTATGGGTTTAGCCCTAGGTTGATGAAATAGTGGGAATTGGTTGTGAATGTCTTTAATGAACTTGTTATTAACTCTAGGTTGTCAGAATTCGCGTAGAATTCTTCCTTGTAATCATGAAATATGGAGAATTTGAAGAGATTTAAGGATAGAAAACCTTAGAATGATGAACTAGGTTAAGTTCATGTGTTAGAATCAATGAGTTTAGGGTTATAATGCCTAAAAGTGGAGAATGTTTTATTAAATTGTTCTCATTTGTTGTTTATAGACTATGAACAATAAGAACTTGCAAAAAAGGGCACGACATTAGCTAAATAGTGCATTTGGACGAGGATACAAGGTAGGTTATGGTTTGAAAGTAGTTATAGACTTGATTTTACTCTATACTTATATTTTAGTTAGACGATTGTAATTAGCCTTCGGGATTGATTTTAATAGTTGGTTGAGATGTTGTTAAAAGAAAAGCCAAAATCATTAATTTAAAGGTTAAAGTGATGATGAATTAAATATCAACGTTAATATTGATATTATTGTTCCTTGAGCCTTTTATTGTGGTCATTACCTATTTTGACGATATTGGAATCGAGTTTTATGCCAACACAGATTGATATTAGGATCGGGTACCATACTGGTATGATACCTGAACTGAGGTCGTCCCCTGCAGGTCATGACTAAGGGTCCTGCCTACCCTAGTATGTATGTATATGCTTTTGGTATGCATTTATTATTGGATTGCACATGTCGTTGTTTAATTGATTGATTTTTACTGGACTTCCTAAGTGTAAACGATTGATATGAATAACTTAAAAAAGATTGATACAAAGAATATAGGCAATGGTTTTGTAAGTTGATGTGATTATGAATATGAATTAAAGTGTTAGTTGATTATCAGTAGTGTCATGATCACTTCTTGCTTTTGTTTAACATATCTATTTGTGTGGTGTTGAGTTAAGTCGGTTGATGATACCTACCAGTACATTATGGTTGTACTGATACTACCTGTGCTCTTTATTTTGTTGACTGTAGAGCATGTTCCAACGTTTGAGACGAGACCTTGCCTTTATCCTGGGATCAACAACTTTGATTCAAGGGTGAGCACCATGTTCGAGCAACTATTTGATCATCCTCTTGCTCATGTCCTTTATTCCGGACAATGACTTTCTCTATTGATTTTGTATTTTAGATAATGACTTCAAAATTTGTTTTGGATTAGTAGTTCTTGTATGGTGCCTTTCGGGTCTCGGGGGATGTAATAGTTAAGAGATACTTGCACACTTTTGTTAATTATTTGGATTGTTGGAGATATTAGAATTGATATTATGCTTTACATGCTTTAAGTAAATAAATCGTCTTTTGGGTTAGTAAATGTTTAAGTGTAGGATTTAATTATTCGACTAAGGGTTGGGTTGATTAGTTCTCCCACTATAGAGTTAAGGTGGGTGCCACTTACTACTATTTGGGTCGTGAAAAAATCTAACAGACACATATGAAAAGGTAGAACCTGGATCAAACAAAATCGAAGTCATTCGGTCACTAACAAGAATGGTACCTGTAATAAGTGCATCTGATGCCTCAGCCTCATACTTTCCCAGGAAGGCATAGCAATATTCCATGTAATCAATTTGAGCGCTTCCCTTAGAAAGTTGTGCACCACCTCTACCAGTATTACCACCTCCTTGATTACCACCTCGACCTTCCTGATAACGACTACTCCTACCCTGTGGATAATCTCTAGCATTTCCTCTACCTCCTTTACCGGCTAGAACTAAGGCTCTAGACAGCTGCTGAATCTGGAAACCTAATTGTCTGACACTAGGGAAATTCCTCTTTAAGTATCCAATCCCACCATAAGCATAACATGCTCGATCTAAAGAGGGCCAATGAGCAGAAGAGTATGAAGCCACCTGGCTATCCGTACTAGAAAGCTATTGAATGGTCCCTAAAAGACCTTCTGTCAAAACTGGCAAGGATGAATGAATAGGATGGGAAGGGTAGTCTTGAGGATCGTGGCCTCTGGAGTATGATCCACAAAAGTTGTCCGTATTTCAGGCCTTATTTCCATCCATTTTTACACTGCCCTCCTGTCTAACTACCTCTACCTTCTTCACAGAATCCACCATTTCATTGAATATCTTACCTAAGGAAGTAATTTCAAGTGCTGAATCTGAAGATTAGTGTTCAAACCTTTCACAAAGAGGTGAATTCACTCCTCCTCTGTATAGAGAATATGAGTAGGAAACCTGAACAAGGCATGGAACATAGCCTCATAAGCTGCAACAGTCATAGTACCCTATTTAAGGGCGAGGAATTCATCTCTCTTCTTGTTACGCAAGGTGCATGGAACAGACTTTGCTAAACAAGGTATGGAACTAGGTCCAAGACAATGGAGGCAACAAATCTACACTCAACATATGCCTAACATATGCCCTCCACCACTACTTAGCATCTCCTTGTATTTAGAAGGTCACAAACTCCACCTCGTGCTGCTCTACTATACCCTTCTCTTGCAACCTCTCATGAGAATATACAATAAACTCAAAAGCATCTTCCATCTTAGAATCCAAGAAAACTGGTGGTTTCATTTTCAGGAACTTACATAATAGCTAATGCTCACTTTCGTTCATTATCAGACAAGGAAAAATATCCGTCTCCAAAGCTTTATCTATCCTGGGGGCTACTACGGCAGCATGATGTACCCCCGATTGCTGTAAAATAGAAATTGTAGGCATGACCTAGAATCGGCTAGCCCACTCAAGAAACCCAAAACCTGCTGAGTTAATTCTACTGATATCTGAATAGGGTCTCTACCTCCCTAAACTAGTTCTATCTCATCATGCACTGGTACCTCATCATTCACAACTTTTTCAAGATGGTGCTCAAGTAGGGGAGGTGATATTGACCTCTGTCTGGCTAGATTAGCTGCAGCCTGGGCTCCACTCCTGGCTGGGGCTTCCCTACCTCCTCTCCTTTCCCTTATGCATCCTCGACCTCTAACTACAGCCTCAGCAACTAGAGCAACTGGCTCGGGAGCCCCTGCTCTAACTCTATTCAATCTCGTGTTCTCCATATGCAAAAATAGAAGGAAGAGGTTAGATACCAATTTGTATCTCCAGCTACCAATTGGAATTAAGCCATAGCACGATAGAAAAAACAAAGTGAAGTTTTTTTGAAGTCCTGTAGCCTCTCGAAGAAAAGTACATACGTCTTTGTACCATTCTACAAGACTATTCTAGACTTACTCTGGTACAATGAGATCAACAAACCTAAGGCACTAATATCAACTTTCCCTTAATCCAAACCCATCGTGAGTGGCATCCACACTAACCCTTCTGTGGGAGAACTATCTAACCTAAAATCAATCCCAATTACTTAGCCATTTTGAGTAAGAAACAAACCATATCCATTAGTAAAATAATAATCTCTAACAATTTAAATAAATGCGAAAAGAATTCATAATATCTAAAAACAATCCCCAAAAACTGAATGTCACTGTGCTACAACCCTAACTAAAACATGTCTATGGGTACAACCCAGATAACACCAACAATAAAATAAAAACTATCTTTATCTAAAATAAGAAGGAAAGATTAATATAAGAGCGATAAATGGCTACCCGAAAGATGAATACTCACCCTTGAATCTGATGTCATGCTAAGGTCTCCAAGTGAGGTCTCATAGAAATTGCTGGAATATGCTCTACACTCAACTAAAAGAAGAGCACGTGGTAGTATCAGTGCAAAACCACTATGTACTGATAGGTATCGTAGGCCGACCCAACTTAACTTAATGTACACATAACTAAATAATTGTAAGCAAGTAACAAGTATACCAACCAAATCATGTATATGCAAACAACAACAATAATAGGCATATTAGCACAAACCAAGTTAATCAAGTGACAAAGGCTCCACTTAGGCATGAAATGCTCAATTTAGTACAATTCAACAAGAACAACTTATAAGCAATTAAGTTTCGATTTATATCAAGAAATCCTCATTAATCTCATAAAATAGTTAACACAAAGAACTGACAACAGACATCAAGTCAAGAACCAATCCACACAGGGAAATCAAGGTAATAACAACACCAGTAGTTCACACAAGGAACTCAAATAACATAAATGAAATATTCATACTCGGTGCACTTAAGGGACCGTCAAACTCTCCATATTACCGTGTACACATGCTATAGGACTTATAGTTGCCCACTAGCCATGTCATGCAGGGCACGAGCTCAGTTCAAGTACCAATATCATAAGTCAACCAAGTGTCTTGCCACCTTTATCCCAAACCAAGTATTTATCCTCCCTTATTTAACCCAAATTCACCAATTCAACCACATGTTATACATTATCAACACTCAATTCACAATAACAATAATACATTACTCACGAGCATAACTTTCTAGTAAGATACACCATTAAACAACACTTATATTTTATATTCAAACATTTAACACTAATTACAAGCACAACTTGAAACAAGTAAACAAATATATATTCAATTAATGGGAACATATGGAATCAAATCGAGTCTCAATTTAAATTCCACCCTAACTTGCCTAAAAAAAAACTTTCAATGCTCTAAGTTACTTGAGTCTTGCCCTTTATTGCAATATCGGCTTGATCTTGGTCTAAAACAAATAATCAAGAATCATTCGACCAATGTTGTACCATTTCCCAACATTATAACCCTAAGTTCATTGTTTTTAACACAAGTTCATGAACAATTTCACCATTTTAGGGTTTTCTACCCTTCATTCCACTCAAATTCTCCATGCTTTATGATTAGTAGATTTAATTCTACTTTAGAAGACTTAATTTAACACTTCTAAACCATTAACAAGTGATTCTAATTCATAACTAAGAAAACTATATCAGGTTCTTTAACCTAGGCTTACACCCACCATTCCCACCATTATCAATATATGTTGATTCTAAGGATTTTAAGGATAAAAAACATGTTAGATAGGTGGAATGATTTACCTCAATGGTAGAATACAAAAATCATCCTTTTCACCCTAGTTCGACCTCCAAATGTTTTTGGATGAAAAATAATTTTTAAACACTGAAACTGCTGTGTTGAGCCTGCTATAGTGGCACAATTCACGCTATAGCGGCACCTCTTTAGTGAGATCTTCCCCCTATCGCGATGCTGACCAAAGTTCACTTCCATTATAGCAGTAAAATTCCCGCTATAGTGGGACCACTATTGCAGCCCTGCTACTCGCTACAGCAGGTAGCAAGGCAGCACTCGATACTTGTTACCAATTTTACTATTTTTACAACACCGTACTCAGATTTTAACCTTATGAACTAACCCATTTGCATCAAATGCTATATCTAGAGTTCTACTAACCTGAATTCAGTTCCAAAAGTTTGTATGAACTCCTTAATATTTTAGCTACACAATATCATCTCAAATATATGAAACACTACCCCATTAAACGCCAGATTTATATAGACTATACAATACCTGATAATTACCCGAAACTAGCCTAGCCTGAAGTTTCAAAATTTTTATCCAGGGAGAAACTTAACCCAAAATTTTGTATGCTAGACACTATTGTAAAGACAAAAAGGGTCGTTACAAAAATTTGAGTTAAAACAGGTTTTGATTCAGAGCATAAAACAACATAGAAAGGTTCTAAAATCAAGAATTCAACTTTGGATTTTAACGGGAATTAGAGCAGAAATTAGCATAGAATCGATGGAAATTATGTTGAGTGAAATAGAATCAACTTACCCAAACCAAGTTGTTGAAAATCCCAAGAGGAACTAGCTCCCACGCTCATCAAACAACCCCTTTTTTAAGAATCAAATTTTGGGGTTCTTAGCTCTATATTTGACGAAAACTAGAAGGAAAAATCGAGTGAAATCAAGGGGAATAATGCATGTGGGAACTATAGGACCTCACCCCAGGTGAATCTTGAAGAAATACCACAGTTAGAATACTCCCAAGCTCAAATAATGGTGAAAGAATTTGAGAAAATTGAGTTTAACATGGAGAAGACAACTTTAAATACTACTAGGGGGTACTTTATTGCAAACGCGAGCAGGCCCCATCTTAATCCTTTGCAAAAGTGATGGGTTCTTCATGAATTGAAAGAACAAAGCTGGAACGGGTTAGACTGACCCTTCTTCGCTAATGCGTTGGACCCTTCAGCAACACGAATGTCAAATTCACTGACCATTACGATTGTGATGAGTAAAAGGGGCCTGCACAAACTGTTGCACACCAACATGTTTTTAAGTCTAAAATGACTTTGGAACCTTGTAAACACAAAAAATTTATGATATCCAATTGGAAACATCATTTCAGACTCAACAGAGATGATGGAATGACAAACAAATCATTTTGATGAAATATTGACCAAAGTCAGCACTGTACTGATTTTCTCTAAAATTCACCCAAGTGCCCAAATGAGTACAGAAGCCTCGGGACCCTAACCAAAGGTCCTCTTTGCCCAAAATACACTTTTTGGAGCTAACTGAACTATCAGAATTCTCATCCGAGACCATTTACAAAGAATGTTGACTAAAGTCAAACTTCTTAACCTTAAAAGCCCCAAAACAGAGAAACTAGTTTAAAACCCAACCGAACTCTATAGGAACCAAACCACCTGTCGCAGCAAGTCTTAAATATCCTGTAGCAACTACAAGAAAGCTCAAAACAGTAAAAGCACGAGAAAAGCAGAAAATAACTTGAATGGTCACTGTTGACACCTAATTTTGGCTCTCCTTTTTCCTAAATTTAATTTATCGGTGCTTATGATTCCTAAATATTTCTTTTTCTTATTTTTAACATTAATTTCAATAAAATTAACACCAATAACAATTTTTTCAAAAATACTATATTATTATTATTATTATTTTATTATTATTTTGTTATTCAACTACTTATATCATATGTTATAAAATTACCCCCCCCCCAAAATAAATAAATAAATAAATAAATAAATAATAAATTATTAATAATAATATATTTCAAACTTATTACTTCACTATTTTTAATATATATATATATATATATATTAGTGTATTAAATTTTATTTCAAAACTCTATATAATCCTTGCTATATTATTATATGATATCCTATTTTGCAAATTTACTTTATTTTTATTTTATTTAAGTTTGAACTATAGTTGTACGTGTATAAAATATAACATATGTACGTACTTAAAATTATGCATGTGTATATACGTACATATACATATGAAAACGCATGTGTATATATGTAAACTTTTGGAAAATAATTAGGACGAAACAAGCATCGTTAAATTAATTAAGTGAAAATCATGTGCAAAATTAGAATTTTCTTACAAATTAATTCTTCTACAACATTTGGGCCATTTCCTTTAATTTCAGCCCTAAAAGAACTACCCAGCCCAACTTAAAATAAGCTAAACCCGGCCCAAAACCCCCTAAAACCTAACTAATCAGCTAACCTAACCAACCCCTAACATTTCCCCTTTCTTCCTCACGATGAAAACCAAATTTGAACACCCTAACCAAACATCGCTCATTCCTCTCTCTTCTCTCAATAACGGTGGCCCACAAACCACCGAAAAATTATAATTTTTTATGGTCTTTCCCCTTTTCCCTTTACTTTTTCTCCTATCCATCAATCCAGCCGCCCCCACCACCGTTTTTCTTCCCAAATCAGACCTCAAAAGCTCCCCCACCACCACTTTTATTCATGGGGAATGAAAGAATTTGAAGAACCATCAAATTTGGGTTCATTACCCCTTTAATCCGATGGATCTGAAAATTCCACCTCTAAACAATCACTTTTCCCCCCTCAAATCAAGCTGAAAAGTATACCCAACCCACCATTTTCTTTCAATTCATCATTATTTCTCTGAAAATTGCCTTCCCAATAAATCAAAATTTGAATTCTTGAAATCTGTTGAAGAATTCGTTGGAAGCTCCAATTCTCAGCTATAAAAGGGGGCTTCGGTTTCCATTTATAGAGGAAGAAATCAAAAAAAAAAAAGGACTTAGGCATCTCAATAGCTTTCTTTAATTATTCTCAATTTTTACTCTCAGTTTCTAGTCTTGCTATTGTCGAATATCCCAAGTTTGAGCCGAAGTTGAAATCGCTAGTTTGGAACTCGATGCTCGACGACCTCAATCACTGCAGCACATAAGGTAAAATTTGTTCCGTCTTAGTTATGATGCATTTATCATTTGTTAATTTTTGATCGTGTGGTTAGTCAAGGTATTAGCAGTTTATTTTTATCATAAAATATGAAATAAAATCAGTTTCTTGGTCGTTTTGACTATTCATATCAGATTGAGTGGTTGTAAAATATCTATGACTTGCAATTTAGTTTGAACTAGATCTATGAGGTTTGAGGGTATATGCGTGGTTGGATGCTCATTGTAAGATTATTGCTATGTTGATTTGGATGTTTTGAACATGGTAATAGCTACCTAGTTTGTCTTGGTTTGCCTATGTTTTGACAAGGCATCGACAACCGTTATTTTAGTACGAAAAGGTTTTAAAAACTCAAGTACGAATCTACCCCCTTTCATTCTTTTTTCACCTTCTGTTCATCATATATGGTTTTTATGGATATATAGTTTTGTTTTGAAACCCATGTTGTCGTTATTGTCTTCCTTTGGATCGACAGATGTATATAATTTTTGATTTTGAAAAGTTGTTTCGTGGTGGACATGGATTTGTGAATAGTGTATACGTGAGTTTATCTCATTTTTGGGCTATTGATCGCTTTTGTTCTTTTTGGAATTCAGACTATGAACGCAATTTTTGGGTCTGAAATAAGTGTGTGTAAGCATCTCATTTTTCTTAGCACTACTAGTCGCTTCTGATGTCTACCAAACTATACCTCTAGAAAAGTATAACGCAGTCACTATATCAAATATAGAACCCAACTAGGTTGGGGTCGAGCCCACAGGGAATAGGACGAAAATCTATCGAGTGTTTGTCTGAGTAATTGGTACGTAAGTAAAAGAAGGGGGGTTTGTAAAAAAATAGTAACAGTAATAATTGTTGATTTTTGGATTTGTGATCAATACGAGAAAGGCACTAAGACAGTGATCACCAAGATTCCTTAACTCCACCGGTTACTTGTGCTGTCAAACTGTCCCACTACGTTGTATGCAAAATCTAACAAGATAGGTTCATCTAAACGTCTCTCAACCTTGGTTAAATGAATTTCACTCTTCTCCTCTTGGTCTCCGAGTGTCACACTACTAACCCTTATTCTTGAACTTAGATTAACTATCCCTGTTACGGCTCAAGTTATTAGATGAAGGTTGATAGCTTTAAATTTCTATTGTTATTTCCTTTTCCCATTCTCTACCTCTTTCTCAAGCAAGTTTAGAATACAGGGAGTTCCTAATGTTTACAACCATTATAAGATCAATTATAATAAAGTAAATACCAATACATGCAATCACACCGGTTCAGAATTGCTTTGCACTTAACCCATTTTGTTAATTCCTCGGGGTTCACACAACTCTAGTTATGGGGTTTAGCTACTCATGATTGCAAGAACACAAGAAGAAATCAATGATGAAAACATAATTATGAACTCACAAGTAGAATAAAACTCTGAAATCTCAATATAAATCAAAACCCTAGAATCGATGTTTGAGATTACAAGATTAATGTGTTTATGAACCTCAAAACAGTGCAATAGAATCCTCAAAATAATGTAATGACTCACTCAAAATAATGTAATAACCAACTCAAAATATAGGACAACCTAAGGATATTTATAGATATAATGTGAATCCTATCGTAAACAAAGTAGGAGAAAAAAGTCGGCAACTTTCCACAGACCGTGACTTGAAGTCGTGGGATCAACTCACCGTGGGTCCTAACCGTAGTAATCAGGCTTCACTGCACATTTGCAGAAGTTGACCCACGGTCATGACCTATGGACCGTAGGTCACTCTCATGGGTCATATGATGAAATTCCAACTCTTCTCTTTTGTCTTCAAATACTTCATTCCAGTACATGCTTCATCCATTTTGTCCATTTTGCCTTCAAAACCTATTTTCCTGCAAGATAGAATAGGAAATACATCATACCTACCAAACATACCCAAGTTATTGCATATTTTCCTTATTTTAAGCAGTGAAAGTGCCATAAGATCATGGCACATCAACACCCTCAACTTAGAATGTTTGCATGTCCTCAGGAAAATAAAACAAAGCAAACACATTCAATGCTTAACTAAGAGAAACCTAAGAGACCTACGGCAGTCGACTTATTACTTCCGGCACCAAATTTTTTTTGACCCCCTCCTATTTTCAAATCAAAACCATAGTGTGTATACATACAACATATTATAATGTCACAGAAGGGATCAAGTGATAGCATCAGATTATGAACAAAATACTAAGCGTATATGCAAATGACTTTATCTGAACAAATAGCAGCTAACAATACAACCCTATACTCTCACAGCAAAGAAGTCCTATACACTCACAGTATACTAATAAATATCAACATTGGGACTGTATCAAAACACTCTCTCTCACAAAGAAGTTCAAACAGTGTGCGTGAAATAGCATCTGCTTGCCCTTATTTTCTATGCCTTAGTTTTTCGGACAGTTGGACTAGGATCACTGTAGGACTTTCATTGTCTTGTAATGTAGGCTTGGGGACGGGTGTGGTACATATGGATATGGTGACTCAACCCTACTTGACACTACACTATTTTGGCTCCACTTTCCAACCATACTCATTTTATTCTCCTTCAATTGTTTTCAGATGTTGGGTGTAATTTTCTTTGTGATTTCAATATTCTTTTTTTTTCACACCCAAATCTGTTCTCTTTTCTTTTACTAACCCCTTCTTCATACCCATATCAAGCTATGCACCTCTATGCTAGCCACTCTCAACTTAGGCGATTTGCCTAAGTTGAGGTACACAATGTCCAAGGAGGGACCAGGGCCAAGACAGGTTAATTGTAAGTAAAAAAGGGAAGGTGAATAGGTTGATGAAAGAAATAGGTCAATTAAGGCTCAAAATCGGGATCAAGGTATGTTTACTTCATTTGGTCAGGTAAAAGTGGACTTATTTAAAAATGGCCTATGATCCTTTCCTAACAACTATCCTCTAACCTAGGAAAGACTAATCGGGAATGTTCTGGATTACACATACAAAGTGAACTCGGTAATGACCTCACACACACATAGTACAGGCTTACACTATCGACTACTACGTATCCAATTCATGCATTGATAGATACAGTCATTCTGCCTTTAATACTAATGCCATAATAAGATCCAACAGTTGTCACAAACTATCATAACTACACACACAAATCAAAATCAAATTTTCAGGAAGGGTGTCCTTTAAATAATCAAAAAGCATCATTATCATAAACTTGTTCAAAACTGGAATGCACTAAGGTTCCCCTATTTTCCTCCTAATTAAACATGAAAACACATAATAAAAACATAAATAACAACTTAAACATGCCAGTTCTACTATGATAGAACTTGAGAGAAAAGAAACACGGCAACAAAAACCCCCAAGAGGACATATAGACCCACAAGTACCTCCGCCCCACTAAATAAGCATGTATTATCCTCAACGCATTACACCAAAGTAAAATAAGCAAGTTAGGAACATACCTGTGGCACCCTAGGTGGGTCTAATGTCAATCAAAACAACAAAAATCAAAGAAAATGTAGGAATAGCAAGCCACCTTGGGTTGCCTCGCAAGTAGCGCCTCATTTAACGTCGCGACATGACGCGGGTGTCTTGATTACTAAGACTTCATCAAGATATCCCTTGGGTTGGCCTCGAAGGTTATCGAACATATTTATTTTTGAAACCACCCTTATGTCCTTTGATTGCTTCATATATCTGCAAACATTGAACGTGACTTTCTTATTATTCAGCCTGAATTTTAGCTCACTCCACTCCATATCCACCAATGCTCTGTCGGTGGCTAAAAATGGTCTCCCCATAATTATGGGCATCTCAAAATCAACCTCACAATCCAAGACAACAAAGTTAGTAGGAAAGATGAAGTTTTCAACCTTGACCAAACCATCAAATAATATGCTCACCAGTTTCTTGATCGTACGATCCACCATCAATAACCACATCTTTGTTGGCTCAGGGGATCCCAAGCCTAATTTCTCGAATACTGCCAGCGGCATCAAGTTAATACTCGCACCTAGGTCACACAAAGCTATGGTGAAGTTAACTGACCCAATTATGCATGGAATTGTAAATGCACTGGGATCATCTTTTTTTGGCACAATAGAACGGGATGTGATTGCACTACAATGGTTCAAATCACCAATAGACTCATCACTGACAGTTCTTTTCTTCATGAACAACTCTTTCATGAACTTTGCATATCCTGAAATTTGTTCTAGTGCCTCCACCAATGGAATGTTTATAGAAAGTTGTTCAGTATGGACATAAACTTATGAAATTTTCCATTCTCTTTCTTTTTGTTCAAGAACTGAGGGAATGTAGGTGGAAGATTAGGAATGGGGATTAGCATTTGTGGGGCTTTCTTTTCTTTCTCATTTTCAGCATTCACCTTGTTTTCATCAGTCTGAGGCTCTTCAACTTCTTTCATGATCTCCCCACTAAATTTTTTATTTTCATCCACCTTTTTCTTTAGATGTTGAGGGAAAAGAGGAGGAAGTTTTGGGAATGGAACATACTTCTTTATAGCTTTCTTTACCTTTTTTGTGGCATTCATTTGCTTTTCCAGTGTATCATGAACACCCTCAACTTGTTTGGGTGCCTCACTAAGAGTTTTCTCACTTCTCGTTGTGATAGCCATACAATGAGCATTATTTTTTGGGTTCTGGATGGTGTTGCTCGGAAGTGTACCTTGTTGACGTTAATTCAATGCTGAAGATATCTGCCCGAATTGTTGCTCCAATTGTTTAATAGCTGTCGAGTGAGACTCAACCTTTTGACATATTCCTGAAATCTGCCCTAATCACCTTCAGACAGTTTTCTTGACTCTCCGCCCCCTTAACAAGTTTATTAATAAGGGCTTCTATTCTTGAATTTCTATAATCAACATGACGGTTCCCCGGTGGAACATATGCACCACTCTTCTCTTTGTAATCTTCCTTTTGCCTCCAATAACCGTGATGTGCCATAGTTTTATGGCGCTTTTGAGGCTTAAAATAAGAAAAATATGCAAAAACTTGGGTATGTTTGGTAGGTATGATGTGTTTTCTATTCTATCTTGCAGGAAAATAGGTTATGGAGGCAAAATGAAGAAGAAAGGAAGAAACATGCACTAGAATGGAGCCTTTGAAGACAAAAGAGCCAAGTCAAAACCAAAGGAGTGAATCACGGCAGGGACCCACATCAAGTGAGTCGACCTACATGAAGTAGGTCAGTACCATAGGTCAACTCCTAAAAGTGTGTGATGACGACTAATTTGCACGACATGGAGCTACGTGACATGGGTTGGTTCCACGATACCAACCCACGAAACTGTGGAAAGTTACCGACTTTTTTCTCCTATTTTGTTTAGGATAGGATTCACCTTGTATCTATAAATACCCCTATATTGTCCTATGTTTAGGGGTTGGTCATTACATTGTTTTATGATATATTTTTATTATTTTAAATTTGCAAATGCATTATTGATTTTGTAATCTTGAAACTTTGATTCTAGGGTTTTTATTCATAGTGAGATTTCAGAGTTTTCTTCTTATTGTAAGTTTACAATTATGTTTTCATCATTGAATTCTTCTTGGTTCTTGAAATCATGAGTAGCTAAACCCATCAATGAGGGTTGTATGAATCATGAGGAATTTATGAAATGGGTTAAGTGCAAAGCAATTCTGAACCAGTGTGACTGCATGTATTGTTATTATCTTTGATATAATTGATCTTCTAACAGTTGCAAACGTTAGAAACTTACCTGTATTCTAAACTTGCTCGAGCGAGAGGTAGAGATTGGGAAAAAGGAATAACAACAGATATTTGAAGCTATCAACCTTTATCTAATAACTTGATCCGTAACAGAGATAGTTATCTCAGATCCAGGACAAGGGTTAGTAGTGCGACACTCGGAGACCGAGAGGAGAAGAGTGAAATTCGCTAACCAAGGTCGAGAGATATTTAGATGAACATATCTTGTTAGATTTTACATGCAGTGCAGCAGGACAGTTTTGCCAGCACAAGTAACCGGTTCAGTTAAGGAATCATTGGGGATTACAGTCCTAGTGTATTTCTCATTTTTATAATAAATCCAATAATCAACAATCATTAGTGTTACTACTTTCTTATAAAGCTCCCCTAGTTTTACTTACTTGCCAATTACTCAGACTAGCACTCGACAGACTTCGTCCTATTACCTATGTGATCGACCCCAACCTAGTTGGGTTTTATATTTGATACATAGACCGCGTTATACTTTTCTAGAGGTATATTTTGGCGACATCAAATTTTGGCATCGCTGCTGGGGGATACAATTACAGAGTTGATTAATTTGTTTGTTCGAGTTGATTGGTTTTATTTTTCTTTACTTTTAAGAGCACACGCTGGTGTATGCCCAACACTAGGAGTCAAGCCAATCCCTTAATTCCACTTAATACTGAGATAGAATGAACACTGAGAGCAAATCAAAGAATGGTGAACACCGATAAAGTTCAGGATCCTGTAATCGCGGAAGGTATTCATAACCAGCCACCAATTTATCTGGATGGTGATGAAACTGTCAAGAAAATCCTTGTTCGATAACGGTTAAGCAACTCTTAGACAAGAGGATAGAGATCATCACAGAATGCAAGAAGCAACAAAATGTCTTACTACACTTGAAGAGAGACAAAGAAGACTGAGGGTGCAACAATCACCTCAAAGACCATATGTGTCGGTTTATGATGATCCCGAAGAAGAGGATGTGGCTTATTTTAAGGCTATCTAGACTGGGTCATTATTCCACCAGAGTTACCTATGGGCACTAAGTTTGAAATTACAAGTTTGACTTTGTGGGGGTCTGCACGTCATATAATTTGTCTGGAGTTGACCAAGAGGCTATTCATTGGAAAGATTGTTTCCATTCTTTCTAATAGGAGAAGCGACTTTGTGGTTGGCCGAGTTACCGTGAGGTTCCATCACTACTTGGTAAGAGTTGAGAAATCAATTCCTGGAGAGATTTTTCCCACCCTGCAAGATGCTATAGTTTAAGGATGAGATTTATAACTTCATACAACTATAGTTGAAAAAAAACATATTTTCACGATTTGATACACCCCGAGTAATCATTAGTGATGGAGGATCCCACTTCTTTAATCGGCTGCTCAAAGCCCTGCTTGAAAAATATGATGTCAAACATAAGGTAGCAACACCTTACTATCCTCAGACAAGCAGTCAAGTTGAGGTGTCAAATTGTGAGATTAAGTCTATTTTGGCGAAGACGGTAAATGCCAATAAGACTGATTGGGCAAGAAGATTGGACGATGCATTATAGGCATATCAACCTGCATTCAAGACACCGATTGGTGCTTCTCCATATTAGCTGGTGTTTGGTAAATCATGCTATTTGCCTGTCGAATTTTGAACATAAGTCATTATGGGCATTAAAGAGGTTGAATCTAGAATAGAGTGATGCGGGTAAATTGAGACTAGAGCAGATGAATGAGATGGATGAATTTCATCTCCAGGCTTATGAAAGTTCAGTACTGTACAAAGAGAAGACAAAATTATATCATGATCGGAAGATTGAACTATGAGAGTTTCACCCGAGAGATTTGGTATTGCTTTATAACTCAAGGCTTTGCTTGTTTCCTGAAAAATTAAGGTCCAAATGGTCTGGACTAGTCATGGTGGTTATGGTATTCCTGCATGGAGCAATTGAGCTGAAAGGTGATGAAAATATTCTATTCAAGGTCAATGGACAGCGTGTAAATCATTATGTGGGAACCACGGAAGAAATATCGACATGTGAGGAGTTTAGTCTTGATGAAGTCTGATTAGTCAAGTATGTTGGGTCATGCCGCGATGTTAAATCAGGCTCTTCATGGGAGGCAACCCATGGGCTGATTGGTGAATTCTGATTAACCAACCTAGCTATGTCGTACCACGATGTTAAATCAAGCGCTGCAACCAGACCTCAACCTACTACACAATCCCCACCTCCTGCCACATTGGTGACTCTTATTTAGTCATCAGATTCTTCCACCTAGTCTGAAGAGGGAGTGAATGCTTCTGTAATCGGAGGAATTGAAGATAAGGCTGATACACCTGGGACCAATGAGGGTGCGGATGATTCTGAGTCCGAAGGTAGTGGTGAGGATAATAAGACAACATCTATTTCAGGAACTAGTGTTCAAGATTCCACGACTTCCTCAAAGAAACAGGTGGCTGTACAGTGAGCTGCAGCTGCAATACCAAGGGAAAATAAGAGGTGATGTGTTTAGGGTATGAAGGCTATTTATGATAGGGATACAGAGCAGACTGAGCGGGGTGTATGTAAAAGAAGTATCACTGAGGAGCCCCGGTATTAATTAGATGAGTTAAAGGTACTACCCAATATTAAGGCAGTGTTTGATCACTGTGGATTCGGGTAGATGACAGAGTCTTCTTATAACTATAGCCCAGAGTTGGTCTGTGAGGTTTATACTTCATATACTACTTCTATTTAATTAATCACACCAAATGAGCAGTGATATCGGGACCAACCACCATTGACTCACACTTTGGTTCGTGGTACCAGAGTAGACATATCCAAGCAGACTATCCACAAGCTCTTGTTTGGTGCCGAACGTGCACTTCCAGCTAACACTGCTGAGTTTGATCACCGCATGGAGACAGTGAAAAATAAAAACTAAATGAAGGATGCCGATCAGCACTAAAGGCATAGATGCGATACGGGTATATGATAAGTTGGACATTAAGAAGTCCTCGCTTAACATTATGGGTAGGTTTTGGTGGTCATATGTACAACATCGTCTCTATGCCACAGGTGCAGATAATTCTCTTACTTTTGATTGAGTTGTTCTGGTAGCGAGCATCATTGTCGGATATGACATCAACATCGCCAGCTACATTATTGAGGAGATTCATGAGGGTGCCTTTAAAGACTTTACCAGCATCCCTTTCCTCTGTCTAATTTAGGGCCAATGTAATAGTGCTGGTGTAGTTACGATACCTGCAGTAGATCACGCCATAGAGGTGACCCGCATAGCTAATGTAGGGTTGATGCAGCAGTGAGGTGCTATCTCAGTTTCCCAGAGGGGCTCTCAGCCCTATACTTTATCAGGTGCCTCCCTTTTTGAAGGGTAAGTGGATCGAGAGGAATCGGTTATTACTTCAACACCATTTAGTAAGCCAGAGGATAGGAGGTTGCCTAACGAGGGCACAAGCCCCATGACTGCTGAAGGGGCAGCAGGTGCTATAGCACCACCACCCTCGTCTGGCATGGTTGTAATTACACGAGAGTTTTTGCAGCAGTTAGTGGATAGAAAGACACAGGTTATTGAGCGACAAGCTTACACAGAGGCCCAGATGGCTAAGTTAGTATCTCAACTTAAGCCCTGGGTTAGGACGTCGGTAGAGGCTTTTTAGGTGAGAGTTGAGGCTCGCATGACTTCTGATATGGAGAGGTTTTTGCGTGAGCTGCATGGGTGGATTGACAGTTTTGAGCACCTGATAGGTAGCTGGATGATAGAGGCCCATATCCCAGATTTAATAGGGTTGACCAAGGAGGTGTATACAATGAGGGCAGAGGTTTGAGATTTAGCAGTTAGCCATACTCCTATCATTTCACCCATACCAACACTGGTACCTTCAGCATCAGTCTTTGAGGGGGATTTGTTTGCTGACAAAGAGCCTCCTATTGCTAGAGGCAAGCAACCACGGAGTCCTGAGGGTCAGACTGATAGTAGAGACGAGTTTAAGAGTGATCTACAAAGAGAAACAAAGGCCTCCCTGGCAGAGTACCATGTCAGTCAGATTGCTCATAAGCAGAGGGCATGGGGTGCATCCTCTAGTTAGCCACCCCCTCCACTGAACGCACCTAGCGTGGAGCGCAGAGAGCATACAAATGATACCACTGTGGACGGTCCCACATTCGGCCCCTAGGGTGCAGCAGGTATGTCTTCACTCCCTTACACTTATCATATTGATAGTTGTGCACTGAGGGCAGTGCACCATTATTTAGTTGGGGTGGGGGTATACCACCACTTGGGGATTTTTGTTGTCATGTTTTCTTTTCCCCCAAGTGTGCTATCATTGTAGAACCAGCATGTTTAGGTTGTTAGTTATATAATTTATGTGTTGTCATGTTTAATTAGGTGAAAAATAGGGAAACCTTAATGTTGTCTAATTTTGAATGAACTTTGAATTATAATAATGCTTATTGATTGTTTAAAGGACACCCCTCCATAAAATTTTGTTTTGAAATGTGTGTAGTAGTATATTAGTTTGTGACAGTTGTTGGATCTTGTTATGGCATTAGTATTATAGGCAGAATGACTCTAGCCAACAATGCATGAACTGGAAAGGTAGTAGTCGATAGTGTAACCCTGTGCTATGTGTATGTGAAGTCCTTACCGAGTTTACTTTGTATGTTCGATCCAAAACTTGCCCGGTTAGTCTTGCCTAGGTTATAGGATAGTGGTCAGGAATGGATCATAGGTCGTGTTTGAATAAGTCCACTTTTAGCCTAAATGCCTGACCAAATAAAATAAATATCCCTTGATCCCGATTTTGAGCCTTAGTTGACCTATTTCTTTCATTAGCCTATTCACCTTCCCATTTTAACTTACAATGAACCTGTCTTGGCCCTGGTCCCTCCTTGGACATTGTGTACCTCAACTCAGGCAAATCGCCTAAGTTAAAGGTGGTTGTTATAGGGGTGCGTAGTTTGATTTGGGTATGAAAAAAGGGTTGGTAAAATAAAAAGAGAACAAATTTGGGTGTAAAAAAAAGTTAGTGAAATTAAAAAAAAAAAGAATTAAATAAATGTGTTTTGAATGTATGAAGAAAATCACACCTAAAATCTGAAAACAAATGAAGAATAATGAGGGACAATAAAATAAGAATGGTTGGAAAGTGGAGTCAAAAATAGTAGTGTCAAGTAGGGTTGAGTCACCATATCCATATGTACAATACCAGTACCCAAGCCTACATTACAAGCCGATGAATGTCCTAATATGATCCTAGTCCAACTGTCCGAAAAACTAAGGCATGGAAAATATGGGCAAGCCTAAGGTATTTCATGCACACTGTTTGAACTTCTTTGTAAGAGAGAGAAG
Organism: Capsicum rhomboideum; assembly: GCA_031232105.1. Taxonomy (NCBI): domain Eukaryota; kingdom Viridiplantae; phylum Streptophyta; class Magnoliopsida; order Solanales; family Solanaceae; genus Capsicum; species Capsicum rhomboideum. Next base: position 37,436,816 of record CP124719.1, read on the forward strand.
TGTTTTGACCCAGTCCCTACTTTGATATTCATTAGTATACTGTGAGTGTATGGGACAACTTTGTTGTGAGAGTACATGGGTTGCATTGTTAGCTACTATTTGTTCAGATAATGTCATTTGCATACATGCTTAGTAGTTTGTTTAGAATTTAATGCTATCACTTGATCCCTTCTGTGTCATGATAATATGCTGCATATATACACATCGTGGTTTTAATTTACAAATAGAAAAGGTCGGAAAAGTTTTGGTACCAAAGACAATGAGTCGACTGTCGTAGGTTTCTTAGGTTTCTCTTAGTTAAGCATCAACTGTGTTTATTTTGTTTTGTTTGCCTAAGGACATGCAAACGTTCTAAGTTGAGGGTGTCGAAATGCCATGGTTTCATGGAACTTTCGAGGCTTAAAACAAGGAAAATATGCAAAAACTTGGGTATGTTTGGTAGGTATGATGTGTTTTTTATTCTATCTTGAAGGAAAATAGGTTATGGAGGCAAAATGGAGAAGAAGGGAAGAAGCATGCAGTAGAATGTAGCATTTGAAGACGAAAGAGCCAAGTCAAAACCAGAGGAGTGACTCACAGTAAGGACCCACGTCATGTGAGTCGACCTACGTGACGTAGGTCAGTGCCATAGTTCAACTCCTGAAAGTGTGTGATGACGACTGATTTTCATGACACGTACCTACGCGACGTGGGTTGGTTCCACGATAGCAACCCAAGAAATCGTGGAAAGTTGCCGACTTTTTTCTCCTATTTTATTTAGGATAGGATTCACCTTGTATCTATAAATACCCCTATATTGTCCTACGTTTAGGGGTTGTTCATTACATTGTTTTGATATATATTTTCATTATTTTGAGTTTGCAAATACATTATTGATTTGGTAATCTTGGAACTTCGATTCTAGTGATTTTATTCATATTGAGATTTCAGAGTTTTATTCTTATTGTGAGTTTACAATTATGTTTTCATCATTGAATTCTTCTTGTGTTCTTGCGATCATGAGTAGCTAAATTCGTCAACTAGGGTTGTGTGAGCCATGAGGAATTAACAAATGGGTTAAGTGCAAAGCAATTCTAAACCGATGTGACTGCATGTATTATTATTATCTTTGATATAATTGATCTTCTAATGGTTGCAAATGTTAGAAACTCACCTGTATTCTAAACTTGCTCGAGAGAAAGGTAGAGATAGAGAAAAGGGATTAACAATAGAGATTTGAAGCTATCAACGTTCATCTAATAACTTGAGCCGTAACAGGGATAGTTATCTGAGATCCAGGACAAGGGTTAGTAGTGCGACACTTGTAGATCGAGAGGAGAAGAGTGAAATTAGTCTAACCAAGGTTAATAGACTTCTAGATGAACATATCTTGTTAGATTTTACATGCAGTGCAGCGGGACAGTTTTGCCAGCACAAGTAACTGGTGGAGTTAAGGAATCATTGGGGATTACAGTCCAAGTGTATTTCTCATATTGATAAAAAATCCAATAGTCAACAATCATTACTATTAATACTTGCTTACAAAACTCCCCCAGTTTTACTTACTTGCCAATTACTCAGACTAGCACTCGACAAACATTTATCCTATTCACTGTGGGATCGACCCAAACTTAGTTGGGCTCTATATTTGATACATCGACCGCGTTATACTTTTTTGGAGGTATATTTTAGGCGTCATCGACCATGTTATACTTATAATTTCCCTTCTCAATAATGAAGGAAGAAGTGTCATGTCATTCTTGAAAAATAACATATTTTCACAATTCGGTACACCCCGAGTTATCATTAGTGATGGAGGATCCCACTTTTGTAATCAGATATTCAAAGTCCTGCTTGAAAAATATGGTGTCAAACATAAGGTGGCAACATTTTAGCATCCTCAGATGAGTAGGCAAATTGAGGTGTCAAAGCATGAAATTATGTCTATTTTGGCGAAGACGGTGAATGCCAATTGGAATGATTGGGCAAGAAGATTGGATGGATGATGCTTTATGGGCATATCGAATTGTATTCAAGACACCGATTGGTGTATCTCCATATCAGCTGGTGTTTAGTAAATCGTGCCATTTGCCTGTCAAACTTGAATATAAGGCATTATGGGCATTGAAGAGGTTGAATCTAGAATTGAGTGATGCGGCTAAATTGAGACTAGAGCAGATGAATGAGATGGATGGATTTCATATCCAGGCTTATAAAAGTTCAGCACTGTATAAAGAGAAGATGAAAGTATATCATGATCGAAATATTGAACGATGAGAGTTTCACTCGGGAGATTTGGTATTGCTTTATAACTCCAGGCTTCGCTTGTTTCCTGAAAAATTAAGGTCTAAATGGTCTAGACCATTCATGGTGGTTAGGGTATTCCTGCATGGAGCAATTGAGCTGAAAGGTGATGACAATTTTCTATTCAAGGTCAATGGACAGCTTGTAAAGCACTATGTGGGAACTACGGAGGAAATATCGACATGTGAGGAGTTTGGTCTTGATAAAGTCTGAGTAGTCAAGTAAGTTGGGTCGTACCCGATGTTAAATTAGGTGTTTCATGGGAGGTAATCTATGGATTGGTTGGTGAAGTCTGATTAACCAACCTAGATACATCGTGCCGCAATATTAAATCAAGCGTTGCTTGGGAGGCAACCCAAGGATTGATACTAGTCGTAATTTGAAAATAAAGATTTGAACTAAAATGTGTGCAGCTTAAACCATGGTAGTGAGCCATGTGATGTGGGTCGATACCGTGGAAATCAGACTAAATGTTCAAGTTGCAGAATCCAACCCACGCCAGGGACCCACGTGATGTAGGTCAACCTACATGACGTGGGATGGTACCGTCAAAATCAGAGCAAATTTTTCTCCTGTAGAATCCAATCCAAGACAGGGACTCACGTGATGTGGTTTAGTGCCATAGGAATTAGAACAACCCAAAGAAATTGGATTTTGACCCAACCCAACCCCTTATATTTTCTCACAACTTTATAACCCGAATTACATCCAACCCAAAACCCTAAACCCGATCTTTCTCCTTTAAATACCCAACCTTTTTCCCAAAATTCATCCAAATTAACACTTCCAATCCTACATTCACTAAATTTCCCAAGTACCAAACACTCAAATCCATACATTCCCACCACCCCAATTGCAACGAATTTTCAATTCCTATTTCTCCAAATTCACCAAACCCTAACCCAACCCATACGTGACCCGACCAAACTCCACCAAAGACCCGACCACTTTGAACAATGCCACCTAAAGAAAACCCCAAATGTATATATATAGGTTCCTCTTCTCGAATCTACACCAAGAACACAGATTTCACAACAACGCTGCTAGATGAGCCTTTGGAGCCGAAGAAAAGTAGGACTGAAGAGGTTTATGATATCTCTAGGGATGATTCTACTCTTGTGCCTTGCGCCATAAGATAAAGAACTAGATCACACGCTGCAGCTCGGGGAACACCACAGCCTACTACATAACCCCTGCCTCCTGCCACATTGGTGACTCCTAATCAGTCATCGAATTCCTCCCTCTAGTCTTAATAGAGGGTGGATGCTTCTGTAACCGGAGGTACTGAAGATGAGGATGATTCACCTGGGATCGATGAGATTGTTGAGGGTATGGATGATTTTGAGTTTGGTGGTAGTAGTGAGGCTGATGAGACAACATCTATTACAAGCACTAGTGTTCTGGATTCCATGACTTTCTTAAAGAGACAGGTGGTTGCACATCGGGCTGTATCTGTAGTACGAAGGGAAAACCAGAGGTGGTGTGTTTAGGGAATGAAGACCATTTATGATAGGGATGCAGAGCTGACTGAGCAGGGTGTGTGTAAACAAAATATCACTGAGGAGCCCCGGTATCGGTTAGATGAGTTAAAGACACTACTTGAGATTAAGGCAGTGTTTGATCGCTTTGGAGTGGGGTGGATGACAGAGCCTTCTGGTAACTATAGCCCAGAGTTGTTCTATGAGTTTTATGCTTCATATGTTGCTTCTATTGAATTAATCACACCAAATGAGCAACGATATCGGGACAAACCACCATTGACTTACACTTTGGTTTTTGGTACCAGAGTAGACATATCCAAGCAGACTATCCACAGGTTATTGTTTGGTGCTAAACGTGCACTTCCAGCTAGAACTGCTGAGTTTGATCACCGCATGGAGACGGTGAAAAATAGAAAAAAAATAAAGGATGCTGATTAGAGCTTAGAGCTACTATGCTGGGTTGCGTAGTATATCACTAATGATGGGATAGATGCGAGATGGGTTGCTGAGAAGTTGGACATTAAGAAGTCCTCACTTTACTTTATAGGCAGGTTTTGGCGGTCAGTTATATGACACTGTCTCTGTCCCACAGGTGCAGATAATTCTCTTACTCTTGACTGAGCTGTTCTAGTAGTGAGCATCATTGCTGGATATGACATCAACATCACCCGCTACATTATTGGGGAGATTTATGAGCACACCTTTAGAGACTTTACCAGCATCCATTTCCCCTATCCGATTCAGGGCCTATGTAATAGTGTTGGTGTGGTTACGATTCCTGCAGTAGATCACACCATTGAGGTGACCCGCATAGCTGATGTAGGGTTGATGCAACAGCGAAGTGCTATCCCAATTTCCCAGAGGGGGTCTCAACCCTCTACTTTGTCAAGAGCCACCCTTTTTGAAGGGTAAGTGGATCGAGAGAAACCGGTTAGCACTACAACACTAGTTAGTGAGCCAGAGGCTGGGAGGTTACCTAACAAGGGCACAGGCCCCGTGACTGATTAGGGGGCAGCCGGCACTGCCACACCACCACCCTCATCTGGAATGGTTGCAGTTTCACGATAGTTTTTGTAGCAGCTAGTGAATAGATAGACGCAGGTTATTGAGGCCCAAATGGCTAAGTTGGTATCTCAACTTAAGCCATAGATTAGGATGTCGATAGAGGCTTCTAAGGCGAGAGTTGAGGCTTGCATGACTTCTGCTATGGAGAGGTTTATGTGTGAGCTGCATGGCAGATTGACAGTTTTGAGTACCAGATGGGTAGCCAGTTGGGAGAGGCCCATATCCCAGATTTGATGGGGTTGACCAAGGAGGTGGTTATATTGAGGGTAAAGGTTCAAGATTTAGCTGTTATCCATATTCCTATCATTCCACCCATACCAACACCGGTGCCTTTAGTACCAGTTTTTGTGGTGGATTTGTTTACTGCCGAAAAGCCTCTTATTGCTAGCGGCAAACAGCCACAGAGTCCTGAGGGTCAGACTGATAGTGGAGACGAGTTTGAGAGTGATCTACTGAGGGAGACTAAGGCCTCCCGGGCAGAGTACCATGTCTGTCAGATTGCTCATGGGCATAGGGCACGGGGTGCATCCTCTAGTCAACCACCCCCTCCACCGGACGCACCTAGTGTGGAGCCCAAAGAGCATAAGAGGTCATTGTCAATATAATTAGCCAACTTAAAGTTAGGGTCGAATCCACGAGGAATAAATGTGATAGCTTTCAACTCTAAGTGTCAAAAGCTACAAGTGCTAACACGTGATGCTATAAAAATAACGCATAAAAGTAAATAGGCGAATTTAGTTTATCAATTTGTAATTATCAAAGTAATTGTAGTTTAAAATGTACAATTCAAAAATTAGAGAAATAGAGTTGAAATTTAGTGTAATACGGGACTTAGGGTTATGCTATTGTAAGAGTGAAAGGATGCACAGGTGATTGATTATTTGTCTAGATTTATCTAAGAGTTATGGGTAGGCTAGATTATGAGTACTTAGTGTTGATTTGTCAATCAAACACCAAGATATCACAAGTGGGTTCTTTCGAACACCTCACAAGTGTGTCTATATAATCAATCTAATACCTCAATTAACGTCCTTATGTCAAACAGACACTATTAAATGATAAATATAAAGTTATAGTTCACTCATATTCCTCACCCTCATCCCCTTTATTAAGGATGATAAGAGTTCTAGAGTTAATTAGAGTTTGTAACCTCTAATTTTAGATCAAAAAAATAGAATAGGAATAAAACCCATAACAATTATCTAATTAGGAAGACAAATAAACAACACCCATCCAATTATCACATCTTACTCAAGCATAACCCCAAGCAAAGAAATTAGCTACTCATAGAAAGAGAAATAGGAAAATTACCCAAGTTCTCCTCCTATTGTTCCATTAAATCCAAGATTATCACAAGATATAAGATTTAAATTTAATACAAAGCAAAAGAAAGTAACTAATTTCACTCTAACTAATTTCACTCTTAGGGTTCCACTCTATGTTCTCTAGCTTACAAAATACCAAAGATCTCTTTTCAGATCTGAAAAATCCATTTTATAGCCCAAAAATTATATTTTTAGAAATTATGAAAATGCCACCGAGCTGGTCACCTGTTGGCATGGTGACAGACCTGTGCATGCAGGTTCCACTACCTCCCAGCTTCATTATCCACCTATGTGTGCAGCTAATGCGCCATGGTTACATGGCACTTTCGATGCTTAAAACAAGGGAAATATGCAATAACTTGGGTCTATTTGGTGGGTATGATATGGTTTTTGTCCTACATTGTAGGAAAATAGGTTCTTGAAGGCAAAATGATCAAAAAGGAAGAATCAAGCCCGAGAACGAAGTGTCTGAAGATGAAAGAACAAGAATCCGCACCAGAGTGGAAGTCAAGACACCACTCACGTGTCGTGAGGTCCACTCACATGACGTGAGTGGTGCCGTGGGTCAACTTTCAGTGTGAAAAAATGCCTGATTTCCATGTCAGGCATTCACGTGGCATGGGTACACCTACGTAGCGTGACTAGGTGGCGTGAGTCAACTTCTGAAGACATCTAATCAAGCCTGATTTCCACGACACCAACCTACATGGCGTGACTTGGTTCCACGACACCAATTCACGATACCGTGGAAGTTGCCGGCTCTGTTCTCCTATTTTGATTAGGATAGGATTGGCTTTGTATCTATAAATACCCTTGTATAGTCCTATGTGAGGCAGAGAGTCATTACAGTGTTTTGAGAGATATTTTCTACTGTTTTTGAGCTTATAAACATATTCTTGGTTTTTTAGTTACAAACCCTAATTCGATTTTTATTGATAATTGAGATTTCAGTTCTTCTTCATTATTGTGAGTTTACAATCATGTTTTCATCTCTGAATTCTTCTTGTGTTCTTGCAATTATGAGTAGCTAAACTCATCAACTAGGGTTGTGTGAACCATGAGGAATTAATGAAACCAGTTAAGTGCAAAGCAACTCTGAACCGCTGTGAATGTATGTATTGTTGTTTCCTTCATTTTGATTGCTTTCTAACGGTTGCAAACGTTAGAAACCCGCCTGTATTCTAGACTTGCTAGAGAGAGAGGTAGAGATTGGGAAAAGGAGATAACAACAGAGATTTGAAGATATCAACCTTCATCTAATAACTTGAGCCTTAGCAGGAATAGTTATCTGAGATTCAGGACAAGGGTTAGTAGTGCGACACTCGGAGACCAAGAGAAGAAGAGTGAAATTCATCTAACCAAGGTTGAGAGACGTTTAGATGAACATATCTTGTCAGATTTTGCATGCCACATAGCGGGACGGTTTTGTTAGCACAAGTAACCGATGCAGTTAAGTAATTATTGGGGATCACAGTCCTAGTATACTTCTCTTATTGTCTACAAACTCGATATAACCAGCAATCGTTATTGTTACTATTCAGTCGCAAAACCCCTCAGTTTTACTTACTTTCCAATTATTCTGTCTAGTATTCTAAACAACTTTGTCCTATTCCCTGTGGGATCGACCCCAACCTAGTTGGGTTCTATATTTGATACAGTGACTACATTGTACTTTTCTGAAGGTATATTTTGGGCGACATCAAATTTTGGCACCGTTGCTGGAGAATATGGTTACAGAGTTGATTAGTACTGGTTGGAGTTGATTGGTTTTGTTTTAACATACTTTTGAGGGTATGCGCTGGTGTATGCCCAATACTAGGAGTCAAGGCAATCTCCTGATTCCACTTGATCTTGAAATTGAAAGAACTCTAAGAGCTAATCTAAGAATGGTAAATACTGACGGAGTTCAGGAGCCCGCAGCCGCAGGAGACATTCATAACCAACCAATTCATCCGGTTGGTCATGAAACAACGGATCAAACTACTGCTCGATTAACTCGAGAAGAGTATGCTAGACAAGCTGCTCTTAGGCAAGCAGAGAGGGATAATTGAGCTATGCAAGAGGCAACTCAGCATTTGGCTGAGGCTAAAAAGAGACAAAGAAGATTGAGAGCTCAACAACCAATTCAAAGACCATATGTGCCTGTTTATGATGATCCTGAAGAAGAGGATATGGCTTATCTCGAACCGGTTGAGGCTGCTGCCATCATTCTACCAGAGTTACCTCCGGGCACGAAGTTTGACATTACCAGTGCCATAATTCATTTGCTAAATTTGAAAGGTGTTTTCGGCGATCTTCCTTTAGATGATCCAAACATGCACATGATGAATTTTGTGGGGGTATGCTCTTTCTATAATCTGCCTGGAGTTAACCAAGAGGCGATTCGATTGAGATTGTTCCCATTCTCCCTAACAAGAGAAGTGACATTATGGTTGGAAGAATTCCACGAGGTTCCATCACTACTTGGCAAGACTTGGGGAATCAATTTCTAGAAAGATTTTTTCCACCTTCTAAGATGCTGCAGTTGAAGGAGAAGATCTATAATTTCAGATAACTACATTCTGAAGCACTTTATGAGACATGGCTCAAATTCAAGAAGAAGCTGCAGAATGTGCTGAATCATAGGATGAGTGGCAGAAATTTACTTGAAATTTTCTACAGGGCTTTGGAAGCAAACACTAAGGGTGTAGCAGATACTATCACTGGTGGAGCATTCATGAGTTTGAGATGGGAGCAAGCTTCAGTGATCTTAGATCGTATTACTAAGACCAACCGAGGATGGCATACTTGGGAGGCAGATACGCCTGCTGGTACATATGTTATTGGAGCTTCAGCTGTACACCGAGTATTGGACAAAACAATGGCTCAAGAGGTTGCGCAACTAAGGACAGAAATTGGTTTGCTAGCTAAATAAATTGCAGCTAGAGATGCTGAGAAGGTACATGCTGTAGGTACACAGGGTAAAACGCCTAGACATGATGATAGTGAGTCTAATGAAGAGGCTAAATACCTAGATCGAGAAGTGGCGGGTTTTCGATCCAAGGTCCAAGGGTCTAATCAAGACTCTTGGAACTCAAGGCAAGGGAATCAAGGTCGAAACTATTATGGAGACAATTACAATAAATCGGGAAACAGAGATCGAGAACGAGACCGTGACGGTGATTAGAGATGAAAGGATGATTATAGAGAGAAGAATGGTCTTTACGTACCACCAGGTAGCCGTGATGCTGAGTCTGGAAATTTAAGGATTGAAGACCTTCTTAATAAACTGGTTACGAGGTTAGAAAGCCAAGAAAACTGTCTAAAAGAGATCAAGACAGATATTTTGGGAATAAGTTAGAAAGTTGAGTCTCACTCAACTGCCATCAAACAGTTGGAGCAACAGTTCGGGCAATTATCGGTGGCATTAAACCAGCGTCAACCAGGTACCCTTCCAAGCAATACCGTCCAAAATCCAAAAAATAATGCTCATTGTATGGATATCACAACAAGAAGTGGAATGACTCTCTTTGAGGCACCCAATCAAGTTGAGGGTGTTCATACTCCACTGGAAGAGTGGACTAAGGCCACGAAAAAAGCAAAGGAAGCTCTACAGAAGTATGTGCCATTTCCAATACCTCCTTCACCTTTCCCTGAACGTCTCAAGAAAAAGGTGGATAAAAATAAAATTATTAGTAGGGAGATCACGAAAGAGGTGGAAAAGCCTCAAACTGATAAAAATAAGGTAAATGCTAAAACTGAGAAAGAGAAGGAAGCCCCGCAAGTGCTAACCCCCATTCCTAAGCCGCCACCTCCATTCCCTCAGCGTTTGAAGAAAAAGAAAGAGGATGGAAAATTTCATAAGTTCATGTCCATATTGAAGCAACTTTCTATAAACATCCCTCTTATTAAAGCTTTGGAACAAATGCCGAGATATGCAAATTTCATGAAAGACTTGGTGACGAAGAAGAGAACTGTCACCAATGAGTCTGTCAGTGATTTGCTACATTATAGTATAATTGCATCCTGTTCTCTTGTGCAAAAAAAAGATGACCCTGGTGCCTTCACAGTTCCATGCACAATTGGGTCAGTTAACTTTGCCAGAGCTTTGTGTGACCTAGGTACAAGCATTAACTTGATGTTGCTGGCAGTATTCAAGAAATTAGGTTTGGGAACCCTCAATCCAACAAAGATGCGGTTTGATGGCGGATCATACGATCAAGAAACCTTTAGGCATAGTATGTGACATTTTGGTCAAGGTTGACAACTTCATCTTCCCTGCTGACTTTGTGTTCTTGGATTGTGAGGTCAATTTTGATATGCCCATAATTTTGGGGAGACCATTTTTGGCCACCGACAGAGCATTGATAGATATGGAGCGAGGTGAGCTGAAATTCAGGTTGGATAATAAGGAAATCACATTCAATATTTGCAAAACTATGAAACAGCCAAAGGACATGAGGGTGGTTTTAGAAATAAATATTTTAGATGACCCTGGAGGCCAACCCAGGGGATATCTTGATGAAGTCTGAGTAATCAAGATACTCGCGTCATGCCGCGATGTTAAATCAAGCGCTGCTTGGGAGGTAACCCAAGGTGTCTTACTATTCCTACAATTGCTTTGCTTTTTATTATTTTGATCGACATTAGACCCACGCACCTAGGGTGCTACAGGTATGTTCCTAACTCCCTTATTTTGTTTTAATCTACTGCATTAGGGACAATGCATGTTTATTTGGTGGGGGCGGATGTACTTGTGAGTCTATATGTCCTCTTGGGGGTTTTTGTTGCCGTATTTCTTTTCCCTCAAGTGCTATCATAGTAGAACCGACATGTTTAGGGTGTTATTTATATTATTATGTGTTTATGTGTTGAATTAGGAGAAAAATAAGGGCAGTCCAGTTTTGAAAAAAAATTATGCTTTTTGAATGTTAAGGATACCCCTCCTGGAAAAAAACATTATTTTGAAGTATGTGTGTGTAGCATGTTTATGTGTGACAGCTGATGGATCTTATTATGGTACTAGGATTATAGACAAATAACTGTAGCTAGTATCGTATCAATCGGATAGATAGTAGTTGATAATGTAACTTTATGCTAGGTGAGTGTGAGGTCATTACTTAGTTCACTTTGTGTGTGCAATCCAGAACTTGCCCGGTTAGTCTTGCCTAGGTGAGAGGATAGTGGTTAGGAAAGGATCATAGGCTGTTTTTGAGTAAGTCCACTTTTAGCCTAAATGCCTGACCAAATGAATAAGTATCCCTTGATCCCGAATTTGAGCCTTAATTGACCTATTTCTGTCATTAGCCTATTCACCTTCACATTTTGACTTACAATGAATCTATCTTGGCCCTGGTCCCTCATTGGACACTGTGTACCTCAACTCAGGCGAATCACCTAAGTTGAGTGTGGCTATTATAGGGGTGCATAGATTGAGTTGGGTATGAAGAAGAGGTTAATAAAAGAAAAATAGAAAATAGGTTTGGGTGTGAAGAAAAAGAAAAAAAATATATAAAGTAAAGAAAAAAAAATATAGTTGTTTGTGTTATGAAGTTTGAGAAAAATCACACCCAAAATCCGAAAATAAAAGAAAGGAGAATAAGGGAGAGTAAAAATGAAAAAGGTTGGAGGTTGGAGCCAAAAACAGTGTAGTGTCAAGGAGGGTTGAGTCACTATATCCATATGTACCATACTCGTCCCAAAGCCTACATTACAAGTCGCGTAAAGTCCTATAGTGATCCTAGTCTAACTGTCCAAAAACTTACGACATAGAAAATAAGGGCAAGCCTATGGTATTTCATGCACACTGTTTGAACTTCTTTGTGAGAATGAGTTTTTTGACCTAGTCCCTACTTTGATATTCATTAGTATACTGTGAGTGTAGGGGACTTCTTTGTTCTGAGAGTACATGGGTTGCATTGTTAGCTGCTATTTGTTCGAATAATGTCATTTGCATATATGCTTAGTTGTTTGTTTGTAATCTAGTGCCATCACTTGATCCCTTCTGTGTCATGATAATATGTTGCATGTATACACACTATGGTTTTGATTTGTAAATAGGAGGGTCGAAAAAGTTTTTGTGCCAAAAGAAATGATTGACTGCCATAGGACCCTTAGGTTTCTCTTAATCAAGCATCGTATATGTGTGTTTTTATTTTGTTCGCTTGAGGACATGCAAACGTTCTAAGTTGAGGGTGTTGATGCTCCATGGTTACATGGCACTTTCGATGCTTAAAACAAGGGAAATATGTAATAACTTGGGTGTATTTGGTGGGTATGATGTGGTTTTTGTCCTAAATTACAGGAAAATAGGTTTTTGAAGGCAAAATGATCAAAAAGGAAGAATCAAGCCTGAGAACGAAGTGTCTGAAGATGAAAGAACAAGAATCCGCACCAGAGTGGAAGTCAAGACACCACTCACGTGCCGTGAGGTCCACTCACATGACGTGAGTGGTGCCATGGGTCAACTTTCAGTGTGAAAAAATGCCTGATTTCCACGCCAGGCATTCACGTGGCGTGGGTACACCTACGTAGCTTGACTAGGTGGCGTGAGTCAACTTCTGAAGACATCTAATCAAGCCTGATTTCCACGACACCAACCTACGTGGTGTGACTTGGTTCCACGACACCAAGTCACGATACCGTGGAAGTTGCCGACTCTGTTCTCCTATTTTTATTAGGATAGTATTGGTTTTGTATCTATAAATACCCCTGTATAGTCCTATGTGCGGCAGAGAGTCATTACAGTGTTTTGAGAGATATTTTCTACTGTTTTTGAGCTTATAAACATATTCTTGGTTTTTTAGTTACAAACCCTAATTCGAGTCTTATTGATAATTGAGATTTCAGTTCTTCTTCATTATTGTGAGTTTACAATCATGTTTTCATCTTTGAATTCTTCTTGTGTTCTTGCAATTATGAGTAGCTAAACTCATCAACTAGGGTTGTGTGAACCATGAGGAATTAATGAAACCGGTTAAGTGCAAAGCAACTCTGAACCGCTGTGAATGTATGTATTGTTGTTTCCTTCGTTTTGATTGCCTTCTAACGGTTGCAAACGTTAGAAACCCACCTGTATTCTAGACTTGCTCGAGAAAAAGGTAGAGATTGGGAAAAAGTGATAACAACAGAGATTTGAAGCTATCAACCTTCATCTAATAACTTGAGCCTTAGCGGGAATAGTTATCTGAGATCCAGGACAAGGGTTAGTAGTGCAACACTCGGAGACCGAGAGGGGAAGAGTGAAATTTGTCTAACCAAGGTCGAGAGACATTTAGACGAACATATCTTATCAGATTTTGCATGCCACATAGCGGGACAGTTTTGTTAGCACAAGTAACCAGTGGAGTTAAGGAATCATTGGGGATCATAGTCTTAGTGTACTTCTCTTATTGTCTACAAACTCGATACAACCAGCAATCGTTATTGTTACTATTCAGTCGCAAACCCCCCCAGTTTTACTTACTTTCCAATTATTCCGTCTAGTATTCTAAACAGCTTTTTCCTATTCCCTGTGAGATCGACCCCAGCCTAGTTGGGTTCTATATTTGATACAACGACCGCATTGTACTTTTTCGAAGGTATATTTTGGGCGACATCAGTAGCTTATGACATGCGTGCGCAGGCGGTTTCTAATCCTCCCATGTGTTAGTTTGAGCTCATTTTCTTCACTTCTCGCGTTCCTATTGACTCGCATGGTTAGCTCAACCTCGTATTCATCCATTACCTACACAAAAGAGCTACATAACATGAGAATTATATCGAATCAATGTAAAATAAAAGATAATTCAAGCTCAAACGTGTTAAGAAGTTGGTAAAATGTCAACTTATCAACTCCTCCAAACTTAAACTATTGCTTGTCCTCAAGTAATCAAGAATGTTTAAATGAAAATAAAAGGGTGCTCTTAACTATAAAACAACCACATGGGACTACACTCGACAACTACGACAATAAAGTTCAATCGGGTCCTCCAACAAGTCATGACAAAAAAGTAAATCAGGTTTTCCTTTTCAAGAGTCAATTTTCATCAAACAATAGTATAAGAAACCAACAAGTAAACAATTTTCAACTTGAGATGCTTCTCAAGGTGTGACACAAGATTTTCAAAGCTTGCCTCATCTTCAATTTGGGATTTGTCTTGCTTATTTTCCCTAATTGAAAGTAAGACATCACCCTCCGCTTCAACGTATCAATGCCTCTCACTTGCAAAAGTTTGATCCACTCACATAAAATAATGTAATTAACAAGGAGCATAAAAATAGAAAGAACTTTCGCTCACCCTCACAAAGAAATTCAAGTACAACAAGTAGAACCATAGGCTTGCCCTTTATGTTATTCACACTAATGGGGACCTATAAGGTTTAAAGTCATCAAGTACTTGCGGGCATTGATGAAGGTTAGGGTGAGGGAAAGGATTTATGATGTATGATGTACTTGTGAAGGTGGGCCGTTTCATCTTTCCGACCAATTTTGTGATCTTGGATTGTGAAATTGACTATAAGGTCCCCATTATTCTTGGTAGGCCATTCTTGGCTACCGTACGGGCTCTAGTTGATGTTGAATGTGGTGAATTGAAATTTTGAGTAAACAATGAAGAGGTGTCATTTAGAATTTGCAAGTCCATGAAGCAACCTATGGATCTGCAAGTTGTCTCCGTAATCGATGTGATTGATGACGAAGTGGCTAATACTATGGAAATTGACTTTGTTAGTGAACCTTTGGTGGGAGTCTTGTGGTATCTTATAAGCGAGAGGATTGAAGGATATAATGAAGTAGTTGCATCTTTGAAAGGCCTTGGGTCCTACATAAAAATCCTTGCAAGTTGGACCTTAATTTGATAAATAGAGAAACTCTTCCCGCAAAGCCTTCAATTGAAGATCCACCATAAATTGAGCTCAAACCATTGCCACCTCACCTCCATTATGTGTTCTTGGGAGAAGGTGAGACTCTACCTATTATTAGTGTGGGAGACTTGTCATCTTGGAAAATTGAGGTATTAAGTGGTGATACAGTATATTAGGGCTCTTGGATGGACCATAGCCGATATTATTGGAATTCCACCCAGTATATGTACCCACAAGATCAAGCTTGAGCCCGAGTTTATGGAATGTGTAGAACATCAAAGAAGATTAAACCCTCCTATGCAAGAAGTTTTGAAGAAACAAATCATCATGTGATTAGAAGATCTCCCTAAACATAATCTCTTTAGCACTTCTTAGGCCCACTTCATTCAAGTTTTCCACATTATTTGCCCAGCTTGTTTTGCCTTTGATACTTTTGATTTCTATCCTTCTTTTGCTAACCATCCGAATGAACTTCCCTCTTCGTTTGCTTTTTTCGGTTCTTTCAAGAGACTTTCTACTCCTTAGCTATTCATGCCCCTCTTTTCTTTTTGCAAGCTTTTTCACTTTTCTTGAATCATTCTAAGGGCTAGGCTCTATGCTTTCGATTACAAGCATATTTCTTGTCGTATGAAGCACTTAATGAAACAACCAAGCATACACATTTCTTGCCACGACTTATTTTGGAGGGTACTTTTTGAACTTTTTCAACCACCACTTGACTCTAACTTAAGACAATGTGCATTTTCCCTAAGAATGTCACCCGATCCATCTATCATGGGGAGTACCACTCGGTTCGACAAAGAAAACAAAATACAAAAAGAAGATGTTCCTTGGGAAAGAATCAAGTTTCAAAGAAAACTCTTGGAGTTTATTTGAAATGTATAGACACGAGGTAAAAAGAACGATACAGATGTTTAAAATAAACATCACCCAAATAAGAATCGGTTATGAGAACAATGACATCTGGGACTCAATTAATAACAAGCACATAATATGGACCCTGGCCCGACGAGGGCAATATCCAAATCAACAACTCAAAGAAGGCCCGGGGAGGGCAATATCCAAACACCATAATGAAATAATATTACAGACCATCAAATAAAATTCCCCACCCCCAAATTAAGGAACATTTCATTGTCCCTAATGCAATAATGTAGAATAAGAAAAAAGGATGGTGAAGAATCCCTGAGGTGCACTAGGTGCACGGATCCATATCAGGTGATGACTGTACCACAACTAGAATACTAAGAGCCTCCTCAGACTGGGCTCCTGTAACTGCAACTGAAGGAATATGTACCGCCTTGGAAAGTTGAGAGCTAGAGCTAACACCAACCAACCTCGCATGCTGCTCCTCAATGGATTTCCGCTTGGCCAGCTCTACCTGTTGGGCCTCAGAAAGCCCCACACTAAAATCAATCCCTGTCTCCTCGCCCATAATAAAATACTCTAATAAATTGACAAATAGTAAGATTAGACCAGTAGCAACCTTTGGAATGGTAACCTGGGCATCATCAAGAGTGAAGGATGGCTGGATCAATTAGAAATCTGAACGCAAGCAATCAAGGTCAGTCCGCAAAGTAACAACTGCCTTGCTATCCCCTCTGGCCTGAACTGCGGATAATCTCCGCTCATACTCTGACTTTTGGGCACGTATAGGCCTAACACTCCTCTCAATAGCCACTATAATGAACTGGGGAATATCAGCCACTAACCGAGATATGGAACTGTCGTTTGCCAAGGTCATGGCAACAACCTTAGCAAATGTCATAGTGGAAGATCGTGGAGGCTGTATAGACTAAGTAGTGCTTGAAGGAGGTGGTACTTGAGATGGATAAATAACCAGAGTAGTATAGCTATAGATCTATGGAGCATCAGATACATATGAAGTTATAGGGGAGGTACTAGCGCCCTCAATAGGAGGTATCTTTCCCAAGGAGGAACTGGAGATCTCACTAATCTTTCTTTTCATTCCCATCTGATTGTCATTATCTTGACTAGTTTAAATATCAATAACTCTGGTGTATTTTATTTTCTTATCAATTTTAGGGAATAGAGGAACCTTGTGAACAGTACATAATGTAGAGATAAGAGCAGGAAAAGGTAGCAAAGTTCCCAATTGTTTCGATCTGAGCTTGATAACTTCGGAAATAATCTATCCCGGATTGACATCTAATTTATCTATGATGCACCTAACAATGACTCTTTTGATGGTGAAGTCTTGATCATTGGTAGAGGGAAGCAACCGGTTACCCAAAAAGCCAAGCCAATGCTTGGCTTGAATAGAATGATCCCTTCTTTTGATTTGTCCCAATCCATTGGCCCAAAGAGGAAGGCCTTTTGCAATTATCCAGACAAGCCAAGGAAAATGGACACGCCCACCTAGCACCCGTCTCTTGCATTCAATCCTGGGTGCATACTCACAACCAAAGTAGAGCTTGTTTATCGCGGAGGCGGAGCAAGGAACCTCAACTCCTCTAACAAGTACACTAGGCAAACAAGGTTGGTCCGCCACCGGTGGTTTGTACTTGTGTTGGTTGTGTTGGATGACATAAGAGGCATAGAATTATCTGATGAGATCAGGATAATAAACATCGAGAGGAGACTCAGGATCCAGATCTGTGAAGACTTCCCACCCATACTTGTTGACTTGCCTTATGATATCCGGGAAGTGATCATGAACACCTTTTAAGATAAACACTTTTTTTGGGATTGAAACCCCGAGTGTGAACCTATTCATCATATAATTCATGCATTTCCTCAATGCCAAATCGGATTTTGTCTACATTCTTAGCTAATCCCCTTGAAAGATCAAGTGTGCTTTGAACATCAGGGATACTAGGAGTTTCTTATTGTATCGGTGCCTTTTTCTTAGAAGTAGTAGCTATAGCCTTCCCTTTGTCTTTGGTGTGATCTTTCTTTGCACCACTCGACATCAATTTCTGTGGAGTTATCCCTAAAAAGAACATAAAAGAACTAAACAAAACAAAAAAAAAAGGTAAAACATGTTTTTGGATTTTTGTTGTATATATCATAAAAGAAAAATAAAACTATGCTAAATGAGGTGAATGCAAGTCAAAATGTTATATGAAAACACATGGGAGTAAATAAGAATGACTAACCATCAAATACTACCTACTTAGCCTTGAAGTGCACAATCAACCCATGACATTCACATGAACAAAAATGATGATTTGCCCTTAAGAATGGTGTCACCTGATCTATCATAGGGAAAATTATGTATTTAACTTATATTTCCTCGAGTTTTGTACAAGACAATCAAAGCGCGCACTATATCCACTTGAACTATCACACTCCTTGAAATATTATGTAACTCACATTACAACTCAACAATTAATCAAATGAATGCCCCAACTTTGAATTCATCAACTACTAGCAAAAATCATGCCAACAACCTATCATGGGCATTTCAACAAACACTTGGTGTACATTACAAAATGGACTTGGTAAATAAGTGAGATGACACCTTAAAAACATTCCAATTACACTTACCTTCCACAAAAATTTTAAAATGATCATTCAATGATGATATAGTACTCAAAATATGCATAAGAAGCCTCAACTAGTTCTCTTAGATCACCTACGGAGAGAAAATACAAAGAAAAGTTCATGTGAGAATTTTATCAAACACATGGGGTACATAAGGTTGGGTACTCAAGAATCCCCATTTGCATATAAAAAATAACACCCATTCCAAACAATCCTCAAAAACATCAATGATACTCCAAATTCAATTAAAATAAACCAAATCAGCACAAGAAACTAACATAAGATATGGTTCACCATTTTAACCCAAGGGAGATTGAGTAAAAATTGTAAAAAGTGAGCTTACCAAACCAAGTTAAGAGGCAAGATAATGAAAAGAGAAGTGCAAGATTAAGGTCCCCAGAGTTGTAGTTAATGATGTGTGAGGGTGCTCTTGAAATAAATTTTAAGAATTTTTGAAGTGTGATGAAAGAGAAACTTTTTAAAAAAAGAGAAGGAGAATCGAATTTGTGTGTTTGTATGTGTGGTGTGGATGTTTAAAATTTAGGGGTATAAGTAAGGATATTAATTTAAATGGGTAATGGGCCAACCGGGTTGGGTTATCCCATTAAATCAAATAAAGTGCACCAGGCCTCATCTGCGCCCCACCCTGTACACGCATGTGGTGAGATGCGCACGCAGGTAAGCATAGGCAGCCTGGCAGATTAGCTGGGCTTGCTTCTTGCTTCTCTTGTCACCTGTGTTGTACAGCCTGCATATGCAAGTGCCTGGCCTGCGCCTGCAGGTGGCTATTTTCTCCCTAAACCAATGTGTCAACTTCACCTGGTAGCCACATGCGCCCTGACATGAGTGGGCATGTGGGCATGTGCGCTAGTAGGTGTCCGATTTAGGCCAAAACAGTGTGTCACAGCTCCCATACGTATAATATATCACCTGCATTCACCAAAATAGTCTAAACTTAGTAATCAAACAAATAGAAAATGACAATAAGTAAGCTTGGGTTGCCTCCCAAGAAGTGCTCGTCGTGGCACGACGTTGTTGCACATCATCAAGCATCCTTAAAATAGAGCAACTCCGCCTTAGCAGCTCCGGGTCCACCCACATAAAAATGTTTTAGCCATTGGCCATTCACCATGAACCTCCTCTTCTCATGGTCCTCTATCTTGATAGCCCCACTAGGATAGGCATTAACCACTACAAAAGGACCCGACCACTTGGATTTTAGCTTACCCGTAAAGAGTTTTAACCTCGAATTGAAGAGTAGTACTTCATCTCCCGCATGAAACTCTCTTTTCAATATCCTAGCATCATGCCATTTCTTCATTTTTTCCTTGTATAATGTCGAGATCTTATATGCCTTAAGTCAGAACTCCTCTAACTCATGAATTTGGTCCACGCATAACTTAGAGGCATCCTCCCAATTCATATTCAATTTACGCAAGGCCCATACCGCTTTGTGCTTCTATTCAATGGGAAGGTAACAAGCCTTTCCAAACACCAACTGATAGAGAGACATGACAATAGGAGTCTTGAATGTAGTCCTATATTCCTAAGAGCATCATCAAGTTGTCTTGCCCAATTCGTGCATCCGACATTTATAGTTTTCTCCAAGATCGATTTTATCTCCCAATTGGAAACCTCCACTTGACCACTCATTTGGTGATGATACGGAGTAGCCACTTTATGATTCACCCCATAATTATCAAGAAACACCCTAAACACCCGAGTACAAAAGTGTGATCCACCATCGCTAAGAATTGCTCGAGGAGTCCCAAACCTTGTAAAGATATACTTATTTAAGAAGAAGGTGACACTTTTACTTTCATTGCTCAATAGAGCAATTTCCTCCACCTATTTTGACACGTAGTTAAAGGCCACCAATAGGTATTTTTTCCAGTATGAACTCACAAAGGGACCCATGAAATTGATCCCCCACACATCGAATAATTCGACCTCGAGGTTCGGCTTCAAGGGCATTTCATGCCTCCTTGAAATACCTCCTTGCATTTGGCATTGAGGATAGGTCTTTACCAAGTCATAAGCATCCCTATAAAGGGTCGGCTAATAGTATCCACTTTGAAGACCTTCGCAGTAGTTCTAACACCACTATGATGGACACCATATGGATATGAGTGGCAAGCTTCAAGAATGACCTATATTTTTGACTCCATTACACACCTACAGATTATTCCATCTGCACACTCCTTAAATAGATAGGGTTCATACCAATAATACTTTTTTACATCATGGAGGAATCTCTTCTTTCGATAATGATTCAAATCATCGGGAAGCAACCCACATACGACATAGTTCACATAGTCCGCATACCACGGTTCTATGCTTCCCAAAAGTGCCATAATTAGTTCGTCGGGAAAGGTTTCATTAATTTCAATTTCACCCTACTTCTCGCTATTGGATTCAAGGCAGGATAGATGGTCCGCTACTTGGTTTTCAGTACCTTTTCGATCCTTCACTTCAAAATCAAATTCTTGAAGGAGTAAAATCCATCTAATTAACATTGGCTTGGCATCTTTCTTCGCCATCAAATACCGTAAGGCAGCGTGATCGGTGTGCAAAACAACTTTGGTACCTAACAGATATACCCAAAACTTTTTGAACCCATAGACCACGGCTAGTAATTCTTGCTCCGTAACAGTGTAGTTCTTTTGTGAATCATTCAATGATTTACTTGCATAGTAGATAGGATGAAAAAGTTTCTCCTTTCTTTGGCCAAGCATGGCCCCCAAGGCAAGTCCACTAGCATCACACATAAGTTCAAATGGTTGTGACCAATTTGGAGCCACAATAATGAGGGCGGAGACAAGTTTCTCCTTGAGGCAATTGAATACCTTCAAACACTGACCACCAAACTCAAAATTAGCTTCCTTCTCAAGAATCTTTCACATAGGATGAGCAATCTTGGAGAAGTCTTTAATCAACCTCTTATAAAAACCTACATGGCCAAGAAAGCTTCTCACACCTTTAATGGATATTGGAGGAGGCAATTTTGAAATAACCTTCACTTTTGCTTGATCAACTTGGATTCCTTGGCCTAAAATTTTGTGCCCAAGGACAATCCCTTCTCTCACCATAAAGTGGCACTTCTCCCAATTCAAGACAAGATTATTTGCCACGCACCTTTCAAGCACCTTCTCCAAATGTTCAAGGAAATCATCAAATGTATCACTAACAATAAAAAAATCATCCATAAATACCTCTATAGAATCCTCCACCATGTCTGAAAAGATCACAAGCATACACCATTGAAAGGTAGCCGGTGTATTGCATAGCCCGAAGGGCATGCACTTAAAAGCAAAAGTTCCATGAGGACAAGTGAAAGTTGTTTTTTCTTGATCTTCGGGGGCTATTGAAATTTGATTATAGCCTGAGTATCCATCGAGGAAGAAATACCAACCCTTCCCCTCTAGCCTGTCAAGCATTTGGTCCAGGAAGGGCATGGGAAAATGATCCTTCTAGGTCCATGAATTTAATTTCCTATATTCAATACCCACTCTCCAACCCATGACTAGACGGACGGGTATAAGATCATTATTTTTGTTTGGGACCACCATGATACCACCTTTTTTGGGAATACATTTAATGGGACTTACTTACCTACTATATGAAATAAGATAGACTACACCCGCATCAAGCCACTTGATGATTTATTTTCTTCACAACTTCTTGCATAAGAGGGTTTAATCTTCTTTGGTATTCTACACTTTCAACAAACTCAGGCTCAAGCTTGATCTTGTGGGTACATATACCATGTGGAATTCCAATAATATCGACTATGGTCCATCCAAGAGCCCTAATATACCGTATCACCACTGATTTCAATACCTCAATTTTCCAAGATGACAAGTCTCCCACAATAATAAGAGGTAGAGTCTCACCTTCTCCCAAGAACACATAACGGAGGTGAGGTGGAAATGGTTTGAGATCAATTTGTGGTGGATCTTCAATTGAAGGCTTTGCGGGAGGAGTTTCTCGATTTATCAAGTCAAGGTCTAACTTGCAAGGATTTTTTGTGTAGGACCCAAGGCCTTTCAAAGATGAAACTACTTCATCATATCCTTCAATCCTCTCGCTTTTAAGATTCCACAAGACTCCCACCAAAGGTTTACTAACAAAGTTAATTTCCATAGTATTTGCCACTTCGTCATCAATCACATCGATTACGGAGACAACTTGCAAATCCATAGGTTACTTCATGAACTTGCAAATGCTAAATGAAACCTCTTCATTGTTTACTCGAAATTTCAATTCACCACATTCAACATCAACTAGAGCCCGTCCGGTAGTCAAGAATTCCCTACCAAGAGTAATGGGGACCTCATGGTCAATTTCACAATCCAAGATCATAAAATCGGCCGAAAAGATGAAACGATCCACCTTAACAACTACATCATACAACACACCCATGGTTTTTTTTATAGAATGATCGGCCATTAACAGCCTCATTGTTGTTGGCTTTGGAGCACCCAAGCCTAACTTTCAAAACATGGCTAATGTCATCAAATTAATACTTGCCCCAATATCACATAAAGTTTTCCCGAATTTATACACTCTAATAGTACATGGGATGGTTAATGTCCCCGGGTCATCCTTCTTCACAACCATTATGCTAGACATTATAGCACTACAATTATGTGTCACTTCAATTGTTTCGAAGTCCATGATTCGCTTTTTTATTACCAAATCCTTCATAAATTTAGCATACCCGGGCATCTCTTGTAGGGATTCCAACAATGGTATATTTACCGAAAGGTTGCTAAATTTAGAAAGTAACTTTTTGAACTTTGGATCATCTTTCTTCTTCTTAAGCCTTTGTGGGAATGGAGGAGGGATTTTGGCTTGTGGTTTTGAGACAACCGGGTTTTCATCCGATTTTGAATCACTACCATCAACCACTTGTGGTTCTATGTCTCTTTCACCCTTCTCTTCCACTTCTTCCAGCTTCTCAACACTTTGCTCTTTTGACATCGGAGTTTCATATTTTGAATTATCAATCCGCCTTCTCTTTTCGCTTATTCGTCCTCTAATATCCTTATTACTAAGGTCATTATCAAGATTTACAACAGCGTTCTCAAGAGTTCTCCCGCTTCTAGTGACTATTACCATGATGTGAGTATCATTTTTTGGGTTTACAATCATATCACTAAGAAGACCTCCTATTTGTCTTTGGTTCATCTGGAAGGAAAGTTGACCCATTTGGTTTAAGTTGCTTTATCGAGGCCAAGTGTAAGGTGATGGTTTGATTAAGATGCGACAAGTTGCCTTTCCTTTCTTTTAACATCTTATCACGTCCTTCAACACTCAAAAGGATACGAGTAAGCACATTTTCATTCTTATACTTCTCCGGATCAATAGAAGTTGCTTCTTTACCCTTAGGCCGATCATGTGGAGGAACATACCTATCATAGTCTCAATCTTTATTTTTCCAATCATGGTCCCTATCCTTATCCCTCCATTCTCGGTCTCTATCACGATCCTTCCAATCACGAACTTTCTAATCGCGGTCTTTATCCATCCAACCTTGATTTCTACCTTTTCTTTGATAGGTGGGGCGGGAACCTCCCCGTTTGATTTGACATAAACCAGATTTCTTCATCAAAAGTCTCTGCTTCATCATCATCATAGGTCTTAGCCCCCTTGGAAGCAACGGCATTAACCATCTTTTGTGTTGACCCCATTACATGTTTGGTGAGGAGTTCTAGTTGTGTCATCATTTTAGCCATACTCTCATCTCTCTCCTCATCCTTCTTTCTTTGTTCTTGGCTCACAAAAGATGCAGAGGGAGCCCCCACGTCCACCTTAGAATCTCTTGTATGCCAACCTCAACTTTGTTTAGTGACTTGGTCTAATAATGCTGATGCAACACCATAAGTTTGTTTCCCCAAAGATCCTCTGGCTACATTGTCCTCAACCATTTTGTTCAATTGATTTAATGCTCGATAAAATATTTCGAGAAGCATCTTATTCTAAACCTCGTGAGTCAGACATTGCATCAATGTCTTGTTAAACCTTTGCCAAGCCTCATGTAATGGTTCTCCATTCAATTGGCGGAAGTTAATAATCTCATCTCTCAATTATAACATCCGGGATGGTGGAAAGAACCTATCTAAGAATGCTTTCGTCAATTCCACCCATGTAGTGGTTGAACCTGCGGGCAATTGCCTCAATCACAATACGGCTTCGCACGTCAATGAAAAGGGGAAGAGTCTCAACCAGGTGTACTCTTATGATATGTGGGTGATATCAAACGGTATGCATACATCAATGAAATTTGTCAAATGAATATTTGCGTCTTCATGTGCTTGACCCCCATGCAATCCCTTCTTTTGAAGGATATGGAGCATCACACTAGTAACATGAAATACTCTCGTTGCCTTCCACGGGCGGGATGTGGATGGCAATAGCTCTCCCGGTGTCTCCCAAGTGGTCTTCATCCTCTAAATATCCGTCGAATAAAGCAGTATGACTACCATTTTGACATTGATTTGTGAAGTCTTTGGTTATCACCTGAAGAGAACAAAAACAACAAATAAAGTAAACTTACACTACCACAAACACAAGTAACTTAAAACACTAAAAAAATGAATGCTATATTTCATTCCCCAACAACGGCACCATTTTTGATAAAGCTCAAATTATACCTCAAGAATATAAGTGGTCGTTGTCAATATAGTTACCCAACTTAAAGTCGGTGTCGAATCCACCAGGAATGAATGCAATAGCTTTCACCTCTAAGTGTCAAAAGTAACTAGTGTTAACATGTGATGCTATAAAAATAATGCATAAAAGTAAATGGGGGAATTTAATTATATTATTTATGTGTTGTCATTTTTAATTAGGAGAAAAATAGGGGAACCTTAGTGCAGTCCAATTTTGATCAAACTTTGAATGATAATGATGTTTTTTGATTATTTAAAGGACACCCCTCCTGAAAATTGTTTTGAACTGTATGTGTAGTATATTAGTTTGTGACAGCTATTGGATCTTGTTATGGCATTAGTATTATAGGCAGAATGACTGTAGCCAATAATGCATGAACTGGATAGGTAATAGTCGATAGTGTAACCCTATGTTATGTATGTGTGAGGTTATTACCGAGTTCACTTTGTGTGTGTGATCCAGAACTTGCCCGGTTAGTGTTGCCTAGGTTATAGGATAGTGGTTAGGAAAGGATCATAGGCCGTTTTTGAATAAGTCCACTTTTAGCCTAAATGCCTGACCAAATAAAATAAATATCCCTTGATCCCGATTTTTATCCTTAGTAGACCTATTTCTTTCATTAGCTTATTCACCTTCCCATTTTGACTTACAATGAACTTATCTTAGCCCTGGTTCCTCTTTGTACATTATGTACCTCAACTCAGGCAAATCAACTAAGTTGAGAGTGGCTATTATAGGGGTGCGTAGTTTGGTTTGGGTATAAATAAGGAGTTAGTAAAATAAAAAGAGAACAGACCCAAACTCTGAAAACAAATGAAGAAGAATGAGGGAGAATAAAATAAGAATGGTTGGAAAGTGGAGCCAAAAATAGTGTAGTGTCTAGGAGGGTTGAGTCACCATATCCATATGTACCATACCCATCCCCAAGCCTACATTACAAGACGATGAAAGTCCTAATGTGATACTAGTCCAACTATCCGAAAAACTAAGGCATGGAAAATAAGGGCAAGCCTATGATATTTCAAGCACACTGTTTGAACTTCTTTGTGAGAGAGAGAAGTTTTTTGACCCAGTTCCTACTTTGATATTCATTAGTATACTGTGAGTGTATGGGACTTCTTTGTTGTGAGAGTACATGGGTTGCATTGTTAGCTACTATTTATTCGGATAATTTCATTTGCATACATGCTTAGTTATTTGTTCATAATTTAATGCCATTACTTGATCCCTTCTGTGTCATGATAATATACTACATATGTACACATCGTGGTTTTAATTTGCAAATCAGAGGGGTCAAAAAAGTTTTGGTACCAAAGGCAATGAGTCGACTGCAGTAGGTTTCTTAGGTTTCTCTTAGTTAAGCATCGATTGTGTTTATTTTGTTTTGTTTGCCTGAGGATATGCAAATGTTCTAATTTAAGGGTGTTTATGTACCAAGGTTTCATGGAACTTTCGAGGCTTAAAACAAGGAAAATATGCAAAAACTTGGGTATGTTTGGTAGGTATGATGTGTTTATTGTTCTATCTTGCAGGAAAATAGGTTATGGAGGCAAAATGGAAAAGAAGGGAAGAAGCATGCACTAGAATAGAGCATTTGAAGACGAAAGAGCCAAGTCCAAACCAGGGGAGTGATTCACGGAAGGGACCCAAGTCACATGAGTCAACCTACGTGACGTAGGTCAGTCCCGTAAGTCAACCCCTAAAAATGTGTGATGACGACTGATTTTCACGGCATGGACCTACGCAACATAGTTTGGTTCCACGATACCAACCCACGGAACCGTGGAAAGTTGCCGACTTTTTTCTCTTATTTTGTTTAGGATAGGATTCACCTTGTATCTATAAATAACCCTATATTGTACTATATTTAGGGGTTGGTTATTACATTGTTTTGAGATATATTTTCATTATTTTGAGTTTGCAAGTACATTATTGATTTTGTAATCTTGGAACTTCGATTCTAGGGTTTCTATTCATATTGAGATTTTAGAGTTTTCTTCTTATTATGAGTTTACAATTATGTGTTCATCATTGAATTATTCTTGTGTTCTTGCAATCATGAGTTTCTAAACCCATCAACTAGGGTTGTGTGAACCATGAGGAATTAACGAAATGGGTTAAGTGTGAAGCAATTTTGAACCTGTGTGACTGCATGTATTGTTATTATCTTCGTTATAATTGATCTTCTAACGATTACAAATATTAGAAACTCACATGTATTCTAAACTTTCTTGAGAGAGAGGTAGAGATTAGGAAAAAGGAATAACAACAGAGATTCGAAGCTATCAACCTTCATCTAATAACTTGAGCCGTAATAGGAATAGTTATCTGAGATCTAGGACAAGGGTTAGTAGTGCAACACTTGGAGACCGAGAGGAGAAGAGTGGAATTCGTCTAACCAAGGTCGAGATACTTTTATATGAACATATCTTGTTAAATTTTGCATGTAGTGCAGCAGTATAGTTTTGCTAGCATAAGTAATCGGTGGAGTTAAGGAATCATTGTGGATTATAGTCCTAGTGTATTTCTCATATTGATAACAAATCCAATAATCAACAATCATTACTGTTACTACTTGCTTACAAAACTCCCCCAGTTTTACTTACTTGCTAATTACTCAGACTAGCACTCGACAAACGTTCATTCTATTCCCTATGGGATCGACCCCAACCTAGTTGGGTTCTATATTTGATACATCGACCGCGTTATACTTTTCTGGAGATATATTTTGGGGACATCATACCATCACAATCCCGGTCTTTATCTCTATCCTGACTTGTTGTAATTGTCTTTATAGTAGTTTCGACCTTGATTCCCTTGCCTTGAGTTCCAAGAGTCTTGATTAGACCCTTGGCCCTTGTCTCAGAAACCTACCACCTCTCAATCTAAGTATTTAGCATCCTCATCAGATTCATAATCGGCATGCCTAGGTGTTTTTCCTTGTGCACCTACGACATGCACCTTCTTAGCACCCCCAGCCACAATCTGTTTGGCTAGAAAACTAATTTCTGTCCTCAACTGTGTGACTTTTTAAGCTATAGATTCATCCAAAGCCCATTGTGCTTTCGAGGCTCCAATAGCATACATCCCAATAGGTGTATTTGCCTCCCGAGTATGCCATCCTCGGTTGGTCTTAGTGATACGATCTAAAATCTCCGAAGCTTGTTCCCATATCATACTCATAAATGCTCCACCAGTGAAAGTACCTGCTACAGCCTTGGTATTAGCATTTAATTCTCTATAGAAGATCTCAAGTAAATTTTGACCATTCATCCTATGGTTTGGAATATTTTGCAACTTCTTCTTGAACCGTAACCAAGTCTCTTAAAGGGCTTCAGAATATAGATGTCTGAAAGTATAAATCTCATCCTTCAACTATAGCATCTTGGAGGGTTAGAAAAATCTCTCCAAAAACTGATTTCTCAACTCTTTCCAAGTAGTGATGGAACCTCGTGGTAACTCGGCCAACCACAAAGTCGCTTCTACTTTTAGGGAGAATGGAAATAATCTCAATTGATAGCCTCTTGGTCAACTCCAGGAAAATTATATGAAGTGCATACCCCCACAAAGTTCATCACATGAATGTTTGGATCATCTGTAGGAAGACCGACAAACACGCCTTTCAAGTTTAGCAAGTGGATCATGGCACTTGTAATGTCAAACTTAGTGCCCTGAGGTAACTTAGGAGTCTCAACTGGCTCGAAATAAGCCACATCCTCTTCTTCGGGATCATCATAAACCTGCATATATGGTCTTTGAGGTGGTTGTTGCACCCTTAGTCTTCTTTGTCTCTCTTCAAGTGTAGCAAGACGTTGTGTTGCCTCTTGCATTCCTCGATGATCTCTATTTTCTTGTCTAAGAACTATTTGCCTCACATTCTCCTCAACTGTTAATCAAGTAGTGATTTGCTCAGTAGTTTCATGACCAGCCGTATGAATTGGTGCCTGGTTATGAATATCCGCAATGGTTGTGGGGTCCTGCACTCCGTCGGTATTCACCATTCTTTAATTATTCCTTAGCGTTCTTTCTATTTTCGTATCAAGTGGAATCAGGGGATTGCCTTGACTCCTAGTGTTGGGCATACACCGACGTACACCCTACGAATAGTAGAAAAATAACAATTTCAATGAAACCAACACTTGAATAAACATGATCAATCAACTCTGTAACCGTATTCCCCGGCAACAGCGCCAAAATTTGATGTCGCCCAAACTATATCTCTAGAAAAGTATAACACGTTCGTTGTATCAAATATAGAACCCAACTAGGTTGGGGTCGATCCCATAAGGAATAGGACGAAAATCTATCGAGTATTTATCTGAGTAATTGGTACGTAAGTAAATAAAAGGGGGGGGGTTGTAAACAAATAGTAACAGTAATAATTATTGATTGTCAGATTTGTGATCAATACGAGAAAGGCACTAAGACTATGATCCCTAAGATTCCTTAACTCCACCGGTTACTTGTGCTGCCAAACTGTCCCACTATGCTGCATGCAAAATCTAACAAGATAGGTTCATCTAAATGTCTCTCGACCTTGGTTACATGAATTTCACTCTTCTCCTCTTGTTCTTCGAGTGTAGCACTACTAACCCTTGTTCTTGAACTCAGATTAACTATCCCTGTTATGGCTCAAGTTATTAGATGAAGGTTGATAGCTTCAAATCTCTGTTGTTATTCCCTTTTCCCAATCTCTACCTCTCTCTCTCGAGCAAGTTTAGAATACAGGCGAGTTCCTAACATTTGCAACCGTTAGAAGATCAATTATAATGAAGGAAATACCAATACATGCAGTCACACCGGTTCAAAATTGCTTCGCACTTAACCCATTTCGTTAATTCCTTATGGTTCACACAACCCTAGTTATAGGATTTAGCTACTTATGATTGCAATAACACAAGAATAATTCAACGATGAAAACATAATAATGAACTCACAATAAGAATAAAACTCTGAAATCTCAATATAAATCAAAACCCTAATATCAATGTTTGAGATTACAAAATCAATGTGTTTATTAACCTCAAAACAATGTAATAGAATCCTCAAAATAATGTAATGACTCACTCAAAGTTATGTAATAACTAGCTCAAAATATCGGACAACCTAAGGGTATTTATAGATACAAAGTGAATCTTATCCTAAACAAAGTAGAAGAAAAAAATTGGCAACTTTCCACGGACCGTGACTTGAAGTCGTGGGATCAACTCACTGACCGTGAGTCCACACCGTAGGAATCAGGCCTCACTGTACATTTGCAGAAGTTGACCCACGGTCATGACTGACGAATAATAGGTGGACCTACGGACCGTGGGTCACTTCCGTGGGTCACATGATGAAATTCCAGCTCTGCTCTTTTGTCTTCAAAAACTTCATTCCAGTGCATGCTTCATCCCTTTTGTCCATTTTGCCTTCAAAACCTATTTTCCTACAAGATAGAACAGAAAACACATCATACCTACCAAACATACCCAAGTTGTTGTATATTTTCCTTGTTTTAAGCATCGAAAGTTCCATAAGATCATGTCTTCGCAAATCTCGTCTTAAAATCTCATTTCATCCTAATTTTATTTTCGGAATGATTTCGTGAATTCCTTTATTAATTCATTTGGAAATTTGTACAGTTATGAGTTTAGCTATAAGTTATGTTTTTATGTCTTAATACTTCAAAATCAATATAGGATGATTGGAACATGCTCCTATTTTGTTACTGCTCATTTATTCATAAGCATGAATCCAATTTCTCTTGTTTTACTTTAAAGATGCTTAAGTGAACCTAAAATACCTCCTCATTTTTTAATCTCAATGAGTGTCTATTTGCATCCAAACATGTGACATATTAAAATTGATCCTTGGTTTTTATTTTTTTCTTTCTCCATTAAAGATGTTAAGGAAATAAGAATGGGATTTATTTTGCTTCAAGTTAGTTATTTTATGGGCTGCTCTGTTCTTAATATGCAATAACATACAAATTGGAGTTATTCCTATATTTTGAAAGGTTTTGAGCTTTAATGGAGAAGGTAGAAGTCTATTACATAAGTCCATTTTTGTTTCGTTTTACTCTTTTCTCTTTCGCCTATTCCGATTCTTTAAATATAAGTGCTTATCTCGTTCAACACGGCTGTCCATTTTTCACAAATTAAGTTTTAGAACGTCGGCTTGTCTAAATTTTGTCGTTGGTTTTGAAATGCATTTGAGTCATGTTTGAGTACGCTAAAATGATGCAAATTCATGTTTCCTTCCCTATTTTCTGTTTTTCTTCATGGTTAACATGTCCACATGAATCCATGTATGTGTGTTTGCTCATCTAGACTTAAAAAAAAGACTTATTTCAGTGTGCTAGTCTAATTCACGTTGGTTGCCATCTTGTTTATTTTGGTTTAGTGGCAGAAGTTCTCTTAGAATTTGGAGTGTTGATTCATTCCAAGAATTCCATTAGCCTAAGCTCTTTTTTTTTATGATGAATGTCATTTACCTTCAACTTTATGCTCCAGTACCATTTTGGCTCATTTTCTTTCAATTCACGGATGATGATCTCCTTTATATTAAAGTGGTGTTTTAGTTGATGTTTGGTGTTCCTGTACATATCTCTCAATTGGAAGTATCACGCATTTTTATTTTTATTAGTTACTAATCCTTATCCTCTATATTGTTACATGTGAACTCGGGATTTGGAATTCCAATCGGAACTCCATCTTGACCCAAATATCGGGTCAACCACTATAGGATGATTGCAGAGCTTTGGAGTCTCGAATATTAGAAGCCCAACTCCGAAATGGAGTGTAGTATCTCTTAGCCCTCTGCTCTTATTTATTACCCATATTCTATTTGTAGTTTTCGATACTTAGAATGATAAATTAATTACTCTTGTTGTTATTAGAATTATTTAAAATATCATTGTTTGTTTATTGCATTTACATTGGTTTAAACATTTGTGGATTTCCTTTGGTGTAGTTTTAATGTCCCCATCTTTTTGCAACTAACACATGACTAGTTAAATGGATTGTTTTTCAAATAAATTAGGGTTCTAGCAATAAAGAAAGAGTTTCAATATTATCGAGGAATGGTTACGAGGAGCTAAAATTCAGATTTTTAAAAGAAAAGGGCCTATTCGCCAATTTCGACTTATTTTCAATAAATCAAAAATAATCCTAACACTTTACGTTACTTGTCATTTTTTTTCTAAAATGCTTGTTTTGAGCCTTCTTTCAAATTCTAGAAAAAAAACACAAGGTACATATATATATACATTATCATATACAAAATATTTTCATCACTATTCTCATCTATATTATTTATTTATTTATTTATTTATTTATTTTTTTAACAAAATTATTGTTATTATTATTTACAATTTATTTCAACTATATATTTATATGTGTATTTTTACTATTACATTTATTTTTATCTACTTTTAATTATTACCTCTAAATTTTAGCAAATAAATAAACATTAGCATTATTTCTTATATTTTAAATGTATGCAAGTCTTT
Organism: Capsicum rhomboideum; assembly: GCA_031232105.1. Classification (NCBI taxonomy): domain Eukaryota; kingdom Viridiplantae; phylum Streptophyta; class Magnoliopsida; order Solanales; family Solanaceae; genus Capsicum; species Capsicum rhomboideum. Next base: position 37,469,467 of record CP124719.1, read on the forward strand.
ATTTTACCCAAGAACTAATATGTTAATATGTTTTGACATTTATTTTATTTCATGATAGACATTTACTTAAATCTATTCTCAAATTAAATAAATTTTCATCTTTGTTTGATAATGAATAAGTTTTCCCATATTTTAACAATTATAATTTTCTTTTCAAAAGATTTCATTTATACATTTAACTTTGCATGTCATTAAACTTTATATTTTGTAAAAAACTATAATACTTTATATTTTCTAATATACATATTTTAACAAAAAAGCTTTTGCTAGTTTTCTTCCCTTCATTTTGAAACATGCATGCATATATTTTGAAATAAACCATATCTTTGCATATCGTAGGCATATGTTTATATACCTTGTGTGTTTCTTTTTTTTTTTTGATAAATGTAATTAATTATTTTTAGCAAGTAATAAACAAATATTTTCTTAAACTGAGCTTAAGAACTATCTTCGAATAGGCTCTGAGGGGTGCCTAACATATTCCCCTCGACTAACCAAAATTCTTACTCATAATCTCAAACGTTTTCCAAAGACCAAAAACAGAGTTTTACATAAAAAATGGTTTTTCCTAATTTTTCCTAAAAAATTTAGGTTGCGACTCTAAAAAAATAATTTTCAAAACCAGAGAATCACAACGACCACTATATGTTGTGTGCTGTTTAGACCTGTTCGGAACAGGGCGCGACAGCATGGCGACTCTGCTAGGGAATCTTAAACTTAGGTTTTTACCTTAGCACGCCTAGTTTAGATTATTGTTTGGGAATCTCTGTTTTTTTACGTTACTTGCTTTATTTGCGTTTATATCCTGCTTTGTTTGAAAGGACGCAAGTCAAATCCAAACTTGCGTTCCTTATTTGTCTGATAAACACTACTTGTTACTGCTTTATCATTTGCATTTTCTTATCGCCTTTGGCCATACACACTTCACACACTGTGGTTGATGCGGGGGGTTTCACACAATCCCCCAAAACTTCTTTTGTATGCCTTAGTTTCAGATTCGGTGCAATTAGGCTAGTGTACCGTCTCACAGTTATTCCAGTCTACTCTTAAACATCTAAGAAAAACTCTTACTCTAGAGATAGGTCGTGTTGCACACACCTTAGGCGGGATGGTCCAAGGCATCATTTCCGCAATTAGGAAACCACCCTTTTGTCTAAGGTTACATAACCTAACGACATACCTTTATGTGAAGATTGATGTGAATAATCCAAACTTAAAAACATAATGGATTCGGAACAAACAAAATTTTCATACCCTTTACCCTTTTTTCAGATGAATACCAATCAGAACCTACCAGATATCCAAATGATTGTCTCAGTTCCCTACAACCTACGAAAATGGTGGCGGAACATTCATATAGCACATGGGGCAAAGGTTAGAGAACACTTGGGTTCTTTGATGTCACTCAAGGAAATCTAGGCTAATGGGATGCTTACGAGGCTATTGATCCAGTTTTGGGACCTGGCCACCGTGACTTTTTGGTTTACTGATTCCGAAATCACCCCTACTTTGGAAAACTTCAATAGCCTTACAGACTTACCTTTTGAAGGAAGAATACCATTGGCATCATCGGCCATGGCCAGAAATGATTTCTTACATGCTTTGGGTTTGAGTGTAGTCCGCGCCCCAAGGAATATCAAAGAAGGTTGGGTTAACTTGAATCATCTATTTTAGAAATTCGGATGTCAAAGAATCTATGACAATCACCGGAATGACTTCGCCTATAACAGAGCAAAATGGAAGAGTGTTGGCTCCATGGCCTTTGCGCTTGCTTTCCTGGGGATTATGGTTTTCCCTAGACGTAGGGGCCACATCAATGTCAACTTGATGCCCCTGGTCCTTACCATGTTTACTAGCTCTGAGAGATTGACGCTAGCACCAATGCTGCTGGTAGAATTATTCAGGGGTTTGTCCGCTTGCTCTAAGGGGAATGATTTCTTTGATGGATGTAACGTGTTGCTACAAGTTTGGGCCATTGAGAATTTCTATCAAAGAGAGCCTATCAACGACAACTCAGAGGACATCTGTAATAGTATACAAATCCATGAACAGAGGTTGAGATTTTGGGAAACACCAATAGGACTGGAAGAATGGCAGGCTTACCTAACGTATCTCACAGGAGATGCCATCCAATGGAGGCTTCCTTGGATCACAGGAAGGGCATTTTTAAGAAGGTACACTAGTTATTTCATCGAGCTGATCAGGTTGGAAGGAATTCAATCGTATGCTCCACTCAGAGTGCTACGTCAATTTGGTATCGAGCGAAATATCCCTTTATGGTCCCACATGGCTCCAGTAGAAGTCACTTACGAAAGAGAAGTACCTTTGGACAGAATCAGAAGACTACAAAGAACATGGATGAATGTACTTTCAGTGGAAATTAGCCAGATAAGTTGGTGCACCTCGGGATATTAGGCATTGAAAGTAGAAGGAGGTCCTATAATGTGACCAAGCTAGGAAAGGATTCCTGGGCTGGTAGACTATGACATGATGTGTCAAGTGGCAAGTGAAGTATTACCTCACATGTATCTCACCACCTCTATGTATCTACAAGTCGTTCCAGGATCCGTTGATGACATGATACCTCTGGGCGATAATGATGACATAAGGGAAGACATGGAAGAGGAACATGAAGATCAATCTGAGAATTGATCTCTCATGAAACTTGAAGAAGATGATTCAGACTACCAAGATTGGCTAATGATAGAAGAGGATTTCTCAGAATACCACATACATCCTTATCTAGGCTTGAGCGACGATGATGATGATGATGCCACATAGCCTTAGATTTTCTTTCCTTGGTGTACTTTTTTCCTTTCTTTCCCCTAAAGGAGTTGCATGGCCAATCCTATTGTATGCCTTTGCGGCCACCTATGTACTTTCTGTTCTTTTAGGCTTTCATTGCTCTATTTTATTGTAACCTTTTGAAACCGTCTTTTCCTTAATGAAAGTCATTTATTCCAAATCCAAATGTGTTGAAAATGGATCATTTATCATCAAACTGATTGCAACGTAGGCCTACCTCTGGCTAAAAGAGGCTCAATATTAGGACGCGTTTTGTGAATTTCACCACCTTGGCATATATATGTGTTACATATTCATTACATCTTTCTATATCTCCCAAACTAACATTGTTTCCCTTTTTTTTTCTTTTCATTATTAATCCCCCAACAAGAACGTTGATTTGTGTCTACTTGCAAACTGGCTGAATCACAATACAACCTCTGATCTAAAGGAAAAATGACTGAAGAATCTAACAACTCCTCGATATTACTAATAGATGGTGCTGAGAGTTCCCAAAAGCTGATAGATACTCAATACGAAGAACAAATGGCCAACATGGCACAAGAAATTGAGAACCTAAAGGAGAAATTGTGCAAAGTGCGAGACTTGACTAAGCTTACGGTTGCTACCATCCCCGCTCAATTCTAATTTCTAAATACTAAACTACCTTCAATCACTCTCACCAACTTAACAAACCCATCTACATAAACACCACATGTTCCCGCTTATGCTCAAGCCCCACTTACTCCTCTACCCACTATAAGGGTTGTACCTGATCATCCATTGCTTACACAAAACTTCACCGTTCAAGTTCATCCAAAAACATAGGAAATACCTAAGGCACACGTCACTTGTGAGCTACTTGTGCCACCGATATATGCTACTAAATCTCCTCCATTTGCAACATTCGTGGCTGTCAAAGTCTCGTATGAGAATTATCAATATGTGGGATTGGAGAAGGATGTCCAATTGAATGGAAAAAGGTAGATAGTAGCTCAACTTGAAAGTTTGAAAAGGGCATTTAGAAATATGCAATTCACCAGGGGAACCGAGAGCTTGGATTATGATGACTTCTGTATCCATCCGGACATCGACATGCTAGTCGGGTACAAACCACCAAAGTTTGATTTATTTGATGGAAAGGGTGACCCTCATACACACCTAAGAGCCTATTGCGACAAGCTGGTCATAGGAAGGAACGAGAAGTTGAGGATGAAATTGTTCATTTGAAGTCTGTCAGGAGAAGCTTTGACTTGGTACACTCACCAAGACCCTCACAAATGGCGTGATTGGCAAGAAATGGCTGAAGATTTCATGAGTCATTTCAGGTTTAACACCAAAATAACCCCAGACAGGTTCTCATTAGCCAACATACAGAAGAAGCCATCAGAGTCATTTCAGGAATATGCATGGCGATGGAGGACTGAGACTGCTAGGATCCAACCTCCACTAGACGAGAGTGAGCTCTCCAAGTACTTTATCTGAGATCAAGAATGTGTTTACTTTGACAAGATGATGTCAATGATGGGCCAGAAGTTTGTAGAGTTGGTCAAGATGGAAGATTTCATAAAAGAATGCATCAAGTCAGGAAAGATTCAGTCTATGGTTGCATTACAAGCCGTAAGTAAAGATACACAGTCAGGTTCTATTGGTGGTAACAAGAAGAAGAAAGAAGATGTCTCAACTATCACACCATACTACCAACCTGGAAGTTCTTCCTACCATTACCCTAACAACCCCCAAATTGTTGCACATGTTCCAGTATATAATACTCAGCCACATTATAATCTAGCTCGAGCTCCAGCACACCAAAATCCACCAAGACCATATGCGTCTATCTAAGCTCTAGTTCACCAAAATAGACCAACACATGCACCAAGACCATGTCCAAATCTTGAAGCCATAAATACCCGCACCTACACACCTATTGCCGAATATTTGGCACAATTGTTTGAAATATTGAGACCAACAGGATTGTTGCACCCAATTGAAGGAAAAGTCCCTGATCTAACCTCTTAAAACATTGATGGAAAAAAGCGATGTGCTTATTATTCAAGAGTCCAAGGGCATGACATGAAAGAGTGTTATAGTTTAAAGAACCAGATTGAGTCTCTGATTAGAAAAGGAGTAATCAAATGCACTATAGCTCCTTCAAATGTAACTAACAACCCTTTACCAAATCATGAGAATCGAGAAGTCAACATGATTACTCTAGAGGAAAAGTATGACTTGGAGAGAGCCATTGTGCCTGCTCAAAACACAGAAGAAGTTACCACTGTATCTCCAGTGCAACCTTTTATAATAGTTTAGTTAAGGAAGCCTTTGAATGTTTAGAACTACCTTTCGAAAGTGGTAGTAACCACTATAGCCATGGGGAAGCTCGATTATGACGCTAAAGCAGTCCTATGGGACTACTGAACGAAAGCCAAAGGCAAGACGATAGACGCTGTTGTGGCTTACAGAATGACCAGGTCAGGAAGGTGTTATGCCCCGGAGGATCTAAATCGAGGGGTTTCTGGGAAAGAACAAAATCCAAAGAAGAATGTTACTGATGTTGAAGCCATAGAATTTTGGAAGAAGATGCAACCTAAGGACTGTTCAGTTGAAGAGCAGCTGAAGAAAACACCAACCCATATATCCATTATGTCCTTGCTTATGAGTTCTGAGGCCCATAGGAACGCTTTGATGGAAATGTTAAGTGGAGTTAGAATACCGAAAAAGACTGCAAGCAAAACTTTGGTTACAGAAATTGGGTGTACGGTGGAAGCAACTAAGATCTTGTTCCATGATGATGAGTTACCGTCAGAAGGAGCCAAGCACAACAAAGTACTTCATATCTCTGTCAAGTACTGTAACAAGGTCGTGAATAGAGTTCTAATTGATAGTGATTCTAGTTGTAATATCTGTCCATTCTCCACTTTGAGAGATTTGGGTGTAAATATAGAAGAGATAAGGGAAATTCGGGTAAAGGTCAGAGCTTTTGATGGATCACAAAAGAGCGTCATCGGAGAAATCTACCTAACATTACAAGTAGGGCCTGCTGAATTTTCCATCTTATTTCAAGTGATGGATGTGGCTTCTAGTTACAACATGTTGCTAGGAAGGCCATGGGTCCACATGGCAAGAGCAGTTCCCTTTACTCTCCATCAGAGTGGGAAGTTTGAGTGGGGTCCCATGGAAGTTACCGTTCATGGGGAGCTTAGTCATCCCATCTATTCTATTAATTCTGTTCCAGTCACTAAGGAGTTAGATGGAGCCGTTTTCCATACTCTGGAGTAGAGCCGATTGAAGTGAAAATTTCTAGTACAACAAAGATGGTTACCTTAGAGATGTTGAAATATGGGTATTAGCCTAAGACAGGACTAGGACCAAAATCCAATGGTATAACTAAGCCAATTTAGTTGAAACATCAGAGAGGTACCACTGGGCTTGGATATAAGCCCATTTCTGGAGGAGTCTATAGTGAAGGATTAGGAAAGACGGTGTTTGTGTCACCCCAAGTCCCAATTTCCAAGCAAACAGTTGATAAAGAGATCATAGAAGGAATAGGGAATCTATGTGTGGACGTGATCGAGGAAGGACTGGAGATAGATCTCAAGGAACTGACCATCCGTGATGCCTAACCTGGAGAAGTCTTGCAAAATTGGACCTTAAGCCCATCCCTATTTCGACAGGAGTCCAGGTAGTGTGGAATTGTAGTTGATTTTAAAGTTGTTTTTGTCTGATCAATTGAGTCTTGAATCATGCCAAAGACCTTTTTGCTACTTGTCTCTTGCTAAAAGCCGAGCGTTTTTCTTTTAATGAAAAAATTTATTTTTTAAAGAAAAGTTATTTTCCCTATTTTTCTTTAATGTCTATTTATTTTACTCACCTTTTATAATTTTTAGCGCTAATATTAGTAAAAATCCTCGTTCAATGATTATGACATGTAACGAATCCACCGAGCAAAATTCAAGCAATGAACAGGATTATGAGGAATATGACAAAAGCATGATGCCTGAAAACCTATCACATGAGATTGAGCAACTTGAAAGTCAGAAAAAGACTAATCTGGATGAAACTAAAATTGTCAATTTGGGTAATGAAGAAACGGTGAAGGAAATGGGAGTTAGCATATACTTGGAAGTCGAGAGAAAGCAAGAATCGATAAAATTGCTTAAGCAATACATTTATGTGTTCTCTTGGTCTTATGTTGATAGCTAGGGTTAAGCACCGATATCGTCTCACAGAGACGGACAATTGATCCCGCCTATCCACCTTTAAAGTAAAAGATGAGGAAATTCAAACCTGATTTGAGTTTGAGAATTAAAGAGGAGGTGACCAAGCAGATAGAAGCAAACGTCGTAAGGGTCACAAATTACCCAACATGGTTGGCCAACATTGTACCGGTGCTGAAGGATGGAAATATAAGGATATGTGTAGATTATCGAGATCTCAACATGGCTAGTCCTAAAGATGATTTTTCTCTTCCAAACATTCACATACTCATTGATAATTATGCAAAACATGAGTTGCAGTCATTTGTTGATTGGTTTGCGGGATATCATCAGATCTTTATGAATGAATATGATACTGAAAAGACAGCCTTTATCACTCCGTAGGGTGTATATTGCTATGGGGTGATGCCATTTGGACTCAATAATGTTGGCGCAACCTATATGAGGGCCATTGCTACCCTTTTCCATGATATGATTCACAAGGAGATTGGGGTGTACATAGATGATGTTATTATTAAGTATAAGAGGAGTTTGGATCACTTGGATGATTTACAAAAGTTCTTTGAAAGGTTGCGATGGTACAACCTGAAGTTGAATCCAGCTAAATGTGCTTTTGGAGTTCCTATAGAAAAATTGTTGGGGTTTATTGTTAGTAGGAGAGGTATAGAGTTGGATCCATCCAAAATTAAGGCAATCCAGTAATTATCGCCCCTAAGACTAAGAAGGACTTAATGAGTTTCTCGGGAAGGCTCAATTACATCAGTCGGTTCATAGCTCAGTCGATGATAATATGTGAACCCATATTCAAGTTGCTGAAGAAGGATGCTTCCACAAGATGGACGAAAGAATGCCAAAAAGCTTTCGATAGAATCAAGGAATACTTGTCCAACCCACCGGTATTGGTTCCACCAGAGCCCGGGAAGCCATTGTTATTGTACCTATGTGTTATGGATGGTGAATTTGGGTGTGTGTTGGGATAACATGATGAGATAGGAAAGAAAGAGCAAGCCATTTACTACCTAAGTAAGAAGTTCACACCATATGAAGCAAGATATACGTTGTTGGAATGAACCTGCTGTGCATTGACTTGGGTTGCGCAAAATTTGAGGCACTACCTGTCTGTATATACCACCTACTTGATTTCAAGAATGGATCCACTCAAGTACATCTTCCAGAAATTGATGCCTACTGGAAAATTAGCGAAATGGCAGATTTTGTTGAGCGAGTTTAATATTGTGTATGTGACATAAGAAGCTATCAAGGGACAAGCTTTTGCTGATCATCTAGCAGAAAATCTAGTAGATCAAGAATATTAGCCACTCAAGACTTACTTACCTTATGAAGAAGTATTGTTCACATGAGAGGACACCTCAGATTTATATGATGGGTGGTGGATGCTTTTTGATAGAGCATCAAACTTCAAAGGAGTCAAAATTGGGGTAGTCCTAGTTTCAGAAACAGGCCAACATTATCCAATCTCAGTAAAGATTAGGTTTCCTTGTATGAACAACATGGCAAAATACGAAGCTTGTATTCTCAGACTCAGAATGGATGTAGACATGAACATCAAGGAGCTATTAGTGATAGGAGATTCTGATCTGTTGGTTCATCAGTTACAAAGAGAATGGACCACTAAGAATGTCAAGATCCTTCCTTATGTGTAATGTGTGAAGGAGATGAGCAAAAGATTCATGAAGATTGAGTTCAAAATGTTGGAAGAATTCAAAATGAGTTCGTCGATGCCAAGGCAACACTATCTTCGATGATCCAACATCCAGATAAGAATTACATTAATCCCATAAAGGTGGAGATACATGATCAACACACATATTGTTTCCATAGAGATAAAGAACTAGATGGAAAGCCGTGGTATTATGACATCAGAAGGTTGCTCGAAGCAGGAGAATATACAGAAAATGCCACCAGTAAGAAAAAATAAACTTTGAAAAGGATGAACAATCACTTCTTTATCAATGGAGAAATCTTGTATAGGAGGACAACAGATTTAGGATTGCTAAGATGTGTCAAAGCCACAGAAGCAACAAAATTATTGGAAGAAATACATGCAGGAACTTGTAGACCCCACATAAATAGGTTCATGCCGGCAAAGAAGATTTTGAGAGCCGGATACTTCTGGATGACCATAGAGAGGGATACCATCCGATACATGTAGAAATGTCATCAATGTCAATTTCATGGGATTTTATATGAGTTCTGCCAACTTAGCTCAATATGATGGGTACTCCTTGGCCATTTGCTACTTAGGGTATGGATGTTATTAGGCCTATTGTGCCTCCCTCATCAAATGGACACCGTTTGATCCTGGTAGCTATCGAGTGTTTCACAAAATAGGTTGAAGCATCAGTGCACAAGGCATTAACAAAGAAGGTAGTTGTAGATTTTGTTCACAATAACAGAATCTGTCAGTTCAAGATTCTAGAGTGAATTATAATAGACAATGGGGCAATTCTTAATAGTAATCTTATGAGAGAGACTTGTGAAAGGTTTAAGATCTCTCATCGAAATTCCACAGCATATCGACCACAAATGAATGGAGTAGTTGAGGCTGTAAATAAGAATATCAAGAGGATCTTAAGGAAGATAGTGGATAGTAACAGAGAATGGCATGAGAAGCTACCATATATTTTGCTCGACTATCGCACCACGATCAGAACATCCACTAGGGAAACTCCCTATATATTGTTTTACGGTTCGAAAGCAGTGATACCCGCAGAAGTGGAAATACCTTCTTTGAGAATTATCCAAGAAGTTGATCTTGATAATGCAGAATGGATTTGTAGCAGGATTGAACAGTTAATTCTCATTAATGAAAAAAGAATGGATACAGTCTATCACGGTCAACTCTATCAAAATAGAATCGTCAAGGCATTCAACAAGAAAGTAAAGCCTCGATGATTCACAGCTGGACAATTAGTATTGAAGAAAATATTCCCTCACCAAGATGAATCTAAAGGGAAATTTGCACCAAATTGGCAAGGTCTCTACATAGTTCACCGATTACTCTCAGGATGAGCAGTAATCCTTGTAGAAATGGATGGCACAGTGAGCACGAAGCTGATCAATTCAGACGCTATTAAGAAATACTATATTTGAAGACATTAGGACTAGTTGTTATTTCTTTGTACTTTTGTATTTTTTTCTTCATACAACAGAACTACGCATTAGCCTGACTTCCCATGGTGGGATACGTAGGCAACCCACATCGGGTCCGGTCTCCCTTAGGAAACCAAAATAAAAACATCATCCTTTCATGTATTCAGAAATATGCTTGACCTGACTTCCCTAGGTGGGATATGCAGGCAATCCTCATTGGATTCGATCCCTTTATATTTTACTCTTTTATTGTACTGAACTACGGCCTGACCTGATTCTATTTGGATACGTAGGCAGCATGAGTCAGACTCGGTCACTACATTTCATATTTTTATTTCTTCCCTTGTATTTGAACTACGTTATGACCTGATTCCACTTGGATACGTAGGCATACTGAGTCAGGCTCGGTCATTACATTTTATATTTCTTTCTCTACCCTTGAACTACGTAAAGACCTGATTCCCATTTGGGGATACATAGGCAACCTAAAAGGTTCGGTCATACCCTTAGAAAAACCCTCCTTCACCCATAGCATAACCCCAGAATACAAGAGATCTCGCCATCAGAATCTTCATGGCATCTGCAATAGCTAAAGAAGCGTCATCCCAAGAATAAAAGCTACGAGGGTATACGATTGATAAATAAAGGCTCATCGGATTTCGAAACATGTCATAATCTAAAAATGATAGAGGATTACTATATATATATATATATATATATATATATATATATACTTAATATCTACATAATATATTTGCAAAATATCCATATACTTTCAAAATATTTTCCTACTTTCCCACCTACCAAGTCTCCGAGATTGGGAGGATCGAGCAGTCAAGGAAGTATTGAAGGATTTCGTTGACAAAGACAAGATCCCCGAGTTGACACAAATCAACACCCCCTCCTAACTAAGAATTTTTCTTTGAGCGCAAGAAAATAGGAATTAGGAGAGATGATACTAAGCCAAGCTCCTCGACATGATCGAAAACATCATACGGCTTATCATGACGACATGAGCCAAAATATTCTCTCCCTACTCTATTTTTTTAGGATATTTATACTGATCCTCACAAGCTCTAAGAGTTTTGTTTGAATTCTTTTGTAGGTAAATCAAAGATCCAGATCAAAAGATTGAAGACAGAGGGCCCTCATAGAACAATTAGGCTATTTTACTTCTTTCAATAAACTCCACCAATCAGAGCTTACCACCTGACTGCGTCGAATAACTTTGCCAATCAGAGAATCACTGTTTAATTGCGTCAAATAACTCCGCCAATCAGAGAATGTCGTCTAACTTCATCAAAGGCTCCATATTTCAAAGACTGTATATAACCAAACGAAGTTAGACTCCAGCATTTCAAGGATTGTATATAAGCAAATGAAGTCAAATTCCCACATTTCAAGGACTATACCTAAGCAAGTGAATTTTGTGTTTTGAAGATTATACATAAGCAAGCGAAGTGACCATCTGCCATATCAGAGGATATAAATAAGCAGTGTGACTCTCCGCCATATCAGAGGTTGTATATAAGCAAAACGACACTCTGCCATATCGGAGATTGCGGATAAGCAAAATGATGCTCCGCCATATCGGAGAATTATATTTCAGCAAGAAAAGTACACTCTGCCAAATAGAGATTCGCACCATAGCAAAGCAGCATCAGAAATCCGCTATAGTAGCAACATCAAATTCCAATAGCAACATCATCATCTAGTTTGCGTTGGAGATTACATTGCTAGAATAAGGCGTTTACTTCTAAGCAAATACCCCGCCAGTCGGAGGATTTTACTTTTAAGAAATTACCCCACCACTCAGAGGCTTTTACTCTTCAGCAATTGCCCCGCCAGTAGGAGGATTTTACTTTTTAGCAATTGACCCGCCAGTCAGAGGCTTTTACTTTTCAGCAATTGCTCTGCTGACAGAGGCTGTTACATTTCGATAATTTCCTAGAAGACGGAGGCATTTACAATCCAATTGTTACCCCACCAGTCGGAGGCATCTACACTATAAAACAGAGATTACAACCTTAGTTTGAATATCTACACTCTTCTCTTTAAATTATAACTTCAATTTTAATTTTTAAACCAGCGGGTACTTTTCACCCTTTTTACCTATTTTGCAGGACCACACATTACAATGTGGAACTACCTCTAAGTAGCGATTGAGGCATTACTTGATGAGGAATACCTAACTCACAAGCTAGAGTTCAAGACTAGCACTCCGACTCCAATTCTCATAATCAATCATAAGCACTTCTAAATTAGAGAACATCTACTCTTATGGATGTCAACGTTCTTTTCTTCTTTGTCTCCCAGGATCCTCATTAGCGATATTGGAGGACCCTATGCACATCCATAATCAGACATGATCTTGTAGAGATGTAGGACACGCTTAAGTAGAACCCGTTTATGGTTGTATTGTGCACCATATTTATAATCGGGAGGCTACGAAGTATGCCCCATCCCAAAAGGATTCTGTCATCCAAAAGTTCATTCTACCATTAACAATATGAAGTTATTTCCATAGAAACCAATGTCAACCATAAATCTTACACTGGGGTAAATTTTGAGGACTGCCTCAAAATTTACCATAATCCTTCATTCCAAAACTACAACCGACCTGATTTCTTAGGAATATATAGGTATCTCAATTTTGAGCATGGTCAGACCCACTCTATTCATGTCAAAGTATTCTTATCTCCATCACAGTTAATACTAGTGTCATCATAAGCCCGACACTGGGGCAAAATTTTGAGAAAATTTTGAGGATCTCTCAAAATTTTATCATTTTTCGAACTATATCGGCCTGATTCTCATGAAACTCAAGATATGTAGGCTATTCAGAGATCAGAGTTCGGTCGAATCCATAATCACAATGATGGTGGCTTTATCTTCACCATTCCACCTTTCAGGTGCGTCCTTCCCAAAACCAATCTAATTTACCAGTCGAGACAAAATTGTCTTACGTCAACGTCTTCATCCATAGACTCTGTCATCCTCTATAGTCAAAGAGGGGAAAGCTATTGACACCAAATTTTGTCTCTTCTTTTTCCTAAAATTAATTTCTCGGTGCTTATGAGTCCAAAATATTTGTTTTCCTTATTTTTAACATTAATTTCAATAAAATTAACACCAATAACAATTTTTTCAAAAATACTATATTATTATTATTATTATTTTATTCAACTACTTATATCATATGGTATAAAATTACCCCCCCAAAAAATAATAAATTATTAATAATAATATATTTCAAACTTATTACTTCACTATTTTTTTTAAAAAATCTATATATATTAGTGTATTAACTTTTGTTTCAAAACTCTAAATAATCCTTGCTATATTATTATATTCTATCCTATTTTGCAAATTTATTTTATTTTTATTTTATTTAATTTTGAATTATAGCTATACGTATTTAAAATATAACATATGTACGTACTTAAAATCACGCATGTGTATATACGTACATATACATATGAAAACACATGTGTATATATGTACACTTTTGGAAAATAATTAGGACGAAACAAGCATCGTTAAATTAATTAAGTGAAAACGATTGTGCAAAAGTAGAATTTTCTTACAAATTAATTCATCTACAGTATTTGGGCCATTTCCTTTAATTTCATCCCTAAAAGAACTACCCATCCCAACCTAAAATTACCTAAACCCAACCCAAAAACCTCTAAATTTAACTAATCAACTAACCTAACCAACCCCTAACATTTCCCCTTTCTTCCTCACGATGAAAGCCAAACCAGAACACCCCAACCAAACATCGCTCCTTCCCCTCTGCTCAATGATGGAGGCCCACAGACCACCGAAAAAAGGCAATTTGAGGTGGTCTTTCCACTTCTCCCTTTACTTTTTTGCATATCCATCAATCCAGCCACCCCCCATCACCTTTTTTCTTCCCAAATCAGACCTCAAAAGCTCTCTGCCCCCCCCCCCCCCCTTCCCCTCCCACCACTTTTATTCATGGGGAATGAAAGAATTTGAAGAATCATCGGATTTGGGTTCATTACCTCTTTAATTCGATGGATCCAAAAATTCCACCTCCAAACAGTCATTTCCCCCCCTTAAATCAACCTGAAAAGTATACCCAACCCACCATTTTCTTTCAATTCGTCATTATTTTTCCGAAAACTGCCTTCCTAAGAATTCAAAATTTTAATTCTTGAAACCTGTTGAAGAATCCGTTGGAAGCCCCAATTCTCGGCTATTAAAGGGGGCTTCGATTTCCATTTAGAGAGAAAGAAATAAAAAAAAAAGGACTTAGGCTTCTCAATAGCTTTCTTTAATTATTCTCCATTTTTACTCTCAGTTTCTAGTCTTGCTATTGTCGGATATTCCAAGTTTGAGTTGGAGTCGGAATCACTAGCTTGGAACTCGACGCTCAAAGGCTTCAATCGCTGCATCACATAAGGTAAAATCTGTTTCGTCTTAGTTATGATGCATTTAGCATTTGTTAATTGTTGATCGTGTAGTTAGTCAAGGTATTAGCAGTTGATTACGAGCATAAAATATGAAATAGAATCAGTTTCCTGGTTGTTTTGATTATTCATATCAGATTGAGTGTTTGTGAAATATCTATGACTTGCGAATTAGCTCGAACTAGCTCTATGAGGTTTGAGGGTTTATGGGTGGTTGGATGCTCATTGTAAGATTATTGCTATGTTGATTTGGATGTTTTGAACATGGTAATAGCTACCTAGCTTTTCTCAGTTTGTCTATGTTTCTACAAGGCATCGACAACTGTTATTTTAGTACGAAAAGGTTTTAAAAACTCAAGTACGAATCCAACCCCTTCGTTCATTTTTTACCTTCTCTTCATCTTATATGTTTTTGTTATGGATATGTGGTTTTGTTTTGAAACCCATGTTGTCGTACTTGTCTTCCTTTGGATTGACGGATGTATATAATTTTCAATCTTGAAAAATTGTTTCGTGGATGGACACGGATTTGTGAATATGTGTATATGTGAGTTTATCTCATTTTTGGGCTATTGATAGCTTTTGTTCTTTCTGGAATTCGGACTATGAATGTAATTTTTGGGTCAGAAATGAACGTGTGTAAGCATCTCATTTTTTTAGCACTACTAGTCGCTTCGTTCTTCGTAAATCTCGTCTTAAAATATCACTTCGTCCTAATTTTATTTTTGGAATGATGTCGTGAATTCCTGTATTAATTTGTGTGGAAATTTGGACAGTGATGAGTTTAGCTATAAGTTATGTTTTTACGTCTTAATATTTCAAAATCAATATAGGATGATTGGAACATGCTCCTATTTTACTACTGCTCATTTATTCATAAGCATGAATCCAATTTCTCTTGTTTTACTTTAAAGATGCTTAAGTGAACCTACAACACCTCCTCATTTTTTAATCTCAATGTGTTTTTATTTGCATCCAAACATGTGACATGTTAAAATTAGTCCTTGGTTTTTATTTTTGCCTTTCTCCGTTTAAGATGTTAAGGATATGAGAATGGGATTTATTTATCTTCAAGTTAGTTATTTTTGGGGTTGTTCTGTTCTTAATATGCAGTGACATACAATTTGGAGTTATTGCTATATTTTGAAAGGTTTGAGCTTTAATGGAGAGGATAGAAGTCTATTACGTAAGTCCGTCTTTGTTTCGTTTTACTCTTTTCTCTTTCGCCTATTCCGATTCTTTAAATATAATCCGTTCTTCTCAAATTAAGTTTTAGAACGTCGTCTTGTCTAAATTTTCTCATTGGTTTTGAAATGTGTTTGTGTCATATTTGAGTACACTAAATGATGCAAATTCATGTTTCCTTCCCTATTTTTTTGTTTTTCATCGTGGTTAACATGTTCACATGAATCCGTGTATGTGTGTTTGCTCATCTAGACTCTAAAAAAAAAAAAAAAAGAGACTAATTTCAGTGTGCTAGTCTAATTCACGTTGGTTGCCATCTTGTTTATTTTGGTTTGGTGGCAGAAGTTCTCTTAGAATTTGGAGTGTTGATTCATTCCAAGAATGCCATTAGCTTAGGCTCTTCTTTTTTTAATGATGAATGTCATTTACCTTCAATTTTATGCTCAAGTACCGTTTTGGCTCATTTTCTTTCAGTTTATGGATGATGATCTCCTTTATATTCAAGTGGTGTTTTAGTTGATGTTTGGTGTTCCTGTACATATCTCTCAATTGGAATTCTGCATTTTTATTTTAATTAATTACTAATCTTTATCCGCTTTATTTTTACATGTGAACTCGGGATTTGGAATTCCAATCGGAACTCCATCTTGACCCAAATATCGGGTCAACCGCTATAGGATAATCGCAGAGCTTCGGAGTCTCGAAAATTAGAAGCCCAACTCTGAAATGGAGTGTAGTATCTCTTAGCCCTCTGCTCTTATTTATTACTCATGTTCTATTTGTAGTTTTCGATACTTAGAATGATAAATTAATTACTCGTGTTATTATTAGAATTGTTTAAAATATCATTGTTTGTTTATTGAATTTACATTGGTTTAAACGTTTGTGGATTACCTTTGGAGTAGTTTTAATGTCCTCATATTTTCACAATTAACACTTGACTAGTTAAATGGATTATTTCTCAAATAAATTAGAGTTCTAGCAAAATTCAAATTTGGCTAAGTTTAACCAATAATTTGTCCTAAACGATTTTTTTAAAAAAAATAAAAATTGGACGTCGCCATCTTAACTCTTAAAATAAAGAAAGAGTTTTCAATATTATCGAGGAATGGCTACGAGGAGTTAAAATTCAGATTTTTAAAAGAAAATGGCCTATTCGTCGATTTCGACTTATTTTCAATAAATCAAAATTATTCCTAACACTTTACATTACTCGTCATTTTTTTTAAAATGCTTGTTTTTAGCTTTATTTCAAATTCTAAAAAAAAAACTCAAAAAACACAAGGTACATATATGTATACATTATCATATATGTGGAGGACGCGGATTAGGGTAGAGGGCTAATTCTTTGGTGTGGGGCTTGGCTAGTGGATAGGGTGCTTGGCTGTAGCCAGGTTAGTAGTCGTAGTGCTTGGCACACACCTTGAGTTCTTTGTCCGAGGGGTTTGGGTGCTTTCGGTTAGACCTGGTGTAGTACTACTCTATGGGTGTCTTGTTTCTGTTTTCGTTTTTGTGTGTGTTATGTCATCTTGTGGCTTGTTTTACTACGTCTTAAACTGATTTCTTGTCCTGAGCCGGGGGTCTATCGGAAACAGCCTCTATACTTCTGCTGAAGTAGTGGTATGGACTGCGTATACTTTACCCTCCCCAGACCCCACTATGTGGGTATACACTGGGTATGTTGTTGTTGTTGTACTATTCTTATCTATTTATTTATTTACTTATTTATTTATTTTTTAACAAAATTACTGTTATTATTATTTACGCTTTATTTCAACTATATATTTATATGTGTATTTTTACTATTACATTTATTTTTATCTACTTTTAATTATTACCTCTAAATTTTAGCAAATAAATCAATATTAGCACTATTTCTTTTATTTTAAATGTATGCAAGTCTTTATTTTACCCAAGAACTAATATGTTAATATGTTTTGACATTTATTTTACTTCGTGATAGACATTTACTTAAATTTATTCTCAAATTAAATAAATTTTCATCTTTGTTTGATAATGAATAAGTTTTCCCATATTTTAAAAATTATAATTTTCTTTGCAAAAGATTTCATTTATATATTTAACTTTGCATGTCATTAAACTTTCTATTTTGTAAAAAACTATAATACTTTATATTTTCTAATATACATATTTTAACAAAAAATCTTTTGCTAGTTTTTCTTCCCTTCATTTTGAAACATGCATGCATATATTTTGAAATAAACTATATATTTGCATATCGTAGGCATATGTTTATATACCTTGTGTGTTTCTCTTCTTCTTCTTCTTTTTTTTTTTTTTTTTTTTTTTATAAATGTAATTAACTATTTTTAGCAAGTAATAAATAAATATTTTCCTAAATGTTTTCTTAAACTAAGCTTTAGGACTATCTTCGGATAGGCTCTGAGGGGTGCCTAACAGCTTCCCCTCGCGTAACCAAAACGCTTACTCAGAATCTCAAAAGTTTTTGAAAGACCAAAAACAGAGTTTTACATAAAAAATAATTTTTCCTAAAAAATGTAGGTGGCGACTCTAAAAAAAAAAGTAATTTTCGAAACCAAAGAGTCACAACGACCACCATATGTTGTGTGTTGTTTCGACCGGTTAAAAATAGAGTGCGACAGTCGTTACAAACCACCTCAAAAATCGTGTCATCCACACCTGCAGATTATAAATTCCATAAAGCAACTATGGGAAGGGGTAAGCAGTTAAAATGCACAAAGATCAAAAAATAACCACGAAAGTTTTTATCTACCACTACAATAGATGTTATTAGAATAAAAGTATAAATACTAAAATTATTATTATTGATACATTTCAGATAGAATATTGAGAAATAGAATAAAAGCATACAAATAAATGATATTGCAGGAGTACGAATCTATTTATATATAAAAAAAAAGTAATGTAACAAATGATAATATAACTCAATTGGGAAGCTAATAAATACTTAATTGGCAATATAATGATAACAAATAATAATATAATATGATAATGATAAACAAGGAACAAAGAATAAAAAGATAAAAAATAATAGAGTAGAAATATAAAGGAACAAGAATTTAATATATACGGAATATTTTAGGACAATATAGTTAACATTCACCGCACATCACGGGGGTGCTTATACGAATTTGAATTAAAGTTGGGAGCAAATGTGATATTAACAAAGTTTATAACAACTTTTAGAAAATCTTAGTCCTTGCCCCTCCTATATAAAATGATTATCTTGTAGTATCTCTCATTCTTGTTGAGTACACGTGTTTTTGTACTCATGCTTGTTTATTTTTATACTTTTCGTGCAGGTACTGAGCCGATTATCCATGGATGTTGATTCCAATTTTGTTCCAAGATTTTTGAGTTCTATATTTAGAGGTCCCTCGTCAAACACCTACTCACACACTCCACGATGACCCTCTTCATCCTATGCCACCAATTAGGGATGGCAAAGGTTGAGTCGAATATGAGTCAATTGAAAATGGGTAAAATAAAAATAGATAAATTAACCGACTCGACCCATATTTGTAATGGATTAATATGAATTTACCCAATGAATAATAGGAGAAATATGAATACTCATAGTATAGTAAGGATCTTGTTAAAAGCTTCAAAAGCCTCAAACTTCAAAGGCAAATTTTATTACCCCTACACCCCCTCCCCCCCAAAAAAATTAAAACTCTTTAAATTTATTTTTAAAAAATATTTAAAAAATTTTATCACCCCACCCTCTAGCCTAGCCCCCAGCCCCCTTCCAGCCCATTTATTCTAACAATTTTTAGATTTCACTCCTTTCTTAAGGATGGATGTATTCCTCCACCCATAAAAAAAAAAAATTATAATTTTTTTGATTTGTCTTTTTTTAAAAAATTTAAATTTTCTTTATCACCTCACCCCTCAAACCCCACCCCTACCCCGAACACCAACCCCCCACCCCCGCACCCCCATCTCGCCCCCAAAAAAACCATTAAATTTTTTAAATTTATTTTTTTAATAAAATTAAATTTTTTGATCATCCCACCCCTTAACCCCCGACACCCTACCAGCTTCTCCCTCCTACCCCCACCCCTAAAAAAATGTAAATTTTTTTAAATTTGTTATTTAGAAAAAAAAAATTATCACCACACCCCCTACCAGCCCCTCGCCCGTCCCCCCTAAAAAAATATTTAATTTGTTTTATTAAAAAATTTCGTACCCCACCCACCCCCCACTCCTTAATCCGACCACCCACCGCCTAAAAAAAATTTAATGCCATTGTTTTTTCTTTTATGAATGGCCTCGTTTACCCATTAAACTACCCACTTTTAAATGGGTAATATGGGTTTTATTCATATTTGACCTATCTTAAATGGGTTGGGTACTCAACCCATTTAAGATGGGTTAATTTGAATGGATACCTATATAATTACCCATTTTATCACCCCTACTCTTGGAGTAAACCAGAATATCATCTATGAAAACAATAACAAAAGAATCCAAAAACGGCTCTAAAACCCCGTTCATCATTCTCATAAAAGTGACTGGCACATTGGTCAAACCAAATACATAATCGAAAACTCGTAATGTCCATAACGAGTTTGAAAAGTAATCTTTGGGATGTCCTATGCCCGAATCTCGAGTTGATGATAACATGACCTTAAATTAATTTTGGAGAATACTGCAGCTCCCTACAACTAGTTGAATAGATCATCTATCATAGGCAAAGGATACTCGTCACGAATAGTCACCTTATTCAACTGACGGTAGTCTATGCACATCCGCATACTACCATCTTTCTTTTTCACAAACAAAATAGAAGCACCCCAAGGCAAAACACTTGGCCGAATAAAACTCTTTTCTAATTAGGGATAGAGATGGGGCAGGTTCCCGGCTCTAAGTCTATACAAAAGTCAAACTCATGGTCCGAAGGCATACCGAGAAGATCATTAGGAAATACTTCTAAGAATTCACATACAACTCGAACTGAAGCTATAGGAGGAACTACCAAACTTTCTTCAAGAAGATGAGCTAAGAACGCCCTACACCCCCACTTAACTAACTTCTAGGCACAAATAGCTGACATAATTCCAACAGGGGTAGGCTTAAAAGTACCTTTCAACTCTAACTTTTCCATCCTAGGCATAGCTACAGTGACAGTCTTAGCACAACAATCAAGGATAGCACGATAAAGAGACAACCAACTCATCCCCCAAAGATAATATCAAATTCCTCCATATCTAAGATCACTAAACCTTCCAAATTTTATACCCCATAAACATCACACGCTCGATAAACCTGATCAACACATATAAAAACCCAACTGGTGTAGACACATATAGGGGAGTATCAAGAAACTAAAAAACTAAATCCCAAACCAAGGAAAATTTCTCAAACACATAAGATAAAGTAGACTCGGGATCAAACAATACAAAAGTCATACAATCACAGACAAGAATAGTACTTGTGATCACATCATCAGAAGCTTCAACTATAGGACAGGCTGGAACAGTATAAAGACAAGCCTTATCACCACCCTGAACTCCACCTATACCACTCTAAGTACCACATCGACCAACCTGTCTTCTATCACGATTGGCTTGGTATCCACCCCTCTCTGCATTATAACCACTACACCCAATCTGTGGAAGACCCCTACCATGTCCTCCACCATCATGGCCTGTTGGAACTAGAGCACTAGAAGCTGGTCGTTGAGTCAACTGACCTTCAGGCAAGAAATTATGACAATATCTTTTGATATGATCCAAACCCCCACACTCATAGCACCTGATGCCCAAGGAAGGTCGTTGAACAGAAGCTGACAAAGTTGTATAGTTGCCTGTCTGTGAAGGCTAATAACTGAGCCCAGATGGTCCCCCTGCAAACATAAGCATGGCTAAATGGTAAAGATGAGAATAATGACCCTGCGAAACATGACCTCTTGAATAAGTACCACTGAACCGACCAGATGTTCGGGCTTTCTTTTCCTCTGCATTCACCTCCCCTTGTTTCCCAATTGCTTCAGCCTCTTTAGCAAACTCAACCACATCTTGGAAAGACTTAGCTGAAACCACCACTGACAAGGTAACCATCTGGATTCCTGAATTCAAACCTTTCACAAAGTACCTCATCCGTTCCTTTTCTGAGGTAATCAACTGAAGTGCATAACGGGACAAGGCATGAAAGTTGTCCTCATAGGTCGCCACAGTTATATCATCCTATCCCAACTTCAAAAACTCATCCTTCTTCTAATCCTGGTAAGTGCGAGGAACATACTTTTAAAGAAACACATTCTGGAACTGAGCCCAAACAAGTGGAGATGAGGCATCCCTACACTCAACAAAGGACCTCCACTATTGCTTGGCCTCAGCCTGCAACTGGAAAGAAATGAATTCCACACCATACCTCTCAACCACTCCTATTTTATATAAATTCTTATGACAATCTATCAAAAACTCGAAAGCATCCTCAAACTCAGTACCCTAGAACACTGAAGGTTTCATCTTCATGAACTTACAGAAAATTCCATCCTTATCATCAGTCATCACCAGTATTAATACTCTTTCTGGGAGACACTCTGATCTCAAATACATTATCTATCCTAGGCGCCACAGTAGTTGTATACTGTAAGGATGTAGACAGAAAAGCATGAGCAGCTAGAGTAGTACTGGTGCCAGCAAAACTGTCCAAAAATCATGACACCTATTGAATTAATTTTGCGGTCATGGGTACTTGGGTTGCACCATTTTGCATAGGCACCACATTTTCAGAAAGCACCACTTCTTCTTCCTCAGCTACCATATCCTCATTCTGAGCCAACTCTAGAGCATCCTACGGTGAGGGAAGGGATGGTGTCCTCTATCTAGCCAGTCCTCTGGCAGTCCGGGCTCCACCCCTAACAAGTGATACCCCTCTACCTCCTCCCCTTACCCTGCCCCTCACTTGAGGTCTGCCAGAACTGTAGCCTCAACGGCCGGTGTGGGTACTGCTACTGGTACTACTGCTAGTATGTCTATTGTTGCTCCCACCATCTATAAAATAAGAGTGTAGGAGACTACATACCAATTTGAAACGCCAGATACCAACTGAAATCAAGTAATAGCACAAAAGCAAGATAGAAGGGAATTTTTATTTCCTAAAGCCCTGTAGCCTCTAGAAAAAAAGTACACGCATCTATGTATCGTTCTATAGTACTTTACTAGATGTATTCTTGTACGACAAGATCTACAAACCCAGTGCTTTGATACCATCTTTGTCACGACCCAAGTGGTCATAATTTACACCTACCCTAACACTATGGTGTGAGGACCATCTAACTCAACCCATACCAACTAAGTCAAACCCTTCACTAGTTACTTTCATCAATTCCCTATTATGCGGAACACAAATAAAGATGTACGAAAATAAAATCCAAACTAAATCAAATATCATCACTAAAGAATAAAGTACAAAATTTCTCTATTTATTACAACCACGGGACCTGAAGTCACCATACAAGAACATCTAACAGTGTCCAAAAGCTAATGTTTGATAGGTCATCCAAAATACAAAAATAAGAGGAGTGTCTCAGTATTGAAACAAGGGATATGAACGAAAATAAGAAGATCCAATGGATGCCCAGTCATGGTGCTCATCCTTGAATCAAAGTCTGCAAATGGATGCCCGATCATGGTGCTCACCCTTGAATCAAAGTGTGCAAATATTGGCTAGAGTCGAGGGGTCATCTCAAATGCTGGAATATGCTTTGTACTCATCAAAAAAAAATCACAGGTAGTTTCAGTACATCAACTAAGTACTGGTAGGTATCATAGGCTGACTCAAATCGACACCATACAAATAGGCAAATCAAATGCAAGTAACAACGATCAAAATAGACCTTACAATTGATGACACCCAAGTACAGATATAACACTTCACATCAGCAAGAATACAAATACCCAACTACACCTTATATTCAATGCATATGATGAATGTATGTATGCAAGGTGTATGTATTATCTCTTTCTCATCTCAAAATCATCATCAATATCATTCTTAACATCATCATCATGATCTCAATATCATCATCAATGTCATCTCATCATCATCACAATCTTAATATCATTATCAATATCATCAGCTCATCTCCACAACATCACAATATTTATCATCAACATCAATGTAAATGCAAATGCAGTTAATAATCATAAGTAGTACCTGAAAGCAATCACAAACACTCAATTCACATATAAGCACAAAATCAAGCATATTTTTTGCTACAAATAAACCATAACATACCTTAATTCTTTGCTTGAATCATAATATGGCTACAAGCTTTCTTTTTCTCTCTCTTTCAATTCATTCTTTATCTATACACAACAATTATACTCACCCATTTCACTAATCACACCTTTCCCAACCGTTAGGAAGCTACAATTTTTAATTTAAACTATGAAATTTCCCTAGTTCATCATCTTAGGGTTTGCTATCTTTTAAACATCATGACTACATAATTTAGCATAAACAATAATAATTCTACCAAAGAAAGTATTTTCTAACACCCTAGGATCATTAACAACAAATATAATCAAATTCCCACCAATTCCATTTAGTTCATAATTTAGGGCTAAACCTCAAATTCTATCATAGATAAGTTTCTAGCAATTTCTAAGAATTTCAAGAAGTATTTCAAGTTTAGAATGTAACGAAACCTTACCTCCAAAGATGAAAACTCCCAAAATTTGTAGAAAATTTCCCCTAGTTAAGCCCTTACTTATTTTTGGAAAAGTAGGAATGAAAAATAATTTTTCTGATTTTTAAAATTGGAATTCTGCAGTTTTACCATTGCAGTGGCACTTTTTTTGCTGCAGCGGCCCGGCCCGCAGGCTAATTAGGGTGGTCGCTGCGGTGGCACTTTTACCGCTGCAACAACACTTTTGTCAGCTAAAGTGGCCCCAAGGTAGTAACCCGGGACCTCATCCCATTTCAGGCCATTTTACAACTTACCTCTCAAAATTCAACATCACGAACTAACTCTTTCACGATAATCTATATAACTATAGTTCTATTAACCCGTTTTATGTACCGAAAGTTGCTACAACTTTTTAAGCTCCTCTAACATAAAATCAAATCAAACATACCCATAAATACTCAAATTAATACCAAATTTCCCTAGACCACCACACCCTCAAAATATATCTAAGACTAGGCCAGCCCTGAATTTTTAAAAATTTGTCTGAGGGAATACTAAGCGCAGTTCTACTCTCTATTTCAGAGTAATGATGATTTGGGTCATTACATCTAGACTTTTTATTTGAGAGTTAGTCAGGTTGCATGGAGTTCCCTTGTCTATCTTTCAGAAGGGACTTAATACCCAAGTTCATATCAGTATAACTTTCCACCCACAAATAGATGGTCAGGCCGAGTATACCATTCAAACCTTAGAGGATATATGATGTCGCCAAAAATATACCTTCAAAAAAGTATAATGCGGTCGTTGTATCAAATATAGAACCCAAACTAGGTTGGGGTCGATCCTACAGGGAATAGGACGGAAGTAGGTTAAGTTCTTGTTCGATTAATTGGCTAATAAGTAAAAACTGGGGGGGTTTGTAAGTAAATAGTGACAGTAACAATTGCTGGTTGTATCGAGTTTGTAGACAATAAGAGAAGTACACTAGGATTCTGATCCCCAATGATTCCTTAACTCCACCGGTTACTTGTGCTAACAGAACCGTCCCGCTATGTTGCATGCAAAATCTGACAAGATATGTTCATCTAAATGTCTCTCGACCTTGGTTAGACGAATTTCACTCTTCTCCTCTTGATCTTCGAGTGTCGTACTGCTAACCCTTGTCTTGGATCTCAGATAACTATTCCCGCTAAGGCTCAAGTTATTAGATGAAGGTTGATAGCTTCAAATCTATGTTGTTATCTCCTTTTCCCAATCTATACCTCTCTCTCGAGTAAGTCTAGAATACAGGTGCGTTTCTAACGTTTGCAACCGTTAGAAAGCAATCAAAACAAAGAAGATAGCAATACATGCATTCACAGCGGTTCAGAGTTGATTTGCACTTAACCTGTTTCGTTAACTCCTCATGATTCACACAACCCTAGTTGATGAGTTTAGCTACTCATAATTGCAAGAACACAAGAAGAATTCAGAGATGAAAACATGATTGTAAACTTACAATAATGAAGAAGAACTGAAATCTCAATTATCAATAAAACTCGAATTAGGGGTTGTAACTACAAAACCAAGAATATGTTTATAAGCTCAAAAATAGTAGAAATTATCTCTCAAAATAATGTAATGACTCTCTCTCGCACATAGGACTATACAGGGGTATTTATAGATACAAAGCAAATCCTATCCTAATCAGAACAGGAGAACAGAGTCGGCAACTTCCACGGTATTGTGACTTGGTGTCGTGGAACCAAGTCACGCCACGTAGATGAGTGTCGCAGAAATCAGGCTCAAATCAACATCTTCAGAACTCAACCCACGCCACCTAGTCACTCCACGAGATTGTAGTCATGCCACGTGATTGTAGTCACGCCACGTGACTGCCTGACGTGGAAATCAGGAAGCTTTCAATCATCTCTGAAGATGAGTCATGGCAGCCACTCACGTCACGTGAGTGGACTTCACGGCACGCGGGTGGTGTTGTGACTCCCTCTCTGGTGCAAATTCTTGTTCTTTCATCGTCATACACTTCGTTCTTGGGCTTGATTCTTCCTATTTGATCATTTTGCCTTCAAAACTTGTCTTCCTGCAAAGTAGGACAGAAACCACATCATACCAACAAAATACACCCAAGTTATTGCATATTTTCCTTGTTTTAAGCATCGAAAGTGCCATGTAACCATGGCGTATCAACACCCTCAACTTAGAATGTTTGCATGTCCTCAGGCGAACAAACCAAAAACAAACATACACGATGCTTAACTAAGAGAAACCTAAGGGTCCTATGACAGTCAATTCATTTCTTTCGGCACAAAAACTTTTCTGACCCCTCCTATTTGTAAATCAAAACCATAGTGTGTATACAGGCAACATATTATCATGACACAGAAGGGATCAAGTGATGGCACAAGATTATGAACAAACAACTAAGCATATATGCAAATGACATTATTCAAACAAATAGCAGCTAACGATGCAACCCATGTACTCTCACAATCAAAGATGTCCCATGCACTCACAGTATGCTAATGAATCTCAAATTAGGGACTCGGTCAAAACACTCTCTCTCACAAATGGATCTCAAATTTGGTCAAGCATTTAGTCTAACAGTGTACTTATTCAAAAATGGCCTATGATCCTTTCCTAACCACTATCTTCTAACCTAGGCAAGACTAATCGGGAAAGTTCTGGACCGCACACACAAAGTGAACTAAGTAATGACCTCACACTCACATAGCACAGAGTTACCTTATCAACTACTATCTATCCGATTCATGCGACTCTAGCTACAGTTATTTTGTCTATAATCCTAGTGCCATAACAAGATCCATCAGCTATCACACATAAACATGCTACACACACATACTTCAAAATAAAAATTTTTAGGAGGGGTATCCTTAATATTCAAAAAGCATAATTTTTTTCAAAATTGGACTGCACTACAGTTCCCTTATTTTTCTCCTAATTCAACACATAAACACATAATAATATAAATAACACCCTAAATATATCGGTTCTACTATGATAGCACACTCGGGGGAAAAGAAACACGACAACAAAAAACCCCAAGTGGTGATACACCCTCACCCCCAACTAACAATAGTGCACTTCCCTCAATGCACAGATATCAATAAAATACAAGGGAGTGAAGACATACCTGTGGCGCCATATGCACCGAAAGTGGGCCCGCCCATAGCGGGATCATCAGTCTGCCCTCTGGGCTCTCTGCTCTGTGCATCCGGTGGAGGTGGTGCCTGACTGGAGGATGAACCACGTGCCCTCTGCTCCTTCGCTATCTGCCTAGCATGGTACTCCATCCTAGAGGACTTAACCGCTCTCCGGAGATCACCCTCATATTCGTCAGCACTGTCAACCTGGTCCTCTGGACTGCGTGGCCTCTTGCCTCTTTCTATCGGAGGCTCCTCGTCGACAAACAGATCCACCTCAAAGGCCGGACTCAGCGGGGCTGGAACAGGCATAGGTGGTATAATAGGGGCACTACTCGAAGCCAATGCTCTAACCTCCTCTCTCAATGTTGCCACCTTCTGTGTTAAATCGGTCATATCAGGACTCTAGGTCGAACTCATCCGGGAGGCCATCCATGCCTCAAAGCTGTCAATCCTCCCATGCATCCCCCTCATAAACTGATCCATCGCCGCAGTCATCCGGGCCTCCACCCTAGCCTCCGCAGCCTCTACCGTGGTCCTAACCCATGGCTTAAGCTGGGATACCAACTTAGCCATCTAGGCCTCGGTGTTAGCCTGTCGCTCAAACATCTCCATTTGCCGATCAACCAACTATTGTAGGAAGTCCCTAAAAACTGAAACCATACCAGAGAGAGGTGATGGAGCTATAGTACCAGGTACTGCATCATCAATAGGGCCAGTGCCCTCAGCCGGTACAGGAATAGTCTCGGGTACCCGAATCGGTACTGGAATAGGCATAGGTGCACTTCCCGGCTCATCTCTATCTCCAGGCCCTTCAAAAAGGGTTGCTCCTAACTACTCCAATGGATGTGACCCCCGTGGAAGAATGGGGTGAGATCCCCGCTGCTGCATCAAACCAATATTAGTTATACGGGTCACCTCTATATAATGATTGAGGGTAGGTAGCCGAGCCACACCCTCCTTATCACATATACCCTAGATCAGGCAGGGGAATGGTATACTGGTATGATCATGAAATGCCCGCTCATGAATTTCCCGAATGATGTATCTGGCAATATGAATATCATAACCAGCAAGGATGCTGGATACCACCACAACTCGATCCAATGTAAGTGAATTGTCAGCATTGGTGGGACCCAACAGATGTCGAACCACTGACCACCAAAATCTGCTGCGAAATGAAGCATGGATTTCTTGATATCCGGCTTACTAGTCACCCAACTCGCAGACACACCATCCTCCGCTATATACCCCGCAATCCACTTAAGCAGCTCCAAATTCTGTTATGCATCCCACATCTTAATCTGATCTCTGACAGTGTCCATGCGATGATCAAACTCAGCAGTCGTTACTGGCAGTGGACGGTCTGCACCAAATAAAAGGTGGTGGATGGTCTGCTCTGATATATCAACTCAGGTACCTCAAACCATAATATATGTCAATAAGGGTTGGTCCCTGTACCACTGCCCTACAAGAGTACCCAAGTCAACTGACGCAGCATATGAGGCATAATATTCTTGGACCAACTCCGAGCTATAGCGACCAGAAGGCTGTGCCATCCAACCAAAGCCATACCTCTCAAACACAACCCAAATATCAGGCAAGGCCTTCAACTCCTCAATCCTATACTGGGGCTTCTCCATAATGCTCCTCCGACAAACACCCCACTCCGTCAGCTCGGCATCCCTGTCATAAAATGCAGTCATGCCCTGCATACAACACCGTTGAATCTCCTTACTCTGTACGGTAGTCGGAGCACTCTGGGCACCAGTACCTGAAATGAAGGCTGTAGCCTCCGCCGCAGAGGTACCCTGACCTATAGCATCATCCTCAGAGCCCGACTCTGAAGCATCCTCCCCCTCTTCAGACTGGGGGGCGGACTCGAAAGACTGATCTGAAATAATCAATGCTACCGGTGGTGGAATTGGCTGAAGTACAGCTCGGGCAGCAGCTCGGGCCCGAGTCTGTAACCTCGTGGTCCTAGGTACTAAAGCAGTATCATCATGTCCAATGTTAAACTCCTCCACGGATCCACTTTTTTTAGATTCAGTTGGTTCATCATGCAGACAAGTTGGTAAATTCAGATTTTTGTGTGAATTCTGGATGAGAAATCAAGGTGGTCACTTTTGGGGTTTGATTTGGGTGGAATGGTGTTGGGTTTGGGTCGGATTTTGGGTGTTTTGGGTCGGGTTGGCTAGAATTTTTGTGTCTTGGGTCGGGTTGGCCGAAATTTTGGTATTGGGATCGGGTTGGGTCGAATTTTGTGTTGGTGAGTTGGATTTGGTCAAAATTTGTGTTGGGTTTGCTGGATTTGAAGTTTTGGGATAGGGTGTATCCAATTTTGGTTGTTAGACTTGGATGATTTGGGAATTGGAAATAGGGTTTAAGAGAATGTGAGAGAGAGGAGTGGGGATTCGGGTATTTGGGGTCGATATTGGATGAGGAAACCGAAAGTTTTATATTGGAAGGGTCGGGTTGGGTCGGATATATGTTAGAATAGTTTATGGTGTTCTGCATCTCACGGTACCACCCACGTGACGTGGGTGTACCTAAGTCACGTGAGTTCAATGTGGTGAGTGTAGAAACCTGAAATTGCCTTCTTATTTTAACGATACTACCCACGTGACGTGGGTATACCTATGTCACGTGGGTCCTCTGTCATAGATGAGTTTCAGACACCTATAATTTACTTCTGATTTTCACAATATCCCTCCACGTGTCGTGGTACTCTCACGTGAAGTGAGTGGTGCCGTGGATAGTACTGCACCTGTTCAGGTAAATCTTATAAATTCCAGCTAACTGCTCTTCCAATGCTCAAATCACAACATAATAAAATCTTGGGTTGCCTCCCAATCAGTGCTTGATTTAATGTCGCGGCACGACACGGCTAACTTGGATACTCAGACTTCACCAACTAGCCCATGGGTTGCCTCCCATGAAGAGCCTGATTTAATGTCGCGGTACGACGCGAGTATCTTGATTACTTAGAATTCATCAAGATATCCCCTGGGTTGGCCTCCAGGGTCATCTAAAATATTTATTTCTGAAACCACCCTTAGGTTCTTTGGCTGTTTCATAGTTCTGCAACTATTGAATATGACTTCCTTATTATCCAGCCTGAATTTCAGCTCACCTTGCTCCATAGCTACCAATGCTCTACCGGTGGCCAAAAATGGTCTCCCAAAATTATGGGTATATCAAAATCGACCTCATAATCCAAGACCACAAAGTTAGCAGGGAAGATAAAGTTTTCAACCTTGACCAAAACATCACATACTATGCCCAAAGGTTTCTTGATCATACGATCTGCCATCAATAACCGCATCTTTGTTGGCTTGACGGTTCCCAAACCTAATTTCTTGAATACTGCCAGCGTCTTCAAGTTAATGCTTGCACCTAGGTCACACAAAGCTCTGGCAAAGTTAACTGACCCAATTGTGCATGGAACTGTGAAGGCACCGAGGTCATCTTTCTTTTGCACAATAGAACGGGATACAATTGCACTACAATGGTGCAAATCACCGACAGACTCATTGGTGACAGTTCTCTTCTTCGTCACCAAGTCTTTCATGAACTTTGCATATCCTGGAATTTGTTCCAAAGCTTCAATAAGAGGGATGTTTATAGAAAGTTTCTTTAATATGGACATGAACTTATGAAATTTTCCATCCTCCTTCTTTTTGTTCAAACACTGAGGGAATGGAGGTGGCGTCCTAGGAATGGGGGTTAGCACTTGCGGGGCTTCCTTCTCTATCTCAGTTTTAGTATTTACCTTATTTTTATCAGTTTGAGGCTTTTCCACCTCTTTCGTGATCTCCCCACTAACAATTTTGTTTTCATCCACCTTTTTCTTGAGACGTTGAGGGAAAGGTGGAGAAGGTCTTGGAAATGGCACATACTTCTGTAGAGCTTCCTTTACTTTTTTCGTGGCCTTAGTCTGCTCTTCCAGTGGAGCATGAACACCCTCAACTTGATTGGGTGCCTCAATGAGAGTCATTCCACTTCTTATTGTGATAGCCATACAATGGGCATCATTTTTTGGATTCTGGACGGTTTGCTTGGAAGGGTACCTGGTTGACTCTGGTTTAATGTCACCGATAAATGTCCCAACTGTTGCTCCAACTGTTTTATGGCAGTTGAGTGAGACTTAACTTTCTGACTTATTCCCGAAATATCTGTCTTGATCTCTTTTAGACAGTTTTCTTGGCTTTCTGACCTTGTAACCAGTTTATTAAGAAAGTCTTCAATCCTTGAATTTCTAGACTCAGCATCACGTCTACCTGGTGGTACGTAAAGACCATTCTTCTCTCTATAATCTGTCACAATTCGAAATCCCATTCAGGTCGGACTGGCACCCGAAGCCTCCTACTTATAAATGTGGTGCACAACACATCGATAAGTAAGACTCTACTCAGACACGGCTTTGTAGACATCCTTAGAACCACCTGCTATGATACCACTTTTGTCACGACCCAAAATCCCATTCGGGCCGGACTGGCACCCGAAGCCGATGTGGCCCGAGAGAACAAATCTTTGCTTATGCCCAATCGTATGCATACCGTAAGAATCATCACCAACTCATAAAGACATAAGATGCGAAGTGCGGAAATCATGGAACATTATGTATATAAGAAACTTGGCCGTTAGGGCCGCCATCAAACCAAAATGAGCATACATATCTTATATTTTGTTCCCACATAAGTCTACAAAGCCTCTACAGATACATTACTATGACAAAACTAGAGTCGGGACAACACCCCGCTCTATACTCATATACAATCCCAAAATAAATGTACATAGCAACGCAGAAAGCCCCGAACCAACTGGAGCTCACCAAAAATCTGCAAAAGATCTGCAACCTACAGTGGAGGTCTACTAGTACCTGCGCCTGCAGCAAGTAAGGTAAGCCCCCAGGAGGGGTCAGTACGAAGAATGTACTGAGTATGTAAGGCCTTATGAAATTGTCATAAATACATCAATAAAATCAAAATGTAATAGGATAGTCAGTATGAACAACCCATCTATTTGCATATGTGGAACCATGTACCTTACATACTTTATTTCTTCGCTTTGTTGTTTATTCTTCATCGCTTATATCATATCGTACCCGGGCCCCAACTGATCAGTGGGTCTTAACATAACATAACGTTATGTTGGGATCAGCTCGAGCTAGGTCTTTGCCTCTAGAGCTACCACCCATAAATAAATATATATTGGGATCGGCTCGAGCTAGGCTTATGCCTCTAGAGCTGCCACCCATACAAACATATCAGGTTCGGCTCGAGCTAGGTTACTACCCCTAGAGCTGCCCCCTGTCAGGATCGGTCCGAGCTAGGCTTATGCCCCTAGGACTACCCCCTGATCCAACAATCTCGAGATCGGCTTGAGCTAGGCTTTTTGCCCCCAAAGCTACCACCCATACTTGATCATTTACCACAAACAAATATGAATTACTTTATTTCTTACTTTTGAGAGATGTACTTGCAAGAGATTGATTCATCATCTTATGAGAGATTGATACAATCAGTTATGAGAGATTAACGTATATATACATAGCCACAACATTATTGGAAGCTTAAGAACAAAACATTATTGGGACCTTTGGAGCATGTCCATAATTATGCAACTCATGCACAACCATGACTAATGAATGAAGAATATGTGACTTAAGAATGAAAAGATTCTCCTTATGTCATCACTTCTCTTGAAACAGTTTCTTTTGGTAACTATAACATTATTGGAACTTTTGGCTTATGAGACATTGGTACAAAGATAATCACAATAACATGAGACCTTGGAACATGACATGATTGGGAAAAATACTTCTCAAGAATAAATAGATTTTTCTTACATCCAACTCTCTTTGAGATAGCTCTTTTAGAATCGACAACATTATAACCGCTTTGGAACTTCACTCAAGGAATAAGAGATAAGAATATCATAAGTCATCTAAGAATAGGACATATATGAATAACAATATACATCACCCTAAATTGATATACTTCAAGCCTCTCGTAATTGAAACAAGTCCAAAGTCAATATGAACAACATGTTGCAGAAGGATATGGAAAAAGGAACCTTACATACATTGTATCCTCAATACGCTTATACAATCTTAAATGTGCATATAATAGTCCCGCTCCTTCTTTATGTGTCACTCTACAATACAAATACATAACGGAACCAACATTAACCATCTACTACTTTACAAGGGCATACAATGTCAATGAGTTACATGTTTGCCTTTAAACATGCCATTTTCCTTTGACAAAACCATTGAGGAAATTATTATTCCAAAAATTCCATAATATTCCCAACATTGATCAATACATGATAATCAATACATTTCACCACAACACTTCTCCTTTACACTTTCTTATCAATATCATATCCCAAATAATTCATCAATTTACCCTAATACACCTCATAGCGCATATCGGCCAAAATCCCACAATTTACACTTATAGACAATAACAAGTTTAAAAACTAAAATAACACCATACATGTTCATATTTTATCCATACCATGCTCTTTCATCAAAGGCACAAGTCCTAATTCAATCTTGAACCTCATGGATCACAAATCTCATACAAAAACACAAAGTACCATGTCCAACATTTCCAAGAACAACCAACATGATTTACATACTCTAACATTCATATAATATGTTAATCCATAAGAATAATCACTTACCTAAGCTTGAGAAATGATGATCTTGCTCCAAAAGTTGTATTTGAGCTTTTAGGGTTTGAGAGAAAAATGATTGGAAAAATATCAAAAAGGCATGAGATTTCCAAATGACCAAATATCAGATTTTTGGCCCTTTATACAGGCCCTTCAATCCATACTTATCCACTCTATGGCATTACATGTGGAGTTCTAGAAGGTCAAGGCAAGAATGGGTCTTTTGACCCATTTTGGCCCATGCCTTCTTTCACATTTTGGGCCCTTTTTGGCCCAATTTACTTAATCCAATAAAATCAAAAATGTCTCATGTTGAAATCGTCTCTTACGTGTTACAACAATATTCCCACTCATGCTATTCATATCCGTAGCCTCAATCCCAAAAACAAGTGATTCTAGCCACGTATGGCCTATTTTGACCACAAGGGTAAAATCGTCATTTTGATGCCAAATTCATTCTCGAGTAATTTTATCATCCCAATATAATATTTTATTCATTTCATGTATATAATCGTGATTGTAGAAGGAACCTGACAAAAATCGGCTCGGTACGTCCCCGGATACCCTTGGGACTTAAGAAAATTTCCAACTTTCGAAAAATGGAAAAACCAGCGTTGTACGCCCTTGGGCGCGCCAGATTTCTGCCTCTGGGCACAAAAATTTGGCCCAGAGTGGCCTGGCACGGTCCCTAACACGCCCCTCAAATTTTTCAAAAATTTCGTTTTTCGACTTTTCTTCGCGGGTTTGGTTAGATACTTCAAGTCCTATTCTTTAACTTACTTCCTAACCTTAATATCCTTTGTTTAGAGGTCCTATTAGCCTCGTTTTGAACCCCACAAATGCGCCACAAAAATCATAAAACACCTCTTATGAAGGGCTAACCACATGCATGAGGCCAAATTTCAATTTTTCTCATTATTAACATTACCAAATACATACTTATAGGTCTCGACACCTACATAACCGTTATTAAATTTTGTCAAGTAGGTTTGGGTAGGTACAGGGTGTTACATAATCATCCTTTCATCTCCAATCACCATCACGGTCTCGTTCTCGATCTCTGTTTCTCGATTTGTTGTAATTGTCTCCATAATAGTTCCGACCTTGATTCCCTTGCCTTGAGTTCCAAGAGTCTTGATTAGACCCTTGGCCCTTGGCTCTAAAACCCACCTCTTCTCGATCTAGGAACTTATCCATTCATCAGACTCACTATCATCATGTCTAGGCATTTTACCCTGTGCACCCACAACATTTACCTTCTCAGCATCTCTGGCTGTAATTTTTTTAGCTAGCAAACCAATTTTTATCCTTATTTGCGCAACCTCTTGAGCCACTGTTTCGTCCAATGCCTATTGTGCAGCTGAGGCTCCAATAGCATATGTACTAGCAGGCGTATCTGCCTCCCGAGTATGCCATCCTCGGTTGGTCTTAGTAATACAATCTAAGATCTTTGAAGCTTGCTCCCATCTCAAACTCATGAATGCTCCACCAGTGATAGTATCTTCTACAGCCTTAGTGTTTGCGTTCAAACCCCTGTAGAAAATTTCAAGTAAATTTCTACCACACATCCTATGATTCGGGATATTCTGCAGCTTCTTCTTGAATCTGAGCCATGTCTCATAAAGTGCTTCAGAATGTGTCTGAAATTGTAGATCTCATCCCTTAACTGCAGCATCTTATAAGGTGGGAAAAATCTTTCTAGAAATTGATTCCTTAAGTCTTGCCAAGTATTGATAGAACCTCTTGGTAATTCTGCCAACCACAATATCGCTTTTCTTGTTAGGGAGAATGGGAACAATCTCAACTGAATCGCCTCTTGGTTAACTCCAGCAAATTATAGGAAGTGCAGACCCCCAAAAAATTCATCATGTGCATGTTTGGATCATCTGAAGGAAGACCGGCGAACACACCTTTCAAATTTAGCAAATGAATCATGGCACTGGTAATGTCAAACTTCATGCCCGGAGGTAACTCTGGTGAAATAATGGCACCAATCTCAACCGGTTCGAGATAAGCCATATCCTCTTCTTTGGGATCATCATAGACAGGCACATATGGTCTCTATTGTGCTCTAAGTCTTCGTTGTCGCTCTTCAGCATCAGCCAGATGTTGTACTGCTTCTTGCATCGCTCGATTATCTTTTTCTGCTTGTCTAAGAGCATCTTGCCTAGCTTGATCTTCCCGTGTCAATCGAGCGGTAGTTTGATCCGCTGTTTTATGATCAACTGGCTGAATTGGTTGGTGATGAATGTCTCTCGCAGCTGCGGGATCCTGAACTCCATTAGTATTCACCATTCTTCGATTAGCTCTCAGAGTTCCTTCAATTTCAAGATCAAGTGGAATCAGGGGATTGCCTTGACTCCTAGTATTGGGCATACACCAGTGTGTACCCTCAAAAGTATGTAAAAGCAAACCCAATCAACTCTAACCAGTACTAATCAACTACGTAACCGTATTCCCCAACAACGGCGCCAAAATTTGATGTCGCCCAAAATATACCTCTGAAAAAGTATAATGCGGTTGCTGTATCAAATATAGAACCCAACTAGGTTGGGGTCGATCCCACAGGGAATATGATAGAAGTAGGTTAAGTTCTTGTTCGATTAATTGGCTAATAAGTAAAAACTGGGGGGGGTTTGTAAGTAAATAGTGACAGTAATGATTGTTGGTTGTATCGATTTTGTAGACAATAAGAGAAGTACACTAGGACTATGATCCCCAATGATTCCTTAACTCCACCGGTTACTTGTGCTAACAGAACCGTCCCTCTATGTTGCATGCAAAATCTGACAAGATATGTTCATCTAAACATCTCTCGACCTTGGTTAGATGAATTTCACTCTTCTCCTCTCGGTCTCCGAGTGTCGCACTACTAACCCTTGTCTTGGATCTCAGATAACTATTCCCGCTAAGGATCAAGTTATTAGATGAAGGTTGAGAGTTTCAAATCTCTGTTGTTATCTCCTTTTCCCAATCTATACCTCTCCCTTGAGAAAGTCTAGAATAAAGGCGAGTTTCTAACGTTTGTAACCGTTAGAAAGCAATCAAAATAAAGAAGATAGCAATACATGCATTCACAACGGTTCAGAGTTGCTTTGCACTTAACCTGTTTCGTTAGCTCCTCGTGGTTCACACAACCCTAGTTGATGAGTTTAGCTACTCATAATTGCAAGAACACAAGAAGAATTCAGAGATGAAAACATGATTGTAAACTCACAATAATGAAGAAGAACTGAAATCTCAATTATCAATAAAACTCGAATTAGGGGTTGTAACTACAAAACCAAGAATATGTTTATAAGCTCAAAAATAGTAGAAAATATCTCTCAAAATAATGTAATGACTCTTGCTCGCGCATAGGACTATACAGGGGTATTTATAGATACAAAGCAAATCCTATCCTAATCAGAATAGGAGAATAGAGTCGGCAACTTCCACGGTATCGTGACTTGGTGTCGTGGAACCAAGTCACGCCATGTAGATGAGTGTCGTGGAAATCAGGATCAAATCAACATCTTCAGAACTCAACCCACGCCACCTAGTCACGCCAAGTGATTGTAGTCACGCCACGTGACTGCCTGACGTGGAAATCAGGAAGCTTTCAATCATCTTTGAAGATGAGTCACGGCAGCCACTCACGTTATGTGAGTAGACTTCACGGCACGTGGGTGGTGTCATGACTCCCTCTCTAGTGCAGATTCTTGTTCTTTCATCTTCAGACACTTCGTTCTCGGGCTTGATTCTTCCTTTTTGATCATTTTTCCTTCAAAACCTGTCTTCCTGCAAAGTAGGACAGAAACCACATCATACCAACCAAATACAGCCAAGTTATTGCATATTTTCCTTGTTTTAAGCATCGAAAGTGCCATGTAACCATGGCATATCAATATATTGAGAATTTGTGTGATCAACTTTAAAGGTAATTGGGATGATCACTTACCTTTTATTGAGTTTGCATATAATAACAACTTTCACTCCAGTATTCAGATGGCTCCGCTTAAGGTGCTTTACTATTGGAGGTGTAGATATCCTATTAGATGGTTTGAGGTTGTTTAAGCTACTTTGATAAGGCCTAATTCAGTTTACGAGGCTATGGAGAAAGTTTATCGAATTAGAGAAAGGCATAAAATAGCTCGAAGTCATCAAAAATATCATACAGCTATGAGGAGAGCTTGAGTTTGTAGTTGATGATTGGATTTATCTTAAAATTTCAACCATGAAAGGGGTGATGAGTTTTGGCAAGAAGGGGAAACTTAGTCCCTGATATGTTGGTCCTTACATGATTCTGAGGCACATTGGCAATGTGGCTTACGAGTTAGAATTTCCCACAAACTTAGCATCAGTGCATCTAATCTTTCATTAGTCCTTGTTGAAGAAGTGCATTGGTGATCCAACCTTAGCTGTGCAATGAGAGTGTAATACCCTATGAGTTCAATGATTTTATTTTTGATAGCCTTGGAGAGGTTTCATGTGATTTTGAGGTTGATTGATGATTATTAGGGGCTACGAGACCATTAGGATGTGTTTTAGGATCTTTAGGATGAGTTTTAGTGGTCGTGCCACAGAGGCAAGGCATGACCTAAAATGCCATGATAGTGGCCAGGCACATAATGGACAAGCCACAGTGCTATGGCAGTGCTATGTCTCTATGCCATGCTGCTGGCCTGCGTGTCATACTAGTTGCCCCCGCGATGAAAATTCTCAATATTCTTTTGTTTTTTCAAGGACAAATAGTCCTTCTGACCCTAAATGACCTTATAACTAATAAAAAATGTCTTTCATCATTAATTAACATAAATTCATTGCTCATTCTCCTCCCAAACTCTCAAGAACACCAAACCAAGGGTTTCTCTCAAAATTCAACCTCCAAGACTCCAAACTCAAACTTTACTATAGGAAATCAATAAGACCAAGTATGTGGGATTTTTGAAAATGATTCCCATTCGTCCTTTTCCCCAAAAACATCATTTTCCTCAATGAATTATGAATTTACCAACTAGGGTTCAAGCCTAGTTTTAATGATCTTGAACTTCATGCTCCTAAATGAGATTATTTATGCATTCTTACTAAATTTATGACCTTATTAGTTTATTTATCACTTCATTCGTATGTTTAATTGTATGATACTCTTCATCATCATTTTTGATTAAAAAAATCCCATGGTTTAGTAAATATTACATGATTTTTAGTATGACATGTATTGTATAGCATGAATTTAGTACTATGAACTTAGATTCATGATAAACTCATGGATTTGACTCATGATTATGAAACATACGCAAAAGCATAAAATGGTTTCAGACTTATAAACTAGTTATGCTTAATTCATGATAAACTTTATTCAGTATGAGCATCAGTATGGTTTTAGGAGTAGTAGTTAGCATCGAGGGAATGTGGGTTCAGATAAGACCCAAATTCCTAAACTATGCGCCACCTTTGGTTATCATGGGGGTCCTCGCCAGTTGAGATTGTCCCTTTTTGCCCAATAATAGGTCCATAAGTGAATTCACACCAAACTATGGTTCTTTAACCCAGACAAGGTATTAAACACCCTCCAAAAAAGGGTTACAAGTTGGGCTTCATGTTGCTCAAATGGGGGATATCGGTTATGAGAATCTCCCATAGAAAATCAGTTTTGTAACTTAAGTGTATATGACTCACCATCTTATCAGTTACCATTCTTTCTATTTTACATATATGTTTTACTATCTTAGCTTATTATTGAAAAGAAAGTGAGTCATTATATACTTCTCATGCATATGTTATACTCCTAACATGATCTACTTCAGTTGGATATATGTATTGTATGCATCCATCATATACTCAGTATATTCCATAGTAATGACCATATACTTTTTGTGCTCTACATCCTATCATGATGTAGGTTCTAGTATTCTCCCTCAAACTCACAATTAGCTGTGATTGCCAGTGCCTACTCTTGTCCAGTTGGTGAATCCTCATGTTCTGAGGACTTGGTTATGTTTTCCTGTTTTATTTCAGTAGTTCAGCTTTATGCTCAGTTCAGACTTTCATGTTTTTGGGTCAACTAGGGGTTTGTCTAAGCGGCTCTTTAGTATGTAATAGGCTTGTCTAAACTTAGTAGTATTTTAGTTATCGCACATGTTGGGATTATTTTCATTTCATATTGACAGACTTCAGATTTGATACAGCGTATCCATATTTATTTTGAATAGATGTTAGCTTCCACTCATGTCTTCAAGCACATTGAATATGGTTTAGAATTGTGCCAGATTCCATAGGTTAGCTTGGTGTTATTTGTAGTCTTAAGCATCGTGTGATGTCCAGGGGGTAATCTAGAGGCATTACAAACTTGGTATTAGAGCCTAAGGTTTAAGAAGTCCTAGGTAGTCAAACAAGCCACATTACGTAGAGTCTTGTTTATGGGTGCAAATCACACCACACTTATGAGTAAGAGGCTACGAGATTTTAGTAGAAATTTTCCCTTCTTTCATGATCTCTATTGTGCCCTAGAGTTTTGTAACACCCCGTACGTTTCTAAGTTTAGCTGACGACCGAAACATGTAGGGAAAAATGAAAACATGAGAGAATTGATGAAGTTTTGTATTGAATTATGGGCATTTAAAATCCTAATACAATTGGGCCCTTAATGGAATCCCAAATTTCATAAGAAGACATGGCCCAATGTGGGATTTTGACCCATTCTTCCAAAAGTTGGTCCAATTGACTAATCAACCCTTGCATTAAATGACTAAGGAGAAGATAAGAGAGACATGAGAGACTATATAAAGGACAAAAAAATTAGATTTTAATAGCGTAGAACTCTCATCACATTTTCTAGAATTTTCCAACCTTTTCTCCTTTGCTCTCAAGAAACCCCAAGTCACTCTTTTGGCCAATATTAGCAATTGGTAAGGCTTGGTAAGTGTTTATTATGTTGGTTTAATATATTTTATGCATATTATATGGTGTATATTATGTTGGTTATGTTGGTGGACTATTGAGATGTTCACAAGAAGTGAAATGTTATATGTTGCGAAATCGGAGGCTGGTTTGTCTTGTAAACTTGACTATGGACTTGTGGTTTTGAAGGGAATGAATTTGGTGGAGTAAATATTGATATGTGGGATGTGATTATGGTGTTACTTTGTTTTATTCTTGTGCATAACGTTTGGCGTTGATATTGTGAAATTGGTTACGGTTTCGGTACCGTATTGGCCGTGAAGTGTCATTTTGGGTGATGTTATGTGTGTTGTGAGACCATGGCTGGTAGTTAGCATGTTAGATGATCAAAAATATGTTAAAATAAGTTTGGTTATGATCATGGACCAGTCATTGCATAAAAAGACCCCAAAATGACCATTTCGGCAAAAACCGGGCATCCGCCCTCGACAGGGGAGCACCTGCGGGCGCAGGTGCCAATGCAGGTGCCCCTGGAATCTTCCAAGCAGTACCTGAGGGCTCAGGTCATCCACCTACGGGCTCAGTTGTATCCACAGCCCAAGGCGGATTGTCGAATTTTGATTTTTTGCGCACCCTTGGCCCCCTGAAACCCCTGTACCCTTCATGGATGAAGTTATCAACTTATGGGACCTCTTGAATGACTTTGACGAAGTATACTAATGATATTTTGACTACTATAAATTATGGATTGTTGTTCATGTGTGGTTACGAAAGGTGTTGAGAGGGGTTGACGACGTAATTGAGACGTAGTGTTAGTGTAGACATGTAAAGGATCAATTTGATACGAAATGACATTTACTTATAATGTATTGGTCAATGTGTGGAATGTTACGGTGGTGTTGACATGTTGATGTGATAAATGACATTGTAAGAAGGTGAAATGACGTTCTAAAGTAACTATGTGATTCATGGTCATCATGTGCACTTGTAAGGTAGTTGGTTTCTAATATAAGCTTCGTTATGTACTTGTGATGTAGAGTGAGACGTAAGGAAAGAGCTGGACTATTGTATTTCCATATAAGCTTAGGTATTCATAGTTCAACGCAAAGGTATATAAGGTTACTCTGTCCGTATCTTTTTGCGGCAAATAGTATCCACATTGCTATGTCACTAGCCCTATCCCGAAATGTGCTATGGTATTCCATATCCGGTGAGCAATATTCATTGTTATAAATTTCCTACTCTTTGATCATTTGTGACTCCCATGTCTCATATTCATGGTTAATGTTCCAAAAGATCAAATAAGGTCATGTTCCAATGTTCCAATAGTGAGTATACTTATGCCTATTGTTCATAGATTGTTGTCCAATGGTTTCCATGGTGTTATGATTCTAATAATGTTATGTTGCCAAGTTATTCATGGTTCTCACTCATTTGTTAATGATCCAAAGCTTCCAACAATGTTATGTTCCAAAGTTCAAAGTGATGTTGTGACTATCCTAGTATCAATCTCAAAGTAATGACTAAAGTAATGCATATGTGGTCAATGATGAAGTATGGGTGGCAAGTCTAGGGGCATAAGCCTAGCTCGACTCGATCCCGATGTATTGATTTATGGGTGGCAAGTCTAGGGGAATAAGCCTAGCTTGACTCGATCCCGATGTATTGATTATGGGTGGCAGGTCTTAGGGGCATAAGCCTAGCTCGACCCGATCCCGAGGCATTGATTTATGGGTGGCAGGTCTTAGGGGCATAAGCCTAGCTCGACCCGATCCCAACATGACTATAAGTCATGTGAAGACCCACTGATCAGTAGGGGCCCGGGTACATTGTGACATACGTATTGACAAGCAAACATTGAATGTAAAGAAAGTAATGGAAGTAATGAAAGCAATTCACATGGTTTCAAAAATGCAAAATGGTGACTTACTCACATTGACCAGTCATTTGTATTGAGTTCATTAGTATGTTCATGTGTTACAAAGTTTCATTTGAGCCTTACATACTCAGTACTTATTTCGTACTGACCCCTCTCGGGAAATTTACATTACTTGTTGCAGGCGCAGGTACCAGTAGGCCTCCTCAGTAGATTGCCAGTGTTAGCAGTTATTTGGTGAGCTCCAGCTAATTTGGGGCTTCTCCGAGTCAGAGTGTATATATGTTTTGGTGATGTACATGTTATATAAAGCGGGGACTTGTCCCGACTTTTAGTTTGTTTTGGTCAATGCATCTGTTAGAGGTTTTTGTAGACTAATGTGGGTATATGTATATAAGGTGACTCATGAAGTCTTGTTTTGATGGCCTCGAAGGCCAAGTTTCTCAAATGTGTATATGCAAATGTCACATGTTCCATGATTTTCAATACTAGTTGTTCATGTTCTTTTGTGATAGTGGCGTTTCCTATGGCATACATATGAATGTATAGAAGTATAGCTTGGTTCTCTCGGGCCTTATCGGCTACGGGTGCCAATCATGCCTCGTTAGGATTTGGGGCATGACAAAAGTGGTATCAGAGCAAGTCGTTCTAAGGGTGTCTACAAAGCCGTGTCTGAGTAGAGTCTTACTTATCGATGTGTTGGGCACCACATTTATAAGTAGGAGGCTACGGGACATTTAGGATGTTGTGTCTGTTCTTCACTTCTAGATCGTGCAATAGAGCCAGTGTTGTTAGTTTAAGTGTGTCTGATCATGGTATTTTGTTTTTCTTTGGTATAGTCAAAATGCTAATCACGAGAGGTAGAGGTAAAGGGAAGCAGGTAGATGTGCCTGCTGGAGAAGGAATGAGCAGATTACCACCTGACCAAGCTAGTCAAGGTGGAGCGAATGCTGAAATATCATCGCGGTCTTCATCTACCTTCCCAGTTCTGGAAGAACCAATTGGTAGAAAAGTACCTGTAGAGCCACCGATGAATGCCACGAATCAGGATCTTAGGAATGTTGTACATATGTTGACACAGTTAGTGGCGGCACAAATCTAGGGACGAGCTGGTGTAGTGACACATGATGATGATGCGGCTAGAATGGCGAGTCGCAGAACACGGGATTTCCTAAAACTTGACCCTCTTATTTTCACTGGGTCAGATCCAAAAGCAGATCCACAGGACTTCTTGGATCAAATTCAGAGAGCCTTGGAAGTTATGCATGTGACAGGGGTCGAAACAGTTGAACTTGCTGAATATAGGCTGAAAGGAGAGGCAATATTGTGGTACGAGGATTGGAAGAAATCCCGTGATATCGGTGCAACTCCACCTACGTGGGAAGAGTTTAAAATTGGTTTCCTTGATCATTACTTGCCCTATGAGATCTATGAGGCACGTGCGGATCAATTCCTAAATCTCCGTCAAGGAAATTTGA
Source organism: Capsicum rhomboideum (assembly GCA_031232105.1). Lineage (NCBI taxonomy): Eukaryota > Viridiplantae > Streptophyta > Magnoliopsida > Solanales > Solanaceae > Capsicum > Capsicum rhomboideum. The sequence continues at coordinate 37,513,928 of CP124719.1, forward strand.
GCGTGAGGGAATATAGCTTGCAATTTAATTCCTTGGCTCGATATGCGCCAAATGTTGTGTATACGATGACAGACAGGGTCCATAGATATGTGGACAGACTAGAGCCATATTTGGTATGGGATTGCACTATTGTTGCCTTGAATAAGGACATTGACATTGCTCGAATACAAGCCTTCGCTCAGAAAATGGAAGACCAACGACAGAGAACAAAAGTGCATGAATTTGATAGGGGACAGTCCAAAAGGGCTAGACCTATGGGACCACCTATGATGTCCCATGGAGGATCTAGGCCCCGCATGTTTCCTAGACCACCTAGACCGTCGTTCTCTTATTCCACAGGGGGTGCTCATTCACAGTTTTGAGGGTCTAGGGGTGGTCCATCAGGGCAGAGTAGCGGAGTTCATGGGTCACAGGCAGCAGGTTTTCCTCATCAGTAGTGTCAGCACTGCGGGCGTATGCACACAGGTACATGTCGGTTAGGGACGAATGTCTGCTTTTGGTGTGGTATGCCGGGGCATATAGCGAGAGAGTGTCCACAGCGGAGCATGGGTGGTATAGCACAACCAGTTGGGTCTGCTGTTGCGTCATCAGCATCGGTTCTTTCACAGGGCCGAGGGGTACAGCCTATTGGCCGTGGTAGAGGTGCCAGAGGAGCAGCCAGTACTAGCGGGGTCCAGAATCGTACTTATGCTTTAGTGTACCGCCAGAATTCAGAGGCTTCCCCTGATGTTGTCACAGGTACATTATCCATATTCTCACATAATGTATATGCATTGATTGACCCAGGTTCTACATTTTCCTATGTTACCCCATTGATTGCTGCAAAATTTGTAAAGTCACCAGAATTATTAATTAAATCAATTGAAGTGTCTACACCGGTTGGTGAATATATTATTGCAAAAAGGCTATATCGTCACTGTGTGGTAACTGTGTGTGGTCATGATACATTGGCCGATCTCATTGAACTAGACATGGTAGATTTTGATGTGATCATGGGAATGGATTGGTTGGCCTCTTGTTATGCTACGGTAGATTGCCGGGCCAAGAAGGTACATTTTGGTTTTCCGCAAGAAAATGTGCTAGAATGGCAGGGTAATGTAGGGGCACCACGAGGAAGATTTATTTCCTATTTGAAAGCCAGAAAAATGATTGCTAAAGGATATATATGTCATCTAGTACGGGTGAAAGATACCGAAGTGAAACCACTGAATCCACAGTCGGTTCCAGTAGTCAATGAATTTCTTGATGTATTCCCAGAGGATCTTCCAGGCTTACCCCCAGTACGGGAAGTAGAATTTGGCATTGATGTGATTCCAGGCACTCAGTCTATTTCTATTCCTCCATATAGAATGGCTCTCATATAGAATGGCTCCAGCAGAATTACGTGAATTGAAGGAGCAATTGAAAGATTTGCTGGACAAAGGCTTCATTAGGCCAAGTATGTCCCCATGGGGTGCACCGGTATTATTTGTGCGAAAGAAAGATGGCACTTTGAGGATGTGCATTGACTATCGGCAATTGAATAAGGTAACGATCAAGAACATATATCCCCTCCCTTGAATTGATGATTTGTTTGATCAGTTACAGGGTGCCAAGTGTTTTTCCAAGATTGAATTGAGGTCGGGTTACCATCAAGTCAGAGTTAGGGAAGGAGATGTGCCCAAAACAGCTTTTCGAACACGGTATGGCCATTATGAATTTTTAGTTATGTCTTTTGGACTAACAAATGCTCCAGCTGTGTTCATGGATTTGATGAATAGAGTGTTTAAGCCATTTATGGATGTATTCATCACGGTATTTATAGATGACATCCTTGTTTATTCAAGATCACCGGAGGACCACGCTAATCATTTATGGCAAGTGTTGCAAATCCTCCGTGAGCGTAAGTTGTATGCAAAATTCTTCAAATGTGAGTTTTGGTTAAAATCAGTTGCATTCTTGGGTCACATTGTGTCAGATGAAGGGATCCAGGCCGATACACAGAAGATAGAAGCAGTGAAAAATTGGCCAAGACCTACGACACCCATGGAGATTCGCAGTTTTCTGGGTTTGGCAGGTTATTATCGAAGATTTGTAGAGGGGTTTGCTTCTATTGCGGCACTATTAACAAAGTTAACTCACAATGCAATTAAGTTTCAATGGAATGATGCATATGAAAGAGGGTTTCAAAAATTGAAGGATAAGTTTACTTCCACACCAGTGTTAGTACTTCCTGAATGCACAGAGGGCTATGCAGTGTATTGTGATGCTTCCGGGATTGGTCTCGGATGTGTGTTGATGCAGCATGGAAGGGTGATAGCATATGCCTCACGGCAGTTGCGGCCACATGAGAATAATTATCCCACTTATGACCTTGAATTGGCAGCGGTAGTGTTTACTTTAAAGATATGGCGGCATTATCTGTATGGAGTTCATGTTGATATTTATACAGATCACAAAAGTTTACAATATCTCTTTAAGCAAAAGGAACTTAATTTGAGGCAACGAAGATGGTTAGAGCTCTTGAAAGACTATGATTTTGATATTCTATACCATCCAGGGAAGGCAAATGTGGTAGCAGATGCATTGAGCCGTAAGGCAACGGGAGTTACTAGTGATCAATTGACGAAAAAGAAGGAGATAATCAAAGACTTATATTAGTTAGCCAGCTTGGGAGTTCGACTTATTGACACATCAGATGATGGGGTTATTGTGCAGAATGCAGCAGAATCCTTCTTAATAGCTGAAGTGAAAGAGAAGCAGTTTGCAAATTCTATGTTATTGCAGCTAAAGAAGAATGTACAGCAGAATTTGACCAAGGCATTTGATCTTACACAAGATGGGGTACTTCAATGTCAAGGGAGATTATGTGTACCAGACGTAGATGAGCTGAGGACACGAATTATGACAGAGGCGCATCATTCACGCTACTCTATTCACCTGGGAGCTACTAAAATGTACCATGAGTTGAAAGAAGTGTATTGGTGGGGAAATATGAAAAAGAACATTGCAGAATTTGTCGCGCAATGCCCGAATTGTCAACAAGTGAAAGTGGAACATCAAAAACTGGGAGGTTACATGCAATGTATCAATCTTCCAGTCTGGAAGTGGGATATGATTAATATGTACTTCATCACAGGTTTGCCTCGTACATTGCAGATATTTGATTCTATATGGGTTATAGTTGACAGGCTTACCAAGTCCGCACATTTTCTACCAGTCAAGACCACTTATACAGCTGAGGATTATGCCAAATTATATGTTAAAGAGATAGTGCGGTTGCATGGTATTCCACTTTCCATTATATCAGACAGAGGAGTACAGTTCAAAGCGCATTTTTGGAGATCTTTCCAGCAGAGTTTGGGTACACAGGTGAATTTGAGTACGGCTTTCCATCCTCAAACAGATGGACAAGCAGAGCGTACTATTCAGACACTTGAGGATATGCTACGAGCATGCGCATTAGATTTTCAAGGCAGTTGGGATGACCATTTGCCTCTCATTGAATTTGCTTACAACAATAGCTATCATTCAAGTATTAAAATGGCACCTTATGAAGCATTGTATGGATGAAAATGTAGATCACCAATTGGATGGTTCGAAGCAGGTGAAACTGCTTTACTTGGACCAGATATTGTTCATCAGGCTATGGAGAAGGTGAAAGTGATTCAACAAAGATTACAAATGGACCAAAGTCGCCACAAGTCGTATGCTGATGTTAGATGAAGAGGACTTGAATTCACCATAGGTGATTGGGTATTTCTAAAGGTGTCGTCGATGAAAGGGGTAATGCGGTTCGGGAAGAAAGGGAAATTGAGTCCACGTTACATAGGCCCATATGAAGTTATTAGAAGATTTGGGCAAGTTTCTTATGAATTAGCACTACCCCAGGAGCTTTCCTCAGTCCATCCGGTATTTCATGTTTTGATGCTTCGGAAATGCATAGGGGATCCGTCCCGTATTGTTCCCATTGAAGATGTCCAAGTTACCGAGGATCTTACTTATGAAGAGGTACCCATTGTTATCCTAGATCTACAAGTAAATAGGTTGAGGAATAAATACATAGCTTCCGTGAAAGTCCTTTAGAGGAATCAACAAGTAGAGGAGATCACATGGGAAGCTGAAGACATGATGAAATCCAAGTACCCCTATCTATTTCTAATGGATGAAGAAGAAGTTCAAAATACGGAAGTGGAACAATGACAAGTAAGTATTTGTGAGCCTTAAGTGTTTATGTATATGTATGCCCATATATAGATGCAATTGTTGTAATTGAAGCGACATTGCTAATATTCGAGGATGAATGTTTCTAAGGGGGGAAGATTGTAACACCCCGTACGTTTCTAAGTTTAGATGACGACCGAAACATGTAGGGAAAAATGAAAACATGAGAGAATTGATGAAGTTTTGTATTGAATTATGGGAATTTAAAATCCTAATACAATTGGGCCCTTAATGGAAGCCCAAATTTCATAAGAAGACATGGCCCAATGTGGGATTTTGACCCATTCTTCCAAAAGTTGGTCCAATTGACTAATCAACCCTTGAATTAAATGACTAAGGAGAAGATAAGAGAGACATGAGAGACTATATAAAGGACAAAAAAATCAGATTTTAATAGCATAGAACTCTCATCACATTTTCTAGAATTTTCCAACCTTTTCTCCTTTGCTCTCAAGAAACCCCAAGTCACTCTTTTGGCCAATATTAGCAATTGGTAAGGCTTGGTAAGTGTTTATTATGTTGGTTTAATATATTTTATGCATATTATATGGTGTATATTATGTTGGTTATGTTGGTGGACTATTGAGATGTTCACAAGAAGTGAAATGTTATATGTTGCGAAATCGAAGGGTGATTTGTCTTGTAAACTTGACTATGGACTTGTGGTTTTGAAGGGAATGAATTTGGTGGAGTAAATATTGATATGTGGGATGTGATTATGGTCTTACTTTGTTTTATTCTTGTGCATAACGTTTGGCGTTGATATTGTGAAATTGGTTACGGTTTTGGTGTCGTATTGGCCGTGAAGTGTCGTTTTGGGTGATGTTATGTGTGTTGTGAGACCATGGATGGTATTTAGAATGTTATATGATCAAAAATATGTTAAAATAAGTTTGGTTATGATCATGGACCAGTCATTGCATAAAAAGAACCCAAAATGACCATTTCGGCAAAAAACGGGCATCCGCCCTCGACAGGGGAGCACCTGCGGGCGCAGGTGCCAATGCAGATGCCCCTGGAATCTGCCAAGAATCACCTGCGGGCGCAGGTCATCCACCTTCGGGCTCAGGTGGCTCCACATCCTAAGGCGATTGTCGAATTTTGTGTTTTTGCGCCCCGTTGGCCCCCCGAAACCCCCGTACCCTTCATGGATGAAGTTATCAACTTATGGGACCTCTTGAATGACTTTGACGGAGTATACTAATGATATTTTGACTACTATAAATTATGGATTGTTGTTCATGTGTGGTTATGAAAGGTTTTGAGATGGGTTGACGACGTAATTGAGACGTAGTGTTAGTGTAGACATGTAAAGGATCAATTTGATACGAAATGACATTTACTTATAATGTATTGGTCAATGTGTGGAATGTTACGGTGGTGTTGACATGTTGATGTGATAAATGACATTGTAAGAAGGTGAAATGACGTTCTAAAGTAACTATGTGATTCATGGTCATCTTGTGCACTTGTAAGGTAGTTGGTTGCTAATATAAGCTTCGTTATGTACTTGTGATGTAGAGTGACACGTAAGGAAAGAGTTGGACTATTGTATTTCCATATAAGCTTGGGTATTCATAGTTCGACGCAAAGGTATATAAGGTTACTCTGTCCGTATCTTTTTGCGGCAAATAGTATCCACATTGCTATGTCACTAGCCCTATCCCGAAATGTGCTATGGTATTCCATATCCGGTGAGCAATATTCATTGTTATAAATTTCCTACTCTTTGATCATTTGTGACTCCCATGTCTCATATTCATGGTTAATGTTCCAAAAGCTCAAATAAGGTCATGTTCCAATGTTCCAATAGTGAGTATACTTATGCCTATTGTTCATAGATTGTTGTCCAATGGTTTCCATGGTGTTATGATTCTAATAATGTTATGTTGCCAAGTTATTCATGGTTCTCACTCATTTGTTAATGATCCAAAGCTTCCAACAATGTTATGTTCCAAAGTTCAAAGTGATGTTGTGACTATCCTAGTATCAATCTCAAAGTAATGACTAAAGTAATGCATATGTGGTCAATGATGAAGTATGGGTGGCAAATCTAGGGGCATAAGCCTAGCTCGACTCGATCCCGATGTATTGATTTATGGGTGGCAAGTCTAGGGGAATAATCCTAGCTCGACTCAATCCCGATGTATTGATTATGGGTGGCAGGTCTTAGGGGCATAAGCCTAGCTCGACCCGATCCCGAGGCATTGATTTATGGGTGGCAGGTCTTAGGGGCATAAGCCTAGCTCGACCCGATCCCAACATGATGATAAGTCATGTGAAGACCCACTGATCAGTAGGGGCCCGGGTACATTGTGACATACGTATTGACAAGCAAACATTGAATGTAAAGAAAGTAATGGAAGTAATGAAAGTAATTCACATGGTTTCCAAAATGCAAAATGGTGACTTACTCACATTGACTAGTCATTTGTATTGAGTTCATTAGTATGTTGATGTGTTACAAAGTTTCATTTGAGCCTTACATACTCAGTACTTATTTCGTACTGACCCCTCTCGGGAAATTTACATTACTTGTTGCAGGCGCAGGTACCAGTAGGCCTCCTCAGTAGATTGCCAGTGTTAGCAGTTATTTGGTGAGCTCCAGCTAATTTGGGGCTTCTCCGAGTCAGAGTGTATATATGTTTTGGTGATGTACATGTTATATAAAGCGGGGACTTGTCCCGACTTTTAGTTTATTTTGGTCAATGCATCTGTTAGAGGCTTTTGTAGACTAATGTGGGTATATGTATATAAGGTGACTCATGAAGTCTTGTTTTGATGGCCTCGACGGCCAAGTTTCTCAAATGTGTATATGCAAATGTCACATGTTCCATGATTTTCAATACTAGTCGTTCATGTTCTTTTGTGATAGTGGCGTTTCCTATGGCATGCATATGAATGTATAGAAGCATAGCTTGGTTCTCTCGGGCCTTATCGGCTACGGGTGCCAATCATGCCTCGTTGGGGTTCGGGGCATGACAAGTTTAACTCTATCTTTTTTCTAACTCATGTTTTTCATATGATAGAAAATGCCTCCCCAAAGAGCTAACGGTCACAAAAATTGGAACTAGCCCCAGCCCTGCCACCACCTATGGATTCTTTAAATAAACATATATCTAATAGCTCAGGTCAATAAATATGTGGTAGCCTCAATTCAACAAAATTAAAACTTAGCTGTGGACTGGATTTGAGATTTTATGAGGATGAACCCACTTGCGTTCTTCAGTTTGAAGGTGGATAAGGATCTATAGCACTTTATAGATGAGACAAATAAAGTTAACCAGATTATGCATGTCACTGAGGTGGAAAGTGTGGAGTTGGCATCAGATCAGTTGAAGAATATTACTCATGATTGGTTTTAAGCAGTACAAGAAAGGTAGGGGTTAGAATGCAACTCTGGTTAATTATAATGTGTTTAAGGCACTTCTCTTGATAGGTTTATCCATGTGAGACACGGGAAGATAAGTGGAAGACTTTATGAATCTCAAGTAGGGTTCTATGTCAATGAAGGAATACTCTCTCAAGTTCGCTCAACTTTCAAAGTATGCTCCAAGATGATGGCTGATTCGAGGGCCCGTATGAGTAAGTTTATTATGGGTGTTTCTGAATTAGTAGTCAAGAAGTGTAGTACTTCCATGTTGATTAGGTACATGGATATATCCCAACTAATAACCCATGCCCAGTAAATTAAGAGGGAAAATAAGAGGGCTAGGACTGAACAATTTAAGTATAGTCAGCATAGGTCAGGTGAGGGAAATTACTCGCAGTTCCAGCACTGATCATCATCCCCTGCACTATTTTTAGCCAGTACCTTCACACCTAAGTTTAAGCAGGAATAGTAGGGCAGAGCACCAAGTTCCAGGTCATAGGACAGTATTAGTAAGGGATGTACCCACCCAGTTTGCAAGAAGTGTGGTAAATATCATCCTAGTGAGTGTATGTAAGTAGGGATTATTGTTTTAGGTGTGGCAAGCCATACCACCGATTGAGGGACTTCCCATCTACCAAGCAAGGTGGAAGAGATGCTCGAACTCAGACGCAATTTACTTCTTCAGTAGCTAATACAGGTCGCCCAACCCAGCAACAGGGTGCTTCATCTAGTGTTGGTGGAAATCAGTATTAGGACCGATTTTATGCTTTGTATTCTTGTTAGGAGTAGAAGAGCTCCCTAAATGTGGTCACTATTATGCTTCATTTCTTTTATGTTGATGTTTATATGTTATTAGATCCTGGGTTAAAATTTTCTTTCATAACCCTATTTATTACTGTGAATTTTGGTGTTATTCCCGAAATTCTTTTCGAGCCTTTCTCAGTTTCCACCCCTATTGGAGAGTCAGTTATTGCTAAAAGAATTTACAAAAATTGCCCTATTACAGTCTTTCATAAGGTCACCTAAGCAAATTTAATAGAGTTAGATATGACTGATTTCTATTTCATTCTTGGCATGGATTGGCTCCATTCATCCTATGCCTTAGTTGATTGTCGAACCCAAGTTGTGAAATTCTAGTTCCCTAATGCGTTGGTCCTCGAGTGGAAGGGTAGTCTAGTGGTACCTAGAGGTCATTTTATCTCCTATTAAAAAGCTAGAAAATTGATCTGTAAAGGGTATATCTATCATCTGGTTTGGGTTAAGGATTTTAATTCTGAGACCCCAAATCTCCAGTCGGTTCATGTAGTCAATGAGTTTCTTAAAGTATTTTATGAGGATCCACCTGCAGTTTCTACCAATAGGGAGATTGAATTCGGGATTGACCTTCTTCTGGATACCCAGCCTATCTCCATCCCTCCTTAAAGAATGGCTCCAACAGAGCTTAATGAGTTGAAGGAGTAGCTCAAGGACCTCTTAGACAAAGGTTTTATTAGGCCCAGTGTTTCTCCATGGGGTGCTCTAGTCTTATTTGTGCAAATTAAGGATAGTGCTCTTAGAAAGTGTATAGATTACAGGCAGTTGAACAAGGTCACAATCAAGAATAAGTATCTTATCCCTAGAATTGATGACCTATTTGACTAGCTTCAAAGTGCTCGTTGCTTTTCAAAAATGACCTCAGGTCAGGATATCATCAATTGAAAGTCAGGGAGTGTGACATCCTGAAAAATGCTTTTAGAACTCGGTATGGTCACTATAAGTGTGTGGTTATGTTGTTTGGACTAACAAATGCTCCTGCGGCTTTTATGGATCTAATGAATAGTGTGTTCAAGAAGTATTTAGACATATTTGTCATTGTCTTCATTGATGACATACTTGTTTATTCTAGAAGTGAGGAGGGGCATGTAGACCATTTGAGAATAGTGTTGCAGACATTCAAGGATCGTCAGTTGTTTGCAAAATTTAGTAAGTGTGAGTTTTTATTGAAGTCTGTTACCTTCTTGGGTCATGTAATTTCTAGTAAAGGTGTTCATGTAGACCCTCAGAAAAAAAATGCAGTGAAGTATTAGCCTAAGCCCATTACTCCATCTAACATTAGGAGCTTTCTAGGCTTAGCCAATTACTATAGGAGGTTTTTTGATGGATTTTCATCAATAGTTGCACCATTGACCAAGTTGACATAGAAAAAGGTGAAGTTTCAGTGGTCAGACATGTGTGAGAAAAATTGTCAAGAGTTGAAGGATAGGTTAACTTTAGCATCGGTGTTAGCTTTGCCAGAAGGGTTAGATGGGTTTGTGGTGTATTGTGGTGCCTCAAAGGTTGGAATTGGATGTGTTTTGATGCAAAATAGAAGGGTGATAGCCTATGCCTCCAGGCAACTCAAGGATCATGACAAGAATTATCCGACTCATGACTTGGAGTTGGCAGCAGTAGTATTCGCTTTGAAAATTTTGAGCCATTACTTATACTGGGTACATTTTGATGTTTTCACCGACCACAAAAGTCTCCAATATGTGTTCTGTTAGAAAGAGTTAAATCTCTGCTAGAGGAGATGGTTAGAGTTGTTGAAATACTATGATATGTCTACCATTTGGGTAAAGTAAATATGGTTGCAGATGCTCTTAGTAGATTGTCTATGGGTAGTATAGCCCATGTTGTAGAAGAAAAAAGGAGTTGGCTAAAGATGTGTACTGGTTGGCCCGATTGGGGGTTCTTCTACTTGATATGGGTGATGGTAGTATGATGATATAAAATGGTTCAGAGTCATCTCTTATAGTAGAGGTGAAGGAAAAATAGTACGATGACCCTATACTGAGTCAGTTGATTGATGCAGTCTATCAACATAAGGTGGAGGTTTTCTCCCAAGGGGGAGATGGTACACTTCGCTATCAAGGTCATTTACGTATTCCCAATGCTGATAGGTTAAGAGATCAGATGCTAGTAGAGGCTCATGGTTCTAAGTATTTGATCTATACAGGTTACACTAAGATATACCATGACCTATAAGAAGTCTATTGGTATAGTGGTATAAAGAGAGACATAGAGGATTTCATGGCTGGCCAAGTGTCCCAATTGTCAGCAAGTTAAAGTTGAGCATCAAATATCAAGAGGTACGCTTCAGGATATTAGCATACCCACTTGGAAGTGGGAGGTTATCAATATGGATTTCATTATAGGGCTTCCTCGCAATAGGCATCAGCATGATTTGATTGGGTGATCATGGATTAAATGACTAAGTCAACTTATGTTTTCTAATCAAAACCCCAGATACAACTGAGGATTATGCTAAATTATACATTTGTGAGTTGGTAAAACTTCATGGGATTGATTTATCCATTATCTCAGACCGAGGTACTTAGTTTTGGAAATCATTTCAGAAGGAACTTGGTATAAAAGTGAAGCTTAGTACTGCTTTCCATGCCAAGATAGATGGTCAGGCTGAGCACACTATCCAAACTCTAGAGGACATGTTGAGAGTGTGTGTGATCAACTTCAAGGGGAATTGGGATGATCACATACCTCTAACTGACTTCGCATATAATAACAGCTACCACTCTAGTATCCAGATGTAGCTATTAGGGTCTTTATATGGGCATAGATGCAGGTATCCTATTAGGTGGTTTGAGGTTAGTGAGGCTACTTTGATTGGGCAAGATTTCATTCTTGAAGCTATGCAGAAAGTTTAGCTAAATCGAGAAAGATTAAAAATAGCTCAATGCAGTCAGAAATCATATGTGGATGTTAAGAGGAGGGAGCTAAAGTTTGCTAGAGGCTATTGGGTGTTCTTGAAGATGTCACCTATGAAAGGAGTGATGAGTTTTTTGATGAAGGGGAAACTCAGTCCCCGATACATTAGGCCTTATCCCATTCTAAGGTACATTAGAGATGGTGCTTATGAGATAGATTTTCCAGGAGAGTTAGTCGTAGTCCATGCATTTTCCCATGTATCCATGTTGAAAAAGTGTATTGGAGATCTATCTTTAGTGATGCCTATAGAGAACATTAACGGTAAGGATAGCTTATCATATAAAGAGGTTCTCGTTGAGATCCTTGATCGTTCGATTTGAAGGTTAAGGAATAAGGAAGTGGCTTCAGTAAAGGTGCTATGGAGAAATCAGTCCATTGAGGGAGCGACATAGGTGGTAGAAGAAGACATGATGAACAGATATCCTCATTTATTCACTCCTAGTACCTAATCAACATGAGTAATAGTCTTCCTCTGAGTTTCATCTTCTTGAAATCTAAATCCTTATTCATTTCAAGCAACTCTATGAATTCATGTGTGATCAGTCAATTTCAGTCAAATACTTATTCTTGGTATGAGTATATTTTTAGTTACAGTGTGTGAGGAGCTTTAGGCTATAGCTTAATGTGTCTATAAATTGCCTCTTATCCAATCCCAACCTCCATTCAAGGACGAATGATCCCAATAGGGAGATATTGTTATACCCCATGAGTTCAACAATTTTATATTTGATAACTCCAGAGAGGTTTCATGTGATTTTAAAGTTGATTGATGATCAGTAGGGGCTATAAGACCATTAGGTAGTGTTTTGAGATTTTTAGGATGATTTTTGGGGTCAAACAAGACATGAAACCAGTGGGGGTCCGTGTTAAGGTCGTGCCACGGAGGCAAGGCGCGACCTAAAATGCTAAAATAGTGGCCTGGTGCATTATGTCCACACCATGATACCCAGGTAGCGTGATGGCTCTGTGCGACGCAGCTGGCCTTTCATGCTGTACAAGGATTTTCGTCCTTATGCCCAAATACATCTTTTACCTCAACAAATTTTGAATTTATCAACTAGGGTTCAAACCTAATTTTCATGATCTTAAACTTTATGCTCCTAAATGACATTATTTATGCATTCTTACTAAATTTATGACCTTATTGGTTTATTTGTCACTTCATTCATATGTTTAATTATAAGATACACTTTATCATCATTCTTGACATGAAATCAAATGGTTTAGTAAATATTACATGATTTTTAGTATGACATGTACTGCATAGCATGAATTCAGTACTATGAACTTAGATTCATTATGAAACTCATGGATTTGACTTAAGATTATGAAATATACATAGAAGCATAAATGGTTTTCAGACTTATAAACTAGTTATGCTTAATTCATGATAAACTTTGTTCAGTATGAGCATTAATATGGTTTTGGGAGTAGTATTTAGTACCAAGGGCGAGTTACATAAAACTCAAATTCCCAAACTACATACCACCATAGGTTATTATGGGGGTCCTCTCTAGTTGAGACCGTCCCCCTATTCCCAATAATGGGTACATGAGTGAATTCACACTAAACCATGGTTCTTTACCCCTGGCAAGTATTGAACACCCTCCCAACAAAGGCTACAAGTTGGGCTCCATATTTCTCAAGTGGGGCATGTCAGTTATGAGAATCTCCCACAGAAAATAAGTTTTGTAACTTTAGTGTATATAACTCACTAGTGTATTTAGTTACCATTCCTTATATTTTATATATATGTCTTACTATCTCAGCATATAATTTAAAAGAAAGTGAGTCATTATATACTTTTCATGCATATGTTTGACTCCTCACATGATTTACTTCAATTGGATATATGTATTGTATGCATTCCCCATATACTTAGTACATTCCATAGTACTGACCACATACTTTTTATGCTCTGTATCCTATCATGATGTAGATTCTGGTGTTTGCCCTCAGACTCACGATTAGTTATGATCGCCAGTACCGACTCGCATCCAGTTGGTGAGTCCTCATATTTCGTGGATTGGTTATGTTTTCTTGTTTTATTTTAGTCATTAAGCTTTATGCTTAGTTCATACTTTTATTTTTTCTGGTCAGCTAGGGGTTTGTCCTAGCAGCTCTTCAGTCTTTAAGAGGCTTGTCTAGACTTAATAGTATTTCAGTTATCGTACATGTTGAGATTGTTTTCAGTTCATGTTGACAGACTTTAGATTTGATATATCATATCCATGTTTCTTTTGAATAAATATTAGTTTCCGCTCATGACTTCAAGTACATTAACTATGGTTTAGAGTTATGACAGATGCCACGGTTAACTTTGGGCTATTTGTATTCCTAAGCACTGTGTGATGTCCAGGGGGTAGTCTCGGGGTGTTACAAAGAAAGTGTGGGCATGTAAGATAGTCTCTCTTATGAAGAGGTCCTAGTTGAGATTCATGACCATCAGGTTTGTAAGTTGAGAAATAAGGAAATCACTTTGCTAAAAGTCATTTGGAGGAATCAACTAGTTGAGGGAGCTACTTGGGAAACAAATATGATGACCAAGTACCCTAACTTTTTTCCTTCAGATTTAGTTTTAGCTTGAGGTAATAGTTACATCCTTTGAAATCTTACGATCTCATGCTCCATTAGTTGTTCCATGCACAAAGCTTGCATACATGTTTTCATGAAATTCAGTGCAGCTTCATTCTCAGTTTTATAAAAATTTAACTTTTAGAATTCAGTTGTTGATTGCAGCTCTTTCCCTATCTTTTTAGCCTAGATAGTCTTCATTCGAGGAAAAATATTCCCAAGAGGGAGATACTGTAACACCTCAAAAGTCCCTAAGATCATATCTAAGACTTCGAATGAGAACCAATAGAAAATTTAGCCTTCTGTCACAGAATGACTCATTGTACGTGTCATATAGTGAGACCACGAGTCATGTGCTGACTAATGGAAAGCAGTCAATAGCCAACCCAAGTCCCAATGGTCATGAATCAGACCACGAGTCGTTGTTAGACACTACAGCTCATTTGGTTACTCTTTCTGTGTAGAAAAACCAAAAGTTTTGAAAGATGAAATTTTTCTATCATTGGCCATGACTAGAGGCCACGAGTTTTATAAAGAGAGAATGAGCCATCAAGTGACTCATGCTGATGAACAATCATAGGGACAACATTTTCCCTATAGAGGCTACAAGTCCTAGTCATGAATCGTAGGTAGACCTCATGAGTATTGAGGTGGAAATTGTGCCCCAAGCCAAGACTCCAACCAAGGAACCACGAGTCAGAGGTTGACTCGTAGGTTTAGGGTATGACTCGTACCCAGACTCGTGATGACTAAATAAAAAGTTTCAGTTATGTTTTAAAATTGTATTTTCATATTTTCCCTATTTTCTAAGACTAAACCACGTAGTTTGGGGGCCTACTAGGGGGAAGTTAAAACACTCTTAATTGATTATTTCCATTAACTTCCGTCAAATCATCTCTGACAAAAGCAACGAGGTGATTAAACTCTCTCAAGTACCAAAAGCTAGGGTTCATTCTCCAAGTCAGAATTCTCAAGTTTCTAGTATGAAATCTCAGACTCCGGGTATGTGGGATTTCAGTAATATGTATCCTTTCACCCCTCTATCCTAAAATACTTTATAAAGTCTAGTTTCTCTATGATTTATGATTTAGGGTTCATACTCAAGTTATGGTTTCTTTCAAATTTCAGTCTTCTTATGATCCTTATGCAGTTATGACATGTTTTCCATGATTTTACATACAACTTGATATTATTTTATGAGAATTGAATACTAGCATGATTTCAAGTAAATTTCATAGATTTCAGTTATGTTTTCAAAGCATATTTTTTACTATCAAAGTTATATTATGAACAAGCATGATTAGTTTTCAGTACACAGATTTTCAGAATATTTTTAGATTAAAAAGGGTATGAACTAGTTATCAGAACATCATATTTTAAATAAGCTACTAGTATATTATCAGTTTAGGAGTAGTACATAGCACCTAGTTTGACTAGGGCCCCAATTTCACCCAAAGTCCTAGAACTGTGTGCCATCATTGTTTTTACCAGTTTTCTTAGCATGATTAGTTTAATTTATATCTTGCATATGTCACATGCTCAGTACATTTAAAGTACTGATCGCATACTTTTTTTATCTTGCATCGTCTTATGATATAGGTTTGTGTGCTCAGTCTAAGCATCATAGTTAGTGTGTTCCTAAACCACCTCAGCAACTGCCAGTGGTGAGTCCTTATAATCTGAGGATACAAGTTTATGATTATTTTCTTTAGTGTTATTTTCAGTTTCAGTGGTTGGAGTAAGCTGGGACTTGATCCAGCAACTAGTCAATAGTAGAGGCTTTTCAGATATAAAGTTACACTTTCATCTTTTTAGTTCATTTCAAACTTATTATTTATTTCAGTTTAGTATGATTAATCAAACTAAGTCTTACTTCAGATCATTTCAAATATTTATCTTAAAATCAATTTAGCTTCCGCACAAATATTCAGTTAATTCATTTAATTAGCATTAATCCATGCCATTAGTTACTTTGGGGTCACATTTGGATCTAAACACCATGTTACGTCCAGGGTGTAGACTCAGGTCATGACAAATAATAACTTTGAAAATAATGATAACAATAGTGATCATGGTGATGATGATGATAATAAAATAATAATAATAATAACAATAATAACAATAAGAATAAAAAATAATGATGATAATAAGGATAAGGATGAGGACGACTAGGAGAATGATGATAATGGTGATGGCGATGACAATGAACAAGATCGGCAACTAAAAAAGAAGAAGAAGTTAATGAAGGAGAATGTGGAGGAGGAGAAATTGAAGGAAAGGGGAAGGAGAAAGTGGAGGATGAGGAATAAATTTATGTTCCATTTGATAAAGAAGACTCATATTATATTAATTTATTTTGTTTCAAATGTCAGTTATTTTTATTTTACTATTATGTTAGATTTGTGATGGATGTTTCTCTTTATATGGATACCCCACCAGCATCCGTTTGGTCGTAAATCAAGTTTTATTCAAATTATTTAAAATTTCTAAAGTTAGAAGTTGTGTTTTCTCATACGTCTTGCAAAGAATATTTCAAACTTGAATATACTTTTTAAAAATATATTTTATATATCTCAATCTTTAAAAACTAGTAAAATCACCCAACTGGACTAATTTACCTGAAATACAATTAAATATGCTATAAAGAGTAATGTCTCAAACTAAATGCTCACATGATGTCACATATTAGTTTCCATTTACAAGCTACTACATACTACTACAATTTAAACATGAGGTTACCTTTTGTAGGTTACTTTTTTCTGAGCTTAATAAATCTGTAATGACAATTTAAGGAAATATGTATGGTGATGGTGATAACTTTCCGTATGACAATTATGTGTTTAGTAGTGATGAGAGTTATACTGATGATTTCAGTGATGAGTATGATAACAAGATATATGGAGAAACTAGTTCAGATGAAGAAGGACCTTCCAATAATGATGTTGAAAATAATGGTAACAATAGATGCCAAGCATCTTTAAAACTCACACAGGAAATTCTTCAGCAATCAGGACATGTCCTGATAAAATATCATTTTTTGTCATCAATTAGTTTTCTTGTACCATCCATATTAGGACAATCAATGACATATGACAAAGTTAGAACATTTACTTCTCGAATTGCATTGTATACTCCATCAAGAACATCTGACAATATCAATAGTTTAAGATCCACATTTCTCTTGCAGTTGGCAACATGGCTTTTCACTTGATGACTATTGTCATTGATTATTTTGCTAAATAATTTTGTATATATTCATCAATGTAAAGATGCTAGAAACTTCTGCTTAAAAACATATGAAAAGTAGATTTAGATAGTAAAGGTAAGTAATTGAAGTTTGAGAAGTATAAAGAAATATTATTATCTATATCTAAAACTAGTTTTGGGCACGTTCTTTGGCCGTGTGTCCCAACCCCCATGTTGATTTGTGTGGACTTATTTAAATGGTATATATATATATATGTATATTTATTATTCTTCCTGGTGTGGTCAATGTTTAAAACCATATCCTCGAGATCACTAGAAGAAGAAGTTCAATTGATCAAGCATACGCTCATAAGCATTACACGTTATTCCCCAATGCCAAGCATCTTTACATCTCACAAAGAAAATTTTCCCGCAATTGGGACATACCCTGCTCAAATATCACTTTCCTTCATTAATAAATTTTGTTTGTAAAGACTATATAAGATTATTGTATAACATTATTGTAGGTTACTTTTTCTGAGCTTAATAAATCTGTGACGACAGATCAAGAAAATAAGTATGGCAATGGTGATAATTTTCAGTATGACATTTATGAGTATAATGGAAAAATATATAAATAAATGAGTTCTGATGATGAAGGACCTTCCAATAATGACTTTGAAAATAATAGTAACAATTGTTGTTGTGGTGATGATGATGATGATAATAATAATAATAATAACAATAAGAATTAAAAAAATAATGATGATAATAAGGATAAGGATGAGGATGTGTAATGACCCTTTAGGTCATTTTCTCCATTTTCCTGCATTTTTGGTGTTTCATATTTTCCATAGATGCTACAGGTTATTTATGACTTGTTGGGATCGTAGGCTCAGTTTTCGGCAAGCTCGTCTGGGTTTTAAATCCATTTCTCTATTTTGGAGCTTTTGAAGTTGAGAAATTGGTCTTACGCCAAAACTTCTAGTAAACGACCTCAGATGAGAATTCTGACAGTTTTGTTAGCTCTTAAATGTGGAGTATAGGCTAGGAGGACCCTTGGTCGAGGTCCCGAGGATTCCAGGCTCATTTTGGGCTATTGGATGGATTTTGGTAAAAATAAAACAGTGGGTGTGGGGCCTATTTTTTGTTGAAATGACCTCGGATGGAAATTTTGATGGTTCTGTTTGAGGCTGAAATGCTGAATTTTATAGGGCAGCATAGTTCATTTGTGTGCATGGGGTTTTGAATGAACTTCAAGCCCCCAATCAGAGTCTGTTGGTACTTAGCTTTTACTGGTGCAGCAGCACATGGCGCAGACCAAGTTTGGTCTGCACATTTGTAGGATCTTAGCCCATCCGCGAGGATCAAGGATTTTTGACCTCTGCATTTGCGAGCTAGTCATCATGTTTGCAAAGGATGATCCGGTCTTCCATCACATTCTGATGATTGCCCCACATTTGTGGTGGACAATTTTCCTAGTCTTTGTTATGGCGACTAGGGGACCTCACATTCGCGATAAGTAATCCCCTACTCCTATATATTGTTGTCTTCCCCAAAAATCCTTCATTTTTTAACTCTTTTTCTGCCATTATTGAACTTAAGAGCTCAAGGCACTGTGGGATATCATAAATTGGAGCTAGGAATGAGCAGAGGATGATGAGGTAATCATTTTTCCATTAGTTTCTTCGTAACTTTTCAGCCTAATTCTCTATTTAATTCTTGATTTTCACTATTGTTTCCCTTAAATTTTGGGGTTGTTTTGAGCTCTAATTGATACTCCATTTGTGATCAAATTTTGAGGACACATTTCTATTCCATCGATAGACCTCGTGAAAGATTCAATTTTCAAATTTTGATAGCAATCCCCACAAGCCTATTTTTGACCCAATTTTCTAACCGAAGTTCTATATTACAATATGGTTCTTATTTTAATCTTTTTAATGCATACATTATGAATTTGATAGTGTGACGTGGAGATGAATGTTTTGTGGATAGTTCGAGACTGCAGTTCAGCTTTGAGGTAGGCTTCGATCTAGTTTTTGTCTATGAAATTGTCTATTGTATAGATTGCATGCTAGGTAGGGGTTATAGGATAGGTTTATAGCTAGTTGTATCTTGATTTGATCTGTGTAGGGGATTTTAGAATAGAATTGCAATTTGAGCCTTAGCCTAGAATACCCGCTATAGTTATAAGGTTATGTTGAGTTTGATTATATCCCTGTTATGACCTTAGGTTGACATTAGAATCTTTAGTGTAGGGATTGGAGTAGTACTTTTCCATTTCGATGATTTTCCTCAATTAAACTCTCCAGATAGTATGATGCCTCCCGTTGTTTCTTCTCTTGAGTTTCTATTTATATATATTCTCATATTCTATATATTATTGGGCCCGAGGCCTTGGTTACGAGTCCAGTTAGATAACAGGTTAGTTCTCTATGCCTTGAAAGATTTGTGGTTTAGTCTATAGAAGCTTAGGTGCTTTCGATTGTATTGTTTGGATACTGGTGATGGCATGCATACATCTATACATTCTCACGCTTATTTAGTGGTACAATTCTAACTAAAACCTTAGTTTTATCTATTGTTTCCCAAAAAGTCGAACCATCCTTATTATTGGTTTATGATCTTTTAAAACAAAGCATATTATTTTGGAGACTCAGACCGAGGTAGATTCTGGTCCATTCTTGATCCACTCATTTATCTCCATTTACTTACTTTAATCGAGGGAGATTCTAACCTTTTCAACATTATTTTACCATTTTAGTCTTGGATTCGGTCTCGGGCATCAGACTTTAGGGATTTTTACTAATTTAGCATCGATTTGATTCTGAGCACTGATTATGCTCTTACTTCTCCTTGCTACTGGACGGAGTAGATTGGTTGTGGTTGATTATATTGAAGTTTTGGTTCAGGACTAGGCAGTGTATACTAATATCTCGAGTCCCTTATGGGCCCCTTCATTCGATGAGCCAGAGTATTAGAGGATGATGGTCGTTGTAGGTCCTGCCTTTGCGAACTATTGAGCTGGAGGAGGTGTATACACTAGTTTTGGATATGGCACTTGGTTCATACCGCATCACCTGGTTTTTACCTTACATGTACTCATTCATATGCATCACCTATCTCTTATATTATTGTTTGTTGTTTGTACCTACTAGTCTTATGGGGGGTAGGTTAGGTTATATTTGTTGTTATGTGCT
The DNA here is from genome assembly GCA_031232105.1 of Capsicum rhomboideum. NCBI lineage: Eukaryota > Viridiplantae > Streptophyta > Magnoliopsida > Solanales > Solanaceae > Capsicum > Capsicum rhomboideum. Next base: position 37,534,211 of record CP124719.1, read on the forward strand.
TTTTGGTCTTATGGTGGCCTAGTTTGGTTATTGTTTGTCTGGTCTTATCCATTTTTTTAATTATTTGGATATTATTGTATAGCTAGTGGCAGGGAGGATATTTGCATAGACTAGATTCTTAGGTATGTCTTATGGTTCCTTTCTCCTTTAGCATTACTAGTCATGGTATTAGATTATCTTGTTTCTCACTTAGCTTATGAAGGATACTTGGTGTGTACCACTATTGTCGGTTTACCTTAGTACGTTTCTTATAGTGATTAAGGCTGTTAGGCTAGCTCCTTCTAGTTGGTACCTTTGTGTTTAGCCTCCTATACAATACTGTCGTATATTTATTTCTTCTCTAGCTACTCTTTAGTATATCACCTTCTTTCTTAATACTACTATTGTATATCTCCTTCTTCATACTACTATTGTATATTGCTTAGCTATCTATCATATAGGAATCTCGTCCCTAGTTACTGGTAGAATATGGTAGTTTATCTTTACCCCTATATTATCCTTATTGTGTTTCATTTCTTAGTTAGTTGCCTATAATTTATATCCTTACGGCATGTGTTATTTATATTTGCATTATCTTTGGAGCTCAGTTGGTCAACGCCTACTGATTACCTCATGTTTGGTACTCATACTATACTGTTACACCCTACAGATCATAGTACGAGTTCTCGCTGCAGACGTGTGCATCGTGTAGAGCTACCATGGATCAGATACTTGGGGTAAGCTCCTGGCATTTAGAATTTTTCATGCTCTCTCTCATTTGCTGAACTGATCTTTATTTTGTATTTATGAGACAGTTTTGTGTCTATATATCATGTTTACCTTGTACTCTTATTTTGTTAGTGGCTCTTGTACTGACCTCACCAGGTTTTGGGGTATTATTACTTTCTTCTAGTTTCCTTTCACCTTTATATTTAGTTTTCGCTTCCATTTCTCTTATTATCCCATTAATCATTATTTTGGGCTATGGGTTGGCTTACCTACTGGTGGGCTATAGTAGGGGCCCTTATGACCTGAGAAATCAGGTCCTGATAGTTTTGTATCAGACCCTAGGTTCACTGGTGTCATTGGTACAAGAGAAAAATGTCTAGTAGAGTCCTGCGGATCGTTATGATGACGTTTGTATCCTATCTTTGAGAGGCTATAGGGAATTCTTAGGAAATTCAACTTCTTGATTCTTGATCGTGTGTCCTTGACTTTATCAACTTCTAAGTACTTATTTTGGCTCCACTCCTTCTCATATGGGCATCACAAGGTTGTCGATAGACGCGGACGAGACTTCTACATGTATTACTCATGTTTTAGTTCAGGGTCAGACTAGGGAGTCATAGATTGATATTAAGGATCTTCAGAGTTAGGCAGAGGGTCTTGAGCCATCCCAGGCTCCGACAGGACTTGTGACTGCTCCCGTTCTTTAGGATACAGTGTTAGGGATTTCAAGCCTTTTCAGGGATAAGTCACAGGCAAAGATGGTGTTTGGTACATCAAGTGTATTCAACAGGGTTCTTTATTGATTTCAGAGTATAAGATTGGATTTCTTGAATGGGCCAAGCATACTTCTGTGTTATTTTTCTATAGAGCATGATATGGTGGAGAGATTTATCAATGGATTATCTTTACCACCCTCTTTGGCAGTGGACCATATGATAGCAGTTGGGTCTACTTTCCTCCAGATTGTTGATCATGCAAGAACTTTAGAGTGGTCATGTCTTGAGACATATGGAGGAAGTAATAAGAGGCCATGCCAGCAACACTATTTCAGTAATATTCCATTCGAAGGTAGGGATCCTCCTAATAGAGGTCAGTATCACACGCAGCCTATAAGGTCCATACAGGTAGCACCTTAAATTATAGATGGTTCTCAGATAGGTCGGGGTAGTCACAATGGACAGAATTTCGGTCAGGCAATATGGGGTTCTCATTCTAGGTCTTCAGGCCATGGTGGCCACTCTGGATCAGCAATTATATTACAGCAGAGAGTTTTTAGGGCTTGTTGTGATTGTGGAGAGGTTGGTCATTGGTCTAGGAAGTGCCCCAGGTGTGAGTCCATCAACCAGTCGGGGTCAGCTCATGTTTCTTGCTAGATCAGAGCTTCAGGGGTTTGTTATGACTACTGGGAAATCAGTCATTAGTCCAGAGAGTGTCCTCAACATAGGGTTATTGAGCAGTCCGCATAGCTAGATCAATCTCTTAGGTATGTGGAACCTTCGGTCAGAGGTGGAGCCCTAGGTATTTCTTTTGGTCCATCAAATGCTCAGTTCAGCATCATGCATGTTTAGATTCATACTTTTTTGAGCAGGCCAGGGACCATGGCTTCAGATTCTATCTTATAGGTGCGATTTTGATTTGCTATCTTTTAGTTTCTATGTGATTTGATTTGGGGTTTTCACACCCATCCATGTCTATATGCCTTACTAATATTATATTGATTGTCATGAGCCTTTGTGTAGGTTTATGCTTATGTGACTACCCCCATAAATATTTTCTTTCAGTAGTGGATAGATAATGTGATTGCCTTGGGATATAGTGCTTGGGTAAATCCCTTTTTTCTTTAGCATAGTTGCTTTGATGTGATTCTAGAGTAGGATTTGTTGTTTTTCTTTTCATGCCACTTGTATTGTATGTCCTTATTATTGTTATTACTTTAATTGTTGCCGATCATTAAATGATAGATGAACGAGACTAGTGTTATCTAGTTAGTATCTCTTTTTCTTGTGATTCTTGTTTGTTTGGCTTAGACGGCTACATTATTTGTCTGATCTTTTTAGTTAGTAGGGTGAGGTTGGTTGTTGAGAGGAGTGAATGAAAGATGGTTTAGCCTTCTGTGGATATATTGTAATTCTAGCATTGATGATCCTTTTCTATAGTCCGTTTCTAAAGTTGATAAGTGTAAGGTTTATTTTTTCAGTTTGGCTGGTTCATCACCCGATAGTGGTTTTGATCTTGGTGTTGGTGTTGAGGCAGGTACTCTATTCTTTCTACGATACCGTCCATGGTTTAGTTGAGTTGAAGGAGGTTTGAATGGGTGATTTCAGTGGCTTCTCATTTAGGGATTTATTTTGCCTAGTATGATTTTGTTGGATGTTTTCGCTTTGTGTAAAAGGATGGTTGTATGTTCTTGTATATCAGTTGTCAGCAATCGAAGGATGTGACTCTAGGGAGTAAGTACCAGTGACCATGCATTTCTAAGTTACTTGATGTGACTATCATTAGGACTCCTCATAGTCCGGGTAAGTTCTTAGTTGTACATTGGTGTGTTGTCCCTCTGAACAAATATGGATTTTATTGCTTGTGTCTTTAGCCTGTGGTTTTGCTTTGTTGTGATTGTGTTCTTCGACAGCATCTCAGTTTCAGCTCTTGCAGGAACCGTTGGGTATATTCTTAGTTTCTGAGATGAGATTGGATTGGGTATTTGATATTCTTGAAGACTCATTGACTCCAATTTAAATTTTGACTCTTTCAGATGAGAGGTTAAGAGTTGTGATAGATTCTAGCGTGTGGATGCTTACCCATAAGAAGGATTAGTTTTGGTAGTTGAGGTCGAGTGGTTCGGCTTTGATGTTAAGCTTAGCAATGGATTCGTCACTGGTTCGCAGCCTATATTTTGAGGTTTGAGTCTATTGAGACATCGTCAGCAGGCGGACTCAGCCTGACCTACTCACTACCTACTAATTCAGTATTCTTTAGTTTAGGGAGATCGGCCTAGATATATGTTCTTGGGATGACTCATTGGTACATGGTTTTGGTTTCTATGGCTTCTTATCTTGGTTCTCAGTTTTCTTCAGACCTTGGGAGTTTACTCAGTGTAGTAACTATATCCGAGTTGGGCTTAGCATGGTTTCACCCACAGTCGGTAGGGCATTTTGGAGTGAATCATCTGGTTTTGAGGAGTTGTTCTTAGGACTCATGACTATTGGTTTTGAGGGTCACTGGGACTAGTTTTTAGATTTGGCAGAGATCGCATACTGTAGTCACCACCATTTGGGTATTAAGACGGATCCTTATGAAGCATTATTCACATGCTAGTTCGTCTAGATTTTTGGTGGGTCGACTTTATTCATCAAGGTTTGTGTGATGTGATTATGCGGATAGGAGTCAATTGATATTTAAAGAAATTCCATTTAGTTTATAGTAGGCAACAGGTTTTGAAAGACAAGAGAATGTTAGACTTAGAGTTTGGAGTTGGTTGTATGGTTCTTGCATTTGGATTTCTTTATCCAAGTCAAGTACTTGCTTACTTGTGCTCGTGTTAGTGCGTTGGTGGTATGGTTTTGTTTGGGGATTGCATGCTTCAGTCGAGCTCAGTTCAGTTGGAGGCTAGTTTACTTTTGGGGATGAGTTAGTGATTTTTGGGAAGTTGGAGTAGGGTAGTGAGCATAAAAGGTATACCTTTAGCGAAATCCCTTAAAAGCATTTGTTGGTCATAGAGGTTACTTGGGGATACTTGCATGGGTATGTGGGCCATTACCTCATCCTTTTAAGCTTTGGGGCTCTAGCTAGTTCATGACTTTTGAGGATAAAAGTCCTTTCAGTAGTGGATGTCATAATCACCCTCTCGGTCATTTTCTCAATTTTTGCATGTTTAGAGTGTTTCGTGTTTTCCCATAATGGCTACAGGTCATTTATGACTTATTGGGACCCTCGGTTTGGTTCTCGAACAGTTTGTTTGGGTTTTAGGTTGATTTCCCTGTTCTGGAGTTTTTGAAGTTGAGAAATTTGTCTTAGGCCAAAACTTCTAGTAAATGGACTCGAATGAGAATTCTAACAATTTAGCTCCGTAATGTGGAGTTTAGGCTAGGGGGACCCTTGGTCCGAGTCCCGAGGCTTCTGGGTTCGTTTTGGGCTATTGGATGGATTTTGGTAAAAGCAAAATAATAGGTGTGAGGCCACCGACTTTTGGTTGAAATGACCTCAGATGGAAATTTTCAAGGTTTCGTTGAGTCTGAAATACCAAATTTGGTAGGGTAGCATAGTTCATTTGCATGCATGGGGTTCTGAATAAATCTCGAGACCCCGATCGAAGTCCGTTGGGAATTAGCTTTTGTAGGTGCGACAGCACCTGGTGCAGACCAAGTTTGGTATTTGCGTTCATGAGTCCTTGGTCGCATTTGCGAGGGTCAAGGATTCTTGACCTCCATATTCGCGAGCTACTCATCGCGTTCATGAAGGTTGGTCCAGTCTGCCATCGCATTCACGAAGTTTGCCCCGCGTTCGCGATAAGTAATCCCCTACCTCTATATATTGTTTTCTTCCCTGAAAATCCTTCATTTTATAACTCTTTTTACGCCATTATTGAACTTAAGAGCTCAAGGCACGGTGGTATATCATAAATTGGAGCTGGGAATGAGTATAGGTTGTTGAGGAGATCATTTCCCATCAGTTTATTCGTAAGTTTTCAGCGTAATTCTCGATTTAATTCTTGATTTTCACACTTGTTTCCTTAGCTTTTGGGGCTGTTTTGTGCCCCAATTGAGACTCCATTTGTGCTCAAATTTTGAGGACACATTTCTATTCCATCGAGGGACCTCGTGACTAATTTAATTTTTGAATTTTGTTAGCGAGCCCCATGGGCCTATTTTTGACCCAATTTTCTACCTGGAGTTTTATATTATAATATGGGTCTCGTTTTAATTGTATTTAATGCATAAATTATGAATTTAATAGTATGACATCATTCAGGGTTCAAGAAAGTGGAGACGAGTTGTTCTTGGATGGTTCAAGACTACGGTACAGCTTCGAGGTAGGCTTCGATCTACTCTTCTCTATGAGATTATGTATTGTGTAGATTGTTTGCTAGGTGGGGGTTATAGGATAGGTTTATAGCTAGTTGTATCTTGATTTGATCTATTTAGGGGATGTTTGAATAGAATTGTAATTTGAGCCTTAGCCTAGAATACCTACTATAGTTAAAAGGTTATGCTAAGCTTGATTATATCCCTGTTATGACCTTAGGTTTACACTAGAATCCTTAGTGTAGGAATTGTAGTAGTTTTCCATTTTGATGATTTCCTCAATTAAACTCTCCAGGTAGTATGATGCCTCCCGTTGTTTCTACTCTTGTGTTTCTATTTATATATATTCTCATTGTTCTGTCTATCATTGGGCCCGAGGCCTTGGTTACGAGACCAGATAGATACCAGGTTAGTTCTTTATGCCTTGAAAGATTCATGGTTTAGTCTATAGATGCTTAAGCGCTTCCAATTATATTATTTGGATACTGGTGATGGAATGTATACATCTGTACATTCTCACGCTTATTTAGTGGTACGATTCCAACTAAAACCTTGGTTTTCTATATTATTTCCCAAAAAGGGATTTATTCCTACTTTTTACTTTTAAAACTTATTTTTAAATGGAAGTCTTACCACCCTTATTATTGGTCTATGATCATTTAAAACTAAGCATAAAATTTTGGAGACTCAGATCGAGGTAGATTCTGGTCCATTCTTGATCCACTCATTTATCTCTATTTACCTACTTTGGTTGAGGGTGATTCCGACCCTTTCCACATAATTCTAATAGTTTAGTCCTAGATTAGGTCTAGAGTATCATACTTTACGAATTTCTACTAATTTAGCCTCAGTTTGATTCCGAGCACTTATTATGCTCTTACTTCTCTCTGATACTAGACGGAGTAGATTGGTTGTGGTTAATTATATGGAAGTCCTTGTTCGGTACTATCCAGTGTATACGGATATCTCGAGTCCCTTATGGGCCCCTTTATCCGATGAGCCACAGTATTGAAGGAGTACGGTCATTGTAGGTCCTGCCTTTGCGAGCTATTGAGTTGGGGGAGGTGTATACACTTGTGTTGGTACATGGTTTATCCCATGTCACCTGGTCTTTAGCTTGCATATATTCATTTATATACATTGCCAATCACCAGTATAATTGTTTATTGTTCATACCTACCTGTCTTATGGGGGCTGGTTAGTTTATGTTTGTTGCTATGTGCCTTCTGGGCTTATGGGGGGCCAGTTGGGTTATTTTTTGTCCTGTCTAATCCGGTTGTTTTATTGTTAGGTTATTATTGTATAGCTCGTGGCGGGGTGGATAATTGCATGTACTGAATTCTTTGGTACATCTTGTGGTACATTTCTCCTTTAGCATTACTAGTCATGGTATTAGATTATCTTGTTTCTCACTTAGCTTATGAAGGATACTTGGTGTGTACCACTATTGTCGGTTTACCTTAGTACGTTTCTTATAGTGATTAAGGCTGTTAGGCTAGCTCCTTCTAGTTGGTACCTTTGTGTTTAGCCTCCTATACAATACTGTCGTATATTTATTTCTTCTCTAGCTACTCTTTAGTATATCACCTTCTTTCTTAATACTACTATTGTATATCTCCTTCTTCATACTACTATTGTATATTGCTTAGCTATCTATCATATAGGAATCTCGTCCCTAGTTACTGGTAGAATATGATAATTTATCTTTACCCCTCTATTATCTTTATTGTGTTTTGTTTCTTAGTTAGTTGTCTGTAATTTATATCCTTGCCTCATGTATTTTTTGTATTTGCATTATATGTGGAGCTCAGTTAGCCGATGCCTACTGAGTACCTCGTGTTTGGTACTCATACTATACTTTTGCACCCTGCAGATCATAGTACGAGTTTTTGCTACTGATGTGTGAATCGTGCGGAGCTTCCATGGATCAGAGACTTTAGGTGAGCTCCTGGCGTTCGGAGTTTTTCCTGCTCTCTCTCATTTGCTGAACTGATCATTATTTTGTATTTCAGGGACAATTATGTATCTTTATATCTTGTTTACATTGTACTCTTGTTTTGTTAGTGGCTCTTGTACAGACCTAACCATGTTTAGGGTATATTTACTTTCTTCTAGTTTCTTTCTCCTTTTTATTTAGTTTTCGCTTCCATTTCCCTTTTTATCCCATTACTCGTAGTTCTATAGGTTGGCTTAGCTACTGGTGGGCTATAGTAGGATCCATCATGACCTGAGAAATCAGGTCCTGATAGTTTGGTATTAGAGCCTAGGTTCACCGGTGTCATTGGTACAAGAGCAAAATGCCTAGTAGTCCTGTGGATCGGTACAATGATGTCTTTATCCTATCTTAGGGAGGTTATAGGGAATTCTTAGGAAATTCCACTTCTTGATCGTGTGTCTTTAACTTTTATCAACTTCTAAGCATCTTCTTTTGGCTCCATTCTTTCTCAGATTGGCAGCATGAGGTTGTTGATAGACGCGAACGGGACTTCTACACGTATTACCTGAGTCTCAGTTCAGGGTAAGAAAAAGGAGTCAGAGATTGATATTGAGGTTCTTCTGTATCATCCAGAAGGTCTGGGGCCATCCTAGGCTTTGGCAGCACTTGTGACCACCCCATTTCTTCAGGATTCAGTGTTAGGGATTTCGAGCCTTTTTGAGGATATGTCACAGGCAGAGTTGGTGTTTCGTACATCTAGTGGTTCTCGAGCTAGAGTTAGATATGTAGGTATTCAGCAGGGTTTTTAATCAATTTTAGAGTATGAGATTGCCTTTCTCGACTGGGTCAGACATACTCATATGTTATTTCCTACAGAGCATGATATGATGTGGAGATTTATTGGGGGATTATCTTTACCACTCCATTTGGCATTGAAGCATATGATAGCAACTGGGTCTACCTTCCTCCAAATTATTGATCACGCGAGGACTATAGAGTGGTCATGTCTTGAGACGTATGGAGGTAGCGGTAAGAAGCCATGTCAGCAGCACTATTTCTGTGATATTCAGTCCGAAGGCAGGGATCCTCCCAATAGAGATCAGTATCACACGCAGCCTAAAAGGTTCGTACAGGTAGCACCTCAAATTATAGATAGTTCTCAGATAAGTCGGGGTATTCATAGTGGATAGAATTTCGATCAGGCATTACGGGGTTCTCAGTCTAGGTCTTCAGACCATGGCGTCCACTCTAGATCAGCAAGTACATTGCAGCAGAGAGTTTTTGGGGCTTGATGTGATTGTGGAAAGGTTTTTCATTGGTCCAGGGAGTGCCCCAGGCGTGAGTCGGTCAACCTATCGGGGTCTGCTCGTGTTTCTAGCTAGATCAGAGCTTCAGGGGTTTGTTACGACTGCAAAAAGATCAGTCATTGGTCCTATGAGTGTCCCCAACATAGGGTTATCAAGTAGTCAGCACATCCAGATTAATCTCTCAGTGATGTGGCTCCTTCAGTCAGAAGTGGTGCCCTGGGTATCTCTTTTAGTCAATCAGATGCTCAGTTCGGGGTGGGACATGTTCAGATTCACACTTCTTCGGGCAATCTAGGTACCATGGCTTCAGATTCTATCTTATAGGTGCAATTTTGATTTGCTATCTTTTAGTTTCTATGCTATTTGATTTTGGGTTTTCAAACCCATCTGTGTCTATATGCCTTGCTAATATTGTGTTGATTGTTATGAGCCTTTGTGAAGGTTTATGCCTATATGACTACCTCCATAGATATTTTGTTTTAGTAGTGTATTGAGTGGATTGGTAGTGTAATTGCCTTGGGGTACAATGCTTAGGTAAATCCCTCTTTTCTTTGGCATAGTGGCTTTGATGTGATTCTCAAGTGGGACTTGTTGTTTTTCCTGTCAGGCCATTTGTATTGTATGTTCTTATTATTGTTATTACTTTAATTCTTGTCAATCCTTAAATGATAGACGACAAGACTAGAATTATCTAGTTAGTATCTCTTTTTCTTACAATTCTTTTTCGTATGGCTTTGACGGCTGCCTTAATAGTCTGATCTTTTTCTGTTAGTAGCATGAGAATGGTTGTTGAGAGGAGTAGGTGAAGGAAGGTTTGGCCTTCTATGGATATATTGTAATTCTAGTGTTGACCATCTTTTTCAATAGTCCGTTCCCAATGTTGATAAGTTTGAAGTTTGTTTTTTCAATTTGGCTGGTTCATCACCCGATAGTGGTCTTAATCTTAGTGTTGGTATTTAGTTGGATACTCCGTTCTTTCTACGATGTTGTCCATGGTTTAGTTGAGTTAAGGGAGGTTTCAATGGGTGATTTCAGTGTCTTCTCATTTAAGGATTTATTTTGCCTAGTGTGATTCCGTGGGATGCTTTCTCTTGGTGTAAAAAGATAGTGGTGTGTTCTTCGGTATCAATTGTAGGCAACCGAAGGGTATGACTCTAGGGAGTGAGTACCAGTGACCATGTGTTTTTAAGATGCTTTATGTGGCTATCATTAGGATACTTCACCGTCTCGGTAAGTTCTTAGTTATACCTTGGTGTGTTATGCTCCTCGGCAGATATGGATTAGATTGTTTATGTATTTAGCCTTTGGTTTTACTCTATTGTGATTGTGTTCTTAGATAGCATCTTAGTTTAAGCTTTTACGGGAACCTTGGGTATATGCTTAGTTTTTTAAGGTGATATTTGTTTGAGTATTTGATATTCTTGATGACTCGTTGGCTCCAGTTTTGATTTTGACTCTTTTGGATGATAGCTTGACAATTGTGATAGATTATGGTGTGTGGATTCTTACCCATCAGCAAGATCGGTTTAGGCAGTTGAGGTTGAGTGGCTTGGCTTCCGTGTTACGCTTAGCTATGGATTCTTCACTAGTTTGCATCCTATATTTCGAGGTTTGAGTCGGTTGAGACATCATCAGTAGGCTGACTCAGCCTGGGCCTACTCAGTACCGATCGATTATGTTTTCTTTATTTCAGGAAGATCTATCTAGATAGATGTTCGAGGGATGGTTTGTTGGCACATAGTTTTGGTTTCTACTGCTTCTAGCCTTGGTTCTTAGTTTTCATAGGAGCTTAAGAGTCTACTCGGTGTAGTAACTATATCCGAGTTGGTCTTAGCATGGTTTCACCCACAGCCAATGGACCATTCTGGAGCAGATCATCTAGTTTTGAGAGGTTGTGCTTCTGACTCATGACTATTGGTTTCGAGGGTCACCGGGACTAGTTTTTGGCTTTGGCAGAGATTGTAGACTGCAGTCACCTAGTTTTTGGCTTTGGCAGAGATTGTAGACTGCAGTCACCACCATTTGGGTATTTAAATAGGCCCTTAAAAGGGATTGTTCACACACTAGTTCGTGCAGATTTTTGGTGGGTCAACTTCAGTCTTAGAGGTTGGTATGATGAGTTTATGCGGATAAAACTCGAATGATATTGGAAGAAATTATGAATAGTTTAGAGTAAGCAGCAGGTTTGGAAAGACAAGAGAATGTTAGATTTGGAGTTTGGAGTTGGTTGGATGATTCTTGCATTGGGATATCTTTATCCTAGTCAAGTATTTACTTAGTTCTGCTCGTGTCGGTGCTATGGCAGTATGCTTTCATTTGGGGCTTTCATGCTTCAGTCGAGCTCAGTTCAGCTGGAGGCCAATTGGCATTTGCAGATGAGTTAGTGGCTTTTTGGAAGTTTAAGTAGGGTAGTGAGCATAAAAGGTATACCTTTAGAAAAATCCCTTAGAAGTGTTGCTTGTCCATAGAGGTTACCTAGGAGCGTTGCATGGACGTGCAGGCCCAGTACCTCATCCCTTCAAGCTTTCGGGCATTAGCTAGTCCTTGACTTTTGAGGATAAAAGTCCTTTCAGTAGTGGATGTTATAATGACCCTCTAGGTCATTTTCTACATTTTCATGCTTTTCGATATTTTGAGTTTTCCCATAGCAACTACAGGATATTTTTGACTTATCGGGACCATCGGTTTGGTCCCCGGACAGTTTGTTTGGGTTTTATGACCATTTCTCTATTTTGGAGCTTTTGAATTTAGGAAATTGGTCCTGGGCCAAAACTTTTAGTAAATGGCCTCAAATGAGAATTCAGATAGTTTAGCTCTGGAACATGGAGTTTAGGCTAAGGGGACCCTTGGTCTGGGTTCCGACGTTTCAGGGCTCATTTTGGGCTATTGGATGGATTTTGGTAAGAATGGAATGGTGGGTGTGGGGCCTATTTTTGGTCGTAACAACCTTCGATGGAAATTTTAACGGTTTCATTGAGTCCAGAATGCCGAATTAGGTAGGGTAGAATAGTTTGTTTGTGTGCACGGGGTTCTGAACAAAACTCAAGACCGAGATTGGAGTTCATTGGGATTAGCTTTTGCTGGTACAGCAACACCTGGTGCAGACCAAGTTTGATCTTCGCGTTCGCGAGACCTTGGTTGTGTTTGAGAGGGTAAAGGATTCTTGACCTTTGCATTCGTGAGCTATTCATCTCGTTCGCAAAGGTTGGTCCAATCTGCCATTGCATTCACGATAATTGCCTCGCATTCGCGATGGGCAATTTTCTTGATCTTGTAATCGCGACTAGGGGACCTCGTGATTACGATGAGTAATCCCTTGGCCCTATATATTGTTGTCTTCTCCAAAAATCCTCTATTTTCTAACTCATTTTCCACCATTATTGAACTTGAGAGCTCAAGGAACTGAGGGATATCATAAATTGGAGCTGGGAATGAGTAGAGGACATTGTGGTGATCATTTATCGTTAGTTATTTTGTAATTTTTCAGCCTAATTCTCCATTTAATTCTTGAATTTCATTCTTGTTTCCCTTAGCTTTTGGGGTTGTTTTGAGCCCCAATTGAGACTCCATTTCTGCTTAAATTTTGAGGACACATTCCTTATCCTTCGAGGGACCTCGTGACGAATTGTATTTTGAATTCTGTTAGCCGATCCCACAAGTTTATTTTTGATGTAATTTTTGGCCCTGAGGTTATATTGTAATATGGGTCTCGTATTACTCGTATTAACATGTAGATTATGATATTGTGATAGTACGGCGTAATTCAAAAGTTGAGGAGTTGAGACAAGCAGTTTGTGGATGGTTCGAGACTACGGTTCGGCTTTGAGGTAGGCTTCGGTCAACTCTTCCCTATAAGATTGTGTATTGTGTTGATAGCATGCTAGGTGGGGGTTATAGGATAGGTTTATAGCTAGTTATATCTTGATTTGACCTGTTTAGGGGATTTTAGAATAGAATTGTAATTTGGGCCTTAGCTTAAAATACCCGCTATAATTATAAGGTTATGTTGAGGTTGATTATATCCCTTTTATAACCTTAGGTTGACACTAGAATCCTTAGTGTAGGGGTTGGAGTAGTACTTTTCCATTTCAATGATTTTCCTCAATTAAACTCTCCCGATAGAATGATGCCTCCCGTTGTTTCTGCTCTTGAGTTTCTATTTATATATTTTCTCATTGTTTTGTATATCGTTAGGCCTGAGGCCTTGGTCAGAGGCTAGTTGGATACCAGGTTAGTTCTCTATGCCTTGAAAGATTGGTGGTTTAGTTTATAGACACTTAGTCGCTTCTGGTTGTATTATTTTTTGGATACTGGTGATGGCATGCATACATCTATACATTCTCACGCTTATTTAGTGGTACAATTCCAACTAAAACCTTGGTTTTCTCTACTATTTCTCAAAAAGGGATTTATTCCCACTTTTTACTTTTAAAATTGATTTTTAAATGGAAGTCATACCACCCTTATTATTGGTTTATGATCTTTTAAAACTAAGCATACTATTTTTGAGACTCAGACCGAGGTAGATTCTGGTCCATTCTTGATCCACACATTTATCTCTAATTACTTACTTCGGTCGAGGGAGATTCTGATCCTTTCTACATTATTCTACAATTTTAGTCCCTGATTCGGTCTCGGGCATTAGACTTTACGTATTTCTACTTATTTAGTCTTGGTTCGATTAAGAGCACTTATTATACTCTTACTTCTCTTCGGTACTGGATGGAGCAGATTGGTTGTGGTTGATTATATAGATGTCCTGGTTTGGGATCAGGAAATGTATACAGATATCTCGAGACATCTATGGTCGTCTTCGTCTGATGAGCCACAGTATTAGAGAAGGATGGTCGTCTTAGGTCCTGCCTTTGTGAGCTATTAAGATGGAGGAGGTGTATACACTTGTGTGGATATGGTACATGGTTTATCCCGTATCACCTGGTCTTTAGCTTGCATATATTCATTTATATGCATCGCCTATCACCAGCATGATAGATTGTTCGTACCTACCTGTCTTATGGGGGCTGGTTAGTTTATGTTTGTTGTTATGTGCCTTCTGGTCTTATGGGGGGGCCAGTTAGGTTATTTTTTGTCGTGTCTAATCCGGTTGTTTTATTGTTTGGTTATTATTGTATAGCTCATGGCAGGGTGGATATAGGCATGTACTAGATTCTTAGGTACGTCATGTGGTCCCTTTCTCCTTTAGCATTACTAGTCATGGTATTAGATTATCCTGCTGCTCTTTTACTTTACGAAGGATACTTGGTGTGTACCACTATTATTGGTTTACCTTAGTTCAATTCTAATAGTGATTTAGGCTGTTAGGCTAGCTCCCTCAAGTTGGTACCTTCGTGTTTAGCCTCCTGTACAATGTTGTCGTATATTCATTTCTTCTCTAGCTACTCTTTTGTATATCACCTTTTTTCTTCTTACTACTATTGTATATCTCCTTCTTCATACTACTATTGTATATTGCTTAGCTATCTATCATATAGGAATCTCATCCCTAGTTACTGGTAGAATATGGTAGTTTATCTTTACCCCTATATTATCCTTATTGTGTTTCATTTCTTAGTTAGTTGCCTGTAATTTATATCCTTACGTCATGTGTTTTTTGTTCTAATATTATCTTTGGAGCTCAGTTGGCCGATGCCTACTGAATACCTCATTTTTGGTACTCATACTACACTTCTACACATTGCAAATCATAGTATAATTTCTCACTGCTGATGTGTGCATCGTGCGGAGCTGCCATAGATCGGAAACTTAGGGTAAGCTCCTGGCGTTCGGAGTTATTCCTACTCTCCTTCATTTTCTTAACTGATCTTTGTTTTGCATTTGAGAGACAGCTTTGTATCTATATATTATCTTTACCTTGTACTCTTGTTTTGTTAGTGGCTCTTGTACTGACTTCACTAGGTTTTGGGGTATATTTACTTTCTTTTGGTTTTCTTTCTCCTTTCTATTTAGTTTTTGCTTCCATTTCTTTTATTATCCCGTTACTCGTTGTTTCGGGCCATGGGTTGGCTTATCTACTAGTGGGCTATAGTAGGTGACATCATGACCTGAAAAATCGAATTCTGACAGGACGATGACAAAAATGATAATAAGGATAAGGATGACGGCAATGACAATGAACAAGATCATCCACTAAAAAAAAAAAATGTTGATAAAAGAGAATGTGAAAAAGGAGAAATTGAAGGAAAGGGGGAAGGAGAAAGTGAAGGATGAAAATGAGGAATATATTAATGCTCCATTTGATAAAGAAGACACATATTATATACGTATTATTTTTTTTCGAATGTTAGTTATTTTTATTTTACGATAATGTTAAATTTGTGACAAATGTTTCATTCTCTATGGATACTCCACCCGCATTCATTGGGCCATAAATCAAGTATTATTCAATTTAATTGAAATTTCTAAAGTTTGGAGTTGTGTTTGTTCATACTTCTTGCAAAGAATATTTAGAACTTGACTATACTTTTTAAAAATATATTTTATATCCCTTAATTTTTAAGAACTAGTAAAATCACTCAACTTAACTAATTTACCTGAAACATACAATTAAATATGCTATAAAGAGTAATATCTCAAAACAAATAATCATATGATGTCACAGATTAGTTTCCATCTACAAGCTACTACATACTATAAAAAATATTTTTTACTTTATTAAAAAAATTTAAGATGGAGTTGTGTTTTGTTATAGTTTTTATAAATTGATATTTGGTTGTTTGAAAGTACTTTTCCTAAAAAAAGATGAACTGCAATTTAAACATGAGGTTATTTTTTTTTAGGTTACTTTTGACGACAGTTCAAGAAAATAAGTATGGCGCTGATGCTAATTTTCTGTATGATGATTATATATTTAGTAGTGATAAGAGTTATACTGGCGATTACAGTGATAAGTATGATGGCAAGATATCGTTGTTTACGTTTATGGACCAATGAAATACCTATGATTTGATACATAATAAACTGTCCATTATTTTTTACAGACAACCAAATAGGTTCGATAATCAATACCCCCTTCTTCATCAATATTGTAAAAGGTAAATTTGCCTAAATCAGCATTACATCCAAGATCATTTTTCTCCTCTGAATTGATGATATACTATTTTTTTGTTGGGTTTATCAGTCGAAAAGCAGGGTTTTCACTTGATGAATATTGTCATTGATTATTTTGCATATATAATTCTGTATACATTCTTCACAGTAAAAATGCTAGCAACTGTTGCTTAAAAACATATGCAAAGTAGATTTAGAAAGTAAAGGTAAGTAATTGAAGTTTGAGAAGTATAGAGAAATATTTTTATCTATATCTAAAACTAGTTTTGGGCACGTGTGTCCCAACCCCTATGTTGATTTGTGTGGACTTATTCAAATGATATATATATATATATTTCTTGTTGTGGTTGATGTTCAAAACCATATCCTTAAGATAGTTAGAAGAAGCAGTTCAATTGACCAAGCATGCTCATGAGCTTCACATGGCATTCTCCAATGTGAAGCATCTTTATATCTCACAAATAAAATTCTCCAACAATCGGGACATATCTTGATCAAATATTACTTTCTGTCATCAATCATTTTTTCCGTACAATCCATATAAGATTATTGTATAACTTTGTTGTAGGTTACTTTTTTCCAAGCATAATAAATCTGTGATGACAGTTCAAGAAAATATGTATGGTGATGGTGATAATTTTCTATATGACGATTATGTGTTTAGTAGTGATGAGAGTTATACTGATGATTTAAGTGATGAATATGATGGCAAGATATATAAAGAAACAAGTTCTGATAATGAAGGGGCTTCCAATAATGACTTTGAAAATAATGGTAACAATAGTAGTCGTGGTGATGATGATGATGATAATAATAATAATAATAATAATAACAATAAGAGTGAAAAAAATAAAGATGCTAATAAGGATAAAGACGAGAATGATGAAGATGGTGATGGCGATGACAATGAACAAGATCAAACCCTAAAAAAAATAGAAGAAGTTGATAAAGGAGAACATAGAGAATAAGGAATAAATTTATGCTCTATCTGATAAACAAAACTCATATTATATACATATTATTTTGTCTCAAATTTTAGTTATTTATTATATTAGATTTGTGATGTTGTAATGACCCAAATCGGCGTTATGTTAAATACCATTTTGGAAAAATGCCTTGATCAAAAAATCTTTGTTCCGAACCTTGTAGGAATTATTTTCATTGGAAAAAGACATGGAAAAAATAAAATTTGGATCAAAATTAAAAAATTGGGCCTGACTTATTGACCCGTTGCTCCATCGATAGATCTACCACTGCAGGAACATCGCAGCAGCGACACTTTCATCATCGCAGCAATGGTGAGGCAGTAAACTGACTGAGGGTTAACTAAAACCCTCTCCTAGCTGAGGCCTCTTATTTCATTGCCTTATCCAAAAACACCTCAGATGAACCCTATACTTAGAACGATGAGGTTTTAGAGGCCAAGCTCTGAGAGGGAAATTTCTAAAGCATTCCCAATAGAATTTCCAACAATTAGAAAAGACAAGGCATGTGAAGAATGACTCTTCACTCTCTATAGCAGCAAACTTGTCTACGAGGTAGGTTATGGTTAAATTATAGTAGACTTGGGCTAGATTCATGTAATAATGGTAGTTATGTCGGGATATTTCATGATTATGCCTACGGACATGAAGTTTGGATGTATTGGATAATAAACTAAACTTAGAATAACAAATTGATGAATTTAGTTATGCATGTTGAGTTATTGAACTGTGTCGATCTTATAGTCGCCAGAAAGTTATGAAGCTTGCATGAACTAGAGGTAGGTTGGTCAATGGGAGTGATTGCGAGTCCGTTAAAAAGGGTTAGGCTAATGGTAAGCCTTTTGAATAGATATGGATGCCTGGTATATGTTATAAGTGATGGTGGAGGGAAGAGTCAGTAGATTTCAAGGATAGTTATGGTGAGTCAAGGAAATAGAAAGAGTTCATGGGTGAGAAACTGTATTGGGGTTAGTCACCCATACAATGATGGATATTAATGATCTAAAAAGGGGGGAAAATATACAGAGTTATAGCATCCCTAGGTAGAGATGGGAGTAGGGATAAGTATAGATGGAAACCATAGGTAGTGGTCTTAATACTTGAATGCGTAGTGGTAATTTAATGGTAATAGAAACTTGATTTGACTCTGTGTTTTTTTGTAAGCTAAATGTATGTGATAAGCCTTCTGGCATTACTTATGATTATTTTTTATCATCCTACATTGAGCGTTGGATTTGAGATTGTATATTTATTGAGATGACATTAGGATCGGGTGTCACACCAACACTGTTATTGGATCAGGTGTCACACCGATACTATTATTGGATTGGGTGTCACGCTGATATTATTATTGAAATGGGTGTCATATTGACACTGGCACATAGACTAAGCTCATCCCCTGCAATTGATACCTGAGGGTCCCTGCTGACCCTAGTATGTGTGTGCACCTTGCATGCATGCATTCATATTATTATGCTGGCATATATACTGTTTTGATTATTGTGGACTAGATTTCTTGAGCGTAAGTGACAGAAATGAGTACATGGATGTAAAGTATGTCTTGGTTTTATGTGTAGATCTTATTTTCTATATGCATGCTATTCTATGTAAGGTATTAGGTCAAACGTAGAATAATAAATCAAAATTGTCATGAGTGTAGGACTTTAGATATTGTGTAAAGAGTAATTGCATAGATAATGTGGCCAATAGTATTACTAAAAGGATTGTGGTTAACTAATCATTTAGCTAAAATCAATAGATCTATTATAGGAAGAAGGGTGTAAGGGAATATTTAGGAACTATATTAGCGGGGGCTAGTAAGGTTCAGTTGTATGACTTATTTGATGTCATGATCCCTCCCCAATTCCTATTACTATTATTTGTTTCTAATCCTGATCGATCCATGATGTCTACCAGTACGTTTGGTTGTACTGATACTACACTTACTAAATCTCCATTTGGAGATATAACCATGTTGCAGGTCAGTTGGAGTTTCTATAGGTACAACGGTGGTTACTCTTTAGCATCTCCTTTCATCTTACTCTTACATGGATTTTGTGTCTTTGATCATCTTTCCATATGCTTAGTGCTCTTGTATAGTTTAGATTAGGTTTTGGGGAATGGTTGATTTTTCTTTTGCAATGTATTTATGAAAAAATTTTGTTTTGAAACAAATGAGCTATTTACTTAATTTTTATTTATAATTGGTGTTGTTTAAATTACTTCATCTTGAAATGAATGGTTGGGTGATAAGGGATCTCCTATCTAGGATAGAGTTCGGTAGGTACCCACACGATTCTTAAATTGGGTCGTGACAAGTTGGTATCAGAGCCCAAGTTAATGGTCACCCAGTATAAGAGGAAATATTGAGTAAAGGTGAGCAAATTGATGTGTTGACGTCCACATTAAATCCTTAGGAGGATACAAGACATCTAGGAATATGTCTCACTTTTTATCTCCTATCGTGCTAGTTCAGTGTTGTCTCCCCGAGTTGAGTACAATTGGTATCTAGCAGATTCCAATTGGTATCTCAACAATCACAATTGGGATTAGTGGTCCCAATTGGTATCTCGGTAATATTCGAAAGGTTGGAATAGTGTTGTTCTAAGCTATAGAGGTCAATCAAAGGCATAGGATTTGTATACTAATGTTGTGAGTTATGTTTGAAATAAATGATAAATACATCTTTAGTTGGTTGTGCTATTTGATGTAGTTGAAGAATTGTAGTGTCGGTGCAGCTGGTAAGCATAACTCTTGTGTCAGTTAAATTGATTATACTTACGAAAAAGTACTTATGTTTAAATATTCTGTGATGTTGTGATAGAGTGTTAATTGTATTCCTTATGTAGGTTACTATTTATTTAGTGTTAAGTGTCATTCCAGTTGTGGTTGGTAAATATGAATCCTTTGATATTTGATTGGTTATACTTACTTGGAGAAATCATGAGATAACAATTGAGTTGAAAACTTGTCTAGACGTGCGGTCCTTTTTAGGTGTCAGTTTAGTGTAAGTGTTTGTTATGAGTACTATGGGATGAGTGGTTTAGTTGGAAATCTGGGAATTATAATGGTTGGATATGATTTTGAGGTATGTCTTCATTTCTGTGATTTGATATGCATCTTAATTTTTCATTATTTGAAGCATTCCTTGATTTACATTTGGTTCTTGACAATATACTTGGATATCCTTGTGTGGTCAGTATATGGTTATCATGTTAAGAAATTGCTTAGGAGGCTTAGTCCTTTGGAGATATTGCTCAAGCAAAAATGGGTCGAGGAATTTGAACATCACGTTAAAAATAAGTTTAGAATAACGAGTTTGAGTATACTTTATTAAAAACTACTTAAACGTGGGGGATGAGGGTAATAAAGTTTTCATGGGATAACATCATATTGGAAAAGACCTAGGAAAATTTGAATTCGGAGTCACTGGTTGGGGGTCGCTGCAGCGACATCACCATAGCGACTCCTTGTGACATCACTGTGGCGATAATTTTGCCGCTGCAGCAACGTCGCTGCACTGATAAATCCTACACCACAGAGACATCCAGGCATAATGCTGCCAGATCTTTCCCCTATTTTTTTATTCTTCGTGCTTCACAAAAATGACCCTGTATTCGCAATATACCTGAATAGAAATAGTTTCCCTATGTATAAATAGTAAGCTAGAAGTTTATTAAGTTTAAATGCCATAAAAATAATAGGTCCTAAAGTACAGAAAGATAGAAAGGTTTTTTGTTACATGCCCCTAACGGGGGCAATCCAAGATTAAAAATAGTAATAAACTAAGGGAAGGGGAAATAGTATAATGTGCACTGGGGGGAAATCTAGCTGGAGGACTCATCATCTTCGAGGCTCGAGGCGTCGGAACCCTTCTCCTCCATTCCACTAAGGAAGGAGAATTCTTTTGTATCTTCCTTCTTCATATTTGGGAACTTCTCATTGGGCAATGCACACTTCAACATGACCTTCATGATATTCCACATCCGAGCTAGCATATGATCCCCGGAGCGTCTCTTCTTCTTCTCCTCATCTAGGTCCCTTTGGAGCTCTCCATAGGCCTAAGTCGAGTCTGTTGGAGTTGTGAAGCTCAAAGGATCCAAACTTGGGGGAGGAAAGTGGGCCTGCTCTAAGTAGCTCCGCACCACAACCTGTTCTGCCTCCAATCGCCTAAAGGGTGCAGGGGTCTGTGTGGGAGTGCTAGTCTTCTTGCCCTCTCTGGCCCTGCTGTTCTCACCCTCCGCCCATATCTTTCTCTTCTTATTTCTCCCTCTTTGTGAACCCTTCACCTTCAGTGGGTTGAAGGGCACGTCACACTTCTCTAAATAGTCACCTCCCTCATTTGGCACAGCTGCCATCTTGCACAACTAGGTGATCAAGGAGCGCAAGAAGAAATCTTTCGAAGGCCCTCCCTTCATGTAGAAATATTACTACTCATCGATAATTTGCATCCCCACATTCATCACTATCCCTGATAGAGCACATGCCATCAACATAGCTCGGTGGAAGGTCACATCAGTAATATTTCTTGAAGGAAGGATCCTCTGGGACGCTAAGTTTAGCCACCTCCAATCCTATGTAGAGAAAGGGGTGCTTTTGGTTCCCTTGACACTTGTCCATTGTACCAGTTCTCCAAACCCTCCAGCACCAAGGTCCTTGCTAAACATTTCAAGTTGGCCTCGTCAATCTTTGCCTCAAAGGCTATATTGGAGGGGTTTGGCACCCCTAAAGAGTCGTTAATAGTGACAGCATCCACTAGAACATTCCTTCCTTGAATGTAGATGCTGGGTTGAGGCAAATACCATTCCATAGTTAAGAGTATGACATAGAACTTCTGAACTATCTCCAAATTGTAGGCAAGGACGGACTCTTTCACCATCTTTCATTTGAAGACTCGAAACTGATTGTAAAATTTAGGCTTCTTTAGCCAAGTCCATTATCACAAATCCCCTCTCTCATAGATGAATCCCCTTATACTCATCCCTTCCTTATATCAGTCATGGCAAGCAATGTTTGGGAATCGTTGGTACAAGGATTGGTTAGCCATGTTAGTAGTCTTTCGAAAATCACATTATAGAAATTAGAAACCAATTTGGGATGCTACGTAAAGGAAAGAAAAATCAAAAATGGTGTTGAAAAATCCCTGGGAGGATACTACCCGACTATCGGTGCATCAACGTCGCTGTAGAGGCAGAAGCCTCCCTACAGCAACAAATATATCATTGCAGTGAGGCCTTTTTTCCCAACAGTCCAATTTTCTCATGTGGTGGATTTTCAAACTCTTTATCAAATTTTTGAGTTATAAGTGTAGATTGAGCTTGGTAGAGTACTTGTGAACTCTTTTACACTAAAATGGGGGTGATTAACACCCAAAATCAAGCCCAATCATTACTAAATCTTAAAAAGAATATGACTCTTTATCTCCCACCCTTTTCAAGCCCAAAACCCCCCATGAACATCGTGAATATTAAGTTTAGAACGCTATAGGAGCGTTGGGAACGTAAGATAATCTAGCATGATTTATAAATTTATTCAAAAGGAGAAACAAATTCAATTTTTTGAGTTGTACCAAAATCAATCCAAAAGTCCACCTTTTTCCCTAATTTCTATGATTTTACTATGCTAAACACGTAAATAAAGTGGTGGAGGCGCAGATTTACCTTAGAAGTGTCGCCAGAAAGTAGGTTGCTTGAGATAATTTAAGAGATTTGTGAGAGAATTTTGGGAGTTGGGAAGTGGAGGAAATGAATCCTAGTTCCTATTTTTGAAAATACTGTCAAGCCTCGCTGCGGCGACAATTCTGTCGCTGCAGTAACGGGTTCCGTATGGTTTTATTTTCATCCTGAATTTTCATACGTTGTAATATTTTGTGGTGTTTCGGATATTTTAAATGATCCGTTACATAAAATTTTATTATACGTCATTTTCCTTGGGTTATAATGATGGTACATTGTGCTAGAGCCTAGTGACTGATAAATACGTAGACTGGTCGGGTGATGGTGGTAACAAATTTAGTTGACCCCGGTTTGGGAAGGCATTATAAAATTATTTAAAAAGGATAGGAGATCCCTTAAAATCATAATCGTTGTATAGGATGGATTTTGAGAATAGTGCTAAAATCTACCTCTCCTCCTTCCGTAACCATTCGAAGATGAATGGTGGGTAAATTGGTATCTATTGTAATGATTAAATCGTGATTATGTTAAATACCATTCCGAAAAAATTCCTCGATCAAGAAATCTTCAATCCTAAACTTGTAGGAATTATTTTCATGGGAAAAAGCCATAGTCCAAATCATATTTGGGCTGAAATTACAAAATTGGGCCAGACCTATTGACCTGCTGATACAGCTACAGATCTACCACTGCAACAACGTTGCTACAGTGACACTTCCATTGCCGCTGTGAAGGTGAGGCAATAAGCTTCCTGAGGGTTAATTAAAAACCCTCTTCCAGTCGAGGGCTCTTATTTTGTTGCCTTATTCAAGATAACCCCAAATGAACCTTATACTTAGAATGATGAGGTTTTAGAGGACAATGTCACGACCCGAAATCTCATTCGGGCCGGACTGGCACCCGAAGCCGATATGGCCCGAGAGAACCAATCTTTGCTCATGCACATTCGTATCCGTAACCTCGTATGCATCTTATTATCTCTCATGCGACTATGCGGAAGACAAGAATCATGGAAACATATGCTATACATATACATATTTAGGAAACTTGGTCGTTGAGGCCATTAAGGCAAAACAGACATTCGTCTTCTACATACTCGTCTCTTACATCCATATACCCACATATGTCTACAAAAGCCTCTAACAGATGCATCAACAATACCAACTTACAGTCGGGACCAGTCCCCGCTTTATACAATTTATATAACATCACAACAAATATACATCTATGACTCAGGGGGCTCCGAACCAACTGGAGCTCACCAAATATCTGCAAATGATCCCTAGTCTATAGGGGAAGTCTACTAATGCCTGCACCTGCAACATGCAAGGTAAGTCCCCCGAGGGGGTCAGTACGAAGAATGTACTGAGTATGTAAGGCTCATAAGAAATCATCATACATAATAACAACAATCATGGAATCAATATAAAAGAATTAATGAACGTGAATAAACTCTCTTCCTTTATGTGGGTAACCATGTATATTACGTTCTTTACTTCTCTTGTCTTCATATTTATTCATCTTTATTGTTCTACCCATGCTAGGCTATTCTGTCGCCCCTTGGATGAGATTAACCCATGCAGGTACTTTGACCCCTGGGATGTTATGTGAACCCATGCTAGGCTTTCGTGTCGCCAGTGGGATATCATTAACCCATGCTAGGCTTATCGCCCCTGGGATGTACCGTCATAACCCATGCTAGGCTTTTATATCTCCCCTGGGATGTATCGGGATCGACCTATGCTAGGCATTTTCTGTCGCCCCTGGGATACCACCCGTGTTATTGGGATCGACCCATGCTAGGTATTTTAAACCCTGGGATACCACCCATGATTACTTCTTAATTATACATAACTTATTTCTCAAGTTGCTCTTGTTATTCTTACTTCCATTCTTAAGAGTGATACAATGAGGATCATGTCATAATTGGAATCATACATAAGATTACTTCACTCTTGCTTCATGAGATTGACATCTTCACTTATGAGGAATAGATATATTAGCTTGCACATCACCTCTATTATCCCTCTTATGAGATTGGTACTTCTACTTGTGAAAGATTGATACAAAGATAATCATCATAATTTAGGACTTGGAACATGACATGATTGGAAAATACTATTCAAGTATACATAGGTTCTCTTATGTTATTACTCTCTTGAGATAGTTCATTTAGGAATGATAACGTTATGACATTTTTGGGAACTTCACTCAATGAACAAGAGACAAACGAATCATCATGCATTTAAGAATAGGACACATATGAATAACAATATACGTCAACCTGAATTTGAGATACTTCAAACCTCTCGGAATTGAAACAAGTCCAATGTCAATGTGAACAACATGTTGCAGAGGGATATGGAAAAAGGAACCTTACATACCTTGTATTCTTAATACGAATACACAATCTTAGACGTGCATACAATATTCCTGCTCCTTCCTTATGTTTCGCTCTACAACACAAGTTTATAACGAAACCAACATTAACCACCAATTACCTTATAATGGCATACAACAACAATAAGTCACATGTTTAGCTTTAACATGCCCTTTCCCCCTTAACAAAACCATTGATAAAATAAAAGTGCCTTAGGGCTTTGGGAGCCAAAGAGGCTTTCTTGAGAATTTTCTAGAAAATGATAGAAAAAGCATGTGTATTCTCTTGAATAAAATCAGCACTTTGCCCCTTTATATAGGACCTTACTTTAATACTTATCCACTCTTGGCATTTAATGCAATGTGTTGCATTAGTCAATGGAAGAATGGGTCATTTGACCCATTCTTGGCCCATGCTTTCTTGCACAATTTGGGCCCATTTTGAGCCCAATGCACTTAACCCAATAAAATCAATAATTTCTCATGTTTAATTCATCTTATACGTATTACAATAATATTCCCACTCATGCTATTCATATCCGTGGCCTTAATTCCAAAAACAAGCAATTCTAGCCACGTTATTTTGACTACAGGGGTAAAATCGTCATTTTGATGCCAAATTCGTTCTCGAGTACTTTTATCACACCAAAATAATACCTTACTAATTTCATGTATATGCTCATGATTGTATAAGAAACGTGGCAAAAATTGGCTGGGTACGACCCCGGATACCCTTGGGACTTAGAAATTTCCAACTTTCGAAAAAGTGGAAAAGCCAAGGTGGCACGCCCCTGGGCGCGCCAAGGTGGCACTCCCCTGGGCGCGCCAAGGTGGCACGCCCCTGGGCGCGCCAACCTACTGCCTATGGGCTAAAATTTTTAGCCCAGAGCGGCATGGCACGGTCCCAAACGCGCCCCTTACTTAGTTTTTTTTGAAAATTCCATTTTTGGACTTCTCTTCGCGGGTTTGGAAAATACTTCAAGTCCTATTCTTTAAATCACTTCTTAACCTTAATATAATTTGTTTAGAGGTCTTCTTAGCATCGTTTTTAACCCTACAAATATTCCACGAAGATCATAAAACACCTCCTATGAAGTTTTCTCATCACTAACATTACAAATTACATACTCACGGCATCCCGACACCTAAGTAACCATTGTTCAACATCGTCACATTGGGTTGGGAAGGTACGGGGTGTTACAGCCAAGTTCCAAGAGGTCGATTTCTAAATCATTTCCAATATAATTTCCAATGATTGGAAATGAAGCGAAGAACGACTCTTCACTATCTATAGAAGCAAAACTCATCTACGAGGTAGGTAATGGTTAAATTATAGTATACTTGGGCTAGATGCTTGTAATGACGATATTTATGTCCGGAGATTTCATAGATAGCCCTATAGACACAGAGTTTGGAAGGATTGGATAATAAACATAACTTAGAATAATGAATTTATGAATTTGGCATTGCATGTTGAGTTATTGAATTGTGTCAATCTCTTAATTGCCAAAAAGTTATAATGTTTGCATGAACTAGAGGTAGGTTGGTAAATGAGACTGATTGCGAGTCCGTTAAAAGGGTTAGGCTAATGGTGAGCTTGTTGAGTAGATAAGGATGGCCTGTTATATGTTTAGGCTAATGGTGAGCTTGTTGAGTAGATAAGGATGGCCTGTTATATGTTATAACTGATGGTGGAGGGAGAAGTCATTAGATTTCAAGGATAGCTATGGTATGTCAAGAAAATAGGAAGAGTTCGTGGGTAAGAAACTATATTGGGGTTAATCATCCATACTAAGATAGATATTAATGAGATAAAAAGGGAGAAAAGAGATAGAGTTATAGCATCCTTAGGTAGATATGGGAGTCGGGATAATTATAGATGGAAATCATCGGTAATGGTCTTAATGTTTGAATGCGTAGGGGTGATTTAATGGTAGTATAGACTTGATTTGACTCTGTGCTTATTTGTAAGTTGAATGTCTGTGATTAGCCTACGGGCATTACTTGTGATTATTGATTATCACCATGCATTGAGCATTGTATTTGAGATTGTATATATATTGAGATGATATTGGAACCGGGTTTTACACCGACACTGTTATTGGATCAGGTGTCACACCCACACTGTTATTGGATCAGGTGTCACACTGACACTGTTATTGGAATGGGTGTCACGCCGACAATGGTACATAGACTGAGTTCATTCCCAGTAGGTCATAGTTGAGGGTCCCCGATGACCTTAATATATGTGTACACCTTACATGCATGTATTCATATTATTATGTTGGCACATATATTATTGTGATTATTATGGACTGGATTGCTTGAGCGAAAGTGATGAATATTAGTACGTGGATGTAAGGTATATCTTGGTTTGGTGTGTAGATATTATTTTTGTATGCATGTATTATGTGTAAGGCATTGGGTTACCTTGTATAGATCGTGTTATATACTTGAGAGCAGGAATAGTTACCTTGTCAGTGGTAATCATACGTAGAATAGCGGATCAAAATTGTCATGAGTGTAGGACTTTAGATGTTGTGTAGAGAGTGAGTGCATAGACAATATGGAAAATAGTATTACTAAAAGGATTGTGGTTAGCTGATCATTTAGGTAAAGTCAATAGAACTATTATAGGAGGGAAGGTGTAAGGGAAGATTTGGAAAGAATATTGATGGGGGTTAGTAAGATTCAGCTATATAAGACTTATTTGATGTCATGATCCTTCCCTAATTTCTATTGCTATTATTTGTTTCTAATCCTGGTCGGCTGATCATACTTAACAGTACGTGTGGTTGTACTGATACTATAGTTACTATATCTCCATTTGTGGCTATAGCCACGTTGCAGATTAGTTGGAGTTTTTATAGGTACAACAGTTGTTACTCTTTGGCAGCTCCTGTCATCTTATTCTTACATGGATGATGTGTCTCAGGTCATCTTTTCAAAAGCTTAGTGCTCTTGTACCAATTTAGATTGGGTTCTGGGAGATGTTGATTTTACTTCCACAACGTATTTATGTAATAATTGAGTTTTGAAACAAGTGAGATATTTACTTAATTTTTATTTATTATTGAGGTTTTTTAATTGACTTCGGATTGAAATGAATGGTTGGGTGGTAAGGGTTCTCCTATTTAGGGTAGAGTTGAGTAGGTACCCACACGATCCGTAAATTAGGTCGTGACAATGTTTCATTCCATATGGATACTCCACCCACATTCATTTGGCCGTAAATCAAGTATGATTAATTTATTTGGAATTTCTAAAGTTCATACTGGTGTTTGACCATACTTATTGCAAAGAATATTTAGAACTTGAATATACTTTTTAAAAATATATTTTATGTCCCTCAATTTTTAAAAACTAGTAAAACCACCCAACTTAACTAATTTACGTGAAACATACAATTAAATATGAGATGACGAGTAATATCTCAAAATAAATACTCATATGATGTCACTGATTAGTTTCCATTTACGAGATACTACATACAACAACAACAATAACATACCCAGTGTATTGCCACAAAGTAGGGTCTATCGGAAACAGCTTCTCTACTTCGTCTAAGGTAGTGGTACTACATATTATTACAAATATTTTTTACTTTATTTGAAATTTTTGAATATGGAGTTATGTTTTGTTATAGTTTTTTTAAATGATATTTGCTTGTTTGAATGTACTTTTCCTAAAAAAGATGAACTGCAATTTAAACATGAGGTTATTTTTTTGTAGGTTGCTTTTCTCTGAGCTTAATAAATCTGTGAACAGTTCAAGAAAATAAGTATGACGATTATCTGTTTAGTAGTGATGAGAGTCATACCGATGATTACAACGATGAGCATGATGGCAAGATATATGGAGAAACGAGTTCTGATGATGAAGGACCTTCCAATAATGATGTTGAAAATAGTGGTAACAATAGATGCCAAGCATCTTTATATCTCACACAGACAATTCTCCAGCAATCGAGACATGTCCTGATCAAATATCACTTTTCGTCATCATTCAATTTTCGTGTACCGTCCATATAAGGATAATCGATGACATATGACAAAGTTAGAATATTTACTTCTTGAATTGCATCTTCTATACTATCAAGAACATCATACGACATCAATAATTTCAAGATCTATATTTCTCTTGCAGTTGGCAACAAGACACTTCACTTGACGAATATTGTCGTTGATTTTTTTGCATTTTTTTGCATATATAATTCTGTATGCATTCTTCAAAGTAAAAATGCTAGCAACTGCTGCTTAAAAAATATAAAAAGTAGATTTAGAAAGTCCAAGGTAAGTAATTAAAGTTAGAAAAGTATAAAGAAATATTTTTATCTTCATCTAAAATTAGTTTTGGGCACGTTCTTTGCACGTGTGTCCCAACCCCCTAACCCCTCCATGTTGATTTGTGTGGACTTATTCAAATTTTATATATTAAAAATAAATAATCTAAAAAAGAAGATATTTTAATCAGATTTGATTTAATGAAGAGCAAAATAGTAATCCAACTTTGAAGATAGGAACTTTCCACTTTTAATATAGTAGTATAGTATCGTATATATATATATGTGAGATATGATATGATTTTTTAAAAAACAAAGACTTATATGAAGAAAATACTCCAAAAAAGAAGATATTTTAGTCAGATTTTTATTTAATGAATGGCAAAATGGTAATCCAACTTTGAAGATAGAAGCTTCCCACTTTTAGAATAGTAGAATATATATGCGATATGATATGAGTTATTTAAAAACAAATACTTATATGAAGAGAATAATCCAAAAGAGAAGATATTTTAATCAGATTTTGATTTAATGAAGAGCAAAATAGTAATCCAACTTTGGAGATAGGAACTTACCACTTTTAGTATAGTAGTATATATATATATATATATATATATATGTGAGATATGATATGAGTTTTTTAAAAACAAATACTTATATGAAGAGAATAATCAAAAAACGAAGATATTTTAGTCAGATTTTTATTATGAAGGGCAAAATGGTAATCCAACTTTGAAGATGGGTGTTTTCCACTTTTAGTATAGTACTAGTCTCTAGTCACGTGTGTTGTGCGTGTGTCCCATGAAAGTAGTACAAACGGTGTGAATCATATTAAAACTATAGTGGAATGAGTAATTAAAAAATTAAATGAAAAAAGTATAAGCTAAAAACACTTTGAATAAGTTAATGCTTGCTAAAAATAATTGTTATTTTTCCCTTGAGTACCATTATGCTATAAAGATTGAAACTTTGCTCCAAATCCTAAAGGAAGATTTACAGCCCAACGTATATCACCATAATTGCTATTTACAATTTACGACCATAAGCACATGCATGAAAAAAAAAATCCAACTTTGCTTTTAAATAAGTTCTAAAATCAATCAAATCATATACCACTTACCAAAACAAACCACAAAAAAGAAAACGTACTTTCAAACAAAAATATCCACAGACAATCAATACTTTAGTTTAATATTCCCCGTAAGCAAACGTGAGATAAACTTTTTCTTTGAAATCTGTGGACAGTCTCAAGAAATTTCCGGTTGATGTTGCCAAAAAAGTATTGGAATTAAATTAATTTAGGCAGTAATGTTCATTTTGAATTAACACGAAAAGCTACAATATGATCTCAATTGCAGATCTTAATAAGTCACATAAAATTGAAACCAATATAGCTACATAATAATGATGATAAAAAGAATAAGATAAGAAACATGATAAGAGGAGAGGATTCTAACTTTATGTACTCAAACAAAATGAGAGTAGTAGAGGCATACCTGAGTTTGTTTCAACCAATGGTGAGAATTAGACATATGTTTTATGTCCATTTATATGAGATGTTTAATGATTAAAAGTAAATATAAATTCATCTTTGATGATGTTGGATTAATGAAGGAAAATAGAGGGCAAAAAATTGTACGGCCATAAGTTCTGAAAGTGGAAATTGTATTATTAGCATTTAGTTTTGCATTAATCAAGGCAACCAAAAACATTGTTTGTGTGTACAAATTTTGAAGAGGCTGTAAAAGGAATTATAAACATTTAGTTTAACTTTAAATTAGGCCTCAACGTGTGAATTTTTTTTGAGGAATTTGAAGAGGCTGCAAAAAGAATTATTAGCATTTACCATAACATAAATAAGGCAACATTTATTAGAGCATGTAGAAGGCATTATTAGCATTGTTGTAACGTGTAGAATTTATTAAGTAATTAATTTACAAACTGAATGTGTAAATCAGCCTTGAGGTAACCAAAATTTTTTATTTAATATTTAATTAATAATTAATGAGATGATTTTTAACATTTTAATTAGTGTAGGGGTAAAATGGTAATCTAACTTTTACTTAACATGCTTTCCACTTTTAGTATAACTAGCTTCTGGACATGTGTGTTACACGTGTATCCCGTGATAATCAGAACAAACTTTTTTACGGTATAATAATATGAAAACATGTAAGTAATAAATAATTAAAAATTTAAAAGGAAGTACAAGCTGAAATTGATGAATGGTAAGCCTATTCAAAAGATTCGATCATTAGTCCCTATTATAGTTTGTAGCTATACACAGTCAACTCAACTGATTTGGTATAATCTTCTTCTCATATAGTTCTTCTAATAAATAAAATAGACAAGTTGATGATCTCCTTTTTGGACATTTCAATAACATATTATTAAATGTGAACAATCTTATACGTATTGATCCATCGACCTTGATTTCTTAGAATAGAAGTATGAAGAATTGTCAAAGAAATTTTCAAACAACTTTTACCCTTGTGAATTAAGCATTATATATTTATAAGAGGTCTTCATTTAACTCTAATAGCACTCAATAACAACCATTCCTCCTAATCATGTTTTAAAAAAAATCCTATATATAGACAAACATATTTTCATCAAATAAGTAAACATCCATTCAAAAATATAAAAAAGGAGAATTGGACCTATGTATATAAATATTGGAAGGAAAACTTTGAATAATATTGGAAAGAACTAACCATGAAAGCTTATGAACTAAAAGAATGATTTAAAAAAAAGAGAGAAATTATTGAGAATTTGGGAAAATTTATCTGAAATATAAGCTTCCTCTAATTGAAGAGTAAGAACAATATGTTTAACAAGAACTATATATATAATGGCTAATACACACAATATAATAACTAACAAGCTCTACATTATAATTAGTCTACAATACTGGAAACAAAATTGTGCATATATATGCATGTATTAAAATTATATACTCATGATACAAAAAATAATTATATTTACAATGCAACAACAACAAAACAAGTTCTTGATAATATACTCCCTCCGTAAAAGGGTCAAAAATAATTACCAAAGGAGGATCATTTTATTAATGTTTCATCTCTATTTGACCATAAGTGATGGAGACATTCGAAGGTGACAGAAACAGAGGCAAAGCAATGCAATCTCAGTAGTATTATTGTGCTCTTTATAGAATGTGAAAAGTATATGAAAGGTTCAATTAACAGTTGGAGGCTAAAAGGTCAAGAAGAAAATATGAGATGTGAAAATCTGAGCATGTAAATTACAATTCAATAGATAGATGAAAGACTTTTTTCAATTAAAAACGTTTCATGAAACTAATTAGAAATGAATACTCAATTCTTAAAGAATACTAAATATGATTCATTGCATAATATCCAATTAATGATACTTGACATTAATTTTTTAAAATATATTTTATAATTTTACTCACAATAGGGGGCAAAATCGCAATCCAACCTTAGATTTAGGAGCTTCCCACTTTTAGTATAAAATATGATATGATGATATGATAGGATACAATACATATACTAGAATTTCAGTGATCGTGTGTGTGTCTATACATCTGTGCGTGTGAGAAAGAGGAGGAGTGGGGGTTTCAATGTGACCTTCCTCAATACTCAAATTACATGTCCCCAAAGAAGTGCTCACTTTCTTTTCATTTTTGATAACAAAATCATCTCTTATTCTACAAAAGAAAGTTAAGTTGAACCAAATACTTTTACGAAGCCAATACGAAGCCCACATATTGGCTAATATCGATACTAGGAGATTAGAGATCGGTCGAGACACTCAAAGAGGCACACATGTGATAAAGGCAAGAACAATATAGTAAAAAATTTAACATACCTTCTACTTTTGTCAAAGCATACCCAAAAAATAAAAAAGGAAAAGAAATCAGTATGTTCCTTCATTATATCAAACCAATCAGAATCCTGAATTCTTCACATCGGAAGTTCTGGGGTATCCATTATACTCCAACTTAACATTCAACGTTGCACATATAGCTCTAAATTTCAACCTTAATGAGTTCACAGTATCAGTTGTAGACTCGTCTTCCGGTTCAGAAATGGGATACTTTTGCAGCAATTCATCCATCTGTTTGATGTTTTTCTGTACACGTGATGAAAATAGTTCGGTTGTACTACCAATGCAGCATTCCAGACATCAAGGCAAGCTCTGTAAAAACCTAATTCCTCACCCACTTCGAACCCCGTTTTGAGCCCCACTTCGCGCCCTTCATATATACCAGAGGCTAGGCCATTGGAATAGCCTTCAGAGTAGCCTTCCTTGTAGTGAGTGTCCTCTAAATTCAGTGATGAGTCAAAAATGTCTTCAACTGAATTAGGCTGGTGAGAACTCATGGATGCTTTACCAGTACTTTCAAATGGCAAAAACCTAAGATTGTTGTAGAAGAACAAATTGAGACCTGAAGTTGTCAAATGTTAGTTGCTACATACAACTCAATATACGGTAATTTAATTAAAACTAGGAAAATCTGACTCCGTTAATCCACCTTTAACTCCAAATATTTTATTTGCAAGGATAGGACTTTCAAGACTACTAACAAGTAGGCCTGGCCACTGGTTATTACCAAATAAACAGAGTAATGTCACATGATAAGTGAATATATTTTGATCCTAATGACCAAATATTTTGCGTTCGATTTACATTTTTGACCAGACAAAAGGCTTGGAAGGGAAGGGGAAGAGATAGGGAGCTCCATTTTAGCATATGCATTTGAATTAGCACAACAAAAAGAGAAACGAATGTGCACAATGACTTTCAGATCCTGACTTAGACAATACTATCAAATTTTTCGATACTTTAATACAACAAAGCATATGAAAAAACTAGGACATGACAAGAAACATAGCAGCAATAAAAGACTTCTGCTGAATTCATAAGGAACTATAAGCAGCAGTTCAAACAAACAATACTAGGTCTACCTCTAAAAGATTTAACACCAATCCAGTACTTAGGACCATTTCTAAATTTCTAGCAATAATCATATTTGATACATTTTTATAAATAACACGAATAATGAAGGGAATAATGGGTTGCCCTGCCGAAGTCCACTAAAATATTGAATTACCAGTAATATCTTTTTACCAACCCAGTTACTAATTCAATTCAATGTCCAGTTCAAAGTATCTTAGCATAGCCTATCAAGGGGCAAGAACGGAGCATTGACTTCTTGCATGATCCTTGAACCATACTACTTTGTACCAAATAGAAGCACACAAATAAAACATGTGAAGTCGTAACCATCAAACATACACTACAACTATTTGAAAGCTATTTATTGGTTGGAACACAAACTCGGTTCGAATATCAATACAGATAATTTTGAAATAAATAAAGGTATACTTAGCAATCAAAAATAGTTGTCACTCGTACCAACTTTCAAGTAAAGGTTTTGTTATAATAGCTAATGATAAGAAGCCATGAAAATGTCATATTAAGTAGTACACCATTTTATCTCTGTATCTTCAATTGACAAATCTTCCTCCATCAAATAAAATGACAATATATTGTCATCAAGTCATTATTTTTGGGTTGTGATGAAAGTTGTTAGCCTAAAATAATCAGATGATCTGTGTAACTGTAACATAACTCGATGCTATTGTTTAAGTAGTATAATACGCATTCTAGTTGGAGAAAGGAACCAGGGTGCATCAAATTGCTATTCTTGGTTGATTATAGTAGGGGTGGGCATTCGGTAATTCGGTTCGGTCTCGGTTTTTTTATTTCGGTTTTTGGTTATGGAATTATGTGTACCAACTACCGAACCGAACTAGTTTAGTTCGGTTCGGTTTCGGTTTAATAATTTTGAGTTTCGGTTTTGGGCCTGTTTAATAGGCCCACAATACCAGACTATAAGATGAGAATGGCAAAGAAAAGGCTAACTTACTTCAAGCCCTCACAAAGCCCAAATCTGAATCCAAAAGTCTAAGAAATAAGAAATTTAATTTACACTAAAATGTTTAACTTTACAAGAAACAGTCCAGCATAACCTATAAATAATTCATATATGTTGTAGGTTACTCTCCTCTAGGCCTCTAGCACAGAATGTATATACACCAACTTTAAGAATACAGAGCATCTTCTAAAAGACCTCTTCAAGCTTAGTCTCAATTCACCATCAACATCATAACAATCCCTTGTTATTATTCTACGGAAAGGAATCCGAAATAAAGGTTGGGCTTTACTCATAAACTTCTTAAAGCCTTCCTCTTCTACGAAGCTAAATGGTAGTTCATCTATAATTATCATCTCGACTAAAGCTCTCCTACCTACTTCTTCCTCAAATTTCCAATATTCTCCCGATGAATCCTTTGTTTGAAAATTTAACAATGTTTGAGCACTAGGCGGGGTGGGCGGAGGCTTATATATTTTGCATCTACCCAAATGTTGTCTCAGTCCACTTGTTCCATTTTTAGTTGAATTAGCAGCATAATTTTGATGACAATGCGAACACTTTGCCTTAACTAGTTTACCATTTTCAAATATCTTTTCAAATTGTTCCCGAGCAGTAGATCTACTTTCCATTTCTTTCCTTTTCTTAGGATCCGCAGTGTCAATTGAGTTGTCATTGCTATTATCAGGTACACTATCAGTTGAACCAGCCGCACTACCTCGACTTTCATCAGCCATCTGTATAAAATTTGAAAGAGAAAACAAAATTAACAGTGTTTACACTTTACCTTTTGTAAAGTGAACTCATTTCACAAAATCAGAAAAATCATTTCACATAATCAGAAAACTCATGTAAACTCATCTCACAAAATCAGAAAATTCATTTCACAGAATTAGAAAACTCATTTCACAAAATTAAGAAAAATCACTAAAAAAATAATAATCAAACTCTTCGCAGAATTGCCAATTGAAATAAAAACAAGAAAAGGGAAGAAGAAGAAGAAGAAAAACAAAAACAAAAAAATCAAAAAACGATACCTGATTGTGTTCGTTGTGTTCGCCGTTCGCCGTTGGTCGTATCGCCGCTGGCTGTGTTCGCCATTCGCCGTTGGTTGTTGTCGTCTTGTCGAGTGAAGTAACTGAAGTCTAAAAGAGTGAAGAAGAGTGGCTGAAGGGGTGAAGAATGGTAGCGCCTTATGACTTATGAGTTATGTAGTTAGGTTTACCTTTAATGGGCTATTGGGCTTAGATAAATAAGTGGGTTGTCCGCTTTCAAAGTTCAGTACTTGTATTGTGTATATATAATCCTATAATATATATGTATAATAATTTAAAAAAATGTAGAAGTATATTATAAATTTTGGTTTAACCGAAAAAACCAAAAAATCAAATTACGTAAACTCAATAACCAAAAAACGAATTGAAATATCAAAATTATAAAAAAAAAAAAATCGAAATCAAAAAACCAAAAAATTGAATTAATTCGGTTCAGTTCGGTATTTCAATTTTTGGTATTTATGCCCACCCCTAGATTATACCAAACTTCTAGCCAATAAGTCAACAGTTATACAATTTACAAGGAAATTACTACTTACAAGGTCCTGAATTTAAATTCTACCTGTTTTCATCTAGCATTATACTATCTAAAAATATAATACAATGCAAAGCCAGATGTTTTTCTTTAAAAAAGAATAAAAATGCAGCAGGTGCACTAAGCTTCTGCTACGCACGGAATAGAGGAATGGAGTACCACAAGAGTAAGATTCTATTATACGCAGTTTTACCTTGCATTTCTAAATGCAAGAGACTATTTCCATGACGTAAACCTATGACCTCACATGGCGGCACCTTTACGGGTTATTTCCAAGCACAAATAATAACAAGTAAATCAAAAAATCTGTTTTTCTTTTTCTTTAAGAATCTATAATTATTCAATCTACTAATTGATTTCTTCTTCTCATTCATTTTCTTAATTTTGGGGTCCAATCTGAAGATTTTGCTTGAAATTAAGGAAAATGGTCGTTAATTTGAAGCCCTAAAGAGAATTGGGGATTTTGGTTTTCATAAATGTGAGCATTTGCAGAGATGAAGGAAAATTAAACTGACCTGGGACTTGCTCTTGGGGTTAAAACTATCCTAAACATCTCAAGGCAATCATGAGGATTTAAAGTTCCATGCTTTAGTGCTTCAATTGGATTATTATGAGTCCAAATGCCATATGCTATGGATAAAAATTTGGAGATACACCATTTGTCATCTCTATTAATATTTTTATTTAAGATATAAGCTAATTTTATTATAATTTATAATTGTATAATAAAAATAATCATTACAAAAATGAAAAGTACACATATAAAACGAGTAATTAAATTACCAATTCCTTTATATTTAGAGCGACAACGTAGTTTAATACTTTGATTGTACTTTTTAGAGTGTTGTGAGTTGTGACATTTCCTCTCAAGATCTAAATTATTTTCTCAAATCAAAAACATCTAAATTGATTATTGATAAGTATACTACTTCCATACCGAATTAACAATCTTTCTAGCTTAAAAAAATATTTATGGGAACAACGCAATAATCTTGAAAGTTGAATATTTATGTAGAAATTAAAATAAATTTTACTATGATGTAGTATTTATTTAATTGTATTTTATCAATGATTTCACTTTTATTTGAATTGTCCATAAATATGTATAATATATAATATCTGCTTGTAATTTATGTTATTTAAAAAATTGGGGTAAAAAACATTTTATATTACATGAAGATTTTGAAAAGAATATGAATTTTATAGGGTGATATGTAAAAAAAGAAGAAATGATTTATTTTATGAAATAAG
Organism: Capsicum rhomboideum; assembly: GCA_031232105.1. Classification (NCBI taxonomy): domain Eukaryota; kingdom Viridiplantae; phylum Streptophyta; class Magnoliopsida; order Solanales; family Solanaceae; genus Capsicum; species Capsicum rhomboideum. The sequence goes on from CP124719.1 coordinate 37,572,334, forward strand.
AAAATATAAATGAAATAAAAATAATAATATAATTTTGAAGAGAGAGAAAAAGATTTTTTTTTTTGGAGTTCAAAATAAAGTTGTGGGTTGGAGTTGGTATTGAATCTCTATATTTGGAGATAAAAATAGAGATTTGGGTTGGAGATGGTCTTACAAGATTAAAGTTAAGGGAACGTTTAGCCATGAAAAATTTTCACTTTTTTCTGGTGTCGAATTCAAAAAATATGTTTGGCCATAAAATTTTGAATTTTTTTTTCACTTTTTCATTTTTTTTAAAAAATTTAAAAAATTCCAAAAAAACAATAAATAACCGTTTTCACTTTTTTCACTACAAAGTACCCACAAAAATTCAAAAACAGCTCTAATTTTACTTCATGGCCAAACAAAACTTCACTTGCCAAATATCATTTTTCACTTTGAAACAAAAATTACTTTTTTTTTCTATTTTCAGAATGAAACATGGCCAAACGTCTACTAAGTCTCCCTAAAATTAGTTATCTAATTTATTTTTTTATTTAGAGAATAAATAATTACCCCTTGAAGTAAGACCTATATTTCAAGATTTCACTTAAATTTTGTAGGGATACTATTACCCCATGAACAACTTTGAACATGTATCATTACACCCTTTCTTGGCCACATAGCATAGAGAGTGTATACAGTCTCTTAAATAGAGTGAGGAATCTAAAAATAATAATCATAATTTTCTTTATATGGATATTTTGTTATAAAATGTATTTTCTTGTTTTTCTTATTGTTTTAACTATTTTTTTTCTTTTTCTTTTCCTTTTCTTTCTTCTTAAAAAATTGTTGTCATCTCCATTAGAACTACACTATTTCGTCACATTCAATGTCACCATTTTTGCTACAACTCCACTCACCTTCTCTTATGTAACAATCCTCATATTTATTTTTCAGTTTTTGCATATTTTGACTATTTTATTTTTTTTCACAGTTGCTTTATGGTGGTTGTGATCTGCAGGGATTAGTGACATAGTTCTCGAGGTAGTTGGTTGAGAAATATGCGAGTTTTCTAGTTTAGAAGGTTAGAAAGTTGACATGGTTGACTTCAGTCAACATCCGTAGAAGTTGAGCTCATATCGAAATACCGTCTACTCCATCAGCTCTATAACGTAAAATTTGAGTGAGTTGGACTATTGGTTCGGCTCTCAAGGCATTTAGATGAGATTTGGAAGAGTTTTTGAGTTTTGAAAGCTGAAAACTTAAGAGAGTTGACCAAAGTCAACGTTTGAGGTTAGAAATGTCATTTTCGAGTTTTGATGATCCATTAGGTTCGGAAGGTGATTTTTAGTCTAGTTGATGGTTTGGTTTAATTTTGAGGCTTCTGGATGAGTTTTGAGTGGTTGTTTGACAATTTGGAGTTTTCCAAGTTAAGAGTTGACTTAGGTCAACATTCGACCAAGATGACCTTTTTTGGATGTTTGATGATTCCATCAGGCCCAAAATGTATTTTACAAGTGATTTTCACTATTGGTTTGTGTTCGGGAGGTCCCGGATGAGTTTTAGGTACTTGTCGGAGTTTGGAGTTTTTCGTCGTTAAGTTTTAATAGTATCACCTAAAACAAATGAGCTATTTTGGGTGTTTATATGGAACCATTAGATCTCTATCAAAATTTTGAAACCAACACAAAAATAATCGTCGTATTTTGAGTTCGTACGAAGGAGTTAAGCTCTTTTTAGTGAAAAATTGTTGCTGAAGTGTTTTTTATCGCAACTGCTAGGTCGCCACTAAAGATGTCCCTTTTTTTTTAATAAAAAGGAAAATTTCGAGGATTTCGTATTTTCAAACTTTTCGGAGCTTTCTAGCTCCGGTTGATGCAATTTTTGATGTGTTTTTCTCCTATAAACATTGGATACGTGTTTCTAACTTTGTTTTGTTCATTTCCCAAAAGTACCCGTTTGCGTTTTCATGATTTTAATGCAAAAATTTTGATTTAAACTCCAAAATTAAGAAATCGAAGGTTTTTTATTTCAGTATCAATTTGTCATGTGTTTTTATCGTTTTTTGAAACTTAAGGTCCTTGTAGTACGGGTAAACTTATTTTGGCATAAAATTACTGATTTATTAATTATTTGATCATTTTAAGCCACGTATGAACATGAAAAATTGTGGATTTTGATCCTAGAGTTAAGAAATCGTATTTTGATGATTTGAAGGTCAATTTTAGCTCCATTTTCAATGAAATTTCATATTTGAGTTTCTTATGTTACGGGTAATGTGATTTTCAAATAAAATTCCATTTTTTCCTTGTGGACTGGGGGTTATCTTTTGGGTTGACTTTTGGATCTGAAATTAAAGTATAGCAATATGGTGTCTATGATTTTATTTTCTTATGTAGAATGCGTATTTGACCAGATTGGGTGTTTTTGGAGACTTTTCGAAAGGGTAAAGCTTTGGTGTGACCTTATTGGACTTCTTTTAAGGAAAGTTGAGGTTTCCCTTGACTCTTTTTTAAAGTGTTTATATGTTAGTTGAATGTATGAGGAGTAATGAGGATTGGGTCCCATATAGATGAAAAGATGACCGCTATGCGGGTACCGGTGTTATATGAAGGGTTAAAACTAATTAATTGACTTGTTTGGACTGTTTTCCCTTTTTTCTAGCATTGTTGATGTGAATTATAGTTGAAAGTGACTTATTGAACATGCTAGTTAATGATTGAACTTCCATTTGAGAACTTGATTCAATTTATAGTGATATTTGATGGGAAAAAAAGAAGAAGCGATTTTGGGGTTATTTAAGATACAAAAAGAGAGCCTATGTTACTGATTTGACTTGTGATATGAAATGCTTTGCTGGCGTTGTACTTGTTGTTTATGGGATCAAAGTTGCACGCCTGGACATCATGCATTGCATTTCATATGAATCGAAGGGCGGGCCTGCCCAATATTATATGGATCGGAGGGCACACCTGCCCAGTATTATATTATATGGATTAGAGGGCGCGCTTGCCCAATATTGTATTGTATGAATCGGAGGGCAGGACTCCCCAATATTATTTTCATATGGATCGAAAAGGCACACATGTCCTAGATATATATTTATAGAGCGGAGGCCATGCCTGCCCTAGATATATAACTAACCTGACAGTCTAATAAGCCAAGGATTAAACTAAAGATGGTAACAATAATATGCACATAGTACCTATTTAATTTGAAGGAGAAGTAGTGCAAATGTTAAATATAAAAATACTAGAAAGAATACCAACATGGCATAGCTAATCAACGAGTAAAAGCGTAAGTAACTATCTTGTCACAAGTTTAGCAATAATAAACAAAAAAAATTAACCAGGCCCCCATAAGCACGATAGGTACAAACAACAAACAATAACCCAACCGACCCCCATAAGCACGTTAGCTACAAACAACAAACAATACTGTCGAGAAGCAATGCATATGAATAGATGAGTGCAAATAAAGGTCATGAAATCGAATAAAAGATGAATTCCATGTCCAACAATAGCGTATACTCCTTCTCCAGCATTTGTAGCTCACAAAGGAAGGATCCATGGGGAATACCCCTCCTCCACCATTTTTAGCTTGCAAAGGAAGGTCCCATAGAGGACTCGAGGTATCTATATACACTGCCCGATTTCAAATTAGGGCCTCCCAGTGATAATCCATAGTAAATACCTTCCGGACCTAAGCCAGAAGTCCGCATGAGTATGATAAGTGCCCAAAATCAAACCTGAATTAAAATGATCCATTTTTCCCTTTTTGAAAACCAATGCATGGATAAAGTCTCTCCAAGTTCCCTTTTAAACTCCAAAATAGTGTGTGGAAATCAGGAAAAATCTTTTGAATATAGAAAATGAAACCAGTGATAAAAGTGTTATAAATCCTTTAAAGATCCCCAGAAAATAGTAGTAAAGGTGATACACTTTAGTCTTAAAAAGCTTTTAATCAACAACAAGGGTTGTACAATTTCTCTATTTTGTTTTAAAAGCCAAAAATCAATGTTTTTCCTTGGAATAGTATCATAATATATGCGTGTGCACATGTGAATGCATTCATGCCATCGCCAGTATACAAACAATAAGGACATAAATGTATAAGTAAACACAACAGATAACACTGTCCTTCAAAACAAGGTAACTCTAAACTCGTGTCACATTGAGTCATATCCACGGCCTCGACCATACCATATAGTATAAGTAAAAATAAGAAAAATGAGAGTAAACAAGAGTAAACATGACACAAATAAAAAGCCACTGAGCAATACCAGTCTTATCACGAGATACTGCCCCAAACCTACTCTAAGGATCTAACCTAATCTTATTAGCATAGCAAGAATACAAGTATTCCTAACCAAATTCTAACACTACAACAGGCATTCTAAACTAATACTCAAGCAAGTATTCTACTCTAAGATCCCCAAAAGAAGTCCAAGAACAATGGAAATGATAAAATAACCCTTAACCTATACTATAATACCCTACCCGATATGCAGATTTATACCATACACAATCTCATAGAGCAAAGTCTATAAGTAAGTAGACCGTAGACTACCTTAAAGCCGAATAGCAGACTCAGACCAACAACGAACTTCTCATCCCCTCTACCCGACCTCAGAAAGTTGCCACCCTATAACAAACATAATCTATATGTCAATATGAGTAAAAAAAACCCGTATTACAATTTTACTCTTTGATAATGCTCAAATACACTCTAGAAAGGATGTACGCATTTGTTATGCAATATATTTATCCAACTTGATGGTTAGTAAAGGTCCAGCATCATAACAAGGAGCTGATTAGGTACCAGGTTCCTATATGAGAATATTCAACAACAATAAGAACACAACAAAATTGCAGAAAAGTAAATGACACGAAATGTTTACGTGGAAACCTCCTTACTTAAGGGAGTAAAACCATGACCTACCCCAGTAGGATTTCACCAATTGCTCCACTATACTTTAAGCAAACAGACTGATTACAACCCTTTTGTTATCTAGGAATTAAACTCTTAATTACTACTCACTAGCAATAGCTCTATTACTACACACACTCACAATAACTCTATTGTGATAACTTCACTAGCTAACTCTAGTTAAAACCACGACTCAACACAAACTCAACCAAAAAACTACTCACAAGAATCTCTAAGATAAGATGTGAGTTTACAGTTGTATGATCAATACAAAAACTCAATCAACCTAGAAACAATAACACTTTTCACTATGAGCAAGAGGTTTCTAAATTGGTGAATTTTAGTAGTATCAGATGAGGCTTTTGCTTGAGAAGATTTTCTTTTTGGATTTTTGCAAAAACTTCAACTTCTCTCTTGGTGGATGATGAATATATATGATAAGCATTGGGAGAGAAGCTTTCTTATTGGTAGATGCTGAAAAGGACCACTGAAAATTCATTCCACTAAAGTGCTGACATTGTCCAGAAAAGTACTAGACAACTGGCACATAAGGTAAATGCGTACAACTGCAACACTATGCACTGGGACACCAGTTCACATAACTGGTCCTTCAACTATGTTAGGCAATCATCGGAACAAGAATAATAATATGAATGTACCAGGTTCCAGTGTTGATGTTTGTCAATCATCAAAACATAAGCATAACAAGCATGATAAGAATAGGGTTGGAACCCAATATTTCCCCCTTTTTTGATGATGACAAACCAAAATTTCTTAGACTTCTCAGAGCAGTCATCCACACACACTACTTCCCCTATCACCAGCATCACTAATCAAGTTATCATTTGAAGATTTCCCTCTGTCACCAAACACACACAATCACTATCATACTCACACTAATCTTCTCCTTTCGGCATCATTAAAAAGTAAAATAGTAAAATAACGCAAGAATCTTTGCATCATATGGTTGCCCACTTTTCATAGCCATAATTTTTGGGATGAATTAGTGGAATTTGATCAGACTAATCCTAACTCCAATCCTTTCAAAATTTTCCTTCCAAGAGCTTTGGTGAAGATATCAACAACCTAGTCCAACGTTCGACAAAATTGCATACTGGTAAACCATATCTCAGCATTATATCTTAGGAAGTGGTGTCGAATATAAATATGCTTTGTAATCTTGTGTTGGACATGATTCTTTGCCATATTAAGAGCACTAGTCACAGAATAATGGCACACTCTCAGTAACCACTCCAAAATCCTCAAGTTGTTACTTGATCCATAGAAGTTGAGCACACATGAAGTAGTAGCTACATATTCAGCTTTAGCTGTAGAAAAAGTAATTGAGTTCTATTTCCTGGTCCCCAATGAGATTAATGAGAACCCAAAAAAGTGAGCCATTCCAGATGTGCTTTTCCTATCAATAAAAAATCCAGCATAATCATCATCAGCATACTCAATTAGATCAAAGGTATCTCTAGAAGGATAGAAGAGAGCAAGATCAGTTATTCCCTTTATCTCAAAATTCATTTGGCTGCCTTCAAGTGAGACTCCTTTGGACATGCTTGAAATCTTGTACACATGTCAACACTGAACACAATATCTAGCCTACTGGTAGTTAGACATAAAAGAGAACCTATAATACCTCGATACATGGTCTCATTCATAGAGGGACCAGGTTCATTCTTGTCCAATTTGGTGGAAGTGCCAATTAGAGTGTTTATTGGCTTAGCATCCTCCATCTTGTATTTCTTCAACAACTCAAGGATGTACTTTTGTTGACTGATCAAAACTCCATCATATATTTGATTCATTTGTAACCCAAGAAAGAACTTAAGCTCACCCATCATGCTCATTTTATACTCACTTCCCATGATCTTGGCAAAGTCCTCGCACATTGAATTTAAAGATGATCCAAAAATGATGTCATCCACATAGACCTGCACAATGAGTAGATTCTTTCCTCTAGATTTTAAGAAAAGAGTGTTTTCAATCTTCTCTCTCTTGAAATAATTCTCTAGCAGGAATTTGGATAACCTTTCATACCATGCTCTTGGTGCTTGTTTCAAACCATATAGAGATTTGTCAAACTTGAACACATTATCTAGAAACTCATGACTTTCAAAACCCGGAGGTTGCTTCACATATACTTTCTCCTTCAGGTATCTATTCAAGAATGCACTCCTTACATCTATTTGAAATAGTTTGAACTTCATGTAGGATGAAAAAGCAATAAGAATATGAATAGCTTTTATCCTAGCTACAGGAGCAAATGTTTCATCATAATCTATACTTTCTTCTTGATTATAGCCCTACACCACCAACCTAGCCTTATTCATTACTGTGGTTCCAAACTAGTCCAGTTTGTTTATGTATACCCACCTAGTCCCTATAATAGTTCTATCAGAGAGTTTAGGAACCAGATGACATAACTTATTTCTTTCAAACTGATGAAGCTCCTCTCCTCTAGTGCAATTATCCAGTCTTTAAGTTTCAAGGCTTCCTTAATGTTTTTAGGCTCAATTTGAGACAAGAATGCTGATAAGGCAACCATGTTTCTTGTCTTAGATCGAGTTTGCATTCCTTAATCAAGTGGAGAGACCAAATTGTCCAAAAAATAAGACTTCAGGTGCCTCCTATTTGATAACTGTAAATTAGTTCGTTACTACCTGGTACCTAGTTCTTCTGCTGGTTCTTCTTTACCTCCTTCAACAAATGGTGGAGAACCACTAAGATCCTTTTCAGAGGTATCAGATTCTGGAGCATCTGGATCCTTAGTCGATGAAGAGATGTCTTTACCCAATTCAATTTTACCTTGTTCACTTGGGGAAGTATTTCCTTTTGTTGAATTTGACAAGTTAACTGATTCGCTGAGACTTTGCAGGAGTTCTTCTATATCTTTTTTATCTGGACTTTCTTTTTCACCAAGCTCATTCATCTTGTCAAAAATCACATGAACACTTTCTTCAATATATTGAGTCTGTTTATTGAAGACTCTGTAAGCTTTGCTTTGAGATAAGTAACCAAGAAATACTCCCTCATCACTTCTAGGATCAAACTTTCGCAGGTTGTCTTTACCATTATTCAGGACAAATACTTGCATCAGAACACTCTAAGATGAGACTCGTTATGTTTTCTTCCAAACATCAGCTCATAGGGAGTTTTATTCAGCAGGGACCTGATCAAGCATATGTTCGTCATATAGCATGCAGTGTTTACTACTTCTGCCTAAAAGCTTTTGCATAAATCACTAGCAATCAACATAGTTCTTACAATATCTTCAAGAGTCCTATTTTTCCTTTCCACAACTCTATTTTGATGAGGACTTTGATGAGCTGAGAAATTATGACAAATACCATTTTGAGTACAGAACTCATCAAAGTTGGCATTTTCAAATTCAATCCCATGATCTGATCAAATGCTTACAATTGTATTGCCCATCATGACTTGAACTTGTTTGGAAAACACAATGAACACCTGAAGTGTTTCATCTTTACTTCTTAAGAATAGAGTCTACGTATACCTTGAATAGTCGTCAACAATTACAAATATATACTTCTTTCCTCCATGACTTGGATTCCTCCTAGGTCCACAAAAATCCATGTGAAGGAGCAAGTTTCTTAAAAGAACTAACCACTTTCTTTGGCTTGAATGAGGAACAAATTTGTTTTCCTTTAACACACGCATCACATAATTTACAATCCTTAAACTTTCTGTTGGGCAGTCCACGCACCAATTCCTTTGACATTAGCTTGTTGATCAGTAAATAGCTCACATGCCCCAACTTTTTATGACATAGCTCATCATCATTCCCAACAACACATAGGCATTTTAAATCCTTACTATAAATAGAATCAAGATTTACCACATACATGTTTTTGCATCTTTTGGCAACCAAAATCACTTCAACAGTTTTAGTGTTTGTTACAATACATGAATCATATAGGAACTTTACCTCATTTCCTTTGTCACATATTTAGGACACACTAAGAAAATTATACTTTAGTAATTCACATAGCAAACATCTTCAATAGCATGAGCAAGATACTTACCAATCTGACTAAAACCAAGAATATGCCCTTTCTTTCTATCCCTAAATGACACACTTGCTCCTTGAAATGATTTAAGTGAGAGAAAATTCTTAGTTTTAACAGTCATATGCCTTGAGAAGCCACTATCCATAAACCATTTTCGATTTTGTTGACTTTCTCCTCTCACTTCCACCCACATACATAGTCATTTGTTAAATTTGGGAACCCACATGAGCTTGGGTCCCTTTTAGTGAGTAAAAGAATGGATAATATTTCTTGTTACCCATGCAGGAAAATTTAGTTTTCTCTCATTGGGACTAGGTCCCTTGATGATTTGAGCAAAATTCAGATTTTCTCTCTTTGATTTGAGAATGACTTGATAATTTTCTTTGTAGTGACCATTTTTCCCACAATAAACACACAACCAATTATCTTAAATAGAAGCATATTTTCTATGAGGATTGTATGAAGTAGTGTCTTTTTCAAATCCAAGACCTTTTTTAAAAATTGACCTCATACTTCCGAGCTTAGTAAGAGTCTCTGATGAAGCAGTCTAACGAAGGGATTTCTCTAGCTTATTCTTAGTGCTATTCAAATTCTTTTCTAACTTCCTACTTCTAGACTGACTTTTTTTAGATTCTCTTCAAGACTTGTGAATGACTCAGTTGCCTCCACCTTCCAGTTATTCTTTTGAGTTTGTCACTCAACATTTTGTTTTCATTTTTAATCATAGCAACTATTACTTCAAGCTCTGAATTCCTTTAGAATAAGGATATCTTCTCTATTTTAATTTCATTCAGTTCATTAGCTAGAGACTCCTTTCCAATGGCATAATTGTGAAAGGCATCAATTAAGATACTAGCAAATGATCTTAACTCTTTCTTAGAATAGTTTCTCAAGTCTTTTTGAACATCAAAGAAGGTTACCTCATCCTGTGCTATCTTTAGATTTGGCCATGAAAGATAGCAAGGATTCAGATTTTGTGACTCATCTTCAATCATAAACATGGATGTGTTATCACCATCCATTTCTTCATCTAAATCACTTGAGGAGTCTCCCCAAGCTACTAGAGCTTGCTTAACTATCTTGTCAGTCGCTTCTCTTCTTCTAACTCTATCAGATACCTAGTGCCTTTTCTGGGTCCTTTATGAGTTTTGCTTAAAATCTTTGTAGTCCAGCTTCTGAAGAGGACAATATTTTATATAATGACCAGGTTTTCCATATTTGTGACAGAGATCATTGCCACTAAACCCTTTACTTGAGTTTCCTCTATTCTAAAAACTCTGCTTCTTACAATTTTTTAAATCTCCGAGTGAGATAGGCCATGTTATGTTCATCTTTACTTGAATCATTTTTGTTTGCCTTCATAACCAAACTCCTTTTTTTCTTGGGTTCATTTCTTTCAGAATCCTATTGACGTTTAAGCTTATTTGTCTTCAAATTTCCAATAAGCTCATCCATTGTCATAGTTTGTAAATTCTTTGCCTCTGAGATGGAATTTACTTTGCTATCCCATGATGGAGGTAATATACTTAAGATATTCCTAACCAGCTTACACATCTTGATGTTTTCTCTAAGACACTTAAGTTTATTCACAATAGATGTGAAACGAGTATGCATGTCTTGAATGAATTCTCCTTCGTTCATCTTAAATTGCTCATACTGAGTGGTAAGCATGATAATCTTTGATTTCTTGACTTGACTTGTTCCCTTATGAGAATTTTGCAGAGCTTTACATATTTTCTTGGCAGATTCACAAGTAGAGACTCGGTTGTACTCATCAGGTCCTATTCCACATACAAGGATCTTCTTAGCCTTGTAATTCTTCTCACTTTTCTTCCTGTCACCTTCATTATAGTCTTTCTTGTCTTTGGGAACATATAGAGAGATTTCCCCTTCTTTAACAACTTCCATGGGCACATGAGAACCATCACAAATCACATCCCACAACTCACTATCCTCTGCCATGATGAAATCATGCATTCTAGTTTTCCACCAACGATTGAACTGCCCGTTAAACCTTGAGGGTCGTGTAGTTGATTGTCTTTTTTCAAGACTGGGTGGAGCTGTCATCTTTGAATAGGATCATTTCTATGTGTTAACCTTATAGGAAGTACCACTCTGATACCAATTAATAGTTTGTAAAGGTCCACCATTGTAATAAGGAGCTTATTAGGTACCAGGTTCCTATATAAGGATATTCAACAATAATAAGAACACAACAAAATTGCAAGGAAAGTAAATGACACAAAATGTTAACGTGGAAACCTTCTTGCTCAAGGGAGTAAAACCACGACCTACCCCAGTAGGATTTCACCAATCTCTCAACAAAACTTCAAGCAAATAGACTGATTACAACCCTTATGTTATCTAGGAATTAAAATCTTAATTCCTACTCACTAGGAATAGCTTTATTGCTACACACACTCATAATAACTCTACTGTGAGAACTTCACTAGCTAACTCTAGCTAGAACCACGACTTAACACAAACTCAACCACAAAACTACTCACAAGAATCTCTAAGATGAGACTTGAGTTTACAGTTGTAAGATCAATACAAAACGTCAATCAACCTAGAAACAATAATATATTTCACTATGAGCAAGAGGTTTATAAATTGGTGAATTTCTATAGTATCAGATGAGGCTTTTGCTTAAGAAGATTTTCTATTTGTATTTTTGCAAAACCTTCAACTTCTCTCTTGGTGGATCCTGAATATATATGATGATCTTTGGGAGAGAAGCTTCCTCATTGGTGGATGCTAGAAAGGACCACTGAAAATTCATTCCACTAAAGTGCTGACATTGTCAAGAAAAGTACTAGCAGCTGGCACATAAGGCAAATGTGTGCAATTACAACACTACGCACTGGGACACCAGTTCACGTAACTAGTCCTTAGACTAGATTAGTCAATCATCCGAATAAGAACAACAATATACATGGACCAGGTTCCATCGATGAATTTTGTCAATCATCAAAATATGAGCATAATAAGCATGATAAGAACAATACTGAAACTCAACACAACTCCATAAGTTGAGGTCGATCCCACAGGGAATAAAGGAGATAGGTTCACTTTCGAGTGTAATAAGTCATTATATGTTTGCTTGTAATGTGTAAAATATGATAAAAATAAAATGAGGGCTTGTTTCAAATATTTTTGTATTCGATTTATCAATTGTAAGATTGGTTTGCAAGAATGAGCACTAGAAATATGTAACTAAAGATTAAATTCACTTGGGGTTATGCCCTTATGAGTGTGAGTACATGAATAGGTAAATGGATATTTTCCTAAATCCAACTAATCATTATTGGCATGCTAGGTCTTAGATCTTAATGCTAATTTTTCAATAAAATATTAAATTTCAGAAGTGGGTTCTTTTGAACACCTCTCAACTGTTACTTCATAACCAACCTAAAACCTCAATTTAGTAGCCTTATGTCTAAGATCTACCATTAAATGATGAAAATCAAGTCAATGTTGATCACCACTCCTCACCCTTATCCCCTTTGTCAAGGATGATAAGGTAGAGAGGGCTCACCAATAGCTGGATGTAGTGGACTTTTCGATGAGACTAATCAAGGACCTATGTACTTGGCTCTACATCATGAAATGATGCAGCCGCCAAAGAAGTCAATACATGAAATGTATGGTATGTAAAATGGAAAAAGAAATATAGCAAAACATATATTAACAATAGGTATAACAAAGGAAAAAAATGAACATGATAAGAAAAAGACATAAGTTGGAGTCTTAAATATTAATGTTAAGTAGCTTAATCCTCTTTTAGTTCATTATGAGACTAAGCAGTGAACCAACATAAACTACCATGTTAGCATATGGAGTCTAATCTCATCCCGATTAGATATGTCATCCTACAACTTGTCGAGCATAGGACGTATATAACATGATTTGCTAGCAAGGATCCATAATAAATCTATTTTGAAACACGTGAAAGGATTCATTCAATTTGCTAAGTGATCTCTGATCTACATCAGTAAACATAGTTTTGAGATTTTTTCATTTAGACATATGCCTTCTTGGTTAGTCATCTAACTCTCTCAAGCTCATAAAGTTTCTATTTTAGTCTTTCTTAACTCATATCTATGGGTTAGCCGCTTTGAGAGCATGTTTGTGAGTCAACCAGTTTAGACCCATGATCATGGATTAGCCAGTTTAGACTCATGATCATGGATTAGCCACTTTAGACTCATGATCATGGATTAGCCACTTTAGGATCATAGTGGTAAGTTACACCGCTCATTAATATTATTGAGGAAGGTAGTACTATAATTCATGCAATTGTGATTCATAATATATAGCTTCTCATAACTTTATGAAGAATGAGCTTTTGGAATGTTTTTATCATTTTTAACATAACTTAATATTATGAAGATTATATCAATAGGCCATGAAGACATTCTCAAAGTAATTTCATAGTGTTATAAGTCATACAGATCATGTCATTATTTCAAGGTTCATCAGAAAGCGATTTCATGACATTATGGAGGTTGTGGAGATTTTGGAAGGTTCAAATTATTTTAACATAGTTATTGTTAAGGAGATTATATGATCATATCCAAAGTACAGTTAAAAAAGTTCATATCATAGGATCATAAATTAAGAAAAATTATATCATAAGACGTACAATATGTATTTCAAAAAAGTTTATATTATCATGCCAAAATATAGTCAAGAGGTTTCCCGTCATTAGGTTAAAAGCTTAATTAAGAGTTTTGTATCAAAATCCATAAAAGTTATATTATCATAAAGAGTTCATAATTCGGAATTGATACGGAATCATACGATTACATTCCAATCATAAGATTCATGATTTCACTAGATTCATACGGTTTATAAGTTCATAAAATTCATAGGAATTCAAGAAAGAAAATAGAATCATAGTTCATCAACTTCATAAGGTTTGTAAGATTTTCATAAATTACATAAGATTCATAGATCATTAGTTCATGTAGAAGGATCTATAGAGAAAAAATAATTTTGGTTTAACATGAGATAGGAAACATGAATAGAGAGTTCTATGAAGTTTACTTGGGAAATTGAAGAATGCCAAAATCATAAGGATTTCATTCTAACCTTAACTTATCATAAATATTTCATTCTAAACTTAATTTATCATAAGAATTATCCAAATTTAAGAAAGATGGAGATCATAGAAAATAAAATGAGAGAAGCTACTATTACATACCTCAATGAATGGAGGAACTCGGAGAAGAACTTGAGAATTCTCTTGCTTGAGCCCCTTGAAACCCTTGAGTGATTTTGGGAGGATAGAAGAGAAGTAACATATAGTTAGATGTATTCTGACTTTTTCTACTAGTGGGAAAGGTTAAAGACGTAGTTTGGGGGTTTAAAATTGTGGGAGTTGATTTCATTAAAGAATAGGACGAAAAAACCCTTAAATAGAGGAAGCCAGGAAAACTTTTCCATCTGAAATTCTAGGGGTGCACCGCATAGCCCATAGCATAGTCTGGGTTATGTGTCAAGGGATCTATAAAGCTCTAGAGGAGGCACTGTTCAAGGCCCCCAATGAGACCTCAAGTTGGTTTTTAACCTTTTGGTAATTTATTATTGGTGCAACACAAACTTTAATATGGGGTCTTCCGACCACGACTCCTTAGCCATTTCACGTGTCTGGAATGTCCATTAAGGCCCAAAACTCATTTTGAATGATTTCTTATCGATCTACATACAACTTGATTTTAAGATCTATAAGGCACATGGAACCACTTAAACATGACATAGAATTGCGAGTTAGTACAATATCTCCCTCCAAAACATAAAAATCTATTTCTGCCAAGACATCACTCTCTTATAAACCTTCCTCAGTAGTTCTTCAAAGTGAGATTTATTTTTTCTTCTATAGAAAATTGGGCACTTCAAATATTTGAAAGGAAAGGATCCATGATTTACTCCAATAATTCTCTTCAATCTAGCCGCTATTACTGAAGGAGTTTTCTCATGTAAATTAAAAAACTCTTGAATTTTTTAGAAACTGGCCTAATACATTCGCATAATCACTCAATGCACCCATCATTTTTTATCATAGATGTCCTATATCCTAAGCAAAACAAGGATTGTGTCATTTGAATATGATAAATGATTGATCTCTTGGCACTACTTAGGTAATCTATATCTCTTGAAATCTTTTTCTTGATGTAGAATATTTAATCTTCTAGACAATACTTTTGCTGCAATGATAAAGGGGGCAGGTGACAGGGAGCTCCTTACTTCAGTCCTCTAGATGATTGGAAAATTCATAAGATTGGTCATTGACTAGTACAAATTACCAGTATTAGACATTAACCTCTAAACCATATCTATAATAATTTTGAGAATTCAAACTTTCTTAGAACTTAAGTGAGGAAAATCTATAAGACCCTATCATATTCTTTGGTAATGTTTAACTTCACCACCACAGTGTGAAATTTGTTCCTCTTGTTTATGTCTCTAATGATCTCATATACCAGTAGAATATTTTCTGTTATACTTCTACGCTTAAGAAAACCCATCTGATTTCTGGAGATAATAGGTGAAAAAATCCTATTAGCCTTTTATGCAAAATCCTAGAAAGAATCCTGTTTGTAAAAGTACTCAGACTGATAAGTCTTAAATCTGTGAAGTTGTTAATAGATTCCTTCTTAGGGAGTAGGACAAGGTTAGTATGTGTGATAAATCTAGGAAGCTGATGTCCACAGAAAAAGCCCTAACTATTTTGGTGATGTCTACACATATGATGTCCCAACAACTCTAAAAGAACAATCTTGAAAATCCATCTGATCCACTAGTGATATCACCATTTAAAGTAAAAATCATAGCCTTGATCTCTTTCATACTTGGTAATCTAACAATCTCGTAATTTTTTATCTTGAGTAATGACTTGAGGAATGTGATTAAGCATCTCAAAGTCATTAGTACTTTCTAGCTCTATGAATTGTCCTTCAAAAAAGGATGCAACTTCTGCCCTATGTTTTGGCTAGAACTTACTGTATCTCTTTGTGTTGTTTGAATTTCTACAATGCAAATATTCTTACTTCTCTCCTTTACATAAGAATGGAAGAAAATCTAGTGTTTCTAGATCTATATGTAAACCATCTCATGCCTGACTTATGATTCCAATTTTCCTCCTTAATATGTAAAACCCTTTTTCAAGTCTGCCTCTGCCCTGCTTAGGTGCAACTTTGTTATCTGTTGATGGTAGAATTTCCAGATGAATTTCCTTTACCTTCATCACATCTTATATGGTGAAAATTTGTTGGACAGTGTTTCTTAAATGTCTCATTGCTCCATGATGCTAAAGCACTTTTAACCTTTTTATTTTGGCTTCCAATTCTAAGTAAGGGCTTCTAACAAATTATTTCTTCTAGTTCTCCTGTATGATGTGTTTGAATTGATGGTGTTTGATCCAAAAACTGAGGAACTTGAAAGGCCTGATTACTGGTTCCTCTTCATATTTGTATATCACATTCAGGAGAGCATGATCAGATCCTTGCCCAGATGTTGCACCTCGCTAGATAGAAAAAGCTCCATGATTCCTAATTTTCCAGAACCTATCTAGCCTTTTGAAAATGCATTCTTCCTTAATTCTACCATTTCACTAAGTATATTTACTTCCTGATACTTCGAACTCAGTGAGGGCACAATTATAAATGCACTAAGCAAAGCCCATTCCTTCATATTGTGTGAAAGGAAGTCCCTCCCCCAATTTCTTCTCTTCATTAAGAATTACATTGAAGTGTTCTCCTACAATCCATGACAATTAATTTTCTTTTGCTATTTCTTCTATATCCTCCCATAGTTTCAGTCTGTCAAGAGTATTGCATCTGGCATAAACAATAGAAATGAGGATTTCTTTGTTGTTGTTGAAATTTGTTTATGAATTTCAACATAAATTGTTGGATGTTATCCTTCATTGTCTATCCATCCCATTCATCACTCCAGAATACCCAAATCGTGGATGAGTAATTAACATTAGCATTTTGAATCTGTTTATTTAAAAAATCAACTTCAACACTTATTTTTAGCTTTTAAGCACTTCTTCTTAAAAATATTTTTAAGCTAATCCAAACGGGCTCTAAGTTTTAAAATATATTTTAAGGAATTGAGAGGAAGTTTAGGATATTTGATAATGGTAATGATAAGAGATGGCCTCACAATGGCTAAGCTACACAACCTAACACCACTAAAAATTGAAATTTACTCAATTAAGGTAATAATATATATTAATAGAAATGTGTCAATTTATGTCATCATAATTTTTAAATGCAGGTCATTCATGTACAAGTTGAAGGCCCTAAAATATCAGGCACAACTTCTACAAGGGGAATGAGGTAGCAAATTTAAGTTTCTACCCGTTCCAAACTAAACAAATCAATCTCTGTGACAAAGCCCCTAACTTTTGTTGGAAAATATTTTGAGATCGACCTTACCTTAATGGAGGCCACATTTTTGTTAAGCTCTTAAATGTGAATGCATGTAATGGGTTAGCTAGAAAAGGTAATCATAATATCCTGTGAGATGTATATAATGCAAATATTAGTGACTCCACCGTTTTGGAATCACAACTCATCCTTCGGGATGCACCTGGTGTGTGTGTATATATATATATATATATATATATATAGAGAGAGAGAGAGAGAGAGAGAAAGATAGAGAGAGAGAGAGAGAGAGAGAGGAAGGGAGGGAGGGAGGGAGAGAGAGAGAGAGAGGAAAAAAGAGAAATAAAATTGGAAAAAGTTCACGTGGGAGAAAACAGAAGTAGGGATCAAAATCTTTAAAAGGGATGAACAATAAAAATAATTGGGCTAAACCTGGTAATGAAGAAGCCCGATCGTCATTCTTGGGCAATTATCTCAAAAATGTATCTTGTTTTTGAAGAAGAAATCAAGCTGAAAGGAGATACATGAATCAATCCTTACAATTATTTATGGCTCAAGTTAAAGTCCCAAATGAGAAATATTAGGATTACGAAGTTAGCTTTGAATAGGTTCAAAAGAGCGTAGAAAACAACTCAAAATCATCCCAAAACAAAAGTCCTCGGGGGCATTCAAAAAGAGGCAAATCTCAACCCTTAAATAAAGCTAAAACCAAAAACTCAATCATGCCAAAGGATCTTAAATGGAATACCCAATCTGGCCCAAAATGACCATAATTCAACCCAACTCCAAAACTAGAATTTTTAATCTTTAACTTAGTTACCAAGCTAAGGTTCTATTTCATAATTATTCTAGAAGTTCTTTTAGGATTTTTCCTTTAAAGTGGCAGCCACCATCTACTCCTACAAATTAATATTAATATTAGTAACCTTGTGGTTTGTGAATATCTTTGAGGTCCTCTTTAGGAAAAGTGATACATTCTTTAAGTATAAAATAAGGCTTGAAGTATTAAATACTTAAGCTTGTGTTCTTCTCTTTCAAAAATCAATCCTTCCCTTTTTTAATCTTCTAATTTTAAAATCCTCTCCTATTCATTGATATCAAGAGGTATTAGAGTTTTGGATGATTGAGTATTCTTATATCCACCGATCTATTAATATGAAACCTAGAAAGCTATCTACAGTAATTTAGCTACTATAGCTATTCGCAAATCTGGATATTTGGGAGTTTCAAGTTGCTTTTGAGATTTTTTATTGTTATGAATTTCTTTATCGTTCTATACTTCCATTGAGATAAAAAAAATGTCACTGTAGAATAAAAAGTAAAAAAAAAATTTAAAAAAAGAAGAGTAAACCAAAATAAGCTCAAGCGAATAGTAAAGGCCTTTTTGGTAACCAAATAAAACAAAAGACTAGAAAATTTTATCACTTATCCTGTATTCAATTAAAGACCGGGAAAATTTTATTTTATTAGCAAGGAAATAGCTCATCTTCAAGGTGCTACGAATTAGAAAACACATGTTGATAAAGTGTTAAAGAAATCAAATTAAAATATAACAATATCAAATATGAAAGAAACAAATAAAGAGAAATAAGAGATGAAATAGTTTCTTACTTTTTTCAAGTATATTTTTTTGGGGGGAAAAGGCATCGTTTCCACCCTAAGCTATAGTCGAAAAGTCGATGTCACACTTAAACTATTGGGGTGACCTATTACACACCTATACTATATAAAAGAGAATTTATTTATCTCCCGCGACACTCATGCCCAGGCGCGTGTGTTACACTCAAAAGGGGGGCATCCTACCATTTAAAATATAAAAAAAAAGGAAAAAACCTTTTATAAACCCCCCTAACGTCTAAATCTACCCCCATCTTCCCTTATTTTAACCCGACCTAATTGATAGAGAATCCTAATTTCCAATTTCGAAATTTCTCACCCAAAATCAAAATACAAGCCTCCTTTTCTTGAAGAATTGGTAACTAATTCCTTTTACTCGTTTGATTACTTACTCTATTGAGAGAAAGTTTCATCCTTTTCTCTATAATTTTTTTGCAATTTTGGATGATTTATTCTTCGATTTTGGATTAATTTTTTCATGATTGAGCAGTTGCATTGTTTTTGTTGATGTAGATACTTTAATGGCTAGAATAAGCTTGAGTAAACTTTGTAAGCTAGAAGAAGATCATGAGTTGGAAGTGGTGCGATGCAACCATGGACATGTTTTGCTTTTGCTGACTTCATGGACCCCAAAAAATCTAGGTAGAACATATTGGAGTTGTCCTTACTATGGGGTAAGTGGATTTTTATTTGGAAAAGACATCGTTTCCACCCTAAAGAGTCTATACTAATTTAATTAATTTTTATTTTAGAGTGTTAGATCATGCTGTTTCTGGATTTGGAAGGATGGAGATATTGATCCAAGATCCAAATTTGTTATTCCTAAATTTTTGGGGAGAATTGGTGAGCTTGAGCAAAGAGTTGAAGCTTCTGCAAAATTGGGAACTTATAGAGTTGATGACAAGCCTACTTATAGGATGACCGAATCTGTGGAGAGCAAAATAGATATGAACAAAATAGAGTTCCAGCTGGATAATTTTGAAGATGATTTGAAGAAGATGAAGACAAATGAGAAGAAATGGAAGATCAAGTTGGCTAAGTCTAAGAAAAGGGAGAAACAACTTTGGATTACTCTCATTTGTGTTTGTATTGTAGGTGTTAGTGTTCTATTTCAATACATGTACTTGAAAGGAGATCCAAGAAGGCTTCCATAATCTGTTAGTGTAGTTGTTTTTGTCATGCCTTAAGGGGTTGTAATTGTTAGTTTTGTAATGAACCTTGAAAGCTTTTTGTATAATGAAATGGTAAGGTTTCCTTAGCTTGATGTGTCTCTTTCTGTGGTGCATAAACTATATAATCACAACCAACAATTTACTAAACTAATTTAAGCAGAACCAGCAACATCACACAACCAATAATTTACACCCAGCATTATATAAATGCAGTCAAAGCTTCATAAGCACTACCATCCTTTTAAAGCACCAAACATTAAATAAAAGGGACAGTCACAGCTGCATCATCATTAATCAAAAGAGAGTACATTTACAGATCTACCAAATGCATTTACATATAAAGGACAAGAAGTTACAACTAACAAAACTATTAAAGTTATAACTTCTTATACTAAAATATTATCATAAAATACAGTCAAAGATGGCGAAACCACAAGTTATAGCTATCAATAAATTGTCTTAAAATGCAGACACAGCTGCTAACATCAATGAACTACCAAAATTATCTTAAAATGTAGACATAGCTGCCAACATCAGTGAACTACCAAAAATTATCTTAAATGCAGTTACAACTGCTAATATTTACACCAAACTAACATGATACCAAAAACTTATATGTTGTGAGACTGAGCATTAGAGCTTTCTTGGCTCAAGTGTGTAACCTTGGACCTTGTCTCCATTTGCTTTTTCCCTCTCATTTCTTGTAGTTGCCTGGAGGTCATAACTTCTTCTCCTCTCTATTTCACACTCGTTTTTGGTGTATATCCAAGATTTCCAGTCACAACTGTTGAAGACTTAGCACTTCTGAACCTCTCACTAGGAATTCCAGGCTGCTAAAATGAAGAAAGTGTTAATATTTGTAGTAAATAAAATTTAGATAATACATCAAAGGATCTAGGGAAATGAAACTTACATTAAGGATTGTGCATCCACTTTGTGTGTAAAGTATTCCATACCAACCATTCTTGGTCTACTAGTACCAGTACCCTAAAAAATAAAGAAAAATATTAAGTAAAAGGTATAGCTAGTTTACAACTAACACAGTTAGTATTATACCTTTTATGTAGAACCTTTTGGTCTACCCCTTCCTTTTCCAGTTGGAGCAATCTTTGGCACCCTTGTTCCATCTTTTTCTCTTCCCACAATAGGTGTTGCAACAGAAGTTGGGCCTACACTTAGGCCTTCACTTGGACCTACACTTGGGCCTGCAGCAGATGATGAACTTAGGCCAGGATTTGCACTAGTGCCAGTAGCAGGTGCACCTCTTGGACATTTTCTTTTATTGTGACCCTTGTTATGACAAGTGCTACATGACATCTCAATCCCCCTCTTGGACAGTTTACCAGTTTTCTTACTGGTTTCACCTTGCTTTTTCTTTCTATTCTTGCCAGGCCTACCAGGCATCTTCCTAATAGGAGGTGGCATAACAGAGATATTTTGAGATTCTGGCCACATCTTCATATTCAAGACTGGCTGAATGAAGTAGTTGTATGTGTTCATGTAAGTTTCTCTGTTATACCAGTGAGAGATGTAGTTAATTGGTTCTAGTTTTTTATGGTGAAGAGCATCTACTGCATGAGGACAAGGTATACTCTTCAACATCCATGATCTACAGCTACAATATTGCCTGGAAAGATCCACAATATGCCTGTATCCTCTATCAAGAACCTCATATCCTGTATCAGAATTCCATTTAATGGTATACTTCATTGACCTAGCTGTATAATTATTTAGAACTTTCATGGCCATTGGAGAACTGTCACTTATCCAAGTTTCACAAAAATTCCTATATCTATCCTACTCTTTTCATCATTTTCACCCTTATCTCTTCTAACATTGTGATAATTGTCTTGTGCCTTACTCCTAATATCCATATATTGAAACATTCTTCCATGTTGTCTACAATGTCACACTTAGTGGCAAAGCTGAAATAAAGTTTGCTCCATCTGTCTAGATTAAAATACATCAGCTTATCCAATATCTTTTCACCACCCAAAATCTTCATATAAGTAATGTTGTCCCTCAACTCAGCCTCAAAGGTAGACCTTGCATACCTCCAAAAGCATTTTTTCTTCTCAAGGCCTCTACATATGGAGTTCTTTTACCAGTAGGCAAGGACATGCCTTGCACACATCCTATGTTCAACATTAGGTAGGTGTTTTGTTATAGCAATTTCCAAGCCCTGAAAGAAATAAAGAAACAGTGAACATATCATATAATTTGACAAAATATACAGTTGTATGAAGTAAATTAAGTAATTAAAATCTTACCTTTTGCATGTTTGTTATCACTGCCAAATCTGTCCCATCTCCTAACTGAAGATCTACCTTTACAATCCTGATAAACCAACTCCAAGTGAACTTATTTTCAATCTCAACCACTGCCCATGCTAGTGGCAACATCTGATTGTTTCCATCTTTACACACAACAACTAATAACTTCCCTTTAGAGACTCCCTTCAAAAAGAACCATCCAAACCAATGCACTTCCTACAACCACCCAAGAAAGACTTCTTCATTGCATCAAAACATATGTAGAAGCCTTGAAACATTTTTCCACCACCTTCAAATGTTTCATCATGAAGCTTAACTACACATGAACTACCTGGATTGGATCTTAACAACTCATCCCTACAATCTAAAAGCCTCCCAAATTCAAGATTATAATCACCCATTAGTTCTATAATCACCTTATTCTTGGCTCTCCTACACACTGTTCTTCCAACATGTAAATCCAATTCTTTCTTAATAAGCAGCTGAAACTCAAAAACTCTAATATTTAGTTGTTCCTTTGTCCTCTTATTATAATGGCTGGCTAAGAACTTGTTATTGCAAAGTTTATTCCTATTAGTAGGATCACACTTGTGAATTGGGTTGTAGGTCTTCACAACAAAATTCATGGTCCTAGAATCAAAGTTTGCATATAGAAGCCATAGACAACCAGTTGTACACCTAACCCTTATCCTTGTAGTTTCATTAACACATTTTTTAATTTCAACATGTTCAGCAACAACATATTTAGTAACAACAGCTCTAAATTCATTAACACTCTAAAAAATCATTCCTAATTTCCACACAAATTTCTGACAATCTGAATCATATACAACTCTATTTACCTTTTTCCTTCTTCTAGCCTTAACTCTCTATTCCACCTGCTCAACCTCCCCTTCTTCATCAGTTATGTCTTCTGAATCAGTTTCAAAGCTGGCAACTTTATCTGATTGATAAAAGGGTTCATCATCAGCTAACTTACCCTCCAAACTATTTCTATCACCACCTGCATATTCATCATAGCCAGCATCTGGCCCCTTTCTTCCAGTTCCTAACTTAACATGATCAGGAATTATTGGTCTTTCTACCCTCTTTCTTCTCTTTCTACTTTTATTTTCTTCCCTAAGACCTCTTAACTCTTCATCCACATTACTCCCAACCTCTACACCTCCATCAATTGATTTTATATCTGAATTTACATCAAATTCAGCCCTATCAGTCTCACTCCTAATTTGTGAAGATTCAACAATAAGAGGAGCAGTAGGAGGAGAAGGGACATGACTATTAGGAGGAGCAGTAGGAGTAGCAGGAGAAGTAGAAGGAGCAATATTAGGAGAAGGAATATCAGCAGTAAGAGGAGGGATAGGATCAGTAGAAGGGGTAGGAGCAGTAGGTTGGACAACAAAAGGGGTATTTGGATTCGCAGAAGGTTGGGAGATAGTAGGGGTATCTTCACTATTTTCAGATACCCTCTAAAAACTCTCAATGTCTTTATCAAAAGACACACCACTTTCCCCCTCCACATGACTTACATATTCCAATAAAGATGGGGCCAAAAGAGGTTTAACAACTATGTGATACACAAAAGCTTCCAAAGTGTCCCCATTATTCAAATATTGTGAAATTTCAGTTGTGTCCTTGTCTGACCTAATATCTATTAAAATATAACTCTTAGGCAGTCTCACATATAGTAAGCATTGTCCAGGGTCATATCCTAAATGCTTCACATAATCTCTAAATTCAAAATAGGACAACCTAGCAACATCAACATCTAAAAACTCAATAATTTGTCCACCAATATATGTTTTTCATTTTTTTCCCTTCCCTTTACCCCTGTTAAGAACCCCACCATGAAAAACTCTCAAAGTGATCAGTTCAAAACTCATTTTAACAACCTGAAAGCAATATAAAAATGATAATTCAATAATTATTGATCATGAAAACACTGTAAAGTAAGATCCTTGACATCGACCAAAATAGCATCACATAACACACAACATATTATGCTACAAATGAGGTGTCACAACTTCATTTATTACATATTGAAGCATATTCCCAATTATTAGCACATTAATTTTGAAGATAAATTAAAGAAGTGAAAAAATCCTAGCTCAAATCGCAACAAAAAAAATATATTACACAACAATTATAAGTTTCACAACTTCATTTGTTACATATTGAAGCATATCCCCAATTATTAACACATTAATTTCAAAGATAAATTAAAGACGGGAAAAAACCCTAGCTCAAATCGCAATAAAAAAGCTAATTTTAAAAATACTGAGATCTGGGGATAACCTTTTAGTTTATGCTTGTAATTCTAGCTTGTAACCCTAGCTTGTAAACTTAGATTGTCACCCTAGCTTGTAACCTTTTGAAATCGACTGAAAGTCAACTACTTGTAACCTTCGACAAAAACCCTAGCTTCGAATTAGGAACAAAAATAGAGTTGGGGGTTGGGTTTCAGATTTTAGTAGCAACGAAGGTTGGGTTTTTTATTGTGAAGAAGAAAACACTAAGAAATCTCTTCCATCGGGTTTTGATTGTGAAAAAGAAAGCTCTTTGTTCATATGCGATATATGTTCCCCTTTGTATTTTGTTGATTGTCGATTGATATTATCGGGTAGGGTCGGGTCGGGGGTCGGGTAACGGGTTAGGGGTAATTTAAATGAGTATGGATAAATTAAATGGGTTGGATAATAATTTAAAAGAAATTATTTTCATTAAACACGTGGCAGCACGAGAGGGCGAGTGTACTTCATTACATTCATTAAACCTGGGCATGGGTGTCGCGGGGGGTAAATAAATTCTTTTTTATATAGTATAGGTGTGTAATAGGTCACCCCAATAGTTTAAGTGTGACATCGACTTTTCGGGTATAGTTTAGGGTGGAAACGATGTCTTTTCCCTTTTGTTTTAAACTAAAAGGAGCCTTAAAAGGCCTTTTATTAGAAATTCAAACTATGTACACAACAAAAATGGGCTGATTCATAACCAAATCATGGACAAGGCCCATGACCCAAACTTGGACCAACCTCAGACAACAAACAAAATTAGGAAAGTCGAGAAGAAATCAAAAGCCAAAGAAAACAAAAACAACTCAAAGAAAACTCCTCTTCTACATCTTCATCTCTGCAAATCCTCAACCCCGCGCTGATGAAGAACGAAGGGATCAGGTATATGAAGGACATGGGTTATCTAGTGTCGATGGAGCTCAAAACCTGATAGACACAACTGAGTTTTGGGTGTTCTCACTCAAGGCATTTACAACGACTCACAAATGCAATGAAATCAACCCAATCAAAGACTTCTTCACCTCAACTAAACATGGATCTGATCTTTTGCACAAAGATAAGTGTCTTTCATCCATCTCTTTAATGTGAACACTTGATTATAGTCATTAATTTCACCTCACTTTCTTTCCCTTGATAGATTGAGCTCAACGAGGAGCTGATACCACTGTCTAAGAGATCAAAAGATGAGGTTCCATTACCAACCATATCAGGTGAGTTTGATATTTGTCTTGCTGAATCCCTTTGTGCTTGCCCGATCTATTTCTCCATTTGGACCAATGTGTCTCCTTGTATGTCATTCTTATTGTGAAATTTTACCCCTTCCCTTGCTATAAGCCTGTTAGTGTATTTTCCATTTTGCTCATGTTGAGACTGCTGTAACTCGTTGTTGTTCTTCATCTGTAAATCCTTGATCTGATGATTTTGTGTTGTTGCTGTCCATTTCCATTTCCATTGTATCATATTTGATTTTTGATGTGTTGCTGGGTTAATTTTTGTCAATCCCAAGTACTTGCTGCAATTACCTACCCCTAAAATTAAAATTCTCATTTTGGAGTTTTTTAATTCTAAGGTTAGGTATTTGGAATTTGTCCATGTTCACTAGAGCTTTAGCTTCCCTTGGTAATTCTTGAAAATTAGAATAAACTACTCTATCTATACCTACAAAGCAAAAAACCTTGTTAGCAATAAAATTTGCCACCTTGTTGCCTTCTCTGAAGGTGTGTTCCACCATTACATTCACCTCCTTCATCAGTGATTGTATCCTTCTTATCTCTCCTACAACACTCCATTGTATTTCTCAACAATTATCCAAAAATTTATGAACTGATAAGGAATCAGTTTCTAAGCTCACAGGTAGAAAATTATTATTGATGCAAAATTCTAATCCCATCCTCAAAGCCACAACTTCAACCACCAAGTTTGTAGTATCCTCAATTCTTCTCCCATCAGCATTGACCATGTTACCTAAGTCATCTCTTACATAAAATACAACTGAACTAGGGCCAGGATTACCCTTTGAAGCTCCATCAGAATTACATTTAAATTGAGCTCTTCTAAGTATCTTCCAGTACACCACAGAACATCCAATCCTAGGTGTGTATTCAGTCATAAACCTCACCAGATCAAACCAAGAATCAGGAATATTGATTAGCCACGGAAATAGAAACTTATCCAGGTATACAAGATTCCTGGTTATTTCCATTCTCATACTAATTTAAGATTTCCTGCCTCCATACTTTATGACATTTCTTCTCTTGCAAATTTTCCACAAGATGAACATAGGCACAACTTTATAAATAGATTTGACCTTTGAAACAGTTGTGGCATTCCACCATTTGAGAACACTATCTTTGACCTGTAGGAAAGGGACATTAATTCCTGCACAATCTGCAAAATAAGTCCATAAATTGTTAGAGACCCTGAACTGCATGAACAAATGATCTACAGATTCCTAAACACCATTCTCACAACAACAGCACACTACATTATCACATATTTTATTCCTGATGAGGACCTTTCTTATTGACAACCTCTTCTTCCATAATCTCCACAAGAAAAATGATACCTTAAAAGGTATTCCTTTCATCCAAATTAATTTGAAATTCTGCAAAATCTCTCTTTTTTGCCTTAAATAGACCCAAACAGATCCCACTGTGAATTTTCCAAAGGCATTTAGCATCCACCAAGCCTTGTCTCATTGATCAAATTCTTCTTCATACCTCACATGGTTAATGGCATGATTGCAGACCTCCTCTCCAAAACTGTTCTGCAACAATTCCACATTTTAGCCTCTATTTGTAAATAATTGACTCACATCTTCTAGTTGGTTATCAGTGTCAATGGTGATAGGTAAAAAAAAGTATAGGGCACCCAATTGGGTTCGGTTTTCATACCAGATACTGGAATGCCCATATTTGGGTTCCCACCATATCTCCTGATCAAATATATTGGCCCCAAGCATGTATTTCCAAGTCAATGATCCTCCTTTCCATTCCACCTATTGTGGTCTCACCCTTTTACAATACTTGTTCCACATGTAGTTAGTCCATAAAGATTTTTGGATTCTAAAAATCTACCACAATTTAGCAAATAGTGCTTTGGATACATCAAACAAGGATCTAAAACCCAAACCTCTTTCATCTTTAGGTTTACAAATGTCATTCCAGGCCACCCAATGCTTGTTTCTACCTTCCTCCCTGAAATTCCATAGAAATCTTGCAAAAATTCTATGGAAATCATAATCACACACTTAGGAGGATTAATACCAGACAATAGATAAATATGAATGCTATTAAGAACATTATTAATTAGAACATCCTTTCCTCCAAAAGATAGCATCTTCCTTTTCCTAGCTTGCAATTTGTTATGAACCTTCTTCATTAATTCTGAAAAATAGACCTTTTTCTTCTTTGCATGACCAATTGGGTAACCCAGATATGTCAAATGGAATTTTCCTCTAGCAAAACCAGTACTTTCCTCCACTTTCCTAATATGAACATGAGCAATCTTATGATATACAAGGAAGGCACTTTTATCCTTGTTAATTATTTGCCCAGATTGTTCCTCATAATCCCTGAGAATGTCCATCATTAAATCCAATGATATTCTTCAGCAGAGATAAAAATGATGGTATCATTAGCATATGCTAGATGATTGATATTCTCACTCCACTTAGGCATACCATAAACCTTAAATGTTGTTTCATAGAATAAAGAGTTAAGTGCTCTAGATAGTACTTCTGCAGATAATATGAACAAAGCAGGAGATAAAGGTTCTCCTTGCTTTACACCCCTTGTAGAATGAAAAAACCCATAAGCCTGGCCATTTATAAGGATTGAATACCAATTGTTAGCTACCAATCTCTCTAGATTTTATCAACCACACTACTATCAAAACCAATCTTCTCTAAAAGTTGCATCAGAAAATTCCAATCCACTCTATCATATGTCTTTTCCATGTCTATCTTCATCACCACATTTGCAGGTTTTCCTCTAAGCCTGATGTTTGAAATAATCTCCTAGGCAAGGAGTACATTTTTAGTGATGCTCCTTTCTTTAACAAAACATTACTAGTTTTTGGAGATAAGTATGGGTAGAAATTCTTCAATCCTGTCATGTAAGACCCTGGAAATAACTTTATTCAAGAAGTTACTAAAACTAATTTGCCTCATATCAGGAAAAGATTGTATAATATCCTTTTTAAGTAAGAGGACCAAATAAGTCCGAGTGATGGACTTGGGAAGTGTACCTCCTTCAAAAAAAAAGCAACCACCACTTGAAATACATCTTCCTCCACTATGTCCCAACAACTTTGAAAAGAATGGCATGTAAAACCATCCGGGCCACTAGCACTTTTACCATTCAATTCAAAGGCCACCTTTTTGACTTCCTCTGTAGTAGGTTGGGCATTAATAGCACTATTGGACTCTGTAGACACCATTGAAAGGATGTGCTTGAGTAATGTACCTTTCCTATCACTGTAACTACCTGTAAATTGATTTTGATAAAATGATAGAGCTTTTGCAGCCACCTGTTCTTCACCCTCAACCCATTGACCATTAACTTTCCTAATTTTGTTGATAGATAACCTCTTCCTTGTTCTATTTACTAGACTATGAAAAAACTTGGTATTCTTCTCTCCTTCAAAAAACCACTGTATGCTTGCTTTTTGCCTCTAAAACTCTTTCTCATAGGGTATATATTGTTTCAATTCAGCTTATGCCTTATAAAGAACCATTCTGTCTGACTATTTCCTCCCTGATTATGATTTGCTTGAAAATATCCCCAAATCTTTCCTTACTCCAATTGGTCAAAGCGGCCTTGGTCTTCTTCAATTTCTGCTTGAGACTGATAAAAATGTTAGTGTCCTTATTAGACACCCAATTTGATCTCTCTACCTGCTGAAAATCTTTCTTTTCTGTCTAGAATTTGAGGAACCTGAATAGTCTTCTCACATTAGTAGTCTGGTTCCCACAAGAAATTAACAAGGGTGCATGATCTGAACCAGTCCTAGCAAAATGCTCAATTTCCACCAACCCATAAATGCCCAAAATATCTTGATTCACCAACAACCTAGCTAACCTTTTGAAAATAAACTCATCGTCAATTCTACCATTCCACCAATCAAATGGACTGCCTTTGAAATTGACATTAAATAGTTCACAAGAATTAACATAAAAAGCAAAGTCTTCATATTCTTATGGATAAACAGAAAGACCCCCTATCTTCTCCTCATAAATGAAATTAAAGTCACCCCCAACAATCCAAGGCAGCCTCATGTTCATACATAAAGAGTAGATGTCTTCCCATAAACTCAGCCTTTCCTGAGCATCACACTTTGCATACACCACTGTTGTAACCATAGTCTGACCAGTCTCTTCAAAATGAAGTTCTAAAGTGACCTACTACTCAGATTCAGAGATAACATCTACATGAATATGCTCCCAAATGAACACCTATATCTTTCCATTTTGGTTGTAATTTGCATACTGCATACCCAACCTCATCTTGTATTTCTGGATTTGATTAACATCTTGAAAAGGCTCCATCAAGGCAATAATAGAGAATTTGTGATATATGTGTAGCATCTATATTTTGTGGAATGAATTTTGGGTCCTCACAGACCTCAAATTCCAAAATAAAGCTTTCATCACCATTTGGAACTAGATTTGACACTCCTCATAGGATTTACCTTAGTAGGCTTTGTCTCCTCCTTGTTTCTGCCTTTGTTGTCATAGGATTTAACTTAGTAGGCTTTGTCTCTTTCTTGTTTCTGCCTTTGTTGTTCTTTGTAGCTGTTTGAGGTGATATCCCAGCCTTCTTAAACACTTGATCCTCATTTAGTACATTTTCTTCTTCCCCTTTATCTTCTACAGGTTCAATCTGATGTGCTTCATATAATTTATTAACTTCTGCATCCACCTGGTGTGACACTATATAATGTAGTGATTTAATGTGACTTGACTTTGTGTAGATTGTTGCCAGTTCCTAAGACACCCTGTGTTTCTCCCCTGATGAGTTTAGCAGAAGCAAATTACTGGTTGTAATCTCTAGATAAGAGCCCACAAGTTCCACTGTTGTATGAATTGGTTGTGAGTTGTCAATCTGCAAAGGCTCATGGTAAGTAGCTTGTGTTAGCTAATGCTTGATATCAATTGGTTGGACCTCCATTTCATTGTTCCTTGAACTGTTGGATGTAGGTGACTGTTGTACATGCTCTATGCTGCTCTCAACTACCTTTGATTTATCTCTACTACATAAAGTAATTATCTCGCTCTCAGATGCCTCAGCTGCAACAAGAGTTATTGCCATTGTTATTGCATTGTTGTTCATTATTTTTGTTGTACTTCTTCTCTCTTTACTTGTCAACTTGCTCCTGCATCATGCCTATATATTGATCCTGTTCTGCCCCTTTTATAGAACTTTCTTCCCTCCTACCTTGCATTGATTGATCTGGTTCCAATCCTTTTTTTGGTATCATCATATGATTGTCATTTTGTTGCACCATGCCTGTTGATGTCTCTACATTTTGAATGGTAGTAACATCACTGATATTTAGTTCCACTTTACTGTTACTCACACTAGATTTAACTTCCACCTCCTCTGTAGCATCTTGTAGTAAAATCTCAAATGAGTTAGCAGTGCTAATACCTTTGCTTGTATTTGTTTTTTCCTCAGCTTCATTCTTCAATTTTGTAGTACCCTTATCAAGCTTAAATCTTCTGTTAGTTGGGTTCCACTTGGCAAACACAACCTTACCATTGATATACCTTCTTTGAACAACTGTTGTTTCTTGTTCCTCTTTTTTATTCATCTCCCCCTCTAGTTTATCCTCCTCTATAATCTTCCTCAGTTTAGGGTGTAAACTTCTACATTCTGCTTCTTCATGGCCTTGAGGTTTTCATGTGTAACAGTACTTTGGCATCACATCATACAGAATTTTCACCTTTTGAACCCTTGCTTCATTTTTTTTACTACTGATTACTTCCAATTCCATATATTCAGGTAATTTTGCTGCTAAATCCACTTGGACTTTGATCCTTGCACAACTTGGTCGGGTCTTATTAATAGTGGCCATGTCCAGTTGGATTGGCTTTTCCACTGCAGCTGTAAGTGAAAAAAAAGGGATTTCTTGACAAAAAAAATGGGTAGCAAATCAGGAAAGGATATCCAGGCCGTGGCCTGAGTTGTTTATTCATCTGGCTTAAAGTTGGCATCATAAATAAGTGGTCGTATTTGGTATGCCAAACCATCTTTAGTTCTTTGACATCATATTTATAAAGTCATCCATCCTGTTAAACCTCATCAATATATGCCTGTGTCTGAGAAGACCAATTTTGCTTTCATCCTTCACTTTGCATTGCTTGGGTATTTGACTTCTCAAGTCCTCTAAATTGGGTCATCCGTACGAAAACTTTTCGATCACGGCAAGCTGCAGATCTTCAATGATGTTCATCTTATGCACTTCTTCTTCCATCCATGAAACACGGAGAACACCATCATTATACTTCAAGGGTTTCATATCTATTGACTCACGCTTGGTAGCATGTTGTACAGTGACATCGAATTTAATAAGATCAACATATTTAACTTTGTTCTTGTGGCTTTCATCATTAATTCTTGGATCATTATCACTGCATTCAACGATAGGCAACTTATTAGGTTTGGTAGGCAAATTAGGCTTTGTGGGAGAATTAGGGTGGTATAACTCTGGAAAATTATTTGGGGATGTGAGAGAAAATTGTTGGCTAGCCACTTCGGACTGACCAGTGGCCGGACCGGCCATGCCAGTGGTGGAAGAGGTTTGGATAACTCTCACTAACCATACTTAATTTGATCCATATTATATGGTGTTTTTAGCTTGGATATGTCTTTTAAGAAATTCACTCACTTCAAAAAAAATAAGAGATGTTTTTACTAAATCATTCTTATCGGTTGGTAAAATCTCTTCTTTTTTTTTTTTTTAAAAAAAGGGTAAATTTCAAAAAAATTTATACCTTTTTAATTATATAAAAATAATTTAATTTAAATTATACAGAAGAGCTAAAAGTATCATAATATATGAACTGAAAAGAGTATAATTTACAACAACTGTTTTTTTATCAGCCGTCTGAAAAGTGGCGTTTTGCCCATTTATCCAACTTAATTGGCATTTGGTAGTTGTGCAGGCCATTTGGATTCTTAAATTAATTATCATCTTATGTCATTAAATTTCACCTATAAGTAGTACGACTTAAAATCGAATCATAAATGATAAGTCAATCGTAAAATTAATTTATTGGTATTGAATTATTGAGTTAATGATTGGTGAATGAATTAAAATTTATACTCAACGATTTATCGGTATGGGAGCGAATTGCTCAATTTTCTTAATGGATAAACCATTAACTCGTTAAGATTTATCATACTTAAATTTTTACCCCTAATTATATTTTTTGCATAATTAACCTTAAAACACAATTTAATATTCTACCACTCTTTAAAATTGATTAAACTAAAACATGTCTTCTTGTGCAAAGACAGTTTGGTAATTCATGTTCTTCTTAAGGCTACATCTTCTTATGTTGTAGTTTGTTGAAACTTATATAAAAATTTGGAATGATATGATTTGGTGATACTTGTGTTGGAAGTGAGTGCGGCTTAAATAAAGCTAGAAAAATTGTTTTTTTTAATGAAAGATCAATATATTGGTGAATGGAAGTGAAAGAAGGAAGCTAGAAATGATTGAGCTAATACACCGCCCATTAACCGATCGATAAATATTAATTCGATACCGAATCAATCGATATCTTATTTGTTGACTAGCGAATTAGTATATTCAAAAGCCGATATCTGATAAGTTAAATTGTTGATCATAATTATCCTCCTGATAAGCTGCCCTACCTATAACTTAGATATAATGTCACTATCTTTTCTTTACTAAATTACTTCGTTTCATTTTACTTGATCCATGTTGACTTGACACACTCCTTGAGAGATCTTTAATTAGAGGTGTATTTTACTAACATAACCTTATTAATGATGATTTGAAACTCTTAATTAGAGT
Organism: Capsicum rhomboideum; assembly: GCA_031232105.1. Classification (NCBI taxonomy): domain Eukaryota; kingdom Viridiplantae; phylum Streptophyta; class Magnoliopsida; order Solanales; family Solanaceae; genus Capsicum; species Capsicum rhomboideum. The sequence goes on from CP124719.1 coordinate 37,606,055, forward strand.
ATTACTACCTCCTCTGTTTTATTTTACTTGTCCCTTATTGACTTGACACACTACTTAAGAAAGCCTTAATTAGGGGTATATTTTACTAAATTTAACTTTATTGATGATGCTTTGGAATTATAAATTTTATTATTATTACTTTATGTAGTTATTTAATACTAAGGGTAAAATGAGAAAGACATAATAAAATTCTCTTGATTTCATAAATTGGATAAGTAAATTGAAATAACTATTTTTAGTATAGGGGCCAAGTAAAACGAAATGGAGGGAGTACTCTATATATTTTTTAATACTAAGAATAGTATGAGAAAGAAGTAATAAAACTCCCTTAATTTATGAAAATGGATAAGTAAATTAAAACATCTATTTTTAGTATAGGGGCTAAGTAAAAAGAAACGGGAGAGTATCATGTATCTTTCCTTTCCTACAGGTTTCTAAATAAGGATTATGTAAAGTAAACAAATGCTAATATATTTTTTTTTGTGAGTTAGGTTCAGGAAAATTCTAATAATTCTTTAATGGCCAACAAGGAAACAATAATTTAACAATTCTTAAACTCAGTAACCAAGAAATATTATAACAATCTACACAAATAATTAAGAACTAAACTAACATTTCTCAACAATTTTTTAGTAATTACTTAGGACCTGTTTGGTCATGCGATATGAAATTGTGATTTCAAATCACAATATGAAATTATTTGAGATAAATTTTGTTTTGTTTGGACATGCAATTTGGACTTTTCTAATTGTATGTTTTTTATAAACATAAAAATCCATAAATTGTGAAAACTATTAAATTTTCCCCAACTCTTTAATAATGTTATCAAATAAGTAAAATATACTTCATAAATAGGATATCGTAATATGCTAAGACATTGCATGGATAAGTTGCATGTCTTTATGTTTTTTTTATAAATAAATATTTGCAATTAATTTTATAAAGATCCAATAGTCAATAACAATAGTAATTAATTATTCATCAATATAATTCTTTCACATGATACGTACAATCTTTTCAAGCGAGCATGAGTGTTTTTTTTTAATTATTTTTTTTTGTAAAATTTAAAATGATGGTGTTTTTATTCACTGAACATAAATTTATGGGTCAAAATTTGTATTTTAGTAGGTGTTTGGACATGCCATTTCATATTTGTGATATGAAATCAATGTTTGGTCATGTGATTTCATGTCATGATTTCATATCATGACATGAAATTTCAAATTCTCCAAAAAGCATGATTTAGGAACTTCAAATCATAGTTTTGGATTTTTCAAATACAAAAGTTAATCCACAAATTTATATTTTGTAAAAAAAACACCCCACCATTTATATTTAACAACAATTTATTTTTATGTAAATAAATTTTATAATTCATATTATTACTCTTTAAACCATTTATATCTCATATAACTATTACTCTCACCAACATAAAATTTATTATTACTTCAAATCAACTCCTATTTTACCATTAAAAAATTCATTCATTAAAAAGTATAATTTTCCCAAATTCATTCATTAAAAAAATATAATTTTCCATAGTGAATTAAAGGAATTAAACAAACTTTTGGAGTTTGGAAAAGTAGATTCCGAATATTGAAACAAGGCATGAACCATTATGATATTGACACATAAGTGACAATTGTCATAGCTTGTGCAGTGTTACATAATTTTTTGCGAGAATACCAAAGGAGTGATGAAATATTCACGGTACATGAAGATAAAGATATAGTTACTAATGATATTGATCAACAAACGATTCAAAGTAACAATGTTGTTTCATCTTCTCGGTTTTCTAATCGAGAAATGCAAGTTCAACGTGAGGAGATTGTCCGTATTATGTGGGAGGATTATATTTAAGAGTAGTACACTACAACTCATGTTCAATTTTACTTTTTTATTGAACTAAAGTTTAATTAATAAATGTTGTATTTTTTTATAATAGCTTTGTGATAGTGCATTATACTTTGTTATAAATTTTTACTTATTTGGTAAGATTGTATAAAGAATTGGGGCATTTTTGATAGTTTTCACAACTTATGAGGTTTTTATGTTCATGAAAAAACATACAACATAAGAAAATTTCAAATTGCATGTCCGAACAAAACTTCAACTTCATCTCAGAATTTCAAATTATGACTTCATCTCGCATGAATAAACGGGGCTTAATAAAAAGTTGAAATCATGATTTCTGAGAATTTGAAATTTCATCTCATTATTTGAAATAATGAAATAAAATCACATGTCCAAACGCTGATTTCATCTCATAATTTAAAATCTCATCATGTCTCATGTACAAACTCCAGGATCAGTTTGCTGCGTCTTATGCTTGTGTAAATTTCATCCTTTCCTTAGTTTTTCATACATACACTATAGATTCTATTGTATAGAATATATTTTTTCCATTAATTTGTCTCTATCCAATTACAGAATCCATAAGCCGAATGACAAATTGTACATGGATGTGTTCTCAAAAACAATATGAACAAACATAGAGAAAATGATAAAAATGGTCTCTTGTGTTTAACCGTGCTGAGCAATTTTAATTCTTTAAGTTTTTCAATTATCGATATTTTTAGTCTTTGTAAATTTTTTTTTAATTATTTATATTCTTCAGATATGAGAAGCAGTGGAAACCTTTTTTAACCATAACGTCAAAAATAATGTTCATTCAAATCCTAGAATAAGCAACATAAAATACGTCACTAGACACAAAAAAGATATAAAAGTATAACAGAATTTTACTTCAAGAAGTTGCACCCGAATCTACATATAAATCAAAAATATCAGAAGTTACAAATATTGTATGTCTAAATGTGAGTTTCCGTCTTTTCACAATTTCTATCAAATCTAACAAACAGTCCGATAAATATTTGAAGGAGACTAAAAGTCTAACTTTTCACACCATTTTTGTCATTTTCTCAACAAAACATATGCCAGCTATCCTATAAAAGCCCTTGAACTAAGGAAAACAAGAAGCAATAAGAGGGAGGGATAAAAAGGAAAAACAAACTAGTGAAGCTGTGTTTGTCTAGTTTGTTTTGGAACATGGGAAAATCTTTCAAACTTCCAACTCTAGATTTCTGCAAGAAAGAGCTAAAACCAGGAACTCTTGAATGGGATTCATTGAGAGATGAAGTTTTCAATGCCTTGCAAGAATATGGTTGTTTTGAGGTTTTGTTTGATAAGGTTCAACCAAGATCCTTACATGAAGAGATGAAAGAGATTTTCAATTTTCCATTAGAACTCAAAATGAGTAAATCTTCTACCATGTTTGGTTACTTGGGCCAAAATCCAGCATTGCCTCTCTATGAGAGATTGACAATTCAGGATGTTCTTTCCCCTGGAGTTGCTGAAAATTTTGCTAATCTTTTCTGGCCTGATGGGAAACCTACATTTTGGTATGCTAAGTTGATACAATATTCTTTAATTTTTTTTATTCTTAATGTTAGGATATTGACTATTGACTATTAACTATGTCGTTTTTTTTTGAGGAGACTAGACATTTCAAAAGTTAAAATTTGAGAAATAAGGGGACTAAAAAATAAGTTTCTAATCAATTAGTAAAATAATAAGTTTCTAATCAATTAGTAAAATTCTATAGTATGAATTTTTTGAAATTAAGCTTATCAACTATATATATTTCTCTCTACACTCAACCCAAGCCTTGTTACAAAGTAGGTATTTCATCAGTAATGTCTTGTATAACTTACTTTTTTTGTAAAATTTGTTATTGAATTAACAGCGATATGGTACTTTCCTTCTCAAAGGAAATGTCGATGTTAGAGAAGACGATAAGAAGAATGGTTATGGAGAGTTTGGGGGTAGAAAAATACATTGAGGAGCAGAATGAATCATCAAATTATGTACTCATTGTCAACAAGTACAGAGAACCTACAAGGGATGAGAGTGGAATTGGATTGGCTCCACACACAGACAAAAACATTCTAACTATTTTATTCCAGATTCAAGTAAATGGTTTGCAGATACAGAGGGAGAATGGGCAGTGGGTTGATGTTGAATTCTCACCTAATTCTTTTCTAGTCCTTGTTGGAGATGTTTTTGAGGTACATGTTTCATATTAAATTAGTGTAACATTTTTATTATAGTATTAGATAAATGTTTGCTATGTATTCTATGGTCCCTAAAATATTTTCAGTGAGTATGTAAAATAAGAAAAGAGGCTACACCAACTACACCCTTTTGGAAATGAAATTTTGCTTCAAAATTTTTTCAATTATTATAATTTTATCCTTGGTTTGGGTAAAATAAACATCTTAACATGTTTATGTTTGTTCTTTCTATCTTGAGTTATACATACTTGAAATTGAAGGCACTACATTCATTTACAAACAATTTATTTAAAGAGTTATATGAAACTTTAATTTTTAAGAATATTAGATTGCTTAGATCGTATTTTTATAAGATGAGTTTAAGTTTTGTCGACCACGAAATTAAAAAATATTGTATATAATGAAGTCGATCACTTAAAAAGTAATTGCAAGTTACTATAGTATTGATTGGCGAACCAAAAAAATGATAATAGAATGTTATAACAAGTTAACTTATGTTGATGGTGAAAAAAAATCATTATATTATCATTGTATAAAACTTAAATGCTTACTAAATACATACATTCAATAGATATCTTATCGTCGATCAATTTTGGAATCATGAAAGAATATTTTTACTAGATTTTCAATATATTTTTGCAGGCATGGACAAATGGTAAATTACATGCTCCTATTCATAGAGTATTGATGTCTGGGAAGGATCAAGAAAGGTTTTCTATAGGGTTTTTTACATTTTCCAAAGAAGGTTATCTTGTGAAAGTCCCAGAAGAGCTTGTAGATGAAGATCACCCTTTGCTTTACAAACCATTTGATGGTATTAAATATATTCAATTCTATAAATCAGAAGCGGGACAAAGAGTAGGACATGATAGTCTCAAAGCTTATTGTGGTGTTTGATGGATGGGATGATTTACATAAATGGAATTATCCCATTTTGATCCACGAAAATTTAGTCCATTCCGTTTATTTAATACTCTTAGTTTTATGTCTTGTAGTAAATACTTCCAAGAATTTTCACCAAATGTCCTGGTGTTAAATTCCTCTCCTTCTTCATTTTTGTTTATTTATTCTTTTGATCCTCTTCCCTCGTCTCCTTTTTCTTACAATTGTTATAGCATACAATTTAAAGTAAAAATTGAAGAACACCAATGCGGTTTCTTGAGCTTTTAAATTTTTTTATCAAAGAAAACAAAGTGAATCTATTAATTTTTGAAGATTTGAATTGAATTTAGTCAGGAATGGTATGAACAAGTCTGATATTAAATTTGAAGTTATTTATGATTTTTTTTTCTTTATGGTAAATAAGATATTATATTAATAAGTAATAATATGCATCATTACATAGAAGTGGCTGATCCCTTGGTCTGCGGTCAGTATCGTGTGTGTGTGTGGGGGGGGGGGTATTACTAATGATACTTCAACTATTTAATATACGTTGTGGTATTTCTAGCCTAATAAATAGAGTTGTACTTTTTGTCTGCTTCAACTTTTACGAAAACAAATAACGATGAAACTTCCTAAAAAATGATGGTGTTAGCTTGCTACATCCTTTGCTAATACATCTCCATTTCATTTTGTTCCCGGAAGCTGTGGTGTACTGCTGGCAACCTATAAAGTAGATCCTTGCAATCAAATAACAAATTCATATAAAAAGGGTGATCATTCTTGATAAAATTAATGAGTTCTTTGCTGTTAATGTTTATTTCTAATGGTGTTAAGTTTCTTTTCAAAGCTAATTGCATTCCCTGAATCAAAGCTAGTAATTTAGACTTAATATTATTTGTTACAAATATATTTCTCATTTACACTAAAATCCAATTGCCTGTATTGTCCCTAATTACACTACTATTACCTCCCTTATCTGGGTTTCCTATGTAAGATCCATCTGTGTTTAACTTATAGCCACTTTAGGGTGATTTTTATTTTACAAAAATAATTTTTGGCATGTGTTATTTACATTCTGTACCAGTTAGGGCGATGAATTCCATTGCATAGTTTATAGGAGTTCTAATATTTGGAAAGGTGTTAGACCCTCTATGGAGGTTTTCATTTCTTACCATCCAATATGCCACATGACAAATGAGCAAGCATTCTGCCATTCCATTTTTTTTTGTTTACCTTAGTATTAAGATGTCCTAGGTGGTATAGCCAATTTATATCATGATTGTTGACAATTTGGTTGATTTTATAGATAACTCCTAACTCTTTGCAGACCTTTTGATTATTTAGACATTTCAGGAATATATATGTAATAGTTTCGGGAGTATTACACAATGTGTACATCCTATTAATGTCTATCCCGATAGAGTTCAGATGGTTTCTAGTGGGTAATCTTTCGTGTTGACAGAGCTAAAGGAAAGATTTTATCTTGTTAGGACAATTAAGGTTTCAAATCATTTGTACTTATGGCAGGGAACAGGATCTTGGAAAGCCTTATGTTTAAGCATCTGGTACAAATTTGTTGTTAGTATACCTTTGGAGCTTGGTATCCATACGGCTACATCTTATTTATTAGTGTTGTGAGGAATGTAAGTACTTCTTTTAAGGTTTGTGATTGATTCAGGGAGCTCAAAGGAGATCATATTGAAATTGCGTATACCATTATTTAGTTCATTTTGATCGATAATTACACTCATGTCATTAGAGGTCAAAGTGTCACGATCTGAGTCTACACCCAAATTGTTAGCCATAACTATCTGCTCACTAGCCATCAGGAAGGACCTTTGGCATAGCATGTCTATAGAATAAAATAAATATTGTAACTGAAGCGGAACACAAACAATAATAATGGTCTAAATTTGATGGAGACAATCTTTACTAAGATATAACTGAAGCAAGCAAAAGACTGTCAACTACTACATAATTATTGTCTACTGAAGTCTCTACTACTAAACATAAGTGTAAAACAAGACAAGGCAACATAAATACCTTTAATATAACAAATGTCTGAACTAGGCTAAAGAAAAAGCTATAATCAAATCTATGTCCCCTAGATGATAGGAGAGCTCACCAATCTGCTGAATGTTAGGTGCTATCAAACGTCTAGCAGCATACCTTAGGGTCCAGTACCAGAATCTACATTATGAAAGGATATAATGCAAAACGCAATCATTACAATGGAATATATTGGTACACAAGGTATACATATCTACATATCATAAATTTGAAAAGTTGATCATGAAAACATATAAAGAGTAGCTTAAAATAATAGTTAAGATTTGAGACATGAGTCATGAAAAAATAATTTAAAATATCTCAAACAACCAAAAACCCGAGGAAAGTCATGATGGCTAAATTCTGCATAAAAAGTATTTCATAAGTACATAGATAATAAATCATAAGGCTTACACATGTGGGGAATTTTTTATAACCAACAAAGACCAAGTGAGCTCATGATGCGCAATGTCTTACACCCACACTAGAAGAGTTGTCCCAACCTGTCAAAGTATAGGAACATGAACATGCAGATCCAAAATTAAACCTCTTGGGTTAAATCCTATGATGTCAACATAGTTATGAGGCCTGTGTTATTTGAATCCACACCCTCTCGGCTAAAACATATATCTTTTCAACAGAGGGTTCATAGTTTCATAAATCATTCTTAAAGACCATGAATTTTAAATCATAAATTAAGAATTTACATAATATTTATATGATCATAGAAATTCTTCCATAGCAATCAGGGATAATACATAAAGGAATTATCTTTAATAATTTGGGCATGGAGACCCCACTTTGAACATAACTCAAGATAACTTAAATGAACGTGAGGATGAAAGAAATCCATCACTAAATTCTTGCGTACATGTTGAAGGTAGTAATTTTAACAAGATAAGACTTTACTTGACTGGAGTAGAAACCCCTTGATTGCTTAAAGAACTTGCTCTTGACTTTATTGGAGAGAATAAAGGGAGAATTGACTTAATGATCTAATATTGTACCTTTTGGAGGTTGGAATATTGTGGGATAGGATAATAGGATAAGGAAAAGATGAAAATATTCTTTTTAAAACGTTGGTGAAAATTTTAGGATTTTCATTCATAGGTTACTCCAGGGACCATGGTTCCTATCAACGAGTCATGGTCTGAGCCATAAATACCTGGATGGATTTTGCTAAGATTCTAAAATGAATCAACGAGTCGTGGTCTGAGCCATAAATACCTGGATGGATTTTGCTAAGATTCTAAAATGAAGTCTATGAATGGTTTCATGGACCATAGAATGACTTCCACGAACTATTATGCTATTTGTGGTCTCTCGAAGGAATTTTGCAAGATCTCCAAATCTGATCCACGATTTTATTCTATCCACGATTTTATTCTGCGAACTGTGGAATGGATTTCACGGCTCGTGAAACCTTCCGTCAAGTTCTAAATAAAATTTCTAACTTTTATCTTTGATACTACCTCTGATCCCATGGACCATGGACTGATATCATAGTCCATGACTTCATCTGTGGTAACTTGAAACACTTAAACTTTTTAGGACTATCTTCACGGTTAGGATCACGATCTGTGGTCTTGAATCACGGACTGCGCTTATGTCCGTGGAAGCCTGGAAGTTTGAGAAAGTACTGAATAAACATAGGTGCGAGTTCTGAGGTATTATAATATCTCCCCCTTAGGATCATTCATCCTTGAATGATGACTAAAGCTAGAGTCAAAGAACGGACTAAACTAGTCTTACAATCATAAGCTGAACATAGTAGAATCATACTAAGACTTGGAACCCAACTAGAAAGTGCATGATCACAAGCATAACAAGACATGACATAAGAGTTCTAAGTAAATCACTCTATGAATAATGTTGCTACCTTAAGCGTTCTCACTGGAAGGAGTGATAAGATCAGGGTATCTAACTTTCATATCATCTTTGGCTTCCCACGTAACTTCCTCAACTGCTTGATTTCTCCTTAAAATTTGACTGGAACAACCTCTTTGGTTCTCAAATTACAAACCTGATGACCAAAATCTGAACTGAAATCTCTTCATAAGATAGGTTTTCCTTAATCCCAACATTCTCTATAGGTACAAAATGTGAAAGATCACCAATGCACTTCTTTAACATATAGATGTAAAACATTGAATGCACAGATGCCAACTCTGCAGGTAACTCCAACTCATAGGACACCTTTCTCATTCTAATAACAATCTGCTAGGGACAAATAAAATCAGGGATTGAGTTTCCATTTATTACCAAAAAACATAACACCCTTCATAGGTGAAACCTTCAAGAAGACATAATCATCAATCTCAAACTCTAAATCTCTTCGCCTCACATCTGAATATGATTTCTACCTGCTTTGTGCAGTCTTCAACTGCTCTTGAATCATTCTAGCCTTCTTCATGGCCTTATGCATGATGTATAGACCTATCAATGAAGTCTCACCAACCTTAAACCAGACAATAGAAAATGTACATCTCCACCCATAAAGAGCCTCAAATGAATCCATCTGAATGCTGGAGTAATAACTATTATTATAAGCAAACTCATTAAGAGGTAGGTGATCATCCCAATTTCCTTTGAAATTGAAAACACAAGCCCTCAACTTATTCTCAAGAGTTTGAATGTGTGCTCTGCTTGCCCATCGATATGCGGATGGAAAGTGATACTAAGGTTCACTCTTTTACCTAAACCTTTCTGAAATAACTTCTAAAAATGAGTTGTGAACTATGCACTTCTATATGAAATGATGGATAAAGGAATTCCATAAAGCTTAACTATCTCTCTAATGTTCATCCTAGCATAATCCTCTGTTGTGTTAGTCATTTGACAGATAAAAGGTGGGGTAATTTAGTCATCCAATCAACTATCACCCAAATTAAATCATGCTGATGAAGTATGCATGACAGCCTGTGATGAAGTCCATGTTAATTATCTCCTACTTCCAATTAGGAATACTTATGTATTAAGCCAATCCATCAGGTCTTTGATGCTCAACTTTAACTTGCTGACAGTTAGGAATCTTAGCTACAAAATATACAATATCCCTCTATATAGCATTTTACCAATAGACCTGTCTCAGATCATGGTAAATTTTTTCAGAATCTAGATAAATGGAGTATCTAGAATTGTGTGTCTTGGTTATAATCCACTCTCTCAAGTCATCAATATCTAAAACACAAAACCTGCCTTAATACCGAAGAATACCATCTCTTTCTTAGGAGAAAACCAACACTTTTTGCTTAAGAACTGCTTCTTTCAACTAAAGTAGTATGGGATCACACCTCTATCATTAAAATCTAGAAGAGGGGCTCCCAAATGTGCAAGTGTATGAACATCCTTCACAAGCTCTTTCATACCTTCCTCTACATAAGAAGCACTTCCCATAGACAACCTGCTAAGGCATCAACAATAATATTTGCCTTACCTGGATGTATAACACACTCTATCATAATCCTTTAGAGCTTAAGCCATATTCTCTACTAAAGATTAAAATCTTTCTGACTAAAGACACACTACAGGCTCTTATGATCTATGAGAACATCAACATGCACACTATATAGGTAATGAAGCTAAGATAAATCTTCAAAGAAAACATAATAGCTGCTAACTCAAGGTCATAGATAGGGTAATTCTTCTTATGGGTCTTAAGATGTCTAGAAGCATAAGCAATGACCTTACCATTCTACATCAATATATAACTAAGACCAACTATGGAGGTATCTCAATAAACAACAAAATTGTTTGTATCCTCTGGCAAAGTCAAAATTGGAGTTGAAGTCAATCGATTTTTCAACTTGTGTAAACTATTCTCACAAGCCTCGGACCACCAAAACTTAGCCTTTTTCTGAGTCAACCTGGTCAAAGGGGCATCAATAGATTAAGAAAACCACTACAAATCTTCTATAGTAACTGGATAAATCGAAGAAACTTTTGATGTTTGATTGGGAAATAGGTCTAGACCAATTCTTAACTGCCTCAATATTTTGGGAGTCAACCTGAATACCTTCACTAGAAACAACATGCCCAAGTAAAGCTATATACTTTAACCAAAATTCATAATTAGAAAACTTTACATACAATTGTCTATCCCTGATTGTCTGAAGAATAATCCTAAGGTGATCTGCATGCTCCTCCTTACTATGAGAGTAAACCAGAATATCATCCATGAAAACAATCACAAATATGTCGAGGTATGACTTAAACACTATGTTCATAAGATCCAAAAAGGTCGCGGGAGCATTAGTTAGCCCAAAGGACATGACAAGGAACTCATAATGGAGGTACTGGGTATGGAAAGTTGTTTTTAGGATATCACACTCCCCAACCTTTAATTGATGGCAACTAGATTTAATATCAATCTTAGAAAAACTAGTAGCACCCTAAAGTTGGTCAAACAAGACTTTGATTATTTGAATGGGATACTTGTTTAGCTGTGTAATGACCCAAAATATATGATATGTCAAAAACCATCCCAGAAAAACTTTGCAATGAGGAAAACTCCTCTTTTCGGACTTGATAAATATTATTTCATGGGAAAAAATAAGGCACAATAGTAATTGGGCTAAAAAATTAAAATAATTGGGCCAGACATAGTGCCCACCACTGTAGTGGTAGATTCACAGCTGTAGTGGTAATCCAGCTGCTGCAGTGGTACTCAGGCAGTAGCCAACCCAAGTTTTATTAGAAACCTTTCTTTTCAGCTGAGTCTTCTTAGTTCATCCTTTTTCTTCAAAAATATCCAATACAAATGCTTCATGAGGGTAATTTCAAGGCATACGCGATGAGAGTCCAACGTGAGAAGAGGCTAGGAGCACGTGGAATAACTCTCCACCCTCGTTGCAACATAATTTATCCAAGGTAGGTTATGGTTTATTTGTAGAAGATTTGGGCTAGATTTATGTAATGATAGTAGTAATATTGGGAATTTTCATGCCTTAGACCTTTGGGCACGGACTTTGGGTGGATGGAATGATAATAACCAAATTTAAGTGAAATTGAATGCTTTGAATAAATGTGTTGTCGAATTAGTTCGCTTCTTACATTTCCCAAGAGTATCCTTTTGTATGAATTAGAGTTAGTTGAGGGTTATAGGTATGTTAGTAGCTTAGAAAATAAGGTAAATGCAACCGACTAGTGAGATGAGCATAAGTAGGGATTAAAGTATGTTGTTGTGAGCTCATAGGATTTTGGTTAGAGTTGTTTAGTAATAGAGATGAGGGTAATATAAGACTTGAGTATAGTGATATGTATTATTCGATTGAAAGAATTGTAGAAGAATACCTATGTGGTTATGGTTGGTTGAATAATAGTGTGGTGGTTAGTGTCGGGATAAGTGAGAAGATGAGCTATAGAGCGAGTAATTAGTGTCCAAAATAGAGAAAGCTAAGTAAGAGAGGTATAAGAGATAGGGTCACACACAACAATTTGGATTGAGGAGTTAGGAGAGAGCTTGAGAGATGACTTGAGGGTATGAGTTGTTGGGTGTCATTTGGAAGGTGTGCTCTATGTGGCCTCATATATGTTTATAGGTACCTCGGGTATACAAATATATAGATAGGGGTCTAAAGAACATTTGGTCTTATGGGGGTTATGAGGGTAGTAAAGGTTTGGTTGACTCTGTGTTTATATGTGAATTGAGTGTTTGTGATTGTTTTTGAGTACTACTTGAGATATTCCAATTGCATATTGCATATTTCATCTACATACGACATTGAGCATAACATGGAAATAATATTGTGATGTTGATTCATGATATGATGGTGATGAGGTGATGATGTGACGATAGTGATTATGATATGTAGATCATGATGATGATGATGTTGAGAATGATATTGATGATGATGTTAAAATGATAATATGATGATACACACATATTGCATGTATGCATTCATCATATTATGGAGTACATATCTATGTATGTTGTGATGAACCTGATTATGGAACTTTCTTGAAGTAATTGTCTAATTTATCATTGAATATATGTGGAAGTCAAAAGTGCTGACCATACTTTGTTGTATTTTGGGTCATAGGTATATAAAGGGTAATGGGGATACTCGATCCAGTACTTTAATATGCTAGAATCGAAAGGTCCATAGGATTGTCGGTAATTTATTAGAAGCGGAATGCTAGGGTTGATTGAAGAGATAAAATAAGACTTAGAAAATATAAAGTAGAGGCCAAATTGTCAAAGGACAAAGATACATAAAAATGTTAAATGATAGGTAGATCACATATATGCTAAAGTCAACATGCCAAATATTGTATGGATAAGGGACTTAGTAACCGAAAATTTACTTGATGTCATGATTTCCTTCCTATTTGATATTATTGTTATTTATTTCTAACCCTGATCAGCCAATGATACCTACTACGTGTGGTTGTACTGATACTACACCTACTATACTTCCAATTGGGGGTATAGCCATGTTAAGGTCAGTTAGAGTTTCCATAGAAGTGAAGATGACCACTCTCCAACAACTCATATCCTTTCACTCTCATATAGATGTTGTGTCTTGGATTTTTCGGTTCCCTATTAGTACTCTTGTAGTAGTTTTGATTAGTTTCTGGGGAATCACTACTTGTTATTTTCCGTTTTATTTTTACTTATCAAATATACTGAACAAAAGTTGATTTATGATTAAAGGATTCTTCTTGATTTTAAAAAGAGTTTATATATCTTCTGCATTAATTGAATGGTTGGGTTGTAAGGGTTCTCCTAGGATGGAGTAAGGTAGGTGCCCACACAATTCGTGATTTGGGTAATGACAAACTAGGGGTAATCGATACACATTCTAAGGGAACCATCTTTCTTATACGCGAGAAGAACTGGAGCTTCCCACGGGGAAACACTAGGTTTGATGAATCCTTTATCTAGAAGGTATTTTAACTACTCTTTAAGCTCTTTCAACTCAGCAAGAACCATTCCATATGGTGAAATAAAGATCGTATGAGTATCAGGAAGAAGGTCTATCCTAAAATTTATCTCCATATCGAAAGAAACTCTAGAAAGATCATTGAGGAAGTCTTTTGGAAACTCATTAACTATGGGGATTGACTGAAGAGAAGAGGTTTCAGCACTAGAATCTTTAACCCAAACTAGATTATATATATAAACCTCAGAAATCATCTTTTTAGCCTAAATATAAGATGAAACTACCCCTAGGAACGATTGGAATACTTTTCCACTCTAAGACAGGCTCATTAGGAAACTGGAATTTATAATTTGGGTTCTACAATCAACTGAAGCATAACATGAATATAACCAGTCCATGCCTAATATGACATCAAAATCTACCATATCTAACTCTGTAGGATCAGCTGTGGTATCTCTATGAAGAACTGACATGATGTAATTTGTATAGATTCATCAAGAGAAGATAGACTCTCTAACTGGAGGAAATAGAAAAAGGCTCTAGTAAAGACAAGGTAGCTCCAGGGTATAACAAAGCATAAACATCAAGGGAGAGAACCTTCAACATACCAGTAACGATATCTGGGGAACTCTCCTGATCCTGGTGGCTAGATAAAACATCGAGTAGTTCTAAACACTACCTGTACCTGAAGTATTTCCATTTTGAGCAACACGGCCTGCTGGGGCTAATAAAGTATTCTAAGCTCTGTTATCTCTATGGCTCTATCTAGACGAAGGGAAATCTCTTAAAATGTGACCTTGTTAACCACATTCAAAGCACCCATACTTACCATAGAGATACTCACAAAATGGTGCTTCTAATAATTATTGCAATAAGCGTGCGTAGGTCCCCTCACAAAGCTTTCCTAAGACTAAGAGACCGAAGCTTTAAACTTCTAATCATTACTGAACCTGGAAGCTATTGCACTAACTAAAGATAGGGCTGATCCAAATGACTTCTTATGGAAGGATGAATGGTTCCCATTTGGTCCTCTGTTGACTGGCCTCATAGTTAGCTATCTTAGCCCTCTTACTCTGATTTTGTTTCCTTTCTCTCAATGTATCCTCCTCAACCTGCTGCATATAAATTATAAGTATGGTTATGTCCATGTCCCCAATCAACATCGCTTCCTTTCCCTCCTTGATTAAAAGTTTGGAAAACCCTAACACAAATATGCTCATCTTATTCCTTATATTGGACTCTATATTTAGGACATAACGAGATAATTTAGTGAACTTAAGACAGTACTCCTTCACACTTGTAGAACCATGCTCTAAATATATGAACTCTTTAGTTTTCAACTCTCTCAACTCTCAAGGAAAGAAATGCCTCAAAAATATTTCCTCAAAGTCATCCCACTCTAGAGGTGCAACATCTTCGCCTCGAGCTTCTTTCCACTGATCATACCATAGATTTGCAACATCCTTAAGCTGGTAGGAAGAAAGATCAACTCCCTTAGTACAAGTAATATACATCAGCCGAAGAACCTTCTAAATCTTTCAATAACATTTTGAGGGTCCTCACCAAGATTTGACCTAGTGACCTTGAAGGATTCATCCTATGAAATTTGCAGATTTTTGAAGCATCTTGAGAACTGGAGCTGGCTGGGGATGAAAAGTTTCCCTGTGTGGCCACTATTTGAGTCAACATCTGAATGTCATTCCTGAACGCAACAGTGGGGTAAACATTGGGTGACTGAGCAGCAGATGAACTGGAACCCCTCTATGTAACCGATGACACAGATGGAGTCTTGGTGTTAGTATTCTAAATAGATGAACAAGCTCTTTACTAGTCTATATAGCATGGCCTTTTGACTGGCAGTTCTCTTTTGAGGCATGATCCGCAACATACGTAAAGTATAAGTTAAAAGGGATACATAGATTCAAACTCTATCGTATGAACTAGATCATGAAAGAAGTGAAATATTCCTAAATACCCTGTAGCCTCAAAATTTTACTAAAGAAAACAAAGTGAGTCTACTAATTTTTGATGATTTGAACCAAATCTAGTTAGGATTGTTATGAACAGTTTGATATTAAATTTGGGGTTATTTATGAATTTTTCCTTTTTTGGTAAAAAAGATATTATATTAATAGATTAATATACATCATTACATAGAAGTGACAGATCCCTTTGTCTGCGGTCAGTATTAAGGGAGGGGGAGTAGTAATAATGATACTACAACTATCTGATACATGTTCTGGCCTCTTTATACTAATAAAAAGAGTTCCTACTTTTTTTTCTTCTTCAACTTTCCAGAAACAAATAACAACAAATGTTCTATTCTTGTAGCGCCCATCACTTTTAAGGAGCGAAGCTATAGGACGTACACCATTCGAGTTAGAAACGGGGCAAGGTACGTCTGTTCGGGTTCATTCATGTCCAATAAACTTCAAACAAAAGGAGATTCGGCTATCAAAATTGAGCGACCAAAAATTGAAGGTGTTAGCTTGTTGCATCCTTTGCTAACACATATGCCATTTGATTCTTTCCCGGAAGCTATGAGGTACTAGTGGGTTCCTCAGGCTGTAAAGCAGATCCCTGTAATAAGGTAACATATTCATATAAGAATCATGGTCATTCTTGATAAGAATAATGAGTTCCTTGCTGTCAATGTTATTTCTAACAGTGTTAAGTTTCTTTCCAAAGATAATTGCATTCCCTGAATCAAAGCCAGTAATTTAGCATTAATATAGTTTGTTACAAATATATTTCTCATTTACCCTAAAAATCAATTGCCTGTATTGTCCCTAATTACACCATAAGTACCTTCCGTGCTTGGGTTCCCTATGCAAGATCCATCAATGTTTAACTTATAGCCACTTTAGGGTGATTTCATTTTACAAAAATAATTTTTGGCATGTGTTATTTACATTCTTTACCATTTAGGGCCATGAATTCCATTGCATAGTTATAGGGAGTTCTAATATTTGGAAAGGTGTTAGAGCCTCTATGGAGTTTTTCATTTCTTACCATCCAAACATGCCACATGACAAATGAGAAAGCATTCTACCATTAAATTTTTTGTTTACCTTAGTATTAAGATTTCCTAGGTGGTCTAGCCAATTTATATCATGATTATTGACAATTTGGTTGATTTTATAGATAATTCCTAACTCTTTGCAGACTTTTTGATTATTTACACATTTCAGGAATATGTGTGTAATAGTTTTGGGAGTATTACACAATGTGTACATCTTATTAATGTCTATCCCGATAGAGTTTAGATGGTTTATAGTAGGTAATATTCAGTTTTGACAGAGCCAAAGAAAATATTTTATCTTGTTAGGGCAACTAAGGTTCCAAATCATTTTGTAATTATGGTAAGGAGTAGGGTCTTGGACAACCTTATTTTTAAGCATATGGTATAGATTTTGTTGTTAGTATACATTTGGAGCTAGTTTTCAATATGGCTACATCTTCTTTATAAGAGTTCTGAGGAATGTATGTACTTCTTAAAAAAATTGTGATTGATTTAGGAGCTCAAGGGAAAT
The DNA here is from genome assembly GCA_031232105.1 of Capsicum rhomboideum. Classification (NCBI taxonomy): domain Eukaryota; kingdom Viridiplantae; phylum Streptophyta; class Magnoliopsida; order Solanales; family Solanaceae; genus Capsicum; species Capsicum rhomboideum. The sequence continues at coordinate 37,623,479 of CP124719.1, forward strand.
CTTATCTAAATTCCATGTACCATAATTTATTCCAGTTTTATGGATGGTTACACTCACATTAGTAGGGGTCAATGTGTCACCATCCAAATCTACACCTATGTCGTGACCAATAACTAGCATCTCACTAGTGGCCGAGGAGGACCCTTGGCATAGCATGTCTATTGAATAAAATAAATATCAAAACTGAAGAGGAAACACAAAAAATAATGATGGGCTAAATCTAAGAGAGACAATCTTTATTGAGACATAATTGAAGTAAATAGAAGACTGTCAACTACTATATAATTATTGTCTAGTAAAGCCTCTACCACTAAACATAAGAGTAAATTAGCCCAAGGACCTATAAGTGCATTTACTATAACAAATGTCTAAACTAGGTCCAAAGGGAAACGCTATAATCAACTCTATATCTCCTGGATGATAGGATGGCTCATCAATTTGCTGAATGTCAGGTGCTACTGAACGTCTAGCACCAGACTTTAGGCTTGAGTGCCTGAATGTACATCATGAAAGACTACAGTACAAAAAATACAGTTAATATAATGGAATGTATTGGTACATAAGGTATACAAATATACATATCATAAATCAAAAAAGATGATCATGAAAACATATACAAAGTAACTTAAAACAACAGTTAAGTTTTGAGACATGAGTCATAGAGAAATCATTTAAAATATCTCTAACAATTGAAAACTTAAGGAAAGTAATGATAGCTAAAGTCTACATAAAAAGTGTTTCATGATTACATAGATAATAATATCATAAGATTTACATATGTGGGGACTTTTTTTATAACCGACAAACACCATGTGAGCTTATTATGACCAATATTTTACACCTACACTAGAAGAATTGTCCCAACCTGCCTAAGTGTAGGACCGTGAACAAGCGGATCTGAAACTGAGCCTCTTGGGCTAAATCCTATGGCGGAAACATAGTTATGGGGTATGTTTTATCATAACCCATACTATCTCGATGCTAAGCTCATATTATATCATGTAACATAGCTGAAATTATAGTGTTAGACTTTGCTCTACATGTCTGTAAAACTGTACTACTGTGAGCCTCTGCTCAATTTCTTATCATAAATCATATGCTTAAATACATATAAAACATATATCTTTTCAACATAGGGTTCATAATTCCGTAAATCATTATTAAAGACCAGAAATTTTAAATCATAAATCAAAAATTTACATAATATTCATAAGAACATAGAAATTCTTTCATAATAATCACAAATAACATATAAATTAATAATCTTTAATAATTTGGGCATGGAAACCCTAGCTTTAAGATAACTTCAAAATACTTTAACATGAGGATGAAAGAAATCCATCACTGAATTTTTGCATACATGTTGAAGACTGGACTTGACCGGAATAGAGACCCTTTGATTGCTTAAAAAACTTGATCTTGTCTTGATAGAATAATGGGAGAATTGACTTAAGGATCTAATATTTATACCTTTTGAAGATTGAAACATCGTTGGATAAGGTAAAAGGATAAGGAATAGATGAAAATACCCTTTATATTGTGTTGCATAAAATTTTAAGATTTTCGTCCATGGGTCACTCCATGGACCGTGGTTACCATCCACGATTCGTGATCTGAGCTGTAGATATCTAAAAGGATTTTGCTAAGATTATGGAATGAAGTCCACGACTGGTTTCGTGGACCGTGGAATGACTTCCATGAATCGTTCTGCTATTCATGGTCTCTTCTAGGAATTTTTTAAGATCTAAGAATCTAATCCACAGTTGGATCCTATGGACCATGCACCGGGTTTCATGGATCGTGAATTTTTCTGTTAAGTTCTAAAGAAAATTTCTAACTTGTAGTTCTGATACTACATCTGATCCCACAGACCATGGACTAATATCACGGATCGTCACTTTATTCTTTGTAACCTGGAACACTTACACTATTTAAGACTATCTCCATGGTTTGAATCACAATCCGTGGTCTTGAATCATGGATTATGCTTCTATCTATGGAATCCTAGAAGTCTAAGCTAAGAACTGAATGACTATATGTTCGAGTTCTGAGGTATTACCAAAGGTCCATGAATCAGTTATCTAATAGTTTAATGATTGGTCAACCATTTGTCAAACCAAAAATATGTTGTTTGATAATTAGCTATAACCCATTCTATCCCCTCTTGGCATATGCCCCAACCCTCTATAAGATTTGTCCAAAATCTACAGTTGGTACTTTTTGCCATGCTACACCTCTCCACAGATCCCTTTCTAGTGTATTATTTAATGAGAGTAGCTGCTTAAAAGGCTTCCTAATTTTTGTCAGCAAAAAGTGCTCTTTTTTAAATCTCTGCATTATGTACCCCTAAACCACCCTATACTTTTCTTAACATCATACTGTCCTCCCACTTTATCATATGTAATTTCCTTTTAGTGTTAGTAGTTCCCTATATAAAGTTTCTTTATAGCTAGTTAATTTTCCCTAGCACACTTTTCAGTAACTTATGATTTTGCATCACATGGGTAGGGGTGATATTAAGGTTAGTCATAGCAAGGGCCATTCTTCTGGCTATGTTTAGTAATCTTGTTTTCCACCCTACTATCTTGGCATAAAGGTTGTCTATAATGAATTGAAAATCATTATTATTGAGTCTTTTATTAAATATTGGGAACCCTAGGTATTTTCCAAAGCTATGCCCACTACTCATAGCCAGTTCCCTAGCTATAGAAGCTCTCATATCACGTGGACAATTTTTTAAAAAAAAGAGTTTTGATTTCTTCTTATTCATAGTTTTTACTGACTCGACACAAAATACCCTAAGCACCTCCTTAATACAACTAAAACTAGGCTCATCTATTGTGGTCATAAGCACAAGATCGTCAGCAAAAAGGAGATGAGAGAACCTTGGTCTTTTTTGAGAGACCCTGATAGGTTTCCATCTTTATAGACTTACTTCATATTGTATTTGATCTCCTAGATAAGACTTCCATGAAGAGTATGAATATGTATGGTGACAACGGATCCCCTTGTCTAATTCTTTTAGTGGGTTTAAAAATATCTGTTCTAGATCTATTTATAAGAATAGAAACTTCAATAGAAGTGATACAAGACATGATAAGATGTTTAGTTAGTTGGAGGAATCTAAAGTAATGGAGGGTATCCTTAAAAAAGACCATTCCAACTTATTAAAAGCCTTTTCTAGGTCAACTTTAAGCATCAGGTTAGATGTTTTACATTTCCTTTAAGGAAGTGGGATACTATTTCTTGGATAACGACAACGTTAATAACAGCTTGTCTATTTTTTAGGAAGCTAGATTGGTACAACCCAATTTTATTATCCATCAGCGACCTAAGTCTAATAGAAATAATCTTTGTGATGATTTTATAAGTGGTATTACATAAGCTAATTAGCCAGAAATCCTTCATGGTGTTGGCATTTTTATTTTTTGGGATAAGGCATATGTGAGTTTTATTGATTTCCTTAGAAATGCATCCCTTCTCGAAGGAGTCTACACAAAGGGATATTACTGCCTTTCCTACCATTTGCTAATATTTTTGGTAGAATAGAGGATGGAGACTAATCGGCACAGGGGCCTTAAGAGGCTGAAATGATTTTGAGGCACCCAAATTTCATCCTTACTTATTGTGATACATAGCAAGGAGATATCCAAGTAACTAGATGCTTTTTCCTCTTTTATCTCCCATTGAGAAGAAACTCTATTGGTACTAAACATATCTTTAAAATAATTGGTGATAGGGTCTTTGATATGATTCGAGTTATACATCCATGTATGTCACGACTCATAATTTGAGGTCATGATGGCACCTATCCCAACCCAATCTTGGTAGGTAAGCCTAACTCCACAAGAGCTATGATATATCGAAAACAGATAAATAATGATCAAACACGAAACCTTAGGATAACGTCAGACCGAATATATAAAACAACTCTGAAATAAAAAAATAGATACAACTCAAATCCCATAATCTAGTGTCATGAGTAAAGAGGACTCTAAACTGACATAGTGTACGAATAATACAAAAAATCTCTGTCTCTAAAAGTAAATAAAGATATCATAATAATAAGAGTGAGTCTGGAACAATGCTCTGGACGGGGAGCTCACCAGTAGCCCGAATAGTCTCAAATCAACACGAATTCAGGCTCCACAGATCGCACTCATACAAGGATTTGTACTGAAAAGGTACCAAAACTAGGAGGGAGTACAATCCACTTGTACTCATAAGACATCATAGGCTGACCAAGCAAAGTAGAAAACTAACCATATAAAGGAAACTATGAGCAACACTTCCACTTGCATACAAAAAAGTTCCCAATGGTGGCTCAAGCCGTACAGCTCGTAATCATGATAAATATACAACTACAATAACAATATAAGAATAACTACACAATAGATAAACATAAATAGAAGATTAAATCACACGTTATCAAACACATAAGAGAGATGCAAATGATGTAATGAAATGATGTGATAAGGTTGTAATGTCTAAGTGTCACCTTTTATACGCCTTCCGAGAATAAGCTTCCAGGATAGGACCCATGAGTTCGCAACCCATATACTATCACAATTTCACCTTTTAACTTTGCCAGAACATCCCTCGGTCAAGGAATTTTATAAAGTATCTCATTTTCTTTCAAAAATAAGTGTTTCCCAGTAGTACTAGTTCCATGAATATGGATTAATGAAATGAGGATGCGTTCTCATAAAAAAATTAATATCATGTAGTGAATCAACTCAATAATGGTATAAATGAGCTCAAATCTCCTCAAATTTCAATAGATCATGATATAAGCCATCGAATTGCAACACAATAGTAGAGATTCATGTAAGACATCAATAATATCAATCCAAACCCCCACTCGGGCATCACAATAATAATAAAGAACAAATAATACTCAATCAAGATCAATACCAGCTCCCACACGGGCATCTCAATGATAATTATCTCTCAAGTCAATAATAATATTCACATAAGCCCCCCCACAAGCAAACTGATGAGATAATGATCTCAAAAGATGAATCTCATGATAAAATCCCCAACCCATAACATACTTTACAAAAATGGTTAACTACCCAACCCGATCTGTAGAAAGTTAAGCCATAACATACCTCAACAGCCGAAACACGAGCCTGAACCCTTTAATAAGGAGATTTTACATTTCACACGATCTCAAAAAATCCCAATTTATCAAAAATGTAATGTATATGTCAATAGGAGTCTAATGATACCTATATTAGCCACTTTCATTTCGGGTTCAAAAATACTTTGAAAATTGACCCCCCCAAAAAAGGGTAACATTGGAAATTTTATTAAAAAATAAATTTACCTATACACTAAGGGTTCTAAATATGAAGCCCATCAAAACAGACTGAAATCGAGCTTGAAATCATCGAAAAACCATTTTCTCACTTTACCGGGTGAAACCCCAAAATCCAAGTTTAAAATCTAACTTTTGAAGTTGTTTTTTAGATAAAATCAATGGGTAATGATAGAAATTAGGTTAAGAAGCTTACCCAAACACTTTTGATGAAAATCCCTCTTTAAATTGCCTTTCCCGAGGTCTCAAAATCCAAAAATGGTGAAAAATCATGAAATGAGAAATTTATACCGTCCAGGTATGATTTACTCTTCGCGAATGCGAAGTACCAGACACAAACGCAAGGAACTGAACCGGCCCATCCCTCTTGAATGCGGTCAGACCATCGCGAATACGATGGGTTACCAAACCAGACTTAAACCAATATCTCTTCACGAATGCAACAACCACCTCGCGTTTGTGATGCCCAAGAGAAATCCTTCTCCACGAACGTGAAGGGACCCTTGAAAACCTGAAGAAGGAAATGAATCTGCACTATATAACAACAATTCAACTAAGGGAATTTATAAAAAATCCTCCAAAAAAACTCTCGAGATTCATTCGGGATTCCATAGAAATAAACTAATAAGGCTACTAGGTTAATTTTGATGTTCCAGAGTTAATGAAACCATCAAATTTACCAAAAGAGGTTGTTTTCAGCAAGTAACCACCTTGGAACCTCCTTTAGGCTAAATTAACTAGTTTCTCATCTAACTGCTCAGAACTCAAAATAAAAACTCAGAACCTGAACCAACCACACTACTAACCCAAAAAATGACATTTCAAATCGAATGAAAACAATAGAATCATCATTCGATTCTCGGATCACAAAATATTGACCAAAGTCAAACATCTCAATTTAAAGTCTCCTCAAAACCTCAAACTCATATAAATCACTCTCAAATGCTTCGAGGACCAAGACAACTGTCCCCATAACTCATAAATAATATAAAGAAACTACCAGGAAGGGCAAAATAGTTAAACTACAGAAAAAGCTAAAAATCACAGTGAGGGTTGTTACATTATCCACCACTAAAATGCCGTTCGTCCTCGAACAAAAAAGCAAAGAAAGTACCTGAATTGGTGAAGAGTTAGGGGTATCTACTCCATATATTGGACTTAACCTTCCACCTAGCCTACACTATCGGGTGATGTTTCTATTGAACTTTCATAGAATCAATATGCTTGGATCTCAACTTTTTATTCTACATACCCAAAATAGCAGTAGGCTCCTCTATAAAGGACAAATAATGATCTAATGCAACTGAATCCCACTGAATCACATGAGAATAATTAGGATGGTATCGATTCAACATAGAAACATAGAATACTAGATGAACAGTTGACAGGTTCAAAGGAAGAACCAACCTATACGCCACATCTCCAAACTTCTTAAGAATCTCAAAAGGTCCAATAAATCACAAACTAAGATTCCATTTGTTCCCAAATCTCATCACATCTTTCATAGGTGATACGTTCAACAAAACCCACTCACTAAGCATGAATGATACATCATGAACTCATTAATCAGTGTAACTCTTTTGCCTACTCTGGGCAGCCATAAGCCTCTGTTGAATCAATCTCACTCGATCTATTGAGACTCTCAACAAATCAGTACCACAAGCCCTAACCTCAAAAGAATCAAACCATCCCATTGGGGATCTACACCTTCTCCCATACAAAGCCTCAAAAAGCGTCATCTAAAAGCTGGAATGGTAACTGTTGTTGTGGGGGAACTCCGCTAAGGGCAAGAACTATTCTCAATGACCACCAAAATTCATAACACATGCTCAAAGAATGTCCTCTAACAGCTGAGTGGTACTATCGGACTGGCCATTCGTCTGAGGGTGAAAAGCTATGCTCATATCAAGTTCAGTACCCAACTTATTCTGCATAGAACTTATAACACCTCGTACATTTTTGAACCTATTTAATTACTGTAACACCCCAAGAACTCTCCATAGTTCATCTAGTATTTCATGTTTCGATGCTTCGAAAGTGCATAGGAGATCCATCTCGTATTGCTCCTATTAAAGATGTACAAGTTACGGAGGATCTCACCTATGAAGAGACACCTATTGCTATTCTAGATCGACAAGTGAAGAGTTTAAGGAATAAAGAAGTAGCTTCCATAAAGGTACTTTGGAGAAATCAGTAGGTAGAGGAGATCATATGGGAAGCTGAAGAAATGATGAAGTCTAAATACCCTCATTTATTTCAAGTGGAAGAGAAAGTTCAAGATGCGAGATCAGAGCAATAACAAGTAAGTATCTATATATATGATAACATGAAGAATGATCCCATACTTGCATTTGGTTAAATTGGATAATGTCACTAACATTCGAGGATGAATGTTTCTAAGGGGGGAAGGATGTAACGCCCCGTACATTTCTGAACCTATTTAATTACTATAACATTTATGGAATAATTTAAACATGAGAAGGTTGGTGTGTTACACATTAAGTTTAGTAGGCTTAATTGGTCTTGTGTTCATGGGCTCAAATGAGGCCCAAATATTAAGTAAAAAGATATGGCCCAAGTGGGGAAATGACCCATTCCACCTTTGACCAAGTAAAGATAACATTTATGATAAAAGTGTGGCTAAGGATGAGACTTGAGGGACTATATAAAGTCACAAAAATCAGATTTTTATTCATTACAACTCTCATGCCATTTCTAGAATTATCCAAGACATTTCACACTTATCACAAACCCTAAGCCATCACTCCCTTGGACAAGATCATCCTCTTGTAAGCCTTGGTAAGTGTTTACAATCATGGTTTAGTATATTATATGCTTAATATGGTGTATAAATCATGTTGGTTATGTTGGCAAAGTGTTGGACAGTTCACTATGTGTAAAACAGTCTACTTTTGCTTAATCAGTGAAGAGTTTTGCCTTATACACTTAAAAGTGGACTTGTGGTCTTGAAGGAAGCGAAATTGATGGATTAAATATCAACATGTAAGATGTGGTTATGTTCTTAACTTGCTTTCTCTATGTGTATAACTTGTGGGATTGTTGATATGAAATTGATCATGGAATTGGTGACGTATTGAAATGAAAATGTAATTTTGGTGATGTTCATGTGTGTTGTGAAACCATGGTTGTTCGTGGGAATCCAAGTTGACCTAAAACATGTAAAGAGAAGCTTATTTATGGCCATGGACCATTTATTACAAAAAAGGACCCTAAAATGACCCCTGGAGGCTGAAACGGGCATCCGCCCTTGCGTCTGGAGCACCTGCAGGCGCAAATGCCAACGCAGGTGGCTCTGAACAAGGACAAAGGGGCACCTGCGACCACATGTCACCCATCTTCGGGCACAGGTGGCCCCACAGCCCAGTCCAGAATTCTGTTTTGTATGTTTTTGTCTCTCTTTGATCCCCAAAGCCCCCTGTACCCTTCTTGGATGCAATTATCAACTTATGGTACCGTTTGAATGGCTTTAAAGAGTCGTTTGGAGGCATGTTGGATTATATAAATTATGGATTGTTGTTAATATGTTGTTATGAAAGGTATTGAGGTGACTTTATGAAGTAATTGTGACGTAGTGTTAATGAGGAAGCGTAAAGGATAAACTTAGTATAAAATGCTATTGGTTTATGATGTCTTCGTCAATGTGTGAAATGTTATTGTGTTGTTGGTATGGTAATGCAGTGGATTGTATTGTAAAGGGTGAAATGACGTTATATGGCAGTCATGTAGCTCATTGTCATTTTGTGCACTTGTAAGGTAGTTAGTTGTTAACGTGAGCTTCGTTATGAACTTGTGTTGTAGAGTAACATGTAAGGAAGGAACTGGATTGTTGTATTCACATATAGGGCTGTGTATTCATATTGGGAAGATAAGGTATGTAAGGTTACTCTTTACGTATCCTTCTGCAACACATAGTGTTCACATTGTCATTGTACTTGTTCCATTCCAAAATGTTCTAAGGTATATCATTTCAGGTTGTCATCTATTGTGAATCACATGTTCCTTATTCATTGATCAATTGTTATTCATGGGTCACATAATTGTGGACATGGTTCCAAAGGTCCAATAATGTTACGATTCCAAATTTCTAATAATGTTATGACTATCAACGTATCAATCTCTCCAAGTAAAGAAAGGAAGTAATGCATAGTTGTTGATTGTGTGAGTATGGGTGGCAGCTCTAGAGGCATAAGCCTAGCTCGAGCCGATCCCGAGATTCTTGGATCAGGGGGCAGCTCTGGGGGCGGAAGCCTAGCTTGAGCCAAACCTGACAGGGGGCAGATCTGGAGGTAAGAACCTAGCTCAGGCCGAACCTGATATATTGGTTTATGGGTGGCAGCTCTGGAGGCATAAGCCTATCTCGGGCCGATCCCAATGTTATGTTATGTTATGCTATGAACCATTGATCAGTTGGGGCCCGGCTAAGATATGATACAAATGATGATGAATGAGCGTAAAAGCAAAGAAAGTAATGAAAGCAATGTACATGGTTCCACACATATAGAATGGTGGTTTATCCATATTGATTATTCACTTGTATTTGATTCCATTGAAGTTCTTACATGCAGTTTCTTATAGCCTTACATACTCAGTACATTCTTCGTACTGACGTCCCTTGGGGGACTTACCTTACTTGCTACAGGTACAGGTACTAGTAGACCTCTTCAGTAGGTTGCGGATCACTTGCGGATCATTGGTGAGCTCCAGTTGGTTCGGGGCTTTCCGAATCACTATGTACAATTGTTTTGGTATTGTAAATGTTGTATAAAGCAGGGACTTGTCCCGACTTTAGGATGGTTATGTACAGGTATCTGTTAGAGGATTTGTAGATGTACGTGGGAAGATGAATGAAACAATGTATGCTTTTGACGTGGTGGCCCCAACGGCCAAGTTTCATATATATCATATGTTTTCCATGACTTCCGCCATTGGTAATTTGTATCTAAATAATGAGGTAGAGTGTTGTTCTTTTAGTGACAGACATATGAGTGCATATGAATGAAGATTGGTTCTCTCAGGCCTTAACGGCTTCGGGTGCCAGTCCGCCTCATTGGAATTTGAGGCGTGACAGAACTCCTAAAATTCGAGGTAAAATGCATACCTCTATTAGAAATAATGGTGATAGGTACACCATGCAACCGAAAAATCTCTCGAATGTAGATCTTGGCCAACTTCTCCACATTATAATTCACCTTCACAAGTACAAACTGCACTGATTTTGTCAACCTATCCACAACCACCAAAATGGAATCAAACTTCCCCCAAGTCAGGGGTAGACTAACCACAAAGGCCATAGTGATCTGCTCCTACTACCACTTGGGAATAGGCATTCTCTGCATCGTACCACCCTGTAGTTGATGCTTATTCTTCACTTATTGAGAATTCAAACACTTTACCACATTTATAATGTCTTTCTTCATCCCACACAATTAATAGTGTTGCTTTAAGTCATAGTACATTTTAACTGGTACTGGGTAAATAAAATACCTCAAATAATGAGCCTTCTCTAAGATCAGTCTAATCTAACTGCTAACTCTCGACACACAAACATGACCAACATTCCTTAAATCACCCTCGGGATCAAGAGATGATGTATTCACCTTAACACTAAACACTTTATCATGAATCACTCTCAACTTCTCATCATCAAACTGACGAGCTTGAATCTGCTTCATCAATAAGGATCTAGCCTCAACACATGCCAACACATGCTCAGGTGCTGAAATATTAAGTTGAACGAACAGGTTATCCAAAGACTGAACATCTAAGGCTAAAGGCTGCTCCTCTACTAAAAGATAAGCTGAACTTCCCATACTCATCTCCTTCTGACTTAAGGCATCCGCTACTATATTAGGCATGCCTGGATGATGAAGAATAGTGAGATCATAATCCTTAAGCAACTCTAACCATCTATGTTGTCTCATATTAAGATATCGATGAGTGAAGAAGTACTAAAACCTATGATATCAAAGAAGATCTTACATTGAACCCTATACATGTAGTGATGCCAAAATTTCAACATAAACACAACCGCGACTAACTCTAAATCATAGGTAGGGTAGTTCTTCTCATAGACCTTGAACTGTCTAGAAGCATAGGCTATCACCTTACCTTTTTGCTTCAACACACCACCAAAGCCAACTCCAGAAGCATCGGAAAACATAGTGAAGTCCATTCCCTCCTCAGGCAAAGTCAAGATAGGAGCCGAACTCAACAACTTCTTAAGCTTTTGAAAGTAGTCTCACAATCATCCGACTACTGAAAAACAACCTTTTTCTGAGTCAACTAAGTCAATAGAGCCACAACTAAGTCAGCCTAGAAGACATGACCAAGAATTCATAGTGGCAGCATCCTGAAAGCTATCTTCAAAATATATGAAACTCTAATCCTCAACAAATGGTAACCAGACCTCAAGTTGATCTTGGTAAATACTGAGGCACCCTGAAGCTGATCATACGAATCATCGATACACGAGAGATGATACTTGTTCTTGATAGTGACTTTGTTCAATTGCCAATAGTCCATACATATGATCATGGATCCATCTTTCTTCTTTATAAACAAGACAGAAGAACCCCAAGAAGAGACACTTGGTCTAATGAAACCTTTACTCAACAAATCTTTCAATTGCTCCTTCAATTCCTTCAACTTTGCCGGAGCAAGCCTATAAAGCGGAATGGAAATGGTCTTAATGCCCAACTTTACATCAATAGCAAAATCAATATCCCTATCCGGAGGAATGCAAAGTAATTCCTTATAAAACACGTCCATGAACTCTCTAATTACTCTTACAGAATCTAAGGGAGGTACGGTAGTATCGCGCACATGGTCCAAATAAGAAAGACATTCCTTCCCCACTATGCGACAAGCACAAAGAAAAGATATAACCCCTTTCAGACACTAGCTAGGATTAACCTTCCACCCTAACCTTGGCACATTCAAAATAGCTAAGGTCACGGTCATGGCAAAATAATCTAAAACCACAAGATAAGGAGAAAATCAATCCATACCTAATATGACATTAAAATTGACAATGTCTGGGATAATCAAGTTTATCTGAGTCTCATGCCCTGAAAAGGTCACCACACATGATCGGTACACCCGATACACCACTATAGAATCACCTACGAGCGTAGAAACATGAATGGGCATAGCAAGAGAAACACATATAGTATCAATACCAGTAGAAAAATATACAAAAACATAAGAGAATATAGACCTAGGGTAAAACAATACTGAAGCAGGACAATGGAAAATTGGGATGATACTTGTAATCGCTGCATCAAAGGTCTCTACCTCAGGTCTCCCAAGAAAAGCATAACACTAACCACGTCCGCTACCAGACTAAATAACCCCTCATCCACTACTACGAGCTCCCTAAGGTCTACCTCTAGTACCTCTAGATCCACCTATACTACCCTGTGTACCCTTTCTTACTGCTGACACTAGCATCATACAAAGCTGAAGTTGAGAACCTTCTGGGAAGGATCCATCGCATTCTGGGGACAATCCCTTATTAAGTATCCAAACTCATCACACATAAAACACCTCCTACTTATTGAATCACGTTGTAAGGGCACAAAAGAACAAAAATATCCTCCATACCCTAATAAACCAAAATGATACCCTTGGCCTATAGAAACTGATCTTTGACCAGTCAAAACCTCAAAACCCACAACCCTACTATTTTAACTAAATAAAGCTTCCTGAATTGGCCTTTTGTGGTAACTATGAGAACCTCTGGTTGAGAAATCCCTACCTTGGTTTGATTAACTATTAAAACCGCCCTGTCAGCGTACCCTCTTAGCACCACCACTCTGAGTACCCTAGAAAATAGACTCGATCATCTTGGCATGATCCATAATACTTTGAAAGGAGCCATCTGAAACCACTAACTTACCTGTTGCCAGCTGATAAGAAGTAGTCAAACCCTTAACAAACTTTATGATCCTCTCATACTCTGTGGAGATACTAGCTGTGGCATACCTTGACAAGGCATGAAAATGAGCTTCACACTTAAAAATAGTCATGAAGCCCTACTCTAAATCATCAAACTCTTTCCTTAGTTTGTCTCTGAAGCTATTGGGCATAAACCTCTCAAGGAACACCTCAGAAATCTGGGTTTAAGTTAGAGGAGGGGAACCCACTGATCTACGACTGACAAAAGATATCTATCATTGCTTAGCCACTTTAGTCAACTAGAAGGTAGTGTAATCAACACCATGGGACTTAAGTGAGCCGAGGTTATGAAACCTCTCCTTAAAATCAACTAAGAACTCTTAAGTATCCTTACCAATAGCACCACTGAACTTAGGAGGGGACAATTTCATAAATCTTTTGAATCTCTTCTGCATATCAATAGACATCACTAGACTAAGAGCCACATGCAGAACAATAAGTATCACAGGTAAAGCCTTAATATGTGGGGCCATAACTCCCGTTAGTTATGCCTCAGAGTTTGAAAACCATGAGTAGGAACCTGCCCTTGCTGTTAAACACCCCCTGTAGTCAGAGAACTATATGGTGTACCCGGTACAGTACGTACTTGGGAAGTTACATCCAAATGGCCCAAGACCAATCAGAAGATCCTGCAATACTGGAGTAACAATAAAACCCTGAGGGGCTTGGGTAGGTCCCACATCATCTGGCTGATAAAACACCTCTTCATGATCAATCTTATGTTCGAGAGAGGCCGTTCTATCTCATCCTCTAGTCAGAGTCACTCTTTTTGCCCGAACTCTACATCGGTCTTAGTCGAGATCCCTACCTTATCCTTTAACTGGGACTCCTACAGTGGGTGCTGGCTTGGCATACTCAATAGCTCCTGATCGAGTTCTCATTATATGTATAGAAAGAGTGGATTACAAGTCTAGAATACTAGGTATGAACAACACGCATGATAAGGAATCAAATTAGAGAAGTTCTCCTAAAAATGTCCTATAGCCTCCCGAAGATAGATATTGAAATCAACATATTGATCCATGGGACTCTAATAGACATCTTGCTCTTTCACTCATGAGACCGGTGAACTTGGCGCTCTAATACTAATTTATCATGACCCTAAATCCAAAGTCATGAAGGCACCTACCCCGATCCAACCTTGGTAGGTAAGCCTAACTTCATAAGAGATATGAAATATGAAAGAAGATAAATAATACTCAAATACAAGACTTTAGGATAAAGTCAAATCAAATATATAAAACAACTTCAAAATTAGAAATAGACACAACGCAAATCCCAAAATTTCTAGTGTCATAAGTAAAAAGTAGTCTAAACCAACATAATGTATGAATAATACAAAAGATCTCTATCTCTGAATGTAAATAAAGACATCATAATGATAAGAGGAATTCTAGAACAATGCTCTGGAGGGGAGCTCACAGTACTCTGAACAATCTCAAATCAGCACAAACTCAAGCTCCATGGGTCACACTCGAACTGGGATCCACATTGAAAGGTACAAAAAGCAGGAGTGAGTATGGTCCACTTACACTAAATAGGCATCATAGGCCGATCGAGCAAAGTAGAAAATTAAACATATAAAAGAAACTCTGAGCAATGCTTCCACCTACATACAGAAAAATTTCTAATGGAGGCTCAATTTGGATATCTCCTAGATAGTATAAATAATACAACTACAATAATAGTATAAGAATAACTACCCAATAGATATACAGAAAAGGAAGACTAAATTACCCGTTATCAAACACATAAGAGAAATGCAATTGATATGATAAGGATATAATGTCTCAATATCACCTTGTATCTTCCTGGGAAAGATCCATGGGGAGTTCGCGACCTATATACTATCACAATCTCACCTTTTAACCTTGTCGGCACATCCCTCGGTCAAAGTATTTTATAAAGTGTCTCATTTTCTTTTAAAAAACAATATTTCTCAGTGGTACCAATTTCATGAATATGGATGAATTAAATGAGGATGCATTAACTTAATTAATATCATGTAATGAATCAACTCAATAATGGTATAAATAAGCTCAAATCTCCTTAAATCTCAATAAATCATGATATAAGCCATAACATGGCAACAAAGTAGTAAAGAATCATGTAAGACATCAATAATATCAATTCAAATCCCCACTCATGCATCACAATAATAATATAAAACAAATAATACTCAAACAAGACCAATACCAGCCCCTGCACAGGCATCTGAATGATAATAATCTCTCAAGTCAATAATAATATTCACATAAGCTCCCACACGGGCAACTTGATAAAATAATGATCTCAATATATGATTCTCACGATAAAACCCGCTGCCCATAGCATATTTTACATGAATGGTTAACTATCCAGCTCGGTCTGAAGAAAGTTAAGCTATAACCTATCTCGAAAGCCAAGACACGAGCATGAACCATTCAACAAGGAGCTTTTTCTTTTTGTGTAGTCTAGGAACGAAATCCAATCTATCAAAAACATAATCTAAAATTCAATAAGAGTCTAAAGATACCTATATTAGTCGCTTTTGTTATGGGTCCAAAAAAACTTTGAAAATCGACCCTAAAATAAAAAGGTAAAATTGGAAATTTTATTAAAGAATCAAGTTACCTATACATTAAGGGTTCTAAATATGAAAACTCATCGAAAAAATAAGTTAAAATTGAGCTTGAAATCATTGCAAAACCATTTTCTCACTTTACCGAGTGAAATTTCAAAAATCCAAGTTTTGAAGTTGTTTTTGAGATAAAATCAATGGGTAATGATAGAAAATAGGTTAAGGAGTTTACCCAAACACTTTTGATGAAAATTCCTCTGTAAATTACCTTTCTCGAGGTCTCAAAGTCCAATAATGGTGAAAAATCATGAAATGGGATATTTATACTGTCCACGTCTGATTTAAGCACCAGCCACGAACGCAAGGAACCGACCTGACCCAGCCCTTGCAAACTCGGTCAGACTATCACAAATATGATGGGTAACCAATGTGGATCCAATCCGATATCTCTTTACAAATGCGGACACCACTTCGTGTTTGTGATGCCCAAGAGATATCCTTCCCCGTGAACTCAAACGAAACCCCGTGAATGTGAAGAAGGAAATGGGTCTACACAAGATAACAACAATTTAGCTGAGGGAAGTGATAAAAAATCCTCTGAATGGACCCTCAGGATTTATTCTGGATGCCACAAAAACAAACCAATAATGCTAATAGGTAAATTTCGACGTTCAAGACTCAATAGAACCATCATATTTACCAAAAGAGGTCATTTTCAACAAGTTACCACCCCCCGAACCCCTTTAGGCTAAATTAACTAGTTTTTCATCTAACTGCTCAAAACTCAAAATAAAGACTCGAAATCCAAACCAATCATGCTAGTAACCCATAAACAACATTCCAGATCTAATGGAACTGACCGAATCACCATCTGATGCTTGAATCACAAAATATTGACCAAAGTCAAATATCTCTATTTATACGTTACTCAAAACCTCAAACTCATACAAATCACTCCTGAATACTTTAGGGACCATGCCAAGCATCCCCATAGCTCATAAATGATATAAAGCAACTGTGGGAAAGGAAAAAATAGTCAAATCACAGAAAAAGCTAAAAATCATAGTAATGGTTGTTATAATGTATCTTTCTTGTTTTGAAGAGTAATAATCATATTCCTCTTTCTCCTATTATGATACGATTCTAATATTGAGATTAGAATAAAAATGATGTGGAACTTAAGTAATCAAAAGATATGCAGAATTGACACTAAAAATCACAATTAAGGGCAACAAAGAACTTTATACCTTCACCTCCCAATTGATTGTGATCCAATAACACAATTCCAACTCAATCAACAAGTAGAAACTTAAGTAAATCCAAAAATAAAAAACTCGATGATTGATTAAGCAAGGAAGGTAACACGAGCAATTTAGAGAATCCATCCTAAACACTCAATATACTATCAGCTATGATGAACTACTTGATTAAGCTAAGCTAAACTAAATCTAGAGTATCAACTACAAGCTTGAAAGCTTTCACAATGTTCAATCATCAAAACTTCTAAATGAAATAACTAAGACAAGTATTTATAGTTTTGTCTTTACACAATTAGCATTATTTAAAAGTAGCCTAAAAAGGGTTAAAAAGGCGCCTAAAATCGCCCAAATGGTCAGACCATCACTCAAGTGTTGTTTTCCATTGCCCCAAGGCTCTTTGTATCGCTTGTCCATTGCCTCAAGGCTCTTTATATAACCAAACTCAAACTGCCCATCGCCAAAGTGAAAGGCGATGCGTCAAACTCTTTGGTCCATCGCCAAACATGGCATAAGATCTTCCTCCATGTCCTCTTCTCTTTGTTGGATTTTCCACATACCGTAGACCTTTTTTTTGGGGTTGTTCAAGCCCTTCCAATGTCTCTCTATGCATGACCATTGCTTTTGTATCCCAAGGTATAGGTCTAGTATGAATTGATCCTACTAGTATTGTATCATCCTCACCTTCTTGAAAAGAATTTGGCCTTGAATCCAGATATTGCAAAAATATAAGAAGGACAAACAACCAAAATATCCTCATAACATGAGGGTTAGCACAAGGGTTATCAATAATAGAATCTTGCCAAAGGGGCACAAATTTGAAATACAACCAACTATCCTTTGTGTGGAATAAGAGCAAATCATCATACAAGGTGCAAAGGATTTGTCTATAAATAATATCATGACACAAGGAAATCATAAAAGTCTTAATAGAATCAAAACCCCAATAGGTAATGTCACATCATGAAATAAATTCTTTCTTCACCTGATAATATGACCACACCAAGAGTGGTGCAATCACCCATAAGGGTGCACCCGGGTCAAAGAAGTGAAAGACTCTCATAACTCTACCTCTAGAGGAAATAAATCCCATACCATCATGGATATCATCGTAGGTAAAGGGGTAGTGGAGAAAGGTTTTAATATTATTAATATATTCTAGAATACTCCAAGAGGTAAGAGTTCTAGTAGATAAGAAAAGGAATTCTAAGCACAAAACAACCCCCTCCATCAAGTAACTTCCTAAAAGAGCGAAGTGTAAAAACTAAGCCATTCTACTAAAAGGGTTGAGAGATCTATTTGAGGCCAAATCATTCCACATCAAACAGTCTTCCCAAATATTTGAGATCCCTCCTCTCATAGTACCCGCATGCTCCTAAGAGTCCTATTTGAAAATTTAAACTGTCCAACCTTATGAAGGTGACAAGAAGTCTTTAATACCCATGGACTCTCCTATAAATAACAAGCAACATAGTTCCATTACGTAGCTATCAACTGGGATTTTGTTCATGAGCCTCCCTTGAGTTAGATTTCCATTTCCTTTCTTAAAATTAGAATCCTTATATAAGAACTTTCTTTGAAATTTAATCCTAAGATTGTGAGGGAATCCATTTGAATCCTCTTTTGGAAATATTTGCTCCCGGACCTATAAAAAGGAAGAGTTGATACTAGGCAAACTAGTAGTACCATGTTAGCATGCATCACAAAATTTGTGTGGTAGTATGCATCACAAAATTGGTGTGGTCAAGGCTCACTATAAAGTGTTCCTCATTCACACTGAGGGGACACTTGCTTGTATTAGCTATCTTGCATACCTCCTTTTCATCTTTAGCAAAGTCGCTCCCTTCTTTTAAATAAGTATGGAGACTTCACTCTTATCCTCCACCTTTTCCTCAACATAAGAGTTTTTTTTAAATACATATTCAAGTTAAGATCATCCTCTTACAAGTGTCCTTCTCTCCGAATAAGGCAAGCAAATTGACTCTCTCTTCTTACATTTTCTCTTTGTACCCCGAGTTCAATCCCTCATTACCACTCTTATCTTCTTTTCTCTCACTCTTTCCATCATTCTTTTTGGTTATATACCCATCCCGAAGAGCCATAATTATCTTCCAATTGGGAAATTCACTAGTAACATGCCCTCTTCCTTAATATATAAAGCATAGAATAGTAAAGGGTCAAGAAAATTTTGTTTCCATACGGTTAACTCCTTTTGGTTTATCACCCGCTTTGGGCTTATAGTTGGCCTTAGCTTTATTAGCTTGACCAATACCTTTGAATTGCTCACAGGGAGTTGGAATCTTCCACTTATCATCACCCTTGTTCCATGAGGAAATTGAAGAACTCTTCTTGATTTTGTAAGATTTCTCCTTATTCAAATTCACTTCTACCTTTAAGTCATCATGAAAAGCCACTTCAAGATTTTCATAGTGCTTAAGCTTCAAGGGTACTAAGATTTCATGCTTCAAGTTGAACACAAATCATATCATCATGTATTGCATGTGCTCCTTAAGCTTAGAATTCATCATCAAGTTCTCAAACTCATAATAATACTCCTCAATGATCTTGATGCATTTCCTTAACATAACCACCTTCTTGAGAACTTTTTACTAGTAATTTGCAGTCAAGTACCTATGCTACATGGGAACAATCAACTCTTGCCAAGTAGGCAACTTATAGATATAGTGAATCTCTCTTTCCCTCCTCTTTGATCCCCACCATGTTGAAGCATTGCCCTCAATTTTGAGAAAGGGAATACTTCACTTTCAAAGATTACAAAATGTTATTTGTAAGAAAGATCTTCTTACTTTGAAGCTTCCATTCAAGAAATTCATCAGGGTCACTACTTTATTTGAACCTTGGAAGTTTAACCTTGATTATATTTAGCCCACTATCTTGATAATTATGCTTCCCATACCTGTGTCCTCTATTACCATTCTTATCTCCTTTATCTCCATACCCTTGTCTTCCCATGCCTTGGTTTTGACCAAAGCCTTAAGGTTGTATTCCATACCATTCCCTTCCAACATGCTCCTAAAACTCATTGTGATTGACTTTATCATTACACTTGTCATTAAGAGGGTTTTGGTAGTGATAGTCTTGGTAGGGTGCTTGGTTTTGAACTTGATTTGCCACAAAATAATGGTTTTCTTGTGGTTGGTGATGGGGTTATAAATTTGGATATAGGGTAGTTTGTCTTGGGTGGTTTGGAGGGTTGTGCATTTGGAAAGTAGGTTGTTGGTATCTTTGGTTTCAATTTGGTGGAGGGTAACATATATTGTGAGCTTGGCTCAAGGAAATAGGGATTGATCTCTCCAAATTCCACCTCTCTCTTCACTTCCAAGTGTTTGATATGACCCCACACTATTCTCACCTTCAACCCTTACCAACCTTTCTTCCATACCTCCTAGCTGTCCATTTATTTCTATTACTTGCCTTGTTATATTAGCAAGGTATTCTATAAGGGTCTTTAAACCCTCTCCATTTGGGTTACAAGCAACAAAAATAGACACGATACCGTCAAAACTAGCAAATGATGTTAGTAATAAAAGCCTCACGTCACTCGTATGTAATTCTCAAATCACCTTCTATGGATTCGTCTCAATATTGATCGTGAACTAACTTCACTCAATCAATTCAAGTTCACCTATCTTTATAGAGGAGTGGATTCTTGTGACTTTGAAAGACGAATAACTCGAATTCAAAAGGTAGGAGCCTAGAATGTTCATGAGTTTGTACATCAAGAAAAGCTTGAACAAAGTAGCACAAAATAAAATACAGAATCAAGAACTAATTATCAACAAAGTAGAACAAGTACTAGTTGTAAATTAGTTTTATGATTCAAGAAAGTGAATTGGAATCAAAGAAATGAAACAAGGAATTTAGAACCTGAGATTAGCCGAAGGGAATTGAGATCACAAGGTTTGAAGTATCCCTTGATAGCCAAAATACTACATTACCTCAACCAAGGGAATTTTAGCTCGCCAAAGTACAAAATTACATCTCCCAACTTACCCTTCATATTGCCAAATTGTAAGGTGGTTCACCAGACTTGGCTTCCTCTCGCCAGACTAGGCAGAAAAATCAACTTGGGCAAGTTCACTTTGGAAAATAGTTTGCTATTACGCCCCAAAGTTTGGCAATGTGGAGATTGATCGCCCTAGGTTGGGAGATGGAGAGGGATGCTCACCAAAATTGGCAGTAAGCACACTTGAAGCCTCCGAAAATTTGTACTTTGTGGTCTTCTATACTTTCTTTTGACCTTGTACTTGCCCCTTTTGGTAAATTCCTTTTGTACTAACACTTGTACTCAAACAAATACTTTTTGAATATTCTTCTAGTTCCATATATCAAAATCATGAAGAACACCAAGAACATGGATGAACTTCAAAAATTCATAACTCTATCATTTTAGCTCCAAATTTGATGAAATTCAAGATTTAGGCACCCCTTGCTATGGAGAACAAACCCCAATGGTTTTCAACCTTCAATTTCATTTCAATATTTTAACATTTTGAGACCCACTTCGAGCTACGAACAATATGAAGAACAAGATGAATATCTAAAATCTCAACTCTCTCAATTCAACTCTATAACATGAACAAAGCCCGATAACTTGGAACCTTCAATTCCACTCCAAAATTTTAAAAAATTAAGCCCACTTGCTTTGTTCTTCAAAAACCTTCAAACCCAACAATGGTGAAAATTTGAATTACCTCCGAATTAATTCAAATATTAGATCTCGACTCTATAAACACTAGAGAATTCAAATTATAATGCTAAAAACTTAATCAAAAACTCAAATCAATTAATTTTTTTTTTGAAATTTTCAAAAATTTTGACTCTATTTTTTTGAAATGATTTTTCAAATTTATGAACCTAGGATTGAGATTCATGAATACAAATCTCTAGCATAAGCTCTGATACTAAATAATACAATTCTAAATGGGAGATTAGAATCAAAACAACATGGAATTGAAATAAACAAAAAATACGCAGAATCGATGCTACAAAATCACAATTATGAGCAATAAACGACTTTATACCTTTATCTCCCAATTGATTGTAATCCTATAATGCAATTCCAACTCAATCAACAGTGAGAATTCTAAATGAATCCATAAATGAGAAACTCAATGATTGATTAAGCAAACAAATTAACACGAGCAATTTAGAGGATCTACCCCAAACACTCAATCTATGATTAGCTATGATGAACTACTTGATTAATCTAAGCTAAGCTAAATCTAGAGTATCAACTACAAGCTTGAAAGCTTTCACAATGTTCAATCATAAAAACTTCTGAATGAAATGACTAAGACAATTATTTATAGTATTTGTCCTTACACACTTAGAATTATTAAAAATTAGCCCAAAAAGGATTAAAGGGGCACCTAGCTCACTTAAATGGTCAGACCATCATCCAAGAATTGTTGTCCATGTCCCCAAGGATCTTTGTAATGCTTGTCCATTTCCCCATGGCTCTTTGTATCACCAAACGCAAGCTGCCCATAGCCAAAATGAAGGGCGATGCGCCAAACTCTTTGGTCCATCGCCAAACTTTATTTGTTGAACCTCCCACATATCATAGACCTTTCTTTGGGATAGTTTAAGCCCTTCCAATGTCTCTCTATGCCCAAGGTATAGTTCTAACGCAAATTGAGTCAATCGAGATTGTATCATATTAAGAGCGATTGTGTGGAAGAATTTTGTATTGAAATTGCCCTTGTTTAACCAATTAAATCAAGATTTTAGTTTTCGAAAATCCTCCTCAATACGGAATGTGTAGTTGTACTCCTGTACAAGTTCATTCTCTAAATTATAAAGGAAAGTACTTGACATTTAATTTGGGAATCTTTGGATCCCTTCTCTCTGCCTTAAGAGTTTTCTTTTTTCTTCTTTTCTTAAAAAGATGCAGCCAAACATATGTTTGTTCTATTCCATTATGTTTTTTTTTGTAAATTCTAGGACAGCATGGAGGATATTCTTAATTTTCCCTACGATATGGATATAATATTAATAAAATTCAGATGAGAAGTCCACATTGTTTCAAATCTGAAGATATTTTCTTGACTAGGATTGACTTCTTGGAGAAGATAAAATAAAAGAGTACAATGGTCAAAGTGTAAATGTAGAAAATGATGTACTTGCAAGTCTGGAAACTAATGTAACAAATAATCGTTAGCTAGGAAATGGTCTAGTATTTCAAAGATAATTTTAGACCTACTTTTCAAATGTTTTCTTAACCACGTTGATCTACTACCTTTAAAGCCCATATGAATCAACTCGTAGTAATTAACTATATCTTCGAACTCCTCCGATCTAGGTACGTTAATTGATCGGGCACCTTTTTTTCCTGCAAGACTCAGAAATTCATTAAAGTCTCCTCTTATTAATCATTTCCCATCATAGTTATTTTTAATCAGTTTCAAATTTTGCCATAGTATTTTTCTTAAGTTTATGTAATTACTAGCATAGATACAACTAAAAATCAAAAAACCAGCAACAATACATACCTTTATCATAGTGTGTATTTCCTACCTTGTTGTAGCTATTTCATCCAGTTCAAGGACTAAATCATCCCAAGGATAACTAGTCCCCCAGAGTTTTCAATAGCCGAAACTTCAATTATTCTAGTAAAATGAAATTCATCCGA
Source organism: Capsicum rhomboideum (assembly GCA_031232105.1). NCBI lineage: Eukaryota > Viridiplantae > Streptophyta > Magnoliopsida > Solanales > Solanaceae > Capsicum > Capsicum rhomboideum. The sequence goes on from CP124719.1 coordinate 37,647,247, forward strand.
GATGTTTTTATGGTTTTGCATTTTATGAGCAACTCAGGCTACTAAGGGTGATTTATGATAGTCTAATAAGGCTCTATAATTTCATCTAAAATTATCCCTATTACAGCCTCTACAGTTCCATATTATTAGATTCATTGATCTATTCATCATAGCAGCGGGGGAAGGGGGGTTAACACAAGGGTAGCTCTCTCTAAGCTGAAGAGTTTCCTATTTATCAAAGTTGGGCTCATCTCAAATATTTAATTACCTATGTCTGGGTTGCATGGAACTTTTATTATCTATTGATATTTTGAATAGATTCGGTGGACAAATTAGGATGTATTTTTGACAAACTTCTCTTTGAATATTGTTACTTTTATGTCCTTTAGTAAGGCTATTTCTATCCTTGTTACCTCATTAGTTCTATAGCATCTTATATTAATTTCATATTCATATTTTTCTCTAAGTTTTGAACTAGATGGGGAGGGGAGGGTAGACGTGTTTGAGGTAGTACATAAGAGGTCAAAGCGACATTGTTTGGGATTGTCTGGACTAGTCTTTTCCCTGGTTGTTCGACTAATTCATCATATTTCTAAAACCTGTTGAGCGAAAAGAAAAGGTGGAAAAATAGGGGTATACCATTGTTATCTAAGTCAAAGGGCTAAACAAGGCATCTCCTAAGTTGGGAAGTGATAAAATGGGAGTTGAGGAAAAGAAAAGTGTAGTTGTGGTTGAAGGAATATCGACAACCATAGATAACTATTGTATATGTCAATGGCCAACCTAGTTCCTTCCGATACCACTTAGGCTAGAAAGGTTGGATTCTGGACAAGTACAGGTGTTTCTTGCCCTTCCACCTCTACAATCAAAGATAGGGCCTATCCTTGTATGCTCATTTCCATCCACGAGTATGGAGTAGAGTTCGGGGATAGAACTAGAGTCGCAAATAACATGTTGTCCCTAGAGTTACTAGATGATTTATAAAAGAGTGAGAGTTGTTTGAGAGATCATGTTGGAAGGGAAGTTTTGAGTCATTTGGTTTTTATGTTCATGAGTAGAGAGAGAGTGTCTCATATTTATTCTCCTCTGATGTAGTGTAAATGGAAAGCATGGCATCTTTTGGAAAGTGGGGTAGTTCTATAAACACAGATTAAAAAGGAATGGAAAAGGATTTGGAAAGGGAATTATCTATTTTTAGGATATTAGTACTAGGAATAAAACTTACTATATTAATGTTAATGCTCTATCTGTCTTTAAGGGTCACTTTTAGGATTTCCTATGGTTTTCTATTATTTCTAATGTGGCTAACGAGGCAAAAATAAGGGTCATGTTACTGGGCCTATAGGCCTAGGGGTGAAAGGGGAGTTCCTTGTATCTAGTATGGGAAATTTTACTATCTTTGGATATTATTGGGAGGTAGGGTAATCATCCAACACTTTAGGGGATGTGTCCACTTTACTAGGCATAGGGATTATTGTAGGGGCCAACCTAGGGTCTACATTAAGCACCAATCTAGATTTCTCTTGATTCATGGAATTTGGTAAATTAATCAAAGATTTTTTGGTAGAAATGTAACTTCACTCATGCTGACATTGTTCTTGCTGGATGTTGAAGGTTGTTGACTTATCTTAGTCTCCCTCCTTTTTTCTGAAGATTGTTAATTTTAGGATTGTGATGCTCATCTCAGTTCTCAATATTAGATGAATTGGATTATTTCATGTATTTAAGAATCTTTGAATTAAGATATTTACTTGTTTTGGCATGGAATAATTTGATGTTAATAACTGGCTCTTCAAGAGTGATTGTATGTACCATTCACTTATTCAATATTTTCCTCTTTGAGAATATGAGGACCTTCCAATTTTCCTCACCTTTTATAGTTGTTTCTATGCACTACATTGTGTTCTTATGTGGTGTCACATTAGTACTTTCCCTTTGTGTGGGTATCTTTTTCGTACAATTGTGTGTTGTGTACCCCAGCACGCTGCACTTGGTGGAAAGGATGCCAACTCCTTTATACAATATCAATTGCTTATGGTGTCTTATTCTTATTTATTATTTCGCCAAGACTACTATTGGAACCTCTACATATATTTGTACGTAGCACCTTCATAACATCGCAGAAGTGCAAACTTCTATTTTGATCAACTTCCCAAGCTTTTTCATTATTTAGAAAGTATTGTGTGGTCATAAAACTTGGTAGTTCTAGTAGCCTTATCCATAATGTTGAGCTTGTCTCCGTAACCTATGATGCAACAAAATTAGGGTGCCATCTCTTGATTGATAGAAAGTAGCCATTAATGAACCATGACCCATGTACTATTTTTTTCATGCTTTCTTCTTTATAAAACTTGATTAGGCAATAGTCGTGATCCAAATTGGTAAGAATATCTCTTCTGGGGCTTTTGACAAAGTAGATAATTTCCTTTTTAGATATATGTCACTAATTGTTTTTGAAAGACTTTGATTATAATGGAGTAGGGGTAGATTCCTTTTTTTATGAATTGTTGATTGAATGTGATCCGCATCCTTGACCTCTATTTTGTCTACATTAGTAATTTCTCAATTGCTATCTCTGAACTCTTCCAATGAGTAATAGATGTTTGATGGTTGTGGGTCTTAAAGTATGGTGTCAAAAGAGCAATCTTAAAAGAAGTACCTTCTGTACAACCAATATTTTGTAATTCATGTGTGTCCGTTGGGACAATATCAATTGTTGTACATTGTTGGTCATCGATGTTCGGTGGCACAGATGGGTCTAAAGTTTCACGACACTGGATAGTTGTTTGAAAGGGTGGTTTAGTATTTTATCTCTAGTGAGGAAGTCAGAGCTTGTCTTTCTAACAATTTTTGCATGGTTAGTTATTTGGGATTGATGAAGAGAAAAATTGAATCAATTTTCATGTCTTTTATAATATATGCAAATCTGATAATCTTCAAGATCTTGTGAAGAATTTATTCCAAAATTACAACATACTTGTCCAATGATCTGTCCTGGTATAATCTATTCACCTTCCTTTCCTTTCTATATCAAAGAAGTCCCTTGGTCTTCTCCTAAAACTCTTGTTTGGCAGCCCAATCTCAGAAACAAAAGAATGTCACTGTAGCTAACTAAGAGAAACGATTGGATATCTAGAATACCAAATCAAAAACCTACTTTTATGATAAAAAATTTGAGGTAATGATGACATCTATCCTATTCCACCAGTATGTAAGCCAACCATTCGACCCAAATGAATAGTCAAATCATCATGCACAAATATAAAGATAGTGGAAGAGAATCTTAAAGTCAAGCTTTCATAAATATTAAAATAAGTGCAAAAATAACAAAATAACCCACGACCTAGTGTCACCAGTACAAAAGCATCTTAAAGACTTAATACATTTGTTTCAAAGTTACAAAACTATTTGAAATAGTAAAAGATAGAAAATGATATAAACATAAGGGAAGCCCGCATCGCTGTAAATGCGAAGTATCTCACAAAAGGTTCTGGATCACGTTGCCTCAATCAATACAATCAACTAAGCCTGGTAGAACTAGAATTTGCATCAAACATATAGCAAGAGTAGTATGAGTATGATAATCTGTGTAATCAGTAGACAGAATAGCCAGCCCAAACAAGAGTTAGATAGATACATCATAAAAAGTATGAAATATTCCTTACTAAGTCAAGACCCTTATATCCAATAATTTAGGGGGTAAAATGGTAGACAAGCAACTAACCATAATCATTCTTAAGTAAATAAAATAGAAAAAGTGAGGAAAATAGTTAAAGGAAGTGCAAAGCAACACAATGTAATAATATGCAATACAATGCAATGGTCAATAATCCTACTTGTATACACCTACTACAATTAGTTGCATGCCGGTAATTAGAACTCATGAAAGACTCGTGAGGTCCATATATGATGCAATACAACACAACAATAAATGATCCTTCTATTATGCACCTGCTACAACCGGTTGCTTGTCAAGAGTTGGGACCCACATAGGACTCTTGAGGTTCATATGCTCAATCGAATTATTCATTTTCTTGGGCATACAACTAAATTTTGTTGTAGTATCATATAATATAAAACATGGTTTAAAACTGATCGAACTATTTCCCCTTGTATTCATAATTTTTAGTAAAAAGAACCTTTTAATAGTATGACTTTCAGTAAAACTGAATCAACAAGCCCACTTGACCGCTAAAATATCATACTTTAATGAAAATGATATGAATGTATATGAAAAACTAGTACACCATGTCGAATTTTTAACTATAACTTACTCAATTCATCATCACATACTTGGACTAATTTCTCAATGGGTTTTCATCACTTTTCAAGTTCATCATACCATATTATTGATCCATGATAAATAAATAAATAAGAATGCCTTATCATTGTAATAAGGAAAATTCAAATGGAATAGAAATATGAGTATCTCTTTCACTACAACACCCTCAGGCTACTAACTTTCTCAAATAAGTAGATGTTTGCAACATAGTGCTCTTAGGACAATAAAACATCAAGGTACAATAAAACATATAAAATGAAGTAGTCAAAGATAAGTAAGCCATTTAATTCATACAATTTCTATCATCTAAGTCCAACTTAGAATGCACAATATTAAGTCATCCTTCTAATCATCAAATTCGTCAATACGTCCAATTCATAATATATTTAATATAATAAATCATCACCCATGTCAAGTTTAAATAATAGACCATAACAAACCTCAAAGACTGAGTAAATGTGCTGCAAACCCTTACATAACCACCTTCCCTTTACATATTTCCTCGGGAAGCTCTCAATCTATCAACATCATATTCTACATGCGTGTATGAGTCTATCGACACTCATATTACTATATAAAGTCAAAATCAAAAATTGTGTCAAAATGTCAACCCCAAGTTTTTGGGTTAAACTAAAGATTCTTTCAAAATCAATTTACCCATAAGGTAAGGAGTTTAAATCTGAAATTTTGTTAAAAAAATGATTTCAATCAATACTTTGGATGTAAAATCAAAAAATGCAGTTTAAATGATTAAATAAATGAATAATGAGTGGGTAAATACCAAGTAGAGAGTAAGATTCTTACCCATGCAACAATATATCCAAGTAGCTTCAAATATTTCCTCAATTCGAGCTGAAATCATCCAAAATAAAAATAAAAAGTCTAAGTTCAACATTAAAATTTAATATGTCCATGTACCAGGTGTTCTTTGTGAACGTGAAGCCCCACAGTAAACATGAACATATAAATGAACCCAGACCCTTGCAAAAGCTACAAAATACCCACAACTTTGATGAATAAACTCCAATTGGATTTGACCCAAATGAAAAACCTTCTTTGCAAATATGGCCTCAATCACATAAATGCGAAAACCAAACACTACAAGAAATCTGGTCTTTTGGGGCAACAAAAGTCGCCACTAAAACCCCATATGTCACCACTAAATATTTACAGCAGCGACAACTGGGTCGTTGGTTGTGCGTCCATAACAAAAAGTTATTTGCGACGACTACTTATGGTCGCCACAATAAAGATGTATTTGTGACGACATTTGCTGCCACAAAAGGTAGACAAATGTGCTGCCAAAACTATTTCTACAAAACACATCTAGGTTAGTCGCCACTGATATACTTGTTTTAGCAGCGACGTTGTCGTCGCAAAATCCTTATTATCAGTGACCATTTGTTTCTCGCCACTAAAAAGTCTATATTAGTAGCGAGCTTTGCCATTACAATACCTCTAACTATTGTGGCGACACTTCCTTGTTGCTAAACACATACTAACAGTAGCAAAACCCGTCGCCACAAAATCTACTCAACCATTAGTGGCAAGTCTCCTTTTGCAACTAGATCAATCTTAGTGCCGACTAAAAATATTATTTTTATCAACCACTAAATCAAATTTATTCAATACTTACATAGAAAATCACAAAAATAATGACAAATTTTAAATACAATCAATTCTCTAAAATTAATATATATATATATATATATATATATATATATATATATATATATATATATAGCTATTAAAAGCATCCAATAGTACTTAAATTACAAAATCATTCTCCGAACAAATATTATAAGTACTCCCTTACTAAGAAGTTAACGACATATACATTAACTAACGACATAGTACTTCAGTGATATCATACTCATATACATATGATCAAAAATAAAAAAGATGCATTCTACGCCTTCATGCTCCTCCTTAGTCAACTCCATTGTTTAAGAACCTTGTCGTCCCTGCTATTAAAAAACATTGGATCACTTTGATAATTCTAGAAAAAAAAAAAGGAAGTGCATATTCATATTGCAAATAGCCTTGCAGCTAAAATGTTGCATAAATCATCTCAAAAAGATACAGAAATAAGAAATAGGAAAAGGGTGAAGTTTAACTATTAGTGGGGGGAAACAATCAATGAACCTTAGACACTGTGTATAATACAACCATTGAGAAAGAGGGAACAATAGAACAAGGGATCTTCTCATTTATCAATTAAAAATTGAAGAAAGTGTCACTCACAGACCAACCCCAACTTGTTTCGGACTGATCCATCGTTATTGTTGTTGTAGTAGTCACTCACAGCAATGCGATAAAGGACACTAAATCTAAACCTTATGTATTAGGAAACAAGAACAACAACCGTGCCCAACTATGAAAGAAGAAACCTTGGACAACATAAAGTTACAATTTGCTTAGACTTAATATATTATTTGCTATGTTGCTCAAACTCTCCAAAATATCCTCTACTCTTTGAGGATCTAATCTGCACCCATCCATATTTTTGAAGAGTCTAGCAACATAAGATTATCTGCCACCATAATTGTTTAGGTATAGAACACATGGAGAGGCCTAACACAACATATAAGTGGAACTTTTGTATACAGAAACACATGTTGTATAAGTTACCCTTTTGTTAATGAATGATTCTACATTTTGTTTTCTAAATATATTTCCAGATTTATTGTGCAGTTCTTTCTTCATAACCCTAAATATGACATGATCCTAGATAGGAGGATGTGGAGTTCGAAGACTAGGGTTGCAGGTTAGTAGATAGTCGAGCGTTGTCTAGTTACCTTTCCAGTATTGTTACTATTATTCTCTTAATATTTATTCTCCTCTAGAAGTTAGTAGTTTGGCTGAAAAAGAGATACTGGCCTTCTTGCGTTGCTGCTTGCCTTCCAAAAGACATAAGTTTCATACAAAAATAAAGTTATATACATACATGCATGATAAATCTAATAACAAAAAGACATTAGAGTCACCAATTACTGGTATTCTCATTCATTATATATGCCAAAGTAGAAAAAAAGCTATATTTACTTCTAACTCCACTTCTTACTACTCATCGAAACTATATAAATAAAAATACCACCTAAAATACAACTAGCTCAAGTAAACCAAATAAATACGCCAACTAGATCAAAAACTTTTTATTCTTTGGGTTTCAATATGAATGTGTGTCTGTCCCGGAGGAATCTCATCTCTCTTCTAATAGAAGAGGAAAGTATAAAGTAAGTAGCTTGTCTTACACATATGATAAGATTTTTCCCAATTTAGATTGCTAGATAATGTAATGTACACATTCTGCTAGTATCTTGTCTTAATTCACCTTTTTAATGAAAATAAAGCTCAATATAGCAAGTTTTGCTACCCAAAACACCCCAACAGTACATAGCTACTAGCCAGTTTTGCCAAACTCACTACTTGGCCTAAAGAGAACTCTGCAGCAGCATTGTTTAGCTATCTATGCTAGATGAAAATATAGAAGCTATAGGTTCGTTAAATGGTATCCCACCGTTAATAGAATTGCTAAGAAGTGGGACAATTATAGGTAAGAAGTTTGCAATAACTGCATTATTCAATCTATATATTAGTGAGCAAAACATGTGCTTGGCAACTGAAGTTGGAAGCATAGCACTGTTGTTTCAGTTACTTGAGAAGAAAAAACTTAGAGATGGTTGACGAGGCCCTGTCTATATTGTTACTTCTTGCAACACATTCAGACAGAAGGATAACAATAGGAAAAGTTCCTTTCATTGAAACACTCCTTTATCTGATCTGAGATGACACTCCAAAGAACAAGGAATGTTCAGTGGCAGTTTATGCACCAAAAAGATAATTTCAGCTTTGCAACTTATAATTGTTCTTCTAATAAAATACAGAAACTAGATTCCAATCAAGAAAGTACCTGGTGCAATCCAGGCATGAGAGCAACCATTTTTTCTTGGAACATTTTGTCTACTTCTCCTTTCATGTGTTCACGCTCCTCTTCCAATTTTCTTTGCAAATCTCGTTCCATATCCCTTTTTAAATCGGCAGCCATTTGTTCACGTTCTTCTTGCAACTTTTTTTCCATGTCAAGCTGCATCTCCTGACGCATACTTTCCATTGCTGAAGACACACTGGCCTCTATGTCTACCTGCTGTATTTGAGTCTTTTTAGGAGGCTTCTTTCCATATCCTTTTCCCTGAACATATCCTGATCTCTCACCAAGAACCGAAGATAAAATCTCATCTCTAGTCATAGGATGCTCGATCTCTTCAGATTGTTGTTCAAGAACAAGTTGCTGGAGTTGTCCCTACAATAATACACAACCATTTACATCAAGACATAACATATTGAAAGTAACTTGTAGTACGTCAGAAGGTAACAAGGCAATAATTTTAGAAAATTACATGAATCTGTTGGGATTGTGGATCCAACCATACACGTTCTCCAGTAACATTCTTACGTGTGTGTTGGAGATCCCATATTTTATATGGTGTCTCCTTTTCTCCCGTTAGAGAATTTCTCTACAATATCAAAAGGGAAAATATATATAAGCAAAGAACTATATAAATAACAAAGAAGTATATGTAATAATAAGGAATAGATATAATGTATTTTCACCGTAGATTCCTCTACTTCTGCAAATGATCTTGTACCACAAGAATGCTTAGTTATTTGTTTTTCTCTATTTCTTTTGTTTCTCTCACTGACAACCTGCAGTTAAGCCAAAAGATGAGAAAATCTCTAATCAATGAGTTAATGAGTATTCTAGTCTGAAAAATTCTAGTTATTTATTAAGTTACCTTGAATTTATCACTGCCAAAATGTTCCACTAGATACTCCCAGTCCTCCGCCTGAACATCATCAGGTAGGTGAGACAATCTATCTTTATCAGTACTATAGCTAGAGTATATAACACGTAGTCGAGATTTCCATGCTCTAAAAAGTTTTCGCATAGTGGTTATCACAAAACCTTGCAACTTATGCTCAGGCAGCCCAACACGAACTTCAAATTTATCCTGCACACATTGTAAAATTATGTTTGATATTCTATCCGTATAGATAAATCATATTACTTGAAGACAATACGATAGTGAGAGTGATTACCCGGACCCTATACCACATTGCTTCTCCATGTTTTAAAATAATCTTCTGCCAATCTCCATCTCGAAAGGAGACAGTGCTCCTCATGATCAGACCAGAGTAATTGACAATATCTCTAGCTCCAGAACCCACAGCTCTATCAATGTCATCTGGAATCATTATTTTGATTTTTCCTCCATATTTAGTTTGAATATCTACAGTTCTAGATTTGTATTTCCCTCTTCCTCTCTTTCTATTGTTGTGAGAAACTGCAATACAAAAACTTATATATTATTATTTAACAGAACGCCAACTAAGATGGATGCAACTGAACGATGAAGGAATCAGCTATGACAAAAAACCAGCGACGAGTCTAATAAAACAAAGGAACAACAGTTTCAGCTTGGTAATTTTAATCCAAAATGGTGATTCTAATAAAACAAAGGACCAACAGATTCTGATTCTAAACAAAGGAACTAACCTGCACCAGATTCAGTCTCTAGGCTAAGGCGTACACTTCCATCTAGATTTCTTGATGATTGTGTCTCTAGGGATATCCTTTGGACATGGCCACTTGATATTTGTTCTGTCTGTAGAGGTCGTTGGATTTGATTAGATGATTGTCCATTCTCTAAAGAAGTCTCGATAACTCCTATTGGTTGTATTTGTGGTTGAGACGTCGCTCCAGAACTTACACATTCTGGAAAATTACCACGTTCATGTCCACGTCCCATACTGCCTCTTCCAACTTTACCTCATCCACTTCCTCTCATTTCCTGCAACATGAGGTTAAAAAAGAGAAGTGTATCAGAATTAGAAATTAAAGATGACAAAATATATATCTAATGTCAAGGAAAATATCAATTTATAAAGCGCAATATCAAATCGACCAACTAAAAAATGTGGAACAACTTGCTGACAACTGTTTGAAATCACTGATTCTACTTAAAACACTGATTTCATTTATAAAATTAATTTTATGTCAGCCTAATAGGAACGCCAAAATAAAGTTCAGATAGCATAATGAAAACACAAAATACAAGATGTCGGCCTAGTAAGAACACAAAACACAAGATGTCAGCCTAATAAGAACACAAAATACAGAGAACTTTTCTTCAGTCTTTGCTTCTCAATCTTTAAGAGGATGTATCACTGTCCTCTCCGTCATTATCATCAAGTAACTCTTCTTCACTTTCTTCATTCTCTGAAAAATCTATATCATTGTCACATCTTCCTCGGTTTCTTGATCATTGGTACACAAAACAGTTTGCGGTTCAACATCATCCCTATGTAAAGACACCTCAATATCAGTTTCTTGATTATTGGTACACAGGATATCTTCCACTTCCTCTTGTTGATAAACTTCTTCATTTATTAATGTTTCTCCTTCAAATTCAGGCACATTAAAAAGATCACGAGGATTTGTCTTTACAACAACAAGCCAATCTTTATCGACCATGTCATTCAAGTAGAAGACTTGTTCAGACTGAGATGCCAACACAAACGGATCATTTGTATTCAGGGCACAATGAGTATTCACACTTGTAAAACCATATCTGTCGATCTTGTATCCTCTTCCCAAGTGAGCCACATCCCACCAATGACACTTGAATATATGAACTTTTCGGTTTCCCCCATAACGCAACTCATAAATATCCTCCAATACACCACAATACTCCTTATTAGGGTCTGAATCATCTCCTCTCACAAGAACTCCATTGTTCTGCGTTTTTCTCAGAAGCTCTTTTGTTTGAAATCTAAATCCATTCACCATACATGTTGAATATCGATGTACCAATGGTTCTGGACCGACAGCTAAGCTTAGGAGCTCATCAATTGCACGTCCTTGTGAAGATAGTAAGAATATCTACAAAAACAAACATCACTTTTATGAATAGTATAAGAACATGGGATAAATGTTAATACTGATTGTGTCATTTAATTAGACACGTACACGTGTACGAAACCAATCACTAAAACCATTGTTATGCACCCCATGAGCACTCGTTGAACCTTCAACTTTAATCTGTCTCTTGTATTCCCTACATTTTGTGGTAGTTAAGATTAATTAAATTATATTAATGTTAAATTATATTTTAATTAATAAGAGACTTACTCCCTGTATTGTGAAATTTCTTCACAATTTTGAAGCACATAATTACATGCTTGATTGAACTCATCATGAGGTAGCCTATTTCCTCCATCTGAAGCTCCTTTTGTTTGCCCACTAAGTTTAAAGATAGACATCTCACCATTTGACACAGATTCATCATCATTTCTAGTTGATTTATTGAACTTGGTTGAGATATTCTTTAAATATCGTGAACAGAATGTAAGACTTTCCTCTGCCAAATAACCTTCAGCAATTGAACCTTCAGGACGACCTTTGTTGGGATTATATGCTTTAAGTTCTCGCAAATACCTATATAAAGATTTTTTATTTATATAATTATAGAATAGGACATTCTAAATACTTTAACATTTAAATTACATAATGATATGCTACCTCTCAAAAGGATACATATCACGATATTGAACTGGTCCGCCAAGTTTTGCCTCTCTTGCCAAGTGAATTGGCAAATGAATCATGACATCAAAGAATGCTGGAAGAAAAACCATTTGAAGTTTGCACAATATGATTGGAATTTCAGCCTCTACATTATCAAGCTCTTCAATTGTCAGACACTTAGAGTATGCATTCTTGAAAAATTTGCCTAGGGCTATAATTGATTCACAAACTTTTGTAGGCAACAAACCCCGTATAACTACTGGTAAAATATCTTGCAATAATACATGATGATCATCACACTTCAATCCATGTATCTTTTTCTCATGCACGTCAACACACCTTGAAATATTTGATGAAAAGGCATCTGGAACCTTCAAATTAGCTAAGAAATCACAAAACTTTAACTTCTGTTCAGGGGACAAAGCATAGCATGCCGCCGGTAACAAAATATTATCTCCATCCTCAATTGGATGCAAGCTTTGCCTAATTCCAAGGTCCACCAAATCATATCTTCTTTTCAATGTGTCCTTTGTCTTTCCAACCATATTCATCATTGTTGCTAATATAGCAGCGGACACATTTCTTTCTATGTGCATCACATCAAGGTTATGTCGTAAGTCATGACCATTCCAATAATGCAATTCAAAAAAGATACTTTTCTTCCTCCAATTATAAGCATCGTTAGAAACATTACGCTTTCTCTTTTGGCCTTTACCAAAAGTGACATTGCCCAAACCTTGTAATTGCACAAGTGCTTCATCACCTGTTAAAGGACTAGTTGCAGCCCTCATTTCCACTTTTCCATCAAATAACACCCGATTTTTACGCCATGGATGGTTCATAGGAAGAAAGCGACGATGGCCCATATAACACAACTTATTACGTAAGGAAATCGATTGTGTATCTTTATGGCAACAAGGGCATGCAAGCTTGCCTTTGGTTGACCATCCTGAAAGGTTACCATATGCAGGAAAGTCATTAATCGTCCACATAAGAGCAACGCGCATAAGAAAATTAGATTTTGTTTGTGCATCATAAGTCTCCACCCCATTCCATAATTCATTCAACTCTTCAATCACTGGCTGTAAGTATACATCAATATCATTACCTGGACACTTAGGGCCCGGAATAACAAGTGTCATCATGAAATATGAAATTTTCATGCAATCCCATGGTGGTAAATTATATGTAGCTAGAATGACAGGCCAAATACTGTAACTGGTACTCATTTCCCATTAGGTTGAAACCCATCACTTGCTAAACCTAATCGAACATTTCTTAACTCAGCTGAAAAGGTAGGATAGCGCTCATCAAAAGATTTCCATTCTATTGAGTCAGATGGATGTCGCAAGACACCATCATCAATATTTCCCTCCTTGTGCCACCTCATCTTCTTTGCCGTCTCTTTTGCCATGTACAATCTTTGAAGCCTTGGTTTGATTGGAAAATGCCGCAATACTTTATGAGCTACTTTTTTGCCTTTATATTCTTCTGACTTCCATCTAGATTCACCACACTTGGGACATGACTGGGTATTCTCATAATCGCGCCAATATAAAATACAATCATTCTTACATGCATCTATTTTGGTGTACCCCAAGCCTAGATCAGAAAGAACTTTCTTCGCTTCATAGAAAGACTTGGGTACAAATGACCCCTCAGGGAGAACTTCTTTAAAGAATCTCAATGACTCATCCATCGATTTGTTACTCCAATGATTAAGGCACTTCAAGTGAAGTAATTTAACAACAAAAGACAATTTTGAGACTTTTGTGCAACCAGGATAAAGCTCCGTCTGAGCATCTTCTAACAGTTTGTAGAACTTTGTTGCATGTACATTTGGCTCTTCATTGACCTCCGAAGAGTTTGTAGTATCCTCCACATTTGTATATCCACAAGCATCGTGAATCATTTCAATAATATCGTCCTCTTCAATGCTATCATCTTCTACTTCAACACTTCCTGCGACATTAGAATTTTCAACTCTAACCAATGCTTCTCCATGAAAGTCCCACATTTTATAAGAATCCCAGAAGCCATTATTCAGCAAGTCTGCTCTTACATCAATTCTTCGCTTGAACATGGTGTTCATACACGTTTTACAAGGAAATCGAATAATAGTGCTCACCCTGGGTTGACTAAACGCCCAATTAAGAAATCCATCTATTCCATCTCTATATCTTTGGTCAGATCTAATCCTAATATTCAACCAACTTTTATCCATTCCTATTTTTCAATATAAAAAGCAATCAATTGATTAATCAAAGATACAAGGACGATAATAATCAAACTAAATACAAGATCGTAAGTGTATGAAAATAACACAACTCTAGACCCATTGTCAAACAAACAGATCTAGTCACAAAACAAAATGAGCTGAACAAACTAAAAAATCAAGTACATAATGTTACTTTAAATTGTTAATTTCCAGTGTATATTTCAATTCAGAGAGAAAAAAAATGTTCAACTGGAATGATTACTTAGCCACAACACATGTAAGCATGTTCAAGTTAGAGCTTTTTGTGTTTCTTTGCTAATTATTTGAGTACAAAGGTATTTGAACATCAACATTACAACTTTAATAACTTCCGTATGTTAATATTTTTATTATAGTACTTGTAATTTGACTTATATATAATTCACTGATATTAAACTTCAGTTAAGATTTCAGTTATATCAAGCTGCCCCTGAAACTACATAATGATGAATTATGCATATCACTTAGCTCATAAGTTATAATCTGATAAAGGCTTTAAAAGAGTGCTAAAATCTTTGTTCTGAACATCAGCTTTACTCATCCTGTAACTAATTCCACAAGAATCTAAATCAAAGTCTCTTAAAACAAACACCGAACAACAATTTTACTACAACCTTCACATAAAACACTCAAAAACTATCAAATTTTCCAAGCTGCCACTCCCATTTTAATATTCTACACTATCATTTATTCTATCAAAAAATAACCAGATACTACAATGTGACATCTCGTACTTACTCAATGAATACTCCCCTCTATTCAAAATTTAAACTTTGATATGATCCATCTATAAGCAGGAAATCAATACAACTGCTGAAATCAAAGCAATACCAAAACCCCAAACATAAAGTACCTGAAATGTGAGACTAAATGGGTTCTTAAAGCCACGTTTAAGGACGGGGAGACAAAGCAGAGTATGTCCACCTTCAAACCCAAACTTATATATGCCTCTAGCTTTCTGACCCATATGTCCTCGACCCGTCGTCTTTCATTTACCCCACCCTGTACCTCTTCTACAAACTAGGGAATGCAACAGAATAAATGAAATCAAATGTCATTTCGATTAATATGTAGAGTAGTTAATTGTTGCTTCCTTAAGTTATGAGGATCAATCAAATACAAAGTACAAAGTGGCTGGATTGATCCGAGTAGCGTTTTAATAATAACATAAAGATATCTCATGGACATTAACCAAAATAAGACAAACACAGCACGTATACAGAAAATAGGTTCACAAATGCCTCGAGTGAAATGATTTGTTTCCCAGATGGCAACTACTGTTGAATCACTAACCCATTCATATTTTTCTTCACAATAATAGAATGCAACGAAGTGTGTAATTCAGAAACCAATACATCCCTTCTCAGACAAGGCCAAAATAACCTTATAATCCTTATGAAAATCCCTAGTTAGTCTCTCTAACAGAGAAGCCATAAACTTAATTAAACATAACACAAACACTCAATTAACCTCCTGTATGTTACTTCTTATTCTTAATATGATGCATAGGTTAGTTTACAACATGAAGTATATTTTCCATAGGTTGGATATTGTTTAGAAAAATACAAGAATTTCTTTCCAACCATTAATTAAGAAGTTTAACTTTAAGAAGCTTCTCCTGCAACCTCTTTCACATTACAAAATGCAAGAATTCTGATGAATCACTTATGGCTAATTTGGATAAAAAAAATTGATCTAACAACTTTCATAATAGAAACCAAATAACTTAAAACCAACAGAATACAAACTATGAATTGTACCTTCAGATTTAAGACCTCCAAAACTTCGAACAGCTTACCCACACCGAGTTTCAAACTATGAACTCTATTCCTTCCTCTTTTTCCCTTAGAGAATTCTATTCGTGAGAATTTTCAAGTTAGTTAAAGAAATTACATGTGAAATCTGAACAATACATACACTCAAAAGGGTTTTCAACACATACCCTATGGAGCACAAACTTTAGAGAACCCTATTTGAGAAAAACTAAAGAATTTCGAGCAAAGAGAAATCGTATGCCTGCAAATATTTGGGTTAAATTAAAGAAATTGCATGTGAAAATGAGAAAAATGCATATACCAGAAAAAGATTTGAGCATATACCTGATAAAGCCCAAACTTTAGAGAGCCCTATTTGAGAAAATTTGAAGAATTTTCAGCAAAGAGGAACGAATTTCAGCAAAGAGGAAAACTTTAAGCTTTAACCAACATATTTGAGCAAAGCTTTAACCAACAGATTCACAAATTTCAGCTAGCCATCAGATTTAATGAGCAAATCTCTAACCCATTTTGTTTCTTCAATGGGTTTGAGCAAAGAGGGTTTCAAATTTTGGTTAAAGCAAAGAAGAGATGGTAATGAGCTTTGAGCAAAGAGGGCAGCTTTTGTTATAATATCGAGAAGGTTCCCTTTGTTAAAATTTTTTATTTTAAAATTAAATTAATATTAGAAGCGACCTTGTCGCTGCACAATTACATTCCGAGGCGATTTTTAATTAGTTGCCACTATAAAAATGGAGCCAAAATTTTATTATTAGCGGGAATTGATAACTTCACAATAGTGACGCCTATTAGTGGCGACAACAAATAACTCGATGCTAAATGAATACGTATTGCAGCGACACTATTTGTCTCCACTGAATAAAAAGCTTTTGTAATGACAAATCATCTCGCCACTAATTGTCGCTACTATAAAACCTGTTTCTTGTAGTGAAAACATTCCCTTCTTTATGAATGCAACATATACCTCACGAATGCTAAAAGGATGCTTGACACTAGATATAAACAGCATTACATACTCTTCCAATGTTGGTTCTGACCCTTATAAATCATTTCAAACCTTTCGAACACAAATCAATTATAAAACATGTTATGAACTGATTGGAATCATAAATTACCCTTTTGAGGTCATCTAGAGCATGTATTGACCGTGGTCAACTCCAATTTAAAGAATAGCTAAAATTCATTCAAAGGATTCAAAGCACTCTCGAAGCCTCAAGATTCATGTCAAACCTCCAATGAAGTCATTAATCACCCTCTGGACCTAGTACAATCGCTAAAACTAGAAACCTCACCAACCCTTAATATTTATTTTAGTCAAATTTCCAAGTTTCAAACTCCAAAACTCAAAAACTCCCCCAGAGAACATTCAATCACCTCAGAAATCCTGTCACCCATACCCACAAGTCAAAATAATATAATGAAGCAACGATAAAGGTCAAATAAAAAAAATAATTAGAAATAAGGGAACCACCTACAACACTATTATACATTGGGAACTTTAATGGAAATCAGACAAATTCTCATGAATTATCTGAAGAGCATCAAGTACATGATCCCCTGTTACTTGAGGAGTCATATGGAAAAACAATCGCTTCACTTGAACTCATTGAAAGAGAGTTTGAACAAGTACAACAACAACAACAACAACAATAACATACCAGTATATTCTCACCAAGTGGGGTCTGGAGAGTGTAAGTGTACGCAGTCATACCACTACCTCAGAGGTAAGATCGAGAGGCTATTTCTGATAGACCCTTGACTCAAGATAGAATAGTATAGAAAAGAAGTAGTAAAGGGACAATAAACAAGGGGAATTACCACACCCAATAATAACATAAAAAAGACTCACCAAGTAATACGACAAATGATAAAACAGTCTGAAATAATACTAGTACTATAACTACTAGCACAGATAACAAAACCAAACCCTCCTACCTACTAGCACAAATGCACTCCTTCCTACTATCATTCTACCATAATTTTCCTCCTCCACTCCTTCTTATCTAGGGTCATATTCTTTGTAAGCTAAAGTTGGTCCATGTTATGTCTAATCACCTCCTTCTAATATTTCTTTGATCTACCTCTCCCTCATCTGAATCCATCCCTAGACAACCTCTCACACTTCCACGCTGGGTTATCCGTGTCCCTCCTTATCAAATGTTCGAACCATATCAACCTCGCTTCCATCATCTTAGCTTCCACCGAAGCCACTCCTACCTTCTCTCGAATAACCTCATTTCTAATCCTATCTTTCCTAGTACATCCACACATCTACTGTAGCATTCTCATATCCACCACCTTCATCTTTTAGATGTGAGATTTTTGACTGTCCAACACTCCTCCCCATACATCATAGCCAGTCTAAACACCACTCTGTAGAACTTGCCATTGAGTTTAGGAGGCACTTTCTTATCACATAAGATTTTGAAAGTGAGCTTCTATTTCATCCACCCTACCCCAATCTAATAAGTGACATCCTTGTCAATCTCTCCATTCTCCTGAATTATAGACCCTAGATACCTGAAACTATCTCTTTTCTAAATGGCCTGAGTATTAAGCTTTACCATCATATCAGCCTCATGTGATACCTCACTGAACTTACACAAATATTTTATCTTGGACCTACTCAACCTAAACCTCTTAGACCTAGCATTTGCCTCCGAACCTCTAACTTAACATTAAATCCACCACGGGTCTCATCAATGAAAACTACATCATTCCCAAAAAGTAAACACCAAGGTCCCTCACCTTGAATTTGTAACATCAAAACATTTATCACTGAGGCAAATAGAAATGGGCTAAGAGTCGATCCTTAGTGTAACCTTATCAAGAAGGGAAAGTGCTCCGTATTCCCTCCCACAGTCCTAACCAAAGTCTTGGATCCATCATACATATCCTTAATCTCCTTCTTTTACACTATAAGTACACCTCCATAAAACCTCACTGGGGACTCTATTATAGGCCTTCTCTAAGTCGATAAACACTATGTGTAAGTCCTTCTTCCTCTCCCTATATTGCTTTACCAGTCTCCTAACGAGATGAATGACTTCAGTAGTCGAGTTTCCTAGAACAAATCCAAACTATAGTAACAATCCTTCATAACCTCAACCCTACCACCTTCACCCAAACCTTTATAGTGTGTCTCAACTCTTTAGGTATGCTGCAGAGATGTTGCTGAGCCGAGGGCTCGAATAAGTAAGTTTTTTTGGTATTTCAAAATTAGTGGTCAAAGAGTAAAGAACCACTATGATTATTGGAGAAATAGATATCTCCAGACGTATGACTCATGCCCAGTAGATTGAGAAAAAGAAAATAAAGCAGAAAGAAAGGGAGAACAAGAGGGAAAGGATATAGAACTTTGATTACTCTCAACAGAGGTCTGGTGGTGGAAATCGCTCTTAGTCTCAGCAGAGATCTTCAGCTTCAACACCTTCTTCAGCTAAAGCCCTATGCCCTAGACCTTGACATTATCAGAAGAATAGAGAATCAAGCTCTTAGTCTCATGGCAGTGTCACAAGCAATCGTAATTCTCCAGCATGCCCTAAGAGTTGTAAGAACTATCCAGGTGAGTGCCTGGCTGGCAAGGAGGGTTGTTTTGGATATGGTCAGATTGACCACAGGTTGAAAAATTACCCCTCCACTGGATGTGGATATGGGGATAATAGGGCTCATTCTACCTCTTCAGTAGCTTTTTCAGCTCGCCTAACTCAGTGGGGTTCTTCTACTAGTGTAGGCAGTGGTTTACACCAAAACTGCTTCTATGCTTTTTCTTCCTATCAGGACTAGGATATCTCTCTAGACATAGCAACTGGTATGTTACGAGTCTTTCATATAGATGTGTATGTGTCGTTAGATCTCAGGGCCATACTTTTCTTTATAACTCTTTATGTTGTAGTAAATTTCAGCGTCAGTCTTGGAACCCATTCAAAACCCTTCTCAGTCTCTACTCCTATTGGTGACTTAGTTTTAGATAAGTAGGCATACAAAAATTGCCTAGTCTCAATTTTCTAGAAAATCACCACCGTTGATCTAGTAGAGTTAGACATGACTAGTTTTGATGTCATTCTTGGCATGGATTGGTTACAATCTTGTTAAACCTTAGTCTACTACAGAACTAGAGTCGTTAAGTTTCAGTTTCCTAATGAACTAATCCTAGAATAAAAGGGCAGTACCTTATTGCCTATAGGTCAGTTTTCTCTTACCTTAAGGCCAGAAAAATAATTTCTAAGGGTTGTATTTATCATCTAGTTTTGGTTAAGGATTCTAAGTCCGAGGCCCCAACCCTTTAGTTAGTTCTAGTTGTTAATAAGTATCCAGAAGTATTTCTTAAAAATCTGCCCGTAGTCTCTCCCATGTGGGAGATTGACTTTGAAATAGACCTTCTTCCAGATACCCAGCCTATCTCAATTCCTCCTTATAGAATAGCTCCAAATAAGGTTAAGGAGTGGAAAGATGAGGTGAAAGACCTCTTATACAAACGTTTCATCAGATCCAACATCTCTCTATGGGGTGCTCCAGTTCTCTTCATGCGTAAGAAAGATGGTTCTCTTAGAATGTGCGTCTATAACTGTCAGTTGAACAAAGTCACAATCAAGAAGAACTATCCCATTCCTAGGATTAATGACTTGTTCAACAAACTTTTGGGTGCGAGTTACTTCTTAAAGATAGACCTCAGATCTGGCTATCATCAGGTTAGAGTCAGAGAATGTGACATTCCAAAAATAGCTTTGAGAACTCGGTGTGGTCACCAAGAATTTGTTGTTATGTTTTTTGGACTAACAGATTCTCCTGAATATTTTATGGACTTGATGAACAGGGTATTCAAATAGTATTTGGACATGTTCTTCATTGTCTTCATAGATGACATCCTCATTTATTCTTAGAGTGAGGATGAACATGCAGACCATCTGAGGATAGTTTTGTAGACTCTTAAAGATCACTAGTTATTTGCTAAGTTCATCAAGTGTGGATTATGGTTGAAATTAGTGTCATTTCTTGGCCATATCATTTCTAGTGAGGGTATTCCGGTTGATCCTCAAAAGACCAAAAAAGTTAGGAACTAGCCTAGACACATCTCTCTATTAGATATTAGGAGTTTCTTATGCTTAGTCTATTACTATGGGTGATTCATTGAATGTTTTTTATCCATTGCTTCTCCTGTGTTCAGATTGACTCTAAAGACATTCAAGTTTCAGTGGTTCGATGCTTGTGAAAATAGTTTGCAAGGGTTAAAGATTCGACTCACTTATGCTCCAGTTTTGACTCTATCAGAGGGTCCAGATGGGTTTGTGGTATATTGTGATGCTTCTAGAGTTGGCCTTGGGGTGTGTGTTTGTGTAGCATGGTAATGTCATAGCTTATGCTTCTAGAAAACTCAAAGTTCATGAGAAGAATTACTCGACTCATGATCTTCGGTTGGCCGCTATAGTTTATTTAAAGATTCGGAGGCACTATCTTTATAGAGTTTATATGGATGTGTTTAAGGATCATAAAAGTATTCAGTATGTGTTCAGTTAAAAGGATCTGAATCATTATCAGAGGAGATGGATGGAGTTGTTTAAGGATTATAACATAAGTGTTTTGTACCATCTGGGTAAAGCCAATGTAGTGGCCGATGCCCTTAGCAGACTGTCTATGCATAGTGTTGCTCATCTGGAGTATGAAAAGAAGGAATTAATTTATGATATTCATAGACTTGACCATTTGGGAGTTCATCTTGTGGATTCAGGCGACAAGAGAGTTATAGTTTAGAATGGTTCAGAATCTTTGCTAGTGATGGAGGTAAAGATTAAGTAGGATAGTGATCCTATTCTTCTATAGTTGAAGGAAGCAGTCTACAATAAAAAAGTGGAGGTTTTCTAGGGAGAAGTTATGCGTTGTTATTAGGGTCGCATGTGTGTTCTAGATGTTGATGATTTGAGATAGTAGATGTTGACCGAAGCTCATCGTTCTTGGTATTCTATTCACCTAGTGCCACTAAGATGTACCCTAACCTATGGGAACTCTATTGGTGGAAAATCATGAAGAGAGATATCGCAAAGTTTGTAGATAAGTGTCCGAATGCAAATAGGTTAAGAATGAGCACCAGATACCGGGAATGACTCAAGATATTGACATTACCACTCAAAAGTAGGAAGAGATAAATATGTACTTCATAACAGGGCTACCTTGTACGCGTCGACAACATGATTTGATATGGGTTGTGGTAGACCAAATGACTAAGTCAGCATATTTCTTGCAAATTAATACTATAGAGGTTTTGAGTATACAGACTTCTAGAAATCATTCAAATTATAGAGGTTTTGATCTAGTTTTTCAGAACATTAGTTTTATATGAGCTATAAGTATAATCATACTTGGATTATCACTTAGCACTGAGTTGGACTGGGGTCCTAGTTGAACCCAAAGTCCTAGAACTATGTGCTATCATAAGTTTACTTAGCCGTTTTAGTTGGGCATTAATTTAGTGATCACGCCAGTCATGCCTTTAACCTAGAATATACATCAAACTCCATATTAGCTCATGTGCTTTATGTCATTTAGTAGACTCTCCCAAAGACTCAGTCTCGATATATCTGTACATGACCCTTAATTCAGTTTTACTTACATTGTATTATGACTTTTCAGAGTATCCTTGTGTATCAGTATTTACATTATGCTCAGTTTATATTATAGCTTGCATATCTCATATGATTAGTACATTCAAAGCACTGATCGCATACTTTGTTTTGTCCTGTATCATTTTCTGATATAGATTTGGGTACCCAATCTCAGCATCGCAGTTAGTACGTTATAGTGCCACATCAATGATTACCAGTGGTTGATCTGGTCCTCATCATTCGAGGATGAGTATACATTATGTTTTTACTTTAGTATTTTTAGTTGTAGTAGTTAGAGTTAGCTGGGGACTCTCCCAGTAGCTCGTCAGTAGTAGAGGCTTTTCAGACATAGAGTAAGACATTTTCAGCTTTTTGGTTTATTTCAGTTTTACTATTTCTTTCCAAGCATGGTTTATGTTTTAGATATTTGCTGAGATTATTTTAGATTTCATATTTAAACTAGTTTAGATTTTGCTTAGTTTATTTATTTCAGAATATTTAGAGATGGCATGCCATGGGTTAGCTTGGGGTCACTTATGAATATAAGCACCTTGTTACATCCAGGGTATAGTCTCGAATCGTGCATACCACAACTATAAACCATCTTAATAAGGTACGGTTTGTAAGGATTGTTGAATTGTTAAACCATTTTCTATGTGTTCTTGATTCTATGATCACCTTAAAGTAGTTTGTCCTTGTTGTTTGGTTATGATGTGTGAAGTTGTATCTTGATGTCGATTTCTTAAAAAAGAATACATGAAAAATGGCTAAGGTATAATTGTAAGGTTAAAGGTGGATAAACTACTGTTGGTATTACACGTTGAACGTTAATGAATTGCCTAATAAATATTTAATGAAGTGGTGTTCTTGAATGTAATAACAATGTGAATCATGGGTAATCACACCTAGAAAACATAATTTAATGGTCCTTAAAATATTGTTGTTGAGTACTTGAGGGGAATTTGTAGGTTTTGGTTTATGTTGAGTCAAACTTAAAATTGCCTCTTGTATTTGTCTTAAATTGATAAACATGTTGATTGGTCTTCAAAAATAAACCTGTGGTTGCTTGATGTGTTTGGCTTGACATTACTTACATGAATAAGCTGTATATGTTGAAGTTGGTCTATAAATGACGTATGATTGTAAAGTGCACTTGTTATATTTTATATACTTGTTGTGATATCTTGAGAGATAGTGGAATATAAGAATATACTGAGATATGTGAAAAGGTTGAGATTGTATATATATCTGTTGATTGAGTGGCTTGAGTCTGATGTGACCTTATGGACGAGCGATTATATGTTGGAGTAGGTACCACGATAATATGATATTTCTATATATTCTATTATGGATTGGGCAACACACCGGTATAGTACATGGACCCGAGATTGTCCCTTGCAGGTCATGAATATTTGGAAGAAATAGGACCCATTAGCATATGTGTACAGATGAACAGTTATTATGAGTTCTGATATGATACAGAGTGATCAGACTAATGAGATACGTAGATTATATAATTGTGATATTGGAATGGACAAGATCTATGCTTGTGATGTGACTTCTATACTTACAGGTTCGTATATAATTTGGAATGCTGATTGATGACTTATGTACCTCTATGTTGTTAGTATTGATATGTCTAGGAATAGAGAAAATGGTTGATGTATCTATTGATATGTGATGATATGGTTGTATACTTGTCTTATTTGACTTATGGGTTATACCTATTGTCGTGGATTATTGTAATTCTTGTGATGCTGTGATGCTTTGTATATGTGAAAGTGCCTTCAAATGATTGATCAGGTCAGTAATTGTTGCATCCAACCACACATGTAAGTGTACGTGGTCACGTAAGAGTTTGAGTTTTATTATTATAAACTAAGTTATATAAATAACAACGGCATGAAATTTGGATTGTAAACAGTATATGGAGAGTTCCAGGGTCGAGGCATTTACGTCACATTCATACATAACTATGGTTTCTAACGGTGTTGGTGTTTATCATGAGAGGTTGATAGTATAACTCAGAGATGGTCACCCTTTAAGTCGTCTACCCAAATTCGTCTCACAACTACATCGTTGAGCCGAGATGTGAGTCTCCACTCCTATGGTCAATTCGTTTTGAGACTTAGATTTATCCTAAAGTTCACGATTCTTTAGAATAGTAAAGCAAGAACACAAGAACAATCACATGACATGATAAACATATAAACTAAACCAATAAAGCATAATTAAGAAATCATTTTGTATCCTCAACCCTAGAAAGAGGGTGTTTATGCACTCATAGTCATACAAAGAATCACCATTAATGAATTCATAAGTAAAACTACAAGAAAACTAGAAGTTAATGGAAGAAAAACCCTTGAGTAGAGCCCTTGATGCCTTCTCCTCTCCCAAATCGTGTGTTGTACCAAAGATATCATGTAAATGTATCTAATTACTCTTTATATAGTCCTAGGTCATCCATAAGATGCTCCATAAGAAATATAAGCATTTACCATTTACCCTCAACTTAAACCAAGTAAAAACCACTTTGGTTGGGCCGCATGGCCTATATCATCGCCAAGGGGTGTGTGACGCAGGCCTATAACATGGAAAATATAGTGTACCCTAACCCTAGGGGTGCAGCGCATGGCACCCTCCCAAGCTATGGGTGGTGCGGCGCATGGATGCCTCCACAAGGTGAGGTTGTGCATTGTTTGTTCTATTCTTCTTGTCTACTTGTTCCTTGTTTCCCCACTCCTTGTGGCTTGTGTGTGGGATTCATTTAGATTAAA